>CM065779.1:115543119-117943119 GCA_033296515.1 Macrochelys suwanniensis
ATACATAAACTCGGTCATAAACAAATACATTCCAGGTTACCTCCAAATCGTCTTTCAGTGTTGACAAGAAAAATTAAATTCTTACAACCAGATATTGCAAGGCCTCACTCAAATCAGTGGTCTAGTGATTTCAAGGGTTAATCCAGTCAGTAAAGATTGACAAGCTGGGCCCTTAGTTACCAAACCAGATGCTCCCTAACAAAACAAAAAGAGTTGAAACATTTCCAAGGCCTCTATGTATTCCAACAATGCTAAATGTTAGAATCCACCCACGGCTAGCAAAGAACAGTAACATTTCTCCATCTCTCTGGGCGACACATTCAGAAATGTACACCTCACATCTTTCCAAACCAGTCCACAGCTCTTAGGTTGCCTCTTTCTCCATCATTACAGCAGGGTTCCCCTCATCTAGACATGGCTGAGTTCAAATCAATTAGATAGGATACACATGCCCAAAGAGCTCTGTTGTTGCAGGGCATGGCTTTTGCAGAGACCAAACATCATCTGTTCAAGCATCGCTTACCTTCGGAGACCTCAAACTGTGCTGTTCCATTGAGCTGATACAGGCACCAATCAACTGCATCCTCGCCAGGGGGGCAGCCAACTAGTCAAACAAGCAAAGCCACGGTCAATAACTGTGCAGCTCCCACGTTAGTGCTCCCTACAGAAGGCCGAGGAGAGGAAAGAGGGAGGAGGGCAGAAGCAAAGAGAAAGAGGAGTGAGGGGGAGAGAAGCGGGGGAGGGAACAGAGAAAGGGGAGCAGGTGGGGCAGAGAAAGGCGAGGGGAGGAAGGAGGGATAGAGGAAGAGGGGAGATGGCTGAGAGGGGCCTGGGGGAAGGGAGAACGTTTCCAAATACCCTGCTTTTGGGACATGTGTGTTGCCCTCCGAGAGGCGCCCGGAACTGCTCTTTGCTTTGCTCTCGCTGCCAAGCGCTCGGGGCGCCTCCTCCTTCTCCCGGCGGAGCGGGTGGTGCTTGCCGGCAGCGCAGGCTGACTTGGGGCGCCCAGAGGAGGCTCCTCCCGGAGAAGGCGTTGGCGGCGCAGCCTCCCCACGGCGCGGGGCACGGAGAAGCCGCGAAGCAGCCCCAACAGGTGCGAGCGGAGTCCGGGCCCGGGAGGGGGATTGGCCCGGGCACGAGGCTGCACCTCAGAGCGGCTGCATGCTGGGGAGGGGGCCGCAGGAATGTACGGGGGGGGGAGGAGGCGGGGCCGTGTCAAGGTGTGTGGACCTGGGCGTGTCAGAGCCGGGAGCATCCACCGGGCGTGTCAGAGGCGGCGTGTGCCGGGAGGGGGATATCTGTGTGGGTGGGGGTCAGCCCCAGGCATGAAGCCAACATCCGTAGTTACCTCAAACCCGTTTCTGGCCTCACTAAAGGGGTTTTTAACTCAAGTTAATTGATTGCCAAGTAATATGTTATTCTGGGCAGGCCACAAACATCTGCCCTAGGACCCCTCCGGTAAAAAGCACCAAGGCTTGAGGAGCATCCCGACTACCAGCTGCAGAAGGGTTACCTATCTGGAGTTAGCTGGTGATCAAATCAAGGCAAATTACTCTAGTGTAGACAGGGGTGCTGGAACAATTTGTATAGTGGGGGTGCTGAGAGCCATTGAACCAAACTGTAAACCCTGTATATGATGGGAACCACTTCAAGCCAGGGGGTGTGGTAGCACCCCTAGTTCCAGCCTGTGAGTGTAGGCAAGGCAATCTTCATAGACACAACACCTGCACAAGAGGAGCCTAGGAACTTACATTCACACCCTGCTGCCTGATACCCACCTGTGTCCTAGGATTGCAGAGGTGTTAATTTCCCACTTCATTCTCAATGGTCTCCTACAACATGTGAACCCGTGATGCTAGCAAACTGCCCCACCTTGTATTTAGCTTGGGCACTCTGGTTACCTTCCCCAGACTTGAGGAAGAGATCTGTGAAGCTCAAAAACATGTCCCTTCCATCAGCAGGAGTTAATCCAATAAAAGATAATACCCTGCCCACCTTGTCGGTTTTCATAGAGAAAATCCTGAGCTGTGAGGTTCAGATATGAATCTGTGCCCCCTTAAGTATCAAGGAGAAGGGATGTGGGATTTCAGTTCAAGCCCATATCTGGCTACATACATACATGATGGATGATGGCTTGCATCCGATGAAGTGGGTATTCACCCACGAAAGCTTATGCTCCAATACCTCTGTTAGTCTATAAGGTGCCACAGGACCCTTTGTCGCTTCTATGAAAAACAAGACCATTACCATTTGCAGGTAAAATTGACTTTACTGCAGCATTCAAAGCATTCCTAGACCTGGACCATTCAGCAAATATGATGAGTAAGTGCTGCAAATACCACAGTAATTGTCAGGTTATAATGGGTTGCATGTGAATGTTTTTCATTAATGCTGGTTGCATGTGAATGTTTTTGTACACTCGACAAAGAGTCCTGTGGCACCTCATAGACTAACAGATGTCTTGGAGCATAAGCTTTCGTGGGTGAATACCCACTTTGTTGGATGCATATAACGTACCTATGACCGTGGTATCTAAGCACCAATTTCAACTGTTACTTCAGATTTGCATTAATGTAAATGAGATCAGAATTCATTCTGAAATGTTTTAGCTTGTCCATCAGAAATTATAAGGTGAATTTTAGGTAGACATAATTCGCCCAATGCAGAATTTGACCAGGATACTGGGGAACAGCTCCTATGCTCAGCGACGCCGACTTCCGACTTGCCAACGCAACGTCGCCCAGCGTCGGGGGCGGGGCCCCGCAACATCTCCCGGTGCTGAGGTGAGCTGGGCGCGGGCCCCGGGGCTGGCGGGGAGCTGGTCGCGGGCCCCGGGGTCGGCGGGGAGCTGCCGGTGGGTGCTGAGCACCCACCAATTTTTCCCCGTGGGTGCTCCAGCCCCGGAGCACCCACAGAGTTAGCGCCTATGCCTATGCTTTTTAATAACCAGAAGCCTCATCAGAAATAGGGCATTATTTTGGTCCTCAGTGCTCTGTCTGAATATTGATTAATCACGGGCTTACGATATCACACCCCAAACTGATAGAACACTGCCTCTTTGGGTGCGAATCCCATGCAGCATCTCTGGATGATGTTCTCTATCTTTCCCATTGGTGTCAGTGGGGCACCATACAGAATTAGGACTATGCCTATGCGGTTCACAACACAAACCTATGATGGAGAGGAGGTGACCAGCCCTCTGTGGAGAAAGTAGTTCAGGATTACTTAGAAAAGCTGGACGAGCCCAAGTCCATGGGGCCAGATGCACTGCATCCCAGGGTGCTAAAGGAGTTGGCCGATGTGATTGCAGAGCCATTGGCCATTATCTTTGAAAAATCATGGCAATCGGGGGAGGTCCCGGATGACTGGAAAAAAGCTAATGTAGTGCCAATCTTTAAAAAAGGGAAGAAGGAAGATCCGGGGAACTACAGGCCTGTCAGTCTCACCTCAGTCCCTGGAAAAATCATGGAACAGGTCCTCAAGGAATCAATTCTGAACCACTTAAAGGAGAGGAAAGTGATCAGGAACAGTCAGCATGGATTCACCAAGAGCAAGTCATGCCTGACTAACCTAATTGCCTTCTATGATAACTGGCTCTGTGGATGAGGGGAAAGCAGTGGATGTGCTATTTCTTGACTTTAGCAAAGCTTTTGATACAGTCTCCCACAGTATTCTTGCCAGCAAGTTAAAAAAGTATGGGCTGGATGAATGGACTGTAAGGTGGCTAGAAAACTGGCTAGATGGTCGGGCTCAACGGGTAGTGATCAATGGCTCCATGTCTAGTTCGCAGCCGGTATCAAGTGGAGTGCCCCAAGGGTTGGTGCTGGGGCCAGTTTTGTTCAATATCTTCATTAATGATCTGGAGGATGGTGTGGACTGCACCCTTAGCAAGTTTGCAGATGACACTAAACTGGGAGGAGTGGTTGATACGCTGGAGGGTAGGGATAGGATACAGAGGGACCTAGACAAATTAGAGGATTAGGCCAAAAAAAATATGATGAGGTTCAACAAGGACAAGTGCAGAGTCCTGCACTTAGGACGGAAGAATCCCATGCACTGCTACAGACTAGGGACCGAATGGCTGGGCAGCAGTTCTACAGAAAAGGACCTAGGGGTTACAGTGGATGAAAAGCTGAATATGAGTCAACAGTGTGCCCTTGTTGCCAAGAAGGCTAACGGGATTTGGGGTTGTGTAAGTAGGGGCATTTCCAGCAGATCGAGGGACGTGATCATTCCCCTCTATTCAGCACTGGTGAGGCCTCATCTGGAGTACTGTGTCCAGTTTTGGGCCCCCCACTACAAGAAGGATGTGGAAAAATTGGAAAGAGTCCAGCAGAGGGCAACAAAAATGATTAGGGGGCTGGAGCACATGACTTATGAGGAGAGGCTGAGGGAACTGGGATTGTTTAGCCTGCAGAAGAGAAGAATGAGGGGGGATTTGACAGCTGCTTTCAACTACCTGAAAGGGGGTTCCAAAGAGGATGGATCTAGACTGTTCTCAGTGGTAGAAGATGATAGAACAAGGAGTAATGGTCTCAAGTTGCAGAGGGGGAGGTTTAGGTTGGATATTAGGAAAAACTTTTTCACTAGTAGGGTGGTGAAGAACTGGAATGGGTTACCTAGGGAGGTGGTAGAATCTCCTTCCTTAGAGGTTTTTAAGGTCAGGCTTAACAAAGCCCTGGCTGGGATGATTTAGTTGGGGTTGGTCCTGCTTTGAGCAGGGGGTTGGACTAGATGATCCCCTGAGGTCCCTTCCAACCCTGAGATTCTATGATTCTATGACCATAGGGTGTGATCTTGCTTATATAAAACGATCGTTATTTTTAATGGAGCAGGAGCTGGTCCATAGTATAAAATAAAACTTAATTTTGATTGGAAATGTAGAAAATTTCAAGTCTTTATGGAGTCTGGACTTTAGAGCCCTTTAACAGTTTTGAGCCATCAGCCATTCAAAAACAAATCTCACGAAAGAGGTTTTTTAAAAGAAAAGTTTTTAAATGGTTTGAGATTATGAAAGTTTGTCTGAATATTTAAGTCTCTGAAAATTAATATCACATTTACCAACAATATATAATAAGACCTACTCAGTTCTGCAGTTTTGGATGGGCAGTTTCTTGCACACAGCTGCAATTTAGAAAATTGTTGAATATTTGCAAAACTCCATGTCTGCACAGTGCGAGCATACAGCGGGTGCTCTACAAGTACCGCAATGCAAAATATGGGACATCATTGTCTCCCTTGTAAATATTATTAGACTTGCCAAAACCTTCCTCATTTGGAGGGAGGCAGCTGCCTTGTTTTCGTTTAATTTTAAGGCACTTTTTACCCTCTGGTGATAAAGTCTCTTGCTGTGTTTCAGGGAGACACGTAAAAATCTTGGTCATTTTTTAAAATCTCCTTGATGTTTCTGAGCGGGTAGGTATTGCCCAGCTCTGCATGCTGCGCTCCCTAGCTCCTGACTCCTCTCACCCCTGCGTGGTTTGCTTTGACATGCCACTCAGATAATAGCGCTAGAGCGAGCCCCCCCCCTCCCGTACCCCAGGCTATCATGGAGGGGGCGTGGTTGCATGTTGGGGGCGGGAGGGAGAGGAGCACAGGACGTGGAGTTGTGGCGCAGGGTGCTTGCGGAAGTCGGGCTGTAGCAGTCGCTGCAATGTTGCAGGCGGTTCCCGGGTGATTGTTGCACGCACCGGGTGTGTGAGAGCGCAATGGATCTCCTCCTGCTGGCGTTCCTCAGCCTGGTCCCGCGGGCGGCTGGCCTGGGGGAGCTGAAGGCTTTTGTGGTCTCTCACAGCCACATGGACGTTGGCTGGGTTTACACCGTGCAGGTAGCTCGCTCCGGTATTGCCTGTGCTTTCGGTTCCCTCTGCTGCTTCTCCCGACCGTGACTCGCGTGCCTGCAGGGACTCCCGGGGTGTCCGATCAGCCCGCCGGAGATCAGTCTCCTGTCGGCACCCGGTTGGTGCCCACCGAGTTTGCATGATCCCAGATCCGTCCCGGCTCTTTGTTTGTTTATTCACCCCTCCGTCCGTGTACTAATGTTATGCGAGGTGTTGCCCTGTTTGTGTTTCCCCTCCCCATGCCTCCCCCAGCGGTGGCAAAGGAGCTTCAAACGCAGCGCAGGGATCCTAAGGCAGATCAGTTCTGTAACTGGCTGGAAGGGGAGACTTTCGCTTCCGCTTTTTCCCCCACTGCTGTAGCTACAGGCCTGATCTTTTCCTCAGTGAGTGTTTGGGGTGCGCAGTGGACATAGAATTAGGCCCTACCATAATCAGGGGTCCCAAACTGGGGGTTGGGACCCCTCAGCGGGTCATGAGGTTATTACATGGGGGGTCACGAGCTGTCAGCCTCCACCCCAACCCCCCCCTTTGCTTCCAGCATTTATAATGGTGTTAAAAGTGTGTTTAATTTATAAGGGGGGTTGCACTCAAGAGGTTTGCTATGTGAAAGGGGTCACCAGTGCAAAAGTTTGAGAACCACCGTTCTGCATTCTCTAAGGTCCTGTCTGCAAAACCAAAAGAACCAGGTAACAGAAGCTTAGCTGAGATACAGTATTCTTCCCTTATGCCCGCACATGCTTCAAGGATAGTTCTGTCTTGTTGTGTAGACTGAGATTTGTACAGGGAAAGAGCACAGTTTGGGTGAATGCTCCAGGCCCAGCCAGAGGATGGCAGTGTGGTTGTGCACTTCCATCAGCGATCGCAACAGTGGGAACTCTAGTGTAGACAAGGCTCCGGGGGCAAGCAGGGGAAGGCCATATTTCCCATTTAGTGGGGTTTAAACCAATGTAGTATCTCCATTCAGTAACCTTCTGTTAAACTGGAGTAACTTCTGTCTGTAGACACGCCCTAATGATGACAGCATTTGGAAGTTATTGCACAATGGGTATAGTCAAGGCCCTTCATTTTCATTTTGTTTAAATTAAAATTTCCCAGGAAATTAAAAATTAGTGAAAATAGAGGCAATAAATTGATATTTTGGGTAAATATCAGAGTTAATATTGGGAGATGGGAGGACAGAAAAAATGCAACAGAGAAAAGGAATAGTATTGACTGTAAAAGCAGTGATTTATTTAATGAACTGTACATTACCAGTGTGTACACATATGCACGTGTTGTGTACAGTCTTCCACTACATTGCCTTAATTTAACAGATAGCTTCACATTAACACTTAGACTAATTTATTAACATAAACACATATATCTAATGTATTGGATTTTCTTAACATAATCCTATTCATTATCTAAAATTGGGGTGAAAATAGGTTAAAAATATGAATAATAGCTTTTGTAAAACCCTGGGTTTAAAAAAAATAAAAATCTGTAAAAACTTAAAACAATGGGCCCTAGGTAAAGCTGAGGTTTCAGGACCTACAGAGTGAAACCAAGGATTTAAATAATGTTTACAGGGTTTTTGTCTGTTTTTCTGGGGTTTGGTTGGTTTTCCATCCTGCAAGCTAGACGTGCAAGAAGTAGCCTGTGAAAACCATAATGAATCCTGCTCACATTGATTCACTTAGATCATTCACATTATATTTGAGTCAGGAAAGTTACGGAGAGGGCATGGTTAATTTAGAAATGTGTGTACGGGTCTCTCTGATTTTGTTTGTTTATTTACGAGGACACTCCTGATGCAATTTTTAAGAAGAAGAAAACGTTTCTGGAGTATATCTGGAGCTACACTTTCATCATTCAACAATTCCATGTGCTGGGATTGTTGTTGATGGGTCAGCCAGATGAGAAATTGTGATTATTATTATTATTTTAATATTCTTGTATGATTCTTTTAGAGGAGTTATAAGTGGGATGGGGGAAGCATACTAGAAAGAGACATTTTAAAACAAAACAAAAAAACATTTTGATCGGGGAGGTGTTGGAACCTAATGTAGAAGGAAGTTAACAAAAGAGTTTCAGCTAAATAAGTGAGATACTAAGCAAAATAAATCAAACAGCTCTTTAATGACTTTCATGTCTTCGTTCCTAAATATTATCTCAGTTAGTTGTATAGATCCCTTTAGTTATACGGATGATGTTTCAGACACTTTACATACTAGATAGGCAAAGGATCAGAATTTTTTCTGGGAGCTTTTCTTCTGATAGCATGACAGGGAATCACTGCTGTTCTTTTCTTTTCTTTTATTTTTAAACAGGATTATTGAATTATTCCTTTAGAATCCCAACTTGTATCCAGAACTGCATGGAAGAACACAGAAGCACTTTGTATTTTGGATCTGTCAATGGGTGACGATTCCTCCAAAAGAAATGAAACTTTAATTATCAATTTCTAAGAAGACAGAATTGCTTGAGGCTTCAGCTCCTCTTATTAATTCATGAGCATCAATGATTCCTTTGGTCAAAAACCACAGAGAATAACTATAGATCCTTTCAAGTGCTTCTCTAATAAAGTGAAACCTAAACGTAATTCTCTGTGGGACACTGATGTCCTAAATTCTGTGTATTGTTTCTTCAAAGTTTGCTTTGTTATTACATATCACTTCAGATTAACAATATCTTTTGGACCTTTCATTGTTCACATTCACAGCATGAAAAATAACATAATTTATTGTATGAAAATAGGAAGTTTTTTTGTGTTCTGCAAATTTTACCATTAATGCTGAATACTAAACTTGGATACACTCCTGGAATGCAGTTGACTTTAAGGGGAATCACGCTTGTCTATATGAGGATAGCATTTCATCCACAGTCTACGTAATATAACATTTTGGATTCTGTCCTGTACACCTTATAGCAACATTGAAGACAATGGGAGTTTTGCCAAAATATAGTGTGCAGAATTGAGTTCCATGACTCTATGTAATTTCAGCAGTATACCGCAACCCCCTTAAAATATTTTACAATAGTCTTTTTCACAACTGACGCTATCTCTATAGACTAGGTATTTATACCATCCCTATCACTGAGCTATTTAAGCTCTTCAACTAAACACCATAATTGTTGTTGCATGCCATCTGTGTATTATACTTTAAAACAAAGTCAAAATAACTAGTTTTTTTTTTTAAATTGCTGTAAAGGTGTCTACATCCTGGGATATAATTTATACTGAAAAAATATTCACATGTTCAAGGTCACCTGTTCTGCCTTCGTGAAGACACTCGTTTGTTCCAGTATTCAGCAATCAGAGTGACTTCTGGCACTCAGAAATGAGCATCTCTCATCTTCAGTCTCTGTGGGCCTGATTCTGAGAGATGTAATGTGTGACAGTAACTACTGAAGTCAGGAGATGCTGACCTCTGTCTTTTGGCAGGGGAGTTAATCTCTGTAACCCTGACCTGTGTCCACTGACTGAGGTTAGGAATTAGAATCAACTCTCTTATCACTTGTGCATTTCACATCCTATTACACCAACTGCTTTCCATTCCTGTTGAAGACAATGGGAGTTTTTAGCTTTCAGCACTTTGCAGGATCAGGTTGTAGATTAGCTTCTGGTTTCACCCTGGCAAGATCTTTGTTAAATCCAAGATTATTTTGACTGATTTTTATTATTAAGACAATCCTAGACATTAGATCCTAAAGTTCCTCAATATTTCATATAGTCTCTTAGCCAACAAAGCATTTTGCAGGTAAGAACTCTGGCTGTGACAGCCTCTTTAGAAATGATCATTGTTCAGCTTTTAAAATTTAGGTAGTAGTGTTTTTTTTAAAGAATATTAGTATAGTTAGAATTTCATCTGTGTAAACTGGTATTAAAATGTCCATTCATAATCTTTGTAAAAAGTTGAGAACTTGCCTAAATAATTACTTGTTCATATGGTGATTTTTGAAAGTGCTAAAAAATGTTTTGGGCCACCTTTTCTACAGTCAGACGTTTCCTTTATTCAGTTAATTGTTAAAATATTACAATAGATCTCTAATTTTAATGAAAATGTGGGTTTTTATTGGAGTGTAGGCTTCTCATTTGGATCAGATCTCGCAGTCCTTATTCACCCAAAAGTTTCTGATTTCAGTGAGAATTGCTTGAATAAGGACAGCAAATCTTGGCTCCTTATTTAGTAAGTGCATACTGATATGAAGAAAGGTTAAGATGAGCACATGGGTGGGGCATATGTAGGTGTGCACAGCATTAAGGCCTTTTCTTCTCAGTCATTTTTAAAGTGTATATGTAGTATGTATGTGATCAACATGAGGCATGCTTAAATGAGTACTAGTAGCTATATCTAATTTTCTATTGTGTAGATCTTGTTGTAATAGTAGTAACAGTGTGGTTGAACAGAAGACCCATACAGATGTTCCTTGCATTTGCTTCATGCAAAGTAATCTTTCCTTTTTTAATTAATTTCATTCTTGCAAGTATTTGTATGTGTGCTTTTTTATTTATAAAAGCAGTATTACTATTAAGAAAAAAAGTTAAGTGTATCACTGCAAATGTATGCACTTCTTAGAAAATTCACAACATCTTTTGGAGTGTTTTTTTAAAGTTAATCTCTATCACTCGGAAGTTGCATAGATGTTGGCAGATTGGATTTGGCTGGTTGTAACTTGCCATTAGAGAAGGAGTGTACCCAAAAATATGTTCATTGTGCACACAAAAATAAAGAAGTTGCTTGAGCACTTGATCGTTTATTTGATTAATAGAGCCCAATTATTATTATTTCAGTTGTATTTTGGTAGCACCTATAGGTCTCAGGCAAAGCTTAGGGTCTATTGTGATAGATAATGTACAGACACACAGTAAAAAGATGGTCCCTGCCCTGAAAAACTTACAATCTATGTATAAGATGAGAGTCAACAGACATACAGGGTGAGCACTATTATCCCCATTTGACAGATGGGGATCTGAAGCAGAGAGAGACATAGAGATTTTCTACATGGTGCCGGCAAAAAACACTAGAGGGGTGTGATTTATAGAGCATCCTAACATAGTGCAGTCTAACTGCCCCTTAGAAATCTTGCTGGCACACTCTAAGGAGACCAAACTTGTGTTAATGCCATCCTGTTTGAGATGGGACTACATCTAAACAAACTAGGTACCTTTTAAAGCACACCAGTAGGGTCTATATGGGGTAGTTGTAGAGCGTTCTAGCGTGTTGCACTCTAAATCATGCCCCTATAGTGGGCTTTGCTGGCGCTGTGTAGACACGCCCTAAGTGACTTACCCAAGGTCACATGGGAAGCTTATGACACAGCAGAAAATTGAATCCAGATCTTCCAAATCCCAAATGAGCATTCTAACCACTGGACCAACATTGCCTTCTACCTGGCATATAGCCAAATGTATTTTAAACAGGCAGATTAATTCAGTAGGTGTGAAATCTGTCTTTTTAAAAGTGCAACATTATACTTTTTTCAATTGCCTTTCAGGAAAGCATGCATGCCTATGCAGCCAATGTTTATACTTCTGTTGTAGAAGAACTAATGAAAGGAAAGCAACGCAAATTTATTGCTGTGGAGCAGGAATTCTTTCGCCTCTGGTGGGACACCATAGCCACAGATATACATAAACAGCAGGTAATGTAATTATAGCTACTGTTTTAACACTGGGAGTCAGCCCCTTTGCTCTTGCCTACCTACATACCCTGCAGAGGGCAGGGGTGGGGGTGGAGGGGCATAAGGCAGCTGACAACTGACCATGCTACTGCCCTGATCCTGCTGACACTATGTGCAACTCTGGTCCCTTTCTCAAAGGGCTTCTCTAATTTACACCAGCTGCTAACAGCTCCAAGAGGGTGCAACCGCAGCTGGGAATCAGGGTGATGTAGGAGCATCTCAGCCACGACCCCTTTCCCCTGCTTTGTTAGCAACAGACAGAGGAAGTATCATAAGAACTTATTCCTTCAGAGTGAATTTTTTAGGGCAAGGTGCACTAGTTTTAGGGTCAGATTGTGCTAGGGGAACTGAACTGCATTAGAAGATACTGCTTTAATATCTGTTAATCATCTGACATTTCTGAACTGCAACCAAAACATCAATAGCAAAGAAAAAGCACTTATCTTTTTACTCCGGTATTACACACTTATTGCTATTGCAAACAAGACTGATGTAGTAACAAGAAAATGTAAGGATCAGCAATGGTACATTTGTGTACTTCTTGTGTTTGTGAACAATGACTCTTCTCTGTTGATCTTTAAAGTGTGGTTCTACTCAGAAAGGTGATTCTGTAGTGATGGCATTGTGGAGGTTCCATGTTTCTTATATCTCAGTGACTATGATTTTAATACAGTTGTTTGGTCTCAAAGTTTGGGTCGCTAGGCTAGTGGCAACACATTGTGCTGCGATACATGTGATCCAAGTTTAAGTCTGGCATCAGAAAACTGGGTGAGCTGGAAAGATACAAAGGGCTGTATTATGCCATATATTCCCCATATGTCCTTTGTTTCATTTGTGAAGCTCCATGTAACAGTAGAATATGATCCATTGTCCAGGGGGGGAAAAATCTCAGTTTTTATTTGAATTGAGGGACATAGTCAATTTAAAATGACACCTCTTGTCTGGTTTTTTTTAACCTACTATTCTGTCCATTTGCACCTAAGATTTCTATAATAAAAAGATTGGAGAGAAAAATAGTTTGTCTTGTGCATTTGACAGCATTCTGTAGATAGTCAGTTTCATTGTTTTAGTCAGTTAGCTTCTCCTGTTGTTTGTGTGGGTCTTTTGCACCTCAACAGAAAAGAGAGAATTGTTTCTAAATCAGAAAATGTTACTGCAAATCCACAAAAATTGGCATGGGTACTCCTCCATGTGTAATGTTTGAAAATGTTCTGAACTTCCAATTAAAATGGTTTATGGTGTACCTTTAGCCTATGCTGTAAGAAAAGGCTTCTCTTTCTAATATTCATGTGCAGTACCTTCAGGGAAGCTGAAATTGTGCTTCTCTCTCTGCATTTTACAGAACCAAGCAATAAGAAAAGCTTCCATTTACCAGTTCAGATCTCCATAGTGCAAAATCAGTAGAAAAATTAAATGTTGTGTCCTCGCTTCCCAGAACAGCTGCTGCTTTTTAGTAGCTTTATACTCTCATTCTATTTTCCAGTCCATTTCAATACAAGGATTGAAAATCATCCTGGTCCAAAGCCCAGAATGTGCTCTATTTGCTTTAAGAGCAGTGCCAAAAAATTTACTGCTGGTTTAAAAAATGCAGTGATAGTTTTGTGATTGGTTTTCTTATAGCCATCACAGTGAGAAACAAATGTATTTTAATCTTTAAGTGTCACAAATATTATTAAAACTAAATTAATTATATACCACTGGAGAGCTATGATACTAGCTTTCCAGTGATTATAACATTTGTTATTAACACTAGCAAGTTGCCAGGTGTTGGACTTTGAAATCACATCAGTCCAATTACTGGCCTGCTTTTTTCACTTGAATTCTAATGTTAGTGGCTACTAACAAAATTGCTACAATAATAGTTATATTATTTGAAGGCTTAAATCCCAACTTTCAAATGGTATAAAGTATTAATCTAGCTCCAACCATTTGTGAAATATTTGCTTGCGACTGCAGTGTAATTTATGTAATTTTATATATATTAAAGCGAGATAATTGGAGCTGATCCTGCAGTGTGGAAGGAGGAGCACATGGGATGATGTGTACCACAGCAATTGGGCTCAGAGACAGACAGGTGTGACCCTCTTAATTCACAGCATGTGAAAATTTCCACACTACACATTCACACTTGAACCATGCCCTATACTTCCAAGGTTTGAGTCTGTACATTATAGTGGGGGTGGGGGAGAAGGGACATGGGGCCACCTCCTTGTGACTGATCCTGGCCAGTACGCAGCAATAATTTGGGATGAAGAAAACAACTCTTGCCTGGTAGTAGCTGGAGATAAGCAAGGGGAGTTGGTGAACCAAATTGCTCAGAAGTATATGTTGGACTTAGAACTGGGCTCAAATCATTGTCCTCCTTCTCTCTTCCACGCATCCCGCCCCCCAAACAACATTGTAGTCATTACAGGATTTGTCACCAGATTTTGGGTGTGTGTGTGTGGGGGTGTCTAAGGATGGGTATCGTCTAACTTAATAACATTTAAAAAAATATTTTCAGCCTCTAAGTAGTTCCACTAAACTTAAATAAAAAAGGCTTCCATGCCCAGAAGTCTGGGTCAAAGGTATCTCTCCAGGACATGCCCTCCAAAAGAGAAGTAATAGCTTCAGATGCTTTTCATGCAGATCAGGAGGCAGTTCTGTGCCTGCACCAGATATTGGTTATCTGGTTTCCCAGCATGCTAATCAGTTGCCACATTCAGCTGGAACTAATTTGTGAATGCTCCAGCCCTAAAGCACTTCTACAACATCATGAATGAAGGGATGATTATAACCAAAATTGACAATCTGGCATCATATCTGAACAGCGATGGGGGCATTCACTCAAAGATCCTGGGGAAAGCAACATAATGGCTGTGGAACTGGAACACTACATGCCAGATTTTTAAAATTAATTGATAGCAAAATATATGATCAGACAGTGTTTGATTATACCTGGGACTTCAAAGCTAATATGTTTCAGAAAACTCTACTAAAAATGCAGATAACAGCCTTGTGGAGTTACCTTTGGTAGAATGGAACCAGATTATTATCAGTTTTTTCCATATCTAACACATTTGCTAAAATTTGTAGTCAAGTTGTGATTGATTAAAGGGACAGATGCTTCCAATTTCCAGCAGCAACAGAATTTTTTTTTAAATGTATTTTTCTGGGGCAGGTGCTAAAATTTACTTTCAAACGAGAAGATGGAGAAAAAAGATTAGGGAACACCTCTGTTTCTAGTAAGATATCCAAAACTGCTACACATGGAATAATTCCATATATACGTCAGATCTTTTTTTTAAAAAAAAAATTAATCTCCTATGAAAACTGTATCAGATCGGTGTGATACTTTGGGAATATAAATCTACTGGGCTATAGAAAGGACGAATAGTAATTGTATAGTAAACAGAAGGGAACATGGATTAAGATTCAAAAATGGTGCGATATTTTTATCTTCATGACAAAGCTGATATCTGACACTTCAATAAAAGCAGCAAAAAGAAATGTAGGGTTGAAATGGGCCTTGAGAGGTCATTTAGTCCATCCCCCTGTGCTGAAGCAGGATCAAGTTTACCAAGATCATCCCTGACAGGTGTTTGTCTAACTGGTTCTTAAAAATCTCCAATCACGGGGATTCCACAACTTCTCTTGAAAGCCTGTTCCACTGCCTAACAATCCGTATAGTTAGTTTTTTCCTGATATTTAACCCAAATCTCCCTTGCTGCAAGTTAAGCTGATCATGTCTTGTCCTGTCTTCAGTGAACATGGAGAACAATTGATCTCTGTCCTCTTTATAACAGCCCTTAACATATTTGAAGACTATTATCAGGTCCCCTCTCACTCAAGTCTAAACATGGCCAGGCTTTTTTAACCTTTCCTCATAACTCAGGTTTTCTCAGCCTTTTACTACTTCTGTTGCTTTCCTCTAGACTCTCCAGTTTGTTCACACCTTTCCTAAAGAGTGGTGCTCAACATTGGACACAGTGCTCCAGCTGAGAACTCTCCGGTGCTGAGTAGAGCAGGACAATCACCTCCCTTGTTTTACATACAACACTCCTGTTAATACACCCCAGAATTATATTAGCCTTTTTCACAACTGCATCACATTGTTGACTCATATACAATTTGTGATCCACTCTAACCCCCATATCCTTATCAGCAATACTATCACCTAGCCATTTATTCTATTTTTTGTAGTTATACATTTGATTTGTCCTTCCTAAGTGTTGTACTTTGCACTTATCTTTATTGAATTTCATCTTGTTGATTTCAGACCAGTTCTCCAATTTGTCAGCTCATTGTGAAATCTCATCCTGTCCTCCAATGTGCTTGCAATTCCTCTGAGTTTGGAGTAATCTACACATTTTATAAGCATACTCATTTCTCTAGTTTGCTTATGAGAGTATTATGTGGGACTGTGTCAAAAGCCTCATTAAAATCAAGATATGTCATATCTATTGCTTGCCCTCATCCAAGGACCTCCCCAAGGAAGAAAATTAGGTTGGTTCGGCATTATTCTTGACAAATCCATGCTGGATGTTCCTTATAATCCTACTATCCTCTAAGTGCTTACAAATTGATTGTTGAATAATTTGTTTTAGTATCTTTCCAGGTGTTGAAGTTAAGCCAGGTCTATAATTCCCCGAGATCCTCCTTGTTCCCTTTTTAAAGATAGGTACTATGTTTGCCCTTCTCCAGTCCTCTGGCATCTCACCCATTCTGCATGAGTTGTGGAAAATAATTACTAACAGTACTAAGATTGCCTCAGCTACCTTAAGTATCTTTGGATGAATTTCATCAGGCCCTTCTGACTTGAACATATTTAACTTATCTGAATATTCTTTAACCAGTTTTTTCCCTGTGTTGGCTATATTCTTCCTATCTTTCCTTCACATAGGGATAGTTTGCTGTCACGCCTTTCTTGAGAAACTGCCAGCTTTCCTGAATACCTTTTTCTCTTTACATTTTCTTCCCATGGGACCTTACGTACCCGTTCTCTAAATTTGTTAGTCAGCTTTTTTGAAGTCCATTGTCCTCATTCTGCAGCGCTCCTTACTTTCTAAGGAAATCTATTATTTCATGGTCACTTTCACCAAATTGCCTTCAACTTTCAGATTCACAACCAATGCCTCCCTGTTAGTCAGCATCAAGTCTAAAATGGCTGTCTCCCTTCATTACTTCCTCCACCTTCTGGAACAAGAAGTTATCCCCAATACATTCCAAGAAATTATTGGGCATTTTGTTTTTTTGCCATATTACGTTTCCAACTGATGTCTGGGTGGTTAAAGTTCCCCATTACTATCAGGTCTTGTGTTTTGGATATTTCTGTTAATTGTTCTAGAAATGCTTCAACCACCTCCTTCTTCTCATTTGGTGATCTGTATTAGACCTGTACCATGACTTCACTCCTGTTTTTTACACTTTTATCTTCACCCAGAGACTTTCATCTGGTCTGCCTCTCACCTCCTTCTGGACCTCAGAACAAGTGTAAATATTCTTGATATATGATGCAACCCTAATTTCTTTTTTCCCCTGCATGTCCTTCCTGAGCAAGCTGTTTATTCCACCAAATCTCAGTGATGCCAATTATGTCATAATTAATGTATGTTTCTTCCTGCCTATACTCCTTAAATTTGCGTACAGACATCTAAGATGTTGAGTGGACTCCCCCACTTTTTCCCTCTTGTTGCTCCTATGACCCTATTGTAATTTTTGATTCCCCATCCCCCAACATGTAGACCTCTGTTAAGATCACCTCTTTTATATCTATCTGTGGGCTTTTGTCACTTGCCTTCTTTGAACCTAGTTTAAAGCCCTCCTCCCTAGGTTGGTGAGTCAATGTCCAAAGATGCCCTTTCCCGTCTGGGTCATATGGACCCCATCTCTTCCCAGCAGTCCTCCTTCCTGGAACAGCTTCCTATGATCAAGGAAACCAAAGCCTTCCTGTCAACACCCTCTGTGCAGCCATGCATTCATCTCCAGGATGTGCGTGTCCCTATCTGGGCTCTTACACTCAACTGGAAGAATGGACAAGAATATTACCTGGGCCCCCGACTCCTTCACCCTTGCTCCCAGAGCCATGTATTCACTGCTGATCTGCTTAGGGTTGTACCTGGCAATATCCTTAGTACCCACGTAGATGAGAAGCGTAGGGTAGTAGTCAGGGGGACGGAGGTACCTCAGCAACCTTTCCATAATGTCTCAGATGTGGGCTCCAGCCAGGCAGCACCCCTTCAGGACATCATGTCAGGTCAGCAGATGAATGCCTCTGTCCTCCTCAGAAAGAAGGCCCAACCACCTCTTCCCTCCCCCCCATCTCCTCCTGTTAGGTTTGGTGGTCGTGAGTCTCCTAGCCTTGGGAGAAGGTGACTCCTCCTCAGCCATTGGGGTCTGCTCATCTCCTTCTGATGCCAGTACAGCATACTGGTTTTTGACGTTGATGGATGTGGGACCTGGGCGGTGAGGGTGGAGCACTGTCTGTTGCCCTAGGTGGCCAGCAGCCAATCTCCTCCCCATGGAGCAGCCACTTGTCGTTTCTCCTCTGGTGCCTCTGTAGTTGGCTAGCATCCCCCATCCCAGATGTCTCCCTATGCATCCTGTTGATGAAGTCTTCGTGCTCCCAGATGCTACACAGATTAGCCACCTCCCCCTGTAGCTGTCTTACCTGCTTCCTGAGGGTCTCCACCAACAAACACCTATCATACTGTGTAGTTCCTCTAGCCTGGCTTTCGTCAGTAGGACATGCAGGCCACTTTCCCAGCAAGTCAAGTATAGGACCCTGGGCAGAAGCCTCCAGGGTCAGGATGCCCGACCACAGGATGTTCCCACAAGTGTAGGCAGAGGAAGAGTTAGCAGTGGCATAGATAAACATGATATATTGGGGAAGAATCAACACAGCTTTTGTAAATGAAAATCATGCCTCACCGATCTATTAGTATTCTCTGAGAGGGTCAACAAGCATGTGTGCAAGGGGGATCCAGTGGGTATAGTGTACCTGGACTTTCAGAAAGCCTTTGAGAAGGCTCATAAGCAAAGTAAGCAGTCATGGGATCAGAGGGAAGGTCCTCTCATAGATCACTAACTGGTTAAAAGATAGGAAACAAAGTGTAGGACTAAATGCTCAGTTTTCACAGTGGAGAGAAGTAAATTGTGATGTCCCCCAGGGATCTGTACTGGGACCAGTGCTGTTCAATGTATTCATAAATGATCTGGAAAAAGGGGTAAACAGGTGATAAAGTTTGCAGGTGATACAAAATTACCCAAGATAGTTAAGTCCAAAGCAGCCTGAGAAGAATTAGAAAGGATTGTCACAAAATTGGGTGACTGAGCAACAAAATGACAGATAAAATTCAGTGTTGATAAATGCAAAGTAATGCACATTGGAAAATGTAATCCCAACTATTAATACAAAATGATCAGGTCTAAATTAGCTGTTATCACTCAAGAAAGAGATCTTGGGGTTTTGTAGATAGTTCTCTGAAAACATCCGCTTAATGTTCAGTGCAGCCAAAAAGCTAACAAAATGTTAGAAAACATTAGGAAAGGGATAGGTAGTCAGACAGAAAATATTACAATGCCACTATACAAATCCATGGTATGCCCACACCTTGAATACTACATGCAGTTCAGGTTGCCCCAGATCAAAAAAAGATATGTTAGAATTGGAAAGGGTAAGGTCTACAAAAATAATTAGGGGTATGGAACAGCTTCCCTTCGAAAAGTGATTAAAACAACTGGCACTGTTAAGCTTAGAAAGGAGACGACTAAGGGGGGATATGATAGAGGTCTATAAAATCATAAATAGTATGAAGAAAGTTAATAACAAATAGGGAGGAACTCGTTGAGAACTTGAAAGTAGAAGACAGCTTGGGTGAAAGTGATCATGAAATCCTAGAGTTCACAATTCTAAGGAAGGGTAGAAGGGGGTACAGCAAAATAGAGACAATGGATTTCAGGAAAGCGGATTTTGGTAAGCTCAGAGAGCTGATAGGTAAGGTCCCATGGGAACCAAGACTGAGGGGAAAAATAACTGAGGAGAGCTGGCAGTATTTCAAAGGGACACTATTAAGGGCCCAAAAGCAAACTATTCCGCTGGGTAGGAAAGATAGAAAATGTGGCAAAAGACCACCTTGGCTTAACCACGAGATCTTGCAAGATCTAAAAAATAAAAAGGAGTCAAATAAAAAATGGAAACTAGGACAAATTACAAAGGATAAATATAGGCAAACAACACGGGAATGCAGGGGCAAGATTAGAAAGGCAAAGGCACAAAATGAGCTCAAACTAGCTACAGGAATAAAGGGAAACAAGAAAACTTTTTATCAATACATTAGAAGCAAGAGGAAGACCAAGGACAGGGTAGGCCCACTACTCAGTGAGGAGGGAGAAACAGTAACAGGAAACTTGGAAATGGCAGAGATGCTTAATGACTTCTTTGTTTCGGTCTTCACCGAGAAGTCTGAGGGAATGCCTAACGTAGTGAATGCAAATGGGAAGGGGGAAGGTTTAGAAGATAAAATAAAAAAAGAACAAGTTAAAAATCACTTAGATAAGTTAGATGCCTGCAAGTCACCAGGACCTGATGAAATGAATCCTAGAATACTCAAGGAGCTAATAGAGGAGATATCTGAGCCTCTAGCTATTATCTTTGGTAAATCATGGGAGACAGGAGAGATTCCAGAAGACTGGAAAAGGGCAAATATAGTGTCCATCTATAAAAAGGGAAATAAAAACAACCCAGGAAACTACAGACCAGTTAGTTTAACTTCTGTGCCAGGGAAAATAATGGAGCAAGTAATTAAGGAAATCATCTGCAAACACTTGGAAGGTGGTAAGGTGATAGGGAATAACCAGCATGGATTTGTAAAGAACAAATCATGTCTAACCAATCTGATAGCTTTCTTTGATAGGATAACGAGTCTTGTGGATAAGGGAGAAGCAGTGGATGTGGTATACCTAGACTTTAGTAAGGCATTTGATACGGTCTCGCATGATATTCTTATCAATAAACTAGGGAAATATAACTTAGATGGGGCTGCTATAAGGTGGGTGCACAACTGGCTGGATAACCGTACTCAGAGAGTAGTTATTAATGGTTCCCAATCTTGCTGGAAAGGTATAACGAGTGGGGTTCCGCAAGGGTCTGTTTTGGGACCGGCTCTGTTCAATATTTTCATCAACGACTTGGATATTGGCATAGAAAGTACGCTTATTAAGTTTGCAGATGATACCAAACTGGGAGGGATTGCAACTGCTTTGGAGGATAGGGTCATAATTCAAAATGATCTGGACAAATTGGAGAAATGGTCAGAGGTAAACAGGATGAAGTTTAATAAGGACAAATGCAAAGTGCTCCACTTAGGTAGGAACAATCAGTTTCACACATACAGAATGGGAGGAGACTGTCTAGGAAGGAGTACGGCAGAAAGGGATCTAGGGGTTATAGTGGACCACAAGCTAAATATGAGTCAACAGTGTGATGCTGTTGCAAAAAAAGCAAACTTGATTCTGGGCTGCATTAACAGGTGTGTTGTGAGCAAGACACGAGAAGTCATTCTTCCGCTCTACTCTGCGCTGGTTAGGCCTCAACTGGAGTATTGTGTCCAGTTCTGGGCACCGCATTTCAAGAAAGATGTGGAGAAATTGGAGAGGGTCCAGAGAAGAGCAACAAGAATGATTAAGGGTCTAGAGAACATGACCTATGAAGGAAGGCTGAAGGAATTGGGTTTGTTTAGTTTGGAAAAGAGAAGACTGAGAAGGGGACATGATTGCAGTCTTCAGGTTTCTAAAAGGGTGTCATAAGGAGGAGGGAGAAAACTTGTTCATCTTAGCCTCTGAGGATAGAACAAGAAGCAATGGGCTTAAACTGCAGCAAGGGAGGTTTAGGTTGGACATTAGGAAAAAGTTCCTAACTGTCAGGGTGGTTAAACACTGGAATAAACTGCCCAGGGAGGTTGTGGAATCTCCATCTCTGGAGATATTTAAGAGTAGGTTAGATAAATGTCTATCAGGGATGGTCTAGACAGTAATTGGTCCTGCCATGAGGGCAGGGGGCTGGACTCGATGACCTCTCGAGGTCCCTTCCAGCCCTAGAATCTATGAATCTATGAATAAGGAAGTATTATTTACCCCTTCACATAACAGAAGAACTAGGAGTCACCCAATGAAATTAGTAGGCAGCAAGTTTAAAACAAACATATGGAAGTACTTCTTCACACAATGCACAGTCAATCTGTGGAACTCATTACTAGGGAATGTTGTGAAGGCCAAAGGTATAACTGGGTTAAAAAAAGAATTAGATAAATTCATGGAGGATAGGTTCATTAATGGCTGTTATCCAAGATGGTCTAAACAATTTTAATTCTCCATTTATATCCCCACCACCCGTTAGGTAGATCCACATTTGACAAATGTCACACTTGGATAGCATGTTAAGTCCTGGACTGCATTTATAGCTTTGGTGCTAAAGATTGAAATTGTAATTGTGTTATCATTTGCCTTCTGTATATTCTGTATCATAGGTACATCAGTTACTTCAAGAAGGGCGACTAGAATTCATAATTGGAGGTCAGGTGATGCATGATGAAGCTGTGACACATATCGATGACCAAATTTTACAGTTAACAGGCATGTTTCTTTGGTGTTTAACTCTTAGTTTTCATTATTATACGTTTTTTTTTCCTGAATTTATTTTTATTTCCTAGATCTTTAAGAACTGACTTAAGTTTCTGTAAAAATTAATATCTACTTTCTAGTGCGAATTTACCATAAGGTTCTTTGCTTAAAAAAATACAAAAAAACCCCAACCAACAAATTGCAGTGTACAGAAAGATCATTGGCTTTTGTAAATGGCTTATAATTTAATTGCTCACTATTATATACTCTCTTAGACATGGGCCGTTTTGCTGATTACGAAGTCCTTGGTTCCCAAGAATAGCCTTGAGATAAAGATGGGTATTTGAAAATTTTTTTAAAAGTACATATAAAATAAATTCGTGGACTTCCTTGCCATAATCTACTTAGACCTCCAGCATAACACAGACAGTAGAATTTCACTTAATAGTTCCTGCATCAAGTTTGTGTTGAACTAGAGCACATCTTTCAGAAAGATATCTGAGCTTAATTGAAAGACTTCAAGTGGTTAAGAATCCACTATTTCCAACTATTAATTAACCTCACTCTTAACAACTTGCAACTTATTTTCAATTCATGTTTTCTAGCTTCAAATTCCTGCCATGGGATCTTTTTATGTCTTCGTCTGCTAGGCTAAAAGGTCCCTCTAATATCTAGGATTGACTCTGTTGTTGTTAACGTGCAGGAAAGGTGTGTAAATTCTGCTCCCTTTGTACTGCAAAGGCCCAAAATAACTCATGGGAACCGTCATGGTTTTTCAGTGGGGACCAGGCAAGAGACCTGAGATGGAATTATTCCAGCTAACTGTGGTGACTGATTGGCACCCGGGCTCACTTCAGAGCAGTGTTCTGTGGCACTTTTCTCTATGGCAGCATAAAGGGGAATATGTGCAGAGGGCCAGAGGAGCAGCTTTATCGTGGCTGGTGGGTCTGACTGCACGGAACCACTGGCCAGAACCCCACACATCAGTATTTACAAGGAACACAAGAACAGCAGCTGCTGTTGCATCCCAGTGGGGGTACTATGCTCCATGGGCAAGTGAAGGAGTGAGAATAAAGATTCCTTTTCCTCGGACTCTTTTGGGGATCCTTTGGGCAAAGTTAGTTAACTTGGGCTTGGGGCGCAAACTAGTGTTTGTCCCAAAATAAACACTAATTTTGGCCAAAAGGATTCTACTGCTAGATATTCAGTCAACACTTCTCTTTTTAGGGGGAGGGGTTAAAAAGTTTCTAAAATCCATATTTTATTCTGTGCATAGGTGTATGCAGATAACTTTTTTTTTAAAGGGAAATGCAGATTTGGTAGCTTATTTAACGGGAGCAAATGAAACTAATACGTTTTGATTTCTAAAAAACCTTAGCATCACATTTTCCCCTCCTAGATCCTCAATATTGCTCGTTCAGTCTTTGCCCGTGTGACTAAACCTTAATCACACATGAATTCCTGTGTTATTGTGTGCTGAGTTTGTCTTGGAATTAGATAGTGCTTGGGCTCAGGGCCGGCTTTAGCGGGTGCAGGGCCCCACGTCAATAATGACAGCGGGGCTCCGCCGCCGATCAGCTGAGCCAAAAGAAAACCTCCGACGCGATTGGCTGAGCAACAAAAAAAAAAAACCACCTCCGACGTGATTGGTTGAGCAACAGAAAAAAAAACAACTCTCCGACGCGATTGGCTGAGCAAAAAAAAGGCCGCAGCCCGATTCTGGGTAACACTGGTCTACAATTTTTGAGAAGTCGTCTGCTTCAGAGTTAAAATGTGCTATTTAGTATGTATTTAGTGTGCTGAATTCAAATATGACAATTAAAACAACTGATTGGCTACTGTTTCTAAGATATTTAAGTTTTTACATTTTATGTCTATGTATATTGTGTAGATAGTAGAGTTTTAATCATAAATTGTAAACCTAGGTCTTTTCATGTGTTTATGGTTGCTTTACATGATACTATTTCACCTGTCCTGTTTATGTAACACTTTAAAAATCAGCAAAGGGGTTATATAAATAAAATTTATTATGAAACAAAAGGCAAAAAACTATTATGTCCATAGTTTAGTCCTATTCAGTGTCTACTCGGCGCTTCTTGGCTTGTCTCTTGTATTCATTAAATGGAGCATCTCTTGTCACTGTCCAGCAATAGTCTGCAAGCATTGATGGGCTCCATTTGCCCTGATAGCGTTTCTCCATTGTTGCAATGTCCTGGTGAAATCGCTCGCCGTGCTCATCGCTCACTGCTCCGCAGTTCGGTGGAAAAAAATCTAGATGAGAGTGCAAAAAATGTATCTTTAGTGACATGTTGCAACCAAGGCTTTTGTATGCCTTGAGGAGGTTTTCCACCAACAACCTGTAGTTGTCTGCCTTGTTGTTTCCGAGAAAATGTATTGCCACTAACTGGAAGGCTTTCCATGCCTTTTTTTCCTTGCCACGCAGTGCATGGTCAAATGCATCATCTCGAAGAAGTTCACGAATCTGAGGACCAACAAAGACACCTTCCTTTATCTTAGCGTCACTTAACCTTGGAAATTTTCCACGGAGGTACTTGAAAGCTGCTTGTGTTTTGTCAATGGCCTTGACAAAGTTCTTCATCAGACCCAGCTTGATGTGTAAGGGTGGTAACAAAATCTTCCTTGATTCAACAAGTGGTGGATGTTGAACACTTTTCCTCCCAGGCTCCAATGACTGTCGGAGTGGCCAATCTTTCTTGATGTAGTGGGAATCTTGCACGACTATCCCATTCGCAGAGAAAACAGCAGTGCTTTGTGTATCCAGTCTGCAGACCAAGCAAGAGCGCAACAACCTTCAAATCGCCACAAAGCTGCCACTGATGTTGGTCATAGTTTATGCACCTCAAAAGTTGTTTCATGTTGCCATAGGTTTCCTTCATATGGACTGCATGACCAACTGGAATTGATGGCAAAACATTGCCATCATGCAGTAAAACAGCTTTAAGACTCGTCTTCGATGAATCAATGAACAGTCTCCACTCATCTGGATCGTGAATGATGTTGGGGGCTGCCATCACACCATCGATGTTGTTGCAGGCTACAAGATCACCTTCCATGAAGAAGAATGGGACAAGATCCTTTTGACAGTCACGGAACATGGAAACCCTAACATCACCTGCCAGGAGATTCCACTGCTGTAGTCTGGAGCCCAAAAGCTCTTCCTTACTCTTGGGTAGTTCCAAATCCCTGACAAGGTCATTCAGTTCACCTTGTGTTATGAGGTGTGGTTCAGAGGAGGAGGATGGGAGAAAATGTGGGTCCTGTGACATTGATGGTTCAGGACCAGAAGTTTCATCCTCTTCCTCGTCTGACTCAAGTGAGAATGATTCTGGTGCATCAGGAACCGGCAGTCCTTCTCCATGGGGTACTGGGCGTATAGCTGATGGAATGTTTGGATAATGCACAGTCCACTTTTTCTTCTTTGACACACCTTTCCCAACTGGAGGCACCATGCAGAAGTAACAATTGCTGGTATGATCTGTTGGCTCTCTCCAAATCATTGGCACTGCAAAAGGCATAGATTTCCTTTTCCTGCTCAACCACTGGCGAAGATTTGTTGCACAAGTGTTGCAGCATATGTGTGGGGCCCACCTCTTGTCCTGATCTCTAATTTTGCAGCCAAAATAAAGGTGATAGGCTTTCTTAACCATAGTGGTTAGACTGCGCTTTTGTGATGCAAAAGTCACTTCACCACAAACATAGCAGAAGTTATCTGCACTGTTCACACAAGTACGAGGCATCTCTGCTCACTTTGGCTAAACAGAAATGTGTCCCTTTGCAAAATCAAACACTGACAAAGAAGAGAGCACGACACTATATGGTTTCTAGAGCTGATACAGGGCAATTTGTTCAGCAGAGTGATGTAAGCTTTGTTATGATTGCATCATCCATGACTTCTAGGAATAACGTGATGCAATTCATATCATGTATGACGCAATACCAGCTTCAGATTGCATCATTCATTGTTTTGCCTAAAAAGCAAGTACTGTCCAAACCCAGTCATAGATTTATTCATAGATCCAGTCAAAGATGTATTTTAGTCATTTCTGGTTTAAATTGAGATCCCTTCCCTTTATAACTCACTTATCCTCCGCCATTCCCAAGTCAAGGGTCGTATATACTGACCCAATAGCATGTCTTGAAAACTAGAGCCAATCAACAATTTTAAGCATCATTTTCGTTCTCAGTGACCCAGAATTAGTAAAGTTTGACTACATTTATTTCAGAAGCATTTTGGCTGTAGAGCAGTGGAATCAGAGGAATTGGCCTACGGCCAGCCCTGCTTGGGCTCTTGGAACCTGTGTTTCAAATGCTCTCCTGTCTGTATAGTTAATTGGATCACAACAACCTTGTTCACACTATACACACTATTCCCTTAGGTAACATATGTTAAAGAGAAAATCTAAGGGCTTGTCTACACCACGCAGCTTTTAGCGACAAGGCTGTGTCGAGTCAGCCTTGTTGCTAAAAGTCAGCGTGTGTAAAGGCTCTTTTTCGGTACTTTGTCGGCACTTTTGCCGCCAAAATACTTCCAGCCCCATGAGCGGTGTTAGCTTTGTCAGCAGGAGAGCGCTCCTGCCGACAAAGCTGCATTTACACTGCCACTTGTGTTGGCAAAACTTTTGTCTTTCGCCGGGGGGGCTTTTTAAAGTACCCGTGAAAGACAAAAGTTTTGTCGACAACTTTTCAGTGTAGATAAGCCCTAAGAGACTACACTCTGAAATGTGTTTCAGCCAGAGAATTAAAATGAAAGCCTTTACAACACTGAGGAGTACTTGTGGCACCTTAGAGACTAACAAATTTATTTGGGCATAAGCTTTTGTGGGCTAAAACCCACGATAAGCTTATGCCCAAATACATTTGTTAGTCTCTAAGGTGCCACAAGGGCTCCTCGTTGTTTTTGCTGATACAGACAAACATGGCTACCACTCTGAAACCTTTACTAACACTGTTTACATTGCAAGAATCATAAGGCTTAGGAGAGATGAAATAAAAAAATAATGTCCCTACATTTCATAATTAAATTAGCCATGATCTGAAAGCCCGGAATAAGATTCTGTCCACAATAAAACAGAAATGATTATATCTTCAAATATTTCTAAAAGCATTTCCAAACTTAGAAACTGTAAAATGACAATCTTGTATTTCTATAGCACTGATGATCCCAAGCACTGTACTGTTGTTTTTTACACTCACTTGTTGGCTATTTTTGTACTCCGTTTAAAGGGTTGCACTCAGTTTGAGTTTGGCCCATAATTTAGGTTTTGTGTTTTAATAAATGGAAAGGAAAGTACTAAACCTAAAACTAATAGAAATGACTATGGATTTTTTTTTATGTATTTAATTCCAGTGGAAATGATTTGGGTATTTTTATTTGTGTTGGGGGTATGGGGGGAGACATTATTGTGTGGATCCAAAACCAGATATGATTTATTTTCTCATTGATCTGTGGCTGAAATTTCATGAGAACAGCTTGCATATTTTCAGCAGAGTCTACCTCAAACTCAGCTTGTTGTCTTGATTTGGACATTGATATGAGATTTAGCCTAAATTTAATCTGGCTCACACCACCATCTCCCGGGTCTATATCTAATCATAATCTCTTTTTATTAACTCTTTACTGAAGTTATACTTGGGATAGCAAAGCAAATATCACCAGTGTGCACCTTGCTGCTGTGAATTTTTTTGGCTTTGTTAAATTCCTCAAACCTTCAGGTGTATTTGAAAATAAAAATAAATCTTCACTGTGCTTGGCTGTAGTACCACATGCCAATTCAACTATTAAGATGAACAAATGTGTTACTAATAAAAACAACTTTTACTTTGCAGAGGGTCATGGATTTTTGTATGAAACCTTTGGGATGAGGCCTCGATTTTCTTGGCATGTAGATCCCTTTGGAGCTTCTGCTACTACACCTACTCTTTTTGCTCTGGCTGGATTTAATGCCCACCTTATCTCTCGCATTGACTATGATCTGAAGGATGACATGCAGAAAACCAAGGTAAAACTACACAAGAGAATGGAACCAGTGTTTGGCATGCAAGCTCCCTTTGCAGCCTTTTCCTGATGTGTATATAAACTCTGACTTCAAGAAAAGCATGTCTCCAGCTTAGCAAGACAAAAGTGTAGATTTTTCTCATGTGAAGAAAATGCACTGTTTGTGAGACTGTTTGTGAAACAATATTTGTCAGACTCTGCTTTGTTGATAACTTGTTGTGATCTCTTGTCAAAGACAAAGGAATTTATTCTAATCTCAAAAACATACACAATAAATAGTGGGCAATAGTTCAAGTCATAGGGGAACAGTCTCCTTGATATTGCAACAATGGTCTTAAATACATAACAAGCAAGATAATGCTCTTAACATAGATGGCAATTCAGGCTTCAAGTCAAGAAATCTTTCTTTTGCTCCCTTTTTTTAGACTCTCTCATTAAGTGAATACTGATACAAAGAATTTTTTTTAAACCCAGTGAAATTTATTTATGCTTGTAAAACTGTTGGATAGTTATTTTGGACAAAAGTTGTGATAAAATGTGGGCGGGGACTGAGTAGATATCTCTCAGGATTAAGCCCTTCTGTTCCAGTTCTGATCTTGAGAGAAATCTCCCAGATATATCAAATCTGTTGTTTATTATGTTGGGCCATAGTCTATCCTCAGCTACACGTGATGAACCCCAACGAAGGTAAGGGGTTGCACACATGTACTGAAGGAAGAATCTCTCCCGATGAACTGGGCGTTAGAGATTATATGAACCTTGGGTGAAATCCTGACTTCACTGAAGGTAATGGCAAAATGCCCATTGACTTCAGTAGGCCAGGATTTTACCCCTTGTGCCTCCAATGGAAGACTTCCCTTGACTACAGTGGGAGTTGGGTTGGGAGTCAGCCCAAATCTGTTACATGTGCACAGCTTCCATTGAAGCCCGCGAAAGTTGTGTTCATGTAAAATAGTGCAAAATTGAGTCCCAAGGTGTTATTAATCATGGTATTGTGTGTTATCTGCAGGTTTGGTTTCTTATGGTGATTTCTTTTTCTGCAGTATTTCTTTCTTTTTGTCTTTTCTAGAAGCTTCAGTTTGTGTGGAGGGGCTCTCCCTCTTTATCTGAAAACCACGAGATTTTCACTCACGTTATGGATCAGTACAGCTACTGCACCCCATCGCAAATACCCTTTTCAAACAGGTTTGAATGCTTCCAACCCTGCAGAAATATTGGTCACTTCAATAATATCAAATCTAAGGCCAGGTCTACACTACAGACCTCTATTGGTATAACTACATTGCTCGGGAGTGTGAAAAATCCATACCCCTGAGCAATGTAGTTGTACTGACCTAACCCTTCGCTATGTTGACAGGAGAGCTTCTCTCGGGGAGGTGGATTAACTACACTGACTGGAGAAGCATCTTCACTTAAGCACTACAGTGGCACATCTGCAGTGCTGTGCGTGAAGATGAGCCCTTAGGGTTTTAGGCAAAGTATAGAATGGCTGACTGGCTGCTGAGCTTATTCTGTTTAAGAGAACTTTGCATTTTCTCTTTTGTCAGAGGCTTCTGTTAGGCTTAAAAGGTGGCTGGACTCTTTAAGACTCAAT
Source organism: Macrochelys suwanniensis (assembly GCA_033296515.1). NCBI lineage: Eukaryota > Metazoa > Chordata > Testudines > Chelydridae > Macrochelys > Macrochelys suwanniensis. The sequence continues at coordinate 115,572,833 of CM065779.1, forward strand.
CCTGCAAGACGTTAAGAACGCTCAACTACCACTGGCTTCAATGTGAGGTGAGGGTGCTCAGCAACTCGCAGGATTGAATCTTTAGTCTCCATTCCTGACCTTAAAAGTTAGTGTTAGAATGGATTGGCTTTAAAAAAGCCTTTCCACCACAGCAGTAGTGATAGGCACAACACTTATACCTCTATTTATCCTGACATTCTCTCTTCTCCACCCCACCCCCCAAAAAAAGTTAAAAAAGATATATAACTAAATAACCTGAAGTGAATAAATCAACCAACATAAACAGAAAATACCCCAGACAGAGATTTGTTTTCATCCCTGAAGAGGGAAAGAGCTAGAGATTCCATGAAGTCTGACAGGAATTTCGCTATTGCTAATGATTTTACATGGAAGGTGCCCACAGTGATGGTGGCAGTCTAAAACCCTATGATACATTGTAAGACACATTGATCAAGAAATGGACCGCGATAGATGTGGCTTACAATCTGCCATATGGGCCATGCTATGGAAATGTTTAAGAACTCTTGCATTAAAACAAAACCTTAGTAGACTTAAACCTACAATCTCTTTCATACTCTGTCTTAGCCAGCAAATGACATTTTTGTAAGGAAAAGCAGGGGCTGGGCAGGAAGATTTCCAGGCTATTTTAACTCAAGCCAAATACATCTTTTATCAGACCTATATATCTTCTCCTACAGCTTAAGTTTTCAGTGTGTTTATACTAGTCACCGGTGGGGGCCCATAAAGTCACATGGATGTAATAGAAATTAAACACTGAGAACCAGTGTAAACTGGAATTGTGCTACTGAATCCTCGTGTGCCAAATTGGATTTGTATCCCTGCATGATTTCATCCATTTTTTCCCCAACTTGCAGTAAAAGTCCTTTTTGTAGTGTGTTGCTTTCTCTTTCCACTTAGGTCCGGGTTCTATTGGAATGGAATTGCAGTTTTCCCAGATCCACCAAAAGATGGTGTTTACCCCAACATGAGTGTCCCTGTTACTGATGCCACCATTCACCTTTATGCACAAACCATGGTGGCAAACATTAAAGAGAGGGCAGCCTGGTTCCGAACTGCTGAGGTCCTATGGCCATGGGTAAGTGTATCACTTTAGAACTTAACGACACATCCACGAGCTAAATATGAGGCAACAGTGTAACACTGTTGCAAAAAAGGCGAACATCATTTTGAGATGTATTAGCAGGAGTGTTGTAAGCAAGACACGAAAAGTAATTCTTCCGCTTTACTCCATGCTGATTAGTCCTCAGCTGGAGTATTGTGTCCAGTTCTGGGCACCACATTTCAGGAAAGATGTGGACAAATTGGAGAAAGTCTAGAGAAGAGCAGCAAAAATTATTAAAGATCTAGAAAACGTGACCTATGAGGGAAGATTGAAAAAAGTTGGGTTTGTTTAGTCTGGAAAAGAGAAGACTGAGAGGGGACATGAAACAGTTTTCAAGTACATAAAAGGTTGTTACAAGGAGGAGGGAGAAGAATTGTTCTTCTTAACCTCTAAGGATAGGACAAGAATCAATGGGCTTAAATTGCAGCAAGGGAGGTTTAGGCTGGACATTAGGAAAAATTTCTTAACTGTTAGGGTGGTTAAGCACTGGAATAAATTGCCTAGGGAGGTTGTGAAATCTCCATCATTGGAGATTTTTAAGAGCAGGTTAGAAAACATCTGTCAGGAATGGTCCAGATAATACTTAGTCCTGCCAAAAGTGCAGGGGACTGGACTAGATGACCTTTCGAGGTCCCTTCCAGTCCTATGATTCTATGATAAGACAACCTGTGCTAGTAAATGATATTCCCTTATGATCAGGATACCTCTAGTTTTTGTCAGAGGATTGCCTGTTTGGGGTTGGCTGGAGGAAGGTTCTTCAGAGAAGAGCTGGAGTGAAAGGTGGGGCTGTGTGTTCTTCATCAGGCCACTTTGTGGCTCTTTCCAAACCTAAGCTGACTTTTGCAGACCCAAAAATAATCCTAAATTCACACTGATTTGGGGGCGAGTTCATGATTCTGTGCAAACTGTCCACCCAACCCTGTAGTATTATGAGTGCAGACTGCACTTGACGCTGTATACTAACATTTATGAAGGTGCTCTTCCTTCCCCAAGATGCATACAGAGATGTCGTGCTTCACACATCAGGTGAAGATGTGAGGTGGGGTTCGTGTAGGAATCTTGCAGAGATGCAAGGCATCTTGCAGAAAGGCAGTGTGTTCAAAGAAGTTTGTCTGCACAAGAGGAAGATTTCCAAGAATATATCGTGCATCATACAAATCTACCGTGAGACTGATTTTAAGAGTGTACACATAATACACTGGCTGAGTAATTTTAATTGTGTGCCTAATTTTCCTGTGCATTTGCTATGATTAAACACACAATAATAATAAATAGCTGTGCTTTGTATTAGATACATGTGTGTACACATATGCTCAGTATGCAGACTCAGTCAGTTCAAGTGGGCATCCAATTAAGTGTGTAGTTATGCAAATGCATTTTTTATATCAGTCCTTCTATATTTTGTGCATTCATTATCCCATTTAACTATTCGTTTATCCACTTATTAGACTAGGGCTCATCATATTCTAGGCGGGAGGTTGTCAATAAATTGTGTAACGTATGTGGTTATTCTGTCCAGATTGTTAGTGTGTTTTGTTGTTCCTTTCCTCTCCACCACTTACGCAGTACTGATGTAAGATTGTTTATTCTCAGCTCACAAAAATAGATACAAACTCCCTCTCTTTTTGTCAAGAGCAAGGAAACGAATGAGAGAACTGATAGAAAACTGCCCTTGCCAAACATTAGATAGACACACTGGGCAACTTCCCTACCAAGGAAATGCATGTTCTTGTGAGTTGTGCAATGTAGACTAACTTAATTCCTGTCTGTCATGGTAGTTGGTCAGTGTTGCTGTAGCCGTGTTGGTCCCAGGATATTAGAGAGACGAGGTGGGTGAGGTAATAACTTATTGGACCAGTGGGTTGTCAGTTGTCCTATTTGAATAGCCAAACCCATTCTTGCTACTTAGGCCCTGAACTTTTGACTGGTTTATGCAGATGAGCTCAGAAGGAAGAACGATGTTTTACAGTGGATAAGAATTGTAATATAAGAACATTGTTAAACTACCTCATCATGGAAGTTAATAACCTGTAGGTCACTTGCTAGGATCTTCTGGAGATGTCTCACTTAATCAATTCCCAGCCATTACAAGGGTATTAGACACCGGTGCACCTCAGCCCCTCCTGTTCTTTGCCTGTGGCACACAATGATTCAGTCTCCTGAGGTCTGTAATATTTTGGTCTAATTCTGATTCTTGGGCTTGGCTTATGGGTTGACTGGAGGGTAGTTAGTAGCCTGTGACATACAAAGAATTCAGACTAGATGATCTGGTGGGCCCTTCAGGCCTTAAGCTCTTGGACTCTGACTGTAACTATAACTTACACTAACTCATATAGATGTGTTATTTTCTAAATTGCAGGGCTGTGACAAACAGTTCTTTAATGCATCAGTTCAGTACTCCAACATGGACCCATTATTAGATTATATTAACAAGCATGCTGATCAATTTGGAGTGACCGTTCAGTATTCCACTGTCAGTGATTACTTCCAGGCATTGTATAACCGAAACCTCACATGGGACATTCGGAATTATCAAGACTTTCTTCCGTATTCAACAGGTACTTAACAATATGTTCTTTATACACTGCATATACTGATGGATATCAGTAACTGGCATTAGGGTTAGTTTATTGTAACAGAAGTGTAAGGAGCTTTTTTCCTGACTCACTCTTTCCGATTTGGTGGGCTCTATTATCTCCAATTCTGAAATAGAATAGGGGTTGGCGTGTCTTTCTGTGACAGCAGGAACTAGGGGTGGAAGTTTAGCCTGAAGTTTGTCTTTGCTGTGTGAGTATCAATAAAGGGAAACCCCAGGAAGGGTTAGGTTTGGGGTATATCTATGTCTGTACATGCTGCCACTGTTGGTGAATCTCTGATGACCTGAAAGATAGAGTAAATAATGCACTAATCAGATCCCCTGACGATTGCAAATCAGGGATTTGGGAAAGACATGTACAATGGATTAGGTCTGCAGAATTTAGAACAACTAGGCAAAGTTCAGTGAGAGAGTTCAGTGGGTAGATGCAAGATTACGTACGATGAAGAAGCAGTAATACCAAGCATAATCACAAGCTGAAAACTGGCCAGCAAACAGCAATACGAAGATGGACTTGGGGAAGAAGGGGTGATGGGAGGTGCACTAAACATAAGCATGTAGTGCAATGCTATTGTTTATATATAAAACTAGTTTAAAGCCATGCTGCCCTGGGCTGTATTTACAGAAGTAGGTTTTATGAAATCAGAAAGGTGATAACTTGTGAACTCTGGGGCAGGGATCCTGGGCCAAATTCTGCTTTACTACACCAGTGTAAATCTGGAGTAACTCCACTGAAGTCATCAGATTTACACTGATGTAACATAGGTGGAGGAAATTCAGCTCTGTCTTTATAGGAATTTGGCAGCATTGGGTGTGCTTATTGTACTGCCTAAAAAAATCACTCTCTCTCTGTTTAATGTTAGTAAGATCACTGTGCTTTGAGCTTCGCGGCACAGAAGGGAAAGTGATAAACTGGAAAATACCCAAAGAGGGATACAAAGCTGATGAGAGAAAGAGTGCATGTCCTGTAAAAACAGACCAGAGGAACTGGATATGCACAGATAGGATAAGAGATGGCAAAGAGGGGACATGAAAGCAATCTATAAATATCTGAACTTTTATTTGCCACCGTTAGGGAGGGTGGAATCTCCCATTTTAGAGTAGTTCGCTAATCCTGTTGTCCTCCTATACCTCTGGAGCACTTGACAGAGATATAATCTGGGAAGCCTGTTAAAATTATCTTCATTAATTTGGGTTGCTCAGCACTTGCTGCACCATGTGGTGCTCCTCAGGTTGTCGCAGTGCTGCTGGAAGCTCAAAGTATCCATGTGATTCTGGACAACTTGGGTACAAAAGTGCAATATTTATACCACAGAAGGCATCATAGAATCATAGAAATATAGGCGCAAAGTCAGGACCAAGTAAACCTAGACCATCCCTGACAGGTGTTTGGCCAATCTGTTCTTAAAAACCTCTAATGACAGAGATTCCACAATCTCCCTGGGAAGTCTATCTCAGTGCTTAACTACCCTTATAGTTAGAAAGTTTTCCCTAATATCTAACCTAAATAGTCCTTGCTGCAGATTAAGCCCATTACTCCTTGTCCTACCTTCAGTGGACATGGAGAACAATTGATCACCATCCTCTTTATAACATCCTTAATATATTTGAAGACTGTTATCTCATCTGCCCTCAGTCTTCTTTTCTCAAGACTAAACATGCCCAGCTTTTTTAACCTTTCCTCATAGGTCAGGTTTTCTAAACCTTTATAATTTTTGTTACTCTTCTCTGGGCACTCTCTCCAATTTTTCCACTTCTTTCTCATAGTGTGGTGCCCAGAACTGAACCCAGTACTCTACCTGAGGCCTCACCAGTGCCAAGTAGAACAGAGCAATTGCCTCCTGTGTCTTGCATATGATACTCTTGTGAATGCACCCCAGAATTATTCTGTCCTTTTTCTGCATTGCCTCACATTGTTGACTGATATTAAATGTGTGACCCATTATAACCTCAGATCCTTTTCAGCAGTACTGCTGCCTTAGCTAATTATTACCCAATCTGTGCATTTTATTTTTCCTTCCTAAGTGTAGAATTTTGCACTTGTCTTTTTTTTTTTAATTTCATCTTGTTGATTTCAGACCAATTCTCCAATTTGTCAAAGTCATTTTGAATTCTAATTTTGGCCTCCAAAGGGCTCGCAACCCCTCACAGCTTGGTACCATCTGACGGTGTTGAATAGTACCAGTCAAATTGTCGCAGCACTCCGCTAGGTATGCCCTCCCAATTTAACAGGGAGCCATGGATAGTTACTCTTTGACTGTGGTCCTTCAGCTAGTTTATAGTTAGGCTTGGCAGAATTTGAGGGTTTTTTAATAATTTCAGTGGATAATATCAATGTGTATTTTTAAGTATTTTTTTCAATTTTTATCCATTTAAATTATCACAGTTACAGTATGAGAAATTATAGGAATAGTGTCAGACAAAATGGCAGGTCAGACAATTATTTAATGATAGTAGACATTGATTTCAAAAAATGAAGCTTTATAACTGTTAAAACACATTTTCAACATCACATGTCAAAATATGCAAAGTAAATATCCTTAGTTAAAAGTCTGATAAGTTTTCAAGCAGCATTTTTCTTACTTTGCTTATCTGTAAATTTCAGTTATAATTGAGGGAAACATTTTTTTTGGTCGGCTTGTGAGTGTACAGTGAAACTGACATTTATCAATAAAAATCTGATCCTTCCAAGCCTACTTATAGTGATTTCATCGAGACCACATTTCCCTAGTTTGCTTATGAGATGGTCATGTGGGACTGTGTCAAAAGCCTTACTAAAATCAAGAGATATCACATCTGTTGTTTCTCCCCATCCACTGGACCAGTAACCCTGTCAAAGAAGGAAATTAGGTTGGTTTGACATGATTTCTTTTTGACACATTCATGCTGGCTATTCCTTATAACCTAATTATTTTCTGGGTGTTTACAAATTGATTTCTTTATTTGTTCCAGTATCTTTCAACGAATTGAAGTTAGGCTGACATCTCAGTTACTAATACTGGGAATTTGCTTCAGGTTGCCTACAAAATGTTCCCCATGAAAGTATTCTTCCAACTCTGAGGCAGATATGGCTACCAGTGGATAAGAATCAAGCTAGCCAAATTTCATGCACCCATGGCAGTAACCTTTTTTTGCTTCTGTTTCTGATGTAAGTGTAGCCATGGCTGTTTCATCCTTTTCCTTTGCACTCCTGATAGACACATGAGTATTCTGGACTATATTTAATGTGCTTGCCCAATATTCTGTGGCACTTCTGCTGTTAACGTATTTTTTTTAATTAATGGTGAAAAGGGATCATTGCTTCCCATGACTCATTATACAGAACGATCCCCTGACTCTCACACCTCCATCTAGGGATCGCATCATTTCAGGTAACGCACTGATAAATGTACTGTCAGTACTTGCCATAAGCAAACCACCACAATCCCACCTCTTGCGTGTTTTACCTGCCTGTATGTTCAATGTACTTTACATGCTACAGTTGGTTGTCGTTACTTATTTGTGTTATGGTAGCACCCTCAATGTGCTAGGAGATCTCCACACAATCTGTGCTGTCACCAGCTCCTGGTGTGGCCTTTTGAGCGGTCTCTGCTGCTCCTGACTGGTCCTCCTTAGTTTCCCTTTGGTCAGGGCAGTTCTTGAACCCTCACTTCTAATTAAGTCTAGCAGTCTGCTTTAGTCTTTTGGCTGTGTTCGTGGAAGCAGCCAGGTGCAGGGGTGTTGTGCTTTTGCTGTCCCAGGCCTTTCTGCCTTCCCTTCCTTCTCTGCACTTCTTCTTTATAGCAGCCTCTATTGGCTGCAGCTGTGGGTGCCTGCCTCTGTGACTGGCAGCTCTAGCAGCTGCAGGGGGTGTTGTCAAACTGCTTGCCTGTAGACAGGAGAGGCTTTCCTCCCACTTCTGTCTATACTCAATAGGGGGTCTGTAGACCCCATTACAGTGCCCCAAAGGGTTTACCCTGCCTCATTATTGCAGTATATATTTAGATGTTTGTGCACTTTGTAGGGCCACATATTCTGTTGTTAGCCTCCCAAACAAATAATTGAAATTTTCCTCTTTGACCACTTGAGGGCATCTGTTGATACATTTTGCAATCTCACTGTAGTCCTGAATGAGTGTTGCCATATAACCCATTCTACTCCAGCCAAGGAAATGAAATTAAAGCTCATTCTGTTTTCCCTCCTCCTTTTAGTCAGGCATATGGATGGTTCATAACAAATAATAACTAGCAATCTTAAAGCCCTTCTTTTATTGATTAAAAATAAATGTGCTCCGATGACACTACTGAATTTGTCTTATACAATTTCATGGGAACTTAATTTCAGTAAGAAGAGACTTATTTTTACAGATAATTGTCTCAACTCAGCAATCAGATTACTAGGTTTGTAGTACAAAGTACTGTAGCTTCCTGGTCATGTCTATTTAATGCTCCGCAGTGAATGTGTGGGGAGAGGGTGCTGTGACTTGTTCCACATGATGCTTAGCATTATTTTCCCCTCACCAGCTGTTGCTTTTTATAGATAAGAAGTTGCGTAGTCGAGGAGCATGACTAGTCAAAAATGGAGTAAGCAAGGGTCTGAAATGTTCAGTACTTTACTGTGTGTCGTCTCTCTCAAATTCTTCATAGAACCATTTCAAGCGTGGACTGGGTTTTATACTTCCCACAGTGTTTTAAAAGGAATTGCACGGAGAGCAAGTTCACTTCTCTACGCTGGAGAGTCGTTTTTCACACAGTATGTTCAGAAATACCCAGCAGGTTCTGTTTGTAAATTCTGGGCCTTACAGCAGCTCCGCAGTCTTAGATGGGCAGTCTCTGAGGTAAACGTACACATTTTTGAATAGGAAAATTATATACACTAGTGGGCACAACTAATAGGATTCAGTCAGTCAAGGACATGATTGTGCCCACAAATCAAGTTGTTTGGTTGTGTACTGACACTTATGAATCTGTGTGTGAGTGTGAACGCTAGTGATAGGCGTCACCAGCTTAGAAAGACAAATAAAGCTCCAAGCCTCAGCCCTTTTAAGGCCCTTTCTTCAGGACTAGTTTTATTATCCACAAAGTGGTCATAAAACAAAGCAAACATAGTGGGTAAACACTGGGTAGTAGCCTCAGAGGCTTTTCCAGCTTCAACCGACCTAAGAGAAGAGACACTCCCTTCCTCTTTTTGACTCAGCTTCCCCTTTTACACTCAGACCACAGCAGCCATGTGGCCTGTTGGAACCTATGCTGCAGCACCTAGTCACAGGGTGCAATCAACTGTGGAGGTAATATTGTGCTGTAAAATTAAAGGCTAAATTGAGACCCCCCCAAAAAATATCTGTCCTTATGTATTTCACTTTTTGTGACCCAATCGCTGATCATGTAGGCAGGCATTTATAATAATCTCATGCTGAAAGGAAAAGGTAGATGGAAATCTTTGTGCATCTTGTCTTTGACTATCTTGCTTCATTTATTATTCTTTAGGAATAGTCAAAATACAAATTTGGGACTACAATTGTAGGACAGCACTACATTAAATTATCTCACGTTTGGGGATGACTTACTCATAGTAATTCAAATGCAGACCTAAACTTGGGATTCGAGTGGATTGTAACTTTTAAATCCCTTTTAAATGTAAGGTTCAGCACCATGATGGTATAACAGGGACAGAATCCCCCAAAGTTAAGGCCATGTATATGAATCACTTGATGGATGGAATAGTTAATGTGAAGAAACTGATGGCATCCATAATCTTCGACACAGACAGTGCCAAGAAGAATGGAAAACTCTATTCTTATGTTTATAATAAAGACACAGGAAAACGAGGTAATGTCTTAAATTCTTTTTGTTTTTCTAGATTGGTGTATGAAAGGTAGCATATTTTCCTGCTCAAATTAAATGGCCAAAGTGTTATCATTGTAAGTAGAGCCGGGCAAAGTTTTTCGGACAAATAGTTTATTAAACGAAAAATGCGGTTTTGGTAAACCCAAATCCTTGATTAAAGGATTAGAAAACATGTCTTACAGTGATAGTCTCAAGGAGCTCAATCTTTTTATCTTAACAAAGAGACGGTTAAGAGGTGTGTTGATCATAGTATATAAGGACCTACCTGGGGAACAGATATTTAATATGGACTCTTCAATACAGCAGAAAAAAGTATAACACAATCCAGTGGCTAGAAGCCGAAGCTTGACAAATTCAGATGGGAAATAAGGCATAAACTTTTAACAGGGAGGGTTAGTTAACTATTGGAGCAGTTTGCCAAGAGTCATGGTGGATTTTCCATCACTGACAAGTTTTAAAATCAAGATTGGATGTTTTTTCTAAATGATATGCTCTAGGAATTATTTTTGGGAAGCTCTGTGGTCTGTGTTACATAGGAGATCAGACTCAATGATCTTAATAGTCCCGTCTGGCCTTGGAATCTATGAATCTAGTAAAATATTCGCAACTGTTCGGCACAAATAATTTTGACAGTTCACAAAATGGCTAGGGGAGGAGCTGGTGGTGGCACTGCCACCAGTGCTGTTGTCCTATTCTCTGTCTCTCCCCTTCCCTCCCCCCCCCCCCCGCCCAATCTTTAGCCAAATAGTTAGGACACTCACCTGGGATGTGGAAGACCCGGGTTTGAATCCCTGTCTACAACAGATCCAAAACTGATTTTTTTTCTCCAATTAACTGAAAATTCTAAAAAACTCTAAAACCTGGAACTGAATGCCCAGCTCTAATTGTAAGCCATAGTCTGGAAGAGGCCATACACCAAGAATACCCACCAAGCCTCAAGCAAACTCAAGCAAGGCAGCTGAGCCACCACATCTCAGGCACCTGAAACCAAAGATCATGCAGTAGGGACCCAGAGCTTTGTGTAAATAAAGACTTCAGGACTGGACCCCAAATTCTGCCTTCAGACATGTGTCCAAGGGAGAATGTAGCATGACGAAGACAGTTTCTTAACTAGTCTTTCTAACTGGAGGAAGGAGTCTAGGATATACAGTAGTCAACTTTATGGAAGATTTTCCTTATGATTTACTGCCAGGATATGCAAGAATTTATTAATGTGTTCTAGGAATCTGTTTATTCCAGGAAGATTATGGAGTTCCTTTAAAAAATCTGGTTTGTTTTGGAGACTTTTATTATTGTTGAATGAAAACAGTGCTTTGGGCAGCAGCTTGTGCATTGTTTATTGGATACTGAAATTGAGTTTCCTAATAGAATCTCCTGCATAACACTACTGGTATTTAGGCTGTATGATTGTAAATAGAGGAACTTTTTATCGTCATCACTTAGTGGCTAGCCTGTTGTAATTAATATTAATGTCAAATGTGTTTCTCTGAATTCTGGGCCTTTGTGTGGTTCAAACAGAAGAATAATATATCAAAGGGGCATTGGCTTTATGCAGTATTATAAATATAGATCTAAATGTGCAACCATGATACACTCTGAGGCATATTTTTTAGATTGAAACCTTATGAGGTGGTGATCGTATTGTACTTGGGAGTATGTTCCTTAAAAGAAAAATGACTGTACAATTCTGTTTCTTATTTTAAAGCTCTATTTTTACTTTGTGTGCGTGAAAAGGTGCAAGGAATGTTGAACAATACGTTATTGTCTATAATCCCCTGGCGTGGAACATCACTACCTTTGTCGTTGTTGCTATGAGCTACTCAGCAGTCAGTGTGTATGATGAATTGGGACATCCTGTACCGGCACAGGTACTGCGTGGTTATGTTAATGTATATATTGCATTTCTCTTTGTAACGGACTCTTTCATTACAGTACCGTCATTTCCAATTCCCTTTTTTTCTCTCCCACCCTCTTAGCAAGACGTGATAGCTTCTTCTGTAAATTAGAAACAACAACATGATTATATTGGTTTTGCCCCAGTTGCTCATGTAATCAAGCACCCTGCCTATAAATCTCAGTTGTTCAGTCCAATTTACTTTCCCAAAACAGAAAGTATCACCAAAATGTATAATATTCAGGACAAAGGGGAGGATCCTGTATATTTTTAAAGGATTTGAAATTATTTGGCACGTTAAGGAAATAAAAGAGGTCCCAAGGGAGGAGTGTGTGGAATTGGGTGAGTGAGGGGTGGGCTCGCTCTCCCACATTGGCAGTTCCTGTCCTATAGGGCTGGGCCTGGCTCCCTCCTCCAGGCACGTCAACTTGCTGAACAAGACTGCAACGTCACTCAGGTTTGACCACCGGTTCCCCTGTGTTACGATGGATGGACGTCCGGGTCAAATTTCAGTGAGTGGCATTGCAACCTGGCACGTGTGTTCACAGCACCAATCAGGTTTGTCCCTGACTCCTCTCTGCCATGAAGGAGGAGCAGTTGGACTAAATCTGCTTGGCATTGCAACCCTGGGGGCCGGGTCATTATGCTCAGAGCGGGGAAGCTTGCCCAGACCCGCAAGACAGGAACCACTACTGGAGAATGAGTGTGCTGCAGGGTTGCTCTGCACCCACCCCATCCACACCAGGCTGGAAGAATTGTATGTTTGTCTAAGCCGGGGCCCAGTGATGGGTTAATCCAGTCCTGGATATGGCGACCAATCCAGAACCTTTCCATGACCATTGGTAGGTTGGGATCCACTGTTTAGGAAACAGTGATTTAAAACACAATTTTGAAGTGTGTAGGCAGCCTCCGAGGAACCCCCTCAAGACGTTCCAATCATTTTTTGTCATTCATCTTTTTTGTTAGTTTCAAGTGAGGCTTGCTTTTGTTTTTGTCTTTTTAATTACACTGGTATTTTAAGATGGATTTGAAGGCACTGTTGCACTCATTTAAATCAACAGCTTTGATTTCATGTTGGCAAGGAGTTGGTTAAAATATCATCTAATCTCATAGTTTGACACTAATATTTATTTCCAAACAAAACTGTGAATCTTAAATTGAGGTTGCTAAATAACTCCCCCCTTATCAAAACAGAACAAAAGAACATCATAATCCTAAATTTTAAAAGTGGACATGTTTGGAAAGTCTCATGTGAAGATACGAGTTGAGACTTTACAAATATGCACATGTTAGACATATACCAATTAGCTCTGTCTGAAATACAACATCATTCTCTCTCTTAATTTGTAGATCCAAAGCTCAGCAGAATCCCCCTCTACCTACGATCTGTATATTCTTGTCACACTAAGTGGTCTCAGTTACCGAAGATACAGTGTTAAGTTATCAGCTGACAAGGAATCTGCATTCATTGCGAGATCAGTTAAATATGGACGAAAAGTCATAAAGCATGCTGATTGTCAGAGTAGACGGTTGATTCCCGTGCTTAACGACTGCTACATAATGATGTTGGACCAAAATACTAATCTAATGCACAGCATTACTGACAGGTGAGGCTTCCAGCATTTTTAATTTTAGTCAAACAGCATCTTAGGGTAAGCAAAACCCTTTTATAAAAAGGAAATCCTGGTACTTGATCACATATTATCCTCTGAGGATTAACGATGGACAAGAGTGCTTTACAATCAGAGGACTTGAAAACTTCTCCCTTCTGCTCATTTTGTGAAGTGAGCTAATGAGTGGTCTTATTCCTAGATTATGCTTTTCCCCCCTGTGGTGTTGAATCTGTAGTCAGTGAAATATTCATTGATTCATAATTTCAAGGCCAGAAGGGATCACTATGATCATCTAGTCTGACCTCCTGTATAGCACAGGCCGTAGAACTTTCCCAAAATATTATAGTTAACTAACTTAGATTTTATAATGTACTAACTTTAGGAAATAGAGTATATTTAAAATAGATACTATAACAGGGTGCCCAAGTGCCCCCTTGTGGCTTTGCAGGCACCCTGCTCATTAGCTCCCTCTGATGGGCCCTTAAACACTCCACACAGTCTCTGATGTGGTTCACAGCACCCCTTTCCAGGGCTGGTTTAACATCAAATAAAGTTCACGCAGTCCTCAGAGTCCTTAATCACAAAATAATTCTCAAAATAATTCCTGCCCCTCCTCCCCTGCCCCCCCAATGGTATTTAGCTGGATGTCCACACTGGACCATTTTGCAGGTAGTTCGTGTTTGAGGTGGTTAAAAACTTCAGTAAAGTGTCCGCCTCAGAACTGCTAATAGTTTTGTGGGAAAATGCTTTACACAGAGATGACCCATTAATAACACTTGCATAGAGCTTCATAATTACTGAGTAATTCAATCCTCACAACTCCCCTGCAAAGGTTGTCGATAAGTATTGCCCCTGCTTTACAAAAAGAGTGGCAGGTGAGCATGGGAGGGAAGTTGGAAGACTAAGGGTATGTCTACACTACCCTATGGATCGGCGGGTAGCGATCGATCTTTCAGGGGTCAATTTATCGTGTCTAGTCTAGACGCGGTAAATCGATCCCCGAGCGCTCTCCCGTCGAGTCCGGTACTTCACCACCACGAGAGGCACAGGCGGAGTCAATGGAGGGAGCAGCAGCAGTCGACTTCAGCTACGCTATTCCCCTAACTGAAGTTGCGTATCTTAGGTCAACCCTCCACCTCCCACCATAGTGTAGACCAGGGCTGAGGGCTAGTCTACACTAGAAGCGCTAAAGCAGTGCAGCTGCACAACTGTAGCGCGTCTGGTGAAGAAGTTCTATGCTGACAGGAGAGAGCTCTCCCGTTAGCATAATAAAACCACCTCCGTGAGAGGCAGTAGCTATGTCAGTGGGAGACGCTCTCCCACTGACTTAGCACCGTCCACACCAGTGCTTAGCTCGGTGTAACTTAAGTCACTCGGGGGTTGCTTAGAGATGTCACCCTTGAGCGATATAAGTTATAGAGACCTACGTGGTAGTGTGTACAAGCTCTAAGTGGCATATCTCTACATACTTCACAAGTGGAAGGAGGCAGAGTTGGTATTAGACCTGGGAAGTTCTTGATTCCACATCTTGTGCTCAGGACTCTAAGGCTACCCCCTTTGTTACCAGGTCCTGGGTTGTGTTAGTTTATGTAGCTATAAAAATTGCTGTAGCTGACCAGATTCTGGTTGATCTATATTATGTGACCTAAATTTTTATTCAGTAGAGAACCTTTGAACCCAGGTTCATAAGCAAATCTTGCTCTTATAAGACTTCAAATCATTAAGCTAATGGGAACAACTTAAGCGACATTTAGATTTGCTGAAAATACAAAATGACACTGGGAATGGCATGAAATTGTTAGGGAGGCCAGTGACTATTTTACAACTATTTACAGTTGGTTCTGTGATGGCAAATATTTAGCAAGAGGCACTTGCCTTCCCTGCTGACCTCATCTCCTGCTGCCTATTTAATTAATTATTCATTTTAGCTAAAGAAAGATATTTTCTAAGATTCCCATCCTCATTCCCCTTGCAATTAAGCATTGCAGATAATACTTACACAATTTATATCTGTAGAATACATTTTTCCCTTTATGAATTTACAGGAAGACTAACCGGACTGTCCAAGTAACTCAGGAGTTTCTTGAATATCATGTGAATGGAGATGTGAGGAAGGGGCCTATTTCAGATAACTACTTATTTGCCCCAAATGGATCAGCTGTTGAAGAATCAGAAGCAGTGGGACTGGAAGTTGTTTCTGGTAACCTAGTGAGAGAGATCAGGCAGTATTTTTACAGGTAAAGGTACTTGGGTGTGATTGAACCTCACTTGAATTTTTCATCCTCTTTACACATGCGGGAGTAATCCTGTACAGCAGTGGTCTCCAACCTTTTTATGCCCGAGATCACTTTTTGAATCTAAGAGCACCCCAGGATCTACCCCACCCCTTCCCCAAAGCCCTGCCCCACTCACTCCATCCCCCCTCTCTCTCCGTCGCTCGCTCTCCCCCACCCTCACTCACTTTCACTGGGCTGAGGTTGGGGTTTGGGAGGGGGTGCGGGTTCTGAGATGGAGCCAAGGGGTTCGCAGTGTGGGAGGGGGCTCTGAGCTGGGGCAGGGTTTGGGGTGCAAGAGGGAGTGAGGGGTGAAATCTCTAGGAGGGAGTTTGGGTGCAGGAGGGGTCTCCAGGCTGGGATAGGGGATTAGGGTATGGGAGGGGGTGCGGGGTGCGGGCTCTGAGAGGGAGTTGGGTGCAGGAGGGGGCTCCAGACTTGGCAGAGTGTTGGGGTGCAGGAGTGGGTACAGGGTGCTGGCTCTGGAAGTGGGGTCAGGCCTGGGACAGGGGTTTGGGGTGCAGGAATGGGTTTGGGGTTCTGGCTCTGGGAGGGGGTTCAGGGTGGGGCTTGGGGTGCAGGAGGGGGTATGGGATGCTGGCTCCAGGAGGGGGCTGGGGGTCGGGGTGCAGCCTCCCACCAGGCAGCACTTACCTCTGGCGGCTCCCGGTTGGCAGCAGGCGCAGCAATGCTAAGGCAGCTCTCTGCCTACCCGGCCCCACACCGCTCCCAGAAGGGGACAATGTGCCCCTGCAGCCCCTGGGGGGGCACGTGGCTCCACATGCTGCCCCTCTCTGCAAGCACCGCCCCTGCAGATCCCATTGGCCACAGCTTCCTGTTCCCGGCCAATGGGAACTGCAGGGGTGGTGATTGCAGGCAGGAGGAGCGCGCTTCCGGGAGCAGTGTGGGGCCTGGGTAGCCAGGGAGTCTGTCTTAGCGGCAGCCCCCCTGCACCACTGGAGATCGCGATCAACTGGTTGGTGACCACTGCTGTACAGTCATCTCTAAACAGTAACATATGTGTGTTGTACAGCTCTTAGTGAATTGTGTTTAACAGGTGACTGGTGAAGAAGACATTAGTTAAGTACCTAGTTTAATGATGCAACTGTGGGTTTTGATGGTGAGGAGAGTTAGAAATGTGCTGTGTTCAGTTGTGAGTTGGTTTGTTTGTTTTTAACATGGAGTATCTGTTAGATCACAGTTTTTATAGATGTTCTCACAAGCTGAAATTAACAATTCATGCAATTCAGAAACAAGATTCAAATCTGCTGAGATCATGAATCTTCTATGTTGGTTGAATTTCGACAGGTCTATAATTAGAGTACAAACTGCTATCTGCACATTGGAAAAAGAGCTAATTAAAGACAAAAGCGGGACAAAAGCATTCAGATCTCTTTTCTTTGAACTCTGAAGGACTAGCTACTTTTTCTCTATTTAAGAGTATTTACAGTCAACTACCTTTTAATTTTTTTATTAGCTGATGGTTGTTTTTTGACATTTTCTGTTACTTTAAGTGAAATTGCAATGCACAAGGATGGTTATTATGTCAAGAAAGATTTGAAATTACTGTACACATAGAAGATATAAAATGGAATTTGTATGTGAAAATTCATGTTATTTAGATGGGAAAACTGAACTCAGGTTTATTTATATCTTTTCCCGACTGTAAAGATATTGTTTAAATTGTTATTTGCAATACTTCTCTGTGTAGCAATTCAGCTGGAAAGTAAATATGTTCTAGATAGACTTTCCATTTGAATAATGTTAATTTTGTATGTAAGGAATTTTTTCTCTCTATAGTAATAGAAGTGTCTACTGTAGTCTGTACTTATATGACTATGAGAGTGAAAACAAGATAATATCCTTCCACTCAAGAGTGTATTAAGGAGAAATGACAGAAAAATAGCTATAATTTTAAGTGGAAATCCATCAATTTTATGAAAAAACTCATGCAGATACAGGACGTCATGCAGACGTCATCTTCCTTTCCAAATGAAAACAAATGGACATCATACCAAAAGGACTGAAGGTAAAAAAATCCATTACAATCAACATACCACACAGACTATGTGGAGAGATTGTGACACACACTCTCAAAGAAACTGCGGAACCACTTGCTCGACATCCTATACAGCAAACAGGAGAAGATCAAGAATGAACTCTCAAAACTAGAAACTCTCTCTTAAAAAAACAACCTTCCACCCAAACTCCCTGGTGGCTGGACTTTACAAAAACTAGACAAGCCATTTACAACACACACACTTTGCTTCTCTGCGGAGGAAAAAGGACACTAAACTATCTAAACTCCTACATGCCACAAGGGGCCACAACAGTGGTTCCCCTAACTCATCCAACAATATTGTTAATCTATCCAGCTATACTCTTCGGACAGACTCTTCTGCCGGGCTATCTTGGGGCTCTCCTTCTGCCCCACCACCTCCACAAACGTGATACAGTTCTGCGGTGACCTAGAATCCTACTTTCGACGTCTCAGACTCAAGGAATATTTCCAACACACCACTCACTGCACAGCATACTAACCCACAGAAAGCTTCCCACCAACACTACAAAAAGAAGGATTCTGCGTGAAGGTCAAAACAAGAGATTGGACTTCTACATAGAGCGCTTCCGCCAACATGCACGGGCTGAAATTGTGGAAAAGCAGCATCACTTGCTCCATACCCTCCGCCATGCAGAACACAACGCCATCCACAGCCTCAGAAACAACTCTGACATTATAATCAAAAAGGCTGACAAAGGAGGTGCTGTCGTCATCATGAATAGGTTGGAATATGAACGAGAGGCTGCTAGGTAACTCTGACACCACATTCTACAGGCCATTACCCTCTGACCCCACTGAGGATTGCCAAAAGAAACTACACCATCTGCTCAAGAAACTCTCTGAAGAAGCACAGGAACAAATCTACATTGACACACCTTTAGAGCCCCTACCAGGGGTATTCTATCTGCTACCCAAAATCCGTAAATCTGGGCATCCTGGATGCCCCATCATCTCAGGCATTGGCACCCTGACAGCAGGATTATCTGGCTATGTAGACTCTCCTCAGGCCCTACTCTACCAGCACTCCCAGCTATCTTTGAGACACCACTGACTTCCTGAGGAAACTACAATCCTTTGGTGATCTTCCAGAAAACACCATCCTGGCCACTATGAATGTAGAAGCTCTCCACATGAACATTCCACACAAATATGGACTACAAGCCATCAGGAATAGCATCCCCGATACTGTCATGGCAAACCTGGTGGCTGAACTTTGACTTTGTCCTCACCCACAACTATTTCAGATTTGAGGACAATTTATACCTTCAAGTCAGCGGGACTGCTATGGGTACCTGCATGGCCCCACAGTATGCCAACATTTTTATGGCTGCCTTAGAACAACGTTTCCTCAGCTCTCGTCTCTTAACGCCCCTATTCTACTTGCGCTACATTGATGACATCTTCATCATCTGAACCCATGGGAAGGAGGCCCTTGAGGAATTCCACCAGGATTTCAACAATTTCCATCCCACCATCAACCTCAGCCTGGACCAGTCCACACAAGAGGTCCACTTCCTAGCACTTCCTACAGTGCTAATAAGTGAGGGTCACATAAACACCACCCTATACCGGAAACCTACTGACCGCTATACTTACCTACATGCCTCCAGCTTTCATCCAGACCACATCACACGATCCATTGTCTACAGCCAAACTCTAAGATACAACAGCATTTGCTCCAATCCCTCAGAGAGAGACAAACACCTACAGGATCTCTATCAAGCATTCTTAAAACTACAGTACCCACCTGGTGAAGTGACAAAACAGATTGACAGAGCCAGAAGGGTACCCAGAAGTCACCTACTACAAGACAGGCCCAACAAAGAAAGTAACAGAATGCCACTAGCCGTCACCTACAGCCCCCAACTAAAACCTCTCCAGTGCATCATCAAGGATCTACAACCTATCCTGAAGGACGATCCCTCACTCTCACAGACCTTGGGAGACAGGCCAGTCCTTGCTTACAGACAGTCCTCAACCTGAAGCAAATACTCACCAGCAACTACACACCACACAACAAAAACACCAACCCAGGAACCAAACCCTGCAACAAACCCCGGTACCAACTCCGTCCACATATCTAGTCGAGGGACACCATCATAGGACCTAACCACATCAACCGCATCATCAGCGGCTTGTTCACCTGCACATCTACGAATGTGATATATGCCATCATGTGCCCGCAATGCCCCTCTGCCATGTACATTGGCCAAACCGGACAGTCTCTACGCAAAAGAATAAATGAACACAAACCTGACATCAGGAATTATAACATTCAAAAACCAGTAGAACACTTCAGTCTGCCTGGTCACTCAATAACAGACCTAAAAATGGAAATTTTTCAACAACAAAAACTTCAAAAACAGACTCCAATGTGAAACTGCAGAACTGGAATTAATTTGCAAATTGGACACCATCAGATTAGGCCTGAATAAAGACTGGGAGTGGTTGGGTCATTACAAAACCTAAACCTAATTTCCCCCATACTAATTTCCCCCTACGGTTACTCACATCTTCTTGTCAACTGTTTGAAATGGGCCACTCTCATTATCACTACAAAAGTGATTTTTCCTCCTTTGGTATCCTACTGTTAATTGAATTGTCTTGTTAGACTGACCTCACACTTGGTAAGGCAACTGCCATCTTTTCATGTGCTGTGTATTTATACCGACTACTGTATTTTCCAGTCCATGCATCTGATGAAGTGGGTTCCAGCCCACGAAAGCTTATGCTCAAATAAGTTTGTTAGTCTCTAAGGTGCCAGAAGGACTCCTCGTTGTTATAATTTTAAACAATCCAAAATAAGAACATGTAGTAAAAGGAATATCTCTCTCTCTCTCTCTCTCACTCACTCATTCTCTCTCTCTCTCTCTCTCTCTCTGCGTGGGAGACCAAGGAATACTGTAGAACTTCCATTTATACAAACTGGATCTCTGAAATTTGAAAAGCTAAAAATCATTTCACGAGTTACACAAAACAGGTAAAATCCAGACAAAATACTGCAGGTTCATTAATAATGCAAACTGTGACTTGACATAACTAATCAAATATTAGTTTAACTTGCTAAACTTCACATTATTTACCCTCTTGTTTTGTAGGAATATAACCGCTCAGGATTACATGTATGTGGCATATTCAAGAATCTACAGTGTACCAGGAGGTTATGATGATAAGCTGCTTTGCCACAGGATAGAGCAAGAATACAGGGTTGGACCTTTGGAACTAAATCGTGAGGCAATCCTCAGAACAAGCACAAATTTAAACACTAAGCAGACACTTAACACTGACAACAATGGCTATCAGATGCAGAAGAGACCATATAAGGCCTATGTGAATAATAAAGTGGCTCGGGTAGGCATAAAGCTGTAATCCAAAATCAAGTGTGTCTCCTGTTCATGCTCTGTTATGTTGCACAAACTTAATGTTTTTGTTGTTTGATTTATTGTGTGTCTTCAGAACTATTATCCTATGGTCCAGACTGCCTACATTGAGGATGACAGCATGAGGCTGATGCTGCTTGCAGAAAGATCTCATGGTGTCTCAAGTCAAGGAAATGGGCAAGTGGAGGTAATGAATGAAAATGTTTTTATAATAAAACAATAATGTCATGGCTCCTGATGATCTGCATGATGGCTGATGACTATTCTGGCATTTATCTTCATCATGCAGGTGATGCTTCATAGGAGACTGTGGAATAACCTTGAGTGGGACCTGAATTACAATCTCACTTTGAATGACACCTCAGTGGTTCGGCCAATGTTCTGGCTCATTTTAGGAACTAAGCCAGCCGCTGATGTTCTGTATCAGTCAAGTGCTCTGGCTTTAGAACACAGACCAGTTGTTATGTATGGAGAGCTAACAGGTAACTCTTCTACTTACCTTTTTTAAAACTAAAAATTGTTCCTTTGTTTTGCCTAAAGTCAGACTCCTAAGTCTGTCTTTAGGCACCTAAACAGCTGGCCCGCCTTTTCCAAGGTGAGCACCCACAATTTCTCATTGCCCTTTAAGAGGAGGTGCTGGATGCTCAGCACCTTTGAAAATGGGACTACTTATTCATGCGCCTGGCTCCCTAGATTTAGGAGCCTAACTCTAGGCATCCATTGGCTGAAAATCTTGGCCACAGTAGCTAACTGAGAGAACTTTTGAATCCAAGTTTAAAACATCTTTCAAATAAAGACGTGTAGTAGAATAGCAGCAGCAAGACTTGATGAAGCATTCTTTACTGGGGCACTAATATACTTTTCAGCCAGTTCAAGTCATGCTGCTTTCAGCTTAGTACCTCAGAACGTCTAAAGAGAGAGTGCCTCATCCACTCCTGGTCTAGTTCAGACACGGGGAGGGCACACTCTTCCCCTCCAAAAGCAGTGCAGTGCCACTGGCCAGGGTCCTCTTTCTCGACAACCATGTTTTACATGATAGCTTCTTTTTTTTATTTCACATACAGACAAACCAAAGCTGCATCAAGAACTTCATTCTGTTCAGAGGGATCCTGTGACCCTCCCAGCTAACCTACATCTCCAGACTCTAAGCATTCCTGGGTGGACATACAGCTCCAACCACACTGAGCAGCTACACAATATTTACAAAGGTAGGTTCTCTTTTAGCAATAAGTCATTTATAGGTGGAAATTACTCAGCGTGTAACACTTACAACGGCTATTTTTCTCTGCCTCCTTTATTTTGTGACTATTGTTATTAATTATCTGTATTATAGTAGCACCTGAACTAGGTCAAAGGCCTCTATGCTGCGCAGACAGACCCTGCCTCAAAGAGTATAAGGGCCATTTAAGCACCCAGCTCCCTTTGAAATATCCCCCGTGAGGTCTTTAAGGTAGTGTCTGTGCCGCACCTACACAATGGGGCTCGGGCTGGATTAAGGCCTTCAGATTCTACTGATGTAAATGAGTCAATGGGAGTTGGACATTTCCCTGTGTTTTGTATCTTTGAAAATCTCTTCCTGAAATCTTAGTTTAAGACAAGACATATGAGGTGAGTAACTTCCAACAGAAACCGCGGGTTCTTAGCATTAAATAATAAAACCTGTTTTGGTTTTTTTTAGGTATACGAAAGCAAGAGGATGCAGACTTCAGACGTGTACTTCTAAGAATCAGGCATATGTATGAAGTGGGAGAGGATCCTGTGCTATCTCAGCCTGCAACAGTGAATCTGAAAGTAAAATTAATCACTCCTGCTAAAGCACCGCTTAGGAGTTGTCTATATGGTGGGGTAATGCGCTCTACAGAAGTGTGATTTCTAAATGCACTAAAGTGTTGTGCATTAATTGGCCCATGTAGAACTTTCCGGTATGCACTAAAGGTTCCCTTGTGTGCTTTAATGTAGAACTTTTTCAAACTGCACTATGATAAAGTGCAATAGGGAACCTTTAATACACAGACCAGATAGCGTGCATCACATTAGCATGCTTTAGAAATCACCCTATGCAGAACACATTACCCCACCGTGTAGACAAGCCATCAGCCTATCTTTGACTGATGAAGAGGAAATCTTGTTACAAAAACATAACCTTCCTCTTCCTTTAGTTGGAAACTACTCAAAAAATAGACCAGTAATGCTGCTACTGACACTACTGGCAAAACTCTGCCTCTCACTGATGTTAGAGTTCATTTTTTCCCCTACCCTTCACCACAGTAGCCATTACTAAGGCTACGTTTTAGTCATGGGTGTTTTTACTAAAAGTCATGAACAGGTCATGGTCAATAAACAAAAATTCGCGGCCCCGTGAGCTGTCCATGACTTTTACTAAAAATATCTGTGACTAACTCTTACCTGCGGGGAGGGGAGCATGCCTGAAGACTGCTACTGGGGTGGGGAGGCAGCGTGGGGCAATGCTTCTGCTCGGGGGGCAACCCAGGGACCTGCTGCAGCTGAGTGTGGTGACGCGTGGCCCTGCTGCCGCTCTGAGCGGGGGACATCCTGGGGCCACGCCGCTAGTCCGGGTGGGGGATGGCCCACGGCCCCGCTGCTGCTGGTCCAGGCACAGCCACCGCTGGTTTGGGTAGGGGGCAGCCCAGGGCCTGCCGCCGCCCCTGGGCTCAGGCTGCTGCTCCAGGGCAGCGCCAGGGACCAGCTGCCTGGGGCTGCCAGAGCAGCGGCTGGTGTGGCTGGCCCTGGGCTTCCCCAGCTGCTGGGGTGGTCCTGGGGTTAGCCGCACCAGCGCTGCAAAATTCACGGAGGTCACGGAAAGTCACGGAAGCCGTGACCTCCGTGAATGATTCGCAGCCCTAGCCATTACCCTAGCTGAACAGCCATCGCGCTTACAGTAGAAAAATGTGCACAATCAGTAGGATTGGGCCTATTGTGTAGATATTAATGTAATATTTGCTGTGATAACTTGAATGTTATAGACACCTGTCTGTGATTTCTTTGTATCTAATGTTGTTGCAAGTAGCACCTGAGATTACTGAAATGTGAAAGGTTTAGAGAGGGTAAACATTTTTTTCTCTCTTTTTTCCGCCAGTTGATTTTTGTGCATTTGACAGCACTATGTGTTTGGTCACTTTGACTGTATCTCCTGTAGAGACAGTTTCCCCTTTTGATTGTTTGGGCAGCAGTATTTTTTTTATTTTATTTTTAAATAGGAGATTGTGATTGTGACACCACAAATCCTGGCTGGAAGACACAAGGGCAGGTATAACACCCCGACATGGGATTTCTGCTTGACTAGTAATGTGGCAGTTGACCCAAAAGAGGAGCCTGCCCTCTTCAGTGTCAAGAACACAGTATCTAATAAGTGCTCTGGTGACTTAAAAAGGGGGATCCATTTGTGCTGAATCATCTGTGGTGGTTTTAAAGTATACAGAGCTCTGATAGTAATTGCTGAGTGTTAAACCTTTTGAGATTACAGATCAAAATTCTACCCTTGCCCAGCTGCTCACTGAGCAGATGAGAGCTGCAGTAGGCATTCCCTTAAGTAACATTAATTGGATATCTTGGGATTTCTTTTTATGTAGTCTCTGCTGAAAGGGTTGGGAACAGTGGAGTTGGTGGAAGAGCGGTCGCTCACAGGAACCTGGGACATAAACACTTTGGAGCGATGGAAATGGAAATCAGCACAGCATCTAAGCAAAGGTGGGTGGGAAACAAGATTTTGTTTCCTTTTTTCAAGCCCCAGGCTGTTGACAGGGTATTGATGGTATCTTCATTGGATGTTGCAGCTCAGGAAACAGTCTCACTGAGCAGATTCAAATGATTTAAGAGTTGTTATAGGTGGGGCTGGTAACACAGCCTATTATTAAATTTGCCTAACACTTCCCATTATAGGACCCTGTTTTCATTGCTTAAAACTTTGCCAAACTTTAACTGTGGTGAAACTTTATATATTGGGAGTCTGCTTCCAGCTAAATGTTCTTCATAAATTTCAGCCAAAATTATTCAGCTATTTCTGAGAATGAGACTAGGGAAAAAATATGTAATTTTACACGTGATAAAAAATGGTGGTGACCTCGTCTTTGAGAAGTTCAACCAGCCCCCTACTTTAGAGCAGGAACTTGAAATTTGACAGAGGGGTGACTTTTGTGTGAGGAATATCCCTTTTGCCAGGCCTTTGAAAATCTGCCCAAATTTGGCCAAACATTGCAAATTGCACATGCTTGGGAGACTTGCTGAAACTTGGCGGCTAAATTCCCCATACTTTCCATCTGTACTGAGCATACTCCTATCTGGGGCGGAGTAGGATTTTCTCTGCAATTGCGACTCTGGGCTGCTGTGAACCAGAAGGGATCCAGGCATTGGTACTGAGAGCAGCGAGACTGTCTCTCCTGTGCTCTCAGTGACTCTACTACTGGGCCCAGGCACCATGGAGGAGGAAGCAGCCTGATTCAAAAGCAGAGGGTGACAAGAGCTAGACCTTGGAGGAAGGGTAGGGGAGTAGATTGGGACAAGGATTCTGAGGGGAGGGTGGGATACTGGAGGCTGGCTAGGGAGGATGGAAGGGAAGGGAAAACTAAGGGATGGGAGAGTGGCAAGACTGAGTTTGACTGGGCAAGGAGTCTGTGACAGGGAGCCAGTGGGGTGAGGGGAAACATCTAATGAGGAGCTAAGGTGTGGGGAAAAACTGGGATTGGCTGGGCAAAGAGACTGGAACATGGAGCCAAGGGAGCCAGATGCTGAGACTGGAGGAGGAGCCCTTCCTTTGGCCAGTTTGGAACTGCAATGAGGTAATGCTCACCTGACTCTGAAGTGGGGGGAAAGCCAAGAGGGAAGAAAGAACACGATAAAAGGGAGAACACGATAAAAGGGAGAGACATTTGCCATGTGCTCTCTCTCTCTTCCGCCTACATCTACAGACAACACACCAAGTGTCTGAAGCGCTAATCAAAGGGGAGAGCCGGGCTGAAGGGCAACCAGCCAGCCTGTGGTGAGAAGCATCTAAGCTTATAAGGGCAATGAAAGTGTTAAGATCAGCTTAGAACAGGGGTCAGCAACCTTTCAGAAGTGGTGTGCCGAGTCTTCATTTTTTCACAACTATATTATAGACTTATAGAAAGAGACCTTCTAAAAATGTTAAAATGTATTACTGGCACACGAAACCTTAAATTAGTGTTGTCTGTAGATGTAGACGGAAGAGAGAGAGCACAAGGTAAATGTCTCTCCCTTTTATCGTGTTCTTTCTTCCCTCTTGGCTTTCCCCCCACTTCAGAGTCAGGTGAGCATTACCTCATTGCAGTTCCAAACTGGCCAAAGGAAGGGGGTGTCCATTGTTCCTGTGAGGCTGGGCTGGGTTTGTCCCATCCATGATGAGGTGTTAACTGCCCCTCTGCTTCTGGAGAGTTTTTGTCTGGGCTTGCTTTAAGCCATGAGGATACATTTTCAGCCTCATAACTACAGTGAAACCCCCCCTATAGCGTGCCCCGCGATAACGCGAATTTGGCTATAACGCGATCATAAGGTGGCTCCCATGGCCCCAAGCAACCAAAAAAAAAGCATCCAGAGTGTGCTTCCTTGCCTGGAGCTGACCCTCTCTCCATCTCCTCCCCATCTCCCCCGTTCCTCCCCCCCCCCCCCCCCCGCCTCTTCCCCCCTGCCCCCCGCTTCCCCTTTTGGCAAGAAGAGAAGAGACCGGCTTGAAACTCAAGCTAGTCAGTTTCAAGCCAGTCTCTTCTCCCCAAAGAGGAGAAGTTTGACCAGCTTGAAACTTCTCTGCTTTGGGGAGAAGAGAAGAGACTGCTAAAAACTGACTAGCTTGAGTTTCAAGCCGGTCTCTTCTCTTCTCCCCAAAGCGGAGAAGTTTCAAGCTGGTCAGTTTCAAGCCGTTCTCTTCTCTTCTGGCCAAAGCGGAAAAGTTTGACCAGCTTCAAACTGACCAGCTTCAAACTTCTCTGATTTGGGGAGAAGAGAAAAGACCGGCTTGAAACTCACCAGCTTGAAACTTCTCAGCTTCAGGGAGAAGAGAAGAGACCGGCTTGAGACGGTAAATTTTCGTAACCCCGCTATAACGCGACCCCGCATTTATCGCAATAGAATTTTTTGGACCCAATTATCGCGTTATAGCGGGGTTTCGCTGTATATACATTAAGTTATAACCTATAACATTACTATAACATCACTATAACAACAGTGCTCAGGGCATCATGAGCCTTCCGAAGACACCCGACATGACAAACTTTGCATTGGATACCACACAATCATTTTACAAGGATAAACATGGGGGTGCAGGGTGTTCCCCTGAGGTACAGAGCATCACAGATCCACATATTGAACAATGGAAATAAAACAAAATATTAAATAGTTGCTCATTAAGTGAGCACTGTCCATTCTATGCACTGACTCTCAGTAGGTGGGATTGTCAGTGTTCTGCACTGAGCGTCCTTGACTCTAGAATGTCTTTCCCCTGGATATTCATTGGAGCGTGTCTGAGGCATCTATCACAGTAATGCTCCAGACCCTAGTTTTTGCATTTGTTTACTTTTTACCATAATTCATATAAGAGATTATTAGAAACCCAGATCAGAAAATCCACGGACTTTGGGGAAGTTTAGTTTTGTATCCAAACTGTGTGGTTTGGGTTAATTTCAAGTTCATTTGTGGTTGTGTATTTGTTGTAGTGCATAGAGGCTGGGGTCATGGTATTTTACTTTGTTTCTGACCTCTTACGTTTTTTTTTTCCTTTTAAGCATCTTACTCTATTTGTGGTTCTGGGTTTTGAGTTATGTTTTAAGGTACACAGAAGTTGCAGTAGTTAATATTCAATGTTAATATAAAAAAAAAGAGTTTCTTGAATTGTAATCTTGGCCAAGCCACTGACTGCATGACTTTGAGAAACATAGGCAAACATAGGTAAGACACTAAGAACTCGTCTGCACTTAAAACTCTGCGATGTCACAGCTGCGCCACTGTAGAGCTTCAGTGTAGACTCTCCCTAGACTGACAGGCGGGATTCTCCCATTAGCATAGGTAATCCACCTCCCAGAAAGGTGGTAGCTAGGTCAACAGAAGAATCCTTCCATCCATCTAGTGCTGTCTACACTGGGGATTAGGTTGGCTTAACCACAGCGCTCAGGGCTGTGGATTTTTCACAACCCTGAGTGACATAGTGAAGCAGACTTAATTTTCTAGTGTAGACCAGACCTAAGTGAACTGCAGAGCTACCTCGGTAAAGCAGCAGTTTTGGAATGCTAGGCCCTGGTCTACACTGGGGGGTGGGGGGTGTCGATGTAAGGTACGCAACTTCAGCTACGTGAATAACGTAGCTGAAGTCCACGTACCTCAATCGACTTACCGTGCCATGAGAATGCCGCAGGGTCGACTGCCGCCGCTCCCCCATCGACTTTGCTTCCACCTCTCGCCACGGTGGATTACCGGAGTCAACAGCGAGACGTACCCTAAGTGTTGGATTTTTCTCTCCATTAGCATGGACACTTTGGAAATGTGCACCTTTTTTTCTACCTGAGTGTATCATTAAGGTGGGACTAGTATCAGTAGCATGAGGCAGAGAGTGAAAGGTGGATAGTTTACAGTATATTTTAAAATTATGAATGTGTGTTCCATAGAGTTATAGGTGCAGCTGTTTAAATTACAAAAGAAAATCTGTTCAAACCTAGGTGGATCAAAAATGTTGAGACAGCAAAATACTATGTGCATTTGATTTGAAATAACGCTTTTCAGAATAAATGACAAATCATAAACACCTGCATTTTTGCATTTTATAGAGCTCTCCGGTAATACAAAGAAGACCACAGAAAACTCTACTGTAACTATTCACCCAAAGGAAATTAGGACCTTTTTTGTATACTTTCAAGATTAATGAAAGTTTGCAGAGTATTCCTGGGCCAACTATTGAATAACTTGCTTCATTTCTTAAAAAAATACAGCAACTGTTTTGAGAACTTTTTTCCTAGTATTGTAAATGGAAGGAATAATTATTCTGTAATAAACTGTAAAACTTGATTAAATCATCAAAATTAGTTGCTGGTTCATTTGCTTCTTTTTAAAGGAAATGACCCCATACTTTCTTAGGTCAGCTATTTAAAACATGCTTTTCTTGAAATTAAAAATGTTTAGCTTGAAAATAGAAAAAAGAGGAAAATATCTGCCTGGCTATGAGCCTATCTATACTTCAGTATAAATGTATCAGCCAGGACGTGAAACTGGGAGGCTGTGACTGTATTTCTTGCATTGTTAAATCCATTTCAGTTCTATCTGTTTTTAAATTTTAAAAATGGTGGGCTTTGCCTCTACAGATTGCAATACAAAGAGTCTGGATTATTTAGTCTCTTGTTCTCATAAAGAATGTAAAGCTACAGTTGCCTGCCAAGTTCAGACAACATGTACACTGATTGTGAGAAATGTTCATTAATAACTAGATTGGGAAGGAGTTACTTGTGAAGGACTACATTTAGGGTTATAAAAATGTTAGTTACAAATAGTAAGAACGCATTTGTTTAAGGTAGCCTATTTTTTAAAAGAACACACACTGGTGTGATTTATTAGCTAAAGAAATGCTCATCATTATAGAGAATTGGATTTTCTTAAAACAAAATGAAATGTGGCTCAACTCTAATTAATGTGGTGCTATGGTGCCTAATTGTGCTGTTATATACACCTGTGTAGATATGCTGAATGAAATGGAGTTACTCCAAATTTAAACCCATGTCACTGAGATCAGAATCAGGTCTGTCATTTTTTGTTATTTTGAATTGCATCAGAAACTGTGAATTCTGCTTGCTGCAGCATGGTGCAAAATATTGCATACTGTCTCCCTTCCTAGAGGGAGAAAAAAGGGAAAGAGGAACATAGAGCAAATGGGGCCACTTCATTTAAACCTATGGATTAACGTGGCCTATTGCCTCAAAAGTAATGTTAGTGTTGAACGTTTAGTTTCTTTTTATTGCCTCTGCTTAATAGTACTAGTAATCACAGCTAGCTTTCACATAACACCTCATTGAGGTCTTAGGCTACGTCTATACTACCCGCCTGATTCGGCGGGTAGCAATCGATCTTCTGGGATCAATTTATCGCGTCTCGTCTAGACGCGATAAATAGATCCCAGAAGTGCTCGCCGTCGACACCAGTACTCCTGCTCCGTACGAGGAGTAAGCGGAGTCGATGGGGGAGCCTGCCTGCCGCATCTGGACCCACGGTAAGTGCTGTTTAGTTCGAACTAAGATACTTTGACTTCAGCTACGTTATTCACATAGCTGAAGTTGCGTATCTTAGTTCGACCCGGGGGGTTAGTGTGGACCAGCCCTCAGATAATAATGAAAATAGCATTTTACTGTTATATTATTCATAGATTAATAGATTCTAAGGCTGGAAGGGACCACTGTGATCATCTAGTCTGACCTCCTGTATAATTACTCCTGGGGGAATTCTGCGCCGCTGCGCACATGTAGAATTCATGTCCCCCGCAGATTTCTTTGCTTCCTTGCAGAAAAATGACTTCTAACAGGGAAGCAAAGGGAAGCCACAAAAGCACTCACATGCCCCTCCCCATCAGTGTGGGCATGTTGTTTTGGGCACCTAGAGCAACCGGTGGAGAGGTAAATCACTGTGGGGTCCCCCTTGCACCTGAACCACCCCAATGAGCCCCTGTACTCAGACTCCCATCCCACTGAGCCCCAACCAGCTGCACCTGGACTCCCACCCCACCAAGCCCCACTCCCCCAGCACCCAGACACCGCCCCCCCAATGAGTCCTACATGCCCAGAACTCCCCCTGCTGAGCCACAGCCACCTTCACCTGGACCCCCCTGCAGAGTCCCATTCCCCCTGCACCAAGAATCCCCCAACGACCACTTCGCATCCAAATCCCCCATGCACCCGGAACCCCCACTGAGCTGCCTGCACCCAGATTGCCCCATACAGAACCCTCTCACCCCATACCTGAATCCCCCACACACTAAGCCTCTCCACACTTGGATTCTGCCAGGCTGAGCCTGCCTGCCTATACCTGGATCGGGGGCCAGGGCTGGGCATGTGTGCTAGACTCTGTCTCTCTTGCTTGCTATCTTGGTGGGTCTGGTGTTGAGGGGCAGGACCCTGGGGTATTTCTGGGGAGGCTCAGCCCTTGTGCTGTGTCAGGGTTGGGTGCAGCCTCACCACCAAGTCCGTGTCTGGAGGCAGGAGGAAGGGAGCTGCAGAGTGATCTCCCACCTCCATGCAACCAGGGGCCTATGCTCCCTACTGCCATGCTGGAGCCCCCACATTTATTTATTGACAAATAAAATATGCAGAATTTTGCAGAATTTTAAAATATTGTGCGCAGAATTTTTATTTTTTTATGCAGAATTCCCTCAGGAGTACTGTATAGCGCAGGCCATAGAACTTCCCAAAATAATTCATAGAGCAGATCTTTTAGAAAAACATCCAATCTTGATTTTAAAATTGTCACTGATGGAGAATCCACCATGACCCTTGATAAATTGTTCCAATGATGAATTATTCTCACTGTCTTTCTGCCTTATTTCCAGACTAAATTTGTCTAGGTTCAACTTCCAACCATTGGTTCGTATTATACCTTTCTCTGCGAGATTGAAGAGCCCCTTATTAAATATTTGTTCCCCACAGAGATACTTACAGACAGTAATTAAGTCACCCCTTAGCTTTCTATTTGTTAAACTAAATAGATTGAGCTTGAGTCTGTCACTATAAGGCATGTTTTCTAATCCTTCAGTCATTCTTGTGGCTCTTCTCTTAACCCTCCCTAATTTATCAACATCCTTGGTGAACTGTGGACACTAGGGCTTGACCCAGTATTCCAGCAGCAGTCTCACTAGTGCCAAATACAGAGGTAAAATAACATCTCTGCTCCTACTGGAAATTCCCATTTATGCATCACAGGATTGCATTAGCTCTTTTGGCCACACCGTCACACTGGGAGCCCCAAATCTTTTTTCAGAGTCACTGCTTCCCAGGATAGAGTCTCCCATCATGTAAGTATGGCCTACATTCTTTGTTCCCAGAAGTATATATTTACATTTAGCCGTATTAAAACACAACAACGTTTGCTTGCACCTAGTTTACCAACCTATCTAGCTTGGTCTGAATCAGTGATCTGTCCTCTTCATTATTTACCACTCCCCCAATTTTTGTGTCATCTGCAACTTTATCAGTAATGATTTTATGTTTTCTTCCATTTCATTGATAAATGGCATGGGGCCAAGGACCGATCCCTGCAGGACCCCACTGGAAACACCCATTCAATGATAGGTCTCAAAATGTAACTGTAAATGGGGAACTATCAGTTAGCCAATATTTAATCCTTTTAATGTGTGCCATGTTCATTTTATATTGTTCTAGATTTTTAGTAAAAGTGTTGTGTGGTATCAGTTCAAGTGCCTTAGAAAAGTCTAAGTAAATTTCATCAACACTACTACCTTTATCAACCAAACCTGTAATCTCACCAAAAAAATAAATAAATAAATAAATAAAATATCATGCTAGTTGATGGGATCTGTTTTCCAAAAACCCATATTGATTTGCATTAATTGCTTTACCCTTCTTTAGTTCTTTATTAATTGAGCCACGTATCAGCTCTTCCATTATCTTGCCTAGGATCAATGTCAGTCTGACAGACCTATAATTATCCGGGTTATCCAGGGGCGGCTCTCTGTTTTGCGCCGCCCCAAGCACAGCAGTCAGGCAGCCGTCAGCGGCGTTTCTGCGGCAGGTCACCAGTCCCGCAGATTCAGCGGCATTCCTGCAGGCACTCCGCCAGTCCCGCGCTGGCGGCGGACTCGCCGCCAAATTGCCGCCGAATCCGTGGGACTGGAACACCGCCGAAGGCTGCCTCACTGCCGCCCTCATGGTGACCATCACGCCGCCCCCCCGTGGCTTACTGCCCCACTCATGCGCTTTCTGCGCTGGTGCCTGGAGCCAGCCCTGGGGTTATCCCATTTACCTTTTTAAAAATTGGCACAACCTTAGCTTTCTTCCAGACTTCTGGAACTTTCCCATGTCTTTCATTTGAGGCTCTCAAAGCTTTTTAGACAGGTGCAATAGTATTATGATCCCCATGTTTACACATGGAGAAACTGAGTGTCCAGATCACAGAGAATGAGCAAGATGGTAGAGGACTATAGAATTGGACCTGTGGCCTTGTCTATATGGGGAAAATTGATTGGGATAATTGACTGGTATAATTTTGCTCTTCTGGATTAATTCCCTCATGGATACTCTCTATTCCAGAATAAAGTCACTTTTATTCCAGAATGTCTATTGTGTTGTTGTATAGTCAAATAATCCACTAGTCTTAATAATTATTCATTGCTAATAATTTAACAACTGTCTGTATCAGTTACATAGTTAATATATATACAGAGCATCGTATCTCAGGTCAATCTATCAGCCTACTAAAACCAACTGCCTCCTAAATTTGTTAGTTCCCATGCCCTGAAGATTCTATAGCAGGGGTCAGCAAACTGCGGGTCGCGTCCAGCCCGTCAGACCTTTTAATTCAGCCCTCGAGTTCCCACCAAGGAGTGGGGTCAGGAGCTTGCCCTGCTCCGCCTGCCCGGCACTCACCAGCCCCCGACTCACAATTCCTTGATGAACACAATCTTCCTGCGAGCAGAGCCACACTGCGCAGGCACGACCGACACTTCTTACCCAGATTTCACTGCATTGTTTCTGGGATTAGAACCCCGCCCCTACACGGTGACGTGCCCAATCCCCTAAATGCCAGCCTCCGTCCAAAGTAGCCAATGATCAAGGCCAGCAGCATCGCAGGATACCGCCCCTAATCGAGTCCAATTAGGAACCGCGAGCTCCTTGATCCACCAATCCCTGAGGCACCGCTGCTCCGAGAGACTCGCCTCATTCCTCATCAGCCAATCACTAAGGCCCGGACCCTCCCGCTCTCCTACATTCCCGCCCTCGAGGCTCTCAAAATCACCCAGGGATCGCACCTGTCCCAGCTAGGGTGCCTCCGCCCATGGCAGTGCCTGGTACGGCTGCCTTGGTGTCACCGCCGGCAGGGCCCCTAGGAGTCCCCGGTACCATCCCTGTAGAGCCCCTCCCCTTCCCCCCCCGCCCGCTCCAGACTCCATGAGTCCCCCTCACCCCACCTCGGTAACATCCTTATAGAGCCTCCCCCCCCAACCCCCCCCCCCCCGCCGCCGCCATGCTACACCCCATAGAGTCTTCCCCCCACCTCAGTAACATCCCTTATAGAGCACCCCCAATGCCATACCCCATGAGTCCTCCCACCCCACCTCGGTAACATCCCTTACTATATACAAACTTTTAATGAATGTAGATTTCCCCAATGAGAATGACACTGGACTTTGATGCCATTGTAAAGAAAGGTGACCAGCTGCATTGTTCACATTAATCAAAGGGGGCGTGGGAAGGAGGTAAGTTCGGTTTAATTATGATGGTATGTTTATAATAGTAAGCAAAGTTTTATGTTTATTTCCACTAAAATGTATCTTTATTAAATAGAGTTTATTTGAATATCTCTGAATTGTTAATTTCATGAGCATTCGTGGCCCGCCATACAATTTCCATACCCAGATGTGGCCCTCAGGCCAAAAAGTTTGCCCACCCCTGTACTAAAGCCACAGTAACACCACATCTCCTGTATTATTGAAGTTATTCTTATTACCTAGAGGAATTACATCCTTTCCATTTTCTTGCAGTACTTGTTGCTGTATTATATTATTTCTTCCGTGAGCTAAGTCTGATCTTGCAGGTACCATTTGCAAATGTCTCCAATTTTGTCTATACACTTGAGCACTATTTAGCCCAGGGCTACACTAGGGGAGGGGGTCGATCTACGATACGCAGCTTCAGCTACGTGAATAGCGTAGCTGAAGTCGGCGTATCGTAGTCGACTTACCTGGCCATGAGGACGGCAGTGAGTCGATCGCTGCCGCTGCCCCATTGACTCTGCTTCTGCCTTTCGATGAGGTGGATTTCCGGAGCCGACGGGAAGCGCGATCGGGGATCGATTAATCGCGTCTAAACGAGACGCGAAAAATCAATCCCCGATAGATCGATTGCTACCCGCCGATCCGGCGGGTAATGAAGACAAGCCCTTAGTCATGACATCATAAGACTGAGGGGCTACCTCTTTTGTTATAGTGGCTTTCTGAGCCCAGTTTCTGCCATTATAGATGTACATTCTCTCATTTGGTTTCAGATAAGGTAGTTTATGCGATCCTCTATCAAAATAATTCTTTTGCTTACAAACTTGACTGATATTTATACTTATACCCTTCTTGAAAAAATATAGGCAATGTATTTCTAACCTTTCTGTAAATAACAATTGTGCAGGGGATAAAACTTGTTGTAATGGAAATGTTCTATAATTTAATAATGCCAAATATAAATCAGTATTTGTTTCTTCAGCTTTTATTAGTAATCTTTTTACTATTTTAACACCATTTTCAACTAGCCCATTAGACTGTGGGTAACCTGAACTTGATGTGATATATCTGAAATCATATGCTATGGCAAATCTTTTAAACTCTTGACTGAAATAGAGGTCCTTTATCAGTTATTACTATATTGGGAATGCCATGCCTTGCAAAAATTGATTTAATTTTATTATTGACTTGTTTGACACGTGTTTTTTAGTCTACATATTTCAAGAAAATGCCAAAAATAATCAAAAGCTATAAAATATGCATGTCCTTTATATTCAAATAGTTCTAAACCTACTTTAGGCCAAGGGCTTTTTTTAAAAAAAAATAAAAAATGTCATAGGTTGTTTAGACTAAGCATTTCTATATTTTTGACATATGTCACAGTCTTTTATATAATCCTCCATGTTTAGTTCATTTGTGGCCAATACAGAACTTCTCTTGCTCTATATTTAAATTTTCTATGTCTAAATGTCCCTTGTGTATACATTTAAACATGTCTGCTGTTGATCCTAAGGGAATTACTATTCTATTACCTTTAAATAGAATTCCTTCAATTACTGATAAATCTTCAATAAATTGATTATGTGACGCTGGAATTAGCACATCAATTTACAGAGTTATTCACTGGCATTGGTAATTTGGATACAATGTATAATATAGATCTAAATGAAACAAAGAAACCAGTTATACATGCAACTAGAAAAATACCCAGAAATAAATTTTCTTCATGTGTAATGTCAGCTCTGTAATCCTTATTCGGTATCTTCTCTGAGTCTTTTGAATTTTGAGCTCAGTGTGCATTTCTAAGTTTTTCCAGACTTCTCTGTTTGCAAACTTTTGCAAAATGATTCTGTTTCATGCAGATATGACAGGTTTGCCCATGTGATGGACATTGTCTAGATTGGTGCCTCCTTTCACATCTAGAACATTCTTTCATATGCTTATTTTTATACTTTAATACTTTCACTCTGTTTTCCCTCCATAGACGTGTTTTTCACTTTTTCTTACTAAGTCTATATTCACATCTTTGTGTGTTTTCTTTCTAAAATGTGCAATAGTTGTTCATTAAATTCAGCAGATTGGCAAATTCTCACTGCTTCTTCCAGATTTTGATCTGGCTCTTATAACAGTCTTTCCCCCCGCCCCCGCACTGATATCTTTTGTACTGATCACAATTTGATCATTGACTCAGACAGAGTCTGGAAATTACACGTCCGGACTTCTTGTCTTTAGATCAGTGAAAAATTATTCAAAAGTCTCTTTCTCCATTTGATTTCTTGAGTGAAACTGAAGTCAGACAGATGTTTGCCTAATTTGTTCATAAAAACCTCCAATGATGGAGATTCCACAACCTTCCTAGGTAATTTGTTCCAGTGCTTAACTACCCTTGACAGCTAGGAGGTTTATCCTAATGTGCAACCTAAACTAAACCCACTATTTCTTGTCCTGTCCTCAGTGGCTATGGAGAACATTTATCACCCTGGTCCTTATAACAACCTTTTATGTACTTGAAGACTTATGTCCCCCTGAGTCTTCTCTTCTCCAGAATAACCAAACCCAATTTTTTTCAATCCTCTGTCATAGGTCATGTTTTCTGGACTTTTAATCATTTTTGTTACTCTCCTCTGGACTTTCTCCAATTTGCCCACATCTTTCCTGAAATGTGGTGCCCAGAATTGGACACAATACTGCAGTTGAGGCCTTATCAATGATGAGTAGAATGAAAGAATTACTCTTCTTCAAATAGTGTCCCTATGGGTCCTCCACTGTAAGTGTGTCTGCACCCGTGCTGCTGATTGGAGAATTTTGGTAGCTGTTTGTCCCACCCACATATGCGCTGCTCCCCACCGGCCATGAGGTTAGACAGCATGCACAGGCATTCCTTCTTCAGTTCCTTCTCTACCACCCCTGGCTAGAGATGGAGCTAAGAGCTGTCTGTTCCTGGATCCGTTAATGGAACATCTGCTAATGGACACAGTGTGTACAGTTTTTTAAATAAATCCTTCAAAAGACCACCCTTCTCTAAAATACACATTTTAATTTTAATTACTATAGTAAAAAAAACTTGCTTCCAAAGTCTTCCTGTCCTTTCTGTCCATCTCTTTCTCCCTTAACCCCCACCCCACCCCCTGTGGAAGAGAGCCCTTAAAGGGACAAAACTCCTTTCCTTCCAGACAGCTGGACAAAAAATTTCCCTTTCTTTACTTCTGACTATCTGATGAAGTAGTGTTAAGAGAATCCTCCAGCAAAATCAGTACCTTAGTAAGATATAAAATCCTTTGTTATGCCTAAAATCTTTGGAAACATATTTTTTAAAGTTGATGAAATTTCATAAACATATCTATTGTTATGGAGATCACACAAAGTAAATTAGTGTTCCCTTTTTCTAAAAGCAATGAACATTGTTATGAACACACAACCTCTGTGACTGATTAATTTAAAATAATGTCTTTGTTTCAGCGAGTTAAATATGTAGTAATCTAGAATCATTACTTTATGAAGGCTTAAGAGTACATTTAAAATATAAAATCAGCTTAGAAATACTGATTAAGAATATGTAAAACAGAGAAGAGCTGCACCACGTATGCCATAATATTTAATATTGTATTCAGCAAGACAGCTGACTCGCCCTTACTACAAAGTTTTCACAAATAAATATCTGACAAAATTCAGGGCATATTAAAAAACCTGTGACTGACATTTTTTATTCCCAAATTTAGTGCTTTTAATTAGATACCTTCTGCATGTCCATTTTGCGTGAGGGAGAGTGTACAGGGGTCTCTGCAGGGAACTGTGACTCTCTGCTGCCGTGAGGGGGCCAGGCATCTCACTATCCTTTGCTGCCTCATCCTTCCCTCTCCCCCCGACCACCGCACGGGCTGTGAGCCCGGCCTGCCGTCGGGCATAGGGGTACCAGTTTAATAATATTGCGTAGGGCCCCATAAATCCTAAGGATGACCCTGATTACAAGCACTGCAATCCCGAGCATAGCAACAACTATTAGTGGCTTTCAGCTTCAAACTGCTGCCTCAAAGCATCCCTGATCCTTATGGCCCCGCGCTGTGCCCCTCTAATAGCCCTGGTCTCTGGCTGTTCAAACTCAGCCTCCAGGCGCTGAGCCTCTGCAGTCTAGCCCTGAGTGAAGCTTTCACCCTTCCCTTCACAAATATTATGGAACGTACAGCACGCGGCTATAAGCATAGGAATATTGTCATCGGACAGGTCCAGCTTCCCATACAGGCATCACCAGCGGGCTTTTAAATGGCCAAATGCACACTCAACAGTCATTCTGCACTTGTTCAGCCTGTTGTTGAACCGCTCCTTGCTGCTGTCAAGTTGCCCCGTGTATGGCTTCATGAGCCACGGCATTAAAGAGTAGGATCACAATGGGCATTTTGACTTCCCCTATGGTGATCTTCTGGTCCAGGAAGAAAGTCCCTGCTTGCAGCTTCTTGAACAGGCCAATGTTCCAAAAGATACGTGCGTCACGCACCTTTCCAGACCAGCCTGCGTTAATGTCTATGAAACACCCATGGTGATCCACAAGCACCTGGAGAACCATTGAGAAATACCCCTTGAGATAAGTGTACTCGGTGGCTAGGTGGTCTGGTGCTAGAATTAGAGAGCTTCACACCTCCCCTCCACTGTTAGGGAAGCCCATTTGTGCAAAGCCATCCACAATCTCATGCACATTGCCCAGAGTCACGGTCTTTCTGAGCAGGATGCGATTAATGGCCCTGCACACTTGCATCAACACGACTCCAACAGTCGACTTTCCCAGTCCGAACTGGTTAGCGACCAATCGGTAGCAATCTGGAGTAGCCAGCTTCTGCAGTGGAATTGCCACACGCGTCTCCAATTACAGGGCAGCTCTCATTCTCGTGTCCTTGCGCCGCAGGGTTGGGGCGAGCTCATCACACAGTCCCATGAATGTGGCTTTCCTCATGCAAAAGTTCTGCAGCCACTCCTTGTCATCCCAGACATGCATCATGATGTGATCCCACCACTCAGTGCTTATTTCCCAAGCCCAAAAGCGGTGTTCCACTGTGGTCAGCAGCACCTCCGTGAATGCCACAAGCAATCTTGTATCATAGCTACTATATGTGGCAAGATCAATGTCACACTCCTCTTGCCTTCGTAGTTCAAGGAATAACTCCACTACCACTCATGACATGTTAGTCAGTGCAAACAGTATTCTTGTCAACAGCTTGGGATTCATTCCTGCAGCCAGAAAGAGGCGGGGCAGGGCGCACAGTACACAAACTGTTGAAAGATGGTGCCAAATGCGGACGGAAGCACAGGGATTTCTGGGATGCAAAGCAATGCATCGTGGGGCTTTGGGACAGGACCCAGGATGCCCCGCGACCCCTTCTGCCTTCCCACAAGTCTTAGCGGCAAAAGAGAAAGAGGTGCTCTGTGGGATAGCTGCCTAGAGTGCACCGCTCCAAATAGCACCGCAAGTGTGAATACGCTATTGCGCAGGCAGCTGTCAGTGTGAACACACAACAGCGGTTTTCCTTCGGCGCTCTCTGAGCGGCGCTGTAACTGCCAGCACTGTAACTTTGTCAGTGTAGACGTGCCCTTACATGCATGGAAACTCGGCCTGTGTTCATACTCTAGGAAGAAAACGAGATTGCTAATGTTCATTATTAAGGGGCAAGCAGCTAGGCTTACATTAAAAAACAATGTTCAGCAATTCAGACAGATTGGGCTGGGTTTTGAAAGAGAAGACTGTGTCGTAATTCAAGAGAGGTGTTAGAATAAAGTTGCTTTGCTTTCAGATGTTATGAAGTAACTACAGCAGAGGGAACAGGAAGTTAAATTTTACATCTGACACGTTCTCTCTCACTCCTTGTCTTACTGACTTTCAATTGAGAGGCACTGATGAGAGGTTTAATAATCCTGAGTGATGACCACAATTATCCTGAAACTTATCCTTTTGACAGAGTGCTTTGGCTATTTGGGTAAGTTCTTTGAAGTTTTGGGGGGTTGGAATTTGGTGCATTTGGTATATCTGTAATTCTCTAGGGTTAATCAAAAAAATCATCTTGGTTTTAAAAACCCAAAAGCTAATGCCCAAAATATGTATAGATCAATTAAAACATACGTAGCTACTGTGCAGGTTTCCCAAATAGATTTCCATGTGTGCATGTTTGGGAGAACATTACTCAGATTTTTATAGTGCAGAAGGCAAAATTATTGTTTGTGCTGAATCCAAGCTACCGTTGGCAAAATACCATGCGATTAGAAGAAGTTGCTCAAAGAGCATTAGCCCCAAAATGTTGGTCTTAGAGGAAATCCAAAGATTAAAAAATTACATTGTACTAATTCCAAAATGATGTCACCAAGTTAATAATTATGAATTTCCTTCATTTAAAATTAGACTTTTATAGTAAGTTCTTCATTGAGATTAATTCTCAGTGTAAAATTTTAAAATATTGTGCAGATGTTCTTCCAGAACAAATAGCTACTGAAATACAATACAGTTTAATTTTTGTATCACAGCTTTCATACAAACTGTATTGCAAAAAGCTGAACAGCATTAAATGTTATAGTAATAGCACTAAATAGTAAAGCAGAAGAAGAGAGAAATTAAGATATTTAGATAAGAGAAAAAAAGATGTTTTCTGATGTGTTTTTAACAAAGAGAGAGGAAACCAATAAGGCAGGGATGCAGGAAACCTGTCTAATACAATAACAGTAATATTTTATAAAACAAACCCTAAAATGAACCAGCTCAAAAACCTTGAAATTAATATGATATATACCATGCCACTTTAGCAACCCGATAATCTTACTATTTAAATATTCTTCCCTTCCTCCCCGGCTTCCCCCACATTTTTTCTGATGTTTATTCACCAATATGTTCTATCTTGGTCATTCTGTATTTCATTTCTAATATCTTTCAGGTGGATACTACATTTTTACTCAGCATTTAAAGTGACGTTCAAACCAATGATATGATACATAAGTTTTAAATAATAATAAAGGCAAGAGCTTATTCTTCTGAAAGAGAATCTATTGTAAAGTAGGAAGGGAAAAAATCAATGCTTTCTTGTGGGTGTGCTCTTAAATCTTAATAAAATTTCAAGTGAACTTTGCAACTCTTGGGGCTGATGCTGCTGTTACTGTATTAAAAATGGGAATGTTGCCATTGATTTCAGTAGGATTGAAATTGGACCCTTCACAGTAGGACTATTAATGATCAAGCTGGATTAAATAAATAGCTTGAGTGAGCCACATTGTGAAAAGAAAGGAGGAAAAAGATTTCTTATAACTTCTGTATGTGGGAAGAAAGCTTCATCAGTACAAAAGAAGAAAAACCAGGTTGACACTTTCAAAAGCGATTGCACAGCTCTGATAAAACTTGACCAATGTCTTTAAGATTATGAGAAATATAGAGCCAAATCCTGGTGTCCTCACTTGGGATTTGGCTGCATAGGATTTACAGGGCCTAAGAATTCAGTGAAAATTGAGCATGAACCTCAGGAAATGGTCTATTACTGCACCATTAGCAGCCATGGAGATAAACTTCAAAGGGACAAAAACAACGAGGAGTACTTGTGGCACAGTAGGAGGAAATTAGTATGGGGGGGAAAAAACTATAAAAACTAATTTCCCCATACTAATTTCCCCCTGCTGTTACTCACACCTTCTTGTCAACTGTTTGAAATGGGCCATCCTAATTACGTTGGCCTCATTACCATTACAAAAGTGATTTTTCCTCCCTTGGTATTTCTACTGTTGAGAATAGCCCACTTCCACTTTAATTGAATTGTCTCATTAGCACTGACCCCCCACTTGGTAAGGCAACTCCCATCTTTTCATGTACTGTGTATATAAACCTGTCTAGTGTATTTTCCACTCCATGCATCTGATGAAGTGGGTTTTAGCCCACGAAAGCTTATGCCCAAATAAATTTGTTACTCTCTAAGGTGCCACAAGGATTCCTCATTGTTTTTGCTGATACAAACTAACATGGCTACCACTCTGAAACCTGTCACCATTCAAAGGGACAGTTAGTTTCAATATGATCAAAGTGTGACCCTTCTTGGGGTGCCCAGGACTGAGAGTCACTTTGTTACCGCCCTGCCTCAGCGAGAGAAAGACTTGCTGGTGCTTAACTGAGTGTCAGCACCCTGACACCATCAGTCTGTTAATCACCTAACCAATTTCCTCTGGGCTCGGCCAGCCCTTACTTTGCCTGGCAGGTTAACAATAGATGCACCCCAGCCCTGTGAAAGTATTTCCTGTCCTATCCAGACCCTGTCACTGGCACACTCAGAAATGACCAGGTAAACTATCCCCAAAAGAACACACCAGTCCCTTTGGTTCAACAGAGGTCAGCTTCAATATAACATCACAGCACTGAAATATAGTTATAGTGAAAACAATCATACCTCTATTATCAAAAGCTGAAATTTAAGAGATCGTGACTAAGGATAACAAATGGAAACCAAAATGGGTACATATAAAACAAAAAGTATAACACCCTTCTTAGTCTAAACTTAACTTCTACAGGCTAAAATCCTTGTCTAAAGTATTTCTCACCTAGAGCAATCTCCCAGAGTCATCAATCAACAGGGCTCAGATCCACCTTGCATGAATGCAAAAAGCACTGTCCTTTTGCCTTCTTATATCCCTAAAGTTCATTGGTTCGTCCCCACAGTCAGGCTGACCACCCATGGTTTATTCCCTGGGATGCTGACACCACATTGTCTTCACAGCTTCATCTTGTTATCCTATACAAATGGACTTTTACTATGTTGGCTTACAATGCTTATTTTCCATGTGAACCAAGGCAGACAGCTGAGTATATATCTCCTTGTCTGACAAAACCTGTTTGGGAACCTTGCCTGGGATACAGACTCAAAAACATATTTTCATTACCTATTCACAATACCTTAAATATCATCCATACCTACATCTTGCAAAAATAAGTTTTTGTTAGATACCTCACTTAACCCTTTTTGGCTTTGGTTACCATGACAGCAGTGCGTTGGATGTAGTGAGTTTGTCAGGCCTGTCAAGGGTTGCTGTTACAACGTAGAACGGGTTGGCACTGCAGTGTTCTCAGGGTCACACGAAGGTGTTTGTAATTATTTAGGGGAAAACAGGAGTAACTAACTTTTAAAAAGTGAGGGTGTTGTCATAAAATAGGCTCCATAATGCCATGAATTATTAATATTATTATTGTGCTGTTTTATTATGCCTGCGCTAAATTTAAAGTTATCTGATTTTTGTCAATAGCAAATGGTACCAATGAATTAACAGTCAGTCAAACACCATCAGAAATTAAGGTATCCACTGGAATGTCAGCTGAAATTACCTGTTCCTGGAAAAACGAAGAGATGGTCGAGCGGTTTAGAGTAACCTGGAAAGTACGACATCTCACCTTTAAAGAGGGCACCAGCAGAGAGCTATCATCGAAACTTTACTACACAGCCAATGCCACACACAAGGATAAGACAGCGTTAAAGATCAAAGTTGTGAAAAGAAATGACACTGGAACTTATTTCTGTGAGATAAATACCGAAATACCTTTCATGAAAAAAGGGCTGGGAAATGGAACAACTCTGATTGTTGAAGAGAAAGGTAAACAAGCCGTTGACGTGAATTGTTCTATAGAGATGCCACTTCATTTGTCTCCCTGAAGATTTTTTTAGTCAGAAATGTGTTACTTACTTTTTTTCTTCCTTAAGGGTTATAAAACCAATGATCTGACAAAAAAACAAAAACAAAAAAAACCAGGGCGTTAGGAGCATCCATGTCCTTATTCTGGCTCTAACACTAACTCCTTCTGTAGCCTTGGGCAAGTCCCTTAACCTCTCAGCTTTAGTTTCCTCAGCTGTAAAATGCTCATTGACTGACATCACATGTTTGCTGAGAGGATTCATTAGATTATTATTTATAGCACTCTTAGGTCTGCTTGGTGCTTCACAGAAGTAATAGAATGACACAGTGAAGCCTGGAAGAGTTTACAGTCTATAATTTAGATGTGAGGCAGTGAATGAGGATGAGAAACGCTAGGGAGAGGGATGGAGTGAAGAAGGGCAATGATTACATCACTGCAGTCACACCATTACTCAGTTTAGTCACGAGCTCACCCCAGTGGTAGTGTTTTTATCATTTATTATGTTTTATTAATTTATAAAAACAAGCAAGATTAGGAGATACAATAGTGGGTATTTTTGATTCACTTATGGCAAGCATCGCAACGGTCATCAAATGGTTTAAATAGGATAAAAATGCTACACGCCTGCAATATTTTATTATTTTATTGTATAATTGCAAAATGTTAATCATTTTTATTTTAGGGCCCAAACCTGCAAACACTTAAGCATGTGTGTAACTTTGTTTACATGAGTTGTCCTATTGAAGGGATTATTCACATGAGCAAAATCACACACATGTTTAAGTGTTTGTGGGATCTAATATTTACTAGGCTTGAACCTAGCCATTGAGGCAATAGGACACACATATATCTAAAAACCTAACATGGTCTTGTATATTGTGCTTTTAAGTAATAAGTAACTTGATTTGAAATGTTTGATTGCAGAAGCTGGATCAATGGAAAACTATCATTTTATGGCAATTCTAGCCATCTTTCCTTTCCTAATATCAGGGGGCTGTTTCTATTTCTGTTACAAAAAGCAGCA
This sequence comes from Macrochelys suwanniensis, assembly GCA_033296515.1. NCBI lineage: Eukaryota > Metazoa > Chordata > Testudines > Chelydridae > Macrochelys > Macrochelys suwanniensis. Next base: position 115,617,701 of record CM065779.1, read on the forward strand.
GAACTCAAAAAACGCTGGTAAGTGGCACTGCATTTTTACATATAGTCCCTAACAGCAAAATGCTGGTCTCAGAGTATGTGTGTGCCTAAAAAAGCAGCACTAGGAGGGGAACTGCATGGGACAACTGTTGCGCCTCCAGTCCTGGCTCTTCATGGGTACTCCAAGCAATGAGCGGTAGGTGAGGCATTCCAGGCATTTATGATGAGGCAGGGTCCATGTGTATTTGCATGGACCCTTCTTATGCACCCGCAATCACTATGCACCCTCCCTTGCTTGGATTACTCATAGTCCTGGAAAGAGTAAACGTGTCTCTGCAATGTGCTGCCACACATGGACCCTGCAAAGCTGAGCTGTATGGTGTTTAAAAGGGACCACAGACATTTGGTGTCTGGGCACCCTTCACTAGCACACAATAGGTCTACACACTTCTTTGCATGCCATGTAGACCAATGAAAGATCAGTCCCCATCAATCTACCCTCACAAAGCATTGATGTGTGACTCCTGAAATGTGTAATAAACAAAATAATGGCTCTGCTTTGTATTTGTCACATAAATGCGTTCCATCAGTGCCAGAGAGAAGGACCCATGAGGAACAGACACTTCAGGTTACGGAACTGGAGGAAGGAAATGAGATAAATGAAGCAGATGAGAGAAATTCTTCTTCATCAAACTCATCAGAATGGGTAAGTGGTTTACAGCAGGGGTCGGCCTACAAGAAGTGGGCTCCCAAGTGAGGTACTCATGGCGGTTCGATTGAGCAGACAGAATTTAACAGGAGAACAGGAAGTTGCTGTTATTTTGTACAGTACAGTATCCTACTGCACAACGTAAAACCATGAAATACAATGAAATGCATTGTCAATAAGAGCAAGGCAAACTTGCTTAATTTTATTTAAAACTCTGCATGTTGGGAAGGCCGTATCATACTCTTCCCTCTGAAGTGCTATAGCATGCCACAGCATTGTCCCCTGTTGCTACTGCAGCCATGGTTAGCAGCTTCACTCTACTTTACGTTGTGGGGAAAGCACGGTACACAAGTATGGATATGTCAAGTAAGCAAGAGGAGTAAGGAGGCTACTATACCATATTGTACTCAGAGGTTCAGCTCCTCACTGGTGCTGGAGCAACACCCAGTGTAACTTGGGAAAGTTGGCTTTACACTGTCTTTCTGCTCCTCCCTTTGGTCCTGGTTCAGCTCAAGGCACCATTCCAGCAGCTGGAGATCACTGGAGTGCAGTAGCAGTCAGCCATGCCCCTTTTCCCTGGCTATGCCTAGGACATCCCTACTCTGGGGGTGGCATAGAACCAGTTACACCTGCTTCCAGATTCCCCTGTTCTGGGGAGACCCCATGAAGCTGGTTAAGCTGTCTTTATGGCTCTTTGTACTGCCATCAGGGCCTAGATCTGGCCCAGAATTAGCAGTAAAGGTGTCAGTGGCATCATAAGTATCAGAGGGGTAGCCGTGTTAGTCTGGATCTGTAGAAGCGACAAAGGGTCCTGTGGCACCTTATAGACTAACAGAGGTATTGAAGCATAAGCTTTCGTGGGTGAATACCCACTTCTTCGGATGCAAGGAGTGGAAATGTCCAGGGGCAAATATAAATGCATCATAAAAATTCATAGCTGGGTCTGATTTCCATTTGTTCAGAAGCTAAGCACACTAGCTGTAGCAGGATAACAGTGTGGGGGGAGGGGTGGGGGGGGGGGGGCTAGCACTTAAATATAGTCCCTGACATCATCAAACCACTGTATAAACCTTAACTAATCAATTTTCACAATACCTAGATAAACAGATCAGGATGTTGAGACACAGAGGACCAAATTCAACCCTAGCAGACACAGTTTCCATTGAAATCAGTGGGAGTTCCACAGGCTTACACTAAATGTAGCCCAGAGTGGTTAGGTAAAGTGCCAAAAGCCACCAAGGTGGTTATAGACAGAGCTGCTGATGTTAAAACACAGAAGTTCTTGGCTTCTCGCTTCATACTCAGTCTCACATTAGCGTTGTTGTTACCACTACTGAAAATCCACTGGTAATTGTCGTGGAGGGCACAAATTGTCAGGACAAGAGTAATTTTTTGGAAAAATAGATAATTGAGAGCGTCATCACCAGAATGCATTGATTCACGCTGAGGTTAAAGAGTTTATTTTGTAATACTACCGGAAATATCAAAATAATTTTTGCACTGTTGTCGTAGCCATATTGATCCCAGGATATTAGTGAGACAAGGTGGGTGAGTTTTCACTGGACCCTGTTGGTCCAATAAAAGATATTACCTCAGTCAAAACGTTTTTTTTAAATATTTGAATTTCATTTAAAATATAAAAGTAGACCTCTTATTATGGTGGATAGCTCTGCAACTTGTTAATATTTGATGAGGACATGAGAAAAATTGTGTTGAGAATGAAAAGGCAAGCATCAAATCTAGGGTGCAAAGCAGTCAGTTCACTGATGGCCATTAGCTGCAATGGACTTGCATGGATGACAAGAGTCATCCAGAAGATGTGTGAATATAATTATGAAAGATCTGTTGTTGTTTTATAACTAAATGGCTGTTAGCCACAGTCACCTCTTGTTATAATCTTGTATCCGTTTGTTCCGTCATGTAACAAAGTCCTTTCTCTTTTTTTAATGAACACATATAGGGTGATTTCACAGTATTACTTTAAATGTTAAAGTATAATTGGAACTCATAAATCATTGAAGAGGCTCCATAAACTGCAGGTGTTCTAGTTTAGTGAAGCTAGTAAATATCTTACGCCTAGACATTCCAAACTAATTATTCTAGAAGTTATGAACAGATACTACTGTGTTTCCTGTGCTGCATACATTGTGCCTTTTAAATTCTAATACAGATTATGACCATTTTAATACGAATTGTGATCTTTCATTTCCAAGACTACCTTGTTATTAGTTGGATCAGGTGATAAGTGTCACAAAAGTTTGCAGCAGTTGTTTAGAAAGTTTTTTGCTTGCTTTAAATGAGGTTTTGCTATTTTTTTCCTGGGTTGCATTAGGTACCTTTTCTGGAGAAAGCAAGTGTCATGCTGCTGCAACCTAAGTTTATTCATGTCTGAATCCACATCTTGTATCCAGTGCAAATCTATCTGCCATCTCTAATTTACGTTCTTACAATGTGGATGCTATGTAGCTGTGAGCACCACAGTTTCTACTTGTTTAGGTATCATAGGCTGTTGTCGTTTTTTTCTACCTCTTGGGGAGAAAGGATGATCATGTGCCTGAAGAACAGGCCTGGGAATCCAGGCTTGGGTCATATTATTGGCTCTGTCACAGATTTCCTACTGCAAGTCACTTCATCTACCTGCTCCTCAGTTTCCCTTCTGTAAAAATGGGGATGATAATACTTTCCTCAAAGCAGTATTGTGAGCACAAATTAAAAAAACATCCAATTCTTGACGTCCATTATCACACTATTGTGTACAGCACAAGGCAGAGAATTTTGGGAGAGTTAACGAGATGGTTCTGTGGTAAACACCCCAAGCATAACAGAATCTTGTGCTGTGTGCATGCACATGTATGTGGGTTTTGGGGGAGATGTTTAGGTCTCCCAGCATTTTGTTGCAGATCTCATCTAAAGCCGTCAAAGATTTTACCCACAAATACTCATGAAATAAAAACTAGGTCATTTTGTACAGTTCCGAATAGGCACCTAGATAGCACAGTAATTGGACACTAGATAGATTACATTGAAAACAGTAGCTAAAGGAAACAGCACTATGGTTTTGTACATAAATCCATGTATAGCAGTGACATTACAGGGCTTGAAAGGTGATGGTGGTAGAAAACCTAGCTCAGTTCTGGTGCCGTTTAAATAGGAATGGACCTAAACTAGAAGTCAGCATCAACCACTGCACATTTTGTGGGATTCAGATCCAAATGACAACTTTGCATCTGGCCTCTTCCTATAATGGGATAAATGAAACCCCTGGTTCCAAACATTGGGAAGACTTTGTATTTGAATCCAAATATTGTGGCTTGGGCTTATTCCTAAATGTAGAACTCCATGACTTTTGAGATAGGTCAAATCAGGTTCCTTTTCTGTTCCTTGAGTCCTATTCTAGGTGATATGTTAGATAATTATTCAGCTTAAAACACACTTTAATACCGGGGTGGGCAAACTTTTTGGCTTGAGGGCCACATCTGGGTATGGAAATTATATGGCGGGCCATGAATGCTCACGAAATTGGGGATTGGAGTGTGGGAGGGGGTGAGGGCTCCAGCTGGGGGTGCGGGCTCTGGAGTGGGGCCAGAAATGAGGAGTTCAGGGTGCAGGAGGGGGCTCTGGGCTGGGGCAGAGGGTTGGGGTGTGGGGGAGTGGGTTCCAGATGGGGATGCGGACTCTGGGTGGGGCTGAGGATGAGGGGTTGGGGGTGCAGGAGGGTGCTCCGGACTGGGACCAAGGGGTTCGGAGGATGGGAGGGGGATCAGGGCGGGGGCAGAGGTGCTGGCTCCAGGCAGTGCTTACCTCAAGCAGCTCCCAGAAGCAGTGGCATGTCCCCGCTCCGGCTCCTATGCAGAGGCATGGCCAGGCTGCTCTGCACGCTGCCCCGTCCGCAGGTGCCGCCCCTACAGCTCCCATTGGCCGCAGTTCCCGACCACGGCACACATGGAGCGGGGCAAGCCCCGGACCTCACTCCCCAGCTAGAGTTCGAGGGCCAGATTAAAACTTCTGAAGGGCCAGATATGGCCCCCAGGCCGTAGTTTGCCCACCCTGCTTTAATAGTATAAGTTAATTTGATGGGAGTTTTCTTTGGTTTTCAAGGCTATTTCCACACTTTATGAGTCCCTTGATTATTTTGCAATGAAGCAAGATGAAGATAAAGAGAAGGACAACAAACACTCTGTCGCTTTTGCATCAAACACAGAAGATTAGTAAATCTCATACTAACTGCAGCAGCTGGGAAATCTAGAAGATGTGAGGAAAACAGCAAGGACTCTCCATCCACTTTGACATTTCCAGATTTTAAAGTTCATGTAATTAATGAGAGAAGTACAATTGCATAATTTGCTTCTTGATCTCCCAGTGTGCAACTGAAATGCAGTGAAGTCTGTTTGCTGTCCCTGGCACACCATTGTGACAGTGAAGCGAGTATGGTACGAGAAGTAAGGTTGGTTCAAAATAATGGAGAAAAGTATTTTTGTTATTGCCTTTAATGCAAGATGCCCAGAGTCTTTTGTTGTTGCTGTTTTAAAAGTTTGACATCTCCCTATTTACCTGGGGGTTTATTGTCATGTAGTGGCTTCTCTTCCCCCCAGTTCCCATTTCCCAGTGTTCAGGAGTAAACATAACGATGTGCAAAAGTGAGCATTTGCCAAACTGAATACCATTGAACCATTAAAAGTGTTGCTTTAGGCAATGGACAGTACATGATGGTTTAGAGGAAGGTGGAGAAAAAACCCACACTGATAATCACCCAGATAGTTGAGCAATACTGTGCATAGGATGAAATTCTTCCTGACCACTGAGGGGATCATCAGATGCACTGAAGCATGAGATTACATTACCCTATTTTAGCATGAGTGAGTATACAGGACAGCATGACATACTATATAGAATACGACAGTTAATGCATTAAAAAAGCTAGCTAGAGCCTTTCTGAGTAAAGTTATTCTCCTACGTAGACTAAATATTATCTCACAGTTTGAATATTTTACATAATAAAAGTTAATTATAACCCACTTTGTGGGATAAAATTTGGGATGCTGCAGGTTTTCTCCCATTCTGACAACCTCAAAAATAAGCACTGAAAAATTGTCCGAGGACTAAACACAAGATTAAAAACTGACTTCCTATAAGCCTAATAGGAGGCAAACATTAACAGCAAACAAGTGCAGCAGCTAATATTTTAGGCTTTTTGAAAACAAAACAAGAGAAAGCGGCTGAAACATCAGTGTGTTTGTGTAGCAATCTTTTTGTCTGCTGTTAAGGTTCATCCTGTGGACAGGTGGCCAGTGGATTATTTTCCCAACAGTGGGCACAGATAAAAAGACTTCATCATTATGTAAGAGAGTGCTGATCCAGACGTCCTGGAGGGTGCCAGCAAACACAGACTGGCTTTTCCAAACTGCCCAGGAACAGCTCTGACACTTTAAATGTTATTCTGTATCTTTTCAATGAAAATGGAATGGTTTCCAAGTATTTTCTGTGTGTAGCTGTATGTGTAGAGTGAGAGAGACAGAGTGCCAATTGGCAACAGTGCATATCTCTATTAGTAAATCTAAATCTATCTGTATTTAACTTATATGTAAATAAAATCAGATTTTCTTAGTTATTTTTCTCTTTTTGTTAAATTTAAATAATTTAAACCACAAGCTTTAGTGTCTCTCATCATGATATTAATTATTTCAGGCTTGTTCCCTCTACTGCAGGATAAAACCCTCATAAAAGGATCATGAAGCAACTTTGTGACTAGTGACGCTTCAGAGTGGGACAGATTTCTTTGGGCTTGTCCTATGAGAGGAAAGGCCACTGTTTTGTTTTGTTTGCTCATTATTTTATATTTTTTGTTTTCCAGTGTTATCTCAGTGTTTAAAGTAACTGTTACTTTGCTGTGGAAAACTGATGAGTGGGAGCTCTATATTTACAATGTCACGCTGCAGAATCCACTGAAAATTGTACATAGGTTGCAGGAGGAGAGAAGGGAGCAAGGAGGAACATTTTAACACATCTGTGTATTGCTGATGACACACACAGTGGCTACATAAATCACACAGAAATAGAAATCTGACATTTCATGAACTCCAAAAATAGTTCACTACCAGTTGAGCTAAAATATATTTCCCTTAGCTGTTAGTAACAGTAGGTCTCTTATTCTTTCCATGATCAATCTCTCTCTCTCTCACTCACTCACTCAGAGAGAGAGAGAGCACAAATACCTTGCAAAGGGGAAGGGGTAAAATGAAATTACATTGCTCACAGATCTGCAGTTCTACGGCTTAAATGTCCTGACCAGTATTTGAGAAGTAGCATCATTGAAAATGCCTGTTGGCCTAGTCAGGGTGAGGGTGTCAGTAGTCTGGAAGTCATAAGGTCCTAGGAAAGTTTTATATCAGGCTCAGTCCATGGATGGACAGGAATTTAGGAGACATATACAATTGGTAAAGCTGAAGGTAACTTTAATATCAAGTCTTAGTGCTTGACCCAAGAAGCTCCCAATGATGCAACAGAGGTAAGTAATAGGTGTTTAGCAACAAATCTGTTTTTCCCATCTGCTAGTGGTTTGGCCAGCATTTAAAATACTTCAAGGAGATGCACTGTAGCCAGGAAAGCCAAAGAGATGTTGTCGCTACATACTTAAGAATGAAGGGGCATGCTCTGAGCCGCAGGTCAGCAGCATGTCTGTGAATCGTGTTCTTGCTGGATATTATTAGTAAGTATTAAATTACATGATGGCCTCCCCAGTAAGGATTTCTGGACCTGCCCCTTGCTAACAGCTGCCAGTATTGCAGTATATGACCAGCATTTCTATGTTCTGGCTCTTAAAGGTTACACCCAGTTGTCCTGACCTACTTTTATCCATGAGCTGACTGTGACTAGAAGCCAGCTGATTTATTTTTAGAGCTCACACCCTTTGCCTGTGCCCTACTCAGGAAATATTTCACATATGTGCTGCATTTTTTTTGTGGGTTCTTATATGAGACAAGACTTTGCAATCTCTGTTGAAGACTTCTCACGGCAAGCACACATCTGCTTATTTTGCTTGTTGATTTATTTTTCCCACTGCTGCCATGTTCGCTATGGACTTGCTTTAAAACAGACAGACCGCTATAGTTAATCTCATGTCATATTCTGGCACCCAGCATGATATTAATACTGGCTGGTCAGACAGTCCCCTGGACCATTTGGTGATCATTCAAACTCATATGCCTTATAATAAAACTTTTCAAACTTCAAGAGAACCTATGAGGATTTGATTTCAGCCACCATTTTGGCCTCTTTCCTCCTGAGCAGGGTGTATCCAGAGCCACGTTTCAAAAGGTTTAATTTTAGGTTCAAAGTGCCTCCCTGAACATAGTTGAAAACCTTATTAAACAATAAGGCAGCTATGATGTCATGGGACCCACAGGATGCTGTTGTTGGGGGTTGGTGCACTGGCCACAGCAATTAAGTACTGCAGATTTCAATACTCCTTGGCTCACATTTCAATTTGTTTTCCTAATTTTTAAAAATCTTCCATGGGCAGGTGGGTTCTCCCTTCCCTCACCCAAAGCTACTTGAGCACTGGGGGCCTTTCTCCAATGTCATTTGTGGAAGGGAAGGTTTAATGCAGATTTTCCTTCTTCCGTGGTGTTTGGGTGCATTGGCAGAGGTGATTAATACTATAGACCAGTGTTTCTCAACCTTTTTGATACCAGGGATAGGCTTGCTGCCTTACTAAACTGTGTCAGGGAGATCTCAGGAATCAGCACCAGCAATGGTCCGTGGACTGGTCGTTGAGAAACACTGCTATAGACCACCCAATGCTAGGTGCAATGGTATTGCTTTTATGGTTGATAATGTGACTGAAACAGGGATAAGGTGCTGTCAGAGTAGCAGTGATGAGGACTAAGGCCTCGTCTACACACAAGTTGAATCAGTTTAACTAAAATTGGTTTTAAAACTGATTTTATTTAAACTGGTGCAAATCTCTGTGATGGACATAATTAAACTGCCTTTATCTGTTTAGCTTGGGCCTGTACATTTACCAGTGTATGCTAAACTGCTATAAGACAGGTTTCAATCAATTTAAGTGTCCACAAAGAGTTTAGTTAAACACTAGGTCACCTTAAAAACACACCTTTAATTAAACAGGTGCATCATTGTGTGTGGACCAGGCCTATATACAAAGTCTGTTTTATGCAAACAAGAGAGGGTAATAATTCTTGCCTTGCTCTTGGTGCTACTGGGGAAATAAAAGTTAAACCAATGCAGCAGCCCACAATCAACAATTTGCCTGAGCCAAATGGAATTTGAACGTGAAATGCTTTTATAGCCCTCTTCTAAACCTAAACTTGTGGTTTTCAACTGAGTCCTAAATCTGGAGAAACAAAAGTCTCCCATCACTACTGACCACCCTAATTTTGACGTACTTGGCGGAAAGAAATGGAAAAGGCATCATCAATCATAGGTGCCGACTTTTGTCGGTGCCGCTGGGTGCTCTCCCCCGGCCCTGCTGCAACTCCACCCCTGGCCCCGCCCCAGCTCCACCCCTGGCCCCACCCCTTCCCCAAATCCCCGCCCCTCCCCCCAGGGAGGCATGGGCAGGGCTTTGTGGTGAGACAATGCCTCTTTCTCCACCAATCAGCCCACCAGCGTGAGCCCATCCCACATGCTGCTTGTGAATGGATGAGTTGAGGAAACAGAAGCAGCAGACACAGGCAAAATAATTAAGAACAAGCACCAATACCTAGAGGGTTGGCGGGAGCCTTCTCAATGGGCCAGAGGTTATGCCCACGGAGAGTTAGAAAAAGGATATGTGGGTACAGGGAAGCTAGAAGACTGGAGGGTATAGGACTTGGGTGGATGGACAGGAGGTTACAGGGACTTGGGAGGATATGGGATTTGGGGAAGACAGAGGTTTAAGGGTTTGGATTTTGAGGGATAATAGGGACCAGGGGATTGAAAGTGCCTGGAGATGATATAGGGGGATTGATGCAGGGTTGAGGTGATGGGAGACTGATGAGAGAAAGCGGATGGGGAACTGAGGACTGGTACGATGGGAGTCTAGGAAAGAGCACGGTGATGGGAGTTAGGAATTATATAGTGGATGACATAGACTTGGGAGGGTTGGGGACAGCAATGATGGGAATGGGAGATAACATTGGTCTGCAGGTGATGGAGGGATTATGAAGGGGTATGACCAAGGATTATAGGGTGTTTGGGAGCTAAGGGATGCAGGGGAGTTAGGGTGGGCTATGGGGAGTGACAAGAATTTGGAGGTGAAAAGGGATTGAGGAGAAGATGATGGGGGACTGGGGGAGAGAGTAGGAGACACCCAGAAGGGATGATGGGGGATGGGGATATAGAATGATGGAGCATTACAAATGCTAAGGGTGTTGGAGATACCCGGGGGGTGATGATTGGGGGTGAAAGAGGAGGAGGATGGAGGGATTAGAAGACGATGGGGCTGGGGATGCCCAGGGTAACTGCCTATGAGCAGGGAGCCTGGAGAAGGATGATGGGGAGCCTAGGAAGAGTCCCGGGGATGCCCTAGGGTTCAGCAGAAGGTTGCGGGGTCCTGGGAGTCCAGTAGAGAATGCTTGGGGGTGGCTGGGGGTCTGAGGATGCCAGCAGACAGATGAGAGATTGGGGTTCTGGGGGTCCAGTTGGGGATGTGCAGGAGTAAGGTGGAAGGCTGGAGGTTGGCTGGGGGTCCTGGAGTGGAGATTTGAGGGTCTGGGGGTGAAGCCCAGAGATCCAGGGTGGAGGCTGGGTGGGACAGGGGGTCCCAGGCACCAGTTGTGGGTATGGGAATCCCAGAGGAAGGCTGTGGGTGCCCGGGGCCCCAAGCCTGGGGGGCCCAGGGGAGGTTGGGAGGCCCACGAGAAGGCTGGGGCAGGGGGCAGGGTCCCAAAGTTGGGGGGGGGGCCTGGGGAGGTTGGGGGTTGCTCGGGCTCCTGAGCCTGGGGGGGCCCGAGTGGTGGTTGGAGGGCCTGGGAGAAGGCTGGGGGTGCCCGGTGAGAAGGCTGGGGGGCCTGGAAAGAAGTCTGTGGGGGGTGGGAAGTTTGGGGGAAGGTTGGGGGGCCCGGGGGAAGGTTGGGGGTCCCAGGGAAGGTTGAGGGGCCTGGGAAGAAGGCTGTGGGGGGGCGGGAAGGTGAGGGAGTCCAGGGGGCCCTGCCCCCCACTTACCGGAGACGTTGAGGTGGCCGCCCAGGAACCAGCGGAGACGGTCCCGGCCCAGCTGGCTGTCGCAGCCCGTCCCGGGCCAGCACCCCCCAGAAGGCAGCGGGCTCCCGGGCCGCCCGCTCCCGCAGCTCCAGGTAGCCCACGGCCAGCAGGGTGGTGCCAGCCTGCTCCCGGGGCCCGCCACCGGCCGGGCGCACCAGGGGCTGCCTCAGCGGGGCGCCGCCTCGGCCCCAGGGGCTTCACCGGCTGAGGGCGCACAGCGCCTGGCCCCACGCTGCGGCCACTGTCCCATCCATGGCTCCTCCTGAGCACTGCTAGGCCCGCTCCAGGGCAGGGAGTCTCACCTGGCACCGCCCCCAGCGCACGCCCCACCCGGGGCCCAACAGCGCCGCCTGCTGCCAACGCGGGACAGGGTCACTGCCAGCGCCGCCCGTGTAGGACCCCCGCCGCGCAGGAAACCCAGAAGGTGAGTCGGGCACACGCGGAGAGGGGAGGGGAGCGGCCTGTGGGTGTTCAGCACCCACCAATTTTTCCCCGTGGGTGCGCCAGCCCTGGAGCACCCACCGAGTCGGCGCCTATGTCATCAATTGTTATGACCACATGATCTATATTTCCACTAAACTAGAGAGATTGATAAATTCCCCATCCCCTTTCTGCTCTGTGCATGGGGGTAGTAGAGGTGAAACCCACAGATGATTTTCCATACAATAACCATTTTAGTATCAGATTCTAACTATTTATGTGAGGCCACATCATCCTTCAGGTGGGCAGGAAAAGCATCAATGAGGACCATACAACAAAGAAGCAGATATGACTCTATGTACCCATCTGTGCCCTGGGCTGATAACAGTGAGGGGGGAGGGGGGACAGTCTTTAAAGACGTAAGAAATTCATTAAGCCTCATAGCAATCTCCTGTGAAAAGTGATCTGAAAAGTAAAGAACTTCAGATTTATTTTACTTCACCAGTATGTGCTGAATGTCCCCACTAACCAGGATGAGAAATAAATTAACGAGTAAATTAAGTGTTAAAAACTTTAAAAATCCACCATAAACCAATTTAAGGGACATTGGCTGACCACTGTATTCTGGCTCCATGCTCCAATGGACTTTGTTGGCAGATAGGATGTGGTAATAATTATTTCCTTGGCTTTGTAGCGGAGCAGAGTTGTTTAGTGGGACTTTGGAATGTCTACAAGTGATAGTTTTAAACACAGGGACCTGGAGTAAGTGAGTGCTACTCAATTGACTTCAGTTAAAGTTGGATCTACTAATGTCAGCTCTGAATTTGGCCTGGTAAAGTTTCATTTGTTTATGTGCATTTCATACAGGCAGCCCAGCAGGGCGGTGGCTGAATGTGAGTTACAGATGACACTAAACTGGGAGGAGTGGTTGATACGCTGGAGGGTAGGGATAGGATACAGAGGGACCTAGACAAATTAGAGGATTGGGCCAAAAGAAATCTGATGAGGTTCAACAAGGACAAGTGCAGAGTCCTGCACTTACGACGGAAGAATCCCATGCACTGCTACAGACTAGGGACCGAGTGGCTAGGCAGCAGTTCTGCAGAAAAGGACGTAGGGGTTACAATGGACGAGAAGCTGGATATGAGTCAACAGTGTGCCCTTGTTGCCAAGAAGGCTAACGGCATTTGGGGCTGTATAAGTAGGAGCATTGCCAGCAGATCAAGGGACGTGATTATTCCCCTCTATTCGGCATTGGTGAGGCCTCATCTGGAGTACTGTGTCCAGTTTTGGGCCCCCACACTACAAGAAGGATGTGAAAAAATTGGAAAGAGTCCAGTGGAGGGCAACTAAAATGATTAGGGGGCTGGAGCACATGATTTATAAGGAGAGGCTGAGGGAACTGGGATTATTTAGTCTGCAGAAGAGAAGAATGAGGGTGGGATTTGATAGCTGCTTTCAACTACCTGAAAGGGGGTTCCAAAGAGGATGGAGCTCAGCTGTTCTCAGACCAGATAACAGAACAAGGAGTAATGGTCTCTAGTTGCAGAGGTTTAGGTCGGATATTAGGAAAAGCTTTTTCACTAGGATGGTGGGGAAGCACTGGAATGGGTTACCTAGGGAGGTGGTGGAATCTCCTTCCTTAGAGGTTTTCAAAGTCAGGCTTGACAAAGCCCTGGCTAGGATGATTTAGTTGGGATTGGTCCTGCTTTGAGCAGAGGGTTGGACTAGATGACCTCCTGAGGTCTATTCTACTATTTGTAAAATGGATTTCAGACTAGAGGCCAGTGCGGACACAAAAAATGTGTATCCGCATCCGATCTGCAAAAGTTGTCTGCAGATATCCGCATCAGCAGATGTGGATATCCGCAGATATCCGTGGATTTGCAGGGCTCTAAACAGCTCCATAGGTCACCGCACAGCGTTGACAGTGGTGCCGGAATAGGGGGTGGGGAGGCCTCGCCCATCCACTTTTCACAGGGGCGGCCCCCTTCCCCTTTCCCTCTTCTTCCCCAGCAACACCCCACACACACACACACCAGGCAAGCATGGAGCTCAACTGGGGAGTCTGGGCAGCCATGGGGAGCCGCAACAGACTCTCCACCTGCCTGTGCGGGGAGGGGGTGCTGAGAGTAGCCACCAGCCGTATCCCTGCACCCCAGGCTCCCTGCCTGGTTAAGGGCAGGTGGAGGGTCCGTGACTCTGCGCCGGCTCCCAACAGCTGCCTGCATGGCTCTCCCCGACCTGGCTCTGGTGGAGGTGAGGGGGTGGTGCCTCGAAGCCTCAGCAGCCACCGTAAGAGCCAGGCGGTCAGCTGTGAGAAACCACGGCATGGACCCTCCACCTGCCCTGGGCGGGGAGTCTGGGGGGTAAGGACATGGGCCGGGAACTGCTTGTGGCCCCCCACCCAGGCAGGTGGAGGGTCCGCTGCAGCTCCCCACAGCTGCCCGCCCAGCTCTTATCAAGGCCGGGCTGCAACTCCTAGGCCCACCCCCCTGATCGGAGCTGGAGCCGGGTCGGGGAGAGCCTGGGGAGCCTGGGTCCCTCCACCTGCTCTGGTGAGTCTGTGCTACAGCTCCAGAGCCCTGCACGGGTACAAAATTTGTATCCATATCTGAGCTGCTATTCGCAAGAATGTTCCATGGATATAAAGTGGATACCCCCAGATTTGCAGGGCTCTACTTCAGACTCCAACCTGAACCTTCCTTCAGTGAACACGTACCAGCTTGGTTTTGCAAAGAATAGACAAATGCCCCTGCATTTATTTCTGCAATCAACAGAAGCCTGTGCAGCAAGCTAACAGTTTCACTGCAAATCTCACACATACACTATTACTGAGAGCTGAGGTTTCCTGAGGAAGCGGACATGAGTCATAAAAGGAATAAGATTCTCCTCTGCATGCCATGGGGGTCAATGCCAACCTAAAAGGTGGTGTTTATACAATGGATACTCTGTGACTTGTGTTAAAAAAAAATAGTGGTTTAAGTCCCCTATGCACATCATCATTGGCACCCCTTTTTGGTCGCCTCAGTGGAGACACTACAGAGTAAATAAAAGCAGCCAGGGGCAGGTGAGTCACATCCCTGGAGCAGAGTGGGGAGCCTGAATTGTCACTGCATAGGCTGTGCGTATTCTATGAAGAATTGGAAAGTGAGTAAACTGCCCAAGTGCAAGGCACTCTTTACATTGGAGAAGTGTGTCTCTGTGAGGGATTTGCACTACATCAGTGTGGCTATATGGGTGCAAAAACACCCAAGGTAGACAAGGCCTTAGTTATAAACAAACAAAAAATGGGAGAAGGGAGAGAAAAGCAAAGGTTACATTGATAAGCTCACCAAGGGACTTGGAAAGACTGTCATTGACTTCAGTGGATTCTGGATTTGGTCTTTGGTTACTCAGTAACCTACAGGCACATCTTGAGGGCTCCCTTAAATTAGTGTTGTTTGGTTGTTTTAAACTCCTCACAGGTGAGACAGCATGAACAAAGGCATGAGGCTGGAATGGGACAGGAAATAAGGGGGCGCCTAAAATTTGGCATCATTGGCACGTCAGGAAGTGAGGTCAAAAATATTCAAGTGGGACTGAGCAATGGAAGGCCTTGAAAACAAGGAAGAGGAGTGTGAGCTGTTGTGTTTATCTGCTATGAAACTCATAGACTTAAAGACCAGAAGGGCCCATCATGATCATCTAATCTGATACACATCTCAGGCCAAAGAACCTCACCCACCCACTCCTATAATAGGCCCCTAGCCTCTGGCTGAGTTACTGAACCCCTCAAATCATGATTTAAAGAAGTCAAGTTACAGAGAATCCACCATTTACTCTAGTTTAAAACAACAAGTGACCCGAGTCCATGCTGCAGAGGCAGGTGAAACACCTCCACCCCCACCCCCAAATCTCTGCCAAGCTGACCTGGAGGGAAATTCCTTCCCAACCACCAAATATGGTGAGCAGTTAGACCCTCAGCATGTTGTCAAGACCCAACAGTCACTACTTCACTGTGTGGCTTCAGCTCATGAAAATCCTATGCACAACTACTGTGTCCTTTTATCTTCTTTGGTTCTGGACACAGACAAAATGAATGTGTCTCCTTTATGGATTCTATGCAGCAGAAAAGGGAGAATGTTTAGCTAGTGTAGTGACAGGCACTTTAGAAATGCCATTAGCTTTAATTAGCTTAGGCAGTATTCCCCTCTTCTCTGATTGACAGTTCAGCTCCTGTATTATATTAGGTACACTTTGTTCTTTATAGTTTCATGAAAATACTGATTAAAACCAACCAGCTGATATTGAGCAAGAAAGGAAGTGGAAAGAGCGGCTACACTCTTCAGGCCAAATGAGAAGATCACCTCTGGGTAAAGAAAAGAGCAACTGGTTTCCTATCTTGCCTTGAGAGCAGTGATGCGGTGGGGCAGGCTGTGAGAGCAGTGAACAGTGAGGCTAAAGCACTGTGAAGAGGAGCATTAAAAAAGGCAGATTGTTTGTAAGAGATTATAGACCACATTCTACACATACTCCTCTGATGACAATAGAGTTATCCCCGGTTCACAGCAGTGTAACTGAGAGCAGAATGTTCATCCCTAACTGAAGAATCCTTTGTTCTCTAAATTCATGTTAACGTTATTTAAAAGCAGTGTCCTTGGCAAGTTGTATCCTAATAAGTTGTTTCATTGTTGCGTTTGAAACAGTCTATATCATCTTTTCCACTGCTTGCGTCCGAAGAACTGGGTATTCACCCACGAAAGCTTATGCTTCAATACCTCTGTTAGTCTATAAGGTGCCACAGGACCCTTTGTCGCTTCTACAGATCCAGACTAACACGGCTACCCCTCTGATCATTAAGAAGGATTGTCCAGAACCAGAACCCCAGTTCCAATCACTTCCAAACTTTGGTGAATTTTGGATATGAATACTTATTCAAACTTCATGGCATAGGCCTATCTGCATAAGGAGCTGAAGCAGATCGCTCACATCTACGCTGACAAAGTTACAGCGCTGCTCAGAGAGCGCTGAAGGGAAACCACTGTTGTGTGTTCATACTGTCAGCTGTCTGCGCAATAGCATAGCAGTTGCAGTGGTATTTGGAGCAGTACATTCTGGGCAGCTATCCCACAGAGCACCTCTTTCTCTTCTGCCGCTAAGACTTGTGGGAAGGCGGATGGATTCGCACGGCATCCTGGATCCTGTCCCAATGCCCTGTGATGCATTTCTTCGCATCCCAGAAATCCCTGTGCTTCCGTCCACATTTTGGTGCCATCTTTCAAGGGTTTGTGTACTGCGCGCCCTGCCTCTTCAAGCTGCAGGAATGGATCCTGAACTGCTGACCAGTATGCTGCTCGCTCTGACCAACACATCTCAAGTGGCAGTGGAGTTATTCCTTAAACTACACAGGCAAGAGGAGTGCGACATTGATTTTGCCAAGTGTACTAGCTATGACATAATATTGCTTGTGGCATTCATGGAGGTGCTGACCACAGTGGAACGCCGCTTTTGGGCTCAGGAAACAAACATTGATGGTGGGATCACATCGTCATGTACATCTGGGATGACGAGCCATGGCTGCAGAACTTTTGAATGAGGAAAGCCACATTCATGGGACTGTGTGATGAGCTCGTGCCAGCCCTGTGGCACAAGGACACGAGGATGAGAGCTGCCCTGTCGTTGGAGAAGTGCGTGGCAATTGCACTGTGGAAGCTGGCTACTCCAGACTGCTACTGATCAGTCACTTACCAGTCGACCATTGGCCTCGTGTTGATGAAAGTGTGCAGGGCCATTAAACGCATCCTGCTCCGACAGACCATGACTCTGGGCAACGTGCGTGACATTGTGGATGGCTTTGCACAAATGGGCTTTCCTAACTGTGGAGGGGTGATAGATGGCGTGCAAATTCCAATTCTGGCACCAGACGACCTAGCCACTGACAACATTAATTGCAAGGGGTATTTCTCCATGGTTCTCCAGGCGCTTGTGGATCACCATGGGTTTTTCATAGACATTAACGCAGACTGGTCTGGAAAGGTGCATGACATGATGCATTCATCCGAAGAAGTGGGTATTCACCCACGAAAGCTTATGCTCCAATACGTCTGTTAGTCTATAAGGTGCCACAGAACTCTTTGTCGCTTCTACAGATCCAGACTAACACGGCTACCCCTCTGATACTTAATATTTGTTGCTATGCTTGGGATTGCAGTGCTTGTAATGCTAGGAGGTGATTGGTGCATATGATGCAATAAGGAGGTTTAACATAATTGTATGTTGCTTTGCAGTGCTGTTTTTGCTTTCACTGAATAGAATAAAGATTGCTTTCAAACTAACACAATTCTTTCATTAAAAGACAACAACTGAAGGAGAGAGTCAAATGAAAAAATACATCAGCAGGGATGGGGATGGGGGAAGGGAAGGTCCCAGGAGGAAGAGGGGTCCTGGGATGGCTAAAGATTTGTGTATGTCCAGGGATCATATCCAACCTTCTCCTTTGGAGTACAATGCAGCAGGTGCTGTACTTCAGCAGAGTCAAACTGCAAAGGGATGGGCGTTGAGTGCAGTGGGTAGTGGGAGTCCACAGTGAGGAGGGAGGAGTGGAATGCTGTGGGTAGAGAGTGGAGCCAGGAGGTTGATAAGAGTGTGTTGGCAGTGTCTGTGGGGCGCATGGGAATGAGTTTTGCCACAGCGGCGGGGAGGGTGGGCGCTGAGCTGCTCTGTTTGAAGAGCTAGTATTGCCTGGAGTGTGTCTGCTTGGCACTTCATCATGTTTAAGAGCCGCTCCACAGCTTCTTTCTGGTGTTCCGCGTTCTCCTTTCAGTCCCTCTTCTCACTGTCCCACCACTCCTTCAATTTCTTGGTGGCAGAGTGCATCATAACCTCACGAAAAAGTCCTCCTTAGTTCTTCTTGGCCGCTTTCTAATTCTGCACAGCTGTTCTGCCGCCGGTAACAAAGAGGGAGGCTGGCCTCCCAAGATCATCTCTGTGAAGTTTAAATGCAACATTTTACAGAAGCAGTATTGTTTGCAACACAGACAACACTGATTCAGTGCTTTAAAAGACAGCCAGTACTCACACACCTGTCATTAACTGGCTGACCCCAGGCAAGCACATATAAGCCACAAGACCCCCAAAATGGTGAGGAGTAGAAGGGGCAGGGTAAATCACTCTTCCTGGACCCTGCTGTACACTAGGCATGTGGCTCTTGGGGAAAGCCAGCACTGTGGGGGTGGGGGGTGCCTGATAATCATTCCTGTCCCCACATTTTCCACAGGCTGGGTTCATAATGGAAGATATCTCGCTGCTGAGGGTGAGCAGGGAATCAAGGGAGGGTCTTCTCCAAGCCTGCAGCTTCCACCCTGGCCCCTATGTGGCTCGCCTGTGAGCAGCAATGCCTCCCCCCGCCCCGCCTCCCACGTGACGGGACAGTGGTGCGGGAAAGTTACCATTAATGGGGCAAGAAACAAAGCAGCTCTGCTGAACAACCTGTGGCAGCGGATTGCCCAGCATCTCCAAGAGAGTTTCCTGGAGATCTCTGAGGGAGATTCCCATGAAGTGAGGGAATCAATCAATAGCCTGGTCCGCCGCTCAGACTAGGCATGCGGTGGGAGACAAGCCTGCTTTCTGAAACCTTCCTGCCCCCAACAACTCGGTTCAGCAATTCCCAAAATCAGATCCACGTACCAGGGGCCTCCTCTCCTGTTTGCACTTGGCCAAGATCCAACTGCTGTGACTGGCTAGGGTCCTCCGGGGTAGAAAAGAGCTCCTGGCTGCATGCATCTCTGCCTCTGGGTCCCCCTCCCCCTTCACATCCTCTTCCAAGATTTCCTCCTCTTGGCTCAGTCCACTCTTGACTGGCATGCGAGCCAACCACATATCCACAGGGCCCTTCGCAGTGGAGGTGGGGTCACCACTGAGTATCGCTTCCAGCTCTTTGTAGTACCAGCAGTTCGTGGGCACAGCACTGGAGTGGCGGTTTGCCTCCCGCACTTTGTGGTAGGCGTTCTGCAGCTTCTTCACTTTGACCCTACACTGCAGCGTGTCCCAGTCACGGCCCCTTTCTGTCATGTATTGTGAAATCTGTCTATAGGTATCATAATTCCTACGGCTGGAGCACAGCTGGGACTGCACAGTCTCCTCTCCCCAAATGCCGATGAGGTCCAGCAGCTCAGCATTGCTCCAAGCGGGGGATCGCCTGGTGCATGGAGCAGGCATGGCCACTTGGAAAGATGCGCTGAGACCACTGCAGGCATCACCGAGCAAACAGGAAGGGGACTTTCAAATTTTCAAAGGAATTTATGGGGTGGGGATGACGGTTGGTCACCTGAGGGCAGGGCAGTAGAGTTCAAACTGATGACCAGAGAAGTGAGAACAGGCATTGTGGGACACCTCCTGGACGAATCGCAGCACTGTAATTGCCACGGTGTCTACACTGGCACCGCAGTGCTGTAGCCTGGGCGCAGAAAGCTGTACGCCTCTCGTTGGGGTGGATTTTTTCACAGCGCTGCAACTGTGCAGTTTCTGTGCACTACGTGGCTTGGCAGCGTGTACACCTCGTTAGAGTCAGACTGAATCTGGTTCCCAACTCCACAGCTTGAGGCCATATCTAATCCTGATATATTTTTGAGTTTGTAATATATTTAATAGTGATGGCAGAAGTGTTTTAGTGGGAGTTGGCGCAGATAGATTAAAGATTCCCCTCCCATTACCACAGTTACAATCACCTATATTTAGAATCAAACCTGAAGCAAACCCTTTTGAGGGGTTGTAAATGTAGTGGAGAGCTTATTACAGGATTACAAGGCAAAGAAATTCCTGATCAGCTGTACTTTAGTAGTACTAGGAACGCTGGTTATTACAGTAGATCTCCAAAAAGAGTGGCAGGCAGAATTTTGGTAGGAAAAAAATCCCTCTTCCGTAATTATATGGTATAAAATAACCTGGTTATGGAAAAATTGAGTTAAATTAAATAACAACAGTGTAGTGATCAACAGCTTGATGTCTTGCTGGTATCAAGCAAAGTGCCCCAGGGGTTGGTCCTGGAGCTGATTTTGTTCAACATCTTTATTAACTAATTGCACCCTCAGCAAGTTTGCAGATGACACTAAGCTCGGGGGAGAGGTAGATATGCTGGAGGGTAGGGATAGAGTCCAGAGTGACCTAGACAAATTGGAGGATTGGGTCAAAAGAAATCTGATGAGGTTCAACAAGGACAAGTGCAGCGCACTTAGGAAGAAAGAATCCCATGCACCGCTACAGGCTGGGGACTCACTGGCTAAGCAGCAGTTCTGCAGAAAAGCACCTGGGTGGATGAGAAGCTGGATGAGTCAGCAGTGTGCCCTTGTTGCCAAGAAGGCCAACAGCACATTGGGCTGTATTAGTAGGACCATTGCCAGCAGATCAAGGGAAGTGATTATTCCCCTCTATTCAACACTGGTGAGGCCACACCTGGAGTATTGCGAGGAGAGGCTGAGGGAACAGGGGTTATTTAGTCTGCAGAAGAGAAGAGTGAGGGGGGATTGGATAGCAGCCTTCAACTACCTGAAGGTGGGTTCCAAAGAGGCTGGAGCTAGGCTGTTCTCAGTGGTGGCAGATGACAGAACAAGAAGCGATGGTCTCAAGTTGCAGTGGGGGAGGTCTAGGTTGGATATTAGGAAACACTATTTCACTAGGAGGGTGGTTAAGCATTGGAACAGGTTCCCTAGGGAGGTGGTGGAATCTCCATCCTTAGAGGTTTTTAAGGCCCAGCTTGACAAAGCCTTGGCTGGGATGATTTAGTTGGGGTTGGTCCTGCTTTGAGCAGGGGGTTGGACTAGATGATCTCCTGAGGTCTCTTCTAACCCTAATCTTCTATGATTCTAATGTAAAAAATAGAAAAAATAATCACTGAATATTTAGATACTTGGCTTCTGCCCATTGATTTTTTTCAGATAGGGAACACTTGCCAGCTGCAAAACCAGAGCTTCTGCATAAGAATTTTCCATACGATAATGGACTGAACATGGATTCTGTACCACACACTGGATACAAGCTTCATGACACACAGAAAAGAAACATCATGGCTTGTCAGAAGCTCGGAGATAACATCCAAGAAAAATGGACCATCCAAAAAACAAGCCATAGAAAACACAGAGAGGAAACAATGGTGAGTAACATTTATGACTGTCTGTGATAATTGCGTAATGATTATGTTATAAAATTAGTCCCCATGGATAAGTCAAAATGCGATGCAAGCTAAACTTGCCTTTTGCCTTTGGTTCCTTCTGCATGCAGAGAAGCAGGACTTTGTACATTCCTTGTAAATAAACAAGACTCATCATAGAAAATACCAGACTCCATCATCAGTTTCTACTCCCACCTGGAGTAGGGCCCTGCACTTTGACTAGCCGCTCAGGTCAAAAAGGAGCAACGCTGTATTTGTAATTTTATTTTAATCTGCTTGAGAATGTCTGTTTTCAAACCAGAGCGTAAAAACAATGTTGAAACCACTATAATCAGGCTTATACAATCATTATTCAAACACCCACTATTACATCTTCATACACTAATAACCACATAGGTACAGTGTTTCCATAGTCATAACACTGGGACAAATTTATCCCTGGAGTAACTCCAATGAAATGAAAATATTAAGACCACTAGAATTGTTTCCATGGATTTTTTTTTCTTCCAGCTGTTTTAAAACAAATGAGTGTGTACAACTCACACACTCCCTCACTGGGCTACTGCATCAAAACCAGCAAGTGAATTTTACTATAAACATAAGTGAAAAGTTGTTACTAGTATCATAAAAGAAGTAATGTGTTTGCAATGTGTGGCATTTAATTTTTATAATCATTGGGGTATTACAGCTGGAAAATAGATCTCAAACTTAAAATAAGTTTAAATTGTGCTTAAATGTTAGATCATTCTTCTTCATGTGTATTTAGGGTCTGGTTAAGAAAAGGCACCTTATTTGAGAGATGATAGATAATTAATGGCTATCTACATCTGCTCCAGTTTTAGCAATTAGATATAAATAATAATAGTAATAATTAATTAATAATAATACCACAGCAGTAAGCACTGTATTACAACCTAAGAAAATAGATCCTTTCTCTTTCTAATTTTTAGCCAGTGCTGAACATCAAGGGCCTAGATTATTGAGTCTTTTCCTCCTTTGCCCTAAGGTCGCAAAATAAAAAAATGCTTTTAATTAATGCTCTGTTTCTGATAGGAGAGGAATTACTGCTATCACATTCAGCAGGTGACATTATTGCTGGAGACACTCCAAATTTGCTCAGACGTACCTCTATTAACCTGTAGGTTGCATTTTTCAGTTATTAAAATGTCAGTATTTACTAGCTGAAAAAGTTATAGCTGTCATCAGTTACGTTACACCCTCTGATTACATATGAACAAGCTGAGAAATTGTTACTCTGTGAAATGTATGTTGATTCTGGAGAGCTCTTATCTTCTCAAGCTATAAGCTGAACAAAGACAGGGTGAGAGAGGCATATATGGAAAACACCTACTTTCACAGATGTAAAGTTACCTGATAACGCTGAAACACTTCTCATTTCCTCAACATCTTCATAAGTGAATAATGTGAATCAAAAGAAAAGTCTTTGTATTATAAATTCAAAGACGTTAGCGTGACACCTCTGGGTCCCACACACTCTCACAGACAGTGGGCAGTTTCATCTGTGATGTGACACCTTCTGAGAGAATGATGATGTGTAGCAGAAGACAAGCATTATCATTTACCTAGGGAGAGCCCAAGAGAAGCAAACTATTCCCCCTTGTGTTTGGAATTTCCCTGGAAGCTTTAGTGGGCCTGCCCATCTCATTACTAAAGCACTCACTGCTTTTCACCAGTACTGGCTGTTTGGAAACTCCTTTGAGTAGTTCAGCCTGATTTAAAAGAGTTTTTAGAAGATCTTATTGTACCTCATTTTGTCCATTGTCAGCCTCATTGATTACTGGGTCATGTACTTTCTTTTTACAACCTGTGAACAAGTGGCTGAGAAATTCTCAGACATTAAAATCTCATGTAGATAGTTTAAATGGCTGCTTTTGTGACCTAGACATAAGATTAGATGACCGTGTTTTCTAGCTCCAGTTCATAAATTCCAAGGCCAGCAAGGACCATTGTGATCATCTAGTCTGACATCCTGGTATAACAAAAGCCATAGAACTTCCCCAAAATAATTACTGCATGAACTAAACCATTTAAAAAAATACAATAATGATTTTAAAATTGTTGTCATGGACAATTCACCATACCCTTTGATAAATTGTTCCAATGATTAACTTTTCTCACTGTTAAAAAAAAATTGCACCTTATTTCCAATCTGAATTTGTCTAGTTTCAACTTCCAACCATTGGATCTTGATGTATCTTTGTCTTCTAGATTGAAGAGCCCACTATCAAATATTTGTTCCCTATTGTAGGCATTCTTAGACTGTGACCAAGTCACCCCTTAACTTTCTCTTTGTTAAGCTAAATAAATTGAGCTCCCTGAGTCACAACAAGGCATGTCTTCTAAGCCTTTAATTATTTTCATGTCTCTTCTCTGAACCCTCTCCAATTTACCAACATCCTTCCTGAATAGTGGACACCAGAACAGGACATAATATTCCAGTAGTGGTCACACCAATACCAAAGATAGAGGTAAAATAACCTCTAAGCTCCTACTCAAGATTCCCCTGTTTATGCATCCAAGGATTGTATTAGGCCTTTTTGACCACATGCATCACACTGATAGGGTAACCATACGTCCATATTTTCCCAGACATGTCCAGCTTTTTGGTTCTTAAATCGCCGTCCGGGAGGAATTTTAAAATATCTAAAAACGTCCGGGATTTCACCATTATTATTTTTCCCCAAAGAAGAGTTGATCATTGGAGAAAGAAAGTGAATGTTGATCACTTGAAAAAGTGCCCGCTTTTTCCCCCCTAGCTCCCAGCGCTTGCGCTGCAAAACAGCTGTTTTGCGTGACTGGGAGTGAGGGGGAAGTGGGGGAATGCAGCGCGCTCAGGGGAGGTGACGGGGCCGGGGTGGGGATTTGGGGAAGGGGTCCAATGGGACAGGGAGGGGTGGAGTTGGGGCTGGGACTTTGGGGAAGGAGTTGGAATGGGGGTGGGGAAGGGGTGGAGTTGGGGCGGGGCCAGAGGGTGTGAGCTCCCCCTGGCACCGGGGAAAGTTGGTGCCTATGGTTCTAGACAGGTATGATCATTTTTCCTAAAGTCGCCAAAATAATGGAACCAGATCACCCTCCTAATCCTGAATTTAACAATCCCTCAACATTAAAGGTCTGATAAACCAAATTAGGTTTCTTGTAAGCATAATTAATCTTCTTTTTCAATGAAGGTATTACAAAGGAGTTAATCTGAATTCCAAAGGCATTTCTGAAATTGAATTATATAGATAAATCAAATATTTGACCTTTTACAGATAATTACTATAAAAAAATCAAAATGCAAATGAGAATCATGTAAATGTCGCCATGCCAATGGTGTCAGGGGAATGAAATTCTTTATAAATAATAATAACATAATAATTAAAATTCAGGTATCCCCTGCCCTCGCTTATAATTTGGGAGTGTTAAATTACAGTAGTAGGTCCTGTGTTTATTAACAAATAATTGAATGGAATCAGGCACAGCTGATTATCTCAAATGCACAAATTATCTGGTTTCATTCATAGGCCATTACATTTAAAAGACTGTGAGAGTTGGTTCACTTTCTTTTCTTAAATGATTTTTTACTGTCAAATGCTCATTTGACTTGAATAGTTTCTTGCTCTCTCTCAAGAAAAGAGAATGTTAATTTAGGCACACAAAATGCCCATTCGCTGTCAAATTCAAAGCAAATACCCTGACTCTGACTCTAAATACTGCTGCTTCTATTGGAGTGTTTGCAGTAAGGACATTTAAATGGCCTGAAACAAAGTCGCTCTCTTTGTCATTATTACACTGGAGTTTTCTATCTCACTACATATAAAGAAGCACAGTACACTTTAAATAATTAAACTTCACTTTTGAGGCCATATCACTTTTTCTTATATATACTCAATATAGACGACATGTAGCGCACAGCATATATAGCAGTATAGTAACACATTAATACAACGCGAGTTGGTAGATACTGGTGTAAATACCCCCTCCCCCTGTGGAGTGTCCTCTTTTTTGAATGTTCAAATATGGTAACCCTACACACTGGGAGCTCATGTTCAGCCCATTCTCCACCATGACCCTCAAATCTTTTTCAGAGTTGCTGCTTCCCAGAATAGAGTCCCCCATCTTGCAAGTATGGACTACATTCTTTGTTCCTAGAAGTATACGTTTACTTTCAGTCATATTAAAAAGCATATTATTTGCTTGTGCCCAGCTTACCAAGTGACCCAGAGCACTCTGTATCAATGATCTGTCTTCTTCATTATTTACCACTCCCCAATTTTGGTGTCAGCAGAGGTGTGCACAAGGGGGGGCAAGCAGAGGCACCGGGCCTCCAGTAATCGGTGGGGAACGCAGAACTCCCTCCCCGGGACTGTGGTGGAGAGAGCAGAAATCCTCTAGAGGGCGCTGTCCCAGCCACAGCCCTGGGGGAGAGGAGATCTCGCGCTGTCCCTGCCACAGCCCAGGGGCAGGGATTCTGCGCCCCTCGCTGGGGTCCTGGGGCTGGAGAATTGCTACATCCCCCACCGGGGCCCCAGTGCAGGAGGAGATCACTCTGGGTCCCCCATCTGGGCCCTGGGCCTGGAGAAATTCTCTGCTCCCCCTCCCCCTTTTCAAACTCAGTGAGGTCACACAGGTATCCCCATAATGTGAGGTTATGGATGCATGTGTGCCTACTTGGTTTGCACATGTTTCCCCGACAAGGTTAAGGAGCCTGTCTGCAAGGTGGATTAAAGGTATGATTAGTTGAAATGGTGAATACACTGCTATTTATTTATTTGCATATTATGTATGTGCGTGTGTTGATATGGTTTAATGTGTATAATATGTGTGTGTTTAATGTGTCGTCGTCCCCCCCCAAAGCGGTTAAATTTAAATTCCTGCACATGGCCCTGTGTCAGCTACAAACATTATCAGTGTCAGTTTTATGTTTTCTTCCACTCATTGTTAGAAATGTTAAACAGCACAGAGCCAAGAACGCATCCCTTTGGGACCTCACTAGAAACACACCCATTTGATGATGATTCCCCATTTAGAGTTACATTTTGGAACTCTAGCTAATTTTTAATCTATTTAAAGTGAGCCAGGTTAATTTTGTATTCTAGTTTTTTAATCAAAATGTTTGTGGAGTACCAAGTCAAATGCCTTTAAAAAGTCTAAGTATACTACATCAACACTATTCACTTTATCAACCCAATTTGTAATCTCATAAAAAAATCTCATCAAGTTAGTTTGACGGGATCTATTTTCTATAAACCTGTGTGGAATGGTGTGACATTCCCCGGGTGTTATTTGGACCGGTGATCTTCTAGGTCACTCCAATCCTTGACTCTGGGAGCCAGCCTTACCCTGTTCTGCTGTGAGAACCCCCGCTCCTGGGCTGTTCACGCACAGCCTCTGGCATGTAAGCTGCTCCTTGGATTGTGCCACTGAGTGACACTAGCCAATATCTCCGGTCCCAGACACAACCCTAGGAACCTCCGTCTTGCAGTGTCCAGTTATACCCGCTGGACGCTGCAAGCTTATATGAGTTCATCAATTTAACAAAGAAATTGATATGTACCAGGCTTGTTATCCCAAGGGGAGTCTCCGACATGCTTCAAACCAAACACACTGCTTCAGGTAGAATAAACAAACAGATTTATTAACTACAAAGATAGATTTTAAGTGATTAAAAGTCAAAGCATAACACGTCGTATTTGGTCAAATGAAATAAAAGCAAAACGCATTCTAAGCTGATCTTAACACTTTCAGTGCCCTTACAAACTTAGATGCTTCTCACCACAGGCTGGCTAGTTGCTCTTCAGCCAGGCTCTCCGCTTTGATCAGCGTTTCAGTCGCTTGATGTGGTGTCTGTAGGTGTAGGTGGAAGAGAGAGGAATAGCATGGCAAACGTCTCTCCCTTTTATCATGTTCTTTCTTCCCTCTTGGCTTTGCCCCCCGCCCTCTTCAGAGTCAGGTGAGCATTACCTCATCGCAGTCCCAAACTGACCAAAGGAAGCGGGGTGATTCACTTGAGAGTCCAACAGATCCTTTGTTGTTGCCTAGGCCAGTGTCCTTTGTTCCTGTGAGGCTGGGCTGAGTTTGTGCCAGACAGGCCCTGATGAGGTGTGAACTGCCCCTCTGCTCTTGGAGAGTTTTCGCCTGGGCCTGTTTTAAGCCATGAGGACACGTTTTCAGCCTCATAACTATATACATGAAATTACCACCTATAACATTACTGTAACAACAATTACTATAACATCACTATAACGACTGCTCAGTGCATCATGAGCCTTCTGAAGACACCCGACATGACAAACCTTGCATTGGATACCGCACAATCATATTATAAGGATGACCATGGGAGTGCTGGGTGTTCCCCCGAATTAAGTTACCCCGGCTTTAATTCTTTATTAATCAAGTCCCATATTAGCCACTCTGTTATCTTGCCCCAGTTATAGATGTGCAGGTATTGTAGCTTTGTCTGTATCTCTTTTATTTTGCATAAGTGAGTTCTCTAGTGTAGCCTTCTTTTCTGTTTCTCTCCACAGAAAGCTTATTGCAAGTAAATAACAGGAATAGTCTTTGTAGTCTCACTGTAGGGTCATTTCGAACTGGATTACAACAAAGTACTAGAGAATAACATGCAGAAAATAATCTTATACTATCAAGGAGGTGGACTGGATCAATGGCTCTCCAACTCTCCCAGGCCTTGCTTCAACCATGTACTTAAACACATTCTGCAGATTACCTTGTAGGAGATATCCATTCATAGACAAATTTCCACTGCTCAAACCCTAGTATTCCACTGCTTGGTTGTCAAAACATTTCCTTCTAGGGACCAGATAAAAGGGTTCTTCAAACAACAGGGAGCCAGTGGTGCATAAGTCGAGAATCACTTTACTAGATAATTTATTGGATGGGTTTTTGCCTGACTCAGATGGGTGGAGGAAGGGGAAGAAGAAGAAAAAGATTATGTCCACAGAGTATAGTATAACCAGTGCTTAATTTGTGCCAGGACTAGCCAGGGATGAGCCTTGGCACCTCTGAGCTTGGCAGTTCATAGCCCCGGCAACTTTGGATTTGCTGCATCAGTTGTGAATGTAAAAAAATTGCTTGAGCCTCAGCAGCTAATTGCTTGAGCCCCAGTATCTCTTCCATTACAAATTAAGTCTGAATATAACATTATCTTTAGAAAACCAAATATGTGTTTACAATGAAGGTCATCAACCACAAGGACCTTATTCTCCAGCCACTTAGTTTGTGGGTTAATTAGATGTTATTTGGACACCCCAATGCTAGTGCTAAACATAGATGTTTTTTCCTATGGCTTGAGGCTTTACGTTTTTAAAAGCCACATGCAATGAGAAAACCTTTTACTTTATTAACTTAAGCATTCAAGTGAAATTGTAACTTTCACAACTAATTGGGTATTTTAAATGTATTTTAAAATGCTGGTCTATGAAATGAGTTACAACAAAACATTGTCAGCTTCCTCACATACCTGTTAGCTTGGTCAAATCTATTTTCCAACCCATTACAGACAAGAGAACATAGGAAAAGGGAAAAAATAATAGGTGCTCTTTTTTTTGTGGTCTGGTAGTTGGCTTCTGGCCACCGCTGGGGCACTTTCCTTGTACATGCTGAGTCACTGGTCTGTCAGAGGTCAGGTTAGAAGACTGGCATGAAATCCTGGCCCCTCTGAAGTCAATGGAAGTTTTGCCGTTGATTTCATGGGGCCAGAATTTCACCTCTCACGAGGAGTCAAGTTCCAGTTGTTGGGTGAAGTTTCCTTCTCTCTTCCGGTGTCGAGTAACTCGAGATGAAATCAGATATGCAGGCAAAGACCAAAATCAGGACCAGCTAAGGTATGTTGTTAAATCTGAGAAACACCACTGCCTGAGGTTTGTCATAGTTACCAAAGTAACTGTACTTCTAACCCCTTCATGGACTCCTTGAGGGCACCTCACTCAGGTGTCAGGCTTTTGCCCCCACCTTTCTCAGGGTGGTGTGTAACCTGTGTTCCTCTACCTCCAGAGATCAAGGATTCAGGCTGCAATTTCCTCCTGCAATTCACTGTGATCACCTTAGCAAGCCCGAGTTTAGTTCAGCACCTGGCACCCTGCTCTCTCTCAGGAACTATGACAGAGATACCAGTGACCAGCCTGCCTTCCTCCAGCAAGGTATTTACTTAGAACAAAAGCACTACAGAGAGAACATATCTTGAAAACAATAAATAGCTTACATGCCTGCCTGTCTTACTAGGTGTCACCCACTTTCCATATGAAGACCCCAGCAGGTTTCCAGGTCCTTCAAACCCCTTCAGCAGGGTCTGTCCCTCTTGGTCCCTGTGTCATATCAGTGCTTGCATTCAGTGAGAGTGCCCCTCTCTATATCAGGCTGGCCACTTCATACTAGTCTCAGTTTTTTGTTTGCTGGGTCTCTTGAACAAAACCAGTATATGCACTTTCCCGCAAGAGGTGATACTTCTGAAGACTTGTTACCTGTCTAAGGATTTGCAATAATTAGCCCCCAGTGCTTTAATTCCTGATAGTTTGTTCATGCTTTAGGTGACATCTCTATAGTCATTTCATTGCTTGTTGTTTCAAGAAAGAAATTAACCCCGTTCCTCCTGGCAGGTAACAATACAAGTGAGCGGAAACTGACTCAGACCTATTCTTCCATTTAAAAAAAAAATCAGAAATTTCTCAGGTCTCCACAAGGTTTAACAGCTTGCCATTTATTAGACTGATAACTATGGGCATGACCCAGACCTTCCCGCAGTCGACAGAAAGACACTTTTTTCAGTGGAATTTAGATTGAAGTCTTGAAGCAAAAAAAAAAAATGAAGAAAAGGACAATCACAAAGGAAAAAAAAAACCTGACACAAAAGGAAAACACAAACCTTCCTGCCCCACTTCCTGGGTTAAGCAGGTTTTGGAAACAAATGTTAATGAAGAACAGTAAGTAGGTCATTGCATAAGCATTTACTTAAGGAACACTAAAGAGAATTGATAGGAACTGAACAAGAACATTGTCAAGTATCAGAATAAGATCATAAGAACTCTGTTTTTCTATCTGTACCTCAGTAGCCTCACTTCATTAAATTAAATACTTCTGTCTGCATGTTACAAAATCATGTTGTGGTGCTGTCATTTAAGTACAAGAGGTAACTGAACTTAACCACAGGTGATGGAAACTGAATGACCTTTTAGACATTAACCAGATCTGAGTCTTTCACATGCAGATATAGATAAACCTCACCCTCTAATAAGCAATGCATACAGATTCTATAACTTCAACAAACAGTCCAGTGCACTGGAAAATCTGTCTTATCTATGTTCCATAACAGACTGAAAGGTCTCGTCTCCTCTTGATGTATGCATATAAGCCTATTAGTGTTCACAGAAGTCATGCAGGTGTGCATGGAGAGGAAACCAGAAGGTTTTTAAACCTGCAGCAAAGGTAAGACTTGAGAGATGAAAAGCAAGAACCAGAAAATTCAAAATGTGTGTTCAGTTCCTCCACATACACTACTCCTGGGGGAATTCTGTGCCAAAAAATTAAAAATCCTGAACCAAAATATTAAAAATTCTGCAAATTCTATTTGTGAAAATAACAGTAGATAATCACGCCAGTTTCAATTATTTTGGTAATTTATTTCAAAATACCTGTCAGCAAGTAAGTCTGTAACAATACAGACACACACAAAAATTCCCCCCGGAGTAGAGGTTAAAGAAACACCTACGACAACCCAGTTCCCGTTTCTCTGCCCCCTCCACTCCAGAGCCCAGTCGTGCCCCCCGCCAGCCCAGAGACTCACACCCCTGCCCGCCCAGAGTCCAGCCGCTGCCTTCCTCAAGCCCAGACACTCACACTCCCTACCCCTCAGAGCCCAGGGATCCAGAGGGAGAAACAATCTGTTGCTGGGTCCCGGGCTTGCATGGAGTTTCCTGCGCACCGCCATCTCCTTCCTTCGGGGCACGTTGGGAACTGCAGTTGCCAAGAACCCTCCAGCTCCTCCTCCCTCTCCCCGCCTGGTAGTGTCTCCTACTTGCGAGCTGGACTCTGCCGGGTCCAGTGGCCCCTAGTGGTGGCCAGCAGCTCTGCAGCCCATTTCTGTGGGGGCAGGGGAGGAGAAGGAAATTCTATGCGCACAACATTAATTTCTGCCAAATTCTGCACTGCACAATGACGCAGAATTCCCCAGAAGTAATACACACATTAAAGGTTCATTTGCGGAAACGTCAAAAGCTCATTCTCTCATGTAACTTCCTTAAGATTTAGAAATAAACTTTTAAAAATGTTTCGTTCTTGTACAAGCTTAACATTTTCTGAGATTCAGAAAGGGCCTTCCAATCATTGCATAAATTGACTTATTTCTGCTATGGAGAGACAGGGATACAATGAGTATCCACGCCCTACCAAAAAGAGGCCATATCATAAAGAACACAGGGTAAAATTCACCTCTCTGCAGAGAATCAAAACAAGGTCTGTGTATAACAGAAATCCCACCAAAGTACTATTTTGTGGTCTTGAGCCATGGGAATTAGAGGGCTGGGTGCTTTTGAAAATCCCAGTAGATGCCTATCTGCATCTTTATGCTCCTAAATACATGGCCCTATGCTGGAACTTCAGCATTTGCCATTTGGCCCTATATGAGCACTGCACCACTCTCCTCCAAACAACCACAGGCCACTGTACCATCATTCTAAGGAAGAAATGTGAACAGAGCATCTTTTGCACAAAAAATTAAATTAGGTACATTTAAATAGGTCTAAGGAAGGTGGTTCATTGGCCTATGGAGCATCTGCCTATGGAGCTTTTAATAGACAGAGTGGCCAGAATTGAAACACTACCCACTTGCACTGTATATGATACCTGTTCATACTCTATTTTACCTGCAATACCAGCAGCGATAGCAAGGCAGTTCTGTGGATATTTTTAATGGAAACTAGATTATGAAAAAATATTGAATTAGTAGAAACATGTTGTGTATGTGTGTGAAGGGTGGGGTTGAACAAGTACACATCAATAGGTCATGCCAGCATGAAAAACAGGTAGTGCTGGCTTGATGACATTTCACTTTCTGGAAATTCAGAATGCTGTGGTTTATTTAAAACAAAACAAAAAACCCCACAACACCTTGGTTACTTAACGTGTGAACAAGATTGTCACTTTTTTGGGGCAGAAAAATACCCCTCTTTGTGACCACCAGGTTATGTCATATGCATATGGATAACACAGTATTCCACAGATTATCAAAGCTATTGATCAATATTTCTCTCTGTGGCTTGCTTTTCTCTGTGTCCTAATACAGTTATATGATTCAAGATTGACATTGATCTTCTCAGAAAAAATAGTCGGGTGCCTGCTCATTGCAGCAGTTACACGCACATACACACAACTCTCATTCAGTTCAGCAGAATTTTCTTTTCTATTCCATATAGGTTCTTATACCACGATCACCGCCATAGTTATCTGAGCGCCTTCCAGTAGTGCATAAGCAATGTGACTGACATTGTCATGTGCTTGTTCGCGCATCCTTTTCTCAGGGAGAGAAGTGTGTGCAGTGGAGTGTCGTGTTGTATTGGGGAGTTTTTTGTTTGTTTCTGGTTTTGTTTTTGTTTTAATATACCTGTTGATGTGTATTTATACTAGAGAAGGCAAGGTCAAAGAAATGTCCCTGGCACTTGGGGCAGAAGGTGTTGAGGTTTTGTTTGTGTGTGTGCGCACACGTGCACATGCACAAATTTTATTTACTCCTTCACATCACACAAGAACCGGGGTCACCCAATGAAATTAATAGAACTCTGAAAGCTATGCTTAGGATGTATGTTTCCAGGCACAAGGGTGACTGGGATGTGTTACTTCCATATCTACTGTTTGCATATAGGAGCATGCCCCAAGAATCCACAGGGTTTGCTTCCTTTGATCTCCTGTATGGGAACCCTTGAATTTGATCCATGACTCCTGGGAAGGCAATACTGAAGAAATAGTGGAGTGTGTGTCACACTTTAAGGAGAGATTGCAGGCTATGATGGATTCTGGTCTGTATGAGTTCAAGGTTCTACCGTTTGAATTAAAAAATTACGACGCCACCTTTATGAGACTGATTAATGAGGTTTTCTATGGATTGCAGACCTTTGCCAAAGCCTATATAGATGACTTGGCTATTTTCAGTTGTTCCTGGAGAGATCATCTATAGCAGGGATCTCAAACTCAAATCACCATGAGGGCCACATGAGAACTAGTACATTGGCCCGAGGGCCGCATCACTGAAACCTTTTCTTACAACGATACAAAAGTACAGTCAAAAATGAAAAAAATGAAGAGTAATATAGTATGCTATTAAAAGTCAATGTATTAACTTTTTTAAAACTGTAATGCAAAGAGGGGTTTTAATAAAATATAAACACCTGTAACTATTCCTTATGTGGTGAGTAACACTGATGATGATCTATACTAACAGACTATTAACATAGCTGTAATGGCAGGAACTTTTTAAAGTAACTATTCATACAAAATACATTGCCACATTTAACAAACATTCTTCCCAACTACTCACAGCAAAGAATCATACATGCTGAACTCCATACCTCAGACTGCTCGTCTAGTTCATGAGGCCCCGCCCCTGCCCCACCTCTTCCCCGCCCCCATTCCAACTCCTTCCCCAAAGTCCGTGCCTCAACTCCACCCCCTCCCTGCCCCTATTCCAACCCCTTCCCCAAATCCCCGTCCCGGCCCCGTCTCTTCTCCTCCTCCTCCCCTGAGCGCACCATGTCCCCGCTCCTCCCCTCTCCTTCCTGGAAAGTCCTAAGCACTGGGATGTAGGCAGAGGAGCGGGTACATGGTGCACTTGGGTGGAGAAGCAGGGTGGGTGAGCGGAGCTTGGCTGCTAGTGGAGTCGGCGCCTATGGCAGGCCGCAGGAAAGAACTCCGCGGGCCCCGTGTTTGAGACCCCCCGGTCTAGTTACAGCTTAGTCCTGCCTTAAGGGCAGGGGACTGGACTAGATGACTTATTAAGTCCCTTCCAGGTCTACACTTCTATGATTCTATGAAAGAATAAAACATTAAATAAAACATACATCCTGGTAATGTTCCAAAGGTTATACGGATACTGTGGTATCTGTTCCAAAGGTTAGAAACGTGGGCGGCAGGTATAATAGGCTGGGGCAGGGCTAAGCCTCCCCAAACAGGATGCAGCGCACCTCCCTCTGGAGGCACGCTGCCAGCCTGCTGCCTTTGGCATGCCACCGCCAAAAGGGCACCCAGGCCGTGGCCCCACCTGCCCTCCACCCCAAGGCCCTGCTCCCATGTCCTGCTCTTGCCCTGTGGCCCAGCCCACACTGCTTCTCTTCCCACCCCGCCTCTTCCCCCACTTCCTCCCTTCCCGCCTCTTACACTTCTCACCGCTTTCCCCACCGCTCATGCCTCTTCACACCCTGAGAGGCAAAAAGGCGCGGGCGGTGGGGCCCCTCAGGAGAGGGGGCAGAGAGAGGCACGCACGGGATGGCCCCTTGGGGGAGGAAACAGAGAGACGCGTGAGTGGTGGGGCCCCTCAGGGAAGGGAGGCATGAGCGGTGCGGGGGGGTCCCTTGGAGGAGGGGGCAGAGAGGTGCAGGTGTTGGGACCCCTTGGGGAAAGGGAAAGAGACGCGTGAATGGCAGGGAAGAGGACCAAGCAGGAGCGGGCCCTGGGGTGGAGTGGGGATGGAATGTGGGCAGGGTCTTGGGGGGGAAGGCCGAGTGGATGTGGGCCTCAAAATGAAGCAGGGGGAGGGGCCATGGTCCAGGCACCAGTGCGCCCCCCCCCCCCCCCCGCATTTCTAGGTAGCTTCTGGTGCTCAGGCCCAGCCTCCCGAGATGCAGAAGTCACATGCCACCCATGGTTATACAGGATATGCAAAATGACAAACAAGGGAGATGTGATATGGAAAGTTACATTCTGGTTTCAGGATGGCTTCAGTGACACTAGTTTTTAATATGCCCATGCTAGGTCTTCTTGCACTATGATCTTTTGGGGGTGACATGCCACAGGCACTTGCTGATGTACAACCAGTTATACATTTCTGTGAGTAATTAATTTAATTTTTGAAATTCCCTCAATTTAAAAAATCTGCCCACTCATAAATCATGCTGTACATAACTAACCTCAATCATAAAGAGGTAAACTTTGCCGTGAAGACAGCAAAACTCAGGTTTATCCTAATCTCAGGTGACAGAGTGTTCCAGAGCCAGGGGTCCTCTATAGATAATGTTTCTGAAAGCTTCCCTTTGGGCTCCATCCATTTCAATGTTCCTGTAGGATCCAACTGCCTTGATTGGCCCCTGAAATCAATCTCTGAGACACAGTAGCTAGAGTCAGTTGACATTTTAAAAAATGTGGACTAGCCTCCTCAAGTGAATCACAGATGAGACCAGCACCACTGAAGACTATGGAGTTTTGGTGTGATTTTGTCTTTTAGACCGGGTGATACTGCTGCTGTAAGGTTGAAAAGAGAAATTCTCTGTTGATGCTGATGTAGGCCAATACTAAGCAGTTTCATGACACTTAAAGATTAATCTCATCACTGTCCAAGGGCACAGATGTCCATGCATCATCAGTGCAATATATCAGTCTGTGTTCAATTAAACTGCTGCCCAGGCCCTTGCACACATCAGAACTCTGCAACTCAGCTGGTTGTCGTTTGAAAAAGATGGCAACTCTCAGAGTCCCTACAGCCACCCATTGCAATGAGTAGGAAGTAATTTGCTGCTTTTTCACCAGGCCAATATACATTCTTTTAAGGGTTGGGCTGGGCTGTTAGCCATTTACAGATTAAATTTAAGCTTTTTAACCACACTTAATCTTGAAGGAGTGGCTGGTTTATGGTGATGTATAAATCATTGTTCCAGCTCTGCCCTACTGATAAAGCTTGAATTTTGAATTGAATTTCTTTACAAAGGAATTTGATTTCAAGCTGCACCTAGATGATGAAAAGCGGTGCTCAAGGTGTAGATATTTGCTAACTGGCTCCACTCACTGTGTAACCATGAGATGTGACAGCTATATAAAGCACCCCAGAACCGGTTCAGTCTCTCTACTCTCTAAAGGAGGGCCAGAGGCTATTCACACAAAGAAGGAAGCCAATAAGCAAACCCGCACCAAAGGAGAACTAAAGACCCTCCTGGAAAAAGAGCTACCCAACTTCCTCTCGGTAAAGTGATGGTTCAGTATAGTTTCTCTGTAATAGACTTAAAGCACTATGGAGAGAGACATTTTTGGTGCTTTGTGCAGGGAATTGGCTACAGAAATCATTACTGTTAAGAGAAGTTGTGTGGGACCTTTTCTTGTGCATCATGCTGACAATGTGGCTTTGAAAGTGAAGGCAGATCATAGAACTTAATGTGGTAGTCAGAATCAATCCTGATTGTCAGGTTTTCTGTATTTCTCATTCCTCACTCTCTAGTTTTCAGGGCAATGGCATTTAAACAGAATATTTACTCCTTCATAAATCATCAGCTCCTGCTGTTTACTTCCCACAAGAATTTGTAATCCCATATGATGTTTCAATTAACTGCTGTGAAAAAGGATTATGATGCTAACAATTGAATTTAATGACAGCAAATGGGGAGTCTCCTGGTCTAGGCATTTATAACACAATTCTTACTGTGATATTTGAGCATGTATACAAGTATGGTATATAAGCAGCAGTGGGACAGAGTAGATGAACTTGGAAGAACTGTTTGTGAAGTGTCCTTCTTAATAACAAATAAAGGGAAAGAACTAAAAAAGTTTCAGATAACAGCATTGTTGAAAAACATTTAAGAGCACATTCTGATTATTTATCTATCTCTGTAGCACGTCTTCACTGGCAACGTCATTGGGAGAGCGGCTCCCAGAGCTGGTGCACTGTCTACACTGGTGCTTTACAGCACTGAAACTTGCTGCGCTCCGGGGGGTTTGTGTGTTTTTTCACACCCCTGAGCGAGAAAGTTGCAGCACTGTAAAGTGCCAGTGTAGACAAGTATTCCACGCTCTGCAATGTGGTACCATGAGATGTTTGCCATTCTTAAAAACATTAAGTTTCAAAGGATATTTTCTAGAAAACAGTAACATTAGAGGTGGTTGGAAAATTTTTGTCAGAATGTTTTTCCAATTTAAAAACTCCTTTTTCACAAAACTAAAATTTCCTGTGAGCAAATGTCACTTTTGATGAAAAATTAATTTTCCATTGGGAAAATCAAAATGACAGCTTGCCTGCTTCCCTGTTGGAAGGCTCCTGTCTGACAAATGCTTTCCAGAAGGGCTGCAGAGGCTGAGCACCCTGGCTCTCTGCCCTCCGGCTGTCAATCTCCCAGCACTAGCTGGAGAGAGAGAAAGTCCAGGCCTCCAGCCTCCCCATCTCCCCCCTGGTCTAGGAGACAGAGAGCTGGAAAACTCTGTCTCCCCATCTCCTTCACACCCACTCCTGCCCCAGGGCCAGAAAGGCTGATTTCTGTTTCTCAGGCAGCTGGGCTGGAAGGCTCTTGTCAATTTCACTTTCAAAGTGAAGACTTTTGTTCCAATCTAGCCACATTTTTTTCAGCTTTTTGAAATTGACAAGAGCCTTCCAGCCTGGCAGCTGAAAAATTCCACTTCAGTTCCCCTGCAATGGAATTTTTTTTTAAATTTCCTTCCCCAAAAAATTTCACGTCTTTTGACTTTTCAATCAGAAAACACAAACATTTCCACTATCAGTACTATGATTTTCTGGGAAGCTCCAAATAATATGTTTGAATTTGGCCATAGCCACCAATAATCCATTTATAAAATTTGTGACTTGACTTGCATTTAATTGCATTCATATATTTTTAAACTATAATCCAGACTTGTTTTATCAAACTTCATTCAGTAAAGGGAACTCGTGGCTTCACATGTAGACACCTGGTTCTCACTGAGCTGAAACAGTAAGGCATGCATATGTAAGGGAAGAATTTGGCCCATTAGGGCAAACTACTGCAATATGGGAGCATGCCTGTACCTGTGGCAAGTGTCTATCATTTTGGGGATTACTGAAGTCTTGCATGAGTCTCTGCAGCATAAAGATGGCTAATGCACATTTTGCTAAACTGGACTGACTTTAATCACTACTATGGCTTGATTATTGCTGTATTCAGACTCAGCTTCCAGATTTAGTGTTTTTGGTTTTTTTTAAAGAAATATTAATATTTAGCAGTAAAGGTTAGCAAAAAGAAAATACATTTTTATTTTTAAAAATTCACAAAATCTTTCTTGCAAATTAACAAATGTTAAAATCACAACCCATAATGTGTGTTAGCTTCCCAGGATGTAAATGCAAAAGTTTAACTTCACTTCCCATTATTGGTTCTCCTTATTTACTGCACATCATTTTACTTGTACAATAACAATTTTACTTGGTTCAAAGTCATAATAACTTTCATTCTTGATTGTTTCCATTTCTTTTATATCACTAAAAATTCCATAAAGCTGTTGGCCAAATTCTGCTTTCACACACCCTGGTGCCTCACAGGAGTTACATTTGTTTGCCTAAGTGTAAACTCTTTCCCATTAATTGCCATGGCCTAGAGCCAAATGTTCAAAAAGTAGCTTCCATTTTGTGCACACCCAACACAGAACTTCCAAACAACTGTGCATGCATTCTTAGAGCACTAAGATCTATGTGTGACGTTCAGTGATCACTCAGGGCTTCAGCTATTTGCAAGAGCTCTGCTTTATTGTGTGCATCTACACAACAAATTACAGTGTAATTGTAGCACAGGTAGGCATATCCATGGTAGCGTTAATCTAGCATGGGTAATAATACTAGTGAGGATGCGGTGGCATAGATTTCAGTGCAGGTTAGCTGCCCCAGTGCAACCCGGTATCCACAAATAATCCACAGGTCCACAAATAATCCACGGGTCCACAAACAATTAATTGAATAATTTAAAATTAAATCTGTTTATGGATAATTTGAAAAAAAGAAAAAGGGACAACATTTGTGTCATATATTGTTCAGCCAGGACTAGTCACATACCTGAATTTCTGGTTGAGTTTTTGGCATATCTCAGGTTATAATTCCTCATTTTATAAAAACAAATTAACATTAAATCAGTGAAAAATAAAATCATGTCCGTTGAACTAATTAGACTCTGACTCTACAAACCCTTCAGATTTCAATGAAGCTAAGTATTTTAAATTCACAGTAAAACTGATCAATATTTACATAATTTCATATTTGTATAAAATCTAGCTTCAACAAAACCACAGCATTTTAGTTAATTATATTTTATAGGTCTCTACTGCCATCCTCTGTTTATTATAAAAACTGCATCCTCTTAAATTCATTGGAACAAGTCATCGCCAGGGCTCAGATTAGAACTGAAAAAAATTTTTTTAATGAAAAATGCATATTTTGCGAAATCAAAATGTTTCATGAATGTGTGCCGATTTGGCTCCATTGTTAATTTAAAAAAATCTGAAAAATCAAAACATTTCATTTAAACATTTTTCTAAACATTTTTTTTATTTTATTTTAAAAATTCAAAAACATTTTAAAATGGACACAATTAAAATAAAACATTTCAATTTTGTTTGAACCTAACCACGTTGTTTCAGAATTTTTGAAATGGCCAGCGAAACAAAGGCTCCATTATCCACCCAGCTCTACTCAAGCTTGAAGACCTGTTGTAATCCTTTTCAAAAAAAATCTTTAAAACATTCTCAAAATAAGTTATTTTTGCCTGGAAATTGTCATGTTTAATCTCAGCCAGAGGTGAATTGTTGTGGGCAGTTTGAAACAAGTTGGTCGATTTAAATTATGATAGGCTGAAAACAAAAGGATGTGGCTAGGATACTATTTTTTCATCCCATAACTCAAAATTAACTTTACTAATGCTTCAGAGTCTGCCTTGTGTGTGCATAGCTTCTTGTGACTAACATGTTCAAGTCACTAAGATCAACTGGAACACTCAAGATGACAATCCCAAAATATTCACATGTGGGGACTGCAGATGGGGTGTTCTCAATGAAGAGGCCTTATTTTAATGCTCCCACTCTTGGCCCAACAGAGCCTGTTTGTTGACCTTCTAGTATAGTTCAAACACATGTATTTTATTAAGGTGTTTTTTTGTTTTTTTTTTAGGGAGCAGGCTGCGAAATGATGTTTTTAAATTCAGGTGTGAAGATTTTAGCTAGGGTTGGAGTATCTTGTTTAGTATCTTTAGCTTTATGCAAGTTTGATCATTAAACATGTTTTTAAAGCAGGTACAGTTCATGAACCTATAGATTTGTCAATAGCTATAGCATTTATTTATTCATTCCATATATATAAGTATACATTTAAGGACAGGATTTGGGTCACAAACCTTTTAAATGTGTGCACACGTGTGCGCACACACACACACACACACACACACACACACACACACACAACTTTTATGAACCCACGGACCTGCTCCATTTGTAGCCAATGGAACTTTTGGCATTGACCTCAATGAGAGGAGGATTTGGGCCCCACAGTTTTCCAAGTATTGTTCTGTTTTCTTCAACAAGATCAACAAGTTACACTACTATCCTGATTAAATTACAGAGCCTTGTATTAGCATAACAGGAGTTCCAAAGTTCTGCATATCCTATTGTGAGCTGGTGGTATGACTCAGCAGAAACAAAGCCCTGGGGAAGTCAGCCAGGATTTTTTTCCTAAAGGAACCTAACCAGAAATCAAAACAAGTTAACTGAAGCAAAACACAGTAACAAGAAATTTGTTGACTCTAGATTCAGGCCAGCCCTGTAACAATCTGGTTGGTGGACCCCTTTTCTTCATCCCCATCCCCACATATTACTCCCTCTGCCTCCTAAGCAAGGAATCTATAGTTAGTCCCTGAGGCCTTGGCTACACTTGCAGATGTACAGCGCTGTGAGTTAAACCCGTCTTCGTACAGCTGAGTAGGGAAAGCGCTGCAGCCTGTCCACACTGGCAGCTGCCAGAGCAGTAACGAGCACTAACGTGGCTACATTTGCGGCACTTGCAGCGGTTTTGGGAGAGGTGCATTATGGGCAGGTATCCCACAGAACACCTCTTCCAATTCTGGCGCCGTGGGTTGTGGGAAGGGGGCGTGGAGTATGGTGCATTCTGGGTCCTGTCCCAATGCCCCGTGATGCATCGCTTCGCATCCCAGCAATCCCTGTGTTTCCGGCCACATTTGGCGCCATCTTTCAACGGTTTCTTTGTAGCACGATCTGTGCTCCGTTTCGGTCAGTGGGAAAATGGATCCCGACCTGTTGAACAAAATACTGACGAGTCTCGCCAGCACGTTACGTTTGGCAGTCGAGCTCTTCCTTAAGATCCACAGTGACAGCGAGGAGTCCGACGATGACGATGAAATTGTCACGCGAAACGCGTACAACACGAACTTGCTTGTGGCATTCACGGCCATGCTATGCACCATGGAACGCCGCTTTTGGGCTCAGGAAACCAGCACAGAGTGGTGGGATCACATTGTCATGCAAGTCTGAGATGACGAGCAGTGGGTGCAGAACTTTCGGATGAGAAAAGTTACTTTCATGGGACTGTGTGAGGAGCTCGCCCCCGCCCTGCGGCGCAAGGACACGAGATTGAGAGCTGCCCTGACGGTGGAGAAGCAGGTGGCTATTGCAATCTGGAACCTCGCAACTCCGGACTGCTATCGATCAGTAGCGAACCAGTTTGGAGTGGGAAAGTCGACTGTTGGAATCGTGCTGATGCAAGTTTGCAAGGCCATTAATCGCATCCTGCTCAGAAGAACCGTGACTCCTGGTAACGTGCAGGACATTGTGGCTGACTTTGAACAAATGGGTTTCCCTAACTGCGGCGGGGCGATAGATGGGACACACATTCCTATTCTGGCACCACCCCACCTAGCATCCGAGTACATTAATCGAAAGGGGTATTTCTCCATGGTTCTCCAGGCGCTTGTGGATCACCGTGGGCATTTCATTGACATCAACGCAGGCTGGCCCGGAAAGGTGCATGACGCATGCGTCTTTCGGAACACTGCCCTGTTCTGGAAGATGCAGGCCGGGACTTTTTTCCCAGACCGGAAGATCACGGTAGGGGAAATTGAAATGCCCACTGTGACCCTTGGAGACCCCGCATACCCTTTAATGCCGTGGCTCATGAAACCCTACCCAGGGAGCCTTGACACCAGCAAGGAATGGTTCAACTACAGGCTGAGCTGGTGCAGAATGACTGTGGAGTGTGCTTTTGGCCATTTGAAGGGCCGCTGGCAATCTCTATATGGGAAGCTAGACTTGGCCGAACACAGCATCCCCGCGGTTATATCCGCGTGCTGTACCCTCCATAATATTTGGGAAGGGAAGGGTGAAATGTTCACTCAGGCGTGGACCTCAGAGGTTCAACACCTGGAGGCTGAATTTGCACAGCCAGAGAGCAGGGCTATTAGAGGGGCCCAGCGTGGGGCTGCAAGGATTAGGGATGCCTTGAGGGAGAAATTTGAGGCTGAAAACCACCAGTAATGTGTGCTGCCCTGCACGACCCTGAAGTGAAGTGGTTCCAATGTTATCAGTTATCTGTCTTTGCTAAGCTGATTTGTGTTTGCTCAGCTCACTTGCGTTGCCTGTTTCTTTCCTGGGCTAAGGTATCTTTTTTCCTTATGCAATAATAAAGACTGTTTGCACATCCAAAGAATCCGTTTATTACAGAGAAAATACATGTATTAAAAAGAAACACAACTGCTTGTGAGACAGAAAGGGCAAGGGGGTGGTGGGTGGTGTGGGGAAGGGTTCAATCACAGGGTATGGTATGTCCTGCTTTCATACTCGGGCTTCCTGTCTGGAGTGCTGTGCAGTGAGTGCTGCACTTCAGAATGTCTATAATTCGGGATGGGAGTTGAGTGCAGTGGGTAAGGGTCATAGTTTCCAGGGCTGTCTGGTGAAGCTACAGGTGTTGGGGGCATCTGGTGTGGGTGATAAGAACCTGGATGTTGGGTGAAGTGGGCAGGTGGTGACATGGGGGCACAAAGGAAAGTGTTTTGGGACACTGGCTGCGGGGGGGGCGGGGGGGGGCGGTACTGCTTCGCCTGCATGGCGACAAGCGCCTGGATAGAGTCCGCTTGG
Organism: Macrochelys suwanniensis; assembly: GCA_033296515.1. NCBI lineage: Eukaryota > Metazoa > Chordata > Testudines > Chelydridae > Macrochelys > Macrochelys suwanniensis. The sequence goes on from CM065779.1 coordinate 115,661,235, forward strand.
CGCGCCATGATGCTAATCAGTTCCTTTGTGCTTTCGTGCATGCTTTGCCGCCGGTGCGCTGTGTTTTCCTGGCGGAGCCTGCTTTCACTCTCCCTCCACTCCCGAGCCTTTTGATTCTCTTTAAGAGACTGTTTCATAACTTCCTGCATCATGTCTTCTTTCGTTCTTCTGGGCCTCCTCCTGAGCCTTTGGAGTCTCCCAGCGGGTGATAAGACGGACGGTGGAGATCTCAAGGTTGCATCTTGAAGGCATCTTAACAGAGGCATCATTGTTTTATGCCAGACAGAGCAATGATTCCCCCACACTTAAGGAGGGCACACACAGTCTCCAAAACAGCACAATTTTCCCGTCCCAAACAGAGCACACAGAACCCACGGGAGCCCCAAAATGGTGAGTAAGCATAGGGTAAAGGGGGACTGATTGTTTCACGGATGTACTGTCCAATGGGTTTCTGTGCCTTGGGGAGAGCCAACAGCTGCAGGGGGAACCTACACTGAACACTATCCCCACATTTTCCACAGGAGTTCGTCCTGGAAGATATCTCGCTGCTGAGGGTGTCCGGGGAAGCAAGGGAGGGTCTTCTACTGCAATGCAGCTTCCGCCCTGGCCCATATGCAGCTTGCCTGTGTGCAGCAATGGTCCCCCCGCCCCTCGCGGCACAGTGGCGAGGACACGTTACCCTGAATGGGACAAGGACCACAGCGGCTCTCCCAATAAACCTGTGCAAGCGCATTGCCCACGTTCTGGCTGAGACTTTCGAAGAGATTACAGTGGCCGATTTCTCCGATGTGATAGACCACATCAATGCGCTCTTCCACATCTAGGCATGCATGCAGCCCAAACCCTCCTCGCCCAAGGACCCCACACCGAAAAAACTCCTTCCCGAAAATAAAAGCTGCTTACCGCGAACCTGCTCTTCTCTTTCTCCCCCAACGCGTACCGGCCGCTGCGACTGGCTTCCTTCCTCCTGGCTCGAGAACAGCTCCTGGCTGCATGCACCCAGGGAGTCAGGGGTGTCTCCCGCAGCCACAGCACCCTCGCTCCTGTTTTCTTCAACCTCCTCCTCCTCCTCTCCCTCCTCCTCCTCCTCGTCCCGCTCTCCCATGTCCACGGTGGTGCTCGGAACAGTAGTGGGGTCACCCCCAAGAATTGCATCCAGCTCTTTGTAGAATCGGCAGGTTTTGAGGGGAGCACCCGAGTGGCTGTTTGCCTCGCGGGCTTTGCGGTACGCACTCCGCATCTCCTTTACTTTTATCCTGCACTGCATTGCATCCCGGTCATGGCTCCTTTCAATCATGGCCCTTGATATCTGGCCGAAAGTATCGAAATTCCTCCGGCTGGATCGCAGCTGGGACTGGACAGGTTCCTCCTCCCAAACAGCGATGAGGTCCAGCAACTCAGTCTTGTGCCATACTGGGGCTCGTCTGGCATGTGGAGGCATGGTTACCTGGAAAGATGCGCTGAGAGCACTCCACGCCTGGCTGAGCAAACAGGAAGGGGATATTTAAAATTCCAAGGGAATTTAAAGGGTCGGAGTGGCGCTTGGTCACCTGAGGCCAGGGCAGTAGAGTTCTAATTGATGACCAGAGTGGCTAGAACAGGCATTGTGGGATACTTCCGAATACTTCTGGAGGCCAATAACAGCGCATTGGGTGGCCACACTGTAGCCGCAGCGCACCAGCAGCAGCGCAACAAAAGTTATTCCTCTCGGGGAGGTGGAGTACCTGCAGCGCTGTACCTGAGGAGATGCAGCGCTGCATGTGCCTTGCGAGTGTAGACAGTTAGTGAGTTACAGCGCTGCAGGCAGTTTTATTGCGCTGTAACTCGTGAGTGTAGCCAAGGCCTTAATCACCTGTGGAAAGGTACAAAGAAATTGAGCTGAGGTTAACACTTTCTTCACCGGGGACCAGGTGGTGCCCCTAAACCCTACAGACACTCATACTAAGATGTTTGGATCCACACCACATCATTTCTATTGTTCAAGTAACTTCCAATTTTGCTGCTGCTTTTAGGACCTCAGAATAAATTGCATGTCTCACTATGGACTGCTTCTTTTCTCTTTTAGTCGGTGAAAGATAAGGAAGCTGCTGACAAACTCTTCAAGGGTCTGGACGAAAATGGAGATTCTGAAGTAGACTTCAATGAATTTATCATCTTTGTGGCAGCCACGACTTGCTGCTGTCATAAACATTTTGAGCAGAAAGGACGCAAATGATGTAAAACAGCTCATAAGAAGTTGGTCTTTTGCTGTATTCCATATGTGACTGTTATTGCTAGCTTTATTTGCTCCATGTACTGAAATACTGTTTAATCATACTCTGTTTACTTCCCTGTCTTGCATGTTAAGTTTCTCCTCCTTCAAATAAAATGCTAGTTTTGCATTCTTGTTGCATATATTTATTGGTCTCGCTCTCTGGAAAAAATGTGGGTTATACCCCTTCGTTTTTAAAATTCTGTTTTTATTCATAATGGAGAATTTCATCCCAGAGCTCCCCTAAGGATAACAGCTGTTGGAGGTGCACTGATTGTGCCACAATCCTCTGAGCCTCAATTGATTGAGGCCTTACCCCTGCAACATTTTAGGGTAAGGGCTCATCTGCACACACAAGATGTACCACTTTAACACTATCAGCATTGTTAAGGTCTAGGAGGTACAACCTCCCTCCTGTGGAGGTGGTTCTATCAGTATAAAGGTGCTTATCCCAGGATAGCTTATTCCCATTTGGGAAGGGAAATAAGCTATAGCAGTAAAAGGCACCTCTATGACAGTATAAATGTATCCATACTAGGGATGATATGGTATACATATGTCAGTAAAAATGAAAAAAAAAAATCTCACACACACACCCCAAATGGCATAATTGCATTGATACAAAAACCTTGAGTAGACCAGACCCAAATTACAGTGACTGTTGCTTCCCCAACAATTGACTGAAGCACTTATGTATATGGATCCAAAGTGCTATTCAGTCAATTGGGTGGGAAAGAACGTGTGTAACTTCTCTCGTTTGAACAAGGCCTAAGTATCAGGTGAACAATAATACTTTGAACGTCCTTCCATCTGTGGATCCAAAGCACTTTACAAAATGAATTTAATCTCACAGCTCTTCTGTGAGGTATCATCTCCATTTTACACGAGGAAACTAAGGTGCAGCAGGATATATTTTCCGAACTACATATACAATATGAGGGCACTGTGTATGAAGAATCACTGTGATTGCACAGTGCAACTAAAAACTTACCCAGGCAGTGTTGTGAAACTCTGGTTCAAGGTCACACAGGAAGTCAGTGGCAGACAGACACAAAAGTGGGACCCAAATCATATAAGTCCAGGCCTGCGCTTTAACTATAAGACTATCGTTTCTCCTTTCCTGCTGAGTCCTGTTAGGGTGAACTGTCTGGCCTCAGGTGTGTACCTTTCCTGAGTAAATCCTACTTCAGCACTAATTACACCAGTGCTAACCACAGCAGTTCTGAAGAAAAGCTGAATGCTTGGTATGTTCATTTTATAACAACTCTCAAACCATCAACTTTGGAAATGAGCAGAAAGGGGTAGGTGCACAAAATTATTTTCTGGCTGTATTGTAAGTCTGACATCCATCCTTTTGCCTGGCTGTCGTCTTCTCCCTCAAGCAGCGCTGACTTTGCCTTCAAGACTGACCTTAGGGCTTGTCTACATGGTGAAGGAATTAGGGTTGTCACCTGGCCAGTTTTTAACCATCCTGGCCCGATTTTGTTCTGCCTGGACGGTTGCCAGTGAAAATGAGCCAGGTTATTTTTGCTCTCTCTCCCTGCTACCCAGCACTAGGAGTGAACGGGGAATAAATACTCAGAAGAGATTTCCCATGGGCTTGGCCCTTTAAAAGGAAGGCCTGCCCTGGAGGACTTGACTGTTTTCCACTCCTTCCCAGCAAGCTCCAGGGTCAGCTGGATTCTCTCTTGCCATCTTGAGGAGGAAGGCGTTGGGTGGGTTTTGTTGATATGGGGCCACCTTCCCTGCTGGCTGCTTGTAGATTTGACAGGACCTGGAGCGGTCTTCCTTCCCTGCTGCACAGGGGCCTGGAGGTGGAGAAAGTTAGAGACCCCCCCACCTGCACCACTGCTGGCATGAGGTGGGGAAGAGAGGCCAGGGGCATGGTTTTCTGTATGTCTGAGCAATGCTCACTATGGGGGTGGGTCGCGGGTGGGGGTGTGGTTTCTAAAGCGCACTAATGTATTGCACATGAAGTGGTCTGTGTAGACTTTGCTGCTGCACACTAATGATCCTCTAGTGTGCATTATACATTAAAGCTGTTTTTCTATCACTCCTCATATTCTAATGAAATACTATTGCAATGAACTGGGAGGGGAGCTGGGAGAGAGCGTGCACAGCTCCACATGCATCTAATGGAAGGAATCATATCTCAACAGTGTGTTATAGTTCCTGTACTGCTAAGAACAAAGCGAAATTCTCATTTAGCTCAAGTAGTAGAGTCCTGTTCTTTCGGAGCAGGAGGAGCTGAATTTTATCCCTCCACCACTGTGAAGCTGCAAGTGACCACAATGCAGAACATTGAGATAATTTCTAAGTTCCTACATGGCTATAAATGTGTTACACCACCATGTATTGTAGAGCTGTACAAAACAAACAAACAAATCTCCCACATAAAATAGTATTAACGGTTAACTGCTTTACACTAAGGTGTTGATTTATTCAAAGAAAGCTTTGCTGCATTATGAAAATGTACAACATTCATACCCATCTAGAGATTCCAGACTGGTCTCCTTCTCTCTTAGACACCTCCAAACTTTTTAGGATGTCTGAGCCATACTTTTCAGGTTTTACACTAACAAGTCTCTTCCTGTTGACACCCACAGGTCCTCATGTCTTGTTATTACAATAAAATCCTTGTATCCTTTCCTAATACACTGTACATCCCTTTCATGGGGAGCCTCTGACACATCCACATATCCAGAAAACACTGTTGTCCTTACTCCAGTATAGGTAAAACAAAATTACAAATACAAAATTATGTATTAATATCAACATTAATTACAGAAGTCTAGGTAAATAATGTCTGTTGAAATATAGCTGATTTTTTTGAATTTATTTCAGTGTATTTTATCCTAGTTTTAGTCTAGCACTTGGTGGTTATCATGAATTTCTTTTTACCAATAAGTGGCACTAAATGCAACTTTTTTATTACCCAAGAAGCTCAAAATTTAATGTGTCATTACTGAGCCAACTGGAGCAGCCTGAATTTAGGTGCCCAATGGCAGACATTTAGGTTAAAATATCTGCCTCAAATAATAAACTACATAAGAGTGCTGTAGTGTGGTTCAATACTTCATTGACATCCATTTTCAACTAACCTTTCACAGGACACATTCCTGACACACAAACTACTTGTCTCCTTAGCCAGGAGATTTGTCCTATGAGCCCTGCCCACAACAGCACAAAGATAATCCTTTTCCAAAGCCTTAAAATGGAAGAACTTAAAACAGTTTAAATAAGAATACCTAGCTCTTAAAGCACTTATCAGTACATCTCAAATTGCTTTAGGAAGGAGGATACGCATCATTATCCCCATTTTACTGCTAGGGAAATTGAGGTACAGACAGGTAAAGTGACTTGTCTAACATCATCCAGCAGGCTAGTGGCAGAGTTGGGAATAGAAGCCAGGTCTCCTGGGTCCCAGACCAGTGCTCTAGCTACTAGGTCAGACTTGTGATGAGCTACAATATTTTCACAGCCATTGCAGAGTATCCAAACTATCCCTCTACATGTCACTTCAGATGTGCTTTGAAATGAATTAAGTATTATTGCACACTGTTTATTCTGACATGGGTCCCAGTCCTGCAAACACTTATGTATGTACTTAGCTTTATTACCATGAGTAATCCAATTGATTTTAATGAGGTTACGCACAGCAGGAAAATCAAACACAAACACAAGGCATTGTGGCCTTGCACAATAATATGGGACGAGTCATCAAAACTGTCCCATGTCACTGGGAAATGTGAATGCTCAACACCAGGGAAAGGGGGAGTAATAGGGCAAAACTGCAACCCAGTGCAGAATATTCAGTTTAATTTAGTATGGAAAATTCAAGTAATGGCTCCTCACTCAGTGAGCCCAAAGAAGAAACGATCCAAGAATAAAGAAAAATTAACATACTATTCTCACATCCCCATATAGTGAAATTTCCCAAGGTACTACTTATCTGCAAAATGTTTCCAATGAAGTTACTTTAACCTCCAGCCATACATCTGACCCCAGGGCCATCCCCGATACTATGAGCTCCCAACTTGGACCCACAGTTATTCCAGAATGCATTCTGTGCTTCCTTCCCAGAGAAGCCCCAGAGATTGTGATAGCCAAAGCAGCAGAGTGTTAAGCATAGACTACCAGACCTGCTAGGATACTATCAAGGAATATGTGAAGTAGCGGCACAAATAGGGAGCAGAATGTCACTTTGATCAGGTAGAGGGAAGTTTACTTCACCACTATGGGATGGGGTGTATTTACCCAACACTGGCCCTTTAGGGGTTAACCACACCCTGCGAGCTGAAGAGGCCACACCCCCTTGCCCTTGCTGGGCATGCTCCAACAGGAGGCAGACTATAAAAGAGGGTAGCCCAGCTCAGTCTGGGCTGATTGGAGAGGTGCCTGTTCAGAAGCTGCTGGAGCCCCAGGCCACAGAGACCAGCTATGCCAAGACCCCTGGAGAGTACCCAAATGACTGCTGAGGCCCATGAGGGGAAGGAGTTACTGGAAGTCTTGCCCTCTGAGTACTCCCAAGGAGATCAAGGACCTGCAGAGTATGGAGTGGGGAGACATGGTAGGCAGTAGGCCAGGGGAGCCAGAGATTGATCCGGTTGTGGTACTGGGAATAGAGTGTGTGTTTTGGTGGGATCCCCACTGACTCAATGGTGGGACTACTTGCCACAGGGATCTGGTGGAGTAGGGAGGGCTTGGGTGCTGTCAACCCCATGGCTGTCAACCCCACTATTGGGTGGCAGCCTGCTCCCTTCTGGCGGCAAGGCCCAAGCTTATTACTGACTTGCCCCAGCCAGGAGGCTCTGGGGCCCTAGATCATGAGGGCTGCCTTCCCTGCCCTATTGACTCTGACCACTAGGTCGTGCGTCCTGGCACCAGAGGGCTATTATATTGACTTGGGCAGCCTGACACTGGAGGGCTGCCCTATTGATGCCCTGTGATGGGATATACTTATCCTGCGATGCCCTATAAAATATTTAAATTGGGTTTGGTTCTGGGATTAGGCTGGCTCTTATTTCTTCTGAAGATTTGCCCTGCTTCCCACATCCTTTTTGAAGGGGTTCTGTTGTAGGAAAGCACTAAAATAAACAGCTGACATTCTTTAGCTATAGTTTGGTCAAGAAAAGTAGTTTATGCACTTTATTTTAGACAACAAACCAAATGTTTCTGCTTATTTCACCACTTGTCTGCTCTTCAAAAGAGCTGACAACTAGAAGTGAAGTTAATTATACTAATTTAATTTCACTCTATTGCCTATCTGCTGCAGTAGACGTTTTAAACCTTAAGTGGGATATTGTCAAGGTTGGTAGACCTCAGATATGACCTACTGAACTTCTTTATAAGCCTGTGTTGCAAGATCTAGTTATTATAGTTATGGTGGGCTTTATTTGGTTGTCCTGTTTTCTAAACCAAATCAGTTGTTAGATTTCCAGCAAGACTAAACTAACAAACAAGTTTTACCCAATTGAGTAAAATATCTTTGGTAAGGATTTCAGCTTCAGTGCTTCCAAGGGACTATTGTAAGCAATACGACAAAAAATATTTATGGAGAATATTTAGTATCTACCCTCTTAAATATCTTTTTTCAGGCTGAGTTTCCACTTTCCTTCCTAGACTTACACCATCTATTTTCCTTTTCCACTCAACTCAGCTCCTCCTTAACCAATCTGAGAAACCTTAGGTCACATCTCGATTAGGGCTGGAGCTGTGCTAGCAACCAGTGTCTGACGTCTGAGAAGCACCCAGCCCTTGCTCGCTAGGAGCCTCATTTCTCTGGGGATGTCATACAGCTCTCTGACAAGCTTCAAAGAGGAGACTAGCTAACAATATGCTGTAGGCCTACTTAACTGAATAACCTGTAAATAAGCTTAATGTCTGTCTAGTGACCCTTTCCATAGCATCCCTACAGGTGTGTGTGTGTGGGGGAGGTTCATTATTTTATAATTTTCTATTTGGGTGCAATTGCCAGTAACATTTTCTCTCATTTTAATACAGCCTGAAGTGGGGTCTCTGCATTGTTAGTTGAGGGCAGCAACTGACTGGTGCACACACAAAGAGCAAAATGTCTGGTTCCTAAAGGGAGGCAGAGAAATAACTAGGCATCCACCTGGGCAGAAGCACAAGATGACTACAACATTCCTCTTCAGAAGTACCACAGTAATGGCCACTGTGAACACCAGCCAAGCATGTGATAACCTTCAAGTTGCTTTTGCAGTTGCTGCCAGCATGGTTTCGGCCTTGCTGTGCAAAATGACTTAATTTTGCAGACAGTTTAAATCTGGGGTTGTACCTTACACACTTTTTGATAGATGCATGACTTTTGGAAGCATTTCAGTAACAAAAAGTAACTTTCCTTCTTGTTCCTTTAATTCTCAGAGAGTCACCTGGATCCTTATTGCAGCTGTTAAGGTCCTGCTATTTGTCCTCATTTCAGAGCTCCTACTGTGACCTACATGTAGCTACCATCCAGACTAAATTGTCACGTGTTTGAGACCCCTGGTCTAGGCAGTCTTGAGAGAGGAAATAACTTCCTCCCTTCCCTTTGCCCCAAGACAGTGGCTAAATGCTGCCTTTGCTTCCCAAACACACTTGGCCTCTACTGGCTGAGAGAGTAAGAGATCATATGAAAATGCTTTTAGAGCAGGGGTTCTCAAACTGGGGGTTGGGACCCCTGAGGGGGTCATGATGTTATTACATGGAGGGGGGGGGGGGTTTGCGAGCTGTCAACCTCCACCCCAAACTCTGCTTGCCTCCAGCATTTATAATAGTGTTAAATATATTAAAAAGTGTGTTTAATTTATTATGGGGGTCGCACTCAGAGCCTTGCTGTGTGAAAGGGGTCACCAGTAAAAAAAGTTTGTGATCCACTGTTTTAGAGTCTATTTTAGAGTCTTAATCAGAAAGGGGGTGTCACTATTGTACTTCTCAATTATCCCTTGTTATCGGGGTTGACCCTGATCTACCTTAGTTCCCCACAGACTCATTAATATTTCACTTTTGTCATTGTAAATAATTAATATGCAAAATGCTAAGTCACAAAGGTGACAGAATGATGTAGAATCAATGTCTTTAACATATAACATTTTCTAAGTGCCCTGCACTGCTGTGTTCTTCTGTGTCACATTTAGGTCTAGGCCAGGGATCTCAAACTCAAATCACCACGAGGGCCACATGAGAACTAGTAAATTGGCCCGAGGGCCGCATCATTGAAACCTTTTCATACAATGATACAAAAGTATAGTCAAAAATGAAAAAAATGAAGAGTAATATAGTATTATATTAAAAGTCAATGTATTAACTTTTTAAAAACTGTAATGCAAAGAGGGGTTTTAATAAAATATAAACACACAGGGCTGGTCTACACTACCCACCTGATTTGGCAGGTAGCGATCGATCTTCTGGGGATCGATTTATCGCGTCTCATCTAGACGCGATAAATCGATCCCAGAAGCGCTCCCTGTCGACTCCAGTAAATCCAGCTTGATGCAAGGAGGAAGCGGAGTCAGCGGGGGAGTGATCCTGCGCCGCGTGGACGCGAAGTAAGTAAATTTAATTCGATCTAAGATACGTTGACTTCAGCTACGCTATTCTCGTAGCTGAAGTTGCGTATCTTAGATCGATCCCTCCCCCTAGTGTAGACCAGACCTCAGTAATGTTTGGAGCTTGACTGCCAGTGGAGTCAGCACCTATGGCGGGCCGCAGGAAATAACTCCGTGGGCCGCATGTGGCTCGCAGGCCGCGTGTTTGAGACCCCTGGTCTAGGCAGTCTTGAGAGAGGAAATAACTTCCTCCCTTCCCTTTGCTCCAAGACAGTGGCTAAATGCTGCCTTTGCTTCCCAAACACACTTGGCCTCTACTGGCTGAGAGAGTAAGAGATCAGGGCTGGAAGTGAAGCCCCACCTTCGGCATGGCATCACTTCCAAATCCCAGTTATCGAAGGTCATCTCTTCTGCTTTAGCAGGGATTAAGTATTATCCCTGCAAGGCCCTGCTATTCCCAAGTGGTCTCTTCACAGAGGGAGTCTCATAGCTGTGCCTCTGCACTTGTATTGCCAGGAAACAGCACAAGCTCTCTAAAGAGATAGAGAAATCACAAGCAGACTCTTCAGGGATATTTAATTTCTTCAGGCTGAAGATACAGAAGAAAATTACTTCAAAGGAGAAGATGAGGCAAATTTAGCACTTACGGACCAAAATCGGACTTGGAATAAGGGAGTTGCAGCCTCTTACACCCCACCTGAATTTGCCCTTATGTTTTTAGTTTTGCTTCCTTTTCTTTCTCACCCAATCCTTTTCTCTATCTTCCTTCACCTATTTTCTCCTTCCCTTTCCTTTCTGTTTTAGGCTAAGGCGACCTGCGGCTGGGGACCTAGTTTGTTTTGTGAATACAGTTTCCTCCTGTCCCCAAGAAGTGAAGTGGAAGATCAGCCCCCTATAACTGAAGCAGAAGACTCCTGTTTTGGCCCCTTTTCTGGTAATTGGTATGATGCAGTCAGTTGCAGTGGAGCACCCTGTCTGTGCAATGAGCATTGTAGTGCTGTGCTGTTCAAGCTCAAAGTCCAGAGACAATGAACACGTTAGCAGCTGAGCATAAGCATGTTTGCTTCCAGTTTGTGAGCCAGGCTTGAGCTATACCCAATTACCTTTTCAGTGGGCCATTTTGCTGCGTGGGTCAGTCAAACAAAACAAAGCTCTGTTTAAGGTTTGATTGCTGCTGTAAATCCAGGAGGTCTGCAATAAAAACACAAGATAAACCAGGTTATTTTCTTCTTTGGGGCACTGTCTGCAGAAGTGTAATCCTGCTGGGTGAAGATCTGACCACCAGCAACCTGTTTCTTAATAGCATAATGTTAATAAAACCAAAATGAGAGAGCTATTTCTGAGACCTCAGGCTTTAAAGAGCTAGTTCATGCACCTCATCTTTAAATGTCTGCCTAGTGATCATTTTACAGTGATGGATGTGGAGGTTGCTTTTTCTAGATAAGTCTGGGGCTTCTGCGACTCACTTTTGCAGCCCACACACAATCCCTTGCCAGTTTCACTTGTGGATTTAATCTCTCCTTCCCTAGCTCCATCTGTGGGGAAGATGCTTTAGTTGGTGTTCTTTATAAATGACTTTCTGCTCCACACCCTTTACCATCACTATACTCATGTCTGAGGCATGTTTCTGCCCAACAAAATGTTATGTCTCTATCAAAAGTTCCCTGGGGCCCTGTATTGGTCACATCAGTTTTTGTCTCCTATTCCACAAATTATAAACATAGGAAGAATTCCCCTCCTATTGTGTATGTATCTATGATCTTGTCTACACTACAGGTTACTTTGGTAAACTTGCGTTGCTCAGGGGTGTGAATAATCCACACCCCTGAGTGATGTAAGTTATACTGACCTAAGCACCAATGTAGACATTGGTGCTATGTTGGTGGGAGAGCTTCTCCCGCCGACATAGCTATCACCTCTCATGGAGGCAGGAGTTAAGCCAATGGGAGAGCTCTCTCCCATCCGCTTAGAGCATCTCCACCACAAGCGCTACTTCGGCACAGCTGCATCATTGCTGCTGTAAGTGCTTTAGTATAGCTGTAGCCTTAGTAATTGTTATGATTTTGTTTTCTGAGTAGTCTACCTTTAAATTTCAGAGTCTGACTATAGGGGAACCTGCTATTTTGAGAGGCAGCATATTACAAATGGGAGACTCAGTGTGCTCTTTCTCATGAAGACCTTACGTGCATTCTTTCTTGTTTTGTTGTTTCCCTTAATATATTTGACTAGGAACATAGTCTATCTGACCCAGTATAACAAATCCTATCTGTAGAAGTTGAAAAACAATTGTACAATGTTGACTAAGTCTAAAAAGTTCCTGCCTGACCCCAAAGTGATCAGTTTATTTCCTGACACGTGAGATTTGATTACCCTTATTTTAGTATATAAATACAGATGTTATTGATCATAAAATTATCCAGGCTTTTAAAATAATCCAACTACTTTTACCTCCTATTGCAGTAAATTCTTCAAATTAACTACATGCTGTATGAATTATTTCCTTCTGTTTGCTTTAAATCTGCCGTTTATTTCAACAAGTGTCCCTTTGTTCTAACATTATAGAGTAGTGTACACAGAAATTGATCTTAAATACTTCAGCCAAGTCCCCTGTAACTATTCTCCTTTTCAAGATAAGAAATTACAAGAAACAAGGCTTTATGTGCAAAAGCAACTTTGTTTGGAGCACATCTCATTCTCTGCAGGAAAACACAGATTTTGGGCTTGATTCTCCATTGCTTTCTACCTTGTGGCATAACTTACACCTATTCAAATATACCATTCTGATTTGGTGCAAGATAAGGGGCCTAAACCTGTTCTCAGGTCTTGTCTTCACTAGAAAAAAAGGTGTGTTTCCAATAAGTACTAAAACCCTCATGTAGACAGGCCAATTTGTATTTTAACAGGTTAGCTGGTAGGTTAGCCGTAGGCCTTTGTGCTCACTGCTTTAAAAAAAGGTGTCTATACCACCACAGGATTATTGGACATGTTAGTTATCCTGCTGTGGAGAAAATCCTAGTGGAGACAAGACTCATAAGAACGACCATACTGGGTCAAACCAAAGATCCATAAAGCCCAGTACCCTGTCCTCTGACAGTGGCCAATGGCAGGTGCCCCAAAGAGAATGAACAGCCAGGTTATCATCGAGTGATCCATGCCCTGTCACCTAATCCCAGCTTCTGGCAAACAGAGGCTAGGGACACCATTCCTGCCCATCCTAGCTAATAGCCATTGATGGACCTATCTTCCATGAAACTATCTAGCTCCCTTTTGAACCCTGTTATAGATTGGCCTTCACAACACCCTCTGGAGTTCCAGAGGTTAACAGTGCATTGCGTGAAAAAATACTTTGTGTTTGTTTTAAACCTACTACCTATTAATTTCATTTGGTGGCCCCTTGTTCTTGTATTATGAGAAGGAGTAAATAACATTTCCTTATTTACTTTCTCTATACCACTCATGATTTTATAGACCTCTATCATGTCTCCCCTTAGTTGCCTCTTTTACAAGCTGAAAAGTCCAAGTCTTATTAATCTCTCCTCATATGGAAGCCGTTCTATACCCTTATCATTTTGCCCTTTTCTGAACCTTTTCCAATTCCAATGTTATACCAATAAAATAAAAACCAGCAGGATCTTATTAAAGGGGATAAGACAAAATGTCACCTTTATTGTGAATACAAAGAGAATCATAGTAAGCAGATAATTATTCATTCAGTTTCACATTCATTCATACACACACACAGGTTCTGCATAGATGTCATAGTTACCAGCCTAGAAGTTGCTCATGCCAAGTTACTGGCCAGGTAACTTGGGCATGAGGGAGGAGCCGAGTCCTTGTCAGATTCATCTGATGCTCCTGGAGGGTAGTAGCAAAACCAGACTCAAAGCTCTTAGTCTTTTGGTTCTGTGCTTATAGGGATTTATTCCTATGTCAGTCTATGGGAATTGCTTCATCATGCTGTTGCTGAATCAATCAGCAGATGGCACATTCCTGATGGCTCCGTGCTGTCGGATGTTATCTTGTTTTTCCCATCCTTTGAGATGGTCGGGTGGATCCCAGTTTACCCTCCGGGGGGGAGGGGTGTCTGGTTATTCCCACTTGATGCCGCCTTCAGCTGATGGCCACTGAATTCCTAGGCTGGCACCTCCCTGATCATTCATTCATTATCTACACCAAGCATCCATCCACATACATACTGTCTCCACCACTTTCGGCGTGTGGACTAATTTATTTGAGACTCCCTGCTCTTTAATCAAAGAGGGTGGGGGTCTTTCTATGCTGTTTCTAGGTACTAAGCATGCATAAAGAACAAAGTCAAATAACTTGTTTGCAAGTTTCTCATAGCAATACAGTATCTTTCTGAGAACAGATACAATCAATGGTTTACACAGACAGTAGCTTGTAAGTTTAACAAGGGATCCAAGAGATCTTTTGCTTGGTAATGCTATGAGGTTTAAATTGTGGGGGACAAATTATGGGGAGTTACTTTCACTTGGGGAATCGCTTTCAGTACCTTCTTTAATATCCCTACACCAATATATCTTTTTTGAGATGGGGCAACCACATCTGCACACAGTATTCAAGGTGCGGGCGTACCATGGATTTATATAGAGGCAATACGATATTTTCTGTCTTATTATCTATCCCTTTCTTAATCATTCCCAACATTTTGTTCGATCTTTGGACTGCCGCTGCACATTGAGTAGATGATTTCAGTGAACTATCCACAATGACTCCAAGATCTTTCTTGAGTGGTAACAGCTAATTTAGACCCCATCATTGTATATGTATAGTTAGGATTATGTTTTCCAATGTGCATTACTTTGCATTTATCAACATTAAATTTCATCTGCCATTTTGTTGCCCAGTCACCCAGTTTTGTGAGATCCTTTTGTAGCTCTTCACAGTCTGCCTGGGACTTAACTATCTTGAGGAGTTTTGTATCATCTGCAAATTTTGCCATCTCACTGTTTACCAATTTTTCCAAATTGTTCATGAATATGTTAAATAGGACTGGGCCCAGTACAGATCCCTGGGGGATACCACTACTTACCTCTCTCCATTCTGAAAACTGACCATTTATTCCTTTGTTTCTTATCTTTTACCAGTTACCAATCCATGAGAGCACCTTCCCTCTTATCCCATGACAGCTTACTTTGCTTAAGAGCCTTTGGTGAGGGACCTTGTCAAAGACTTTCTGAAAATCTAAATACACTATATCCACTGGATCTCCTTTGTCCACATGCTTGTTGACCCCCTCAAAGTATTGTAGTAGATTGGTGAGGCATGATTTCCCTTTACAAAAACCATGTTGACTATTTCTCAACAAATTATGTTCATCTATGTGTCTGACAATTTTGTTCTTTACAATAGTTTCAACCAATTTGCCCGGTACTGAAGTGAGGCTTACTAGCCTGTAGTTGGCAGGGTCACCTTTGGAGCCCTTTTTAAAAATTGGTGTCACATTAGCTATTCTCCAGTCATTTGGTACAGAATCTGATTTAAATGATAGGTTACAGATGACAGTAGTCCTGCAATTTCACATTTGAGTTCCTTCAGAACTCTTGGGTGAATACCATCAGGTCCTGGAGACTTATTACTGTTTAGTTTATCAATTTGTTCCAAAATCTCTGTGACGGGTTGGGATTACAGAGACCTGCTTGGTGCTGCCACCTGGTGTGCCAAGGCTACTTTTGCCCCTGCTTTTAGGCCTTTTTTAGCTTGGGACTTTTGAATTTTGTTTGTTTTGAGCCAGATTTTACTGATCTGCTGCAAACACAGACCCAGGTTTGAACCAAGTTTACTAACAACTGTAAGGCTTTTGGAAGCGCTTTTGCCTTTGACATCCAGGTGCCCAACTTTTAAAGAGGTTTACACCCTTAATAAATTTGTTTTACCCTGTATAAAGCGTATACAGGGCAAACTTATAAATAGTTTGCCTTTTATTTTAAAGATAGAAAGATATGCACAGCTGTTTGCCTTTTTTAGGTAACAACTTGTACTTTAGGCAACTTAATAAGTAAAAAGTGATTTTAATAAGCACAGAAAGTAGGATTTAAGTGATTTTAAGTAGTGACAGACAGAACAAAGTGAATTGCTAAATAAAATAAAATAAAACACGCAGTTCTATGTTTAATTACCCTGTGTACAGATAGCCTGTTTACTAAACCTAGTAAGGTTATCTTTTTTTTAGCCTGGGTTCAGCAATCACTCACCCCCCTATTGTCTTTGTTCTTTGTTTAGTTTTTTTTAGGTGTGTTTTTGTGGGGTGGAGAGTTGTTTTTTTTTAGCCAGCTGAAGACAAAATGGAAGGGTCTCCCCCGGGCTTTTATAGTTTTTTGTGTGTGTGTGTGTGTGTGTGTGTGTGTGTAACATTATGTTACCATGGAGTTTTGGGATTACATGGGCAAGTTACATGTTCATGCACCCCCTGGTAACCAGCCCAACCAGTTGCATTTTTGACCAGGCCCCAATTTGGATTGGGGTCTGCAACTTTTTTTGTTTGTTAAGTGCTTGTACTTAACTTGTACATTCTTTCCTCCAGACCTGGCCCCATGCTCTTACAAAGGCTATGCATAAAACCAGCAAATATAAAACCAATATTTATAACTTCAACTACAACAATGATACATGCATACAAACAGGAGGAATAGATTTAGTCGGTTATAACTTTTACAGAGATATGTTACATGGCACATGTAGCATAAAACATATTCCAGTTACATCATGTATACATTTATAAGCCTTTCCCCATAAAGCTTTATGGGGTACACCATCACACCCTTTTTCTGAACTTACTGCCAGAGACTTGGACACTGTCCATGGCGGAGGCAGTACATATAAAACCCCTGTTTGTTTTTGGTTACACACCTTGTTAGTACCAGCGCACCACATGGTGTTATTAGCAAGTTGCGAGGTTCCTGGTCCCCGGGTGCCTGAAAATAGGTTGGGGTGTAGTATTGCTAACAGGATACAGATAGCAACACCTGTTAAAGCGTAGGTACCTTGGCATTTAGCCCTTAGTGCAATGAGGCGGTGTGCCTTAGTTTTTTTTTTTTTACACAGCAGCCTAGGCCTGTTATGCTTTTGCTGCTGTGCCGAGCTTTTAGCCTGTTAACCGATATAGGCGGACAGGTAACATGCTTGTAGGACTGTTTGGTTACCATTTTAAGCATGTACAACAGTCTTTTTTCACCAATTAGGTATGTTCCCCATCTTGAAAGGGTTGACCCTTGGTATTAACTTCTGTGTTTTAACCCACAGATGAAGTAGGGAAAGACACAAGATTACCACCACATCTGTGTACCCTGATAGGCATTTTGCCACTGGAATTTTTTTGGGCTGGTTTTCCCCCCCTTTTGGGGCTTTACCCACGCAGAGATTTGCTTCCTTTTGCTTTGAAGAGAGAGGTTTACCTTCTACCAGTGTAGCAAGAACAACTTTTTTTTGGACACCCCAGTATTTGTTTTTTACAGGTTAGCTGGACGGTCTCCCCCCTCCAGGAGGTCTGACCCCCAGCTTTTTTTTTTAACCTGATTTACAGGATAGGGGTCTGGCATTTTAAATGCAGACTTTTTACCCTCCTTCTGGGCAAGATCCTTTTGACAAAAGGTGGGCGGGCTCTTTGCCCCCCCCCCCTTACCTTTCCTTCCTGGGCTTTTCTCTGGGCCAGACACTCCTGTGTTTTCCCGAAGGGAAGGTGACCCTGGTTCAGCTGTGGGCTCACAGCTGCAAGCTAAGACAGACCCTTCAGTGGCCAGCAAAATTTTTCCCTTGCTATGAGGTAGACATTTCCCTCCCCCGGGGAGATAATTACAGGACAGGAACTGGCCACAGCCATCCCTGCCCCCACAGCTGCAGTTTTTGTGACTTTACCCCCCACTTTGGGGTTTTTAGCACAAGGTTTCTGCTTGCTGCCACCCAGCCCTGGGACAGATTTTGCCACAGCAAAGAAATAATTTTTCAGTAGAAACGGTGCAAAATTGTGTGATACTGTTGCCACAGTTAGCTTAGCCTGCACATTTTTTGTTTGCATGTGTACTTTAGCCAAAGGTGCAATGACTTTGTAGCCACCCACCAGTTCCAATTTTGCCACTTTACCTGGCAACCAATTCTTTTTTTGGATTAGGTTTCTCCTAACTATAGAAATTTTAGCACCTGTATTTTTTAACCCAGTGATTAACTTTTTATTTAGTTTAACAGCATGCACATGCTTACTGCTTGGTGGTGTAGAAGTTAACTTTACAAACCCTGTGTGGAAAGAGGCAGCAGCTTTATGGGCCACTTGATGCCTGTTTTCACTTAGCAGGGGACACTTATTTTTTAGGTGCTTGGTGGACTTACACTGATAGCACCTTCTGGGCTCCTCTGATTGTACAGGGAATTTGGGACGAGTAATAGGGGAATGGGGAGATGAATGCCCAGCCTTCTTTTTTTCAGGGGTAAAACAGTAACTTTGTTTTTTTTTTAACTCTGTACCCCTCTGCCAGTGGGTTATGCTTAATTGCAGCTTGTGCCTGCTCATAAGAGTCTGCAAACCCAGCTAATTTACCCACTGCTTTTACCTTTTTGTTTCACAAGTACTGTTTTACATTATTACTGCACATATTTAGGAATTGTTTCTGAGCAACCAAATTACACATTTCTTTAAAGCTTGTAATGTTTTTTTCCTTACCCACTTATTTACCAGATTTGTTATTTTATTTGCATAAGCCACATTACTTAATTTATTTCCCCATTTAAGACTGCTGAATTTAACCCTGTAGGTTTCAGGTGTAACCTGAAACTGTTTTAAAACCAGTTTCTTAAATTTACCATAATTGGAGGCATCACCAATGGGCATTTTATTGAATATGTTTAGAGCTTTGCCAGTTAATTTGGTTATTAAGGTGGTCATTTTTTGATTTTTAGGGATTGCATGGAGGGAGCACAGTCTTTTGAAGGTGTTAAAATATTTGGCTATATTCTTGGATTTATTATACTGGGGGCATAGACACTCCCATTTGTGGATTTTTGGGAAAGTGGAGCCGGCAGCTGAAGGGTTTTAACTTTTTAACTTTGCAACAGCCAGTTTATGCTTTTGGGCTTTTCTTTGGGCCTTTATAGCTTTTTTGTGGGCCAGCTCCTCCCTGGTTTTTTTTTTTGCTTTTACAGCTCTTTTGTGGGCCAACTTTTTTTTGGCTTTTTTTGCACTAATTTTTAACGTATGTAATTTGATTTGTTTTTGATGGGTTTTTTTTGTTTTGTTTTGTTTTTTGGTTATTTTGAGTTTGGCAAGATTCAGTTTTACCGTGGTCTTGCTTACAGACATTTTATTGCTGTTTAGTGCTGGGCCACGCCCCTCTTGGTTTACTGAAACTGGACTGCACTTAGCTTAGGAGCTTTTTAGTTAAGAGACTTTCCCAGCTTTTTTGATTTTTACTGTCCCTATTTCCCTTACCCGAAATAAGCAAACAGAAAATAACAAACCAGTAACCACTTTGTCTGTTTTCCAGCCACCACACTTAAAACTAACTTAAAATTACTACCAGTATTTTAAAGCAATTAGCTGTGCACAGATCCTGCCGACTACGCCACTGTGACGGGTTGGGATTACAGAGACCTGCTTGGTGCTGCCACCTGGTGTGCCAAGGCTACTTCTGCCCCTGCTTCCAGGCCTTTTTCAGCTTGGAACTCCCGAATTCTGTCTGTTTTGAGCCAGATTTCACTGATCTGCTGCAAACACAGACCCAGGTTTGAACCAAGTCCACTAACAACTGTAAGGCTCCTGGAAGCGCTTTTGCCTTTGGCTCAGGTTTGGGAATCTCCCTCACATCCCCAGGTGCCCAACTCCCAAAGAGGTTTACACCCTTAATAAATCTGTTTTACCCTGTCTAAAGCTTATACAGGGCAAACTCATAAATAGTTTGCCTTCTATTTTAAAGATAGAAAGATATGCACAGCTGTTTGCCTTTCCCAGGTAACAACTTGTACTTCAGGCAACTTAATAAGTAAAAAGTGATTTTAATAAGTACAGAAAGTAGGATTTAAGTGATTTTAAGTAGTGACAGACAGAACAAAGTGAATTACTAAATAAAATAAACTAGAACACGCAGTTCTATGTCTAATCACCCTGTGTACAGATAACAACCTCACTAGGTCCAGTAAACAGGCTATCTTTCTCTTAGCCTGGGTCCAGCAATCACTCACCCCCCTATTGTCTTTGTTCTTTGTTTAGTTTTTTTTAAGTGTGTCCTTGCGGGGTGGAGAGTCTCTCTCTTTAGCCAGCTGAAGACAAAATGGAAGGGTCTCCCCCGGGCTTTTATAGTTTTTTTTTTTCCTTTTTTGTGTAACATCATGTCACCATGGAGTTTTGGGATCACATGGGCAAGTCATATGTCCATGCACCCCTCGGTAACCAGCCCAACCAGTTGCATTTTTGACCAGGCCCCGATTTGGATTGGGGTCTGCAACTTCTTTTGTCTGTTAAGTGCTTGTACTTAACTTGCACATTCTTTCCTCCAGACCTGGTCCCATGCTCTTACAAAGGCTATGCATAAAACCAGCAAATATAAAACCAATATTTATAACTTCGACTACAACAATAATACATGCATACAAACAGAAGGAATAGATTTAGTAGGTTATAACTTTTACAGAGATATGTTACATGGCACATGTAGCATAAAACATATTCCAGTTACATCATGTATACATTTATAAGCCTCTCCCCATAAAGCTTTAGGGGGTACACCGTCACAATCTCCTCTAATGATACCTCAATTTGGGACAGTTCTTCAGCTCTGTCACCCAGAAAGAATGGCTCAGGTTTGGGAATCTCCCTCACATCCCCAACAGTGAAGACCGATGCAAAGAATTCATTTAGTTTCTCTGCAATGGCCTTATCGTCTTTGAGTGCTCCTTTAGCATCTCGATGGTCCAGTGGCCTCACTGGTTGTTTAGCAGGCTTTCTGCTTCTGATGTATTTAAAAAAAAATTGCTTCTAAAAATATATCTCACTTGTTCCATAGCCATATCATAAGCATACAGTAACTCCTCTCTTAATGTTGTAGTTACGTTCCTGAAAAATGTGACTTTAAGCAAAATGATGTTAAACGAGTCCAATTTTCCCATAAGAATTAATGTAAATAAGGGGATTAGGTTCCAGGGAAATTTTTTTCACCATGAAGTAGCACTCCACTGAGCCCTCAAGGGTTAACACTCACACTCTACAAGCCAGCAGGAAAGGAGGGAGGGCAGAGATGTGTTTCAGAGACAGAGATGCGCATTTCCAATTAGGTATCAAGAGTGGGTTCAGAAATACACTGCCTTGTTAATTAGATCAGCAGGTCCGCAGCTGCAGCTTCTGCCTAAGGCAACAGCTCCCTCCCTCATGTGTCCCCCCTGCTCTATGGAAGATGGGGTAAGCAAGGTGCAGGGGGACATTAGCCCCCCTCTTCTTCCCCTCCCCCCGACACAGCAAGCAGGCAGGAGTCTCGGAGAGCAGCCCATGGCAGTGGGGGAAGGGACAGCTAAACTGCCATTGATAGCCTGCAAACAGTGTTAGAATGGAGCATTTCACAACTGTAAATGAGCATGTTCCCTAATTGAGCAGCAATGTAAGAACGAAACAACATTAACCGGAATGACTTTAAGTGAGGAGTTACTGTATTTCCATAAAGAATATGGGGTAACACGTCACCAGGTCCACCTGGGGAGTTCCCCACCTCTGGAAGATGAAGCTGACTGCTTCCAGATGGAAGAACCGCTTATGCTGAGACAAGAAGGTCCTGCTGAGGTGATCTGCCAAAGCGTTCCTGGCCCCAGGGAGGTGTGCAACTACAAGACGGATGCCGTGTTGTACACAGACTTTCCAGAGCCTGAGAGCTTCCTAGCAAAGGGCAGACGACCTGTAGTGTTTACCATGAGGTAGCTAGGCATGGTCAACCCTATGTATAGGCGCCGACTCCATGGGTGCTCCGGGGCTGGAGCACCCATGGGGAAAAATTGGTGGGTGCTGAGCACCCACCGGCAGCTCCCCAGCAGCCCCTCCCACCGCGCGCCCTACTCACCTCGCTTCCGGGTTCCCGGTGCCGCCGGAGGCGCCTCCCACCGAAGGCGCTTTTTTTAGCGCAGCCGTGCACCTCTCAGCTGTTCGGCAAGGGGGGGCGGGGGAAAGCTCAGCGGGGCGGCGCCTCGTGGGAGGGGTATGGACCCAAAAACAGCCTCTTCAAAACCAAGTAGCAGAGTGGTGAGCTGAGTTGGAGGAGATGGTAGGCTTCTTTGGAAGCAATGAATGTTAATAATGCAAGTGTCCAGAGGAACAGTGGCTGGACACTCCAGGATGTTCAGAAGATGGGGGAGCTGGAGTGTATCTGTCGCTAACCCTATGGAGAGCAGGTGGTCCTGCATACGCTTAGAGGGGAAAGCTTGTGTTGCCTGTGACCGGTGGAGTTGGGGAGCTGGCTTCTGGCAGGCACAGACAAGACTTGCTCACACTAAGGGCAGGTGGTAGTGAGGTGCCTCATAACCCTGAGTCCCCCCCCCCGCCCCCCGGAAGTGTTATAGCTACCTACTTTGGTAAGAGACCAGTAGAAGAAAAGTGGGAAGGCTACAGATCTGGTTTTCTAATAGAATGCAATCTAGTCCGTCAGTATTAAATGTCAGTTATACTAAGGATGAGAAAACAGACAAAAGTGGGTGGACTTCTGGCTAGACAGACCTCTGCAGCTGGAGGAATGTGGATAGACAATCAAGCAATACATAGACCTTGGTAGATAGACATGAGGATTACAGTTCTTGAAGGCATCTTCTAAAACGATGCTCGCAGCCTGGTCTACGCTACAAAGTTATATTGATATAAGTCTCCTTGCTTTGATGTATTTATGCATGTGTGTCTATACTCACATTTTTCTTTGGCTGATGTAAGCAGCCTGTTACAGCAACACAGTAAAACCACCTCCCCAAATGGCACAGAGCCACAGTCAAACTATTTTGGTGGACACAGTGCAAGTGTGGACACTGCATGGCCTGTGTCAACCCTAACAACCCTCCAGCCACTGTCCCACAATGCCCTAATCCCTATGACAGTGATTGCTCTGCTCACAATTTTAAACTCCACTGCCCAATGGTTACAGAGACTGCAAGCAACCCCCCACTTTTAAAATCCTGAATTTTTTTTAATGCCCTTTCCTGGGTTCCCACCTTGGTGAGCACACCTAGCAGCTCCCCTTTGTTTGCATCGAACCCAACCATGCCTGCTCCACGTGAACTGAGAGGTATTAGACATGCTCCTGCCTAGAGCAGGCAAGAAGTTTTGGATCTCCTGGGCCTGTGGGAAGAGGAGGCTGTGCAAGGACAGCTATGGAACAGCTATAGAAATGAGGACATCTACAAGGCAAAGGGGTAACAGGGTGTAACAATATGAAAGGACTTGCAGACATTTTCAGGCAACATACTGTTTTCTGGGGGGACTGCTTGGAAGTGACACCTCCTACGAAACTGTCTGAGAAGCCATGAGGCTGAAGAAGCCATGTTGTAAGCAGCCACAATAAAGCTGGAGTTTGTTAATTAACCCTGTGTCAGAGTGAGGTCTGATCTGGCAGAAGACCCAGACACAACGAAGTATAAAATGCAAGGATCAGCACCAAGGCTGTGTGAAAGTGAAAGAACTTTGCCAAGAATAGCGAGGGAGGGAAACAGGAAATCTGGTGCTGCTCTGCAGACCAGCTGCATTTACAACGAACTGCATGCCAAACTTGGCATAGACCCCACCAACACCCCAGCTATCCCCAACTGTACTAGACAAAGTATTCACTTTTCATTGCTTTACTGGTACATTGGTGGGTGAGGTAATAGCTTTTATTGGACCAACTTCTGTTGGTGAGAGAATAAAGCTTACACAGGGCACTTCTTCAGATCTGGGAAATGTACCCAGCTGAGGGGGGTGTTAATGGGTTATAGGTTATTATAGTAAGCCATAAATCCAGTGTGTCTATTCAGTCCATGATTTTTACTCTCTAGTGAAGTTATGAATTTAAGCTTCCACGCTCATCTTTTGAAGGTGTTGTGCAGATTTCCTTTGAAAATGAGGACTGAGAGGTCAGCTATAGAATGGTCACTTTGTGAAAAATGTTCCCCCACAGGTGATATAGTGCTTTTCTCTTGTCTTCACTGGTATATGTGAGAAAATAAGAAGTTAGGAAGTAAATTCAACACAAATTATTGAACGGTGCTATGGCAGTCAGAGTACACATCAATTCGGTGTCCTATGCTTGTGTAGAAGTAGAATAAACAGAGGTAGTAGAGTTGGCATCTGCTTTTCATGGGCTAGACAAGGGGGTGGGGAGAGGGGAGTGTTGCAAAGCACTTTGTTTATGTAAACAGGGAATGTCATGTTATTCCTCCTTTGAGATATTGATGAAACTTCCATGGTGGTGCTCTGCAATCTTCTTCCAAAGGCTTTTAGGGATGGCTGCCTCATTTCTTCCACCACAATAGGACTAGGGTTGCCAACTTTCTAGTCACACAAAACAGAACACCCTAGCCCCGCCCCTTCCACAATGACCCCCTCCCCCCGCTCACTACATTCCCCCTCCCTCGGTGGCTCGCTCTTTCCCACCCTCACTCACTTTAACTGGGCTGGGGCAGGAGGTTGGGGTGTGGGAGGGGGTGAGGGCTCTAACTGGGGTGTGGACTCCTGGGTGGGACCAGAAATGAGGGGTTCAGGGTGCGGGAGGGGACAGGGAGTTGGGGTGTGGGAAGGAGCTGTGGGTGTGGGCTCTGGGGTGGGGCTGGGGATGAGTGGTTTGGAGTGCAGGAGGTGGCTCCAGGCTTGGGGGTGGGGCACAGGGATTCGGAGTGCAGGAGGGGACTGCGGGTTGAGGCAGAGGCTTGGGGTGTGGGAGGAATGAGGGCTCTGGGATGGAGTGATGACTCTGGGGTGGGGCCGGGGATGAGAAGTTTGGGGTGCAGGAGGGGGTGCCAGGCTGGGGGGTTTTGGAGTGTGGGAGGGGGCTTCAGGTTGAGGCATGGGGTAGTGGTGCAGGAGGGGGTGAGGGGTCTGGGGTGGGGCCAGGGATGAAGGGGGTTCACGGTGTGGGAAGGGGCTCTGGGCTGGGGAAGTGTGTTGGGGTATGAGAAGGTGACGGTTCTGGTTGGGGGTGCAGGCTCTGGGGTGGGGCTGGGGGTGCAGGAGGGTGCTACGGGTTTGGTGGGGTCTCAGGGCTGGGGCAGAGGGTTGGGGCTTGGGGTTGGGGTGTGGGCTTATCTCGGGTGGCTCCCGGTCAGCGGCGCAGCCGGGAGTGTGCTAAGGCAGGCTTCCTGCCTGTCTGCGTTGCATGTGCCCCAGAAGCAGCCAGCAGGTCCGGATCCTAGGCGGGGGGCCAGGAGGCTCCACTCGCCACTCTCACCCGCAGGGACCTCCCCCACCAGCTCCCATTGGCCGGGACCGGCCAATGGGATTGCAGAGCCAGTGCTCGGGGTGGGGGCAGCACATGGAGCCCCGTGGCCCCCTGCCTAAGAGCTGAACCTGCTGGACACTTCCGGGGTGCAGCGTGGTGCCAGCCAGGACAGGTAGGGACTAGCTTGCCTTAGCACCGCAGCACTGCCGACCGGACTTTTAACAGCCCGCTTGGCAGTGCTGACCAGAGCCGGAAGGGTCCCTTTTCAACCAGGTATTCCAGTTGATAACTGGACACCTGGTCACCCTAAATAGGGCACCTTCCCATGCCACTCTGCAATGCGTTCAGCTGGCACCATCGCAACAAAAAGGCTAATGGCATACAGGCACAGGCAACATCAGGACTCCAGTAGCAGCTGGGTTCTTTGTGATGCTCAGGAGTGAGATATCAGCCAAAATCACCACTTTGTGTGGAAAATAGTGCCACTATTTATTGCCATGCCCTATGCTCATACCCATGGAATAGGGGCCAGAACTTTATCGCTTTATGCAACAGAAAATCCACATCCCTTCCTGCCAGGCTGTATTCATCATGGAGCGCAGTGCTGTGCTGAGGTGCTCCAAAGCTGAAGGGATGGTAAGCATTTCTTATTAAAAGTATTCATGGGAATAAGGGAAAGGCATTCTGAAACTTGTCACTTTCCGTTGTGACAGTAAATCTAATGGTTTATGTATGTTTTTATCAGCAGCTTCTGGCACGGTGGTGTTGAGGGGTGCCCCTCCATGCCCACAGAACACCTGACCCTGAGGAGGAGGAGAAGGAAGAGGGCTAGGGAGGACATGTTCTGAAAGATCCTGCAAGCCAGTGCTGCAGCAGACCATGAACAAAGGACTTGGAGACCCATTATGACCAAGAGCACGGAGGAAAACAGAGGACCCGCAAAAGGCCTGGGAGCCCCAGCACAACAAGGAGCTGGAAATCCACCAGGACAAAATGGGTCTTCAAAGGCAGCAAACCCAAATGCTGCAAGCCCTGGCTGATATATACAGGTCCAACAATCCTGGACTCATCAGCCTTTGCACAACTTGGAGAACTACATGGTCACTGCTCACTACCCCACCCACCCTAGAATACCATTTGGCATCATGGGCCTGATACTTACCACGTGACACCAGGGGACAGCAAGGAAAACCTCAGCTTCACATACACTGCCTGTGAAAACCACAGATACATGTATGCATACACTGAACTACCTTTTTGTTCACACAAATGGACATAAATATTAACTTGCTTTCCAACAGGAATTTTGAGTTTCCTCCCCTCCCCCATTAAATTATGTTTGATGTTTGTATGACATTGTATAGGTTTGTCTGCGCTTCGATTTTGTGCCCTAAAATTTGGCACTCAAAATTCTATTTTTGGAGAATCAAAGTATCTTTATTAGATCACAACAAATATTACAGAATGCCGAAAGACAGTCAAGAAATCAAACAGTACTTATAAATTCACACCCAGCACCACAGAATCCATAGCCTCAGGAAAACACCCAGCCAATTTATAAATGTACAGGAAGCACCACCTGATTCGTAGCAGGAGGCAAAGCCCCAGGCCCAGCCATATTTACAATGTGCAGCAGGCAAAACAGAATAGATACCAGCAGCCAAAAACAAAAAATACATGATTTAAATTACACAAGACAGACAGTATCTCAAGACAGAACACCAGTGTGTCCGACTGGAAATATGAACCTTTAAAGCCTCTCTCAACTGCGTAGCTACATGTTGGGCTCTTGTAATAGCGTCTGGTTATTCAAATTCAGCAGACAGCCCCTGGTGGCAACTTTTTCTTCTTTACCTCACAGATACTGTGCAGGAAATAACAGGCAGATATAACCATTGAGATTTTTTTTGTGCTGGGATCTAATCTAGGAAGTAAACAACACCAGCTACCCTTCAATCTACCAACAGCACACATTCCACAGCCATTCTGCACCTACTGAGCTGGTAGCTGAATCTTTCCTTTGTGTTGGCAAGAGGCCAGTGAATGGCTTTATGAGCCAGGGGAGCAAGGGGTAGGCTGGATTCCCCCAGAATCACTACTGGCATTTCCACATCAACCATGGTAATCTGCTGTTCAGGAAAGAATGTCCCTGCCTCCATCTTTCTGTACAATTCTTTAAAGATGGGTGTGATGGGTTCAGTCATAGAGACCCTCTTGGGACTGTCTCCAGATGTGCTGAGATTACCTCTGAGCCCATTTTCCCTGTCAGCTTAGGACTCCAGAACCCTGCCTTGTTGATCCAGACACACTAGCCTGCTGCAACACAGACCCAGGTCTGGTCCACACCCCCAAAGTTGCAGACTTTAACCAAAAACTGCTCAGCGGGTTTCCTAGCTCCAGCACCTAGACACCCAGCTCCCAATGGGATCCAAATTCCAAATAAATCTGTTTTACTCTGTATAAAGCTTATACAGGGTAAACTCATAAATTGTCCACCCTCTATAACACTGATAGAGAGATATACACAGCTGTCTGTTCCCCCAAGTATTAATCACTTACTCTGGGTTCATTAATAAACAAAAATGATTTTATTGAGTATAAAAAGTAGGATTTAAGTGGTTTCAAGTAATAACAGACAGAACAAAGTAAACTACCAAGCAAAATAAAACAAAACACGCAAGTCTAAGCCTAATACATTAAGAAACTGATTGCAGGTTAAAATCTCACCCTCAGATATGTTCCAATAAGCTTCTTTCACAGACTAAACTTCTTCCTAGTCTGGGCCCAATCCTTTCCCCCAGTACAGTCTTTGTTAGTTCCAGCTCAAGTGCTAACTAGAGGATTTCTCATGACTGGCAGCCCCCTTTGTTCTGTTCCACCCCCTTTTATAGCTTTGGCACAAGGCAGGAATCTTTTTTCTCTCTGGATCCCCACCCCTTCTTCTAAATGGAAAAGCACCAGATTTAAGATGGATTTCAGCATCATGTGACATGGTCACATGTCCTGTGAGACATCCTTCTTCCAAGGCTGGCCCACACGCACATACCCAGGGAGGTTTGCAAGTAAACAGAGCCATTTACAACCAGTTGTCCTAGTCAATGGGAGCCATCAAACTTCCAAACCACCATTAATGGCCCACACTTTGCATAATTACAATAGGACTTCAGAGTTATACTTCATATTTCTATCTTCAGATACAAGAATGATACATACATACAAATAGGATGGACACACTCAGTAGATTATAATCTTTGTAACGATACCTTACAAGAGACCTTTTGCATAAAGCATATTCCAGTTACATCAATTTACCCTCATAAGCATATTTCCATAAAACATATGGAGTGCAACCTCACAGTGAGAATCTCATGTACCTTCCTTGACCATCCCACATTGATATCAGTGATGCATCCCCAGTGATTCATGAGTGCTTGCATAACTGTGGAAAATGTTCTGTTGATATACTCAGTAGCAAGGTGAGCTGGAGCCAAAACAGGGATATAAGTGCTGTCTACTGCCCCACCCAGATTTGGGAACACCATTAGTACAAATCCATTGACTATTTTCTGCATATTGCTGAGTGTCACAGTCCTGCATAGCAGGAAATGATTAATGGCCATACATATTTGGATGACAATGGCCCCCACAATGGATTTTCCAACTCCAAAATGATTTCCCACTCACCAGAAGTAATCTGGCATTGCAAGTTTCAAGAGCATGATCTCCGCTAGCTTCTCCATTGTCAATACAGCTCTCATTTTGGTGTCCCTGTGCTGGAGGGCTGGAGTGAGCTCAGCACACAGATCCAGGAACGTGGCCTTTTGCATCTGAAAGTTTTGCAGCCACTGCTCATCATTCCAAACCTGCCTTGCGATGTGAGCTCATTAGCCAATGCTCATTTCTTGGGCACAGAAGTGCTACTCTACAGTCTGCAGGTGCTTCCTGAATGCCAGCAGCATGGAATTTATTTTTTGCTACATCCATCGGCAAACTCTCCTTGAAGAGATTCCCCTCTTTCTCATTGTGATCCCAGTTGTTATGGTACTTCCTGAAGGTCTGCAAGTACCGGAGAATTTGCAACATTCATGACAATAGTACTGAGTTCTGTGGGCTCCAAGCTTCTGTCAGAGATGGCAGAGATCAAAAAGTGCTCCATGGGTCTGTGGAACTTTCAAAAAAACGGTGCAGAATCTGTGGGATGTGGAATGTATTATGTGATGGAGAAAGTTGCATGCTGGGAACTTCATCCCTAGGTCCCAGAAATCTCTGGGCAAGTTGTTATAATTCCACAAAATGCTGCAAATACGTCCCAAAAGGCATTGTGCTTGTCAGCAGAGCATGGAACACTGGTATACTTACCTATGGTGCAATGCACTTTACATCGATGCAAGCACTCGTGGTGAGTATGCATAATGCCAATGAAAGCAGACAAGTATCTATGCACCCAAGCAAAATACAAACTTCAGAAGGTGTATGAAATGTAACTTGAGTTGACTGAAGTTTGTAGTGTGTGTAAACAGGGCTTCAGTCAAAAGAGCAATTAGGAAAAACATATTGGCCCCCAATTCCAATAGAGAGCAAACAGTTTTAAGACCATTCATCAGCATGAATTGGTGCAAGAGGATCCGTGGTGGTACACAAAAGGAATCATAGAGGCTCTGTTATAGGACATAATTTGTTCTGTGTTTATATAGCGCCTTTGTTTCAGACATAGCAGTGAAATAGAAACTAATAACCAACAATGAAAGGAAACAAGTCATCAGCTGGTGATCTTGAGTGAGAACAATATATTGGGCTTACAAGAAGAGAAAGGGAAGAAATTAGAGCTGTCAAGATATTTAAAAAAATTTATCGCTATTAATCACGGATTAAAAATTAATCGCGATTAATTATTCTGTTAAATAATAGAATAGCATTTATTTAAATATTTTTGGATGTTTTCTACATTTTCAAATATATTGATTTCTATTACAACAGAATACAATGTGTACAGTGCTCACTTTATTTGTATTTTTATTACAAATATTTGCGCTGTAAAAAACAAAATAAATAGTATTTTTCAATTCACCTAATACAAGTGCTGCAGTGCAATCTCTTTATCATGAAAGTTGAACTTACAAATGTAGAATTATGTACAAAAAATAACTGCATTCAAAAATAAAACAATATAAAACTTTAGAGCCTACAAGTCCACTCAGTCCTACTTCTTGTTCAGCCAATCACTCAGACAAACAAGTTTGTTTACATTTGCAGGTGGTAATGCTGCCTGCTTCTTGTCTACAATGTCACCTGAAAGTGAGAACAGGTGTTTGCATGGCACATTGTAGCTGGCATCGCAAGATATTTACGTGCCAGATGTGCTAAAGAGTCATATGTTCCAGTCATGCTTCAACTACCATTCCAGAGGACATGCGTCCATGCTGATGATGGGTTCCGCTCGATAATGACCCAAAGCAGTGCAGACCAATGCATGTTCATATTCATCATCTTGAGTCAGATGCCACCAGCAGAAGGTTGATTTTCTTTTTTGGTGGTTTGGGTTCTGTAGTTTCTGCATCGGAGTGTTTGCTCTTTTAAGACTTCTGAAAGCAAGCTCCACACCTTGTCCCTCTCAGATTTTGGAAGGCACTTCAGATTCTTAAATCTTGAGTTGAATGTTTTTGAGTGAAGTTATGTAACCAAAAAAAAATCTACATTTGTAAGTTGCACTTTCATGATAAAGAGAGTGCATTACAGTATTTGTATGAGGTGAATTGAAAAATACTATTTATTTATCATTTTTACAGTGCAAATATTTGTAATAAAAATAATACATAGTGAGCACTGTACACTTTGTATTCTGTGTTGTAATTAACTCAATATGTTTGAAAACATAGAAAAATATCCAAAAATATTTAAATTTCAATTGGTATTTCATTATTAACAGTGTGTTTAAAACTGCAATTAATCGCGATTAGTTTTTTTGAGTTAATCGTGTGAGTTAACTGCGATTAATTGACAACCTTAGAAGAAATCAAATCATCTGAAGCAGCAGCATTAAGAAAAGAAAAATAATTTTATTTCTAGGTTGTAAGAAAGGATTTAGAATGATGAAGGAAGTATTGGACACATCCCTTCAACTCAGAACATAGACTTCCTAAATGAGCTGCTCCACTAGGAAAAAAGATCTATTGATAAATTGATCTTCTAACCTGAGATATAGCCAGCTTTGCAGCCAGGTTGCTGCTTGCTGGAGCCCATAAAATCACACAGAGCCAGCCACACACACCACAGAACAGGTTGTCACCCCTGCTCTCCAGTGTAAGAGGTGACCCTATTATCTGTGGTGTGTGCATCTGGTTGGTTGGATGGGCAAGGCCTGCTACAATATTCCCCTCTTCCCCCCACATTCATCTCCTCCTGGGGTAGCAGTGTTGGTAATCCCTCCTCAAAGCAGCAGATCTTGGAATTAATATTCTTTGAGCTGAGTAGGCAGTGCTGTTATTTGAGACTGTCTGCAGACTCAGGCAGACACCACTGCATCAGTTATACATGGGTCACCTTTTAAAGTCTTGCTTCAGAATCACAAGGACTTTTTTTACATGAAAACTTAGATTCTGAGGTAATCATGTGACTCCAGGAGCTTGCTGCCTAAAGCTATGCCTTAAACTGGACCTGGCTGCTAGGTCGAACCTGTGCCTCTGTCATTTTCCCATCTAAACTCCATTTTTGAAAGCTTTTTATAGGCTTTGATGTGAGGAAGCAGACACACAGAGCAGTGCCCTGTAGAAGCCAGTATTTCTTAATGTGTATTAATTTCCAAATGGAAGAAGCATTATTCATTTAAGAGACTCTTTTCTAACTTATGATCATCATAGAATCATAGAATATCAGGGTTGGAAGGGACCTTAGGAGGTCAGCTAGTCTAACCCCCTGCTCAAAGCAGGACCAATCCCCAATTTTTGCCCCAGATCCCTAAATGGCCCCCTCAAGGATTGACGTCACAACCCTGGGTTTAGCAGGCCAATGCTCAAACCACTGAGCTATTCCCCCCCCCCCCCCCGATGGGGTGTGTGTGTGTGCAGAATGCCTAGTGCAATGGGGCCTCAGTTCCTGACTGAGGCCTCTAGGCACTATGGCAAGACAAATAACAAATAGTAATAATAATGATAATCATTACACTTTGTCAGTTAAGTTTTAATGGATATACTGAGTGGGATTTTCAAAAGTGCTCAGGGGTGATTTAATTCTGCTCCCATTGATTTCAAGGATTTGGTGATGGGGTGTCTACCGCATGCAAGACTGGAAGGGGTAAAGGTGGCCCGGTGGGCCAATTAACTCCACAGGCTGCACCTGCAGGAGGAGCTAGGGAGCAGAGGATTGATTGGGAACAGGCTCAGCTGGGCAGGAACAAGTGGGACTTCCATAAAGCCAGGGAGCAGACAGCAGAAGGGGGCTGCAGGGTAGCAGGCTGCAGTCATTCCCTTGGAGGAGGGAGGTACATTACGGGCTATGGGTTAGTACACAGTTAC
This sequence comes from Macrochelys suwanniensis, assembly GCA_033296515.1. Classification (NCBI taxonomy): domain Eukaryota; kingdom Metazoa; phylum Chordata; order Testudines; family Chelydridae; genus Macrochelys; species Macrochelys suwanniensis. The sequence continues at coordinate 115,693,924 of CM065779.1, forward strand.
TCCCTGAGAGGAGAGAGTTGAGAGGCTGGCGAAGCTAGGAAAGTAGGAAAAATCTTGGGGAGAAAGCAGCAAGGGAGGACAGTGTAGGCCTTGGCTGCTGATCAGAGGGCCCCAGAGCTGGAATTTGAAGTAGAGCGTGAGCCCTGGTTCCCTACCAGCCACTGGGGAGGCCAGGCAGAAGACAGTGGGCTGCCTGAGATGGTTCATCCTGGAAGATTTTGTTACACAGCCCCAGCAAGGGGAATATGTTGGGTGACCCAGCTAGAGGGCTGAGTCATGAAGAGGAGGCTGCAGTTCTTGGAGTGAGCGGGGCTGCAGGGTGAGAGAACAATGGGAGAGACACCGCTTGAGGAAGGCACAACTGCCTGCCAGAGCTAATCCCCAGGATGGCCAGGATGAGGCACCACTAGTAGTGAGTGAACGCTGTGACAGTTTTTTTGAGATATTTATCCAAATATCGAATCTGAGGTATAGTAACTGCTTTCTTCCTAATCGGGTCAGATTCAGCTACTCTTAATTCAGGTTGAAGGCAGAATCTAACCCTGAATTATTTTAATCTGGTACACTCCATATTTGAGTCAACTTCACCTTGCTGTCATTGAAAGTGGTTTGTCTGATAATCAAAATATCTAGTCAATCTAAGTCCTTCATTTGTTTCGGAATAGATAAAGAGTGCAATTGGTATCATAACCAAGCAAAAATCTGATACATGTGAGAAATTATTAGAGGTCCATTTTGTGATCTAATGCAAACTGAAAGATTAGTAATTATCAGTAGCTCAGTTGTTATTTTTACTAGGTTATCAAAGCCCTTGGGAGGATTTTGTAAAGCTATTTAGCCTGAAGGAAAGGATTAAAGAGGTTTCTCCCTGTGAAACATCTGTTGCAAATGTATCTTCTAATATTCAGAGCAGAATGTTAAAATTAAAGAGGGGAATGGTAATTTCCCTTTTGGTAATCATACTTTCATGGCCACCTAGCTTCCTCGAGATTGATCCGCTGCTTCCCATTCCCACCCAACAAACAGTGGGGATATTTTCCTCTCCTCCAACTTTTTTGTACGGTATGGCCTCTAAAAAGTAATGGAATACTCCAGTTTTTTCTCATGTTTCCCTTCACTTTTTTCAACTCCAACTCTTCCTTCCTGCCCTCCCTGTCTGAGTTCCAGACTGATAGCAGGAGGAATAGGTATATGGAATAATTATCTGGAGATATTCCCATTTTGAGCGCCGAGGATCTCCCAAAACAAGGCTCAAAGAAGTTACTTTATCCTCCTCTTTAACTAGGTGATTTTTTTTTAACCTATGTCCATTAAAGTCAAAACTGTACTCGTCTCTGATACTTTATGGCCCAGCCTTTTCTCTATAGCTAGCTGGTGTCTGGTGCTCCTCTTCACATGTAGCCTCTGGTGTTCTCTCAAACCTGTAACCTCTAGATTTAACTTCTAATCTAGAGATTATGGAATACTCGACCAGCTGGATGTTGAACTGAGTAACATAGCACCCTGCACTGGCTCGGTCCTTTCCCTCCAGCTCATTTGGGTGGAGGAGAGAAGGTACCCATCAATAAGCAACCAGCTTCATTACAAACCTACATGTACTTGCAAACTTCAGTGCCAAGAGAAAGGGACAAAAACAAATTCCCAACTCACTGGGTTATGCCCAGGAGACCTTTAGCAAAATCAGAGACCAGACTTGATATTCTTCATATTTCTAACACCTTTTTTAAACTATACAAAAATTTTAATCACTATTCATGACATCATAAAGGAGGAAAAAAGGCACACATACAATTCTTTCCTCTTTAGTAGGCTCCCTTTAGAAACTAGGCATAGTAGATTCAGGTTGTGGGAGTGTGCAGGGCCGGCTCTGGCTTTTTTGCCATCCCAGGCCAAAAAAAAAAAAAAAAAGAGGAGCGGAATTTGCCGCCCTAAGATTGGCCTGAATGCCACCCCTTACAATGTGCTGCCCCCATGTGCTTCCTAGGCTGGTGCTTAGAGCCGGCCCTGGGAGTGGGGGGTAAAGTGTGCCTCAGCACCCTTATTTATGGGTGCCATCGTGTTGTGTTGGCGTCCGTTAGTCTCGAGAGACGATGGATATGCGCCCATGGGGAATGTTTAGTTGATGGTTGTGCAGTGTCTGTTGTGGCTGTGGAGCCCCACACAAGAGTGGCAGTCTCGATTGCATTTGCTGCATTTGAAGGTGGTGTCAGCTGTGGGTTGGAGCCACTGCTTCCTTTTTTGTTGCTTTTTTCGTTCAACGAAAAAGGGTGCCATCACTGTAGTATCTAAACCCTAGAACTGAGCGTCATTAACCTTGCTGTATTTCTGTACTCAGCAGAACTATTGACAAGTGGTAGAATCCTTTAAAATATATAGTTTTATTGCCAAACAGTAAAGGTTAATAAGCAGCATGAGTTTGGGCAAGAGAAACTGCAGAAATTTTAGGTGGCTTCATTTTATAAGCCCCTCTGCTCCCGTGTCAGGGGAGAGGAACAGAGTAGTGTCTCTTCCTTGTGCTGTGTTCATCAGTTCCAAGTGAAACTGCAGTCAGGAGAATTGGGGGCAGAAAAAAATGCCATTGAGGTATATTTGCATTGAGGAGATAAAGGAGCAGGGAAACTATAGCAACTAAAACCTAGTGCTAGACACTTCTGCTTCAGTAGGAGGTTTGGGAGCTATGCCATAAGGTCACTAAGGAAGGAAGAAGTTTTCTTTTTGCATGTAAAGTTTATGGAGGCAGGAATTAGATCTGCAGTAACAGTGAGGCTTGCAGGCAAATTCTGAAAGGCGATGGCTACTTTTTGTGTGCATGTTCATGTCCCTACCCTGTTCCCTTTGGGATGCCTAGCACGCTACAGGAACTAGAAGGAAGAAGTTCTTTGTACTCTCCTTAGTACAGGGTCTACCACTGCAACTAACCCTTGAGCAGTGGTACAAGTGGGATGAGACTGTTTGCCATACATGCACACCCTGAGAACCCGTGCAAGAACCAGTCACAATCTTGCCCTTAAAGAGCACCTAGATTATAGATTCTCCGATGACACTCTGTTGATGAAAAGGAAGTTGAGAAAATCCTCAGATACACTCTATCTGGCTACAGGAAGCTGCTGTTGCTTGATTTTAGAGAAGGAAGTACAACTTGAGTGAGCCAAAAGGAATCGTAGCCCCATACTTGACCTTTGCAGCTGAGGTTCCTGCATGAGATGATAAGCTTAGAATATCCACATGCAGGGAAGAAAAATCTTGTCTTGCAGCAGGAGGCTATTCTATATGTGATCAAGGTGTCCAATAACTCTGTAATGGCCAGTTAAGTAGGATATGGTTACATCATGCTACCAAGTACAGCATGTTATACCAATAAAATAAAAACCAGCAGGATCTTATTCAAGGGGATAAGACAAAATGTCACATTTATTGTGAATACAAAAAGAATTATAGTAAGAAGTCAGTTATAGCTATAACATTTCATTCAGTTTCACATTCATTCATACACACACACAGGTTCTGCATAGATGTTATAGTTACTAGCCTAGAAGTTGCTCATGCCAAGTTATTGGCCAGGTAACTTGGGCATGAGGGTGGAGCCGAGTCCTTGTCAGGTGCGCACCTGATGCTCGTGGAGGGTGGTAGCAGAACCAGACTCAAAGTTCTCAGTCTTTAGAGTCCATTCTTATAGGAATTTATTCCTATGTTAGTCTATGGGAGTTGTTTCATCCTGCTGTTGCTGAATCAATCAGCAGATGGCACATTCCTGATGGCTCCATGCTGTCAGATGTTTGTTTTTCTCATCCTTCCAGGTGGTGGGGTGGATCCCAGTTTACCCTCCGGGGGGGTTGTCTGATCATTCCACTTGACACCTTCTTCGGCCGATGGATACTGCATTTCTAGGCACCTCCCTAACCATTCATGTACACCAAGCATTCATCAACATACATTCTGTATCTTAATCACAATTTACTTTACTGTCTCCACCACTTTTGGGGTGTGTACTAATTTAGTTAAGACTCCCTGCCCTTTAATCACAGAGTGTGGGAGTCTGTTTCTAGGAACCGTTGTCTGTAGCGCAGTCAATTGCTGGCTCATGGCTCATAGCGGGGTTGTATACATTGTATCAATTACAAAAGCATGCTTTAAGAACAAAGTAAATTAACTGTTAGCAAGTTTCTCATAACAATAAAGTATCTTTCTGAGAACAGATACAATCAATGGTTTACATAGGCAATAGCTTGTAAGTTTTAATAGGATACCCAAGAGATCTTTTACTTGGTGATGCTAAAATTGGGGGGGACAAATTATGGGGAATCACTTTCACTTGGGGAATCACTTTTACTACCTTCTTTAGTATCCCTACAAGCAGAACCAGTCTTTGAAGGATGAACAAGGGCACTTAATCCAAGATGTGTGGCATTTACCTTGACCTTTACAAAATAGGACTCGGGGGTGAAGGCAAGGGAAGTCTCAGAGACTTCTGCTTGCTAGACAATATGAATGAGAAAGGCAGGATTTTTAATCCGGGTGAACAATGTGATGAATTGGATGAGGAAGTAATCGGTCAACAGAGAGTAGTGTGATGAATCTGCTGTGGGTGAATCTGATGTTGCTTTCCTGGCTTTTGACTGGAGATTTGATAAGTCAGGAAGGAAAAGAAGGCTCTGAGATGGTTGATGTGACAGTAGGTCATGAGGCAGGGTGTATAGGGAGAAAGATGGTGGCAGCTGGCGGAGTGCTATTTGGGACCCAACAGGGGTTAGGGTCTGTCTTGGGGCCCAGCAGCTGCAGTATCTGCAGCCCTTGCCTGACTCATAGTACTCCAAGCATTCTACCCAAGACTGTTTCAGACCAAAGGCTGATTCACTGCAGTGCCCCTGCAGTGAATCAGGACACAGGACACCTGGGGAATGGTTGCTTCTTGCTTTTTGAGGACCAGTTAGAGCATATGCATGTGAGAGTTCAGGGAGGCACAGCCAGACTCCTATGTTGGGTGAGCACACTGACAGAAGAACCTCATGTGGTTGCTGTGTTAACCACTGTGGTGCACTGTACCTCAAAGCAGCACCCTGGAACCCCCATATTCACCCTGTCATATAATTATGATATATTTCATCCAAAGCATGCCATGGAAGATATCATATGAAAGGTCAGGATTTGCTGAAGCCCATTGTTCTGTCAAAATATTTATATCGTTAGTGTGTATGAAGTTATGAGCTTTTGCTGTATGGTTGTTTACTGAAATATGTTCTAAGTTTGAGAGTCTCTACTGCTAGTTCCCCAGTAAAAACAAAGGAGGTGTTCACTTCCTGGAGGGTATTAAACGACCATTAATCAGCAAGGGAGTTGTAACAAGGGATTTACAATACTGTAAGAGTGCTGCGCAACATCACACAAGGGCGGACTCTGTGAGTCAGCAAAGACCACCAAGACATGTTTGGGCTTGTTTTCCAGGCACATGGACTGAGGACAGTGGAATTATGCTTTTACCTTTCTCCTACCCCACCTATGCTGGAAGCAACAAGAATGCTGGGAAAATAAAGACTTGAACTGAGGAGACTGGTCCCAGGCTAAAAGGGGAAGCCTGTGTATTAAGAACAGTAACATTTTGTCGGGGGATAATTGTTTGATCCAAATATTGCCTAGTCTAAAAGGTTTAACATTTAGATTATGCACTTACATTTTATTTTCTTTGGTAACTATCTGTAAGTGATAGGCACAAAGGCGAATCACTTATAATCTGTCTTTCTGTAGTTAATAAATCTGATTTATATTTTACCTAAAACAGTGTGCTTTGGTTGAAGTGCCTGGGAAATTTGTTCAGTTTACAAAGACTGGTGTGTGTCCTCTCCACATTGAGGGAGGGGCGCACTGGGTAATAAACTTATACTGCTCAGGCTTCTGACCAGGGCAAGATGGTACAGTTCTGGGTTGCAAGGCTGGGTGCTTGGGAGATTTGCTGGTGTCTTTATCTGTGTGATTTGTGAGTGGCTCAGGGAGCATTCATGAAATTTAGCTTGGTGTGGGCCTCCACATGCTGTTGTGCTGTGAGATAATAGTCCCTGGAGGGGTTTCCTGATTGTCACTGCAAAGCATTGTGAGAGACAGCCTAGGCTGGAGAGTTAAGGGGGCACAGTGGTACCCCTGTTCCAGGATGCACCCCAGGGATCCCGTCACACCCACCTCCTTCATTTGTCAGTGTTACCTAACATTGTACCTGGAAACTAATGGAGCTGAGTCAGATTAGTTGCTGGAGTCAGGAAAGGAACCAAAACCAGTAGACCAGATCAGGTAAATGGGCTGATAGCAGTGGGTAAAGGGAGGGAAATGGCCCTGATGAGCGCAGTTGGGTGATTCTGTAAAGGGAAAGAGAGAGATCTGGAGTTGGGGGGAGAATGTTGGTGCTTTTAGTTGAGTGTGGCATACGAAGAGTTCAAATTGAGTATGCTTGTTCTCTTTCTGTAAGAGTTAAAGCCCTACAGCATGTTTTTACAAGGAGTCTTTTTAAGGCATATTTTCTCTAGGGCCGTGATGTAGAGCACTGGCCAACTACTTGCTTTGGAAGCAACCACATTGGTTTGGAAGCAGTGCACTGAGGCTTAAAAAAAAAAGTATTTCCATAGACAGACACCTGGGCTTGAGTCACACAGCCAGAACTACAACTCTAATGAAAAATATGTGGGGTGGGGGAAATCAGGACAGGAGTGAGAATTCAGGAGACAAGTGCTATTGCACTAACACATGTATCAAAAGAACAGAAAACACTGAGAGGACATATCCCTCTCAGCCTCTCCAGATGTTATTCCTATGCCAATAGCATCTAGTGATTTGGAAATACTCTTTCCTAGGTATCTAAGAAACTGACACTGAATGTAGTATATGAGGCATATTCTTTATGGACAGTACATCTTTGTTACAAAAAACTCTGCAACTTCAACTGCCTATGCTAGTGACAAAATGATTCAAACAAAAATCACGTCTTTATATATATAATATATATATAAAATACCATTGTGAAGTGTTGCGTTCTCATTATTCCTACTAGGCAACTGCCCATAATAATATCCAATAAACAAGGCAATCTACTAATAGCAAATAAGAAAAGTTAATGTCTAAATGCCCCCTGGTATGACTCTATTGATTGTAGAGCAGTCACACCAGGATCAGTTAATCCCTTTAAAAAAATGTTAATTATCACTCTCCAAGGTCTTGATGTCTTTCCAAGTTAACATACTTCTCCAATAAATATATTTAATGTTGTACAGTTCAAGACAGGTACAGCTAGGTCAGGCATGTAGAACATAAAATTGCCCACTCAACCCTGTCTGTGTTTTATAACTTCATCCCCATATGCATGGTACCTGGTGCCATTTAATGATAAAATACTGCGTAGGTCAGGGTTACTCCACATTTTATTGGAGTGGCTAGGAGCTTGTAAGCTACGTGACTTTACTGTATTTTTTTATGAGTAACAAAGGATTTCTATTGCCAGGGATGTCAAGCAAGTACTTTCATGAGCAATACATTTCCTTAAGAGAGAAATGTATTCCCTTGTCTGCTAGTTTAAAAATTTAAAACTAAAACATCCATATTAAAACATTCCTCACATTAAACTGAAAGGTTACCTGTACTCCTATGAAGCTAACAAGAATGGGTGGATGACCAGCATCTATTTTGTCCCCTGTGATTTGATTATAGCTTTATGTCTGCTTTCCAGACATTTCTTTGAAAACAAAAGCTGGAGTGGAAAGCATTGTTTGTGCATTCCAGTGAGCATGACAAGTGGTGAATCCATAATTGCTCTGTTTCTTGTAACAAACACCTTCCATTTCTCTCACAAATATGCGACCCCCCCACCCCCCAGTCATTTCTGTGACCAGGTCATCATCACTGTTTATTTTAAAATACACCACAGAAGGGAACTGGTTGAGCAGTAAACCTAAGCAAATTGCAGAAATATGGTGAGGCAAGACAAACGATAACTCTTTTGGCACATTTGAAATGTATACTTAACTTGTCAAGCATTGCATGCAGGCGACTGACCAAAGTCAGGACCATATCAATGATTTTTAATTGTAAGAGCCTTTCATTTTAACGGCAGGTGTACTAAAATTCAAGTCTGCTGCCACCACAATCACAGATTCTTTAATAAAGAATAAGAATATGTATATGTCTGGGGATTTCTTTTGTCCTTTTAGTACTCTATTTGGAGGGAATAGAAAAGGTTGGGCATGGAGCAGGTGGAGCTAGATTGGCAGGTGCCAAGTCAGCCCATAACATTGTGATGCTTCCTTCCAGACACACCCTGACAGACTATCCCATCAATATCTGGCACACTAGTTCTTCTCCCAAGCTCAAACTGCTCTCTGGTCTCCTTCCTTCAGTGGATAGGTGGGTTGTAAAGGAAGCATCCTACCTCCATTCCCTTCAATTTACCAGGGCTTGGATCTAGGCACCCAACTACCACTAAAATTCAACGGGATCTGAGCGCCTATCTCTCTTGAGCTCTTTTTGAAAATTCCAGCCCAGAGCCTTTGGGCATAATGAGCAGAAATATAAAATGAGGGGAGTTATGGGAGAACTTCATGGGTCACTCAAGAGTGTATATGCATAGGAAACACTGGTGGAGGGGGGCGTGTTATGTATTGTAACATTTTGGCATTTAAAAATGACTGAATAAAAACATTAAGGGCCAACTGGGCTCTTGTGTGAATGGTATCTTACTCTGCACATGGTCCCTTTGTAGTTGAGGTCTCATTTTCATTAATCCTCAGGCTCCTTTGCACTACTCTAGTAGTGTAAAGGGTCTATACAATGGGTGTGAACAATTTTATTTATTACAATTTTTCCAAACAAATGCAAAAGCTTTAAGACCTCCCCAATTGCAAATATGTGCTTGCCAAACTTGGGCTTTTTACCTGCTTTATTGTGGTACTGAAATGTTTTAGACTGAGAGCTTATCTCTGTTAAACTCTTCTCTCAGCTGTATGCAGTCTTGTAGCTGATCCCAGGATATTAAAGACACAAAGTGGGTGAGGTAATATTTTTTTTATTGAACCAGCTTCTGTTAGTGAGAGAGACAAGCTTTTGAGCTTACAGGGAGCTGTTCTTTGGGTACCTCACCCACCTTGTTCTCTCAGCTGTCATGTTGCTTAGTGATTGTTTGTTTACTGCTTAGAAATGTAGTAATATCCAGTGTAAATTCCATATGAAATCTAGATCGAAATTCTTACATTATGCCCATGCAGGCATGCAATCAGGGTGGCATGCTCTGAAGTTTTTTTGTTGTTTGTTGGTTCATTTTTTTGTGGGTGGGTGTTTTTGCACACACAAATCCCTGGTTTACACATGCCCTAACTGAGACTGCTCTGTGGCTCAAAGCTGCATCTCAGAAAAGGAAATATGGCTGGATTTAATTATTCTAGAGTATTTTTCGGTTAATCTACATGGGATGTTTCAGATTTGCAGTTGATGTTGGCACACCTGACACATAACAGGAGAGGTTGTGTGGCTTTCAGGAATCTGAGTCTCATAGACTTTAAATGAGACTGAGGCTATGTCTACACTACAAACTGTGGTCAACCAAGTTACATCACCGTAGAGCCAACAACATTTATGTATTGCCTGGGCGCATGTATACTTGGCTGCTTGTGTTGGTGCTGCCTGTACTCACCAAGAATGCTTGTGTTGATGCGAAGTGCAGTGCACCGTGGGTAGGTATCCCCATGTGACACTGCAGTGGGGTGGCTGCCCCACTCTTGCAGAATAGCAGTTAAAAGCAGCCCTGGAGAAGGCTGAAGCTGGGAAGGAGGAGTAAAAGCTGCCATGGAGAGGGCTTAGGCTGTGCAAGGGCTGATTGGGGAAGCAGCCACACCTGTGGCCAGCTCAATCAGGGCCCAGTTGGCCCTTATAAGAGGGCTCGGGGCCAGAAGCTGGGACTCTCTTTCTAGAGGTGGAGAGAGAAGGACCTGGCTGCCTGGGAGAGCAAGGTTCCTGAAGCAAAGCAGGGCTGGGGAATAGGGCAAGGGAGCTGGGGAGCTCCAGCCTGGTAAACCCCCAGGCTGCATGCCTTGGTGAAGGCCTATGCAGGTACGGGGGTTGCAGAGGTGCAGCCCAGGGTTAGGTAGAATTTTATAATGTGCACAGAATTTTTAATTTTTTGGCACTGAATTTTTAATTTTTGGTGCAGAATGCCTTCAGGAGTAGGTATATTAAGGCAGTCTGCAACATCACATGCCAATGCTCCAATCTATTGCACAGCTCACCACTTTTCTAAATCTCCCTTTTTCTTACAATACATTACCAAAAAAACACATACACAAAAGCCCCCACCACATTAGTGGTCACCCATCTAGCCCACTACCTTGCCTATAAAGTGATAACTAGAATAAATATCTACTAGTTACCTACAAAGAGCTCTGAGTTTTTTTAAAAAAAGATGAACTCAGCTAGTGTCCTTGAGACTGTAACTAGATGTGTTTACTTAGACACACCTAATATGAATTTAAAAAATCTGCTTGGCTTAGTTGTATGCTTTCAAGAGAAGAAGCTAAGCCTTAAGGCCACAAAATATTGTCAGGAATAAGTAGATGTCTTGAAGGAAACAATTAAAAAGAGGTAATTATTTTCTGAGTTGATTTTTAAAGACAATTATATTATCTTTGGGAAAGATTACAAAGGCTGAACAGGATGATGTCCAGAAAGTCAACAGGTCATTGGAAGAAAGGAAGCATCTTAGCCAAAGAATATTAAAGGTCTTGCAACACCAGGAAAGAATGCATTTTGCCTAAAATATAAACTGTTCCACCTGCAGTAATCAGAACTACAGTAACAGATCTGTTTTACCATTACCTAGTGATTAAGATTCAAATATGCTGGAGGACTGTGGCAATAACAAGGGCCAGTCTAAAGACAATTGAGGGGGAAAAATGAGAATTTCCTGATTGTTATGAACAACCTAGAAAATCAACATACAGTCTAATTCTTTATCATTGTGGAGGAGAGAAAATCAGAATTCCTTGAATTCATTGGTTCCTTGACAGTTACCCCTTCCATCTCTGCAGATAGATGAAATGGTAATTGTATTCTAGATTCTGATCCAGTATTTGTATTTGTAACGCTAAGTTTTTGTTCTGCATAGGTATGTTAATGTGTCATGTCATCTAATCTCCCATAGTTTCAAAATGAACAACTATGTTTTGAGTAACAGTACAATAAATCATGGAAGTTCTATCTGTTCTAAATAAGCCAAATTTCCATATTTTTCTGCAGTTCTGGTCAGACTAAAGTCTCAATTACATTTTAAAGGTTTTTACATACTTGTAGAAACAAATTTGAGTTAATGTTCATTAATCATTTGAAAATACATTCTTCACAATGAAGCTAAAATAGGAGGAAATATTTAGGGTAAAATACTGTTTAAAAGTAATTTTCACATAAAATGCATAAACTGTTTTATTCTTATATCGCACTCTCATAATAGACAGTGAGAGGAAGGATTGGTTTGAGGACTCATACAATACAAATAGCCTCACCGCTGGGGAAGGCCTCCCTGCTTGGGGCAGGGAGGGCAAAGTAGCAATATGTGATTGGCCTGGGAAACATTGGTCATTAGGGACAGGTATGCTTAATCAGCCTGTTGTCAATCTTGCCAGCTCAATTAGCCAATAGTTTCAGTTTCTTGAAGTGGCCAATCTGTAGAGGTTTATAAAAATAATGTTAATAATAATAAAGGACAAAATACTGTTTTTGTAAACCTGTAAGGGACATATGAACATGCCCTAAAAAGAGGGGCATTTCAGTTTTTTCAGGGACACATGATCATCCTACCCCCTAGAAGCTTTAACAACCCAAATCTATCAATATTACAAAGAATCCTCAGCTGTTATGTTACAGCTAGATTTAATTTTTCACATTACTTTTAAGTAAAGGTGAGAAGACCTATATGTTAGCATTCTGTTGCTGTAGGTCCGAATCCTGCATCAGTATCTTATAGGGTTGCCAACTCTGACTGAAGCTATTCCGGGAGATTTTTTCCCCCCAACATGATGTAATGTTATTAATTGTACTGTTCAACCCATTCACGATATCAAACCACCATGTGGGGGAGGGGGGGTTGTTTTGAACTGCTAGCTAAATAGCTAATCTAATTTTTTTTAGCACTCAGCAGGGAAATTCAGAGAAAAAACAGGCAACATTCATGAGCCCAGGTATGCATCAGTTATGATAGTACTACTGGTTTACATTATGTATTATGTCATTACGCTGCCACGGAAAAGAAAAATGCAATCAGATGACATCGTTATGTTTTAACAATTAATGAAGTATATGAATTATGTGCATATATTATATTTATTATCTTAAAATATTTTATTAAAGTCTCCTGGATTACTTTCAATAGTTACTGGCAAGTTGAGGACAGTTTTCAGGACCCTGCCAGATATGACTTGGTATGTTTTATAGTGGGTACCAAAGTCAGCTGTTTATTTAAAAAGAGAGAGAGAGAAAGAGACCTGGACGCTTAACCAACTGGAAAGAGTGAATTTGTCTGTGACTCAGTAAAACATCCTTTTCTAAATTCAAGTAATATTCTTGCAGAGAATATCTACAGTAGCATAAATGGGCATCACTACAACAGTAAAAATTAAGCTTCTTTCATTAAAATTTGTTATTTTAAGATGTTTAAAATCTATGAATATGAACACTCATACCTTTTTACAAAAATTACTCTGAAATTGCTTATGCTATCTCATATTTTTGATTTTATTTAAAGAGGAACTCAATAAAATACTTGTTTAAAAAGTGTCTAACTTAGCACATTTAATGCAACCAAACAAATGCATAGTTCAGCAGGGTGTTTCCTTCCCTCTGCTACTCATAATCCGAGTTTTTTAAAATATAAACTTGGCTCCTAAATATAAAGTTAAATTACTTTCCAATAACAGCCAGTTAGAGCACACCAATTGTAGTAACACTGCTTAGACCTTTTAAACAATCTCTGCCAGAGGTTTTCACTCAACTAATGTGATTAGCTTTCAGAGATTACCCTGATCAGATAATATGCAAGTTAAACCTGTAAACCTCTTGTCATTTGCTCCAAAACACTTTGCACATGGTGGTAAATTCTCTCCTATTAATCAGCAAAAATTACAGACTAAATAGGTTTTTTTTGCATCTACAACTACTTTAATTGATCCTAAACTGCTGCATGCCACAAGGAACCACAACAGTAGTTTCCTTAACCCACCCAACAATATTGTTAATCTTTCCAGCTATACTCTCAGCCCAGCAGAAGAATCTGTCCTATCTCGGGGCCTCTCCTTTTGTCCCTCCAGACCCACGAACATGATACAGTTCTGCGGTGACCTAGAATCCTACTTTCGACGTCTCCGACTCAAAGAATATTTCCAACACACCTCTGTACAACATACTAACCCACAGAATCCTTCCTACAAAAATTTCAAAAAGAAGGATTCTGCGTGGACTCCTCCTGAAGGTCGAAACAACAGACTGGACTTTTACATAGAATGCTTCCGTCGACGTGCACGGGCTGAAATTGTAGAAAAGCAGCATCACTTGCCCCATAACCTCAGCCGTGCAGAACACAATGCCATCAACAGCCTTAGGAACAACTGTGACATCATAATCAAAAAGGCTGACAAAGGAGGTGCCGTCGTCATCATGAATAAGCTGGAATATGAACAAGAGGCTGCCAGGCAGCTTTCTAACTTCACATTCTACAGGCCATTATCCTCTGATCCCACTGAGGAATACCAAAAGAAACTAGACCATTTACTCCAGAAACTCCCTGGAAAAGCACAGGAACAGATCTGTACAGACACGTGCCCTGAACCCCGACCAGGGGTATTCTATTTGCTACCCAAGATTCATAAACCTGGAAATCCTGGACGCCCCATCATCTCAGGCATCGGCACCCTAACAGCAGGATTGTCTGGCTATGTGGACTCTCTCCTTAGGCCCTACGCTACCAGCACACCCAGCTATCTTCGAGACACCACTGACTTCCTGAGAAAACTACAATCCATCGGTGATCTTCCAGACAACACCATCCTGGCCACTATGGATGTAGAAGCCCTCTACACCAACATTCCACACAAAGATGGACTACAAGCCATCAGGAACAGTGTCCCTGATAATGCTATGGCTAACCTGGTTGCTGAACTCTGTGATTTTGTCCTCACCCACAACTATTTCACATTTGGGGACAATATATACCTTCAAGTCAGCGGCACTGCTATGGGTACCCGCATGGCTCCACAGTATGCCAACATTTTTATGGCTGACTTAGAACAACGCTTCCTTAGCTCTCGTTCCCTAATGCCCCTAATCTACTTGTGCTACATTGATGACATCTTCATCATCTGGACCCACGGAAAAGAAACCCTTGAGGAATTCCACCACGATTTCAACAATTTCCATCCCACCATCAACCTTAGCCTAGACCAGTCCACACAAGCGGTCCATTTCCTAGACATTACTGTGCTAATAAGTGATGGTCACATAAACACCACCCTATACCGGAAACCTACTGACCGCTATACTTACCTACATGTCTCCAGCTTCCATCCTGAACACACCACACGATCCATTGTCTACAGCCAAGCTCTAAGATACAACCGCATTTGCTCCAATCCCTCTGACAGAGACACACACCTACAAGATCTCTATCAAGCATTCTTAAAACTACAATACCCACCTGCTGAAGTGAAAAAACAGATTGACAGAGCTAGAAGAGTACCCAGAAGTCACCTACTACAAGATAGGCCCAACAAAGAAAACAACAGAACGCCACTAGCCATCACCTTCAGCCCCCAACTAAAACCTCTCCAGCGCATCATCAAAGATCTACAACCTATCCTGAAAGATGATCCCTCACTCTCACAGATCTTGGGAAACAGACCAGTCCTCGCTTACAGACAGCCCCCCAACCTGAAGTAAATACTCACCAGCAACCACACACCATACAACAAAAACACTATCCCAGGAACCTATCCTTGCAACAAAGCCCGATGCCAACTCTGTCCACATATCTATTCAAGTGACACCATCATAGGACCTAATCACATCAGCCACACCATCAGGGGCTCGTTCACCTGCACATCTACCAATGTGATATATGCCATCATGTGCCAGCAATGCCCCTCTGCCATGTACATTGGCCAAACTGGACAGTCTCTACGCAAAAGAATAAACGGACACAAATCTGACATCAGGAATCATCACATTCAAAAGCTAGTGGGTGAACACTTCAACCTCCCTAATCACTCAATGACAGATATAAAAGTTGCAATTTTGCAACAAAATAACTTCAAAAACAGGATCCAAAGAGAAACTGCGGAATTGTAATTAATATGCAAACTAGATACCATTACCTTAGGCTTGAATATTGACCGTGGATGGCTCGGTCATTATGTTAATTAAATTTATTTCCCCCTTAACACCTTTGTGTCAACTGTCTGGAATAGCCCGTTGATTATCACTTCAAAAGTTTCTACTGATAACAGTTCCTTTCAATTAATTAGCCTCTTAACATTGGTATAGACACCTCCACTTTCTCATTTATCTTTGAATGTATAAATATCTGTTCACTGCATGTTCCATTCCATGCGTCCGATAAAGTAGGTTCTTAACCCACGAAAGCTTATGCTGAAATAAATTTGTTAGTCTCTAAGGTGCCACAGGTATTTTTCTTTTCTTTTTGCTGACACAGACTAACACGGCTACTACACTGAAACCTTTAATTGATCCCTCACTCTCACAGACCTTGGGAGACAGCAGGCCAGTCCTCGCTTACAGACAGCCCCCCAACCTGAAGCAAATACTCACCAACAAATACTCACACAACAAAAACACTAACCCAGGAACCTATCCTTGCAACAAAGCCCGTTGCCAACTGTGTCCACATATCTATTCAAGGGACACCATCATAGGACCTAATCACATCAGCCACCCCATCAGGGGCTCGTTCACCTGACATCTACCAGTGTGATATATGCCATCATGTGCCAGCAATGCCCATTTGCCATGTACATTGGCCAAAAGAATAAATGGACACAAATCAGACGTCAAGAATTATAACATTCAAAAACTAGTCGGAGAACACTTCAACCTCCCTGGACACTCAGTTACAGACCTAAAAGTCTCAATTCTTCAACAAAAAAACTTCAAAAACAGACTCCAACGAGAAACTACAGAACTGGAATTAATTTGCAGACTAGACACCATTAAATTAGGCTTGAATAAAGACTGGGAGTGGATGGGTCATTAGACAAACTAAAACTATTTCCCCATGCTAATTTTTCCCCCTACTGTTACTCACACCTTCTTGTCAACTGTTTGAAATGGGCCATCCTGATTATCACTACAAACATTTTTTTCCTCCTGCTAATAGCCCACCTTAATTGATTTGTCTCGTTAGAGTTGGTATGGCAACCCCTCTCTTTTTTTAAGTTCTCTGTACTTCTATCTATCTATCTACTGTATTTTCCACTCCATGCATCTGGTGAAGTGGGTTTTAGCCCACGAAAGCTTATACCCAAATAAATTTGTTAGACTCTAAGGTGCCACAAGTACTCCTCGTTCTTTTTACTTTAATTGTGATGGTTTGTAAAGCTGTAAATAGAGCAGGTGAGCTTCTCTGCCTGACTTCATATTTTGTGTTTTCCTGACATGCATTTAGTGCTTGTGAAAGATTGAGAGAACTGGAAAATGAAGTTCTTTGCCACATCACCTTCTCTCTCTTTCTTTGTATCCTTGTTAAGGCATTGCAGCAATCTTCCTCTCTCCCAGAGTTCCCTATTCCTCTGTGCCATTTCCCCCACTGGGTCTCCACCCATCATCTATAGGTCTCCATTTCCCCAAGATCCTGATTTTCTTCTCTCTGCCCATTCTCCCCCAACCTGCTTTAAGCAACAATTACAAACACTCTGCTTGGTAATGAGTTGCTAATGAACAATTTTATTTTACTCCAAAATCTAAGTGCACCAGTGAGGTAGCGAAGTTGGATTGTGTTCAAGATTTCAACATACATCTGGTGTTGACACCTCAAATCTGTAGCTGTTATGAGTGGATTAAGAACATTAGTAATGTCTGTGGCATCCTGGACTCTTCTCTTTTACTGTAAGGACTCAAAGTTTTCTGTAGTACAGGAAGAAAATGTCTTGTTTACTCTCTTGCTGCCCAGTGAGTGATCATATGGAATAAAGTATTTATTTCTCCTATTCAAATAACAGCACTGCATAGTCTGTTTATCTGTCAAGCCAAGTTAATATATTTATGGTCTGTAGAGCTCTCTTCACTCCCAGCCCTCAGGCTTACCATGGAATCTAAGGTATGTAATGATGACATAGATATGATATACTTTACCATAACCTGTACTACAGGCAGCTGTTGTTGCCAATCTAACTCTCTTTTTATGCTGCTGTAATCCCAGCCAAGGAAACTTGTCTGCTGTATACATATAACACGTTGTGAATCGAATGATGTGCTGGAGGAGGCTCTTGAAGTTCCCAGGGGCTACTTGTGAACATTCCATCTGCTGCTTATGAAGAAGCTTACCCCTGTATGGCTAAATTATTAATTTATTTTTGTATTACAGTAATGCCTAGAGACTCCAACAAAATCAGGGTCCCTTGGTGCTAGATGCCACAAACACAGAGGGAAACAGCCCAAAAGAGCTTAAAATATAAAAGGACAAGACCAACACAGACTAGGAAACAGAGGCAAGGAGAGAGGACTCTCCCAAGGTCACAGAGCAGGCCAGTGACAGAGCTGGGATTAGAAGCAAAAATCTCTTGACTGCCAGTGCGGTGCCCTGTCTACTAGTCCAGGCTGCTGCCTCTAACCTAAACCATCTTCAGGAATGATTTGTCCTCAGTCTCAAAAGCCTAATATGAGGTGCATATTAGGGATGTAAATATCCATTAAAAAGTTATTTGTTTAAACAATTAAAATTATGTTGTTTAATTGGTTAACTGATTAAAGGGAGAGGGGCTGGGGCCGCTGTGGCTGGGTCTGCTCTAGCCGGCCCAGGGCTGGGGCTGGGGTCGGCCAGCACAGGGTTGGGGTCGGTGGGCCGGCGGGGCTGGGGCTGCTCCAGCCGGCCCACCCCTGGGGGTGGGGGGTAATGGTTAGGGTCAGTTAACCAGTAAGACTAATGCTTATCAGTTAACCATTTCACAGTTTAGTATTTTACATCCCTAGTGCATATGTTCGCCAGTTAAAATGGACTAGATTGCACCAAATACGTGTTTTGGCTTCTTCTTTTTTTTTTTTTTTAGATTTCTTGGCATAGAAAACCTTCATTTCCTGTCCCCAGTTACACGAATTGGAAACTGCTGTGTTAACAATAAGCTTGTTATGTATAAAGAGTGTAAATGTTTTTAGTGAAGTGCAATTGATGTGAATATGTTTGTTGCCATCTCCTTTGTTCATGAGGAAAGTATTGTAATTAATTAGTAAAGCAGTAATGGATCAGCAGAGGAAGCAAAGTGGTGAATCTGCTAAGGGTGAATCTTTCTACTGTTCTCGCTCCTACTTGGAGGGGATAGGTCAGTCAGAGGAAGGTTCCATAACACTCAGAGACCTAGAGGGACAAGTTCGGCTGTTCCCTGAGCTGATATTTTCTGGCTTACCTACATAGTGAAGATAAGAACGTGCATAATGTAAACAAACAAATTACACCACCCCTGACCATGCAATATCAATTTCATGTGATATCAACAGTGTTTCCCAACCAGTGTGTGGTTCCCCGAGTGGGGGCACAAAAGGCAATGAGGGTGGTTGCAAGGCATTTTATGACAATCTAAAGCAAAGAGAATCTCATTACCCCATTCATGGCACCCCATTATCTTTCACGGTCAAATATTCTCTGTCAGTCTCTTGAAACACAGACACAAATAAATGATACAGGTTTCATCTCTAGAGGGCCCTTTCAGCCTGACATTTCTACGATTCTATCAGACTGCCAAAAGCTTGAGAAAGGTATAGACAGGTCACCCAACAAGTTACAAAATACAAATGATTGGAATTTATTCTTAACTTTATTTCTATGTTGTATTGTGTTAAACAAACAAAAGTAACATAATTGAATACTGTTAAAATTACAAAGATTAAACTATATTTTGCTCTGTCAAAATGTGTACTGTAAATAGTTTTTCCGTAGTAAATTTCACCAAGAAGCATTACAAAATAATATATAAACTTAATTAACTTTTGGTAAATACTGGATCTTATCTTCCTTTCACTTAAGTCAATGGCAATGCTAATTATATGTTGGTGACAATATTTCCATTGTGGGGTTTTTGTTTTTATTGGGAGCAAGACTGGGCCCACTATAATTGTCAAGATAAAGTCTTACGTGCTAACCTTCATCTTACAACTGACCTGAGATAACTTTAAATTATTGGCAACAACATTTTCCAATGTACTGGCTCAAATTAAAAGCCTTGAAGGACTGGGTGCACACCAGAAGTTAGTCATTGTGATACTGAGCATCAGTGCACCTAACATTTAGGAGCCTAGAAAATCTCTGTGGTTCACGAAGCCTGAGTTGGGAGCCTGGGCTCCCTATATAATGAATGGGGAGACATAGGCATCTTAGACTGTGATTCATAAAATCCAGCATGCTAGGGGACTTCCCACCTAAGCTAGCCAATGTGAGATGCCAATCTTTTTTGTTGTTGGCATCCTTTCATCTACGGAAGACAGTGGGAATTGCAGCCTATGATGTAGATGATTTGCAATGTCTCATGTGACTGAATAGTGCAAAGCAAGATTTGCATGATCTTTGGCCGTTATTGCAAATGTATGTGTCTTGTTTGGGAGCTGCTTGCTTCCTATGGGCTCTTTTCTCTTCAAGCTGTAGGAGCCAGCTCTTGTCATGGGCTTTGATACCCTGATGGAGACGATGGCACCAGTAGCATAGCTAGGAGGGGAGCAGGGGGAGCGGCCGCTCTCCCTGAGCACATTTTCCAAAAGTGGCGCCTTTTTAATTTTTGAAAAGGTGGAGACGGAGCGGACGGAGGTGGAGCGACAAAATAACGCAGGGGTCCCGCCGCTGGCCTCACCAAGAGCCCGCTGCTGGCCTGGGTGAAAGAACCCAGACTGGCAGCAGGCTGAGAGACCCCTGCTGGCAGGAGCCTGTGGGGGGAATCCTAGAGCGGCGGCTGGCTGAGCCGCTCAGCCCGCCCCGCTCTGGGATTCCCCCCACAGGCTCCTGCCAGCAGGGGTCCCGCTGCTGGCCTGGGTTCTTTCTCCCAGGTCGGGTGGCGCCTTTTTTATGTGTTCGCTCCCCCTGGTGTTAGAACCTGGCTACGCCACTGGATGGCGCCACTTGTTAGGATCACTTGCCAAGATTTCCCATTGGTTAGGATCAATTCCAAATTCTTTCATATCTCGCTTGCATGTGTCTTTATAGCGAAGCTTGGGACATCCTGTTTTTCTTGTTCCCTCTGATAGCTCCCCGTATAGCATGTCCTTGGGTATGCATCTGTCTTCCAACCTACTCAGATGGCTCAGCAAGCGCAGTCGTCTTTGCTTGAGCAGGGCTGTCACACTTGGTAAATTTGCCCTTTGAAGAACCTCTGCATTGGTGACTTTATCTTGCCATTTGGTGTTGAGTATGCAGTGTAAACAGCGTATGTGGAAACTGTTTAACCTTTTCTCCTGAAGAGCATAAGTTGTCCATGTTTCCCCACCATACATGAGAGTACTGAGGTTGCAAGTTTGGTACACTAACATTTTGGTCTCAATGGTAAGCTTTGAGTTGTTCCATGCTCTTTTAGTTAGTCTGCTAAAGGTGGTGTCAGCCTTTCCAATGTGAACATTTAGTTCTTCATCGAGTGAGAGATTAGTGGTCTACTGTAGAACCTAAGTAGCTGAACTTTTGGACTACTTCTAGCTGGTTTGCATTTAAGGTGATTGAAGGATCTTGTGGAACCCTCTGTCCTAATACAACCATTTTCTTAATGCTGATGGTGAGAGCAAATGCCTGACAAGCACTTAAAAGGCGGTCCATGAGTTCTTGACTCATCGTGGGCTATAAGGGCAACATAAGTGAATAGAAGTTCCCTGATTAGCACCTCTCTGACTTTGGTCTTTGACTTAAGTCGTGACAGGTTGAAGAGTTTCCCATCAGATCTTATGTGGCGATACACTCCATCTTTCATGTTCTTAAATGCTTAGTTCAAGAATACCGAGAAGAAGATTCCTAAGAGCGTAGGGGCAAAAATCCTTGCTTCACTCCGCTTTTCTTCTCAAAGCTGTCTGAAGTGGACCCGTCAAACTGGACAGTTGCTCTCATGTTGTCATGGAATGAACGTATAAGACTTAACAGGGTTGGTGGCCATCCTATCTTTTCTAGTATTGCAAATAGACGTGCTCTGCTGACTGTGTCAAATGCTTTGGTTAGGTCCACAAAGGCAATGTATAATGGCTGGTTTTGCTCTCTGCAGTTTTCTGCCAATCTGGAGTGTGTGAATCACTCTGGAACTCATGTGGGCTTTAGGTGTACAGACACTGAGAGGAAGGCAGCAGTACACATGCCCACAGGCTGAAAGATAGGTGCCTAGGGAACTTTTACCCTAAAAATGGCTTAGGAGTTGAGTCAGTTTAGGTGCTTACAGAGTTAGGTAGGCGTTTTTGTGCATTCCAGTGATCCTGAAACCAAGATTTAGGTGCCTAAAACATAGACTTAGATACCTAATTTCTTCTGTGCATGCAGCCCAAAGTTAATATTCCAGGATCTCCTTTAAAGGGGCCCAAGACACCTCCAAGAACATTTATTTCCCTTCAGAAAGATGACCATCCTGACAGCTAAATTCCTCTGGAACTATGTTCCTCAAGGGGAAAGCTTATGAAAGTAGGAGACACAGCTTTCTTGGCTACAAGGGCCACAGTTATGGAACTGATTACTGGAGAAGATGAGTGCCCACAAATCTTGAAGACTTCGGAACATGATACAAAATTCATTTCTTGGACTTAACACTGCCACAAACATAACTAAGCACAGCAGAGCAAGTAAGAGCAAATAGTGAAAGTGAAGACAAGGAGAGAGAAGAGAAGTAGTAGGATGTGAAATAGAATAGAAGAAAATCAAAGGAAATTAAAAAACCATAAAAACCTCACAATCCTTTTTTTAAAAAAAAGGCCATTTTCAGATTTTTTTTTTGCATTTAAAATGTTTGACAAATACAGATTTGCATTATGAACAATACCTTGACTTCAGTAGAACCAGTGCCTGTTCATTCCAGTGGTAAATATGACTGATAGACTCTAAACCAGTGGTTCTCAGCAACTGGTCCGTGGACAGGGGCTAGTCCCTGAGATCTCCCTGACATGGTTTAGGAAAGCAGCAAGCCAGTCCCCAGGTATGAAAAGGTTGAGAAACACTGATCTAGACCACATCATTTGGCTAGTGTTTTGGTTCTTAGGCCCAGATCCTCAAAGGCCCCTGACTTCAATTGAAATAAATTGTAGTTAGCACATATACTAAGGGACCATTCAAGGTAGAGTGGCTTGTTAACACCTCTGGAGTCATAAGACAAAAAGAGGGGATTAGTAAATTACTGATGTTGTAATAAACCATAATTCCAGTTTCTCTGTTTAGTCCATGATTTTAGTATCAGAGAAGAGTAACAAAAATGATTAAAGGTCCAGGAAACATGACCTATGAGAAAAGATTGAAAAAACTGGGTTTGTTTAATCTGGAGAACATAAGACTGAAGAGAGCTTAACTGTTTTCAGGTACATAAAAAGTTGTTATAAGCAGAGTGAAAAAATGTTCTCCTCCATCTCTGAGGATTGCTTCTTAATGGGCTTAAATTGCATTGACGGGTTGGGATCACAGAGACCTGCTTGGTGCTGCCACCTGGTGTGCCAAGGCTACTTCTGCCCCTGCTTCCAGGCCTTTTCCAGCTTGGGACTCCCGAATCCTGTCTGTTTTGAGCCAGATTCCACTGATCTGCTGCAAACACACACCCAGGTCCGAACCAAGTCCACTAACAACTGTAAGGCTCCTGGAAGCACTCTTGCCTTTGACAACCAGGTGCCCAACTCCCAAAGAGGTTCACAGCCTTAATAAATCCGTTTTACCCTGTATAAAGCTTATACAGGGCAAACTCATAAATAGTTCGCCTTCTATTTCAAAGATAGAAAGATATGCACAGCTGTTTGCCTTCCCCAGGTAACAACTCGTACTCCAGGCAACTTAATAAGTAAAAAGTGATTTTAATAAGTACAGAAAGTAGGATTTAAGTGATTCCAAGTAGTGACAGACAGAACAAAGCAAATTACTAAGTAAAATAAAATAAAACACGCACGTCTATGTCTACACAAAGTTAACACAGATAAAAGCCTCACCAGATTTAGATCTTTTCCTTTTTACAGGCTGTAGAACTAGCCTGGGTCCAGCAGTCGCTCATCCCCCCTAGTGTCTTTGTCCTTTGTTCAGTTTCTCTCAGGTATGTCCTTGGGGGGTTGAGAGCCTCTCTCTTTAGCCAGCTGAAGACAAAATGGAAGGGTCTCCCCCGGGCTTTTATAGTCTTTTTCCCCTCCCTGTGTAACATCATGTTACCATGGAGTTTGGGGATCACATGGGCAAGTCACATGTCCATGCAGCCCTCGGTAACCAGCCCAACCAGTTGCATTCCTGACCAGGCCCCGATGTGGACTGGGGTCTGCAACTTCTTTTGTCTGTTAAGTGCTTGTACTTAACTTGCACATTCTTTCCTCCAGACCTGGTCCCATGCTCTTACAAAGGCTATGCATAAAACCAGCAAATATAAAACCAATATTCATAACTTCAACTACAACAATGATACATGCATACAAACAGGAGGAATAGATTCAGTAGGTCATAACTTTCACAGAGATATGTTACATGGCACATGTAGCATAAAACATATTCCAGTTACATCATGTATACATTTATAAGCCTCTCCCCATAACGCTTTATGGGGTACACTGTCACAGGGAGGTTTAGGCTGGACATTAGGAAAAACTTCCTGTCAGGGTGGTTAAGCACTGGAACAAATTGCCCAGGGAGTCTCCATCTTTGAAGGCTTTTAAGAACAGGTTAGACAAACTCTTGTCAGGAATGGTCTAATTATTAGTTAGTCCTGCCTTGAGTGTAGGGGACTGGATTAGATGACCTATTGAGGTCCCTTTCTGTCCTACACTTCTGAGATTCCAAGAGACACTGGATTTATGTTTTATTACAACAATCTGCAATCCACTACCCCCCAGTCTTTGTCCTATAACTGCAGAGGTGTTAATGGGCCACTCTACCTTGAGAGGTCCCTTAGAATGTGTGCTAACTTATGCTAAACAACCTGCTCCACCTTGCATTTAGCTGTGTGACGCTCAGAGTACCTTTCCCAGACCTGAAGAAGTGTTCTTTGTGGCTCTAAGGCTTTGTCTACACCACACAGCTTTTAGCGACATGGCCATGTTGACACGGCCATGTCACCAAAAGTTGGGCAGTGTAAATGCTGTTTGTCTGCACTTTTGCCGACAAAATACTTCCACCCACAACGAGCGGGGTTTGTGTTGTTGATAGGAGAGCACTCCTGCCGACAACAAGCTGTTTACACTGCCACTTGCCCTGGCAAAACTTTTGTCTTTCAGGGAGGGCTTTTTAAAGCACCTGTGAACGACAAAAGTTTTGTCATTCAATTGACAGTGTAGACAAAGCCTAAGGGTATGTCTTCACTAGCAATGTTAAAGCGCTGCCGCGGCAGCAAATGCTTTAATGTGGCTGTGTAGTCGCGGCACCAGTGCTGGGAGAGAGCTCTCCCAGTGCTGTAAAAAACCAACCCCACAAGGGGAGTAGATACCAGTGCTGGGAGCACGGCTCCCAGCACTGGTGCACTATCTACACTACCACTTTACAGCGCTGAAACTGAGCGACAAAGCCTAAAGTTTCTCTCTCATCATCAGGAGTTGGTCTAATAAAAGATCTTACCTCACCCACCTTGTGTCTCTAGTATCCTAGGACAAACATGGCTCTAACTACACTGCATATTAAAATCAATGCAAGTTCGGCACCAAGTACCTTTTGGGGATCTGGGTCTTAGTCATTTGATAGCATGCTTAGGTTCTACTGATATTTAGTCTCCTGGGATACTTTAACCCAAAGTGGTATGGGTTATGATGGTCAGCTACTAAAAATGTCTTACTTCTTTTGTGTGACATAAAAATGGCATTTGCCAGTTTATGTGCATTGTTAAATTGGTATAAAATGAATTAGGCATGCAATGCATTTTCGAAGGAGATACTTATCTTCATATACAGCCTCATGAAACTAGTTTAGCACCCTGCAAACATTTGAAGAGAGAGCAAAGTTGCACATTTAAGCATGCTGATTAAGGCCTGGATTCTGTGAATGCTTACCACCAGACATAATCCCTTTGAAATCAGTGGACTATTCACAGTTGTAAAAGCTATGCCTGAAAGTAAACATTTGCATGTTTGAGACTTGTTGTATCTTGTAAATTGATTGCATACAAAATGTCTGTTCTGGATGGACAACATTTAATTGCCTGCAAGCCACACCTAAGGTATGATATATACTATAATTGTGTAAATTACATAGGCATGCCTGCAACAGCACTCGATAGCCACTTAAATGGCTCTGGGGCTTAGATTAGAAGAAGTACCTGTCAAAATACAGGAAATGCCTGGTTGTTAATGTAACAAATTACATTAAAATATAACGAGTTGTATTAGTTGTGCACATTTTGTGGGCAAACACAGATTTTCCTAACATGATTTCATGACTTAAACCTTTTGAAAGTAAAGATAATTGTTTAATCTGCTTTTAATTCTGTGATTTAGACCTTGTCTAAACTAGAAAGCTGTAATGCCCTAAGTATACTGGTATAGTTAAACGGATGCAGTTGTACCAGTATAGCGGTATCATATCACAGTATAGTTTATCATGTATGAGAAGGAAAATAAGCAATACCAGTATGAGGCACCTTTATACTGGTATAACTGCATCCATGCTAGGGGCTGTAGCGATATAAGTACTTCAGTAAAAATTCACACCCTGTACCGACATAGTTCAGTTGGTACAAAATTTATATGTACCAGACCTTCCTCTTCACTGGCCCAAGCTTGCTTACATGAAATCTGTGCATCTTACTCCCATTGCCTTTAACAGGAGTGGGGTATAGCCCACTGCATGGGATTGAGCGTGTGATGATTTGGGAAATCTATGTTTGACTTATGAATTCTGGTTGATATTATGAAGTTGTTACTATGAAAATTGCTGAATCGTGAATGCCACTCTGATAAGCTGTATCCACCATGGTATGGCAGGGTTCTGCAAACTCTCTGCCAGACCAAGGACAATTGTGGGTTGCTAGAACTCAGTGACCATCTATTCAGGGAGAAGCACCTTGGGACAATGGATTTGCTAAGGAAGTTGGCTGGAGCTGGGAAAAGATACTTCCTCCTCTTTTCTGAAGGGAACAGGGAAGTGGAGAGAGTGGAAATTTCCCAAGCTGGTCAAACAGACGGAAATGACAAAGCAAGACAATATAAAAGGTATACAAGGACTCACAGGGAGGAGACATTGAGACACACATGAAGTGTTGGGCAGGAAGAAGGAAAAGGACAGACTGGCCAAGGTCAGAGAGGCAAACTTGGGGGAGGGAGGTTCCATGTTTGAGAACATCAGCCATGAGATGCAGCTGAAGAATTGTGGATGCCTCAGGGCTTGTCTACACTTGAAACACTACAGCTGCAGCACTTCAGTGCAGACAGTATCTATGCCAACATGAGGAGTTTTCCCAGCCATGTATGTAATCCACTTCCCTGAGAGGCAGTAGTGACTGAAGAATTCTTCCATCAACTTAGTGCTGTCTACACTGGGGGCGAGGTCGGCTTAACTACATCGCTCAGAGGCATGGATTTTTCACACCCCCAAGTGACATAGCTGGGTCAATTATATATTTTTAGTGTAGACCAGGCCTTAGATGGCTCTGACCCCAGTCCAAAGAATGCTCTGGAGTGGTGAGAACACTGAGGCAGAAAAATGTGTATTAGGTTTATTATTTTTGTATGTATCTGTATTTTTCATGCTATTAAAGAAAAAGCAATAGTTTTAGAATCTCATGCATAGTGTCTATGCATTTCATGTGTTAGAGCTATTATATGCCCCCTGAAGGCTCACATCTTTGGGTTGAGTTCTAGGAAAAGGTGTGTTTAAACTATGAGGGGAGGAGGGAGAGGGGAGACTGGTCTCAGAGCCCAGGTATTTGGGCTGTGGGCAGGGGTGAAAGTAACTTACGAGACTTACCAGTACGCAGGGCCGGGGTCCTGAGCAAACAGGAGGGGGGGCGCTCAGGAAGAAGGGGCGTGGCCTTTAAATCCCCGCCACTATCCCTGGGGCTTCAGCTGCAGTAGCAGCGGCTGGGAGCCCCGGGCCCTTTAAATCACTGCTGGAGCCCCAGGGCTCCCGGCTGCCGCCGCTACCCCAGCACTCTGGCAGTGGGGCTCTGGGGGCGATTTAAAGGGCCAGGGGCTCTGGCCGCTTCCAGGAGCCCAGGGCCCTTTTAAATTGCCGGCCTGCAGAAGCTGCCTCCTGCCAGTACGGTTGGCTGTGTACCGGCTCTCGCCGGTACGCCGTACCGGCTTACTTTCACCTCTGGCTGTGGAGTCTAAGTACCTGGGGGGGAGGTTCTAGACAGAGGGTCTGCTTCCCAAGTGTTCATCTAAGGACTCCAAGACAGGGGCAGTGTCTGGACTCTGTTCAGATCTCTGAGGCTTAAAATACCCAGGGATCCAGCAGCTGGATCCCCTCACAGAAGTCTGGGGTGAGTGGCCAAGGGCAGTCTACTGGATTAGTGACAGATTCTTTTATGTCTGCATATCTGCGATTTAATTAGTATTTGCAGCTCAATTAAATGCATTGTATTTCTTTGGTCACTGCATGTAAAAATACTTGAAGCAGTTTGTCTGATCATTTGAATGGGGCCAAAGAGGGAAGACATTAAAAGCTACTTTAAAGGGGAAGAAGATGTGAATTTAAGAAAATATAAAGGTACGGTAGCTCTTCTCCTTGTTCATGTTGATTAGCAGAGCTGGACTGACATGGGATGACAAGCATATGCTGCACCCTGTCAAAGCATGGCAGTGGGACTGATCCAGTGTGCTCCTATCTTCAGAGCTCATGAAGGTCTCCAAATCCAGTTCAGTTGGAATTAAAGATTAATTTATTGGCAATTTTACAGGAATGGAAAGAAAAAGGCACAAAAATATACCTACACAACTACTACAGAATGGAATGAAACTTGATTACAAAATACTGAAATATTACCTCCATCCTTTGTCTTTTCACTGCTTAATTCTGTCTGCCAACACTTCAGTCTAAAAAGCTTCTTTTTAGTGAAACTGAAGATCCTATAGTTTTGGAAATTCAAGTGTTAGGTCTCAATTACTATTTATCATTGCATTCTGTTTTACACTGGAACAAAATGATAACTTCCTTTGTTAGGAGTCTGCACTCCTTTTCAAATACCAAGTTTGGTTAACTTCTGTCTTACAACTGACACATTCTCTTTAAGAAATCCCTGCATTAATGTCCATCATCCATCCTTAGTGATACCAAGCATGTATGAGACCAGCCTATGTTAAAATGTTTATTGGGCAGTCTTTCCTGTCTGAGTTACCAAGTCTATCAGTAAACAACAGTATGTAGGGGAAGGATGGAGAATAAGCACTAACAGCACAGTTGATTCAGATATAAAATTATAGATAGGAGCTCAAACAGGCTCATAAGTTTAGTGCAGCCTATAAATCATACATCCAGAGTCAGTTAAGTGCCACAGCTTTCAAAAATGTGCATTTAATTTTTTAAAGTATCTGTGAACAAGCTCTACTTTTACTTTTCACCCTAAAAACAGATAAAGAAGCCTTTTTGATTATCCAAGACAGAATGTCAAAGTGCCAGGCATAGGCGCCGACTCCGTGGGTGCTCTGGGACTGGAGCACCCATGGGGAAAAATTGGTGGGTGCTGAGCACCCAACAGCAGCTCCCCGCCAGCCCCCCCCGTGCCCAGCTCATAACAGCTTCCAGGTTCCGCTTCCGGAGGCATGCCCATGAAGCCGCTTTTTTTAGTTCACAGGCTTGCCGCCCGTCGGCGCCTATGGTGCCAGGTCCACAAACTATTAATATACAAACAATCTTCTCTTCAGAATGCTAACGATTGCAACAGAAGAATCATGTTAAGAACATTCTGGTAGAGCATACGTTAAAATGAAACGAATAACATTTTAAATTCCACTTCTTAAGAAAAACAGAACATTTTTGTTGGATTTTATTTTTTTTCATATGAAAATGTTAACAAATACTGACTGACTATTGGTATAGTATTCTAAAACCTGTGGCCAATCGTCAGCTGCTATAAACTGGCACATAATCACTGAAATCAATGGATACCAGCTGAAGCTCTGGCACACTCTCTTTAAAATTCTCTGGTGTTATAGTTGAGAAATAATCATATTTCTGACTATTCAGGGAATGGTTGGTTTGATGCTGCAGGGTACTAGTACTCAGGGATGGTTAATTGTCTTCATGAACTATTTGTAATACAGCAGGCTGCCAAAACCTGAGACACTTAAGACATGGTAAAATTGAAATACTGCAGTAAAAAGAAAAAAACCAGATGTCATAAATGAATTTCATCTAGTTTAAAATTTAGAATATAATTAATGTAATTACTTGACAATAGCTGATGTAGCAACACATGTAATACTATTAAATTAGTACCTCATTATAACATCAAACCCTTGTACACACCATTTTCAATTAAAACTGTCCGATTACTTAGAGAGAAGTATATTTTACTGTGACTAACTATCCTTAAAATTCAATCACAAGCTGTACTTTTTTTTGTATTCTATCACTTGTGGGAATTGTGTTTTGATTTTTTTTTAACCTTAGGATTTCTATATTCCTTTCATATTACATTACTACTGAAAAGCTGTTTCTTGGTGTGTGGTGCCAACATTTATATCCTCTAGTTTTGAGCACTTTTAATTTCATTATGTTCTATGAAGTTTTCATTTTCCTGGCGTTTTGTGCCTCTTGAATGGTTATCCAAAGTATTGTGAATAATTGTCTCACTTCTTCCACAGCTGTTTGTGTGTTCCTTATGGGCAGATTTTTGGTGTTTTATTTTATACAGACTTTATGCCAAATCTTTTGTCAGAATTTTGTTGCATGGTCCTTTGCATGCACTTTAACCTTGGACTAGAGGCTTCCCAAATATAAAATGCAGAAGCTGAAGAAGGGAGAAGTAGAGAATGTGTTTAAGCAGTAGAATCTTTTTGAGTTTTATGAGAGTCCTGGGGAGAGAGAGGCCCAAGACACCTGTTTCTTGTTGCAAGGCAGCAGTGCTTGAGCTGAGGTTTCTGCAAAAGGGGGGTTCACAATGTGAAGTTTATCTGTTGAAGGAAAGAAGACGTATGTACATCTTGTAAATAAACAAATGGCGCTATGAAAATATTCTGACTCCGCATCACCAATTTCTCAGATGATTGTGGAGTATTTATTATGCACTGTCATGATGTCTGCCTACTTTATGGGATATACAAACCTGCCATAGTAAAACCAGAAAGAATAAAGCTCCAATTGGAATCTGATTCACAATCTCTTAAAGTCAATATAACTCTTTGCATGGGCGTCAATGGATCAGGTCCTTGATGAGGATTATACAGTGCTATGGCTACTGCTTGCTTTCCCCTTGTGTAGTAATATTGTAAAGAAAGAGGAGAGAGGGATGAATGATATGGAATAAAAAAAACTTGATCTGGTATAAAGGGATGGATGAGTGACAGCCTTTCTGATGCATCTGAAATGTATTGTGTTCTATGCCTGGTCTATACTTAAAAATTAGATTGCCCTAGCTATCTCGCTCAGGACTATGATAAATTTCACGCCCTGAGTGCCGTAGTTAGCTCAGCCTAACCTCTGATGTAGCTGTGGCTAAGTCGACAGAAGAATTTTTCCGTTGACCTAGCTACTGCCTCTCGGAGAGATGGATTAACTACATTAATGGAAAAATCCCTTCTGTTCATATTCTCTACACTACATAGCTAGGGTTGCCAACTTTCTAATCACACAAAACCACACACTCCCTTCCCTGCCCCTTCTCTGAGGTCCCGCCCCCCGCTCGCTCCTTCCCCACTCCCTCCATCCCTTGCTCTCCCCCACCCTCACTTTCACCGGTCTGGGGCAGGGGATTGGGGTACGGGAGGGGGGTGAGGGCTCTGTCTGGGGGTGGGGGCTCTGGAGTGGGGCCAGAGATGAGGGGCTTCAGGTGCAGGAGGGGGCTCTTGGCTTGGGCAGGGAGTTAGGGTGTGCGGGGGGGTGAGGGCTCTGGCTAGGGGTGTGGGCTCGGGGTGTGGCCAGGGATGAGGGGTTTGGGGTGCAGGAGTGGCCTCCAGGCTGGAGCCAAGGGATTCAGAGTGCAGGAGGGGTTGCGGGCTCCAGCTGGCCATGTGGGCTCTGGGGTGGGGCTGGGGATGAGGCATTTGGGATGCAGGAGGGGACTCAGGGCTGGGGCAGGGTGTTGGGGTGTTGGGTGGGGTGCGGGCTCCAGGAGGGAGTTTGGGTGCGGGAGGGGGCTCAGGGCTGGAGCACGGGGTTGGGGTGCTGGAGGGGTTTTGGGGTGTGAGGTCCCGGTGGCGCTTACCATGGCTCCCAGGAAGCGGCTGCCAGGTCCCTGCAGCCCCTAGGTGCATGGGCAGCCAGGGTGGCTCTGCACGCTGCCCTCGCACCCACAGGCGCTGCCCCCGTATTGGTGCCCGGCCAGTGGGAGCTGCGGAGCCAGCACTCGGGGCAGGGGCACGCATGGACCTCCCTGACTGCCCATGTGCCTAGGGGCCGCAGGGACTTGGCCGCTTCTGGGAGACAAGCGGAGCCAAGGCAGGCAGGGAGCCTGCCTTAGCCCTGAGCCTCGACTGCACCACCGTCTGGATTTTTAACGGCCAAGTTATCAGTGCCGACCGGAGCCGCCAAGGTCCCTTTTCAACCAGGCATTCCGGTTGAAAACTGGACACCTGGCAACCCTATACATAGCTCCAGCAGCACAGCTCCAGCACCACAGCTGTGCTGCTATATCGTGGACAAGCACTTACAGTCGTAACTTCTAGGAGGTGTAAACCTTTTGCATGAGTCCTTGGAGCAAGAGGGAGACTTTGCTCAAAGCTTAGAGTGCCTCTGCTGTAAAGATAGTAAAACAGGTTGTGCAAACCATTATAGAATTAAGCAAAATAGTTTCAAAAGGAAGATAATTACATCCTTGCAAAGCTATAAGTCATGATGTCCAATAAAATGCATCATGCACAAAGGGTGTGATAATTTGACAACTGCTCTCCTCTGGAGTTGCCTCATTACTTCAGACTTTTTATTTAGACCTTTAAAAAATTCTTTAATTTACTTTATAGACTTGGATATAGATTCTGTACAGTTAGAAGAGGGAAGGGTTGTTTTGATTTCTCTGAAATTAGATTTATTTTCCCATTAATGTTGTTTATCTACAACTTTAAAATGCCAATCAGGCAGACTGCTTCTTTCAAGTATTTTATGTGGAAGATTTATGAGGGGTGAATAATTGTGAACATTTTAGAGTATGGTTATCATGGTTTTCAGAAGTTTAGACTGAAGTAAAAATCCTTACTTGAGGAAAAATAAAACTTTCATATCCCCACCCTTCCATCCCTTGGGATTTTTAAGGCATTTTTGTAAACTGGGCAATTTTGGGGAAGTAACAGGAGAGGCTGATAGTTAAAATTAAATATTCATGAGCATAGAAAGCAGTACTTCCTTTCACATTGATCTTCCTCACATCAGTCCACCCCAGAATAGGCAGCAGCATTGTATAGAAAAAATGTGGGGGAGGGTTTGTTTTTTAAAAGAATATACTGTACTTTTTATTTAAGGCCCTCTCCACCAGGGGTCAGAATAGAAAAAATAAGTGGTGGTACTATCACCAAAGCCCTGCCCACCACTGAAGCTCTGCCCACTGGGGAAAGCAGACCAATTTTCTCACCCAATGCTAATCCATGCTGGCACTTCTCAAAGCACAGATCACTTAATTCTGCTCCCCAAGAATTGAGACCCTCCCATACGGACAACCGATAAAGATCTCCCTGCACAACTTCTGTGCTCAGTAGCAGATCTTCCACTATTGATGTACACAGAGAGCCACACACACAGAATTAATGCAAATTCCCCCCTATGTATAATAGACTCCATGTATATTATAAGACCCTGCTCACAAGGCCTTCTAAAACTGAAAGACCACAAGACAGAGCCCTTCACAATTGATTCAAAACCCCCACACAGGCCTTTTCTACAATTGATATGTACCCCTTCCCAGGCCTGTGGGTAGGCGTAATATTTAGGGAATCTTCACCGTCCTCCCAGGTCTGAGGGGGACAACCACACTGGGGAAGTGGGTGGGGTGTGGAGGGAGTTAAAGCCACTGGTCCCAACCTTGGGTGTTTCAGCCCTATGTTTCCAGAAGGGAGGAGGCACTTAGGGTGACCAGACAGCAAGTGTGAAAAATCAGAACGGGGGTGGGGGGCAATAGGAGCCTATATA
Organism: Macrochelys suwanniensis; assembly: GCA_033296515.1. Taxonomy (NCBI): domain Eukaryota; kingdom Metazoa; phylum Chordata; order Testudines; family Chelydridae; genus Macrochelys; species Macrochelys suwanniensis. The sequence goes on from CM065779.1 coordinate 115,727,546, forward strand.
AGAAAAAGACCCCAAAATTGGGACTGTCCCTATAAAATGGGGACATCTGGTCACCCTAGGCACTAGCTGCTCAGGTCACATGCTGAGACCAGCTGTCTTTCAGCAACCATGTGGAGAAGCTCTGACTGGCCAATGGAATTGACAGGGTGGGACATAGGGTTGGTGCCAACCATCTAATCGCACAAACCCAAACACCATTGGCCCGCCCCTGCCCCAAGGCCATGCCCCCGCTCACTCCAGCCCCCCTCCCTCCGTTGTTCGCTCTCCCCCACCCTCGCTTACTCTCACTGGGCTGGGGCAGGGGGTTAGGGTGTGGGAGGGGGTTCAGGCTCTGGACTGGGGGGTGGGGCTGAGGGGTTTGGAGTGTGGGAGGGGGCTCTGGGCTGAGTCTGAGGTAGGGAGTTGGAGTGCAGGAGGGGCTGCAGGCTCTGTGAGGGAGTTTGGGTATGGGAGGGTATGCGGGCTCTGGGAGGGAGTTTGGATGCGGGAGGGGGTGAGAGGTCGGGTTCTGGGCAGGAATTTGGATGCAGGAGGGGATGAGGGGTGTGGGCTTTGGGAGGGAGTTTGGATGCAGGAGGGGGTGCAGTCTCTGGGAGTTTGGGTGCGAGGTGCGGGCACAGAACTGGGGCAGGGAATTGGGGTGTGGAAAGGGGTTCAGGCTCTGGACTGGGGGGTGGGGCTGAGGGGTTTGGAGTGTGGAAGGGGGCTCTGGGCTGAGTCTGGGGTAGGGAGTTGGGGTGCAGGAGGGGCTGCAGGCTCTGGGAGGGAGTTTGGATGCGGGAGGGGGTGAGAGGTCGGGTTCTGGGAGGGAATTTGGGTGCAGGAGGGGGTGCAGTCTCTGGGAGTTTGGGTGCGAGGTGCAGGCACAGAACTGAGGCAGGGAATTGGGGTGTGGGAAAGGGTGAGGAGCATGGTGCTTACCTCGGGCGGCTCCCAAAAGTGACTGGCACATCCTTCTGGCAGCCACTCCTGGGCGGGGAACCAGAGGGTCTCCATGCGCTGCCCCTGCCCGCAGGCACCATCCCCGCAGCTCCCATTGGCCACAGTTCCCGGCCAATGGGAGCTGTGGAGTCAGCACTTGGGACAGGGGCAGCGCGCGGAGACCCCCGCCCGCCCCTCAGGGGCCACAGGGACGTGCCAGCCACTTCCAGGAGCGGCGCAGAGCTAGGGCTGGTAGGGAGTCTGCCTTAGCCCTGCTGCACCGGATTTTTAGTGCCTAAAATCTCCCAATTTGGCTTCGGTAGCCTCTGGGTGATAGAGCCTGATTCCAGGAGACTCCTGGCGAAATCAGGTGGGTGGCAACCCTGGGACAAAATAACTGTGGGCTCACAGCAGTGCCAGTCTGGTATACGGACGTGTACTAGCTGTTGCTGAAGTCCTCTTCAAAGTGAGGCCAGGACCAGGTTAGCAATAATTTGTTGGTTGTAGCCAGGAGTTGAACTAGGAAAAACCCAACAACAACAAAACCCCCTGACAGCAGTACTTTTCCAAGCTCTGACCACAAAACGAGCTCCATTCACTTGAGATGTGTCTCGCAGCAGATTGTGCAAGCATTCAAAATACAAACATCTGATTTGCTGGGCTCCGCTGACTGGGCTCCCGCTCCATAGAGTTGGGATGCTCCCCTGCATCCTATGGATTTTTGGAATCGGTAAATTATTGAATTAAACAAGGGTTAAACCAGTTTAAGTGCATCTGTATTAGCGTTATGCACCACTTTAATTAGATTGATTTTATGTAAAACTGGTGCAACTTTTTTATAGACAAATCCTTACTAGTTTTTAGGGAGAGAAGTAGAGATGAGTTTAGACACTTTCTGAGGACAGAAGCAATGGGAGAGTTGATTTTGATTATCATTTGCTTTTATAGAGGTGACAATTGGTGGAATGACTCAATAGAAAATAGTCACCAAGGTTTTTTCCACATGTGTTATGGTTCATAACAAGAAGTAAAAAAAAAAAATTCAGTAAGCAAACAGGCAAAACTACTCAGCTTTGTGTTCAACAGTCCTTTGACTACTGGTTTTGAAACCCTACCTTCTTAGCAGACTGTCTCCTGAACATCTGTGCAAAGGCTTGGGAGAAGGCTAAGCTAGAGTTCATTCTTTGTTCATCTGATATGAGGTATTGCCCCCAGGGAGCCTGTCATAGAAAATGTCAAGCCAATATTTTAAAAAAATTGTTACAGATTTTTTGGTATCTAACTTTAGAAACTTCGGTTTAATTTTTCCAGTTTAAGTTAAACGGTGTTGGAGCTGCTCAGCACTTCAGAAAATCAGCCCTAAGGTAGGCACCCAAAATAAGTAGCATATTTGAAACATTTGTGTCTAAACTGAAACAAGCCATTCTCATACCAGAATAAGGATATCCAGTCAGGGGGTTATACTGGAATAGCTATACCACTTTAAATTCATACTTTTGTTTATACTGGCATAACTTTCCGATGTCAACAAAGCCTAAGACTACTGCACTAAAAAGAATCACCATTCCAGGATGAGTCCAGTTCCCCCAAGGTGATGTCTGATGCATGATTTTTTTGTATCAAGGAAACACCATTGATCAATTTAGATGACAAACTACATTGTAAGTACAGAACAGATCTGTAAGAACAGAACATTTGAGATTTGATAAGTGCAAGAGAAAATAATTTGTATTGTTGGAATAAAGAGAACTCTAATTTCAGCATCCTATATATTTACTGTCCTTTTACCTGTATGTATTCCTATTTGTGAAAAATAATTGAGCTGCTAATTCTGGAGGGCTTTTTAATTAAAATTTCATATTTAAATAAATGGCTTCATCAGTGTTTTGGTGTCTTTTGTTTCTTTGGAAGAAACAGTAATAGGGTAGCATTGTTTTTCTTTTATATTTAATACCGACTGATGAAATGTAGTTCTGTCTCTTATTAATTCTGTTTAGAAGTTTTTGATTAAGCTGGCATTAGTCAATTGAAATATAGTTTTACAGGTTCTGAATAACTGGTCAACTGAAAAAGGAAAAATTTTCTTTTTCAGTCAATGGATTCTTTTGAAAGGGATTTTCTTTCCAGACAGGGTTTTGTGGAACAGCAAAATAAACTTTATTTATTTAGCTGCATGTACTTTCTTTAACATACTTTGTGTACTTATATAATACTCTTGCCTAAGACTCTCAAAGGCCTTTCAAAATATTTATTTATTCTTACACTAGATAATTATCCTCATTATACACATTGGTAAACTAAGTTAAATACAAATTATGCCAGAACCATGAACAGAATATATCAGGACTCATAGACCTGGTCTATACTGCAAAGTTATATTGTTATAGCTATATCAATCAAAGTGAAAAAACCACACCCCTGACCGACATAGCTCTGCCAACATAACCCTAGTATAGATGCAGCTATGTTGAAAGACGAGGGCATCTGCTGACATAGCTAATTTCATTCAGGGAGGTTGGTCCTACACCAATAGAAAAACTCCTTCTGTCAGGGTAGGCTGTATCTACACTATGGAGCTATGCTAGTATAGTCTCTGTAGTGTAGACATACCCCATGTCGTCTGTTTCGCTGTTAGACAAAAAATTCAGGCTCTCCATAATGCCTTGTAAGGACACCATTCTTGAGTTTTACTTATTTGGAAAATGAACATACTGGGAGAATCAGGCATGTTTCCTAATTCATGACACTACCCAATTTCCTAATCTGCATTCCTGTACCTGTCCTGCATATTTTCCCTATGTACAAACCAGTATGATCATTAGTAACCAAGTGCCATGCCTTAGCAACCATTGCTTTCATAAATTAAATTAGGGTGGTTCCTAATGTAACCTGCTGTAAGAGACAATGAACACATAGTATTCCTAAACTGATTAGATCACACTTTGAGACGGTGACTTATCTGCATAAGGTATTTAACAGAAAATGCCACAACTAAACTGCCCATACAGGGCCATGTCTACAGTACAAATTTAACATCGAATCAAGTTATGTCAGCATGCAGCCACCGCAGTTAGTACATTGCTTGTGAGTATGCACACTTGGCTCCTTATGTTGGCAGTGCACATACTCACTAGGAGTGTTTGTATCATGCAGAGTGCAGTGCACCATGGGCAGGCATCCCACTGTGCAATTTGCCACTGTTCAGTGAACTGACTTTTGGGGAAGTTTTGGCAATGCATCATGGGCCCAAACCAAGACACATGCAGGGCCGGCTCTACCATTTTTGCCGCCCCAAGCAGCGTGCCGAATTGCCGCCACGGACAGAAGCTGCCATTGAATTGCCGCTGCCGCGGGCGGCTGAACATAGAAGCTGCCACAGAATTGCCGCCGCGGCGGAAACGCACGTGCCACCCTAACAGTACACGGACTGCTGCCCCTTACAGATTGCCGCCGCAAGCACCTACTTGAAACGCTGGTGCCTGGAGCCGGCCCTGCACACATTAATGACGGGGAGCATGGGGTCAACTTCCCAGCTTGCAACTGTCTCTATTCCATAATGGTATCTGTATTCCATAATTTTCATGCCTTTTTTTCAAAATTCCACAAACTTGTGCTGCCTTCCTCGCTGTCCATCTTCTCTGACAGAAGCATGGCGCCTCTACAGCTCTGTGCTATTGTTATCATGAGCATTGCAAGCACAGGGCACATGATCCTGGAGTATTTACAGAGCAGCAAGAAGAACCGAATGAGTGGGGAACATAACAATTCTTTGGAGGACAGATTGACACAGCGAGAAGTGGAGTGCTTCTTCTGGGCCTGAGAAACAATCACTGACTGATGAGGTCAAATCGTAATGCAGATTTGGGATGACAAGCAGTGGCTGCAGAACTTTTGGATGTGCAAGGCCACATTCCTGGATCTATTTGCTGAGCTTGCCCTGGCCCTCCAGCCAGGGACACCAAAATGAGAGCTGCACTCACAATGGAAAAGCGAGTGGCAATCACACTGTAGAAACTTACCAAATGCCAGATTGCTACCAGTATGTTGGGAATCAGTTTGGAGGTGGGAAATCCACTGTGGGGGCCACTGTCATACAAGTGTGCAGGGCCATTAATTGCCTCCTATTACGCAGGGCTGTGACTCTCAGCAATGTGCAGGACATAGGGGATGTATTTGCAGCTATGGAGTTCCCGAACTTTGGTGGCGCAATAGATGGCGCACACATCCCTATTGTGGCACCAGACCACTTTGCCACTGAGTGAAGACATACACTAGCCACCTCGACAGCACCAAAGAATGATACAACTACTAACTCAGCAGGTACAGAATGGCAGTTGAATGTGCTTTTGGTCATTTGAAAGGTCACTGGCAATGTCTACTCACAAGATTGGACCTCAGTGAGAAAAATATCCTAGTGGTTATAGCTGCCTTCTGTGTCCTGCATATCTGTGAACGAAAGGGGGAAAAGTTTCTGCTTGGATGGAGGGCAGAGGCTATCTGCTGAATTTGAACAGCCAGACACAAGGGCTATTAGAAGAGCTCAGTGCAAAGTTATACAGCTCATGGAGGCTTTGAAAGACCATTTTAAGAGTGAGCCAGAGTAAAGTGTGTTATTTTAGTGTTCTACCTGGACCTGCTCTTTTGTGGCCTGGTAGAAATTGTGTGGTGATTGCTGTACATGTAGGAATCATCCTTGAAAGAAGCCTGTGCGTGAGTAATTTAATGTGGGGAGCTGATGCGCACCAGCAGCCACACACATCTTGGCAGAAGAGGCCCTGTGTCTGGTGGCAAGGAGGTCCAAGACAATCAGGGTTTCTCCTCCGTTGCAGCCTTCGTCCGCCTTCGCAGCCGTTGAGAGGTGATCCTGCTTCATCTGCCTGTTCTGCCGTTGAGGTCTTATGCTGGGTTGTGTTGTGCTAGCCTGCACTTTGTCTGGAACGCTACCAAAAGCTTCTAAATCAAGAATCGATTGTGACTGACGAAACCATCGACTCCATCCATCAGCACCCAATCTGGGAAACTCTTGCCAATCCACCAACACCTGAGGAGGTCTGCAAAGCAATTAAACAAATGAAGAACAATAAAGCACCACGTGGATTGTTAAGGGGGAGTATAGGAAGGTCCTGATATTGAGTTCTGAATGGGCTGCAGAGGGAAGCAAGCCCAAGATTGTTGAAACTGCAGGTCAATCAGAGTCTGCAGCATCTGCATTTTCTGCTGGAGAAGCCCCATTATGTCCTGGTGCATCTACCTCTCCTCTTCCTGCTGGGACTCCTGGACCTTTCTCCTCTCCCCTCTTTCCTTCTCGAGGCTCTCCACAATGTTCATTCTGCAGGCCCTGTGCTCATAGTCCGATGCAGCATTGGCTTGCAGGATCTCATTGAACGTGTCATCCCAAGTCTTCTTCCTTCTCCTCATCTGGCTCAAGTATTGAATAGATGTGAAGGCAAAGACTTTGATGGCCACAGTGGCAACCACTTACCCAGTTTGGATGTAGGTGGTTATTATTTTTACAACCATAAGGGCTAAAAACTTAGTTTTATTTTAATGAAAACCTAAATTCTGCAGAAGTTGATGAGACCCTTTATTTATCAGACCAAGATTTCAACTCATTCTTTGATAGGCAGGCAAACATTCAGCTGGATAGCTAGTAGACAGCACTACTAAGGGGGGCGGGGGGGTTCAGGTAGTAAAACTAACTTGTGGCTATAGTCAGCATGTGAAAGAGGGATTTGTGCCCAGGTGTCTCTGACAATCCAATCTCCCCAAGTATTTAAAAATCCTTTGGTGCAAAGTACAATATTGTACAGACTGATGGGCACTCATTGGTCTGCACAACATCATACATGCTTACAGAGTTGTATTAACAATAACGCAGATAGAAGGGGAAATGTAGTTATATAGACATTAGCCCTTCCTCTTTACTAATTATTTGTGGACTAGAACAGTAGTACTCTCCCAAACCCAGAGGTTTAAAGCCAGAAATCAGTCAGTGTCAGCTGTGTATAACTTCATAGTAGGTGCAACTCTCTTCTCAGGTGCTTTGGTCAGCAAAGAAATAGAGAGGGTGATCATTGTCGTTAGGCTCCAGGGTTAACACGCAACAAAAGGGTCAATATAATTACACCATTGGTGGGGCCCCAAAACACCTCAGCCAGACAAAGCCAGTACCGGCTCCGCGGCTGCGGTCAGACAGACAGACGCCCGGAGGGGGAGGGATTGGAGAACACCTGTCTGTCTGCACGCCGGCTCTTCAGGCCGCCCGCGCCATTTTGCCCTGGGCTGTATTGCGCAACACGGCGCGCTGGTCTGCTGGGTCGCCCTCTGGGCGGAAGGATACTGGGCGGAGCCGCCGGCTCGGTCCGCCGGGGCGCTGAGTCCTGTTGCCGGGTGACGGAGCTGCCGGCCCTCCTCCCTCCCCGTGGTGCTGGGAGCCGCCGCCGGTTTACGTAACGCCTCCCAGGGCAGGTCCCGGCTCCGTCCCGCCCGCCTCACTCGGGGACGGCAGCAGCGGGACGGAGTCCGCCGCCTCCTCCGGCTGCTAGAGGCCCCAGGGCCCCGCTGTGCGCCTCCACCGCCACGGCAGGTAACTAGCCGCCAACGGGCCCGGGCGGAGGGGCAGTTACAGGGCGGGGCGGCCTCAGGGGACCTGGGCGAGAAGGGGAACGTAGCCCCCCCGCCCGAGGGCGAGCCTGGCGGGTCTGGTGTCCCGCGATGGTCCGGGTGGGCAGCGGGAAAGATCCGGGGCTGACGCGGCCTGAGCTGGGTCGCTCGCTGCTCTTGGCGCGCCCGGGTGGGGGCTGTGGGGGTGCCAGGCGGGTTCGTGCCCGTCAGCGGCTCGGGCGGGGAGCGGCGATTCCGGGCTAGAGCGCCCCTCTCCCGGCTCCACGCTGCCGGGAACCCGCCTGGAGGAGCGGGACGGGGAGGCCCAGCGCGCGAGGGGAGGGGCGGGGGGGAGGGAGCGCGAGGGGCCGGCGCGAGGGGCTGGCGAGAGGCCGGTTAGGAGGGAGGGCTCGGGGGCGGGGCTGGGGGCCCGTCCGGGGTTCCCTGGCCCCAGCGCGGACTCTGCCTGGGAGGTGATTCCTCCCCGGCCCTCGGCGTCTCCGGGGTCGCCGTGCCAGGTAAGCTGGGCAAGAGGCTCGGCGGAGGAGAGGACGGCCTGGCCCGGGGTCGGGAGCTTTGTGTAGGGGCCTCAAGCGTCCCCCCGGCCCAGACTCTGGTAGGGGGCAGCGGCCATGCGTGCGCTTCCCTGGCCCGCGCCGGTGTCCCGATGTCATCCGGGCGCAGCGGGTAGAAACCTGGGGATTTGCCTCGGGAGGATTCAACGCCCCAAGCTTCTGATTAAGACAAGCAGGCCCTGCCCGGCTTGTATGTGACAGGGCTGGGCTGGGCTGGCCCCGGCGGCCACCAGGCCCAGGTCGTGAATAGATGGGGATCACTCCGTGACCTTTCCTTCTGCGAGTTACTGTACAAGACATAGGCGGCGGCGGGTGCTGCCCTATCGGGAGAAGCTGTGCGATCGGTCTAAACGTTTGTAATGAGGGCACGATAAAATACTCACTATCTAATGCACACTATATAAGGCTTGCGCTACGGGCAGACTTGGTCAGACACTTAAGTGTGTCTTTCTTCCAACAGCATTGTCCTTTAGGGGCCTATTGAAGGAAAAGGCGGATAGAGGAGGTTGGGGCTGGGGGCTGCTGCTGCTTAAAGAGGAGGAGCTATGATGGCGGGAGATTGATAGGGAGTTATGTCCTATGGTAACTGAGCTGTCCTTCTGGGCGGGCTCTGAAGTGCTGCAGCCTCTCACAGGCCATGGGCGGAGGCACGGGTACAAGGTTTGGCGAAGGTTACGGCTGAATGCAGAAGTGGCAGAAACTGACACTTCATTTCAGGAAAGTCGGCCTCACTTCTATCTCCTCCACAGTCTTTACTGTTTTAAAATCATATATTTAATCTGCTTTTACTGTCTCTTGTTTTAGTTAGTTTCAAATACTCATTGTCTGTATCTGGCACTCATTCGAAGGGGGCTCTTTTAATAAGGGCAAGCAAACTATCCTATCCTATGTTTTAATATTGTATGTTAAAGGATTTGGCCTGCAGTTGACAGAATTAAAGATTTCTGTCTTGAGTGTGTTTTTTCATACCACAAAAGTATTGTGGAGGTGACTTTTTCTGCCTTCGGTCTTGCATCATATTCTATACATTACTTTTATAAAGGGGTAGTATTACTGCGTTGCGGTGGACATTTTTAGGTTAAACCTGGCTTCAGATTATAGATATGTCAAAGCCTAACCCATCATGATTCCATGGACAGTTTTGTAAAATACATACTTCACTGTACTGTTCACTGAAGAATAGAAGTTTTGTGCTAATGTAGGAAAATCTGAAAATAGGCAATAGACTTAATTTCTAGTCAAAGTTGAGAAAAATTCTTTAAAAAAAGGAAATCTTTCTTATCTTTTAAAATGACATGTAATCTAATTGTCCCTTGAATCTAAGTGTCCCTTGAAATTGTAAATGGTACCAATGTATGCACCTGTTACATGTTGGTTTTGTTAATAGAACAGTGTGTTGTAACATAGTGTTGTACAGAAAAGACTAAGAAATAAATAATGTGTAATGTGTGAAGTGAAAGATTCTTCAGGTAGAATGGAGGTGGTGAACAATTTTAATAAAATAACTGTGCAACACCCCCATGCATTTATAGTACACTTCACATTGTATGAGATCAAACATTAAAGTGAGAATCTGCAAACTTGAATTGCAGGGTCGGATTTCTGACTGCCTGTTGCTCCTGAAATTGCTCATCACCAGGTTGGTGCCTAGAATCAGTGGAGGAGGAAGGGGTTTTTGGATGATGCAGTAGGAATGTTAAAGAACTATCCCTGCTTTGAGATCTGCTGGCTTGGTAGTCTGATCACCTCAAGAGAAGCATCAGGAAATACAAATATCCTTTTCCGCTTCCTAAGGAAATTCCAAAGATGCACCATGAAGGAGAACACACACAAGATGATTCTGATTTCGTCAGCATTGTCCTGCAGTAGTTTTTGCTCTGTGGCTTTAGTGGGAAGTGGCTGCTCTTGGTGGCATCATTTTCCTTCCTTTGTCCCACTTCCCACTAAAGCCACAGAGCAAAAACTACTGCAGGACAATGCTGACCAAATCAGAATCATCTTGGAGAACACACACTTCATGGTGCATCTTTGGAATTTCCTTATGAAGAGGAAAATGTGTTTGAAAGATACTTATTTGTAAAGTAGTTGTGTGTTCAGAACAGGGAGTGAAATTATCCTAGTTTACTTTTACTTAGTACCTGATTTTTTTTAAATACATGAAAGCTTACAGAAAAGATAAATTTTATAGTGGTCTAACAGAACAATATAGTAAAGTCCTTAAAACCTGCCTCTGAGGGAAATGGTAACTATACTCATGAATGAATATCACTGTAATAGGAATAAATAAATGACAATGCAGAGTAAAGTGAAATGCACATTAGGAGAAGGAATTGGAAATATTCTAGTTATCCATACCACTAATGGAATTCAGAAAGCAAATTGCTTTCAGAAAATGCTTAGTGTAGTGTCTCTACCATATTTCCTTTTGAACTGTTCAGTGGTGGTTGGAGCCACCATTTAGGTCAATAAAACATTGTGTCTGGCCTAATAAATCATTTGCACGTAGAGCTATTATCATAGACAAAAGTTAGACTTCTTGAAATTTCCCAGCAAATCAAGGGAAAAATAGACTTTACACATAAAATTGTAAAGATTTAAATGGATACTTAATTTCTGTGTTCAATTTCTATTTTTAATGTTAAATTATATTTAAATTGACAACAATTTGAGGAAAAATCTTATGTTCCTGTATTCATCACATTTGTTAAGTGACTTACAAATTGTTCTTTGGAAGAAATACCTAGTAACTGTAGGGTGGTTTGAATGCTTCAGCTAGTAAGGTTATTCCTACAGTTACTGACTTTAAAGAGGATTTATAATTAATGTTTTACTTTGAATTTATGTTGCAGGAGATGATTTTACAAAAGTGGATTCAGCACATCAGCACTAGATGTTAGGGGTTAAATGTGTGGTGTAGTGGTCCATAGTATATGTTGTGGTTTTGTTAAGATAGCTTAAGCATTTTAGTCACACAGCTCTTATTTCATGATAGTTAAAACTTGAAATCCAGCTTTTTTTAAAGTTTGTAGGAGGAGTCATTGAATTTACTGTAAATACAGTAACTCCTCACTTAAGGTTGTAGTTATGTTCCTGAAAAATACGACTTTAAGCTAAACGATGTTGAACGAATCCAATTTCCCCATAAGAATTAATGTAAATGAGGGGGTTAGGTTCCAGGGTAATTTTTTTCACCAGACACACACATACACGCATACTATAAGTTTTAAACAAACAATTGAATACTGGTTCACAGGGATGATAGTGAAGTTTGGTTGAGGTGGAGGAGTCAGAGGGTGGGATATTTCCCAGGGAATGCCTTACTGCTAAATGAACTAAGCAGTTGGCTGAGCCCTCAAGGGTTAACTCTCACACTCTACAAGCCAGCAGGAAAGGAGGGAGGGCAGATGTTTCAGAGGTAGAGATGCACATTTCTCCTTTAAGTATCAAGAGGGGGGTCAAAAGTACACTGCCTTGTTAATTAGATCAGCAAGCCCAACAGCTGCAGCTTCTGCCTAAGGCAGCAGCTCCCTCCCTTGTGTGTTCCCCCTGCTCTATGGAAGATGGGGTAAGCAAGGTGCAGGAGCAGGGGGACAATAGCCCTCCTCTTCTTCCCCTCCCCTCCACACAGCAAGCAGGCACCCTGACATTAGCCCCCCTCTTCTTTCCCTCCTGCCTCTTCTCTCCCCCCCCCCCCCCAGCAAGCAAGCAGGCAGGAGTCTCGGGGAGCAGCACATGGCAGTGGAGGAAGGGACAGTTGAACTGTGGCAATTGATAGCCTGCAAATGACTTAGAATGGAGCATTTCACAATTTTAAACGAGTATGTTTCCTAATTGATCAGCAACTTAACGAAACAACATTAACTGGGGTGACTTTAAGGGTGACTTTAAGTGAGGCGTTACTGTACTCCACTTCAGTCTATCAGTTATTTCTTACATAATTTCAGGCAAAAATGTCTGAATGTATGCATTTAAAAACTTCTTGAACTGTCTTCCAGAATTCTTACATTTTAATCTACAGTTAATATTCAGCTTCTCTGCCTCCACTCTAGTATCTGCTTTGCTGAAGTCTTTGAAGGAAGAGCAGTTTATTTGAAAGTAGGTAATTCACCCCATACACTGCTTAAGTTCCAACAACTATAGTTAAACTATAGCCTGCTAAAGACTTAAATTGGTGCATAGGCCCTGTACACAACTGCTACAATGAATTTCAACCTAAATGATATAGCATCATTTGGATTTTTGTCTTTTACATATTGGTCTACATTCCCGTTAAGGGAGAAGCAGTCATTCTTTCTTAATTGTGTAATAAATATTTTTTTAAATAAATATTTGTTCCAGTAATGCCTACAACTTTATAGGCAGTATGCATATACACAGGAAGACTCCACTCCTGTCCCAAAGAGCTTGCAATCTTTAAGAAAACAAATAACATTGGAACCATATACTTTTTATATACTTAATGTTTTATTATCTCCAATTTATAACATTATACATGAAACAGTGTTGCCTGTTGAGTAGAGTACTGGACTGAGACATGGGAGACCTCGGTTCTAGTCCCTGCTGTCAATAGTCTGCTGGGTTACCTTGGGCAAGTGATATCACCTCTGGTACTTCCATTTCCCCATCTGTAAAATGGGGATATTGATACTGACTTACTTTGTAAAGCACTTTGAGATCTACTGATGAAAAGTACTGTATAAGAGTCAGGTATTGTATTAAATGTTGTTAGTTGGTGAGTTTCTTGTAGGTTTCATGGAAGAAGTTGCTCTTGTCAAGGGGTTTTAAAGGAGAGGGTAATAGCCTTACATACTGGTTTAGGGAAGGTGTTCCATGCATATAAACCATGGAAGGTGTGAAGATGTGAGAGATGGATCAGTGGGGTAGCAGGAGACTGGAGAAAAGGAGGCTGTTTATATAATGCTTTACAATTTTAATGTCAAAAGTGATGTTAAAGTGATGAAACTGACTTACCGGGTTAAGGGTTTAAGCTGTCATGTATGTACTTTTTTGGTTTAAGAACACCCAAACCACCTTTATTGGTACTTCAACTAGCCTTTTGGCTAGAAATCCGCAAATGGATCAAAAGTAGTTATTGTCACTTAATGAGGAACTAATTCCAGTGATCTCTTGTGACATTCTAAATTGTCATCAGTTGCTTGGAATAGAGACGTTTGAAATCTATAGGAATGGAGTAGTTAAAATGTATGGTATGTAAATAAGAATTCTACTACTTTGAAGTGTTATGTGGCTTTATTAGTTTAGTATTTTGGATGCATTTAGGATCCAGACCTTGAAGAGAGAATTTCTTATTAACTTCTTACCTGATACAACTGAAGATCACAAAGTAAGTCTGTTGCATTAGAACCACATTGTTCATTGCTTTTTTCAGTATGAGATACCATTAACCTCCTAACTTGTAGACTATTTACACTAGAACAGTGTTTTTCAAAGCCTGGGTCGCAACCCAGTACTGGGTCGCAGCATATAAGGCACTGGCTGCTCTGGTCAGCACCGCTGACCAGGATGTTAAAAGTTCCATTGGTGGTGCTGCCCAGCTAAGGTAGGCTAGTACCTTTTCTGACACCGTGCTGCGCCCCGGAAGTGGCCAGCAGTAGATCCGGCTTCTAGGCAAGAGGGTCACGGGGGGAGGGACAGATGGTGCCTGCGGGCAAGAGTTGTACAAAGCCACTTGCGCGCCTCTGCCTAGGAGCCGGACCTGCTGCTGGCTGCTTCCGGGGCGCAGCGCGATCCGCGGTGCCAGGACAGACGGGAAGCCTGCCTCTGCACCCCAGCTGTGCTGCTGACTGGGAACTGCTGGAGGTAAGTCTGTGCCCCTTGCCCCAGCCCTGAGCCCCCCCCCCAACCTGGTACCCCTTCCTGCACCCCAAACCCCTCATCCCTGGCCCCATCCAACACCCTGAACCGCTAATTCCTAGCCCGACCCTACAGCCCTCACCCCAACCCTCTGCCCCAGCCCTGAACCCCTCCTAAACCCCTCATTCCCAGCTCCGTTGGGTCGCGGGCATCAACAGTTTTCTTCAGCTGGGTCGCCAGAAAAAAAGTTTGGAAACCACTGCCCTAGAAGCATCCCACTATGTGTACAGCCATAATTGTGTGTTAGATTTGAAATACTACCACCCAACCGTGCAGCCTTCATTACTAGCCCAAATAGATTTGTTTTAGAGTACTGAAAAAAATGCAGCCAATTCCCTGTGATTTATATAGTGGTGTAATTTAAAAATCTTTTATTGTAAACTTTTCTGGATGACATCATGATGCTGCTTGAGGACTTGGAGTTAGTCACCTAATTAGCTGAAAGTTGCTCTTGAATTACTTCCCATTCCCCTTTTTTCTTCTTCTCTGTCCAGTCTTCTGGAGTAGAGCAAGTTTATTTTGCTCCTTATTTGGTTGTAATATTAGACAGTATAAATGAGATTATAAAGTGCTTGATCTTATGTCTAACTGCTTTGCTGAAAATTATACTGGGTTGTGTGGCTGACATGGGCCTGCTGGTCTGCACTTAAAAATTAGATCAACCTATTTGTGGTGTTCAGGGATCTGAAAAATTTTGCGCCCTGAGCCCTGTAGTTAAGTTGACCTAACCCCCTAGGCAGATGCAGCTATGTAGACAGAATAATTCTTCAGTCAACCTACCTACCCCCTCTCAGAGCAGTGGATTAATAACATTGACAGAAACCCCCCTTCCGTCAATGTAGAAGCATCTACAGCTATGCTCTACTGCTGGTGAAGCTTCCTAGAGTATCCTGAGCATCTGATTTCAGTTAAATGATCATTTAAAGGGAAAGCATAGTTATTTTAATTCATTGTCGCTTGAAAATGTTAATTTCCAGTTCAATACTTGTGTGGAAGCTTTGCTTCTGTCAACTGTATGTGGCAAACAGGATTATCTTACTATAAGCCTGAGGGGGAATGTGTGGGCAGTGACTGCAACGTAAGACCAGAGTTTGAACTCAGGCTCAAGGCTAACACCCCTTTCTGTCTACACACAAAGTGTGCTAACCCAGGGTTTGGACCCAGAACCCCAAGGGGTTGGATGGTCCAAGCCTGAGTCAAGATGAAACCCAGGGTTCAAGCCCTCTTACTTTGAAGTATAGATGCAGCCCCACTGGATTCGTGCTCTGGGAGTCTGCCAAAATTATTTCACGATCCCACGGACTGACTTTCTTTGTCCTCTGGACAGTCATGTTTTGTGGACAGTCACATTTTCCGACGCTGCGCCATGAAGAAAGGGCTAGAGTGGCCACATTTTGGAGAGGGCACAGGGAAGTCTTGGTTATGGGTGGTTGGACTCAGGCCTACTTAATGCAGTGTAGATGCTAGAGCCCCAGACTGGGACCCAGGGTTCAACAGTCCTAACCTGGGGTTGCAAATGAGTGTAGACACTCGAGCCCTAGGTTCACAAACCCAGGGTCTGCTAACTTGTGTTCTGCTAACCCTGGGCTTATGTTGCAGTGTAGTTATGCCCAGAGGAACTTCAAAGTTCTAATTTTTAGTAACTTGGTTCAGTAGCTGTGACTTATTTAAGAACAGAAGTAATTTTCTTGAAGGATGTAGACCTGCCATTTTTGCCAGTGTTGTCATCATTTGGTGAAGCGTTATGTAAATGCTCAGCATGTTAATGAAATGCTAAGAATGCGCAGTTAAAATACAACTGGCAATGGGAGAGACCAGGTGGTTGAGGTAATATTTTATTAGAGCTTCTTCGGTTGATGGACAAGACACACTTTTGAGCTCCACAGAGCTCTTCTTCAGGTCTGGAAAAAGTAACCAGTGTGTGTCAGCTAAAAACAAGGTGGGCTAGATTAAGGATAAGGGCTTGACGGATATTACAATAAACCACTTAAAATGAAGTGAGCAATTAATACTTTTATAGTCATAGGACAAAACGGTTAGGTCATAAATTGTAATGAGGCATATAACCAGTATCTTTCTCTTTTGAGGCCATGATTTTTAGTGTCTTTCAGAGTTATGAATTTAAGTTCCTAGGTTTGTCTTCTGAAGGTGGTGTGATGGTTTCCTTTTGAGGAAGAAGAGTGAAAGGTCAAATATGAAGTGGCCACATTGTGAAAAGTGTTCTCCCACAGGTGATAGGATGTTTGTCTTTTATCTTTTTTTTTTTTTTTCTGAGAGTTCATTCGAGAGTGTAGTGATTGTCTGATTTCTCCCACGTAGTTGTTGGGGCATTTAAATGCACTGGATGAGGTACACCACCTGTTAATAGGCATGTGTAGGACCCATGGATCTTGAAAGGTATGTTGTGGAGGGTGTTGATCATCATATTACTGGAGATTTGTCTGCAGGTTTTGCATCTGTTTTTCTGGCAGAATCTGGTGCCTCTTAGAGTTGATGTGTCCTGGTCTGTGAGGAGCTTGCTTCTGAGGATCATCTTGGTGATGTTGGAATTTGTTTTTTGTTTTGTTTTTTTTGGGCGGGGGGGGGGGAAGAGGCTTGTGGGAAAACTTTCAGAATATAGTCCCCATCAAATACGAGTTTTAATTGTTTGATACCCCATCTGGGTTCCATTGTGGGGTGGTAGGTGACAATTAAGGGTGGGTGGTCTCTGGTGTTGGTGCACCTCAGTGCTTCCTATTCTGTCCCTGTGGCACATGATAGTTTAGTCTCCCATGGGCTATAATACTTTGGCCCAACTGTGGTTGTTAGGTTTAGTGTATGGGGACTGAGTGGTGTTGATGGCTTGTGACATAAGAAGGTCAGACTAGATGAACTGGTGGTTCCTTCTGGCCTTAACTTTTAACTAAAGAGAGTCGGAGTTTAAGGTACACAGAAAAGTAAAAAGCTCACATTCATGCACTGACTACATTGGGTTCTGAAGAGTGTGTTAACTGTTTGAATACTCTTCCAGTGTAACACTCTTTCAAATGTGGCTGTTGGAAATTGTTGCTTTGTGTACCCTGGGCATCCAAATTATGTTGAGTTGGAACAGTGCTTAGGCAGAGGTTAAACATGACAGGGCCTTTCAAAGTGACATAATATAAACCAGAAAACGGTACTCTTCTGGAATAAGGTGTGTCTGCACTAGAAGTTATATCTGTGTAACACTAAGTGGTTAACTTAGGCCTTGTCTACACTGCCACTTTATAGCACTGCAACTTTCTTGCTCAGGGGTGTGAAAAAACACCCCCCTGAGCGCTGCAAGTTTCAGCGCTGTAAAATGGTAATGTAGACAGTGCACCAGTGCTGGGAGCTACTCCCCTCGTAAGGGTGTGTTTGGTTTTTTTTGTGTGTTTTTACAGTGCTGGTAGAGCACTCTCCCAGCGTTGGTGCCGTGACTGTACAGGCAGCACTTTAGAATTGCTAGTGAAGACATACCCTTATACTAGCATAGTTCTACTGCTAATTTTCCCTGTGTAGGGAAGCCCTGTGATTCCGCTCTTAAATGAGGAATGAAATAGATAACAATGTTGATATTTATATTATCATCCCTGGACGTCTGAGTTAACACTCAAGTGACTTAACTAGGATGAATGAGGCAGTTCACACCTTTCACAGCTGATCTCCAGATGCTCAGACTCACATAAAAAGATGTGTCTCAGTTACAGGTGGTTGACACTTAGGGCTAGTCCACACTGGCAACGCTACAGCACTGCCATGGCAGTGCTTTAACGTGGCTTGTGTGGTCGCGGCAGAGTGCTGGGAGAGAGCTGTTGCAGTGCTCTAAAAAACCAGCAGTGGTGCACTATCTACACTGGCGCTTTACAGCGCTGAAACTTGCTGCGCTCAGGGGTGTGTTTGTTCACATCCATGAGCGAGAAAGTTGCAGCGCTGTAAATTGCCAATATAGACAAGCTCTTAAGTTCCACCTCTCATCCCCACCAGTTGTAACAACTAGAGACTTTTTTTTTTTTTAAAGCTGAGATTCCAGAAAACAAGTTAGCAGCTTGAGAGAGATGGCAGTATGTTGTAACCAACTCAATCCAAGCCTTGCCACGAAGAACTGTCAGAGCTTACTCTTCGCTCAAATATCTCTCTACTTGAGGTGCTGAAAACTAATTGCCAGACATCTGAGCGAGTTCAGGATCCTGACAAAAGAAGAAAGGAAAGCAGCAGAATATGGACCCTGGATTTCAGAAAAGCAGACTTTGACTCCCTCAGGGAACTGATGGGCAGAATCTGCTGGGAGGCTAATACGAGGGGGAAAGGAGTCCAGGAAAGCTGGCTGTATTTTAAAGAAGCCTTATTGGGGGCCGCAGGAACAAACCATCCCGATGTTCAGAAAGAATAGCAAATATGGCAGGGGACCAGCTTGGCTTAACAGAGAAATCTTCGGTGAGCTTAAACACAAAAAGCAAGCTTACAAGAAGTGGAAACTTGGACACATGACTAGGGAGGAGTATAATAATTTTGCTCGAGCATGCGAGGGTATAATCAGGAAGGCCAAAGCACAATTGGAGTTGCAGCTAGCAAGGGACGTGAAGGGTAACAAGAAAGGTTTCTGCAGGAATGTTAGCAGCAAGAAGGTGGTCAGGGAACGTGTGGGATCCTTACTGAATGGAGGAGGCAACCTAGTAACATGATGTGAAAAAAGCTAAAGTACTCAATACTTTTTTTTGCCTCAGTCTTCACAGACAAGGTCAGTTCCCAGACTGCTGTACTGAGCAGCACAATACGGGGAGGAGGTGAGCAGCCCTCTGTGGTGAAAGAACAGGTTAAGGACTATTTAGAAAACCTGGACGCGCACAAGTCCATGGGGCCGGATGCAGTGCATCCAAGGGTGCTGAGGGAGTTTGCTGATGTGATTGGAGAACAATTGGCCATTATCTTTGAAAACTTGTGGCGATCGAAGGAGGTCCTGGACAATTGGAAAAAGGCAAATAAAGTGCCCATCTTCAAAAACGGGAAGAAGGAGAATCCAGGGAACTACAGACTGGTCAGCCTCACCTCAGTCTCCAGAAAAATCATGGAGCGGGTCCTAAGGAATCCATTTTGAAGCACTTGGAGGAGAGGAAGGTGATCAGGAACAGTCAGCATGGATTCACCAAGGGCAAGTCATGCTGACCAACCTGATTGCCTTCTATGATGAGATAACTGGCTCTGTGGATTTGGTGAAAGCGTTGGAGGTGATATACCTTGACTTTAGCAAACCTTTTGATACGGTCTCCCACAGTATTCTTTGCAGCAAGTTAAAGACGTGTGGATTAGATGAATGGACTATAAGATGGATAGAAAGCTGGCTAGATCGTCGGGCTCAACGGATAGTGATCAACGGCTCAATGTCTAGATGGCAGCCGGTATCAAGTGGAGTGCCTTCGGGGTTAGTCCTGGGGCTGGTTTTGTTCAGTATCTTCATTAATGATCTGGATGATGAGATGGATTGCACCCTCAGCAAGTTTGCCAATAACACTAAGATGTGGAGAGAGGATAGGGTCCAGAGTGACCTAGACAAATTGGAGGATTAAGCCAAAAGAAATCTGATGAGGTTCAGCAAGGATAAGTGCAGAGTCCTGCACTTAGGACAGAAGAATCCCATGCACTGCTACAGTCTGGGGACCGACTGACTAACCGGCGGGTCTGCAGAAAAGGACAAAGGGATTACAGATGACAGAGCAAGGAGCAATGGTCTCAAGTTGCGGTGGGAGAGGTCTAGGTTGGATATTAGGAAAAATTATTTCACTAGGAGGGTGGTGAAGCACTGGAATAGGTTATCTAGGGAGGTGGTGGAATCTCCTTCCTTAGAAGTTTTTAAGGCCCGGCTTGACAAAGCCCTGTCTGGGTTGATTTAGCTGGGGTTGGTCCTGCTTTGAGCATTGGGTTAGACTGGATGACCTCCTGAGGTCTCTTCCAACCCTAATCTTCTATGATTCTATAATCTCAGGAGACCATAAAGAGGCGGTTTGTGTGTGTATGTAAGGTGAGCCAGAGAACAAGAGACGTTATTAGTGGAGTACATGCTGCAAATCTGTGGGAGACCAATTCCCTTCCTCCTTTTTTGGAAGTAAAAGACTGCTTGAAGGTCCCTGAATGACTTACTTCTGGATCAGGGCTACAAAGGTAGGCAGATGGGACTGAAGGCTTATCTACACCAGGGGTCTCAAACTCAAATTACCACGAGGGCCGCATGAGGACTAGTGCATTGGCCCGAGGGCTGCATCACTGACCCCGCCCCCTCGCTGCCCCCATCCCATCCCACCCCTTCCATTAGGCCCCGCCCCTTCTCCGCCTCCTCCCTGCTCCTCCCCCCTCCCTCCCAGAAACCGCGAAGCTGCCAGACAGCTGTTCTGGTGGCGGGAACTGCCTGGGGGTAAAAATAGAACCTTGGAGCAGTGCGGAGGGAACGGTGATCTTAGTGGCCACAGAACGTAACTGGGAGAGGGGGCGGGGGGAGCCCGGCGGCCCGCCTCTTCTCCCCCCCCCTTCCCCTGTGTGCGCGCTTCCCGCTCCTCCCCCTCCCTCCCAGAAACCGCGAAGCCGCCAGAGGTTGAACTCAAGCTGTTAAGCAGAATCTCTGTATTTTCACTGCTATTTTAGCCCAAGTTAACAGAGTTAAAACACTTTTTATACTTTAGTATAGCCATACTTTGAGCCATTGAGTACTGTTTTGTTTATGTGTACAAATGGAGCCCTGGAGCTTGTAGGTGCTACTGCAGTGCAAATAATTATAAAACTAAGTCACAAACACATTGTTCCTCTGCAATAAATAACTAGTGCAAAACCCTCCACATAGAGAATATGGTTCTGGACTATAGGAGACAAATGATATTGGATTCCAGTTCCTTACTCTGCTCACTGGCAGCGGTGGAGTGCTGTGAGAATTCACTAGATGAAGCAGACAATGATAGTACAGACCAATAAGAGCATTTTGTAGAGGACTTAGCACATGTCAAAAATGTACAGCCCTATGGATGGGCTAACAGTGCAGATTGCCTTTGACTTTGCATGTTCTCCCTCATAGTTATGTTGGAACTTTCCATTGCAGCTTCATTTCTATATTATGATGGATATTCTCTATTTTTAGATTCTGTGTCCTATTGCCTAAATATGGTTGGTTTGTTTGTTTGCCCCAAACAAAGTTGATTGTCCTTAGACTTCAAAAATTTTTGGTCTCTTTCATGCCCCTCTGAAAGTAAAATAACTCATCTTGTTTGAGATTGGTCAGGCGCTTTGCTCCTTCCGTGTGACTGCAGTGGTATGGCAATACTTCTGGTTGAAGTCTTGTTGCAGAAGTGGTCTTTGAAATCAGTAATAGAGAGGCTTGTTTATAGTATAAGCATTATTATAATTATTTGTATTATGGTAGTGCTTAGGTACTGCAATCCTGGTTCAGGACCCTGTTGTGCTAAGCACCGTACAAACACACAACAAAAAACTGCCCTTGAACCAAAGACTGTACAAAGTCACTTGGGAGATTAGGCGATACCAAGGAATGCAACAAAAGTAACCATTTGTGTATTTCTGAATTCTTGTGCCTTTATTACAAGGCATTCTAACCTGGAAATTGAAATGGTAAGGACATAAATTTCAGTCCATGTGGTTAAGGTGAGCAACAGCAGAGTTTCTCATCACATTTTTTGAAAGATTTTCTTCTTCCCAACAAAAGTGAAATCTGTGTATATGCTCATACAGGCATGTGTCTTGTGAAAGTCTTGCAGACTTTAGCATACACAACTGTATTTTGTAACCAGGTTACCATTCGATGGACAATGAATTTTGTATGCCCTCTTTTGGTTAAAAATGTTACTGGCTTTTTGTGGGGAGGGGAGAGAATAGTGGGGGAGTTAATTTTTTTCACTTTGCTCTGCCACAAAATGTGTATTATATAACTACTGTAAATACAAAATTATGTGAATACCCAGTCTGTACAAAAAACATGTTCGTAATACCATTACCCTGTCCTACCCTTCTCTTCTCCCATCACGGTCTGTTTTACACCCATCTTCTTATGTCATGTCTTAAAGTATGACTAAATTTAATTGGAACAGGAAGTTTTAGTTAAATAACAAATTCTTTACAGCACCTAACCCTCTGGGTGCCTGATGTTTTTGCAGGTCTCTTGATGCTTGTGAAATGCAAGTAATAAACTGTATCTAAAATAGCCTTATCTGTTTCTGCTTTGTTTGCTTCCCCATGACAAAAGACATTTTTCTGTATTGAGAAAAAGGTGTGGAG
The DNA here is from genome assembly GCA_033296515.1 of Macrochelys suwanniensis. Lineage (NCBI taxonomy): Eukaryota > Metazoa > Chordata > Testudines > Chelydridae > Macrochelys > Macrochelys suwanniensis. The sequence continues at coordinate 115,749,790 of CM065779.1, forward strand.
AAAGGAGCTGTTAAAGACATGGAAAGCCCTGGCCCAGCTTGCACTTTATCACTTTTACCCTTTGTCGCTTCTACAGATCCAGACTAACACGGCTACCCCTCTGACACTTTTATCTAGTCTGCTTTGCTTGTTGATAGTTTGAATATAAATACATACTCCTAGCACTTCTGCAGTGAGCACATACTGAGGACAGTGCTTCAGTAAAGAATGCAGTGATTATAGCTTTTCTACCGTAATCTACCCATGCTAGTACCTAGATAACTGTTTGATATACCCATAGTTACAACTGCCACTCTACCACAAAGCAGGGTGGCCTTCTTTATCTATTTTAGGTACTTCCATGGTCCCAATTACCATAATATTTGAATACCTCACAAGCTTTAATGTGTTGATCCCCACAACACTACTAAAGTAGGGAATTACTGTTCCCTTTTTATAGCTGGTAAACTGAGGTGCAGAGAGACTTTGCCCCAGGCCACAGAGGAATGTCATTGGAAATCCACATTCAACTCCCTGCTCCATCAAACTCCCAGGCTAGTGCTACTGGACCATCTTTCTTCTCTTCTACTAGGGAAACTTTAATGTGCCCTAAAGATGTCTCCCTCCAATTGCTAATGAAAATGCAGTGGGCTCAGTTTGTCTGGCATACACAGAGTAACAAACAGTAGAAGATGGTACCTATGTATTCTGGGTCAAAGAGAAAATGTGGTGATATATTAATGTACTATTTGAGAAATAGTGTATGGTCACATAATTAACGTCTCGTGTAATGCGCATACACAAGGGACAGAGTAGCTTGGGCAGCCCCTGGATCAGCTGCACCAGCCGCTGCTGGGACACTCTCGGGCCACCCCCCACCCCTCCAGCAGCAGCAGGAGTTTGGGTGAGGGCTCAGGGCTGGGGGTTGGGGCATGGCAGGGGGTGAGGGCTATGGGCGGCACTTACCTTGGGGGGCTCCCTGGAAGTAGTGACATGTCCCTCCCTCAGCTCCTAGCTCCGACCAGTGGGAGCTGTGGAGCTGGCACTTGGGGTTAGGAGCAGTGCGCAGAGATAAGAGGTGAGGGAGGAACATGTTGCAGCTTCTGGGGAACCGTGAGGAGCCAGGTAGGGAGCCTGCCAGCTCCCCTCTCTTCCCTGGCACCAGCGGGGATCCCCCTCTACCTGCAGCGCCCCCTGGGCCTCCCTCTCCCCAAGATTTAGTCAGGGGTATATAGTACAAGTCATGGACAGGTCACAGGCTGTGAATTTTTGTTTACTGCCCATGACCTTCCCATGATTTTTACTAATAATACCCGTGACTAAAACGTAGCCTTAATCATGAGTAATATGCCAACTGTTATCAGAGATGGTTAATTTGATCACTTTAGACCATTCTGCAGTCTCTCCCTTTTTTGGGTGTCTTAAGCCATGTCCACATGGCTTAAGACGGAGGGGGCGGAGAGGGAGAGAGGTATATATTTTTTTTAACGCAGTAGCTAATGCATGTCAATCTTAGTATAGTCAAGACAAATTTGTAGTTTTAAAATGTATTAACAATTCAACTTGTCTACATTAGAATACACAGTAGCTAACATGTTAACTGTGATAAAATGTTTTTCCTAGTGAAGATGAAGTTTTTGATACCAACCCTTCTCCCTCTAGACTGTCTAATATGTTACTTCTACAATAATCTTTTTTTGCCCATTTGCCAGTGTTGCCCTTCTCCAAGTCACGTTAGTGACTTCTTATTGCCTTACATGTAAAACTATAACTGCTGGGCGGGAACCAGATTTTTTGCTTTGCAGAGAATTTTGGAATTTCAAAACTGCTTTGAAATTTCCTGCAAAATAAAATCCCAAAATGTTGCAGGTTGATTGAAACATTTTGTTTCAATTTTGACTTTAATTCATTATGTAATATACAATTTAAAAATTGGAACGAAGTTTTTTTGGAATGGAAAATCAACATTCCATTCTGAAAAGGAAAAAATGGAACGTTTCAAGCTTGTTGAAATGTTTTTCCAATTTTTCTTGTTACATGAATTTTCATCAAAAGCGACAACACTTCTGCAAAATGTTTCGCTTTCTATGAATTGTCATTGTCTGACGGGAAAATATTCTGTTGGAAAATTTCCAAATGACACTGTTGCTTTCCCCTTTTTAGGCTTGCTTAGCCTGATCCCTGTAGATAAGGATTCTCAGGAACCAAAGAGTACTTGAAATGTGTTTGTGTGCACTCTATCCTCCATCCCACTGCAGACCTTGTAAGAGGAGAAAGAGGGAAACAGGAATCCATAGAATTAGAATGGGCTTTTTTGTTGTGTGTTCTCATTGAGTCTGCTTTTTATTTCATAATTCAGCTTCTTTCTGCTTGATCCTGCTATGCAGAAGTAATCCATGACTTTTCAAGCTACTGCTATAGAAGTTACAGTGCTGAATTTTTGATATTACTGTTTATTATTTATATGGCTTCAACAGTGTCCTAGGAGTAGTTAGTATGAAGACCATATTCTTTGCCCCAAAGAACTTTAGAATCTGAATAGACACTGACAGGTAATGATGAGGGAAGGGATGCGTCAAAAAAGCAAAGTGAGAGAACTGATAGGTGAAATTTAGCATATTTCTTGTTAATTTCACAATTTCTGTAACTTGTTGTTTATATATTCTATAAGTTTTGCTGGCTACTTTGAGGGAAGACTGGAGCAGTTAGGCCTTGCTCCTTTAGAAAGAAGAGCTTTTGAGGGGATTAGGAGGAGTGGGTTGAGGTAGCACATATTGAGTCAGGGGAGGGAATTTTATCACATGCTGTCCTATGCAGATAATGAGAGAAAGACTTGAAGAAAAAGTTAATTGTGCAGCAGTTGACATTGCTGTAGGGCTAAATAGGAGGATGTGCTTAAAGAAAGGTTACTTTTTATCCAGCAATTCACATTGATTTCAGTGGGATTTGTTGGTTCCCAGCATTTCTGGACCTCCATTTACTATTTAGATGCCTAAATATGGTTTTAGGTACTTTAAGCTTCTAATTTTGAAAAATTTGACCTCCATATAAATAGAATTTTTGAAAGTTTTGTTGAACTTAAATGGGGAATATTTTTTACTTAAAAAAAAAAAATGCTTGGTGAAACAAGTTTTCAGACTCCAACGAGAAGCTGCTGAACTTGAATTAATATGCAAACTACATACCATTAACTTAGGTTTGAACAGAGACTGGGTGTGGCTCGGTCATTACGTTAATTAATCTATTTCCCCTAGTTAACTATCCCCACTCACATCTTTGTGTCAGCTGTCTGAAATGGGCCATCTTGATTCACTTCAAAAATTTTTTCCCCCCTGTTGATAATAGTTCCTCTTAATTAATTAGCCTCTTAGAGTTGGTATAGATACTTCTACCTTTTCATGTTTCTCTGAATGTATAAATATTTGCTTATTGTATGTTCCATTCTATGCATCCAATGAAGTGGGACTATAGCCCACGAAAGCTTATGCTGAAATAAATTTTAGTCTCTAAGGTGCCACAAGTAATCTGTTCAGTTTTCTTTCAATCCTTCATGGCATTTTTCCTGTCAGTTGGGATAACTCATAAGAATCTGGCTGATGTAACTCTGATACTGATCAATTCATGTTGAATATTTTAAGAATAAAATTTACTATTTTTATTAATTCATTCTCTCTCAAAATTAGGCTTATCTATTCCAACAGACAAGGTGGCAGGGGCTAATACTGGCAACTTTAATTGAAAAGTTGTCTTTGTATTAGGTGCCTGGTTACTAATGCCTGTAGTGTTGGGTTTAAAATGGGTGTCCTGCTTTTGGTGGTGTCTGTATTGAACCACTGAATATCTTGATGTATCCTCCAGGTACTGGAAGCTATAATTGCACAAGGGGCAGTGGAATAAAGAAAGACATGTGTTAAGACTTCGGTTCTTTTGTTGGCTAGACATAGTGTAAGTATGTACTAACAGGCCACCCATTGGGACATGAATGGCAGGGATTGAATTTGTGGAAGCAGTGGCAGTTTGCAGTACTCTCCCAAGCACTGCCCACAAAATAAATGATATCCACATGAGATGCCACACACAGATTGTGCTGATATGCAAAATATCATCATGCCTGTCCTGTGAGCCCCTTGGGATCAATTATCTATAGTGGGGTCCAAATATACCCATAGGCTCTGCTGGGCTTCCCCTCAGTGAGACCATATTCCCGGCTAGTCGTCTTGAGCTTGGCTCTCCCTTACTTGGGGGTTGAGGGGGAGTAGGACTCAGGTGCTTTGCTGGGCTTCTTGGGTTTGGCTCTTACTTGTAGATAGTTGATAAGAAAAGTTACAGAAATATGGTAAAAATCCATGGCTTTGTAAGTATATCAGGAACAAAGGAAATCCTAACAATAGTCTAGGTCCGTCAGTAGATGGAGACACTAAAATTGTCGATGATGCAGAAAAGGCAGAAGCATTCAAATATTAAAGGATTAGAAAGCATGCCTTATAACTGTGGTCCACAAACTTTTCAGACTACTGTACCCCTTTCAGGAGTGTGAAGCATGAGACCCTGTCCCCATTGCCCTCCTCCTCCCCCCCAACCCCCCCCCCCCAAGATAAAAGCCAGTGTGAAAGTGCTCTTGCTGACAAAGCCACTGCCACTCGGGGAGGGGGTGAGAGTAAGAGGAGATAAGGGGTGACTTGATTAGTCTGCAAGAACCTACATGGGGAAAAGATACTTCAGTCTAGCAAAGAAAGGTGTAATACCAGTTGCTGGAATTTGAAGCTAGATAAATTCAGACTTGGAAATAAAGCATAAAAACAATGAGTAATTAACCATTGGAACAATTTACCAAGGGTCACGGTGGATACTCCATCACTGACAATTTTTAAACCAAGATTGGATGTTTTTGTAAAAGATACATGCTCTAGGAAGTTCTATGTCCTGTGTGATCTAGTAGGTAAGATGAGTTGATCAATGGTCCCTTTTGGCCTTAGAATTTGAGATACTATGCAAACGTTGGGAAATACTAAGTGCAATTTGTTGTTGTTAGTCTTAAAAAGACTAGAAAACATGCCATATAGTGAGAGACTCAAGGATCTCAATCTATTTAGGTTAACAAAGAGAAGCTTCATGGATGGCTTGATCAGTCTGTAAATACCTACATGTGGAACAGAAATTTAGTGATAGAGGGCTCTTCAATCAAACAGAAATAACAAGATCCAATGGTTGGAAATGGAAACTAGACAAATTCAGACTAAAAATAAGGTACAATTAAAAAGGGGGGAGGGAGAGGTTTCATAGCTTTTGGAACAAGTTACCCAGGCTTGTGATGGGTTCAATGGATTCTTCATCCCTGGAAATCTTTAAACCGAGATTGGACATTTTTACAATGGGCAACTCTACACTGCAAGATTAATTAAACTTAAGTTATATCGACATACAGCCACTGCAGTAATTAAATCCATTTTTCATGTCCATGCTAGGTTCATTATTTTGGTGGTGTGCCTCCTCACCAGGAGCATTTCCACCAATTTTAACTGACAGCCTGGAGCCCTGCCACCTGTGGCTGGCACTGCGTTGACCTAAATACACCAACCGAAGTGCTATGCCTCTTGTGGAGGTGGAGTTAAGTTTGTGTAGTTGGCGACTTACATTGGTGGGAGCAACATTGTAGTGTAGACGCTTACAGAGTTACGTAGACATAAGCTGCCTTACATCGACCTAACTTTCTGTAGCGAACACTAGATAAAAGTGATTCTTGCTAGTTCAACCACAGCTATTGGACTTGAAGCAGGAATTAATTAATGAAAGACCTGTGGCCTGTGTCGTGTTGGAGGTCTGTCTAAATGATTACCATGATCCTTATTTCTTCAAAATCTATGAATAGATCAGAAAAGCAACCTTGGTATGTTAGTGGGAGTTATCTTTTTGAGGAGATGTGACTATGATTGTAAGACCACGTGGCCATATAACTCAACAGGGATGATGTCTGTTTACAGAATTGTTAACACTTTCTCTTCTGCTTATAAAATAAATGAAAGAACCCCTGAATTTCAACTGCTCAGCAGTCTTCTGTCAGTTGACTAATAAAACTCTTGCTTCCCAAAAACCAAAACCAAGTTGCTGTTGCTCTAAGTGCCATTTCTAAAGTGATGATAACAATGGTAATAAAATTGAAGCTTTCATACAAAGCCAGGTCAAGCAAATAAATTTCAAACTATGAGTTAGTTGGTTAGTTGCTTGGTAAAGTGCTTATTATCCCCCTTCTCCTGGTGTGGGGTGTGTGTGGGGGTGTGTTTTTAAATAATGTTGCTTGAAAAATTTCCTGGAAACTTGGAATTACTCCATAATTTTCATAAGAATAGTATATCTACTGTGTGTCATTTGGAAGTAAGCAACATGTAAATGACTGCATTCTTGAATGTTTGCTCGTTGTTCATATTTGTTTTATGGATACACAACTTTTTTTTTTTTTTTTTACTCTTTATAGGTCCTGCTGGGGACTTGCATCTGGCCTCAATGTGAAATTAAGGTAGAAAAACACATCTTCATATGTGTTTGCTAGTAGGATTTAGTTTATTCACTGGTCATGCCTGAAGAGTGATGTTCGTCTCTAGATGGCTAACTGCCAGGAAATATAAATGATTGTCCTAGAAGTCAAGCCTCTCTCCTATTTACTGGAGTGAAAATCACCTCCAGATATCGACGGAATATCAACTACAGAAAATGCTTCACGTTATAAGGATGCCAACCACCTAGATTCATGCGCCCTATCTGTACAATTGTTGTGGATGGTTTGCCATCTGAAAGCTCCTCAAGCTCTTATCCAGGCCCTGTATCTGTTTCTGAAATGTCTCTGCTTCATGCTTTGGGCCCAGTGCAGACCTGGCTGGGACAAGAGCTAGAGAAGTGTGGCATTGATGCCATGATATATACTCGGTATGTCCTCAGTCTTCTGCTGCATGATAGCTATGACTACGACCTGCAGGAACAGGTATTTACATATTTTAGATGTTGTCCAGTGAAAATAGATGCTTGTATCTCTTATGTATTGTGTATTATATATTGGATACAGTTCAGATGTTTTAAATGTCTTTCATCATTGAAAAACCATGACAGGATCCAATTTGATTTAGATGAAAAATCAGGTTTGGTGTAGCTAGCTTACTATAACAGCAGATATACTGCATTAAAGCATTTTATCACTTTCTGACTTCTATTACATTATGAAATAGACTTTTGTAATCAACACTGGTATTTCATGAAATATAAAAATAGAGCTTTGACATACATCCATTGGATTCACTAATTTGGTGTAGAGATTTCTATAAATTGAGAGAGCCTTGCCAACATGGGTCAAATTGGGCTGGATCATAGTAATTTGTAACACCTTTTCCTGATGGATGGTAGTCTTGTACTCCAGAATGTATGCTGGGATCAGGGATAAGTAGGGTCTAGCTTTTTGTGTTTATAGATCTGCAGATAACTTGAAACAAAAAGCTGAGGTATGAACTGCATTTAATTTAACAGGATGTTAGCTGTGTAGCCTAATAAAGAATATACAAAAAACTTGCTGTGAAACAGTTGCTACATTCATGACTCAAATCCACAAAAGCAAGGAAATGAAAAGTTAAGCTGCCTAACACTACGTATAACTTCTGTTCCTCCATACACAGGCACAAAATTTACTGTCAGCTGTGGGACATCACAGACCATGCACTGCTACCTTAATTTTGCCCTCAACCTTTCCTTTTCCACCCCCCATTATCCAACTACTCCTTCCTAACAATACTAGGTGTAATAATGTGTTGGTTGTGGGGGGTAGGGGGAGGAAGAAGAGAGGTGGCTTGGTAAAGGGAGTGATCGAAGGCTGGCATCCACGAGGCAGGGATAAGGTTGTGGTGTGTTCATGCTTTAAGGTAGTTGTGGTGATGGTAAGGGATGTGCTTCTGGGTGGAAAAGTATGAGGTATTATCAGATGGCTTAACTTGTCATATCCACGGGGGGTGGTTTTGCGTTTAGTAGGTACAGAGTGTGTGGTAGCAAGTCTAACAATCACAATGAACAATTTTTATGTATTTCCCACTGGTGGGTGGGGGGGAGGGGGGTTTGGTTTTGTTTGTATTTAAGCTTAAGCAGGTGCAGGGATTTAGACTTGTGGGGGTGGGGGTATAAAGACAGCCCCTGCCAAAGATTTTATGCACAAGGAGCTGCTGCTGCTGCACATAAGGTCTTGTGTCTTTACATTAAAACCTTTTCTGTTATGCACAGTACACTTGCACATAATATGCATATCTGTTGGTGCATGAACTCTTGCTTATGAATTATAGCAGCCAAAAATGACCTGAAATTCAATTAATACCCTCCCCTCAAAAATCCTGTGTATTGAACCAGTTCTGCTCAAGATACATTGTCTGAGTGCCAAGGAAATATTTCAGCCAGAATCCAATTTCTAACCACCAAAAGCTGCACAGAAAATTCAAAGGGCCTAAAATTTAACACTCTAATATCTCACAGGAGACAGCCACCTACTGTTAGAGGAAAATACAGATTTATGCCCCATTTTAAGCCAACTTTGAAACACAAGTCTAACTATAGAGTTGCTACCAGGTGCCTCCATAATGATTAGGTGTCAATATTATTCATTATTTATCAGAGCTTGCAAAAAGCAGAATAATAATCTGAAGCTCTGTACAACTTACTGTGAATGACCTTTCATTTTGGTGCCTCAACTAGGTACAGTTTGGTTTTGAGCAGAGCTTGGAAGAAGGCTGCCACTTTTTAAATCCTCCATCTCTGCCCCCCCAATCTAACACTAGGATCTAATGAACCACAGGGGAGGAGTAGAGCACAGGAGCCATCTAAATGCACTCAAGTTATCTGGAGTGGCTCACAAATGGGTGCCAACCTCAGGGCCGACTGTTACAAATCAGGGCACAAACCCCAAACTGGTTGTGTTCTATACTTGGATTTCACCTATCAAGTGTGAACTCCTCTAGCACTATAACAGCCTTAACAAGGGGTTGTGGACAGTCCCCTTGGGAACTCTGGTCTCTCTTGCCACTCAGGCAAGCCTGCCTTTGATAGATGGTCCCTTACACCAAAAATCACAATATTCAGGTTACTCCCAGTCTCAAAGGACCAGTCACTTACACCAGGTGAATTGTACCTTGTCTTTGGTGAGAGAGCTAATGCTTGTAGCCAGTTGGTGTGGGGTCCACTCACTGCTAGTGACGCCTCCTCCTGACCATTCTGGGGATTAGCTTTGCCAGGTGCTGTGCCCCTCTCTGGTGGTTCCTCTCGCCTTGTGGACCCCTCTCGCTCCAGGAACCGCAGTTTCCACTTCGTGAATTAGCTCTCCAGCCAGGTCACTATCTGTATTTCCCCCTTTCAGCTATCAAAGTCCCGCTTGTCAAATGGACTCGGGCAGTGTTCCTGCTCACTGCCTCCACAGTGCCACTTTATCAGCAGCTGGTAGGGGGACCAGCGCCCACCCTCTACTCCAGGTTCTGACTCAGGGGCCCTCTCATGAGCAGACAAGGTTTGACCTACCCCATACCTCACTGCTTTTCCCCTGAGCCTTTTCCTACCTTCTGGCCCTCCCTCTTCTCTGGGTTTCCTAGCCCAAACTCCCGCTCCCAGGTTACTTGCCTCTAGCCCAAGACACACCTCCTTTCTCCCACAAAGTGAGACTTCTGCTCTCAGCTCCTGGGCTTTATACAGGTCCCACTGTTCCTGCCCAGATGAGCCTACTTCCAGTCAATCCCTGGTTTCTGCCATAGGTGCATCCTGAGCAGTTAATTGGGCCTAATTTACCCTCTCAGGGTCAGTGTGGGGAGTACCATCCATCACACTAATCCTATAATAACCTAACTAAAGATTTATTAACTAGGAAAAGAGTTATTTATAAAGTAAACATACATACACAGGTGGGTTAGTCTTACGTTTCAAAAAGTTAATAGAAGCTGCTGTAATGTGCAAGCTCTATATGTCTTTAGGTGTAATCCAAGATGAGCAGGATGGGGATCTCTTGTTTATGCTTAGAAATAGTGCCCACTCCAAATTCCAAGCAGCATAGTGATCCAGTTCCTTCTGATGAGGGATTTTATTCACTTCCCCTAGAATTCAAAGTGTTATTGGATGAGGATTTGTGCAAGTCCCAACTTCATGGGTGTGGGAGGAGCAATCAACAAAGTCTTTGTCCACTGATTTTTCCACAATGGTTTGTCTGGTGTATACAGGCCTTTTATTGGGCAGGAGATGGCACCTTTTGTGGTAAACTAGTATTTCACACTTGGTAATGCTTCTCTCCTGAGTGTATGGGGATTACCAGTTTCATAGCAAATACTTTTATAGTTATAAAGCAAACACTTAAATATTACATTATAACGGGATACAGATATTATACGTGAGATTAATGCACGCAGCATCCTACCAAGCATTTTGTGATGTCTAAACCTGTTCTTATAAATTTAACATCTATTTTAACCATGCCAACACATAGGCGAGCCAGCTAGTTTTCAGTTATGCATTTGTCAGTGTTCAGTCACCTGGTCTGCCAGCATCACAAGTCCCACCAAAGAGAGGGTAGCCAAAAACCGCCTTGCCCAGCACACCTACTATTTAATATCTATATAATCTACTTGTGGGTGTGTCTCAAGTACACAAATCTTGAAAGAGTACAGCTCCCGCTTCCAGTTTGATCCCAGTTTGTAAGGAACCTTTGTAATGCTTCTGCCCTCTATCGCACACAACCTTTTCTTAAATTGGATAAGCTTCTGTTTTCCTTCAAGTGATGGTGCACATATACATTCCACTGCCGGTTTTGTGCGCCTATTACTCCTGGGGGAATTCTGAGCCTAAAAATTATGCACACATTATTTTAAAATTCTGCGTGTTTTATTTGTCAAAATAGCACAATTTAATCAGACCAGTTTCAATTATTTTTGGTCATTTATTTCAAAATACTGGTCAGCAAGTATGTCTGTAACAATACAGACAACCCAAAAGATTCAGGAAATGTTTTTTGACAAATAGATTCCTTGCTAGGTATATTAATACAGAACTCTGAGTAATAAATACAGAACCTCAGAAGCAGTATAGAGGCTTGGGGGAGTTAGTTGAGGGAGAGGGAAGTAAATTGCTGGGAAGGAGCCTGGGTGTGAACTTGGATGGTTGTTGGGTATGGGTGGCAAAAGTATGGAAGAGCTTTGGGGCGGAGGTGGGGAGGGATTGTTAAGGAGCTTCCCCTGTGCAGACCCTGGCTGACCCCTAGCCTCTCCCATTCAGTCATGCACATTTACCCCCTCCCCAGGTGTCCCTTCACTCCCACTCAGACACCCCCTTTCCCTGTCCCTATGTAGCTCTGCCCCCTTCCCCCCATCACCATGTGGCCCTGCACCTTCCTCCCCACTGTGACCCTGTGGCTCTGCTCCCATTCAGTGCCTGCTCCAGTCTGTCCTCCCCCACTAGCCCTTATGAGCTGCTGTCTGGACTCCCCACCACCCCATGCTGTTTGTCTCCCCATAGCTCCTGTCTCCTGACCTGGCCTGCTGTGAAGAAGACAGACTCTGTCTCTTCCCTCGCTGGCGGGGAGCTGCTGCTTTGTTCTAGCACCACAGCACCCTCTGGTGGGCAAAAGGCGGATCTGCAGCAACATTTCAGCAGAAGTTTTTTGTGCGCAAAAAATTAAAAATAGGCAGGGCTCATTAATTATGCGCACACGCAGTAGCACAAAATTCCCCCAGGAGTAGCTAGTACACTTGAGTTGACTTTTGCTAGCAATTCCAGTAGGCTGCTCATGCATCCCAGCTCTCCTTACTCTTGGAGGAATATTGTGCCAATAATTCTGTGCACAAATTAAAATTCTGCAAAATTCTGCATATTGTATTTGTCAAAATAACACAATATAATCACACCAGTTTCAGTTATTTTGTTAATTTATTTTGAAATACCTGTCTGCAAGTATGTCTGTAATAATACAGAGGATTTTATACAATACACAGGACAATTTATTTGACACATAGATGCCTTATTTGGCATATTAATACAGAACTTTGAATAATTAATTTAAACTACAATACAGAAACATATTTCCCGCACCCCTCAGAAGCAGTGCAAAGGCTTGGGAGAGTCAGGGGCAATGAAGGAACTGAGGGAGAGGGAAGTAATTGCTGGGAAGGAGCCTGGGAATGAACCTCGAGGGCAGTTTGTTGTGGGTGGGAGAAATAAGGAACAGTTTTGATTTTTGGGAGGGCAGGAGGGTAAGGATTTTTAGGGAATTGGGGTGCCTCCTGCATGCAGACCCTGGCTGATACCTCTCCCATTCAGTCAGGTACCTCTGCTCCTGTCCCCATGTGTCCCTGCACCCCCACTCTCCATTCAGCCAGGCATATCTGCCCCTGTCTCCATGTGGCTCTGCCCCCCACTCCCATTCAGTCCCTGGTTCAGTGTCACCCCACTAGCTCCTCACCCTGGCTCCAGTCTGCCCCCCCCACCCCCCAACTAGCCTGAGCTGTAGCAACCCCATGTGCCTCACTCTGTCTGTCTCCCCATATTCCATGCTGCCTCCACCTGGCCCCGTGGGCAGTGTGCTGTGAGGAAGGCAGCTTCTGCCCTCTCCCTCTCTGTGGCTTACTGCTCTGGCCTGTGAACCAGCTGCCCTCTTTTCTGGCACCACATCAGCCCCCAGTGGTGAAAGGTGTAATTGCATCATGCCCCCTCTCACGGCTTCCCAGAATAATCAGTTAGTCTGCCGGGGGGGGGGGGGGGGAATCTGTGGGGGACATTAATTATGTGCTTGAGCAGTGGTGCAGAATTCCCACAGGAGCATCTTTTCAGGCTCTCAGGAGAAGGCATAAAAGGGGCGTGGTCACACCTCCCTTTAAGGCTTTGTCTACACTAGCGCTTTCGTTGGCAAAACTTTTGTCGATGAGGGCTGTTAAAAAAACCCACACCCCTGCCTGACATAAGTTTCACCAACAAAAGCGCCGGTGTGGACAATGCTATGTCAGCTGGAGGGGTGTCTGGTTGGCATACCTACTGCCACTCATTAGGGGTGGTTTGATTATGCCAGCAAGAGAGCTCTCTCCTACCAGCATAGAGTGGCTACACAGCAGACCTTAAGGTCTGAAGTGTAGACGTAGCCTAAGTTCCTTCTCACCCACCGAGATACAAGTTGCATTTGCTTCGATTAGCAGTTTTCAGAACTTTGATGAACATAGTTATTGTTTTAGTAGTTACCTGGAGGATTTATTATGAGGAAATCCCTGGGAATTAAGCTGTGTGCCACGTGCAGCGCCGTTTTCCCTGTCACAGATAGATGCAAGAGATGCTTGATTTATCTGGGTGAGGGCCATGTGAGGGATAAAACTCCTTCCCCACCAGGACTTAAAAAGAGGGACTTTCGTCTTGAACTTCACCTCGTGAAATAGGTGATGCATCCTGCATCTGAGTCAAGCCCCACCATGATGCAGGGGACTCAGGATCAACCAGGAGTCCCCCTACAACTACTTCTGATTCAAAGCACAACCCTGGTGACAAATGTCACACTTTCTCTTCACTGTCAGGCTCACTGAATCACTCTATGCATTCTGATGCTGTCAAAAGCAAGAAGTCTTGGACTTTACACTTACCTGAAGTGCCTTCCACTCAGTGAGCCTCCTTGTCGTCAAGGGATCTCTTTTGCTTTTCCCGACTGGACTCTCCTTTTATGCAACCAATGACAGAGTCCTCAGCTCCATTGATGCAGCCACCCCAGTCCATTTCAACTCTGTTAGAGTTTGCCAGCTTTCTGTGCACCCTAACTCTCACTTTCTTTGGAGCTTAATGTGTTTCTCATAGCCAGGCCACCTAGAACTCCGATAGGAACTGTTGCTCCCTATTCTAAGGAGGCTTATATTCTTCTTCTGACTCTGAAAGAAAGGAACTTGTCTTGCCGTTGTGATTGTTTAGATCATCTTACAGGTCTTTGAACACTGAGACCTAAAGGTCAGGACTGGTTATCTTATAGGGAAGTCCTGGCATGGGGTCTCCTGTCATAGATGACTCAACCTATGCAATAGCCCCTATGACCTTATTGGTATTGGGCTGCTCCAGACTGTAGACCTCCATCATGGTCATGCTCTAGAAGGAAGTCTCCTACTCCCCTGCTACTGGAAACCTCTACTCGGCATCCTATTACCATCCCTCAACCCTCTGAGCTGGACCCCATGGAGGAGGGAGAATTAATGAAGAAACACTTAGATCTTCCTCACAATATTTCTTCATCTTCACCATGTGTAGCTGTTACTCCAGAGATCTTGTCTCCCCCCATCTTCTCTTCCCAGAGGACTTCATAGTTTTTCAGAATCTCATGAGGAGTGTGGCCACTTCTCTAGAGGTGCTGGTGGAACTTGTGCGCGAGAATCTGCACATTCTCCTAGATATTTTCCATACATTCACCACAATCAGGAAGGTGAACTCAGCTGGTTGGCGCACATTCAGTTCTATCAAGAATGTCCTCCAAGGAAAAATCAACAAGGCAACACATGCCAACCTCTTCAACTCAATAGTACTATCGGCAATGTGGTACAGCAACAAAAATAGGCGCTGATTAAGATAGTTTGTCACAGAGAGGGCGACTGAAATCCCCAGAATTCTTCTTTCCATCTGCAACAGAGTCCCCAATGAAGTGATGAGACAGCAGAGTGGAAATCAGTGGACTGCAGCTGTTACTGAGTGGTACCCATCAGAACTGAAACAACCACTTGGCAAACCCCCAGAGATGGGGAGATTTTATTGTGAAAAGGCATGGTCGCACATGGAGAAGGAAGGCCAGGATAAGAGAAGAATTGAAGACGTGTTATGATTGGCACAATCTATATGAGGGCTGAAGGACCAATTGATCAAGCTCTTGCCTCAGGAAGGGTTCCGCTTCCCATCAATGAAGCCTTAGTGGAGCCACTGAAAACTCTCTTGCAGACGCTAAGCTCTGTACCTCCTACAGCCCAGCAAGTGGGCTGTTTCTTTACCCATCCAGTTCCTGCTTCTTTGGTGATCACAGCTTCTAATGAGCAGTCCCATCAGTTCCACCATAAGGACACTCTTATGGATAAGGAATTTAAAAGGCAGGATTTCTACAGCTGAAAGGTTTATTCCATTGCTACTCTTCAAATGATTAGCTAATTATCAGGCTCTTTTTGTCAAAATATAGTTTTATTTAATTTCTCTGCGGTTTTTAAATTTGCTGACAAGTTGCCAGAGGCATATAAGGAACAGTTTTTAGCTTTGGTTTCCGAGGGATATTTTATAGCTTGTATATCCCATCAGGTAGCAACAGACACCCCCTGATATACAGCCTTGTGTTTCATATGTAGTGTATTAAATTGCTCCCCGTAGGAATGTACTACTTACGGCTGCCAGTCCTGGTGCTCTGTATGTATGTAGTACATTCCAACTCTGCTGTCTTCACTGCGCTACATCGACGGGAGACGCTCTCCGGTCGACTTACCTTACTCTTCTCAGGGAGCTGGAGTACCAAAGTCGATCAGAGAGCGCTCTGCTGTTGATTTAATGAGTCTTCACTAGACCTGCTAAATCAACACTCCTGCGTTGATTGCAGCATCGTCAATCTCCCCAGTAGTGAAGACAAGCCCTTAGAGAAGGTCTTCCCTTCGTATTCCCAATCCACCTTCTCCCTCTATTTTCAGGGACCCTTCTCATGAGATGGTGTTTCTTCAGGAAGTTCAGTCTCTTATAGAATTGAGAGCAATAGAAGTTCCTCACCAAAACAGTAAAAGGCTTCTATTCCTGGTACTTTCTGGTCCTAAAGAAATCTTGTGGTGACTGGCCCATTCTAGATCCATGAAAGCTGAACTATTTCATCAAGAAAATCAAGTTCAGGATGGTCACCCTCACTTCTGTTATCCCTTCCCAGGAGACTGGTATGCTGCCCTTGCCTTACAAGACTGACTCATACTTCCATGTGGTGATACCTCCTTGCCACAGGAAGTATCTTTTATTCATAGCAGGCAACAACCATTACCAGTACATGATGCTCCCCTGCAGTCTGTCACCAGCCCCAAGAGTCTTCACCAAGTGAATGGCAGGGGTAGCAGCCCATCTCTGCCAATTGGGCATTCAAATATTGGGTATTTCATGGAGCAACCAGGTCGAAAAACAGCTTCCTTGTCACTAGAGAGCTGTTCTGAGCCTGAAACTGGGCTCTCTGGGCCTGAAATCAAATTTGGACAAATCATAATTAAACCAACGCAGTGTATAACTTTCATAGGAGCAGACCTCGACACTGGGATTGCCTTGGCTTACCTTCCAAAGGAAGGAGTATAAATCTATAGCCTTCCTTTTCCAAAAGCCTCGTGTCCAGCCCAATGGCAACAGTGCGATGCCTGCATTCAGCTCCTGGGCCACATAGCCTCATGCGCTTATGTAACGCTGCATGCCAGACTTCACCTTTGTGGTCTGCAAGCCTGGCTCTATTCAGTGTATTATCCTTCCAGGCACCCTCTGGACATGCAGATATGCGAACCTGCATGACTCGTCAGTCAGTACATGAGGCATCTATTTCTGGGAGATATGTACATAGTGGCTAGCATCAGAGAGAGACTGCCTTGAAACTTGGCACCTGGCTCAGTGTTCTTGGGCATGGTCACTTGGGCATATCATTTGTTTTCGTACAAATGACGCCAGTCTCAGTGCATACTTTGGTTCCCATGTCAGAATACTGCGACTGTCTTGGCTCTTGATACTTGCCTTCTTGCATTGGCATATTGGAGTGGGCATTGGCATCAAATTTGATTGGCATATTGCCATCTTTTGATCATGCTCCAAATCAGCAAGTTGCCCTTGGAATGACGTACTGTGTTGCCTCTTCTGGAGGAAAATGATGGTCTTTAAGATGTAGATACAGGTCTTACACATCTGTGAGTTGAGAAGTGGGCAGTCCTAAATATATTGAGGACGGTAGACGTCTTGGCACTGTAAATCAGGCCTGCACAACTCATAAAGCGGCGAGGGCCATATTACTCCAAAGAAAACAGCTGAGGGCCGAAACCCCCTGGCCCCGCGGAAACAACCCCTCCTTCCCCAACGCTGGGGTGTGGAAGCCTGGCTCACCTGCCGCCCTGCCACTGCCCACCCACTCAGCTCGTCATCCCCCACCCCGCCCGGCTCGCCTCCTCAGCCCCCCCGCCGCCACCTCGCCGGCTCCGCGCGCTGCTGGCCTCTTACCTTCTGCCGCTGCCCCCGCCCCCTGCCGTTGGCTCACCCTCACTCCCCAGCCTGCCACTGGCCTCTTCACCAGCCCGCCGGCCGGCCAGCCAGCCGTTGGCTTGCCCCACCCCGCTGCTTGCCTACTCACCCCCCTGCGGGCCGCACAGTGAGCCCACGCGGGCCGCATGCAGCCTCTGGGCCGCATGTTGTGCAGGCCTGCTGTAAATGGTGATCTTGATGCACACAGGTCAACTGCTCTAACAAACTGAGCACAATCACAGACATTGCTGTAGACACTTGCGAAGGATCTTAGGATTGGAATCTGAGAATTGTTTCTTTGGTAAGTAAATTCAAAAATTGATCTCTTCTCATTATCTACCTAAATGAGCAACTGCCAACCTTTTTCTCAGGAGGCATGGAGGAACACATTTAGCAGGACACTCAGCAACTGTAGGGAATCTCTCGGATATGTATTTCCACTCTTGGTAGCAAAGACTCTTGCAAAATTGGAGAGGAAAGGGCCATACATTTTGATAGATCGTTATTGTTGTCATGTATGGTTCTCCCTCTCAGAGAGAGCCTATGATATTTTTCTCCATCAGGCTGTGAATCTGGTCTTGGATGATCACTTATCAGTGAAGTACCTTGATCTGTCTCATCCAAATGAACACTCCACTATTTAATGTGACTTCTGACAACCTAGAGTTTCACAGGCATAGCTTTTCTGCAAGTGTTCTTACCTTCTTGTTTGCTCATCCTTTTCCAGTGTGTCCTAAAGGGTAGACAGAAGGTGTCTGTACAATTAGGCCAGTGTATGTATTTGAATTGCCTGAAATGCATTACCTGGTTGCCTTTCTCTTAGGCTGAGAGCTCTTATTAGAGACTACCCAAAGGTAGGACAGTATCTCTAAAGACCTGAATTGCAGTATTTGTATTCTAATGGATGTGCAAGCCCATAATATGGTGGGATCTGAATAAACCTATAAAAGCTCTTTCTGAACCTCACTTTCTGCAGGTCAGTTTAAGGGTTTCTTTCACAAGAGGATCAATTCAGCTATCTGGACATAGTACTAGTCATGAAAAAGCTTGCTCTAGCTGTCACACCTATTTCACCTTTGTTGGAGTAAGATAACATGGGATCTTTCAAGAGCCCTCTAAAGGAGTGCACGTGGGTGTGTTTTGGGGTGGGTTCCCATTTTGGGGCTGTGACGTTATTGACATGAACTATGACTATATAGATCATTGTTGCAACCAAGTGTCACGGAGTATAGGGGAGTCCGGCCCTGCACCCCTCTTCCACGGATTCACTGGGAGTCTCAGCCAGCCAGTAGAACAGAAGGTTTATTAGAGATGCCAGGAACACAGTCCAACCAGAGCTTGTCAGTACATCCAGGACCCCTCAGTCGGGTCCTTCCGGGGGGCAGGGAGCTTAGACCCCAGCCTGGGGCTCCCTGCATTTCGCCCCACAGCTCCAAATGGGGCAGGGAGGCCAGACCCTGTCTGCCCCCCTCCCCTCCTCTTCCCAAGCCAGCTCCAAACTGAAAACACACAGACAAAAACTCCAGGAGGCTCTTCCCCTCCCCCCGGGGCTCCTCCTCTCGCCTTTTGTCCGTTCTCCCAGCCAAAGGTGTCACCTCCCAACCCACGTCCTGGCTCATGTTACAGCCCCAGGTAAAGTCTCCCTTTCCTAATGCAATGCCGCAGGTCCCAGGGAACCTCCCCCACAAACCTCCCAGGTTGAATCCACCTCACTCCGTCACACCAAGGTCCTGTAAGTGGCACCAAATCTTGTATAAAGGGGGTCAAATAAGGTGTCTAAGACAAAGTTATGGTTTGCTGATTATGATTATGCTATCTGTATGCATGTATCATTTTTGTATTAAAAGTTATAAGTATTGGCTCTATACTGTCTTGTATTTCAAACTTATGCTATGCTTCTGGGTGACACCCCAGACAATTTGGTGTCATCAATGCCTAGCCTGCTTGATGGCCCATTAAGGACCATCAGCTATACAGTTGACCCATTGAGAGAAGGCCGATACACCTTATGACTCAGCATGGCATGCAGGGGCATGCCTATGGACGGAACGCTGAGGTTTTTTCATGCCATGTGCTGGATAGCTTGTCTTTGGAACAAAGAAAGAGAGGCCACATGGCAAGAGACTATAAAAGGCTGCTGCAGCTCCTCCATCTGGTCTTCAATCCTGCTTCTGACCTCTGGAGGGACTTTGCTACAAACTGAAGCTCTGGTCTGAACAAAGGACTGAATGACCTATCCCACCTCTGGATAGCATTCACTCTCTATGAACATCCTTTGATAGTTCAATATGTATGTACAGTGAGATAACTAATTAGTACAATCTTTATCTGTACTTGTATGCAGAGGGGTGAGGTATGGTTTCCATGGGATCCGTTGCTCTGAATTTCCTTTTTACATATTTATTTATTTTAGTCATTTAAATTCTCAACCATAGCACTACATTGGTGTAGTTTCTCCATTACATTAATATGTTTACCAAGCTGTTAAGTCCGGTTCTGTCCTTTTTCGTTCTGCTATGGAGGCAGAATCCAACCTGTTTGCTATACCTGAGTAAATGACTATTCACCCAACAGTTCTGTAAAATTTCTGCCTTCATTTAGCAGGCGAGTTGATTTACTCTCTCAATATTAGTTTTCTTAACTCTTGGTTAGATTTATAATACCTTGCAGGAATTCTGCTGCAAGTCAGTGAGAACAGAGTCATTGTGGCTTGTGCAACTTCCAGATGATACCTGAGATGTAACTATAATCTACATAATTCAAAATGTTTGTTTGAACCATATAGATGAAGAACCTTAAAACAAACAAAAACAAACTCATTTCTTTACATAGGCCCAACAACACAAGGTGCCACTTTCTGCTCTGTTCCTCAAAATGGATATCTGTAGCTGCTGACTCATCTTCCCCCTCCTCCTCCACTCTTTGTTAACCACTGCCAGGCTAGTTTTTTTGTCTCTTGTTCCAGTAAATCCTTAGTGCTGCTGAAAGGTTTTGCTACTCTTGTACCCTTGATTTGGCAGAGTCTTGCAACTTACAAAACTGTCACACCCATTAATTAAACTTTTACTTATATGGATTGCAAGGGGTTTAACACTGCATCTGTATGTTGGTTTATTGAGGATTGAATTTTTTTAAGTACTCCAAAGCATTGGAATTGCTGGAACATAAAAAAATTATAAGGTTTTGGCAGACCTGTTAAGAGTGATAAAGTATACGAATTATAAGATAATAAATATTGACTATGGTAACACTAAGTTGTCCCTTTTTAAAGACCTTTCTTCTTTACCTTCCACAAAACTTGGCACTTTCAACATTTTATACACAAAGTTAAATTTCCCACAGTAAAGTCCAGTTAGTAGGAAGTTTCTGGTGGTTAAAATGGGACACTGGAAAGTGGAAATTGGGCTGCCTAATTCAGATACACAAGTCCTGATTTTCAGAGGTGCTGAAGTTAACAGCCCTCATTGACTTCAGTCTTGGGTGTTTGGCACCTCTTGAAAATTGAAGGTTAGGTTTCTAAAATTGGGTACCCAAAAATCAAGGCTAACACTGAAAATTTGGGCCTTATCATTGCTGTATTTCTGTGGGATTTTTTCCCCATCGATCTATAAAATGGGAATATGTGCCTTTGTAAAGTGCTCTTAGATCTTCTAATGAATGGTACTATGAAAGTGCAAAGTTATATAAACTCTAATTTCAAAGTAACCGTTATTATGAAGTGCTGTTTCTTCAGCTCTGTACAAATGAGTCATGCTGTTATGAATACTTAGTTTAAAAACTAGAGAAAAGGTAGTCTCATGGTGTACTTACTGAGGACCAAATCAGGGAGGGCAGCTAAGAGCAGAGGGGAATGCAAGTGCTTGCTAAGACAGCAGTGGGAGGCAGTGTTGCTGCCCCTTGGTGAAAGTGAGCAGGAGAGAGACTTGGCCATAGAGAAACAGCAGAAAAATAAACACTGCTTTGCGCTTTCTTGATCAGTTAAGCATAGCCATCTGTACCCACTGGTTAGTGAACATAAGAACCATACTGGATCAGATCAATGGTTCATCAGTCCAGTATCCTGTCTTCTAACAGTAGCTGGTGCCATCTGCTTCTGAGAGAAGGAACCGAACAGGGCAATTTATCGAGTGATTCATCCTCTGTCATCCAGTCCCAGCTTCTAGCAAGCAGAGATTCAGGGGATACCCAGAGCACGGAGTTGTATCTTTGACAGTCTTGGCTAATAGTCATTGATGGACCTGTCCTCCATGAACTTAACTAATCCTTTTTCAAACCCAATTATACTTTTGGCCCTTGCATCATCTCCTGGCAATGAGTTCTACAGGTTGACTGTGCATTTGTGAGAAGTAGTACTTTTTGTTTGTTTTAAACCGACTGCCCATTAATTTCATTGTGTGACCCCTGGTTCTTGTGTTACGTGAATGGATAAATAACACTTCCTTATATGCTTTCTCCACATCATTCATGATTTTATAGCCCTTTGTCATATCCCTCCTTAGTCATTTTCCCCCCCTCCGATGAACAGTCCCAGTCTTTTTAATCCCTCTACGTATGGAAGCTGTTCCATAACCCTAATCATTTTTGTGACCCTTCACTGTATCTTTTCCAATTCCAATACATCTTTTTTGAGATAGGGTAACCTGAAATGTATACAGTATTCAAGGTGAGGGTGTATCATGGATTTATATAGTGGCATTATGATATTTTCTATTTTATTTTCTATCCTTTTTCTAATGTTTCCTAACATTCTGTTTAGATTTTTTTGGCTGCCGCTGCACATTGAGCAGATGTTTTCAGAGAACTAGCCACAATGACTTCAAGATCTTTTCCTTGAGTGGTAACAGCTAATTTAGACATCATCATTTTATATGTATAGTTGGGATTATGTTTTCCAATGTGCATTTCTTTGCATTTATTAGCATTGCATTTCATCTGCCATTTTGTTGCTCAGTCACCCAGTTTAGGGAGATCCCTTTGCAGTCAGCTTTGCATTTAACTACCTTGAATAATTCAGTATTGTCTGCAGACTTTGCCACCTCATTGTTTACCCCTTTTTTCTGACCATATATGAATATGTTGAACAGTATTAGTTCCTGTCTAGATCTTTGCGGGACTCTATTTACCTTTGTTCATTGTGAAAACTGTCTGCTTATTTCTACCTTTTGTTTCCTATCTTTTAATCAGTTACTGATCCATGAGTGCTATTTAGGCTGGAAAAAATGAATGAGGTTTTATTTTTTTAAATGAAAAAAGATAAAAAATCATATTATGATTACCTAGGTTAAGGCCTAAATTTACTATAATTTATTAAAATAATTTAACTTAAATAATGTCCAGGCAGTACATGTTTACTGCTAAAGTTTTAAAGAAAGCCAGTTCACTCAGTTGGTGGAAGTCACTGGCTAGGCATTTGGAATCAGTGTGTGTTGAAGTGCCAAACCAGCTTTTGATTGCAGCAGCCTCATCTGCAAGTGCAGAGAGAATATTTTCTCAATTTCAGTTTATTCCAATAATTCAGTTCAATAACTAGTTTATGCAAAGTTGAGAAAGTGATTGGGACTTAAAAAAAAAAAACAGGAAAGCTTGTTTTTCTCTTCCAGTCTGCATAAGAACTATGTGTGAAGATAGTATCTTCTAGTTCTAAAATTTTGAAGAACATTGGTGACCAGGAACAATCAGTTCAATTTACTGACTACAGTAAATACTTCTATTGTTGAATAAATTAATTTTATATTTTGATAAACAATTTTATGTATCCAGCACATTTAAAGTAGTTTTGTTTAATAAAAAACAATTTTAGAATGCTAATTTTGTGCATTTTGATTCCAATTTCTATCCAAATGCAGCTTTACATAAATCATGAGCAAAAAAATTTATAATTTTGTAGACAAGAAATGCATCATTCACCAGTTTCTAACAAAAAATAACAAGACACTAAATAAATGTATATTAAGTAATGTAATTGCTTAAATGAGTATGTATAGACATAATGTATCCTCCTGGTTAGCAAAACAGAAATAGCAGATTATACCACGCAATTGGAATCAAACTTTCTTTAGGAAATTAACTTCAAATATGAATGCAAAATTTTTTAAAATAAATTTAATCATGATTTAAATCAGCAAGTAGGAAATCTTGATTTAAATCAAAGTGATTTAAATCAATCCATCCTGGTGCTATTCCTATACTAACAGGTCCTGCTGATCAGTACTCCATTTTAATCTACTTAAAAGACTTGGAGGGCAGAGAAGACTTTCTAGAGGAGTGTATCCCAATCTGAGCTGTATATTTTATATCAGATGAAGTGCCCGTCACCCCAAGGGGTGTTTTTTTCTAAATTAATTTAGAATGGTTCAAGTGTGTTTGTAAACAAAAACTGGAGAGGGATAGGAAGTATTTTTTTTTTTCATTATTTAAAAATATCTTATACCATTATTTTTTAAAAATGTGACTGGTGTCCAAAATGGCTTTGTGTGGAAAGACAATTTCCCTGTCAAGTGTTGACTGAGTGTTCTTGTGGGTGAGGTAATATCTTTGATTGGACCAACTTCAGTTGGTGAAACAGACAAGCTTTTGAGCCCAACAGAGCTCTTCTTCAGGTCTGGTAAATGTAAATTTTGATTTGAGAGTATTAAGCCTTTCAAAAGTTTACTACTTGCATATGTAATCCATTTTGTACACTTTAAGTTTTGTGAAGTGTCTGCCTTAGGAGGTGGCAAATTTAGTTATGCATTGAGAAATTGAAACTGTATGTGTGTTCAACACCGAAAACTCTGCTGAGTGCATTAAAAATCCCAAATGAAGCACTGGGGAGCCTGATTTCATTGAAAATAGTGTGTGATGGGGACAGAGTTTCCATAACAAACTCTGGATCTTGTCTAGAGTGCTGGGATAGAAATAATGTCTGTGTTGGAGCAAGAGGTACGGTGACTGAGGATAGAGCAATATAAATCTGCAGTTCCACAAAAGGTATTGTCTCTGATAAAGTGGAAAGGTATTGTCTGGCAAAACATTACCATGTTAGGGAATTACTAGTTCTTTCAAAAAGTAGGAATTTCCATAAAAAATCATTGTGTTCAAAAGTCAGAAAGTGACAAAGTTAAGGTTGAACACTCTTAACTCTGCACTCTTGTGCATATGAATTAGCATTTATGATGTAATAAAAGACTATATTCTATCTTGTAAATAGAATGATTTTTTTTCTAAAACCTTAGGTAAACAGTAGTAGGTTTTTTTTAGTGCTGCATATGCTAGAGATGAAAAGCACATATGAAAAATACGCCACTAATTATTTTTGCATAATACTTTATAAATTAAGTATAACATGGAATAATAATGAAAATTTGCTGGAATGCATAGGCTATGTAGAATGAAGTTGTTGGTTTTTTTTTACAAGTTGCTATTTGAGTATCCAAGGTTACAGGAAAAATCTGTTGATATTAGGGAGGTACCAATTGCGGCTCCATATTTAAGACTGAGTTGAGTCTTGTACTTAAAGCAGGAATTCAGCTTCTTTATTATGTATAAAAATTAATATATTCTTTCCAAAATTTCAGTACTTATTGAGTATAACATGAATTTTCTAAGAATTTACAAGTTACTTCAATAAATGTTTTGTTAGTTAAAATTAATTTAAAATGGGCTCTCTCAGAAACTTTTCAGTTACCTAAGATGTTTTTTTCCGTTAACATTGTTAATAATGGAATAACTCAGACTGTTCAGACTTCTCATATAGTTAATACTTACTGAAATGTTGTGCATAGACTACATTAGAAAAATGTTGTGGGTTTTTTTTTTTTTTTTAGGAATTATTGGTAATTTTCCCCTGTTCTTTAGAACCAAAAGTCTCTGCTTCAGCAGAGACAGATGAATAGGGTTCTCCTTTTGAGAAACTCTCAAAAAAATGGCCCTCTGTCAAAATGGGCGTCATTTCCTTTTGTTCTTAATGGAACTGAGATCATAAACTGTCCTTGCCAAAGATGGCTATTGTCTTCACCTTTATGTTTCTCTCTGCCTCCTGACAGCATAGGAGACCATTATCTTCCCTGACAGCTGGTTGTCTTTATTCCAGTTTGGAAATATGGGAGGGGGTGGCAATTTGAAAGAAGGCCTCTTGTGTGAGGGCAGTCCCTAGCCTCAGTTCCATTAAGAAGAATGGAAAGTGGTAGGCATTCAGAAAGCCAGCAATTCTTTGGGTTTCTCCGAGGAAGATGTGTGCCAGCCTTTGCAGAAAGAAAATCTTTGTTATTAAAAATAACAGCAAAAAAATGACCATTAATCCTAAATGGGTGCAATGAATATTTTTGACAAGAAACAATCTGCCCAAGAGGGAGGAAGGAAAATTGTGTGACTACACATCCATGTTGAGGAATGTAATGAGTGGAAGAGGGATGGGGAATCTGGGGTGTGTGCATGCATTCAGGGGAATATAGAGGGTTCATGCATGAAATTTTTAATTTAAGAAAACCAAGGAAATTTTTCCCATGGAGATCATAGAATCATAGAATCTCAGAGTTGGAAGGGACCTCAGGAGGTCATCTAGTCCAACCCCCTGCTCAAAGCAGGACCAAACCCAACTAAATCATCCCAGCCAGGGCTTTGTCAAGCCTGACCGTAAAAACCTCTAAGGAAGGAGATTCTACCACCTCCCTAGGTAACCCATTCCAGTGCTTCACCACCCTACTAGTGAAAGTTTTTCCTAATATCCAACCTAAACCTCCCGCTCTGCAACTTGAGACCATTACTCCTTGTTCTGTCGTCATCTACCACTGAGAACAGTCTAGACCCATCCTCTTTGGAACCCCCTTTCAGGTAGTTGAAAGCAGCTATCAAATCCCCCCTCATTCTTCTCTTCTGCAGGCTAAACAATCCCAGTTCCCTCAGCCTCTCCTCATAAGTCATGTGCTCCAGTCCCCTAATCATTTTTGTTGCCCTCCGCTGGACTCTTTCCAGTTTATCCACATCCTTCTTGTAGTGTGGGGCCCAAAACTGGACACAGTACTCCAAATGAGGCCTCACCAGTGCCGAATAGAGGGGAACAATCACGTCCCTCGATCTGCTGGAAATGCCCCTACTTATACAACCCAAAATGCCATTAGCCTTCTTGGCAACAAGGGCACACTGTTGACTCATATTCAGCTTTTCGTCCACCGTAACCCCCAGGTCCTTTTCTGCAGAACTGCTGCCCAGCCATTCGGTCCCTAGTCTGTAGCAGTGCATGGGATTCTTGCGTCCTAAGTGCAGGACTCTGCACTTGTCCTTGTTGAACCTCATCAGATTTCTTTTGGCCCAGTCCTCTAATTTGTCTAGGTCCCTCTGTATCCTATCCCTACCCTCCAGCGTATCAACCACTCCTCCCAGTTTAGTGTCATCTGCAAACTTGCTAAGGGTGCAGTCCACACCATCCTCCAGATCGTTAATGAAGATATTGAACAAAACCGGCCCCAGCACCGACCCTTGGGGCACTCCACTTGATACTGGCTGCCAACTAGACATGGAACCATTGATCACTACCCGTTGAGCCCGACCATCTAGCCAGTTTTCTATCCACCCTACCGTCCATTCATCCAGCCCATACTTCTTTAACTTGCTGTCAAGAATACTGTGGGAGACTGTATCAAAAGCTTTGCTAATGTCAAGAAATAGCACATCCACTGCTTTCCCCTCATCCACAGAGCCGATTATCTCATCATAGAAGGCAATTAGGTTAGTCAGGCATGACTTGCCCTTGGTGAATCCATGCTGACTGTTCCTGATCATTTTCCCCTCCTTTAAGTGGTTCAGAATTGATTCCTTGAGGACCTGTTCCATGATTTTTCCAGGGACTGAGGTGAGACTGACTGGCCTGTAGTTCCCCAGATTTTCCTTCTTCCCTTTTTTAAAGATGGGCACTACATTAGCTTTTTTCCAGTCATCCGGGACCTCCCCCGATTGCCATGATTTTTCAAAGATAATGGCCAATGGCTCTGCAGTCTCATCGGCCAACTCCTTTAGCACCCTCGGATGCAGTGCATCCGGCCCCATGGACTTGTGCTCGTCCAGCTTTTCTAAATAGTCCCGAACTATTTCTTTCTCCACAGAGGGCTGGTCACCTCCTCCCCATACCGTGCTGCGGAGTGCAGCCGTCTGGGAGCTGACCTTGTCTGTGAACACAGAGGCAAAAAAAGCATTGAGTACACTAGCTTTCTCCACATCCTCTGTTACTAGGTTCCCTCCCTCATTCAGCAAGGGGCCCACACTTTCCTTGACTTTCTTCTTGTTGCTAACATACCTGAAGAAACCCTTCTTGTTAATCCTAACATCTCCAGCTAGCTGCAACTCCAAGTGTGATTTGGCCTTCCTAATTTCACTCCTGCATGCCTGAGCAATACTTTTATACTCCTTCCTGGTCATTAGTCCAATCTTCCACTTCTTGTAAGCTGCTTTTTTGTGTTTAAGACGAGCAAGGATTTCACTGTTAAGCCAAGCTGGTCGCCTGCCATATTTGCTTTTCTTCCTACACATCGGGATGGTTTGTTCCTGCAACCTCAATAAGAATTCTTTAAAATACAGCCAGCTTTCCTCGACTCCTTTCCCCCTCATGTTATTCTCCCAGGGGACCTTGCCCATCAATTCCCTGAGGGAGTCGAAGTCTGCTTTTCTGAAGTCCAGGGTCTCTGTTCTACTGCTCTCCTTTCTTCCATGTGTCAGGATCCTGAACTTGACCATCTCATGGTCACTGCCTTCCAGGTTCCCATCCACTATTGCTTCCTCTACTATTTCCCCTAGTTGGTTCCTCCAGCACTTGCACCAGGAAATTGTCCCCTACACTTTCCAAAAACTTCCTGGATTGTCTGTGCACTGCTGTATTGCTCTCCCAGCAGATATCGGGGTGATTAAAGTCACCCATGAGAACCAGGGCCTGTGATCTAGCAACTTCTGTTAGTTGCTGGAAGAAAGCCTCGTCCACCTCATCCCCCCTGGTCTGGTGGTCTGTAGCAGACTCCCACCACGACATTACCCTTGTTGCTCACACTACTAAATTTAATCCAGAGACTCTCAGGTTTTTCTGCAGTTTCATACTGGAGCTCTGAGCAGTCATACTGCTCTCTTACATACAACGCAACTCCCGCACCTTTTCTGCCCTGCCTATCCTTCCTGAACAGTTTATATCCATCCATGACAGTACTCCAATCATGTGAGTTATCCCACCAAGTCTCTGTTATTCCAATTACATCATAATTCCTTGACTGTGCCAGGACTTCCAGTTCTCCCTGCTTGTTCCCCAGGCTTCTTGCATTTGTGTATAGGCATTTAAGATAACTCACCAATCGTCCTGCTGTCCTAGTATGGGGCAGGAGCCCTCCCCTCTTGCACTCACCTACTTGTGCTTCCTCCCGATATCCCACTTCCCCACTTACCTCGGGGCTTTGGTCTCCTTCCCCCGGTGAACCTAGTTTAAAGCCTTCCTCACTAGGTTAGCCAGCCTGCTTCCAAAGATGCTCTTCCCTCTCTTCGTCAGGTGGAGCCCGTCTCTGCCTAGCACTCCTTCTTCTTGGAACACCATCCCATGGTCAAAGAATCCAAACCCTTGTCTCCGACACCATCTGCGTAGCCATTTGTTGACTTCCACGATTCGACGGTCTCTACCCCGGCCTTTTCCTGCCACAGGGATGGGGATGATTACCTGTTCTATTCATTCCCTCTGGGGCACCTGGCATTGGCCACTGTCGGAAGACAGGATACTGGGCTAGAATGACCTTTGGTCTGACCCAGTATGGCCATCCTTAGGTTCTTATGATTCCCAAGCCAATATTTTACAGGAAACCAACTTCAAATACCCATCCACTGTCCAGCCAGGAAGAGACAACAGTTGACCATTCAAGTTAATGGGAAAACATTGAAACAATTTGAAAACGTAAAGAAAATCATAGGCTTGGAAAACTAAGAAAGGAGGGAATTCTTCCCACCCAGAATAACGTTGAGTCACAAAGACAAGAGACATTTTAAAAACGGACTTGGGTCTGGGTTTTTTATTCAAAAACTGAGGGCCAACATCTAAGCAGCGTATAGTCCGTGAAACAGTGGATCCCCTATAGGACAGAGGGGATCTATCTTCAGAAATTATTTGAATTTAATCAGAAACAACACATACTTTCATCGTCCTGATTGCTTATGCTGTCACTACAGGGCAGAGTTAAGGTTGTTTGTGGGACATAAACTGAATTTCTATACCTCAATATGTTTGGCTTTCTTTTACATTTAACCATAATTCTGAATTTTCCATGTTTGTTTTTGAGATAATTAACATCTGTATAATGAATTTTAACTTAAGTTACTGATGTAATTTAACACAATTTGGGAATATATATTATATTTGATAAATACTGTGGATTAGGTGGTTAGACCACATTGCTATACAAGAGGGTAGAATTAAAAGTCCCCATGAAACCTTATTTTTGACATTTCTTGACTCTTGAGTGCTCAACTTTAACATTTTTGTAACAGTTTTACTTTTTAAGGGAAGTAATTATATTTGAGCAAACAGCAGATTTGAGTAAGGGTGGAGTGACTTTTTTCATTTGCAAAATAGACTGTCCTTCCGTTGTGACATTTTGGGGCTCACCCAGACCAGTAAAGATTCTGACAGCCCCTGCCTTGTAACCCTGAGTGCCTTGTTGCTATGGCTCAGACCCCTAATACCATTAGCAAGCTTAAGAGCATTAAGATCTCACCCTGACTTCCACCAACCTAATTCTCCTGGCAGGCTCATCACCCCAGAAGGTGTGAAAAAGTCCCTCCCTACCCAGTATCAGTTCATTTTTGGGATACACTCCTCACAGTTTGCACAACAAAGACCTGTTTGGGGTAAAAATAAACAAAGACTTATTTAATAGAAAAAGCATAGATTCAAAGATGAAATAGTAAGGAAAAGCAAACATATACAAGTTACACAGAAAATAAACATAAAGACGCATCTTTGGGCTTTACACGTATACGTTACCTAAATTCCACTTTCTAGTACAAGTTACCCCATTGCCACTGCACAGTTTTCCAGTGGCCCCTCTGTCCTATAGGGGATCCACTGTTTCACGGACTATACGCTGCTTAGATGCTGGTCCTCAGTTTTTGGATAAAAAACCCAGACCCAAGTCCGTTTTTAAAATGTCTCTTGTCTTTGTGACTCAGCGTTATTCTGGGTGGGAAGAATTCCCTCCTTTCTTAGTTTTCCAAGCCTATGATTTTCTTTACGTTTTCAAATTGTTTCAGTGTTTTCCCATTAACTTGAATGGTCAACTGTTGTCTCTTCCTGGCTGGACAGTGGATGGGTATTTGAAGTTGGTTTCCTGTAAAATATTGGCTTGGGAATCATAAGAACCTAAGGATGGCCATACTGGGTCAGACCAAAGGTCATTCTAGCCCAGTATCCTGTCTTCCGACAGTGGCCAATGCCAGGTGCCCCAGAGGGAATGAACAGAACAGGTAATCATCAAGTGATCCATCCCCTGCCGCCCATTTCCAGCTTCTGGCAAACAGAGGCTTAGGGTCACCATCCCTGTCCATCCTGGCTAATAGGTCCATCAATGGCTATCTTCCATGAACTTCTTTAGTTCTTTTTTGAACCCTGTTATAGTCTTGGCCTGCACAACATCCTCTGGCAATGAGTTCCTTCCATGGGTTGACTGCATTGTGTGAAAAAATACTTCCTTTTGTTTTGTTTTAAATCTGCTGCCTATTAATTTCATTTGGTGACCCATAGTTCTTGTGTGATGAGTAAATAACACTTCCTTATTTACTTTCTCCACACCAGTCATGCTTTCATAGACCTCTATCATATCCCCCCTTAGTTGTCTCTTTTCCAAACTGAAAAGTCCCAGTCTTATTAATCTCTCCTCATATGGCAGCCATTCCATACCCCTAATCATCTTTGTTGCCCTTTTCTGAACCTTTTCCAATTCCAATACATCTTTTTTGAGATAGGGCGACCACATCTGCACGTAGTGTTCAAGATGTGGGTGGACCATGGATTTATATAGAGACAATATGATATTTTCTGCCTTATTGTCTATCCCTTTCTTAATGATTCCCAACATTCTGTTCATTTTTTTGACTGCCGCTGCACATCGAGTGGCTGTTTTCAGAGAACTATCCACAGTGACTCCAAGATCTCTTTCTTGAGTGGTAGCAGTTAATTTAGGCCCCATCATTTTATATGTATAGTTGGGATTATGTTTTCCAATGTGCATTACTTTGCATTTATCAACATTGAATTTCCTCTGCCATTTTGTTGCCCAGTCACCTAGTTTTTAGAGATTCTTTTGTAGCTCTTTGCAGTCTGCCTGGGACTTAACTATCTTTAGTAGTTTTGTATCATCTGCAAATTTTGCTACCTCACTGTTTACCCCTTTTTCCAGATTATTTATGAATATGTTGAATAGGACTGGTCCCAGTACCGACCCCTGGGGGTCACCACTATTTATCTCTCTCCATTCTGAAAACTGACCATTTATTCCTACCCTTTGTTTCCTATATTTTAACCAGTTACCAATCCATGAAAGGACCTTCCCCCTTATCTCATGACATCTTACTTTGCTTAAGAGCCTTTAGTGAGGGACCTTGTCAAAGGCTTTCTGAAAATCTAAGTACACTATATCCATTGGCTCTCCTTTGTCCATATGCTTGTTGACCCCCCTCAGGAGGTGCATCTTGCTGCCTCATTGCTACATTACTCATGTTGTGAGGTGATAATGTAGTTGCATCATGGTTACAATTTCTCTCTCTGGTGATGCAACTACACGTACACATTCTTTTGATATATATTATACACACATTCATTACCATAACCTGTATACATATCTGCTAATGGCCATCAATTTCAGAACATTACAAGCTTTCATAAAAGACCTTACTTGACACGTTTTTGTACACGATAATGTTACATACAACCAGTTGAGTCAGTTGCTTATTCTTTGGGATTCAGAGACCCCCCCCGTTCTCCCCTAGAAGTGTCTGGACCCTGATTGTCACAGTCAAATGTGAACAAATTGTGAGAGCGCTGGAAAATGAAGTTAGTTTGTAGCAAAAGTATGAAGTTTTTTCCTTAGCTTTTAAGTGATAAAAAAAAAAATTTACTTAGTAGCATGTGTTAAACAGGGACAGAACTATAAGTTAGGCTGCGCGTTTCCATGACTTTCCATGCGCTCCAGGACTTCTGCAGCAGCCAGTGCGCCTGGCTCAGGGCAGCTCAGGCAGCTCCTGCGCCCTGTGCACTGGCCGCTGCTGGGGCAGTCTCGGGCTCCCGCAGGGCGCCCCTCTACCCTCCCACCCCAGTAGCAGCACAGTTTGGCTGTGAGAGGGGACAGGAGATTGGGGCAGGGTGAGGCAGGCTCTGGGCGGCGCTTACCTGGGGGGGCTTCCCGGAAGCAGCAACTTCTCCCTCGCTCAGCTGCTAGGCGGAGGCATGGCCGGGCAGCTCTGCGTGCTGCCTCTGCCTGCAGGCAACCGCCCCCACAGCTCCCATTGGCCGGGACAGGTCCCAGGCTGTGAATTTTTGTTTACTGCCCGTGACCTGTCTGTGACTTTTACTAAAAATACCCGTGATTAAAACATAGCCTTAACTATCAGATAATACAAGTAGTGAAGTGTAACCTGGAGTAAACATAAAAATGGGTTGACATAGGCTATTAAAGATCATTCTAAGTATCTGTTTAATGAAGCTTAAATAGTTGAGAATTATAAAAAAGACACAAATTAATGTTAAGGAAAGAAAGCATTTTAAAATGTAGGCTATAATATTGTACATCAGCAATGTTTCTGCTCCCTTGTCTTCCCCAGCTTATCTGATGATGTCAGTTCCAGATGTTTATTCTCATTGCTTTAACTATTAATGGAACAGCTTCTCAGCAAATGGGTGCTAAAAGTTTATTTCAAATTTGTAAAGTTTCCTTTCAAGTATTGTAAGGGAAGATATTTTTCAATGCGGTATCACAGTCAATTTCACTCAACTAAGGATATGTCTACACTGCAATCCAAAGTGTGATGGCCTCAAGGGTAGACATACCTGTGCTGATATAGCTAAAAATAGCTATAGTGTAGATGTGGCAGCCTGGACTGTATAAGGGCCGAGGACCGAGAGTACTTACGTGCATTCCTAGCCCATGGTGAAGCCTGTTCTGCTGTTTTTAGCCATGCTAGTGCTGGTGAAGTTAGCAAAGGTGTCTCTACCTTTGCGGTAGTCACCGTTGAGATTGCAGTGTACGTCAGGGGTCTCCAAACTACAGCCCGTGGGCCGGCTTCACTTTGTCCAGCCCCCGCCGGCCCCTGAACCAATTGCTGCCGCCGCCTCGGCAGTATTTCGGCAGCAGTTTAAAGGCTGCTGCTGCCTTGGCGGTGGGGCGCAGAGGGCGGCAGTCAGGGGCGCCCCTGCCGGTCCCAGAATACCCGCCACTGAAGCCGCTGCAGCTTATCTGCGGGAGGTCCTCCCCCTTCTCCGAAGCCGCTGTGGCTTGCCTGCGGGAGGTCCACCAGTCCCGCGGCTTCAGCTGCAATTCGGCGGAGGGTAAGCTCAAGAGAATGGGCCGGCCCGTGAAGCCGCTTGAAAAATGAAATGTGGCCCTCGTCTCCTAAAGTTTGGAGACCCCTGGTGTAGGTATATCCTGAGTCTCAAGAAGCAACATGGTCTAGTGGACTAAGCAAGGTATTGGGAGACAAACTTCTCTCTACCTAGTTTTCTCAGATCTGAAATGATAGCTGTCTACTCATTTCATGTGGGTGTTGAGAGGATTATATAAGTGTTATAAATTATGTTTAATGAAATCTTCTTTCAGTTAATTTTTATCCTTTTTCCTTTAACTTATTTTAGGAGAATGACATCTTCCTGGGCTGGGAAAAAGGAGCTTACAAGAAATGGGGAAAGAGTAAGAAAAAGTGTTCTGATCTAACACTAGAGGAAATGAAAAAACAGGCAGCTGTCCAGTGTCTTCGCTCTGCTTCTGATGAAGTAAGTTTGGATTATTTAGTTGATTCTTTAATAGAGTACTGTAATGTTCTTCAAAACTGGCTATATTAACTTGTGGTGTTTAGCCTTTTAATAAGTGGACTTTTCACTTGAGTTAATTATTTAATTAGTTGCCTTAGGAGTTTGTGAGAGTTCTTTATGTCCCTGTATGATGTATGAAATCTGGGTACAGAATCAGTCATCTCTCTAAGCCTTCTATAGTATATACTATCAAGTATCAGAGGGGTAGTCGTGTTAGTCTGGATCTGTAGAAGCGACAAAGAGTTCTGTGGCACCTTATAGACTAACAGACGTATTGGAGCATAAGCTTTCCTGGGTGAATACCCACTTCTTCAGATGCATCTGAAGAAGTGGGTATTCACCCAGGAAAGCTTATGCTCCAATACGTCTGTTAGTCTATAAGGTGCCACAGAACTCTTTGTCGAGTATATACTGTGTTCTTTCTAGTATAGTTGTTCTTTCTACAAGCCTCACCTGTTTTGCCAGGCCCCAGACACCACAGGCCCCAGACTTGCCCAGGTCCCAGACATCACAGAAGTCTCTGCACTGCCTATATAGCAGTAGACTTGCATAATGACACTTATTAAAATCGTAAGTTTCACTTTATAGTCAAGGATATACACCAGCACTGGGGAATGGACTAGCTGGCTCTTATAGCTCAAAGAGCATTTATGGCTGTGGTTTTTTTTCGTTGGGGAGCAGCGTCTCTGATTTCTCATGTCATTTCCGTGAACAAGAAAGGAATTGCTTGGTGGTTCAGTCTCTGAGAGTGGAAGGTGTAATTGAAACAAGAGATGGATACGTTTATTTTGTTTTTATTTACATGTTCTTTATTTTCTTATTTTATAATCATAAATTGCTAAAATGGATGTATTATACTTGTTAATTAGTTTCCTAATTGTTAGTAGAAAATCAGATTTATTTTTATATATATAAAAATAGTGCTCAGTCTAGAAGATACCATCAGCGATGCTTAGTTTTGCAGTTCTCAAACTGTGGATTTGTGTCTCCAGAGATAACATGCTTGTTAACAGCAAAAATGGTTTTAAATAAATAAATAATATATAGAGGTGAGAAATAACAGACCTCAACCCTATTGTCCCTCTGCAAATTTGTGTACACAGAGTCAATCCGTTACCTCTCTCTAAAAGTGCAAAGTTTCCAAAAGTTTAATGAATATAAGATTGTTGGGGGCGGAATAGATCTGGACAAGGAGAAGAAGTCTGGAGATAAACGTGAGAAGGGAGGGACAGGCTGTAGAAACAAAAGTGAAACTGTTTGAGCAGCATATTCCAGAAATCTTGAGGTCTTTCTGAGTGTTTTTGTTGTTTTGTTGGCTTCCGTTAGTCTCGAGAGACGATGGATATGCGCCCATGGGGAATGTTTAGTTGATGGTTGTGCAGCGTCTGTTGTGGCTGTGGAGCCCCACACGAGAGTGGCAGTCTTGATTGCATTTGCTGCATTTGAAGGCGGTGTCAGCTGTGGGTTGGAGCCGCTGCTTCCTTTTTCGTTGAACCCGCTTTTCCTCGGCAAGCTGCCGCAGCTTGTCTTCGCTAGTTTTCAATCCAGTGGTCAGAGCGTGTCTCCATCTGCATCTGTCCTGGGCGAGCTCTTCCCAGCTGTTGATGTCGATTTGAACAGTAGCCTTCATTGATTTGAGACCTACCATACCATTCTCTCACTAGAAGGGAAAACTTATAATGGCAGCAGGCCGTAAAAGAGAATCAGTTTGGAAATAAGAACCATTCAAGAAATATATGTTTGCTCATGATGTTTTAAAGCAAGTCACACCTGTGAACTGGTGGAAGTCACTTACGCACTTGGATTCAGAGACTGTTGAAGTGATAATCTCACTTTTAACGGGAGTAGCTTCTTCTGCCGGTGGAGAAAGACCATTTTCTTCCTTTGGACTAATTCATTCCAAATTGAGAAATCGTTTGGGACCTGAAAAAGCAGGAAAGCTTTTTTTCTTTTCCAGATTATGAGCAAACAAGAAAATGAAGGTGAAGATGACCGAGTTAGCTGCAAAAGCCAATATTTTAAGTTTCTGATGTTGACCTGGCTGACATAGTTGATTTAATTTTTTTTTAAACCAACATTTCATTTAACTATTTTAGTTAAAAACAATTTTAACAAAAACCTGATTTTAACTAAATTCAAAAATTCATATGCTTGTTTTGTTAAAATATTTTGTTTGCTGTTGAAGAAAAAAATCCAGAATACATAACGTTGTTGTTTTAGTTAAATAAAACAATTTAAGTGTCTATCTGGGGATGTTCTCCTAATACAGCATAGCAAGAAAATCCTCCAAATATTAATGATTAATCTCGTGAATTGGAGATAGTTCACCTCCCAATGACTTCATAAATATCTGCTTCAGTTACCTTTGGTAAATGAAATAACCAAACAAGCATTCATTTTCTGATATAGCTGTAAAACTAATCTGAAAAGTTTTTTCAAAATAAATCACTTAAAAAATGTATAGTGTATACCGTCTAATAATGAAACCTACATCTATCAACCCGTCGGGTTGGCTGTGAAGCCCCCTTGAGTGGTGGCTCTGTGGCACTCAATATATGACCCTGCCGACCCAGCGCCTCCTCAGTTCCTTCTTACCGCCAGTGACAGTCATTGGAACTGTGGTGGCTTGCTTAGCAAGTTCTCCTCTTGTTCTCCTAGCCTTTCAGTTTGTAGTTTTAGTGTTAGTTGTACTTGTAGTTAGTTATTAGTGTTAAGTTGTTGGGAGTGGGGGTTTCTCTTCCACCTAAGTTCCCTGTAAGCTGTGCTGCCACACAGCAGCCTATTTAGCACCATGCAGGTGCTCAGGGAACCCATCCTGAGACCTGCCGGGGACTGACCAGGGGAGGGTTGCCCCAACCCTGCCCCCAACCTAGCCCCGCCCCCAACCTGCTGCAGCCGGGCTGGCCTGGATGTGCTGGGGCAGCCCTCCGCCGGCCCCAACTCTGCTACCTGCCGTGGCCAGGGCGCCTGGTCCTCCTGTGGCCAGGGTGGCCCAGTCCGGTCCCAGGCGCAGACAGAGCAGCCCAGTCCCAGGCGCGGCCCGGGCACCCCTCCACCAGTCCGAACCCAGCCCAGACCTGCTGGGGCAGGGGCACCTGTTCTCCAGCCCCGGAGCTGCCGAAGTGGGGAGAGGTGCCTCTCCCCCCCCCACGCCCTCCCAGCACAGGTTCTGCTGCTGGGAGAGAGAGAGAGAGATGGGGAGAAGCCTCTCTCCCTGCTGTAGCCCCAGAGCACTGTCCTGCATCCCAAACCCCTCATCCCCAGTCCCACCTCAGAGCCTGCACCCCCAGCCAGAGTCCTCACACCCCTGCACCCCAACCCTCTTCCCCAGTCCTGAGCCCCCTCCCACACGCCAAACCCCTCGGCCCCATCCTCACCACATGAATTTTGTTATGTACACCAATCATCACTTCCATATTGGTTCATATAACAAAATTCATTCCGCACATGGGTGTGAAAAAATTAGAGGGAACATTGCCCTCCACCCCGACTGCCTATCTCCCCTTGGCAACTCAGGGCATGCCTCAGTCCCAAGGGTTCAAACCCTGCAAGTCCTGCAATAAGCCCATGCTAACAGGCGACCCCCATGACGCTTGTATAAAGTGTCTGGAGGAGGCACACCAAGCCGATAGGTGCAGGATTTGTAAAGGGTTTCGCCCTAGAACAAAAAAGGAGCGGACTTCCGTTTAAAGACGTGCCTTATGGAGGTGGCTCTGAAACTGCAATCTGCTTTGGCGTGGCAAGACCCGACACCAAGTTAATCAGTGCGGAGCGCTGCGGCATCCGTGGCAGAAGCGGCACCACGGAAGGACTCAGGACACAGAGACCCGCGGCACCGCCGCTCCCCAGCAAAGCCGTTGGGAACTGTCCAGCACCACAGGAGAGGCACCAGAAGCAGGTTAGGAGCAGATCTCCGCCTTCGAGATGCATTTCTTCGAAATTGGCCGATGCGGTGTGTCCTATGGAGGAGCACCTGGCACAGAGAGCTTTGGAGCCGGCACCGTCAACTTCGGTCCCGCAAAGGGGACTGTTGAGTCTGGTGCCATTGGTCTCCCCAAGACATATGGTGAAGAGTTGGGGCTACCATGCACCCCAGACACCTTTAAGGCCACGTGGGACCTCGCTGCCATGACAGCACCAGGAACTGTCATCCCCGGCCCTCCGCACCACACCTCCGGTGCCACGGGGCAAGCTGGCAATGTTGCGTCCGCCTGCATCTCCAAGACACCGCTCGCTGGCACAAACAAGGAGGCACCGCTCTGAATCCCAGCACCGATCTATCTCACGACGACGCTCTGACTCGCGGCACCGCTTACCATCCCGGCACCAGTCCCCGACTCGGCAGAGGTTCCGCTCTTGGCACTGGGCATCACGGCACCGTTTGAGGTCTCGTCGCCAGTT
This sequence comes from Macrochelys suwanniensis, assembly GCA_033296515.1. Classification (NCBI taxonomy): domain Eukaryota; kingdom Metazoa; phylum Chordata; order Testudines; family Chelydridae; genus Macrochelys; species Macrochelys suwanniensis. Next base: position 115,788,416 of record CM065779.1, read on the forward strand.
GTCGTCACGGCGCCACTCCCGATCCCAACACCGCTCCCCATTCTCGCGGCACCAATCACCAGCCTAGCTTCGCTCAGCACCGTGGCCATCTAGATCCCGGTCCTCATCTTCGGAGTCGGAGGTGGGGTCCAGATACTTGTGCCAGAACCGGCACAGATTGGCTCATAGATGTCTCGATGTGAGCACAATGCCATGGCCAGTGCAATGGCAGGGGCTGGCACAGTGGCCCATTTGGACCCCTTGGGCATATCACCATGCCCAGGGTACCTTGTCCAAGGGCTTCCGGTCGGTGTCTGACAAGGCTGTCTCTCAGGCTGCCTCACATTAGATATTTGACGGTCTCATAGAAGTCTGCTGTTACAAGACCAGTCCTGCCATTTGAAACTAGACAGGTTTATAGTGAATACTTGGATGAAGTGATATTGGGTTTATGGATCCCAAAATAGAAGACAACAAATAGAATTTATTCTGCTGGCTGGTGCAACATCCATAGTTTTAACTGTTGTGTTAAACCAGTGAAACATAATCTTGAGTTACCCCAGTAGGGCTTTATTTTGTGTGTATAAGCATCCAAGTAAAAAGATCAGCTCTCTGTACTATAATGTTCTCCATTTCAAGAAAAGATTATACCGATCCCAGCACTAAATGCTTCCTTAGGGCATCCACTGTATTCCAACCCTGCAAGGTTATAGAGCATAATCTTGAAATCTCATTCTGCTCTTTGCAGCACTACCCAGATTGAAGCCCTGCAGGAGGTGTCGTTATACCACAGATCTTTTAGAGTAGGCCTGCTGATGTTACCATCTCTAATCAGATAGCGGTTTTTTATTTGAAGTTGGGAGCTTTCTCTCTCTATCAAGACCCAGTATTGTACTTTTAAATTCAGGCAGATGAGCCTCACAACTATCATAACATTCATTCCCTAAGTAAATTCAAGAAATATTTCTCTTTCTGGGAATTATCAAAGCACTGTCAACCTCAGGGCAGACAGTCATGTCTCCTATATTGAAATCTACCAGTCAGCCATGTGTTCATCAAATTCTGCATTTTGAATATCTAGTCTTAGCAAATACCATTTTCTTTATTTTGGGAGAAGTCTTTTCTATGGCTTAATACTAGAGGAAGATGAAGAAGATATTTATATGTAAACTGTCTTGTTTCGGGTGCCCATAGTCTTAAGGATGATCCTACCTCCCACCCAGTGCGCACACTGCTTTGAAAATTCCATGGTAATGGATCTGTGGATCTTAGAAAAAGAAGAATAGGAAAATATATCTGTGCTTTTATCTGAAAAAATACTTTAGTCAAATAATAAGGTCCACAGATCCAGCCTAAGACAAATGGATCATCTGGCAGAGCAATGAAAATTGACATCCAGGGATTTAGGTTCGTTGTCAGTTAGTGGAAATTACTATGCTCTGCAGTTGGAAAAATTGTTGTTTTCCCCCACAAATTCTATTTAACACAATCTGGGATGCAGGAAAGTAGATTTGAATTCCCTGGCTGTGAAAGTTATCTCAGCTAGAGGGAACTTTAGGAGTCAGGGCTTTCCCTTGCTGCCAGTGGCTGACTGACAGGTATGGTTCTGCTTCCAAGTTGGAAGCAGGCTGAAATACCCATTTTAACAGATCTGTGAACTTTATTATGTGAAAGAGAGGAAATTTTCAATTAAATATGGATACATTTTCTATTCTTTGCATTAAATTTATATTCAAACTTTAAAAAATGTTTTAAAGTGCTGTTAAAGTATAATTTGTATTTTGTAACATGTGAGCTATCTTTTAAGGAAATGAAAACATTGACTCTTTAACAAACTGTCTACATTCGACAGAGTAAGTTTAGCAACAAATGTACAGTTGGGGTGAATCACATTTTGTACCTTAGTCAGTTCATATGTCTTAACAGTTGATTCACCCAGAACAGCTGCTTAATCTTTCACATGGTGACAGGCCACATGCCAAGAAGAGCAATCTGGTGCACTGCAGTTATGCACTGTCAAAAAGTGAAACTAAGAACTTGTATCTCATTGTTCAAAGCTGTATTTTATGAACGTGAAGAATTGCTTTTTAAGATTTTCAAGTGTACTGTGTACCCAAAGGGAAACTGTAGTGACTAATTCTCACATCACTATTACAATTCTCATATCACTATTACAATTATCATCATTATCATTAGCAATTAAAATATATAGTTCTTCACCAATATAGAAAAGACTTGTTCCTTGTCCCACAGACCTTATAGCTAAATAAGACATGACAGACAAAGAAAAGGCTAGGACACAGTTCAGGGCAGGACAAGGAAGACTTTACCTTGCTTCATGTGGAACAAGATGCAAAGTCATAGCTAGCTAAGTAGGTTATATTGTACATATATTTTTAAGTAATTTTAGAAATATGTCATTTATAATATTTAGCTCTGAATTGTTCAAATTTCTCAGTACAGGCAGCTGTTTCACTGATATGTCATAGAAGGCAAGCCCAGTCAGCTGGCCCATAGCCAAATAATACCATTGGGAGGAAATAGACAATGACTACTTAATAGATCCACTGAAAAGAGGATAAAGAGCCATATATCTTTACTTACTCATGCTACCTTCAGTTCTATAGACTAGAAATTTGGTGAAATAATCATGAGATGTGACCATCATGGTAGCAGAAACTCTGGGAAAGCATGCTAACCCTACTGGATGGTAACTGTATTCAGATTTAGAACAGTGGTTCTCAAACTTTTGTACTGGTGACCCCTTTCACACAGCAAGCCTCTGAGTGCGACCCCCCCCACCCCTTTATAAATTAAAAACACTTTTCAATATATTTAACACCATTATAAATCCTGGAGGCAAAGCAGGGTTTGGGGTGGAGGCTGACAGCTCGCAACACCCTATGTAATAACCTCGCAACCCCCTGAGGGGTCCCTACCCCCAGTCTGAGAACCCCTGCTTTAGAATGAGTCTACTGGCCCTAATATACTTACCCTGCAGTTACAGCTAATCTTCATGCTCCCAATGGGACCCAATCTCTTGAAGCTCCTGGCTGAAGCCTTAAAGACACAAAATATAATCTCTCCTGCCTATAGATGTAACTCTAACAGTTGCATTTTAATGGGCTGGAACTGGGCATAGATAATTGTTGACAGAGACAGGTTTTGTCGTTGTGAGTTAAAATTGGTTAAATCAGCATTTTTAAATTATATAAAGTATTCGAAAAGCAGCAAATTGGTGGACTTACTTTTTTAAAGGCAAATCTTCTGTACTAATTGAAGACCACTATTTTTAAAAAGTGTGCAGGCTCTCTTCTCTTTAGAGAATGTCTTTGCTTTTTTTCCCTCAAAAATATCAAGAGATACTTTCATTTGGAATAAGTATATGAAACCTACCACCTTTCATAAAGTTATCTAAAGTGTTATGTTTCAACCAGATGCATTTCATTGATATTGCATCTGACTATACATGTCACTTTGAGGGATTTTACAGTAGAGATATTAGTTTTGTTTAAACTAGAAGTGAAATCCTACAAATCTCATATTTAACGTTATTTCTCTTCACCCACTGCAGGAGACTCTTGACAGAGGAGTGTAGTATCTGTGCTCATGAATATAAACTTTTTCACAGCACTGGCAGAGTTTAGTGAAAATGTTGAACCATCACATCAGTTTTGTTCGTCTGTGGGTGCTGTTGAAAAAGGCCCTCTGCAATGGAGTAAAGAAAAGGAAAGAGAGTAAAGGAGACACATTCAGTGGTCTAGTACTGGGGTGGGCAAACTTTTTGGCCCGAGGGCCACATCTGAGTATGGAAATTGTATGGCGGGCCATGAATGCTCACGAAATTGGAGATTGGGGTGCGCGGGGGGCGGAAGGGCTCCGGCTGGGGGTGAGGGCTCTGGGGTGGGGCTGGGGATGAGGGATTGGAGGTGCAGGAGGGTGCTCTGGGCTGGGACCAAAGGGTTCGGGGGGATGGCTTGGGTGCAAGCTTCGGTGCTTGCCTCGAGGTGTGGTCCCAGAAGCAGTGGCATGTCCCCCCTCCAGCACTTCCACGGAGGTGCGGCCAGGCGGCTCTGCGCCCTGCCCCATCTGCAGGCGCTGCTCCTGCAGCTCCCATAGGCCGCAGTTTCTAGCCAATAGGAGCTGCCGGGGTGGCGCTTGGGGGCGGGGGCAGCATGCAGAGCTCCTTGGCTGCCCCTGCATGTAGAAGCCAGAGGGGGAACATGCCGCTGCTTCCAGGAGCCGTGCAGAGCCATGGCACACGCGGAGCAGGGCAAGCCCCCAACCCCGCTCCCCGGCTGGAGCTCGAGGGCTGGATTAAGATGTCTGAAGGGCCAGATGTGGCCCCCTGGGCCGTAGTTTGCCCACCCCTGGTCTACTAGTAACAGAGTTGGGTGTGAATTCAAGCATCTTCTTTTATCTTGCGTGATTGAGGATTGCTGCCTTTGATTTCTCTCATTCCTTGGTTAACTGAAAGAGCTATGTTGATTTGCTCTGGATAAAGCTCTGCTATTTTGTAAGCAAGAGGCAGGTTGATTGGAGAAAAGTCACAGAACTCTTAATTTAGCACTGGGCAAATTCAGAGGCTTAATTTATCTATTAGTAAGGCTACGTTTTAGTCACGGGTATTTTTAGTAAAAGTCATGGATAGGTCACGGGCAGTAAACAAAAATTCACGGCCCGTGACCTGTCCATGACTTGTATTATATACCCCTGACTAATCTTGGGGGAGTGGCGGGGGCACTGCGGGTGCTCGGGGGGTTGGCAGGACTGGCAGACCTTCTACCCGGCTCCTCGTGGCACACCCAGAAGCAGCGACATGTCCCTCCTTCCCTCCCTCCCAAGTGCCAGCTCCGCAGCACCTATTGGCCAGGAACCGTGGCCAATGGGAGTTGCAGGGGCGGTGATTTTTCTGAAGCTTGGGGTATAACGGCCAAGACATATCCCTTCGCAAAACACCAGAAAATTACTTTTATATTATATTGATTTGTTAAATACACCTCACAGTCTGCAAAAGAATATTAAAGCATTTTAGCACTGCTTATGAGGTGTTACTTTGCTAATCTGCAGCCTGTTTTACACAGTGCAGTAAGAAGTTGAATAAATGATCTCTAGAGGCTTGACATTCGGCACTGTAGGCTTTTTTTTTTAACCTAGTGCTTGCTACATAGGATTGCTGTGCATAACAGCAGAAGGAAACTGAGTGTTTGATTCCAAAACTTTTTCATTTCTTCAGCATAATGGTAAGCAGATTACCTTTTTCTTACATGTATTTGTGTTAGGTTAGTGTAGTGATTTTAAATTGCTTAACTTTTATAAAGTTGCCCCATGTTGTTTTTCATTTAGTCATTCTTGAGAGCAGAGTGAAAACAAGATCAGCTCTTTCTGTGCTACTTTTTAAAACAAACAACCAAAAAAGCTACTGTAGATGGTGCATGTATATACTGACAGCCACTGCAACCACACAAGTTATCCGTAATATGCTATTCTGTTCTACTTTTTTTAATAGTAGATAGTTTATAAACACAGGAGATATATCCTAATGTTCAATATTGCTGAGTCATCTTGAGTTAAGTATATGTTGTGAAATTTTATATTTAGCACTTTCAACACTGCAGTTGCAGTTAACTGGGTTAGAAAATTGCTTTATCACTTTAACTTCAAATAATTAAACTTAGAAATTAAAGAGCACAAGACATTACTTCAGTATGACTTTTCAAATAAGCATTATTATTTCAGAATGGAAAAGCTATTTTAATTGTACACTTTGGTCCCTTTCCCCCTAAAAGTTCATTGTGTATCAGTATCATCTTATGTTCTCATTCCTACCAATTCCTCTACTGAGAAGTAAGGCGGGGGGTGGGGGAGGGGAGTGTGTGTATGTAATTTTTTTTTTTTAAGAAATGCATTGCGCCAACATGGTGATGCAGGCAAATCTGCCTCTTTTTCATCTGTTTCATCACTTGTTAAACTCTGTGTGCTGTATGTAGTACCTTTGGAAAGAAGTGTACATCACATTCATACATACACAAAAGGTTAGAAAGATGTTTGGGTCAACTTCAGAAGGTAAATGGTGATGGTAGCTATAGCCAGTAGGTTTGTAACTTCAAGTGCTGTGAGGACTGAAGGTTGGAGTTGTAATAGGAAAAGCAACCTACAGGTGTTTTTAAGAAGTGTGACAATGTAAAGGCGGCTGCTCATACAGCTTCTTACATCCCCCAGTATGTTGCTTTTCCTATTACGACTCCAACCTTCTACTTCTGAGTGTAAGTTGCTATACCATATTGACCCTTTCAATTGGGTTTCTCTTTAGATATTTTTCTGCATATACCATCGTGCTCTGCTCTCCCCCAAAGGGTCATTTCAGGCTGTGGGTTTGCACCCTGTATTGTATTGACTGTCACACACCTTTTATTCCATTGGAACACTACAGAATACTACTCCCTCAGATTGCTGGTAGTATTACTAACATGCTGCACTTCTAATGTTTAACATCTAACATTGGTAGTACAGCTTTCTCTAATTCTAGAACTGTTTTCCGGGTGGTGGGAGAGGGGGAATAAAAGAATGAAAAAAGTTTGGGGTGAGAGTAATGAAGGAAAGGCAGTTAATAGAAAAGAGGCTGCAGATAATGGGAGTCCAACATCAAAAAGGAGATGGATAATAAAAGCATGAGAAAAGAGAGGATGAAGAAATCACTTACCATGCCTGAACTAGCTTTTCTGTAAGTAGTAAGAGCAATAGGATAGGGCCTGAACTGAAGTAAGAACTTAGAAAGTCGTCTTCACCTTTTTACTCATTTAAAAAAGTTTTTTGTTCTTATTTTTACTCCCCACTATGCTGGGACATAGTCCATTTCTGCAAAATATTTTAGGTGAACCCTGCAATAGACGAGCCATTCAATTTCCATGATCTACTGATATGATTTTTACTGTGAATTCAACTCAACCCTAATTGATAATAGTGTGTGCATACATAAAAGTGTAAAAGTGATAAACTCACAAATACTTTACAGTAAATTGCATAGTATGATCCTTGCATTTGGAAAACCTCTTCTGTATGTTTGTATTTATTAACTTGTTTCACTTGATCACATTGACCCTTACTATGACACATTTCTTCCTGGGAACAAATGCATAATTTTAACTATTTTCTGGTGCAGTTTGATGCATACTTAGCCTGTGAAACATAGAAAGTTCATGACTGACTAGATATTTATACATTGTTTGCAGAATTGTTGAAGCTGTCCCAGGTACCAGGATATGAGAGACAAGGTAGGTGAGGTAATATCTTTTATTGGTCCAACATCTGTTCGTGGATTTGTCCAAACCATGGGAACAGGCATGGGTACTAGGATGCCTCCCCAATATGCCAGCCTCTTAATGGGCCACCTTGAGGAAGAATTTCTGAAAAAATGCACCACAAAACAAACAATATACACGAATGAGATACATCAATGATATTTTCATCTTCTGGACAGAGGACCTAAGCTCCCTCATTGATTTCTACAACCACTTGAACAACCATCACCTCCATTCATCAAACTCTCTCTAGAACACTTCCACACCAGATTCAATTTTGTGGATGCCACAATCAGCTTCAACAATGGAACTCTACCATACAGGATATCATCAAATAATTACAAGCCATACTTGATGGAGACCCCATCCTGAAAGAAATCTTTCCCAAACCCACTCTTCTGGCTATCAAACAACCCTCTCAGCCTTGCCAAACTCATAATCAAAAGCAGGCTTCCCATAGACTAGGACACATCAACTCAAAATGGCACCAGACCCTGCCAGAACAGATGGAAAACCTGCAGGCCTATCTCCACTATTATGATCAAGACACCCCATATAACACCTTTGACTATCCATGGGTTCCACACATGCCTGTCACAGCATGTGGTTTATCTCATCCAGTGTACTAAATGCACCAACCACAACTGTGGGTGAAACCAGACAATTACACTCTCGAATGAACTCTCATAGAAAAATGATATACAAAAATGCCAAATAACCCATGGGTGAACACTTTTCACAAAGCAATCACTCTGTATCTAACCTCACTCCTCTTCCTCAAAAACAAAACAAAACTGCACAACATCTTCAGAAGCTGAGCCTGGGAACTTAAATTCATAGTTCTGCTGGACGCTAAAAACCATAGATATAACAGAGATATTGGTTTTGTAGCTCATCACAACAATTTTGTAAAACACTGTACTGCCTGCTATTTCTTGATTGCCCACTTAACTTTAAGTGATCTCCTACAGCATGTGGGAATTCCTTATGCTTAATGCAGGGGTCGGCAGCCTTTCAGAAGTGGTGTGCCGAGTCTTCATTTATTCACTCTAATTTAAGGTTTCGCGTGCCAGTAATACATTTTAACGTTTTTAGAAGGTCTCTTTCTATAAGTCTTTAATATATAACTAAACTATTGTTGTATGTAAAGTAAATAAGGTTTTTAAAATGTTTAAGAAGCTTCATTTAAAATTAAATTAAAATGCAGAGCCCCCCAGACCGGTGGCCAGGACCCGGGCAGTGTGAGTGCCACTGAAAATCAGCTCACGTGCTGCCTTCGGCACGTGTGCCATAGGTTGCCTACACCGGCTTAATGATTTGTGCCACATTATATTCAACTTGGACACTCTAATTACCTTCCTCAGACCTGAAGAAGAGCTTTGTGAAGTTTGCAAGCTTGTCTTTTCCACCAACAGAAGTTGTTCCAATAAGAGAGATTACCTCATCTACTTTGTCTCTTAGATATTTATACTGCATTCGTAATTTGGTATACATATTCTTTTTTATATTCTTTTTAGTAATTTGCACTTCTTTTGTTGTTGTACAGAGCTCTGGGATCGAAACTTTAGTGGAGGAGCTTTGCTCCAGACTAAAAGACCTTCAGAGTAAGCAAGGTGAGAAGTATACTGAGTCTTTTGAGGCCAAAGAGCACATTTGTAAAGTATACCATTTGGGGGTTTTCAGGTTGAGATGGTCTGGTCCAATTACTCTGCTCCCTTTAAATAAGGCAAACAGTTGGAAAATAAAATGAATAATCTTATATCAGTATGTTTTTTTTACCTGAAAAATGGCTATCTTCAAATGGCACTTTCTTTATGAACAGATATACTTTTGTGTGTGTGTTCAGTCATACCTTCTGCTTGCTTTGGTGAATTTTTATTCCTGGTCACAGTGCAGTCTCAACAAAGATAAGAGATTGTGAGCTGGATTCTTTTCCTTTTTGTACATTACCACTCGTTTACAAAGAATTGATTACTAAATTACAGTTATGAAACAATCAAATATATCTGTGTAAACCCACTAGCATGAAGTGGGCTTGCGTAGGTGTCAGGTCATAATTTAAAGACTACATTGAATGTAACTGAGGCTGTAAATGCGACTGGACGCATCTAAGGGGACGAATCTTTTATTTACATTTGGTATTGAAATTGAGACTGTAAAAGTAGAACCTCACAGTGCCACTCTCGCACTTTTGCTTCTCAAAATGCTACTATTGCACTATTTTCTCTCCATAAACCTCTCGTGAAGACTTTCAAATGCTTGATCTTCATTTATACTAAAGTTCTGCAGTCCTATATTTACATGTGATTTGGAATGACTTCATACAACTTTACACAAAATATAGTTGTAGAGTCTATAACTAGCGTTCATAGTAGCTGAACATTCATCTAACCATAGAGCAGCATATTTTGACAAATTCAACAGCAGTACACATTCAGTCAATTTAAAATCTTGTCTCGCTCACTCAAGAAAAATAGAAATAATAAATAAAAAAAAATATTTCACTCTTTCTTAAATAAGACTTCTCTGTCTAAAAATCAGAATAAAACAACCAATAAAGTTGTATTTTAGTAGCCTTGTTCCATTGTACGGCCAAAAGGCTGTTGTGGTTATACTTCTAAACAGACATTAAAAAACTGAAAACAAAAACAAAAGAGCTAAAATGAAGTAAATATATTTTTCCCTTTTTGATAGTTCTCTTTTCATACTTATATATGCAACCCTAATTCACATCTTAAACTGTTACTTTCTTTTGCTTCAGTTTTTCAGAAGAAATAAATCTAACTGTTCTAAACATGATTTCAGATGTCATAAGTCATGCTCTTTGGATTTCAGTGTTTATAAGAACATCTGTGTGTCACTGTGAGCACCAGGATAAGTATAATTCTTTAACCATAAAAAGGAGCACTCACTCAACGTTCACAGTGAGTTCTTCGGGTTGCTTTTCAGTGACCCCCTTGAGCTGCCTCTGTGTTGATTATATAAAACCATTTATTTTGGTATGAATAAAAAAGATAAGTATGTACATCAACTGCATTTTTATATCTTGTATATTTTCATAGGAAAATTCATAATCCTATATTCTACACAACCCTTGCAACTGAAATCCCCCCTCTGCACTTCTACCTCCTGCCGCACAAATAATTACACTAATTGCTCTGGAGTTTAATTTTTGTTCCCACTGAAATACATGAGCAGTTATATGCCAAAACCAATAGCAATTACGTATTAAATAAATGGACAATTAGTCTTTTATTTTACATGTAGTATTTCCAAAAGAGATTAAGGACATTGACAAATTAAGTAGAGTATAAAGCTGAATTGGAAAAGAGTGTAGCTAGGGCATAATGTAGCCCACAGTTGCATCCTGGTCATCTTTGGTGAAATTAATGGGGCTTAATGAGATTATTTTAGAAACTCTCAATCTTAGGTTACACTTTATAACAATTTCTGTACATGAAATTGTTTTTATTGCTAAGTAGTAATAGGTTACCATATATTATTGTAAATATCTAACTACTGGTGCATATCCTGTGTTTTTGTTAGATATTTTTAGTTTTTATTTAATAACTTTCTGAATTTCTCTGTAAAACTAAGGTATAACTTTCTGACATTTTGTTTCTTAACAGAGGAGAAGATTCACAAAAAGTTAGAGGGTTCTTTGTCTCCTGAGGCTGATTTATCTCCCACAGCAAAGGATCAAGTGGAAATGTATGTTGCTTTTTTTTTTCTTTTGCTTTTTTTTTTAACTTGAAACTTAAAATCTTCTAAATACAGTGGTTAAAGAGTAAAATGTTTAATGAAAGTCAGAAAATTTAAAGTTATTCCTACAGTCTCCTTTTGCACGTGTAGTGTTCTAGGTGTTTGATGCCTTATATATTTGCAACAAGGCCAACTTTATTTTTGTTGACACTTGTGGAACTGAATTTCTAAACTGTATTCTATTTATTTAAAATTTTGCAATTTTTATTAAAGGGACTGTGTCAGCTAGACAACTTAAAAGTGCTAAAAGTAGTTTCAGGTAGTATTCCAACCTTTTTGTCTCCATGCCAGATTTGTGGTGGTATAATTATGGTATTATATCTTTAAGACAGTGTTGTCTTCCGTACAAAAAGGGGAAAGTATGAAGTCGACTGTAAACAAAGTTCTGGTACCACTGGAAAAAACAGGAGTTTTGCTTTTGACTTCTTTGGGGAAAGAATTAAGATTTTGTGTTCATATTTCAATTAAAGAATTATAAGCAACCTTTCAAATACTGATGTAGCAACAGGTAAAATATGTCAGACAGAAGTGTCGTTAAGTTGACAATATCTCTTTTTAAAAAAAGACAGAAAAATTATCAAACCTTAATGTTCAAAATAATATTCAAAGGAACTTACATAGTGAGTTTAATGTTCAGATAACTGACCCCAACACTGTTTATTACAGCATCCACTGATAATTGTGCCAATTTACAGATCTCCGAGAATTGTAAACGTATATTTGAATGGGTAGTCATTGAAAAAAACATTTCCCTGGATAGATATCTTGAAAATCAATCTCAGAAATCATTTAAAGTTAAGGAAAATAATGTATTTCAGACTTGTCTGCATTGGTGAAACTTAACACAAAAAATTGCAACTAGTGCAAGCGCTAGTGTAGATAAAGCTGAGGTAGCAGTGCCTGTTTTTACCATAGAAGCATAGAATCATAGAACTGGAAAGGATCTCGAGAGGTCATCTAGTCTAGTCCCCTGCGTGTTAATTTAAACTTCACTAATTTAAAGGAGACAGTTTGTTTGGCATTCTGTACAAACAAGTACAAACTATTATCTAAGCAGATCATATGCGTGTTATGTGGTTTGTTAGTGGGAGGCTATTTTTGAAATGAGGGGGTGGCGCATGGTGATGGATTGAGAAATGTGTCTTCATTACAATGGCTTTTAAGACTTTTTTAGGATCCCATAACTTTACAGTTGATCTAAACGATATATAACATAATAATTTTAAGAACATATAGGGATTATGGTGTTCCTACTTGTGATGTGCATGCCAGATAGTCTCAGGTAACATATGCTTAGGACCCTGATTTTAGAGTAGTATTTGAGTAGGCTATTTCCATGGCTTGACTCAAATGAAAAATATATTTGAAAAGCTTGTCACAGTGGCTATAACAAGCAGTTTATATGGATGTTCCCAGAGTTTGGGGTAACTAGAATGTATATTCAAAACTTCATTGGTTAATGCAAATTAGTATCATGTATCAGTCATAATTTGCTTTTCTTTTAAAAAATTTAGATATATCAAACTATAGAATCATAGAATTGTAGGGCTGGAAGGGACCTCGAGAAGTCATCAAGTCCAGCCCCCTGCGCTGTGGCAGGACCAAGTAAACCCAGACCATCCCTGAAAGGTGTTTGTCTAACTTGTTTTTAAAAGCTTCCAATGATGGGGAATCCACGACCTCCCTTGGAAGCCTAATCCAGTGCTTAACTACCCTTATCGTTAAAGATTTTCCTACTAGATAACCTAATTTCCCTTGCTGCAGATTAAGCCCATTATTTCTTGTCCTACCTTCAGTGGATATAAAGAACAATTGATCATCATCCTCTTTATAACAGCCCTTAACATATTGGAAGACTGTTATCTGGTCCCCCCTCAGTTTTCTTTTCTCAAGACTAAACATGCACAGATTTTCCCACCTTTGCTCATAGGACAGGTTTTCTAAACCTTTCATCGTTTTTGTTGCTCTCCTCTGGAGTCTTCCCAGTTTGTCCACATTCTTCCTAAATTGTGGTCCCCAGATTTGGACACAGTACTCCAGCTGGAGCCTCACAAATGCCAAATAGAGCGAGACCATTACCTGCTGTGTTTTACATACAACATTCTTGTTAATACACCCCAGAATCATATTAATCTTTTTTGTAGCTGCATCACATTGACAGCTTATATTCAGTTTGTGGTCCACTATAACACCTTTTCATCAGCACTATCTCCTAGCCAGTTATTCCCCCATTTTGTAGTTGTGCATTTGAATTTTCCTTCCTAAGTGAAGTACTTTGCACTTCTCTTTATTGAATTTCATCTGCTTGAATTCAGACTAATTCTCCTAATTTGTCAACGTCATTTTGAATTTTAAATCTGTCCTCCAAAGTGCTTGCAACCCCTCCCAGCTTGGTATCATTTGCAGATTTTATAAACATACTCTCTACTCCATTATACAAGTCATTAATGAAAATATTGAATAGTACTGGATCCAGGACTGACCTCTACAGAACCCTGCTGGATATACCCTCCCAGCTTGACAGCAACTCTTTGTGTATGGTCTCTCAACCAGTTTTGCACCCATTTTATAGTAATTTCATCTAGACCCCATTTCCCTAGTTAACTTATGAGAATGTCATGTGGAACTGTCAAAATCCTTACTAAAATCAAAGTATATCACATCTGCTTCCTCCCTATCAAATCCTATCAAAGGAGGAAATTGAGTTGGCTTGACATGATTGGTTCTTGACAAATCCATGCTGTCTATTCTATATAACCCTATTATCCTCCAGGTGCTTACAATTTGATTGGTTGTTGCTGATGTAGGAAGTTTCTTGTGTTGCATATATGTAAATCATTTGACACTTGATAGATTGGCCTAGAGCTTCTGTAGAGCATTGAGTAGTGCAGTTTTAATAGGGAAATCATAAATTCCAAACAGTTAAAAGTTAAAATTCCTAGTGAAAAGCTGTCATCTGATAACTTCATACCTGAATCTTCATGGTTTTGAGCATCCTCAGCTCCCATTGGCTTCAGTAGGAATTGAGGGTTCTCAGCACCTTTCAGGATTGTATATATTGTGGGTTTTTTTAAATATAATTATATTTAAAATATAATTATCTAAACAATTCTGTGCACACTTTTAGGTGGTTTTCTGTTGTATCATCATTCAAATACACTAAATTATACTTGGTATTTGGGCTCTCTTGGGTTGTGGAATAGTCTAGTGATTATGAAGTAAAAGAACTTGAAAAAAAAACAAAATTGGAAATCAAGTATTTCAGAAGTGCCTGTAGAAGTTCTAAAAACTGAATTTAAATATCACTTTTCTTTTTCTTTCAGGTATTATGAAGCATTTCCTCCTCTTTCTGAGAAGCCAATTTGCCTGCAAGAAATTATGACTGTATGGAATAAATCCAAAGTTTGCTCTTACTCTAGCTCCTCATCTTCATCTAATGCTCCACCAACTAGCACCGATACATCCTCTCCAAAGGACTGCAATAGTGAAAGTGAAGTAACTAAAGAGAGAAGTAACAAAGTGTCTGCCACTGTACATGAAAGAACCCAGCAGAAAAAAAGTAAAACTGAGAGAGAAAACAAGTTCGGTAATGGCACTGTTGAAGATAAGCCTGCTTTATATAAAAAGCAAGTCCGACATAAGTCTGAGGGAAAGATGCGTCCTCGCTCCTGGTCATCTGGTTCCAGTGAGGCAGGCTCAAGTTCAAGTGGTAATCAAGGTGAATTAAAAGCATCAGTGAAATGTATTAAAGTAAGACATAAAACAAGGGAGGTTCGAAATAAAAAGGGGCGGAATGGGCAAAGCAGGCTTTCAGTGAAGACTGGTGAAAAGACTGAAAGAAAAATCCATAGTGGAAGTAGCAGCAGCAGTGGATCGATCAAACAGCTGTGTAAAAGGGGTAAAAGACCATTAAAAGAAATTGGAAGGAAAGAAACTGGCAGTAATGATGGAAAAGATCTGTATTTAAACAGCAGAAACGAAAAGGAATATAAAGAAGAACCCTTGTGGTATACTGAGCCAATTACAGAATACTTTGTTCCTCTGAGCAGAAAAAGTAAACTTGAGACTACATACCGCAACAGACAAGATATGTGTGATATAACATCAGAGGCTGTAGAAGAATTGTCCGAATCAGTGCATGGTCTTTGTATTAGCAACAATAATATTCATAAAACATACCTCGCAGCAGGTACTTTTATTGATGGTCACTTTGTAGAAATGCCTGCAGTTCTAAATGAGGATATTGACCTCACTGGGACCTCAATATGTTCTCAACCAGAGGACGACAAATATTTGGATGATGTTCATCTGTCAGAACTAACACACTTCTATGAAGTGGATATTGATCAATCCATGTTGGATCCTGGTGCCTCAGATAAAATGCAAGGAGAAAGTCGGATTTTGAATATGATTCGACAAAAAAGTAAAGAGAAATCTGATTTTGAGGCAGAATGTTGCATAGTGTTAGATGGAATGGAGTTGCAAGGGGAAAGTGCAATATGGACAGATTCAACCAGCTCTGTTGGTGCTGAAGGGTGGTTCTTGCAAGACCTTAGTAATTTAGCTCAATTTTGGGAGTGCTGTTCATCTTCTAGCTCTGGTGATGCAGATGGGGAAAGTTTTGGAGCAGATTCTCCTATCTTAGACAGCACAATGCTTAATTCACACATGCTTGCTGGCAATCAAGAGCTCTTTTTGGATATTAATGAAGGGTCTGGTATAAACTCTTGTTTTTCAGTGTTTGAAGTGCAATGCAGAAATTCTGTTTTACCATTTTCTTTTGAAACACTCAATTTGGGAAATGAAAATGTGGATTCTAATAGCAGTGCTAATATGCTTGGAAAGACACAGTCTAGATTACTAATATGGACCAAAAATAGTGCCTTTGATGAAAATGAACACTGTTCCAATCTTTCAACAAGAACTTGTAGTCCATGGTCACACTCGGAAGAAACACGTTCAGACAATGAAACTTTAAATATTCCATTTGAAGAATCCACACAATTTAATGCAGAAGATATTAATTATGTAGGTCCTAGGGTGTCTTCAAGTTACGTAGATGAAGAAATTCTAGATTTTTTTCAAGAAGAAGCCTGCCAGCAACAAGCTAGAACTTTAGGAGAACTACCCACTTTGGTTTTCAAAAAAAAATCTAAACTAGAATCTGTCTGTGGTATTCAGCTAGAACAAAAAGGAGAAGGTAAAGATTATGAAACAACACAAGTGTCTAATGAAAGCAGCCCACATGGAGATGGCTATAGCTCAGGGGTTATTAAAGACATTTGGACAAATATGACAGACAGAAATTCTGCAGCAATGGTAGAGATGGAAGGACTAGAAGATGAATTGTTTTCAACTGATGTAAATAACTACTGCTGCTGTTTAGATACTGAAGCAAAAGTTGAAACCCTCCAGGAACCTAATAAGGCAGTGCAGAGATCAGAGTATCATCTTTGGGAAGGTCAAAAAGAAAACTTGGAGAAAAGAGCATTTGTTGCAAATGATTTATCTGAAATAGATGGTGGTGATTATACTACACCATCAAAACCTTGGGACATAAACCAGGATAAAGAAAACTCATTTATACTTGGTGGTGTGTATGGGGAGCTCAAAACATTTAATAGTGATGGAGAATGGGCACTGGTGCCCCCCAGTCACACAAAAGGAAGCTTATTACAGTGTGCAGCTTCTGATGTAGTGACAATAGCTGGTACAGATGTCTTCATGACACCAGGAAACAGCTTTGCTCCTGGTCACAGGCAATTATGGAGGCCATTTGTATCATTTGAACAGAATGAGCAATCGAAGAATGGAGATAATGGATTGAATAAAGGGTTTTCTTTTATCTTCCATGAAGACTTACTGGGAGCTTGTGGTAATTTTCAAGTTGAAGAACCTGGACTTGAATATTCATTCTCTTCCTTTGAGCTGAACAATCCATTTTCACAAGTTCTTCATGTAGAGTGTTCATTCGAACCAGAAGGAATTGCATCTTTCAGCCCTAGTTTTAAACCCAAATCAATTCTGTGCTCTGATTCAGACAGTGAAGTTTTTCATCCCAGGATATGTGGTGTTGACAGGACGCAGTACAGAGCTATACGGATTTCTCCAAGGACTCACTTTCGCCCAATTTCTGCATCTGAGCTTTCTCCAGGGGGTGGAAGCGAGTCAGAATTTGAGTCAGAAAAAGATGAGGGAAGTATTCCAGCCCCTTCTCAAGTAGACGTGTTTGAAGATCCACAAGCAGATCTCAAACCACTAGAAGAAGATGCAGAAAAAGAAGGGCATTACTATGGAAAGTTAGAGCTTGAATCTGGAAAATTCCTTCCCAGATTAAAGAAGTCTGGAATGGAGAAAAGTGCACAAACATCACTGGATTCCCAGGAAGAATCAGCTGGAATGTTGCCAGTAGTTAACCAGAATCCCTGCTTAGAGTGCAGTATGAAAGAATCACTAGATATGAGGGATATGGAAAATTCCAAAATAAACTGCAGAATAGTGGAGCAACATGAAGAAATTAACAGGTTTTGCAGTTGCAAAGCAGGTTGCCATTTCCCTACATATGAGGATAATCCTGTTTCTTCAGGAGAGCTGGAAGAGGTATGTGTAGATGTAAGATTATTGGATTTGCAGCTAGGAACAGTCAATAAATAGACTGTTTATGCGACACCAATTCTAGTAATTTGGTATTTCGGTTTAATGGATGAGATCTGATTCTTGGATAACGAAGTTGATGATCTAATGGTAGTAATTATTGGGTCATCTTACATAAGCAAATATTTCAATGTTTTAAAAATTCATGTATTGAAAGATTAAGTAAATTTTTCCTTTTTTTGGTTTGTCTGATTTATATGTAATCTGATGAAAAAATGTGTTTAAATTCCTATCTTGACAATACTGAAACATGAAGCAAGTGTGTTAAAATAGAATATTGTAATCCTAAATCAGTTCTTTCAATATGTTTACTAACAGAGCAGTATATATTTTAAGTAGTCAAAAGTTTTACATTTTTACACTTGAGTAAAACGCATTCATTTGCCAAACATGACAATAATCAATGTTTTGATCACATCTGTTTTAGTTTATTGAATTGCTATGTCCTGCTCAATACTTCAAAGGGGAAAATGAATTATAGGCTTGGAATATTAATTAAATTCTAGAAAAATTAGGTTTTTTGCTAAGCAGAAACTTTCAAAATGAAAATATAAAAATATTGTTAGCCTCTCAGCTTAAACTTATGTGAATGTGTTCTTGTATCAAGGATTAAAAAATTAAATCCTTTATAGAAGGATACTAAAAAGAGCACTTAAAGATGATAAAGTAATTGCGGAGAAACTAAATGAATTGTTTGTTTCGGTCTTCACGGCTGAGGACGTTAGGGAGATTCCCAAACCTGAGCTGTCTTTTGTAGGTGACAAATCTGAGGAATTGTCACAGATTGAAGTGTCACTAGAGGAGGTTTTTGAACTAATTGATAAACTTAACTGTAATAAGTCACCGGGACCAGATGGCATTCACCCAAGAGTTCTGAAAGAACTCAAATGTGAAATTGCCGAACTATTAACTAGGGTTTGTAACCTGTCCTTTAAATCGGCTTCTGTACCCAGTGACTGGAAGATAGCTAATATAATGCCAATATTTAAAAAGGGCTGTAGAGGTGATCCCGGCAATTACAGACCGGTAAGTCTAACATTCGTACCGGGCAAATTAGTTGAAACAATAGTAAAGAATAAAATTGTCAGGCACATAGAAGAACATAAATTGTTGGGCAAAAGTCAACATGGTTTCTGTAAATGGATATCATTCCTTACTAATCTATTAGAGTTCTTTAAAGGGGTCAACAAACATGTGGACAAGGGCGATCCAGTAGACATAGTGTACTTAGATTTCCAGAAAGCCTTTGACAAGGTCCCTTACCAAAGGTTCTTACGTAAATTAAGTTGCCATGGGATAAGAGGGAAGATCCTTTCATGGATTGAGAACTGGTTAAAAGACTGGGAACAAAGGGTAGGAATAAATGGTAAATTTTCACAATGGAGAGGGGTAACTAGTGGTGTTCCCCAAGGGTCAGTCCTAGGACCAATCCTATTCAACTTACTCATAAATGATTTGGGAGAAGGGGTAACCAGTGAGGTGGCAAAGTTTGCAGACGATACTAAGCTGCTCAAGATAGTTAAGACCAAAGCAGACTGCGAAGAACTTCAAAAAGATCTCACAAAACCAAATGATTGGGCAACAAAATGGCAAACGAAATTTAATGTGGATAAATGTAAAGTAATGCACATTGGAAAAAAATATCCCCAACTATACATACAATATGATGGGGGCTAATTTAGCTACAACTAATCAGGAAAAAGATCTTGGAGTCATTGTGGATAGTTCTCTGAAGACGTCCATGCAGTGTGCGGTGGCAGTCAAAAAAGCAAACAGGATGTTAGGAATCATTAAAAAACTGATGGAGAATATCTTACTGCCCTTATACAAATCCATAGTGCGCCCACATCTTGAATACTGCGTACAGTTGTGGTCTCCTCATCTCAAAAAGGATATACTGGCATTAGAAAAGGTTCAGAGAAGGGCAACTAAAATGATTAGGGGTCTGGAACGGGTCCCATATGAGGAGAGATTAAAGAGGCTAGGACTTTTTAGCTTGGAAAAGAGGAGACGGGGGATATGATAGAGGTATATAAAATTATGAGTGGTGTGGAGGAAGTGAATAAGGAAAAGTTATTTACTTGTTCTCATAATAGAAGAACTAGGGGCCACCCAATGAAATTAGCGGGCAGCAGGTTTAAAACCAATAAAAGGAAGTTTCTTCTTCACACAGCGCACAGTCAGCCTGTGGAACTCCTTACCTGAGGAGGCTTTGAAGGCTACCACTATAACAGGGTTTAAAAGAGAACTGGATAAATTCATGGAGATGAAGTCCATTAATGGCTATTAACCAGGATGGGTAAGGAATGGTGTCCTTAGCCTCTTTGTCAGAGGGGGGTGATGGATGGCAGGAGAGAGATCACTTGATCATTACCTGTTAGGTCCACTCACTCCAGGGCACCTGGCATTGGCCACTGTCGGTGGACAGGATACTGAGCTGGATGGACCTTTGGTCTGACCCAGTACGGCCGTTCTTATGTTCTTACTTACACTTAATCATCAAGCACTATCAGACTTAATAAAAATGATCATAATTTTAAGATTCATCATTTATACAAAGCTTTTATTTAGCCATGGCTTTTCATGATTTACTTAGATTGATGTGGTGAAGTAGACCTCTCTAGTACACATCTGTAGTCACCACAAATATACTCTCAAGTTTCTTTTTTTCCCCTGCATGTGGAATGACATGATGACAGCACGAGTTGAATTCTCATGAGCACAGTTCAAACTGCTGGAATATCACTCCCTTTGCCCCAGTCTTGCAAAAGGAGCCACCAAGATTGTAACTACACTTCCTACATCGGTTTTGAAATAGAAATGCTGGAATATCATACACGTCCCCCCACCTCTTCCCTGTTGGCGAGAACCACTAGGTTCTTTATTCCCATCATTTTTCTTTCCTGCCCATCCATGCATCCACCCAAAGCATGTATGTCCTTGATAAGGAATTTTCCTGCATGACTTCCTCTGCTCAGTGCCTGGTGCCAGATAAGCACTGTGTTTAGTAAGAACCTTTGGCTTGAGCTGCTAGTTGAAATTATCCAGTGATGTCTTTCCTCCCTAA
Organism: Macrochelys suwanniensis; assembly: GCA_033296515.1. Taxonomy (NCBI): domain Eukaryota; kingdom Metazoa; phylum Chordata; order Testudines; family Chelydridae; genus Macrochelys; species Macrochelys suwanniensis. The sequence continues at coordinate 115,809,179 of CM065779.1, forward strand.
TCTTCGTGCTGTGGGGGAACACCAAGGGGCTTCCCACTCTTGGATCTGCTTCTATCACAGCCAGGTGGAAACTCTGTAGCTACAAAGTTCTACGCTGCTGAGCCATATGATGCTCCAAATCACAGTCATTTGATTTAGTGCTTTAGAAGAATATAGAGTGCGTCTAAACTTAGCTCCTTACTAAAGTGGACAGAGGAACCTTGTTGCAGCTTCAACTATGGAGAGGCTGTGGGCCACGTCCCCAGGAGTAGCTCTTCCAACTCAGAACAGGTCAAGAGGATAGGGAAATAAGAGGCTTTACAACTCCCTGATTCTGTCTCCTAGGTGCAATTTAAAGCAGTCTCTGGTCTTCTCTAAGTTGCACTGGCTCGGTTGTGTTGGAACCACTGTGCCAGTCCTGTGCCATCTGAGGATTCTTGCACATTGAGAGAATCATTGGGTAGTTAAGATGAATTTACAACAATGGACTTACAAAAATGGCTGCATCAGAGGCCATGTCTTGACCCGGTTTCTTTTTAATAAGAAGTCTTTTTAAATAAATGATTTTTTTTAAGTTGAGTGGCGCAGGAGAACAAGGTACCATAGGCAAAATACCTGGGGATTGTTACAGAAAGCTTAAAACTATCACTCTAAATCCATTAGTAAGAGAATAGAGTTCTAAGAACTGACGCAAACTTTTTGATGACCTAGACTATTTAGTAAACTCTAATGAGTGGAGAAGACTACAATGAATTGTATTAAATATATAAACTCCATATTGCTAAGCCTTCTGTGAAATGAATTTGTTTTATTTAGGAGTGGAATTATTTTATTTGGTTTGATTTTTATTTAGTGCTCATGAAAATGAAATTTCTAGCGCTGGGAAAATTCTAACTCAGGCATTTGACAGGCAGGGTTCCAAATACATGTGAATATTATTGGTAATACAGTTCTTCTTCAAATGGCTCTGCATTGCCTGGTGCTGCCTAACAGTAGAACCTTCTCCAAGCAGTGCCGATTATAGCGCGTGTACACCCCCTCCTACCTCTCCATTCAGCATTTCCAAACATTCTGAGGGACTGGAGGGGAAAGGAAAATTAGTGGATCCCTGGACTCATGGAGTGAGGAATAGCTTTGGTTTTCTTGGATTTAGTTTATCTTAGCCCTTTGGCCAAATTAAAAGCCAAAAACAATAGAAGAAACAAAAATCGAACAATGTCCATTTCCAGATAAACAATTTCTGAGAGTCCGAGGGAGACTGCCATCCAGCAGGAGAACTTACACATGACTGCAGCCTATTCAGGAAAGAGAGATGACTTTGTCAACCCTGGGAAACAGGAGATGATAGAGACAACCTTTCCTGTTACCTAGATTACTCTGACAAGCTAGAAGACTCTTCAGGTGCACTCCTTCTTTTGACTGAGACTAAACAGGAAGGTAGGAGAATGTCTCCTACTTAACTTTCACCCTGGGAGGATACCACTATCCTTCAATTTTTTTACTAGGAAGGCTGTGGTTTTAATCCATTTATTTCATACATCTGCAGACACTCTTGGGCAGAAATAATGTGAAATAACAATAAAGTAATAAATAAAAGGTCCCTTGCTTTGTATCTGGAGTGGACTAAAGCTCCTAAAATGTCCATAATGCTCTATTGCTTTTGACCTTGGATCAGAAGGCTTTGAAACAACCATGGCTGACATGACTGCATTTTTTTTATTGCTTCTTGGCAGGCTTTCAGCTTCTAGGTCATGTTAAGATAAATTCTATTCAAGGCATGCGTACTTCTGAAAACAGCCTGAGATATGTTCCAATTCTAGAGATACACAATGCAGCCAAACAGTTATCTTTGATTTACAAGATGGGGTTACCTCAGTTTGGTGTCCTGCTACAACTCCAGCCTTGGTTGTTCAAGTAGCTGGAACTGACCCCTGTCCAGGTTAGGTTGATTATGTTCATCTATAATAGACTGGACTGCATTTTGAATGTGCAGTGAACACTTACATGTGAATAAACTTACAGAAAAGATACGTGTGAGCTCAGAATCTAACACAGTAATCAAATATCTGCATTCATTTTTTTCACGTCTGCGACAGTCTCAAGTTTTGCTTGAAGTATCTTGCATATACTGGCCAAATTTAGGAAGTAAGATGACTTTCTTTTTAATTTCTCTCTGCTACCTCTGGCAGCTGCACTTTCATTTATTCAGCCCCAGGGTTTTAGCTTTGATAATTTTAGGTTTACTGTTGGAACATCCAGAAGAAATAATATGCAAGTGTGCTTTCATAATCTATATAAGGGCCTAGTCATCCTCAGCTTTATATTAGTCAGTCTCTTTTACTACCTAATATCCTTGCAAAAGCTAAGCCTGGAAGAATCCAAGCTCTGGTTCTTAGCAAGTCTATCAAATATCAGCTTAATCTCATACAAGATTACAACTAAATCCTATCCAGGTCTGTTAACTGATGGTGCAGTTTACATGTGCTATTCATTGGGCTGCTAATTAGTCATAGTAGAAAAATGTAGAGTTGAATACAATCCTTGCTGTAGCAAGTGTGGAACATTCTATGCAAGCAAAAGCAGAAACGTGTGTGTGTGAGAGAGAGAGAGAGAAATGGATTGAAAACTCAGTCTCTGAAAGAAGAGGAAAGCCAACTCACAGAAATGAGGGAAATGTAGAAACAACAGTTATTGTACTGGTTTTGGTGTTCTACACCTCTTAAAGTAATTGATATTTATGTAATCTCCAGAAATTTTAATGGTGACAGATTAAAATGCATTATAGTAGCCAATGAGAGCAGTGCACTGTGGGTACCACTGTGGGAAGGCAGAGGGGATCGCGGTGCATCATGGGTCCGGTTTCAATTCCCCATGATGCACTGCCTTCTGTCCCAGCATTCCATGTGCTTCTGTCTTCAGTTTGCGGCATTTTTCAACGTCGCTTGTTTTCTGCTTTCCCCGTCACATCTATCTGCAGGAATGGATCCCACACTGCTCTCCACTGCTCTGCTAGCTCTCACTAGCACATCGCGAGTGGCAGTGGAGTTATTCTTGAAGTTACAAAGGCAACAGCAGTCACAGTTGCCTGACGGGGTGTCTGATATGGAAAGCAGCAACATTGGATTGCTTTTGGCATTCACGGAGGAGCTGAACACAGTGGAACATCGCTTTTGGGCTCGGGAAACTAGCACAGTAGTGGTATCACATCGTTATACAAGTCTGGGATGACTAGCAGTGGCTGCATAAGTTTTGAATGCGTAAAGCCACCTTCCTGAAACTGTGTGTTGAGCTCGCCCCAGCCCTGCGGCGCAAAGACTCCTGAATGAGAGCTGCCCTCTTGGTGGAGAAGCATGTGGCAATTGCAGTGTGAAAGCTGGCGACTCCAGACTGCTACCGGTCGGTTGCGAACCAGTTTGGAGTGGGGAAGTCGACCGTTGGGGCTGTGTTAATGCAAGTGTGCAAGGCCATTAATTGCATCCTGCAGCGAAAGACAGTGACTCTTGGCAATGTGCGTGAAATTGTGGATGGCTTTGCTGAAATGGGTTTCCCTCTAACTGCAGAGGGGCGATAGATGGCACGCATATTCCAATTCTGGCACCGGACTACTTTGCGACCGAGTACATCAATCAGGAGTACTTCTCAATGATTTTGCAGGTGCTTGTGGATCACTGTGGTCGTTTCACTGACATTAATGTGGGTTGGTCTGGAAAGGTGCATAACACTCATATCTTTAGGAACGCTGGCCTGTACAGAAAGCTGCAAGCAGGGACTTTCTTTCCAGACCAGAAGATCACCGTAGGGGAAGTTGAAATGCCCATAGTGATCCTCGGAGACCTGGCGTTCCCCTTAATGCCATGGCTCATGAAGCTGTACATGGGAAACCTAGATAGCAGTAAGGAGAGGTTCAACGACAGGCTGAGTAGGTGCAGAGTGACCGTTGAACGTGCATTTGGCCAATTGAAGGCATGCTGGCGATGCCTATATGGCAGGTTAGACCTGAATGAGGAAAATATTCCCATGATTATAGCCACATGTTGCATGCTGCATAATATTTGTGAAGGGAAGGGCGAACGGTTTATTCAGGGGTGGGCTGCCAAGGCAGAACGCCTGACTGCTGATTTTGAGCAGCCAGATGCCATCATTGTTAGAGGGGCTCAGCATGGGGAAATAAGAATCAGGGATACCTTGAGACAACACTTCGAAGATGCAAACCAGTAATATTTGTTGCGATGCTGGGGACTGTAATGGTTAATTACATTTGGTATGCTAGGAAGCAGTTGTAATTGTTAAGGCCTATGATTCAATATAAGGAACTAATTATAGTGCCTGTTGATTTGCAGGTGCCATAAGGTATCATACCTTGCGTGTAAACAAATAGAGTGCTTATCATTCAAAAAACTTTGCTTTTATTGCCAAATAAACTACAACACCTCTCTCTCTTGTTGGGGTAGAAAGTACCAATGGTACTGGTTTTCATAGCTGAGTATAGATCCAGCTTTCATTTGAAAAGCTGTCTGCGAGGGTGGAGTGTAGAGGAAAGCGCGACATGCCAGAAGGTGGAAAAGAATGCATAAAGGGAATTTGGGGAGTGCATGGGAAAGAGTTCTGAATGTGCTGAAGGGGAGGGCGGGCACGCATCTGCTCAGTCTGTAGTGTTACGAGAGTCTGGAGCATGTCGGTTTGATGCTCCAGATCTTTAATCAGCCTTTGAGTGGCATCCTTGTTGTAAGAATCCTTCTGTTGTCTTCCCTGCTTTTTGCTTTCCCTCCACTTCTTGTGTTCAGTGTTTTCTGTCTGACTGCTGCAGCACCACCTGGAACATATCTTCCTTGGTCTGTCTCAGCCATTTTCTTATCTTGCGCAGATGCTCTGCTGCTGCTGGGGGTTGGTTCTCAAGTTCAAGTCTGGAGAGGCATAATTAACACTAAACAGAAGCACTATTGTCAACTACACACAGAGCATTGAGACAGTAACATTAATACACTGCTGGTGATCCTAGGCAAGCACACATGAGGCAGAATATCCCAAGAATGGTCAGTGAACCCAGGGCAAGGGCCTTGTTTATTTCAATAAAGCAATCTGAAAAGGTCACGGGGCACTTACAGGGAGCAACACACTAAACTTTCCCACTGTTTTCCACAGGCAGTGGTCACTATGGAAGATATCTCACTCCTGAGGGGAAGCAGGGAAACAAGGGTGCATCTGCTACATGCTTGCGGCTTCCGCTCCGGTCCCTATGTTGCTCACGTGTGTACAGCTTTGGTCCCTGCCCAAGTAATTACAGAGTGGCATGGGAAAGTGTCTTTCAGTGGGGCGAAGGAAAAAAGCAGCTCTGCCAAGGAACCTCTGGCAGAGGATTGCTGAGTACCTCCAGGAAAATTTCCTAGAGATCTCTCTCTCAAATATCAGAGTGCATCAACTACCTGTTCACCTGTATTGCCTACATGTGTGGGGAAATGCCCAGCGCACAGAAACAAAGCCAACCTTCTACATTTCTCTGCCCTCAACCCACTTCATAACTTCACAAAGCAAAACCACTTACCAGGGGTCTTCTCTCTACTTTTGGCTCGCCAGAGAGAGACTGGCTAGACACCTCTGGAGTGGAGAACAGCTCCTGACTGGATGCATCATGGGGCTCCACATCTTCAGCCTCCACCTCTTCATCAATGACTTACTCCTCTGGGTTAGGTCCACTTTCTCATGGCTCCAGACCCGCCGAAGTATCCACGGTGCTCATCGCAGTGGAGGTGGGGTTGCCACCTAGGATAGCATCCAACTCCTTTAAAAAATGGCATGTCTGTGGCGCAGCACCAGAGCAATGGTTTGCTTCTCTTGTCTTGTGTTACACGTTCCTCAGCTCCTTCACCTTTGCTCTGCACTGCAGTGTGTCCTAGTCATATCTCTTTTCGTGTAAGCTGTGCGCAATTTGGCCATAGGTATCGAAATTCCTATGGCTGGTGCGCAGCTGGGACTGGACAGCCTCCTCTCCCAAACACTTATCAGATCTAGTAGTTCCATAATGGTCCAAGCGGGAGATTGTTTGCTGCGTGGAGCTGCCATGGTCAGCTGGGAAGATGTGATGTGAGCTCTGCACACCGAGCAAACAGGAAGGGGAATTTCAAAATTCCCAGGGCTTTAAAAGTGGAGGGGCGGAAGGTTGTTTACCTGGTATCTGGGCAGCAGAGTTGAAACTGCCGAGCAGAGTGGTCAGGATGGGCATTGTGGGACACTGTCTGGAGGCCAATTAGAGTGCTAAAATCAAGCACGGTGTCTACACTGGCACTATGGCGCTAAAGCCTCAGCGCAAAAAGCCTTATGACTCATCGGGGTGGGTTTATTACAGCGCTGCAACTGAGGCGTTTCGGCACAAAAAGTGGCTTTGCAGTGTGTATGCCTCTACTGTTTCGTTGCCAAAAGCTGCGTTTTGACTAAAAAACTTGCCAGTATAGACCAGGCCTTGGACCTGGTCTATATTACACAGTACTGTCAACAAAAGTGAGGTTTCGTCGACAAAACAGTGGAGGTGTATACACTGCAATGCTCCTTCTGTCGACAGAACTCTCCTGCTTTGCCAACAAAATTTAAACCACCCTGACAAGAGGCATAGCGCTTTTTGTGCAAAAGTTATATCAACAAAGTGTCTCTGTAGACACTGTTTGGTTATGTCGCTGTAAATGGCCTCCAGGAGGTGTCCCACAATGCCCATCCTGACCGCAGTGGTCAGCAGTTTGAACTCTGCTGCCTTGCACCCAGGTACACAGGCATCTACCCCTCTCTCTTTAAAGGCACAGGAATTTTTGAAATGCCACCTCCTGTTAGCTCGGCATGTAGAACTCACATTGCATCTTCCCAGCTGACTACGGCGGCTCCACACAGCAAACACTCTCCCGCTTGGAGCACATCTGAGTTGTTGGATCTGCTGACACTGTGGGGAGAGGAGGCTGTGCAGTTCCAGTTCTGCTCCAGCTATAAGAACATAGATATCTATGGTCAGGTTTCTCGTGGCTTGCTGGAGAAGGGCTACGAATGGGATGTGCAGCAGTGCTGTGTGAAGATAAAGGAGCTGAAGCAGGCATTCCAGAAGGCAAGGGAGGCAAACCGTCGCACTAGTGCTGTGCCGAAGACCTGCTGCTTCTATAAGAAGCTGGATGCCATCCTTGGGGGCGACCCCACCTCCACCGCTAAGAGCCCTGTCGATACTTCGGCAGGGTTGGAGGCGGTGGACAGTGGAATCAACCCCAAGGCCAGTGTTTCTCAAGATGTATGCACCTTCCCAGACCACCCTATTGATGTCAGTGAAACCCACAATGATCCATAAGTACCTGCAATACCATAGAGAAGTAATCCTTTCTAGTGATGTACTCCATTGCAAGATGGTACGGGGCCAAAATTGGAAAATGCGTTGGAAAATTGGAAAATCTGTTGCCCTGCCGCAGTTAGGGAATCTCATTGCTGGAAAGCCATCCAATTTTTCACACACATTGCCCAGAGTCACAGTCCTTTATAGGAGGATGTGATTAATGGCCCCTCACACTTGCGTTAGTGCAGCCCCAACAGTTGATTTCATGACTCCAAACTGATTTGCGACCAAATGTTAGCAGTCTGGAGTCGCCAGCTTCTACACAGCGATCACCACTGAGAGGGCAGTTCTCATTTTGGTGTCCTGGTTCTGCAGTGCTGGGGCAAGCACCACACACAGTTCCTGGAAGATGGCTTTCCACATCCTAAAGTTCTAAAGCCATTGCTCATCATCCCAGACCTGAATAATGATGGGATCTCACCAGTCAGTGCTTGTTTCCTGAGCCCCAAAGCGACGGTCTACTGCGTTCAGTTGCTCTGTGAATGCCAAAAGTAATCTGGTGGTGTTTCTTTCCATGGCACACAGCAAGTCAGGCAATTTTAATTCCTGTTCAGATTGGGAGCTGTAGAAAGAAAAGTAAATATGGCAGGAGACCAGCTTGGCTTAACAGTGAAATCCTTGCTCGTTTTAAACACAAAAAAGCAGCTTACGAGAAGTGGAAGATTGGACAAATGACCAGGAAGGAGTATAAAAGTATTGTTCAGGCATGCAGGAGTGAAATTAGGAAGGCCAAATCACATTTGGAGTTGCAGCTAGCCGGAGATGTTAGGAGTAACAAGAAGGGTTTTTTCAGGTATGTTAGCAACAAGAAGAAAGTCAAGGAAAGTGTGGGCCCCTTGCTGAATGAGGGAGGGAACCTAGTGACAGAGGATGTGGCGAAAGCTAGTGTACTCAATGCTTTTTTTGCCTCTGTCTTCACAGACAAGGTCAGCTCCCAGACGGCTGCACTCCGCAGCACGGTATGGGGAGGAGGTGACCAGCCCTCTGTGGAGAAAGAAGTAGTTCGGGACTATTTAGAAAAGCTGGACGAACACAAGTCCATGGGGCCGGATGCACTGCATCCGAGGGTGCTAAAGGAGTTGGCCGATGTGATTGCAGAGCCATTGGCCATAATTATCTTTGACAAATCATGGCAATCGGGGGAGGTCCCGGATGACTGGAAAAAAGCTAATGTAGTGCCCATCTTTAAAAAAGGGAAGAAGGAAGATCTGGGGAACTACAGGCCAGTCAGTCTCACCTCAGTCCCTGGAAAAATCATGGAACAGGTCCTCAAGGAATCAATTCTGAGCCACTTAAAGGAGAGGAAAGTGATCAGGAACAGTCAGCATGGATTCACCAAGGACAAGTCATGCCTGACTAACCTAATTGCCTTCTATGATGAGATAACTGGCTCTGTGGATGAGGGGAAAGCAGTGGATGTGCTATTTCTTGACTTTAGCAAAGCTTTTGATACAGTCTCTCACAGTATTCTTGCCAGCAAGTTAAAGAAGTATGGGCTGGATGAATGGACGGTAAGGTGGCTAGAAAACTGGCTAGATGGTCGGGCTCAACGGGTAGTGATCAATGGCTCCATGTCTAGTTGGCAGCCGGTATCAAGTGGAGTGCCCCAAGGGTCGGTGCTGGGGCTGGTTTTGTTCAATATCTTTAACAACGATCTGGAGGATGGTGTGGACTGCACCCTTAGCAAGTTTGCAGATGACACTAAACTGGGAGGAGTGGTTGATACACTGGAGGGTAGGGATAAGATACAGGGGGACCTAGACAAATTGGAGGATTGGGTCAAAAGAAATCTGATGAGGTTCAACAAGGACAAGTGCAGAGTCCTGCACTTAGGACGGAAGAATCCCATGCACTGCTACAGACTAGGGACGGAATGGCTGGGCAGCAGTTCTGCAGAAAAGGACCTAGGAGTTACGGTGGACGAAAAGCTGAATATGAGTCAACAGTGTGCCCTTGTTGCCAAGAAGGCTAATGGCATTTTGGGTTGTATAAGTAGGGGCATTTCCAGCAGATCGAGGGACGTGATCATTTCCCTCTGTTCGGCACTGGTGAGGCCTCATTTGGAGTACTGTGTCCAGTTTTGGGCCCCACACTACAAGAAGGATGTGGATAAATTGGAACGAGTCCAGCGGAGGGCAACAAAAATGATTAGGGGGATGGAGCACATGACATATGAGGTGAGGCTGAGGGAACTGGGATTGTTTAACCTGCAGAAGAGAAGAATGAGGGGGGATTTGATAGCTGCTTTCAACTACCTGAAAGGGGGTTCCAAAGAGGATGGGTCTAGACTGTTCTCAGTGGTAGAAGATGACAGAACAAGGAGTAATGGTTTCAAGTTGCAGAGGGGGAGGTTTAGGTTGGATATTAGGAAAAACTTTTTGACTAGTAGGGTGGTGAAGAACTGGAATGGGTTATCTAGGGAAGTGGTGGAATCTCCTTCCTTAGAGGTTTTTAAGGTCAGGCTTGACAAAGCCCTGGCTGGGATGATTTAGTTGGGGTTGGTCCTGCTTTGAGCAGGGGGTTGGACTAGATGACCTCCTGAGGTCCCTTCCAACCCTAAGATTCTATGATTCTATGATTAAGGCTGAGAGTTTGTCACAGAAGTCATGGAAGTCACAGATTCCGTGACTTTCTGGGACCTCCGTGACTTCTGTCAGTGCGGCTGGCCCGGGGGCTGCCTGAGCAGCATGGGCAGCCCATGGGCCAGCCGCACCAGCCGCTGCTGGGGCAATCTCATGCCACTGCCCCCCCCCCCCCCCCCAGCAGCAGCAGCAGGAGTTTTGGGGGCGTGGGAGGGGGTGAGGGCTCTGGGCAGCACTTCCCATGGGGGGCTCACTGGAAGCGGTAACATGTCCTTCCCTCAGCTCCTAGCTCCATGAACTGCCTCCGCCTGCAGGCACTGCCCCCTCAGCTCCCACTGACCATGGTTCCTGGCCAATGGGAGCTGCGGGGTCAGTGTGCAAAGCTAGGAGCTGAGGGAGGGACATGTTGCTGCTTCCAGGGAAACATGAGGAGTCAGGCCGGGAGCCTGCCAACCTGCCTCCCCAGCACCAACGGGGGTTCCAGGCCACCCCCTCCCCAAGATTTAGTCGGGTATATAATATAGGTCATGGGCCATGAATTTTTTTTACTACCCATGACCTGTCCATGACTTTTACTAAAAATACCTATGACTAAAATGTAGCCTTACTCATGATATATTGCATGAGCATCCATGATGTGTTCATAACAGTAACCACAACAGTAGAGAGCAGTGTGGGATCCATCCATTCAGAGAGAGATGGTGGGTGTGCAGTAGACAGAGGCCATTGAAAAATGCCGTGAAATGCAGTCGGAAGCCCATGGAATGCTGGGATGGAAAGAACTGCATCATGGGACATACCACATGATCCACTCTGCCTTCCCACAAATCCTAGCTGCAAAATGTGGCGAGTACCACAATGCGATAGCTACCCATAGTTCATTGCTCTCACTGTCAGTGCTAGAACACCAGCTGTGGATGCGCTCTGCCAACAGAGGGAGCTTAGTTTGAACATGCACAAGTATTGTAATTATACCGGTTTCTGATTGTCAGCTTAAGTTGTGTCGACAAGACTCTCTAGTGTAGACAAGGCCCCATTACATTTCCCAGACCTGAAGAAGAGTTCTGTGTAAGATTCACAGAAGTTGGTCCAAGAAAAAAAATTACCTCACTCACCTTCTCTCTCTAATTTACTATTACTACTGAATCTAATGACAACAAATCTTTTTCATAAGAATGTGGTCCTGTAAACACTTCTGAAAACAGTGCTTTGTTGTGTGAGTAGTTCTGTTGATTTCAGTAGGAATTATACACTCAGTAGTAAGTATTCTTCTTCAAGTGTTTGCTCATGTCCATTCCATGTCAGGTGTGTGTGTGCTCATCACGTGCGGACGTTTTCCCCCCAGTGGTAGCTGTAGGGCCAGCTCTAGCACCCTGAAGTTGCATGCCTATGCACCAGTATAAAGGGTGCCGCTGGCCTACCTCCCCCCCTCCCCCCCCATTCCTTCTTGCCGCCAGTGATGGTGCTGGAAAGTCCATACCAGTGGTCTTTCCTATCTGTTTTCAGTAGTGATTTTAGTGTATAGTTACTTCAGTATAAGTTATAGATAGTCCCCGGAGGGACTTAGACCAGAGATGGGGCATGCCCTGGTCCCCGGGCTTCAAGCTGTGCAAGAAGTCCATGCCTGTCAGTGATCCCCACCAGAGCTGCTGAAGTGCTTTGGAGAGACCCACATACGTGACAAATGGAGGATCTGTAAAGGGGTCAAACAGCATACTAAGAAAGAGTGGGACAGCAGACTTAGAGCGCTTCTTATGGAGTCAGCCTTAACACCGGCCTCCGAGCAAGCCCGCTCAGACTCGGCGCCGAGTACATCAGCGTCAATAAGGCATGTCCCATCACCACCGACCTCATGGCACTCATCCCAGTCTCCAGTGCTTGCCAAGGGACATAAGAAGCATACAGGAAGTGGGCACGTCCCAGTATCCCCCAAGGGGAAGATGGGGGACGAACTGAGACCCGTGCTGGGCTGCTTGTCTTCCCCGGAACTTGATGAGGCAGCAGCCTCATCCAGCAGACTGCCAAGCACGTCCCAGGACCCGTCTCTAACCCCTCGGAGCGGTAGGGGTGTCCGACATCTGACCGTGCCATCTACACCCGAGGTGTTTCAAGCAGCCAAGGATACTGTTCCCTTGCCGGTGACACTGACACCTTATGAAGAGAGGTCCTGGGACCTCTCATTGGTACTGTCGGTGGTGGTCTTGTCTAGAGGCAAGCTGGTGATGGGGCCCCTGCAGCGATCCCCATCCCCATGGCAAAGTGCTGGTCACCAGTCTCATCAGCGATCCCTGGAGCCACGCAATTGGTCTTCAGAGACCTGATACTGCTCACTGAGTCCTGGCATCAGACCCTCAACAGTGGTCCCCAGAGGCACACAACCTGTCCCCTGAGCACTGTCATCGGTCGCCAGACATGGCATCGCTCCACGGAACCCCTGTACTCCTCCCCAAGCACTAAACACCAGGCCTCCCGATACGGTGGGGAAGCGGAGACAGCAGCAGCACCGCTCTGGTCACCGAGGGAGGACCCTTCCTCTGAGGGTGTGGAGATTGCTATGCCCAAGAGCAAGGTGTACCCTGCATTGCCAGTGGGTTTTCCCCAGGCCCGTCAGCAAGCACATCGCCACAAGGCCAATGGCCTGTATCCTGGCAGTTCTGGAATCTGGGGGGGGTTCCTCCCTGCACCAGGATCCCAGGTACAATGCTTAGTCTCTGGGGCCTCAGAAAGGTGGTCAGCAACGGTATACCGCCCGCTTCCTGACTCAGACGAAGGATGGGTTCAAGGTGCCCAAGCACCTCCACTAGCCTTGGACAAGGCTGCCCCAACCAGGGAAGTGGAATTGGTAGCTCCCCCCATTCTAGTCTCTTCATCTTCCTCACCAGGAAGTGGCGGGACCATTTCACTTGGTTCCACAGGAGGACTTTAAGGCACACCAAGAACTACTTAAGCCTGTGGCCTCAAACTTGGACTTAGAAGCCGAGGAGCTAAAGGAGCCCACTGACACCCTTTTTGATATTTTGGCAGCAGCGTCCCCATTGAAGGTCGCCCTTCCTAGCCACGAGAGGGTCGTGAAACTTGTCAAGGCCCTGTGACAGACCTCATCCTCTCTGCCCCCTATTTCTAAGCACACAGAGAGAAAGTACTATGTCCCTGCCAAGGGCTTTGAATATCTCTACTCTCATCCCTCCCTCAGGTCCTTAGTAGTCACAGCTGCCAATGACAGAGATAGACACAGTCAAACCAGGTCGACATCCCAAAAAAGGAGGCAAAGAGGCTAGATGTTTTTGGCAGAAAAGTTTATTCGACTGCCAGCCTGCAAACTGCGCATATTGGACCACCAAGCTTTGCTGGGGCGATATGATTACAATGTGTGGGGCACTATGGCCAAGTTTGCTGACTCTCTGCCACAGGAGTCCAAACAGGAGTTCTTGGCCATACTTGACAAGGGCAAGACTGTAGCCAGGGCCTCCCCCCAGACAGCCTCAGATGCTGCTGACTAAGCAGCTGGAACAAGGCCATCGGCTGTATCCATGAGACGTGCATCATGGCTGCAGTCATCTGGCCTGTCCGTGGAGGTCCAACCATCCATCCAGGACCTCCCCTTAGATATGGATCAGCTGTGTTTTTAGAACAAACTGACAGTATGCTGCATGGACTAAAAGATTCTAGGGCCACATTACGCTCCCTGGACCTTTACACTCCCACAGCCTCAAGGAAGCATTTCAGGCCTCAACAGCCTCAGAGATTTGGGGGCCAGGCCAGGACTGAGCTCTATAGAAAAGAGGACAAGGGCTACAAGCACTGTCAGGGCCAACTGCCGGCCACATTAACCCAATCAGGCTCTAGCTGCCACCCTTCTGGGAAAAAGCAGGAATTTTGAGGGTGCACCCAAGGGCATCCTCCCAGTCTACATCCAGGATCCAACCCCCCTCCTATTTTCAGACTGCCTATTGCCCTGCCTTCCTACTTGGACTACTATAACATCAGAACAGTGGGTGCTCAGCACTGTAGCAGTGGGGTATATCCTCCAATTTATTTCCATTCCTCCTTCCTACCCCATATCCCTGTCCCTCTTCAGGGACTCTTCTCATGAGCAACTCCTTGTCTAGGAGGTGCAAACCCTCCTATGGGTGGGGGCTGTAGAGGAAGTTCCCAAAGAACTAAGAGGGAAAGGCTTTTTCTCCTGCTACTTCCTGATACCGAAGGTCAAAGGGGGTCTATGACCCATCTTGGGCCTATGAGGCATCAACAAATATCTCAAGAAGTTGAAGTTCTGCATGGTCTCTCTGGCCTCCATTATCTCTTCCCTGGAAACTGGTAAGCCACCCTCGACTTAAAGGATGCATACTTCCACTTTTCTATGTTCCGTGGCCACAGAAGGGTTTCTACGGTTTGTGGTTGGAAGGATTCGCTACCAGTTTGCAGTGCTCCTGTTTGGTCTAGCAACAGCGCAAAGAGTGTTTACAAAATGTATGGCAGTAGTCGCAACCTACCTCAGACGTCGGGGTATTCAGATCTACCTGTACCTTGACGATTGGCTTATCAAGGGTCACTCGAGGGAATAAGTCCAACACGGCGTCATACTAGTATGAGCCACCTGCCAGGTGCTGGGCCTGTTGATAAATGAACAAAAATCAACACTAGTCCCAGTACAAAGAAAAGAGTTTATTGAAGCAGCCCTTGACTCTACCCGAGCCAGAGCTTTCCTACCAGAAGCCAGCTTCCCAACGATGTCAGATCTGATTGCCCGAGTCACGACTCACCCACTCACTACAGGCCAAGTATGCCTCAGACTGCTAGGGCACATGGCAGTGTGCACCTATGTAATACAGCACGCAAGGCTACGTCTCAGACCCCTACAGATGTGGCTGGCGTCAGTCTACTCTGCAGCCAAACATCACTTGGACATGGTCCTCACAATACCACCACAAATTCTTACCTCCCTAGCATGGTGATCAGACCTGAACCATGTGACAGAAGGGTTTCCATTTGTGACTCCATGTCCCTGGTGTCAGATGCCTTGGACATGTGGTGGGCAGCCCACCTCGGTACACTCAGGACCCAGGGCCTGTGGTCCCAAGAGGAGCTTATATATAAATGTCAGGGAACTCAGAGCCACCCATCTGGCTTGCGAAGTGTTCCTTCCTCCACGGTCGGGCAAAGTAGTGCAGGTATTGGTGGACAACACAGCATTGACGTTCTATGTCAACAAGCAAGGTGGAGCACAGTCATCAGCTCTCTGCCAAGAAGCCCTTCGCCTGTGGGACTTCTGTATCCAACATGCTATCCATCTAGAAGCCTCGCATCGCTTGGGGGTCCAGAACACTTTAGCAGGTCGCCTCAGAAGGTCCTTCTTCTCACGCCACGAGTGGTCCCTCCACCTGGATGTCACTGGGACGTCTTCCAGAAGTGGGGAACTCCCCAGGTGGATCTATTTGCTACCAAACAAAACAAAAAATGTAATGGGCTTTGTTCTCTGCCCAGCCTCAACAGGGGCTCGCTTTCACATGCCTTTCTCCTGTCATGGGTAGGCAATCTGATATACGCTTTTCCACCAATGCCTCTTATCAACAAGGTTCTTCTGAAGATCAAGAGGGACAGGGCATTGAGTCATCATGATAGCCCCGGCATGGCCTCACCAGTACTGGTTTGGCATGCTCGTGGACGCTTCCAAACCACCCGAACCTGCTCTCGCAGGACCACGGACCACTGCTGCACTCGAACCTTGCCTCCCTGCACCTGACAGCATGGATGCTGCATGGCTAAGCCTCAAGGAGCAGGCTTGCTCCAGACAGGTCCAACGTGTTCTTTTAGAAAGCAGAAAACCCTCTACTAGGGCTACTTACCTGGCTAAGTGAAAGCACTTCGTCTGCTGGGTGTCTGAATGGAACCTCTCACCATTTCAGTCATCTTTACAATCCATCCTAGAATATCTGTTCCATCTAAAGCACCAAGATTTGGCACACTCATCGATCAGGGTACACCTGGCAGACATATCAGCCTTCCACTCTCACATCCAGAGCAGATCAGTCTTCTTGCATGCAATGATATTCAGATTTCTTAAGGGCCTGGAAAGACTCCACTGGTCCCATGATCTGGTCCCCCCAATGAGACCTCAGTTTAGTCCTATCTAGGCTCACTGGGCCTCCTTTCGAGCCATTGGCATCCTGCTCACGTCAGGATCTGTCGTGGCAGGTCGCTTTCCTCATAGCGATCACTTCTGCAAGACGGGTCTCTGAGATCAAGTCTTTAACCTCAGAACCCCCTTAAACGGTGTTCTATAAGGACATGGTTCAGCTGCACCTCCACCCAGCCTTCATGCAAAAGGTGGTATCGCAGTTTCATGTCAATCAGGATATTCTCCTGTCAGTGTTCTTCCCAAAGCCACCGAACTTCAACGAGGAGAGGCATCTGCACGCTCTGGATGTCAGACATGCCCTGCCTTTCTACCTTGAGCGAACCAAGCCCTTCCGTAGGTCGTCTCAGCTTTTCATTGCAGAGTCTGACAGGATGAAGGGACTCCTGGTGTCATCTGAGTATTTTGTCCTGGATCACCACCCCTTCACACCTTCACTGATAATGACAGCTCATTCAACAAGAGCACAGGCTTAATCAGCAACATTCCTGGCTCATGTTCCAATCCAGGACATCTGCAGGCCGCGACATGGTCATCTGTCCATACTTTCATGACCCACTATGCCATCACTCAACAGGCCTGAGATGAAGCTGGCTTCAGCAGAGTGGTGTTACAATCGACTCGCCCATGAACTCCTGGCCCACCTCAAGAGGCACTGCTTGCGAGTCACCTGACGTGGAATGGACATGTGCAAGCACTCGAAGAAGAAAAAATGGTTACCTACCTCTTGTAACTGTTCTTCGAGATGTTTCAGAGTAGCAGCCGTGTTAGTCTGTATCCGCAAAAAGAACAGGAGTTCTTGTGGCACCTTAGAGACTAACAAATTTATTTGACCATAAGTTTTCGTGGGCTACAGTCCACTTCATCAGTTGCATAGAATGGAACATATAGTAAGAAGATATATATACATACAGAGAATCCTGAAAAGGTGGAATTTGCCATACCAACTCTAAGAGGCTAATTAATTAAGGAGAGCTATTATCAGCAGGAGGAAAAAAAACTTTTGTAGTGATAATCAAGATGGCCCATTTCAGACAGACAGTTGACAAGAAGGTGTGAGGATACTTAAAATGGGGAAATGGATTAAATTTGTGTAATGACCCAGCCACTCCCAGTCTCTATTTAAACCTAAATTAATGGTATCTATTTTGCAAATTAATTCCAATTCAGCAGTTTGGAATTGAAAACAGACTCCAACGAGCAACACATCTCGAAGAACAACAGTTACAAGAGGTAGGTAACCGCTTTTTTCAGGATCAGGATTAGGCTCCAAATTTGTAATTACCACTTATTGTTATTACCTTTATTCATCTGAAGGATGAACAGAGCAACTTGTTCATGTTAGTGAATTTTTTCCCTATTTCATGATCTTCAGCTTTACATAAAAGTGGAATCTGGACATTGAGCCAGTGTTGACGTTTGCAATATGGCTCATATAAAAACCACGCAGGCTAACTTCTTTAAAAGGCATTACGTAAAATTCACAAGCTGGCACAAAATACAAATGCTGTTACCACAAATCTGATCACAGAATTGCAGAGTCATGCCTATTGTGGCAAGCTTTCAGTATCCCAGCCATGTGCATTAGTTTTGCAGGAACTAGTCAGTGGCAAACAAATGAAGCATTAGAATTCAAAATAAAATTTGTGACATTTTATTAATGAATCAAGATTTTTTTAAACATGATATAACTGATTTTTTTTAAAGCAAGATCGAGTCGTTGTATAACCAAACTGTCACTAATTAACTCCTGAACAATCTAGATTTCCTTCAATGTATTCAGTTGATGGCACGATTGCTACATCCACTTTGAGGGTATTAGAGAGCAAACATTAGGAGGCTAAGATCTTGTCTACACTACAGGTTACTTGAGTATAACTTGCATCGCTCAGGGGTGTGAATAATCCACACACCTGAATGACATAAATTACCTGTGTAGACAGTGCTATGTTGGTAACAGAGCTTCTCCCACTGACATAGTTACCATCTCTCAGAGGCAGCAGTTATTAAACCACCAGAAGAGCTCTCTCCTGTGGGCTTAGAGTATCTCCACCACAAGTACTGTAAGTGCGGTAGTGTAGATGTAGCCTAAGATAACCCTTTTCCAGTATAATTATAAATTATACCATGTTATTTCCATAGCTTGCCAGATTGTTTTCAAGAGACTCTTTGCCCTTGGGTGTCAGAGTGCATTGTTATTTATGGGATACTAATGTATGATTATTGTCTAAACAGTTTCCTATATTGAACACTGATCTGCAAACAACGAGTGGCAGCCAGGAAAAGCAGTCCTGGTGGGAAAAGGCACTCTATTCTCCCCTCTTTCCTGCATCAAAGTGTGAAGGTAAGAAGAGATCCATTATTGAACTAACTGTGCTAAAATTGCTTACTTTAAGGATGACCAGAAATAGAACTACCAGCTATATATAAAATTAATTAGTTTTTATTATAAATGCTAATTTGGGGGATAACAGCGGCATGGTCAGATTAAATCACATTTTTAATAAACTGATCTGATAACTTTAGGTTTATTTAAAATGAAAATATTTAAAAAAAACTTTCTACAGTTTATGCCAGTTTGGTTTTTTCTCACTTTGTACTAAAATAGATGTCATTTTCACTTCTGTTTCTGTTTATTTTCTAGTTATATTAACACAGTTCTGCAATGTTTGGATTGCTCACACAAAGGGGAATGCTTTATTTAAAAAAATAGGGATTTCTTAAAGATCTTTGAGCTGAAAAATTTGTGTTTAAAAAAACAACTAAATTTGGGGCCAAAATTGACCTGATACCATCCCTTTAACGTATGTGATTTTTGAAAGCACTTCACTAAATTTTGGTACGTTTGTCAGACTGGGTATGTTTGTAATAAATTTTCGGACTGGATTTTTAATAAATTCAGACTTTTTTTCTTTGCTCTAAAATTTTTTAAAACTTCAGATACAATTTGAGATTGCCTAATAGTCAATTGTACTTATTGTAGACTAAATTGTTTCAGTATTTGGGGAAGTAGTGGCAGAGGCCACACTAGTAGCAAGGAGAGAAAGTTAGTTGTCAAGGGAGTAATTGTAACTTGGCCTGAGATGCTGCAGCCAGAGGGTCTGGCAGGAGGGCCACAAGACCTTTGTTGACTTGTGGTTGGAGGGGAAAGGTTGCTGATTGATTGCCCTTCATGAAATTGCATATCTAATACATTATTCAAGGAAAAGGCGGTACATCTCTCCTTTTGGGGACTGGATTTGATTTTGGCCTCCATTAAGGTGTAAATAAGGTGTAATTTTTTAATGGTGAGAGTAATTAACCATTGGAACAATTTACAAAGGGTTGTGGTGGATTTTCCATCACTGACAATTTTAAAATCAAACTTGGATGTTTTTCTAAAAGTCATGCTTTAGGAACTATTGCAGAAGTTCTATGGCCTGTGTTATAAAGAAATTCAGACTAGGTGATCACAATAGTCCCTTCTGGCCTTGGAATCTATGAATTGGGGAAGGAATGGTTAACAATCCTGAGAATTTTACAGGGTGTTGTGGGGGCTGCCAAACAGATTCTGGGACCTCCTGTTGGCAGGTGCCTAGTGCAAATACTTGTTCTATAGAGGATCCATTCCCTGATAAACTGGACTGGAAGATGATTAGGAGAAAGCATCTCCTCAAGGGGATGGGGTTGGGGCTGCAAATGACTTGTACATGGAGGAGACAACAATGGATGTTTAATGACATGTGAGAGAACTTGGGTTTCTGTTCCTCCTGTAGGAGTGTTAACATCACATAAAGCACCACCACAATTGACATTAATTGGCAGTTTCTTGGCATGCTCAGGAGAGAAGTTAAGGGATTGAAATAGGCCTGGAGACTGAACTACTCTGCCATTGTTAGTACTAAAAAAAAAAAATCCTCTATGAATACTTTACATTTATTATTTAATTTCTTAGGAGTGGTAAGAGAATGTATTCATTCTGTAATATTTAATTATGTTTAGTAATGTCTCATGTTTAAACACTATGTAGCTGAATTGTCCAATAAAATGTTAGATAATTTGATTTAAATTTCTTAGAAGAACTTAGAAAAACAATACTAAGTAATTTGGTTAATTGGTTAATATTAATTACCAAATATTACTATATATTACTTGCAGAATGCACAAGTTATTTTAGAGAGACACGGTTGGTGAGTTAATATCTTTTAATGGACCAACTTCTGTTGGTGAGAGAGGCATCTTGTCTCTTCGATATCCTGGGACCGACACGGCTACCACAACTCTGCATACACATTTTTATTTATTCTAAAACATTGAATTACTAATTTCAAGTGTTCGGTGCCCAGTAGTAAAAAGTCACATTTCAGTATAACTACAGAATTATTGCATAACAGCAAATGGCGTCAGGGAAACAGTCAGATAACACAACAGAGCTTAATCTTGAACCACACTGTGCTACAGCATCATACACATACTAACCAATGAAGCTACACTTGGACCATCACTAGCTGAGAACTCCATTAAGCAACCTTTTCCAGTACAAGTTATGGTCACAGACCTACTTTTCAATTTGTTTGATGAGGATGGTGTCAATCCATCTAGAGTTCAAAATATTTTAAAAATATATTAATATAATTGTGTTAACATAGACATTTATGGAAAAACCTCTAGCTGTATTCGTGGTAACACCCAGCATTCCTCTGAGTGAAATTTACCTATTTTTCACTGCCACCTTCTGGTGAGCTGTCATACCAACTTTAGTGGTAGAATTTGTTTAATCTGAGGAAGAGGTAAGGCATAGAAAATATGTGTGAAATCCTGCTTCATTTAAGTCAATGGCAAAATTTCTGTTCCATTAACTTTAATGGGGCCAGGATTTCACCGTATCTATATAAAATCTGACAGCTCTTACAGAAAGCATGAGCTTTTAAACAGATCAGTCTTTCACAGAGCATATAGCTGCACCCAACTATCTATGGTTATATACATGCAAGACCTACTCTGATAAATGTTGAAGTAACCCCAGTGGACCAAATTGAGATATTAATTAGGTTACAGTAATGCCCAGTGGTTCCAATCACGATCAGGCCTTTGTTGTGCTAGATTTTGTATAAACAGAGGTAGAATTGGTCCTAAACAGTTTACAATATCAGAAATTAAAAATGTATTAAGAAATTTCTAACCAAAAGGGGGGAAAGGGATTTAGTCATTATATAATATGTTACTTTTTTTACAGGTTTTTAGTAATTAAATTATATTTTTCTCTTTGAATGTAGTGGTGTCCCTTCGAGGTGAGGTTTGAGGGCACTCTGGTGAGGAGAAGCCTGCATTGTACTTCACTGTTTAAAGCTGTGAAATCAGAACCTTTCAGTTAACACACAGCTTAGATAAATCTGAAGAAAATGTATTAGATGTTATACATTTTAGTGAAATGTAAATAACCTTGTTTCTTAATGAGATTTTCCTCTTCTTTTTTTGTCTCCTCCACTCTGAAACAAAAACACCTCAAGAATGTTACACAAATGCCAAGGGAGAGAACGGTGTAGGAGAATACCCAGATGTAAAGGAAGTTCCCAACAATGAAGAACATCTTTTAGATTTTAATATGGTGAGCTATTTATTTTTATCCTCTGTCATCACAATCTTTGTGGCTGGCCCCAGTTATATTCCAGACTACAAATTCTGATTTTCTCCACATTTTCATTTTGAAGCCACTTTCTTGTCCTGGCATTCTTTGCAACCCCCTCACCGTACTTACCTGTCTTTTGGCCAAGAGGGTGGAATGTAAACCCTCTGGGATGATTATGAATTGATTGGTCAGATGTGCTGGAAGAGTGCTGTATTTTTTCTTCACAGAGCTTACTTCCAGTTACTAGGGTGGGACAGTGTGCTCCTGTAAACCACATAGAGCCAGTTGTTATGGGGAGTTAACAATATGCATGTTGAACTTTGTGTCCTTCTCGTAAGTGACAAACTACTTATTTGGTGAATGCTACTTTTGCAGTAGGAGAAAATACCTTTTGTCCTAGTTATTGCTACACTTCACTTTTGCCAAGGAGGATAGCTTGGATACTCCTCTACTTAGTGAATTGTCCAATAGATTATATTGTGTAGTGCTGCTAGAATCTAGATTTTGCACTCAACATACTCCTGTAAGATCATTGATGTAGCTGCAAATATGATATGTTTCCAGAAGTGCGGTGTGATGCAGACAAACTAGCATGATGTCAGACCTTAAGAGTTGGGAATGACTTGGAGAGTCACTCTCCAGTTAGCGGTGATAATAATGTACTCAGAATTACAAATGTGGTTCAGAAATTGGCAAGAGAATCAGAAATGGAAGACTTTGAATGAAAGGGTGGGTGAAAAAAATTCTGTCCTGAACATGGACTTGTCATCACAGCCCAACGCTTGCTATTCACGTCTACATTAGAGAAGGGAAGTGAGAACTGTAACTGAATAACTGTGGCATCTTGCCCCTAACACACAAAATAAATCATTCTAAAATCTGCCAGCTTATAAATAGACAAATATGTTCTGTTTTCCACTGTACCAAATAAACTGTCAATTTAAATCCTTAGGTTTCTTCTGTTCATGAAGCAAGGTGTGCAGATGATAGAAATTCTGAAGCAAAACCAAATGGCTTCAGGAAGAAAATATACTCCAGTGATAGCTCCAGCTCTGAAGAGACAGCTTCAGAAGGTGGAAGTGAATGGGCTGATCCTTGTGAGGAGGAGCTTTTTTCTCGAACTCACCTATAAAACTGCAGAATACAAAAAATGATTTAAAAGTAACATGAGATGGAAAACTGTCCTTCCTGAGGGTCTGTAGCTCTAAAACAACAACTTGAGTTTCTTCTTCAGTTAACGGATTCAGATATGTATTTATCTTTCTCTTCTTGCTTATTTTATAGTTACGGACATAACTGTCCTGTTGAATATTTTACTTTCTCCAAACTGTTAAATTCTTGGCTATTTGAACTAGACTAGATTGTGTTGTCAAATCAAGAATGGATGTGCATGTGCTTGTCTTAGTGGTTGGTACCACTGCTTTTTTGCATCTTAACTGCAGTTATTGTCATTCGTAACTGTAGCCCTACCACTATTACTATCTTATTAGCATTGCAGTGTCTACAACTACTTCTGCTATTCAGAGACTTTAGCTTTTGGCACATTTAGGATTTGTTCTTTGAGAACTGGGAGATAAATACTAAACACTGTAATCTATCAGTGCCTTTCTGAATGCAGGAGAAAAGCATGAATGACTTGTCCAGTCTTCATTCAGTAAATCTCATAACTTTGAAGTAGGAACACAGGGTTGTGCTTTAGAGACTTACAGAAACTGTGTTTTCTATCCTATGATTTTCCCCTCCCTCCCCATATCCCGCAAACCAACACTGAAGATGCTATGGTTTGTAGTCTTCTTGCTAACTGGAGAAGCCAAGGATTTTTGTAGGTATGGAGGCAATGTGGGTTTTCTTTTTTTTTTTTTCTTTTTTTTTTTTTTGTCCTTTTTTAGTGACCTGCCGTTATAAGGTAGAGGTAGTTTTTTAAAAAAAGAAACAAACACCAAAAAAAACCCCGAACCATTGGGGTTATGTGGGGATTGTTGTAAACTTTGTAACAAGTAATAAGGATTTTCTCTTGTTGCAAATGATTGCATTCATGTAACCTGCAAATGCATCCTATATTGAATTTGAGCCTGATGACTAAAACTATCTAAAATGCTCAGAATGTTCAGTGTTTTATATGCAAAAGGTCAGTGCTTCACTTGAAAGAAATCCTGTGGCTGCTGCAGTTAGCTGCTGTTGTGGCTGTAATTTAGTAAATCTCGTAGTTCATTTTGTGTTCCTGAGAGAATGTTAGGGGCAAGTTATGTGTGTGGCGGGTGGGAGGGTGGGGGGGGGGGAAGTGATGACTTACAACATACATGTGTGATTGCAGTAGTGATTGTTGCTTTATGTGACTTGCTTTTAAATTTTATTTTGTTAACCTAGAAAGTCAATACATCATCAAGTTGCATCTGTACAAGACTATCGGCTCCTTGTGCTTTTTAACACATTATGCAAAATTTATAAGCCAGGAGGAGCAATATTTGCAAAACTAAACATCCTAAGTTTTTACCAACTGAGTTTTAAAAAAACTAATCTATACAATAGCAGCATGTCTATAACACCAGGAAGTGCAGACAGTCTAGTACTGACTTGAAAAAGCTTAACCGTTAATTTTGACAGGCAATAAAAACTCTTTTAAGAATTATAGCTGTTTGAAATATGATCTGAACTGGCTTTGAAATGTTTTGTGGCAGGGAAGTGAATTGAATAACTGGGTTTTGTTGCCTTTTCTTAATTGATAGTATAAGAATTAAGATCTGTGGTTATAAAACCATGCAAGGCTGCATGTATCCTTTTTTGTTGAAACCCTTACTTAATTGGTTTGTTTGTTCTTACCAGGAAATTTTTTCTGATCCTGCTATTAAACTACATTATCTTAGGGTTTATATTCATACAACAAATCTTTTGACACTTTACATTTTTTAAAATTTTTTATTTATTTGCAGATTTTGGATAGTTTTTATGTATTTTACTTTCTTCTGGAGCTTCCTTAAGAGGTTGTGTAGCACCTGCACTGAAAACTATTTATCTGTAAACGTGAAAGTAAAAGGAACTTAACATGTAAATTCCTCCAATCACTACAAGGAAGAATGGAATAGAGCTTCATTCTAGAATAAAAAATGACCAAATGGACATATTTCAAACACAATCTTTAGCTCAGTTTATTTTGGATAGAGCTGCTTTTTTTAGTAAGAAAGGGCTCAAAAACAACAAAGGTGTTGACTTTAGTTACATTGTGGTGTAATATTCCAGCACCTTTGGGGAAAAATAAAATGGTATATAATTGAGCTTCGGCAATAACAAATTGTCTGTACTTGTTTTCATAGTTTAATGGCTAATGCTCTGAAGCTTTCAGTGAGAAAGTTGAGGTGTGGTTTTTAGTTTTTCTGTATGGATAGAGACACAAGAAAGCATTAAAGGTTGGCAAACGCTGAACTGCACTGTGGTATGAAGCGCATTGCATATCCATAGCACTGAAATATCAGTTTTCCATTCCTGGGCTGAAATTTGTTTCTACTGTTTTGCTTCAAGTGGTTGTATTTGTTCTGATTTCATGTACACCAGAGTAACTGATTTTGTTTTCTTGTGGGGTTACTTAACACCAAATAAAAATATAAAAGGACAATTGGATGGCCTATGTGTCTTCTTTTTGCTTTAGTTAAGATATATAATTCTCATTCAAATTTGAACATACAACACTTAGTAATTAAATATTTTGAGGTAGAGGATACAGAGTGCAGATATCCAACATGAGTCCTCTTTCCATTGCTATAATGTTTTTGTGCTCTTTCCCTGTATTTTAGTCTAATTGAGACAAATATGCACTGCATGTGTCATTAAAATCTTTGGACCCTTGAACTTGTCTCGAAAAAAAAACATTTGAGAAGAGGTGAGCACACGTCAGAATTCCTGCCTAATTACTGTTGTAGAAAACTTCATATCCTTAGGTTTAAAACAGTCAGAAACCTGTTGTGATCCAGTGTCTTCTCTCAACTACAAAGAGAATTAATAAGAATAATCAACTGGGAAACACTAATCTAACCTCCCTGATCAGTGAGATTGAGAGAGAATTTTTTACATAGCACTGGTGGATGAAGGAGAAGTTTGATTCATCCCCCAACCTAAACTCAGCCATTCAGACTCAGAATATATTTGATTTGTAGAACTATGGTGAATATGATTCTTGCTTTTTGAAAACCACTAATCTTAACCAAGTGCCTGAAAGTGAAGTAGAAACTGCTCTTGTGCGTCAGCTTGAACTGCAGAGCTAGGATTTTTTTTTCAAATTATACCTAAAGTTCCTATATCCATAGTTAGACACCTAAACTAAATGGCTTCCTTTTCACTGCTTTCAGTAGCAAATCTTCTGTAGATCATGGGTATTATATGCCCTAAGTTTGCAGCTCTAACACACAGAGTATAATGAAAAGTGTAACTTGGCCCTCCACACAGAATGAGTCTGACTTTCCTGGACTAGACAATGTGGAAATAGTACAAAAATACACACTTAGGTATGTGACACACATCAGTACAAGATTTCTTAGAGAAAAGTATTTAATTGATGGTACCTGTTTTGCAGAGTTCCAGTGTTTTGGTCATTTTTCTCAATTACCTAAATACATAGAGATGAGAACAATTGTAACTCAGCTCTTAAATTTCACTTCTTGGAAGGATGGTCATGGCATAATCTGATGTGGCTACTAAATCAATAGGTTGTGTACTGGAAATGCATATACTGAAGAGAAAGAGTTCCAAACAATTCCCACAGATTTATCTGTAGGAAGGTCCACTAAAGTCAATGTCCAGCATATCGCTAAATCCTTGCACACATTTAACAACATTTACCTCTAATTTCAAAGGTTGCAATAATGTCCAAATTGAAACTCTAATCCTAATAATTTCAGACATTCATTGTTCTAGAAAAATAGTTTTTCTCTTTGTGATTATATTTGAATGATTACTACAGATTTCTTACAAAAACAACGAGGCGTTCTTGTGGCACCTTAGAGACTTAACAAATTTATTTGGGCATAAGGTTTCATGGGTGAAAACCCACTTCATCAGATGCATGGAGCAGA
The DNA here is from genome assembly GCA_033296515.1 of Macrochelys suwanniensis. NCBI lineage: Eukaryota > Metazoa > Chordata > Testudines > Chelydridae > Macrochelys > Macrochelys suwanniensis. The sequence continues at coordinate 115,835,907 of CM065779.1, forward strand.
AAATACAGAGGCAGGTAAATACACAGCACATGAAAAGATGAGAGTTGTCTTACTAAGTGTGGGGGGGTGGTGGTAGTGCTAACGAGCCAATTCAGTTAAGGTGGAAGTGGGCTAGTCTCAACAATTGACAAGAAGGGGTGAATACCAAGGGAGGAAAAATCACTTTTGTAGTGCTAATGAGACCAATGCAATCAAGGTGGCCCATTTCAAACAGCTGACAAGAAGGTGTGAGTATCAGCAGGGGAAAATTATTTTTTGTAGTGACCCATCCACTCCCAGTCTTTATTTAGGCCTAATTTGATGGTGTCTAGTTTTCAAATTAATTCCAGTTCTGCAGTTTCTTGTTGGAGTCTGTTTTTCAAGTTTTTTTTCTTGAAGAATTGCCACTTTTAAGTCTGTTATTGAGTGTCGTCCTATTGGGTTTTGAATGTCATAATTCTTGATGTCTGATTTGTGTTCATTTATTCTTTTGCGTAGAGACTGTCCAGTTTTGACCAATGTACATGGCAGAGGGGTATTGCTGGCACATGATGGCATATATCACATTGGTAGATGTGCAGGTGAATGAGCCCGATGGTGTGACTGATGTGGTTAGGTCCTATGATGGTGTTCTTTGACTAGATATGCGGACAGAGTTGGCAACGGGGTCTGTTGCAGGGATTGGTTTCTGGGTTAGTGTTTTTGTTGTGTGGTGTGTAGTTGCTGGTGAGTATTTGCTTCAGGTTGAGGGGCTGTCTGTAAGCGACGACTGGCCTGTCTCCCAAGATTTGTGAGTGAGGGATCGTCCTTTAGGATAGGTTGTAGATCCTTGATGATGCGCTGGAGAGGTTTTAGTTGGTGGCTGAAGGTGACGGCTAGTGGTGTTCTGTTACTTTCTTTGTTGGGCCTGTCCTGTAGTAGGTGTCTTCTGGGTACCATTGGCTCTGTCAATCTGTTTCTTCACTTCACCAGGTGGGTATTGTAGTTTTAAGAACACTTGATAGAGATCCTGTAGGTGTTCGTCTCTGTCTGAGGGATTGGAGCAAATGCGGTTGTATCGTAGAGGTTGGCTGTAGACAATGGATCGTGTGATGTGGCCTGGATGAAAGTTGGAGGCATGTAGGTAAGTATAGCGGTCAGTAGGTTTCCGGTATAGGGTAGTGTTTACGTGACCATCACTTATTTGCACTGTAGTGCCTAGGCAGTGGATCTCTTGTGTGGACTGGTCCAGGGTGAGGTTGATGGTGGGGTGGAAATTGTTTAAATCCTGGTGGAATTCCTCAAGGGCCTCCTTCCCATGGGTCCAGATGATGAAGATGTCATCAGTGTAGCACAAGTAGAGTAGGGGTGTTAGGAGACGAGAGATGAGGAAGCGTTGTTTTAAGTCAGCCATAAAAATGTTGGCATACTGTGGGACCATGCGGGTACCCATACCAGTGCTGCTGACTTGAAGGTATAAATTGTCCCCAAATCTGAAATAGTTGTGTGTGAGCACAAAGTCACAAAGTTCAGCCACCAGATTTGCCATGACATTGTCGGGGATACTGTTCCTGACGGCTCGTAGTCCATCTTTGTGTGGAAAGTTGGTGTAAAGAGCTTCCATAGTTTCTAGGATGGTGTTTTCTGGAAAATCACCAACGGATTATAGTTTCCTCAGGAAGTCAGTGGTGTCTCGAAGACAGCTGGGAGTGCTAGTAGCGTAGGGCCTGAGAAGAGAGTCTACATAGCCAGACAATCCTGCTGTCAGGGTGCCAGTGCCTGAGATGACGGGGTATCCAGGATTCCCAGGTTTATGGATCTTGGGTAGCAGATAGAATACCCCTGGTCAGGGCTCTAGGGGTGTGTTTGTGTAGATTTGTTCCTGTGCTTCTTCAGGAAGTTTCTTGAGCAGATGGTGTAGTTTCTTTTGGTAGACCTCAGTGGGATCAGAGGGTAATGGCCTGTAGAATGTGGTGTCAGAGAGTTGCCTAGCAGCCTCTCGTTCATATTCCGACCTATTCACGATGACTACAGCACCTTCTTTGTCAGCCTTTTGATTGTCAGAGTTGTTTCTGAGGCTGTGGATGGCGTTGTGTTCTGCACGGCGGAGGTTATGGGGCAAGTGATGCTGCTTTTCCACAATTTCAGCCCGTGCACGTCGGCGGAAGCGCTCTATGTAGAAGTCCAGTCTGTTGTTTCAACCTTCAGGAGGCGTCCACGAAGAATCCTTCTTTTTGTTGCATTGGTAGGAAGGTTTCTGTGGGTTAGTGTGCTGTTCAGTGGTGTTTTGGAAATACTCCTTGAGTCGGAGACTTCGAAGGTAGGATTCTAGGTCACCGCAGAACTGTATCATGTTTGGGGAAGCGGGGGGGAGGAAGGAGAGGCTCAGAGATAGGACAGACTCTTTTGCCGGGCTAAGAGTATAGCTGGATAGCTTAACAATATTGTTGGGTGAGTTAAGGGAACCATGGTTGTGGCCCCTTGTGGCATGTAGGAGTGTAGATAGTTTAGTGCCCTCTTTCCTCTGTAGTGAAGCAAAGTATGTGTTGTAAATGGCTTGTCTAGTTTTTGTAAAGTCCAGCTGCGAAGAAGTTTGTGTGGAAGGTTGGTTTTTTATGAGAGTCTCCAGTTTTGAGAGCTCATTTTTCATCTTCCCCTGTGTGCTGTATAGGATGTTGAACAGGTGGTTCCACAGTTTTTTGTGTGTGTGTGGCACAATCTCTCACCATAGTCTGTGTGGTATGTTGATTGTAATGGATTTTTTTTACCTTCAGTCCTTTTGGTATACTGCAGAACTGGAATTACTTCGCAAACTGGACACCAGTTGCATTGGCTCGTTAGCACTGACCCCCTCCCTCACTTGGTAAGGCAACTCCCATCTTTTCATGTGCTGTGTATTTATACCTGCCTCTGTATTTTCCATTCCATGCCTCTGATGAAGTGGGTTCTAGCCCACGAAAGCTTATGCCCAAATAAATTTGTTAGTCTCTAAGGTGCCACAAGGACTCCTCGTTGTTTTTGCTGATACAGAGTAACACAGCTACCACTTTGATACAGATTTCTCAAACAACTTCCCCTTCCAGTATGTGATACAAGCAACATCTCTATTTTGCAAGGACAGCAAATTCTATTAGTGATTTTAGTGCCAAGTCAGGTCCATCTGGTTATAATTGACTTTAATGTGCACTCCCCGTCAGCTGTAATAGTCTTCAGCTGCAAATAAGACTTTTTTTCAGTAAACAATGCTGATGCTTAACTGTTAGTTGCTCTTAAGAAGTGCGTGAAATTCTTTCCTCCCTTTGGAAATGTCAGAGAAATTATTCTCAGTATAATCTTTATACCAAATGGCTTTGCCAATAGGAAAGGATTTTTGGAAAGTACCTTTTGATCCATAGGACCCATATCAGCCCCACTGTACAAGCAGTGATCCTTAACATCAAACTCCAGTGAATGAGTTTGACGAATGAGGGCTCTCTTCCCTCCAGCTTTTGGATGTCTTTAGCTTGTTTACTTTTGTCTCAACCTTTCCAGACTGCTGTACCCCCTTCAGGAATCTGATTTGTCTTGCTTACCCCAAATTTCACCTCACTTTAAAACTACTTGCTTACAAAATCAGACAAAATACAGAAGTGTCACAACACCTATTACTGAAAAAATGCTTACTTTCTCATTTTTACCATGTAATAAAATTAATCAATTGGAATATAAATATTGTACTTCTATTTTGGTGTATAGTATATACAGCAATATAAACAAGTCATTGTATGAAATTTTAATTTGTAAGACTTTGCTAGTGCTTTTTATGTAGCCTGTGATTAAACTAGACAAGTATCTAGATGAGTTGATGTAAACCTTGGAAAACATCTGTGTACCCCTTTAGTATAATTCATAATTTGTATGTATATGACACCTTTCACTGAAAATCTCAAACTGCTTTACAAAGAGAGTAAGGATATTATCTTTGCCAGGGCCGGCGCTATAACTAGGCGACCCTAGGCGGTCGCCTTGGGTGCCAGGATTTGGGGGGCGGCAGCCGGTGAGCTGCCCCCCTGCCTCCCACAGCCGGGAGGCAACCGTGACGAGCCGCCTCCCTGCCCCACGTTCAGTGGCTGAGTGGGGAGCCGGGAGGCAGCTGCTGCGAGCCTCCCCTGTGCCTGCCAGCTCCACGCTCAGCTCCTGTGGCCCATGGGGGGCGGGGGGGCTGAGCTCCCAGGGGTGGGGGAGCTGGCTGGGGTGGGGGCGGCGCAGGGCTGGTGCAAGGAAGTTTCGCCTAGGGCACAAAACTTCCTCACACCGGCCCTGATCTCTGCCTATTGAGCTGCCTCACAGGAGGGCAGGTCTAAGGCACTTGCCAGTTAGGCAACTTGCTGGGTAAACAAAGAGCTAGGAGTGCTCAGCCCTTTCATTTGCTGGAAAACTAGCTAGGGAGCAGCATATCGTCATGGCTGTCCTCCCCACAGCCTACTTTGTTTCCTCTCATCCCTGAGGTCACTGGCAAAGGTCATTCCAATTTAGCACAAGTTGTAGAGGCAGAAGTAACTGATGTTGCATCACTGCCTGCTCTTCTCTGCAGAGGGCGCTGTGTGCATTGGAGACTGAATACAGTTCATTCTCCCGTCAACCCTTCTGTGATAAAGGAAGGAGGAAAAAGACTGCAAAAGGAACCTCAGAGACCCAGGGGGAAGGGTGGGCAGCCGCAGAGAGACCCATGGTAGTGATAGAGAGCCTATCCCACCTATGAAATAAGTAGTAGTTTTCAAGCTGTCTAGCGTGGCTCACAACCATGAGTGACATCCTAAGCAAGCTTGCCTTTGGGATAGATGGTCCCTTACACCAAAAATCACAATATTCATGTTACTCCCAGTCCCCCCAGTCACTTAGGTCAATTGTACCTTAGATCTCTCACCAAAGACAATGCTTGTAGCCAATCCTATAATTAACTAAATATTACCTAAGAAAAAGAAATGTTTACAAGGTTAAAGCAGGTAAACATACACAAATGAGTTACTTGGGTTTCAAAAGATAATAGAAGCTGTTGTAATGTGCAAACACTATATGTCCTTTAGGGCTAACCTAAGCTGCTTAGAAATATTGCCCTCGCCAAATTCCAAGCAATTTGATAGTGATAATTTTTTTTTACATGGATTTTTATCCCCCTCTCCCAGAGCTCAAGCTGATGGGAAAAGTTTTGTGCAGGTCTCCAAAGGCATGGGTGGAGCAATCAACAAAGTCTTTTGTCCACGATGTTCCACAAGGGCTTGTCTGGTGTCTATAGGCCTTGTTTTGTTGGGCAGGAGATGACACCTCTTGTGGTAAATTAGTATTTCACACTTGGTAATGCTTCTCTCCTGCCTGGGGTTTTACAGTTTTAGCAAACCCTTTTATAGTTACAGAGCAAACACTTTAACTATTACCTTATAACAGTGGCTCTCAACCTTTCTAGACTATTGTACCCCTTTCAGGAGTCTGGTTTGTCTTGCGTACCCCCAAGTTTCACCTCACTTAAAAACCACTTACTTAGTACAGTACTCAAAATCAGACAAAAATACTGAAGTCTCACAGCACACTATTACTGAAAAATTGCTTACTTTCATTTTTACAATATAAATCAATTGGAATATAAATACTGTACTTATATATCATTGTATATAGTATATAGAGCAGTATAAACAAGTCATATTATGAAATTTTAGTTTTGACTGACTTCGCTAGTGCTTTTTATGTAGCCTGTTGTACCCCCTGGAAGACCTCTGAGAACCACTGCCTTATAACATACAATACTGATATTATTAGTAAGGTTAATACATGTTGCATCCTACAAGCATTTCATAAAGCCTAAACACATTCTTATCAATGTAACACCTATTTTAACAATGCTAGCACACAGGTTAGCTAGACTGGTTTCTAGCTATGCATTTGTCAGTATTCAGCGAGGCCTAGGGGCATTGTCATGAGCTGGCAACTGGTTTGCCACTATCCCAGTAGTATCCCCAAAAAGAGGAAACTGTAGCACAGGGAGATGATATGATTTGCCTCAACTCACAAAGCAAAACAGTGGCAGTGCTAGGAACAGAAACAATCCTGAGTCCCAATCTTCTGATCTAACCACTGGAATTTCTTGCTTCTTTTAAAAATCATTCAAAGTTAGTTTGTTACAGCTCAATAGAGCTTGTTTCTCAAGTTCTGAGCACTTTCTAACACACTGGAACATATTACAGCTGGAAAAAGCATTGCTTTAGTGGCTTGTTGAGTATGCTGAACACTGGGTGATTTTGATAATATGGACTTCACCGTGGAACTGCTGCGCATGTGTGTTATAAGACTTTCATCTGTCCAGGGAGTATTTGGAAGTGCTACAATTGATTACTCCATCTAAGAGTCTTCCCCCTTTTTCCTGTCCCTCATTCACCTTGCCACCCTATGTGGTTAAAAGAAAAACAAAATTAGGGTCCCCCTGGCACCTGCTAAGGTGGTCCCCCTCACCTTTGCCAATGATAAACTAGGTGTTAACAATAATGGTGGTATGTGCCTGATTTCACTTAGCCCATCCTGCTACATTTATAGGAAAGAGGCACACAGATGTGGGGGAGGAGGGGACTAAAAGGCACTTCTGTCACCTGACTCTGGTTCACCCAAACCTGTGATGTTGATACTTCTCAGACACTGATTCACAGAAGGATATTTCTGTAAGGAATAATCCATGCAGGTGGTGGCTGTGTGGGAGCTGTATTGACCACAGCTGGCCAGAACACAGGCAAAAACTAACTGCACAAAGCAGCATTAATTGAGCTCAGAGAGACCCAGAATTTGGCCTCTTTGTTGCAGACCACAGCCTCACTTGTGTGATGTGCATATTTTCTGATTTAAGCATCTTATTGCCCAGTGCTAGAACTCAATGGTACAAATCAAGTCCACTCATGGTTCCCTTTTCACTCTGTCATCTTGTTCATTAGCCATTTTCACACACACACATTAATTCTACACAGAGAGAGAAAACACAATGGCTGATCTCAGTTCTGACAATGGCCCCCATCTCAGGGAAGAGATCCACCACGGGGTCTTCTCCCTTCTCCTCCCAATTGTCCCTTACCAGGTCCAGGGGTCCCCTCACTCTCCTCCCATACAGCAGCTTGGAAGGGAAGAAGCCTGTGGATTCTTGGGGCATCTCCCTGTACCGCAGATGGGGCAGGTACTTGTCCCAGTCCTGCGGATGCTGATTCATAAAAGTCCTCAACATCATCCTCAGGGTCCCATAAAATCTCTCCACCAGCCCATTGGACTGAGGGTGATATGCAGAGACCAAGGTGGCCCAGATCCCACATTTCTCCCACAAGTCCCGGAGCAGGGCTGACAGGCCAGGTCGCTAAAAGCCTCATAGCGTAGCCATAGGCTAAAGCAAGCATGTGGTGTAATTACATTGATGACAGCCTGGAGAAAGGAAGGAAATGTTAGTGGTCTGATCCTGCAATATCCTAAGAGCTATATCGATATTGCTATCAATGTGGAAACAGGTGGATAGCATCTTGCACATGGTGCACAAAATGTATAGGGGTGAAGAGATGGAAATCAAAAGAGGAGAGAGGGTAGAGACAGAAGAAGAGGGGATACAACAGAGAGAGGTGATAGGAAGAGAAGGACAGTACATAATGCGAGAACCAACAGTTCTTATCATTCCAGAGGTTCCATTTCTGGCATTACAGATGGGACCAGATTTCCAAAAGAGCTTAGCTCCCATTTAGGGACCTAAATACCAGCCAAGTAAGATTTTCAAAGGCACTATGGACCCCAATGGGCTGAGCTCCTTTGCAAATCTGGTCCTTTACACTTCTGTTATCAAGTCATTTAAACTCTCCCCCTGAGCCCAAATAAATTGGTTAGTCTCTAAAGTGCCACAAGGACTCCTCGTTATTTTTACCTAAAACTTAGGTCAACCTAGCTAGACTGCTCAGGGCTGTGAAAAATTTAATGCCCTGTGCAATGTAGTTAGGTTAACCTAACCCTCCCTGTAGGGCCAGCTAGGGCAACAGGTGAGTTCTTCCATCGATCTAGCTACCGCCTCTCGATGGGGTGGATTTAAAAATGTTATTGAAGCTAATGTTAAAAAAATTATAGAAGACATAGGTTAAAAAAAGAGTGTCTGTACATTTGGGCATAGTGCTTAGATTATCCACAAATACAACGTTTGTTATTAAAGTCATAGGAGACCTAGAGTACACAATCAGCAATAACCCAAATGTAGGTGATACTACAGCAAATGAAAACCCCTGCGGTCGCTGTAGTGTCTCTGCCCGTAAGTAAGGGGCCCAGGCTGATCCATGCTCTCAGCCGCTCCATTAGTCTGCCCTGGCTCGTGGCCCTCCAATCCCCTGCCCTCCCCCGAGAATTCAAAATGGCGGTGGGCGGAGCTGCTCGGGACAGAGACAGAGCTCGGCCGCGGGGGGGGCCAAGCCGGGCCCGGCTAGCTCCGCGCCAGCCCTATCACGCCTGGTTAAACGCGTCTCCCGTCGGTCGCTCTCTCGCCGCCGATTGGCTTCTCTCGATAGCGGGCGGGGCCAGTGAGCTGCCTGGGGGGAGCGGCTGGAAGGGGAACAGCAGCAACGGAGGGGCAGGGAACGGGTTAAAACGCGGACGGGGGAGGAGTGGTTTTTGAGCGGAACAGCCGCCAAGGGAGGGGTAGGGGAAGAGTAGAACGCGGATGCGGGGGGGGAGGAGCGGCTAGAGAGAGGAATAGCGCGCAGCGGTGGGGAAGGGTAGAGCCAGACTGCTCCCGCGGAGGGGGAGCGGCGCGAAGGCGGAACAGCTGCAGGAGGGGCGGGCTGGTAGAACGTGACTGTTCCAGGAAGAGCCCGGCGGCAGCCAGCGAGCAGCGCGAGCACCCCTGCTGCCGCCGCCGCCGCCTCTCCGCGTGCCGCCCGGCGGGCCGTGTGTGTCCTGGGGATGGGGGGGCCTGCTCCCCGCTGGGGGTGGCTCCCGGCCGGCAGGGGCTGAGGCGCCGCTCCCCCGCTGAGCAGCCGAGCCTCCCGGAGCAGGCGGAGCATGGACCGGCCCCCGGCTGCCCCTTAGCTCCGCCGCCGCTGTGGGGCGGGCTGGGCATGGCCCGGCTTGAGGAGAGCAATGGACGGCAGAGCTACCCAGGTAAAGTCCAGCCTGGAAAGTTTTTCTCCTCGCGGGGCCGGGTGGCAGGAGAGTGAGACTCTGCCCCGGGGCTGACACCTCCGCCGCCTGCCAGCGCTGCAGTGGAAACCTGGCATGGGCAGGAACAAGGGCGAGTCCGGGCTCCCTTCCGGGCGGCTCTGCGTTAAGGCCGGCCCGCATGTGCCCGTGCGAAACTTCCCACCCGACGGGTTCAGCAGGATCCCCGGCGAGTTCACTGCCTCGCGCCTGTCGCCGGCCGGCTGCTCCAAGCCGCGAGGGGTGGGGCTTGGGTCTGTCAGCTGGGGCCCGTGAGGAGCCGGCTCATTGCCCCCGCCCCGTTTTCGCTTGAGAGTCATACTTCCCAGATTCTCTCAGGCCGCTCGGTGAGGTGCCATCTAGCGCCCCTCAGTTGTGTTCAGTTAACAAGAGGGAGGCGGGGGGAGGGAGAGAACTAGTTGGTACAGCTGGTCGAAACACTTCAGACAAAACCTTTTTTTGGGGGGGGGGGCGGGGGGTGTCACAATGGTAAAACAAACAATGTTATGAAAAATTGTTCAACTTTCTGAGCTTTTCATGCAGCCCTTCTCAAAAACGTTCTCGTGGGTTTTCTTGAAGTGGCAAAATTAAACGTATGGATCCAGTTTGAACCCTGTCATATGGAAACAATGGTTTCCCAACAGCTCTATTCATTGGGCTTCAAAGACTCACTGAAATGGTACATCACAAGCTGCTAATGTATCTGAGACATTATATTTGAGTTCAAGGAATTTTTTGTTACTGGCAGTGCTGTGGTATTACCTGTTTCCCTCCCAGAAGGTCTGCTTTTACATTCTGCTTGAATGCCCAAAATTGCATGCTTTTCATGCACATTGATTCCCTTTTACACAGTTTAAATGTATGTTGAGATAATTTGCAATAGAGATTTCTAACTTTATGTACACTGTACATAATGTACATGAATCTGGCATACTTAGTGAAACATACTGTAGCCATTTGCCCAAAGAGTGTGGTTGAAGCCCTTAAAGGAAAATATAACGTAACCACGTTGCAGTTCAATGATTGTATTGGTCCTAAAAATACAATGGTCATTTATTTTACAGGCAAGAGTAATGGAGTTGACTATGCAAGATGGCCCAAACTCTTTTTGGTTCTTAGGGGCTCCCAAAGCAATATACAAACATTAATTCTTTGAGTACCACCAGGAAAATGTTAACCCTGTTCTGTAGATTGAGGATGGGGGTCAGGACAAGAAAGTTAAGTCACTTGCCCAGAGTTGCAAAGCAAATCTGTGGCAGAGCTAGGACTAGTGAACCCAAAAGACTTGACTGCGTGTTTCCTGCTTTAACTGGTAGTCTACTATTTAATGAGATGTTGCACTGCTATCAGAATTGTCATGTTCAACAGTAAAACGGTTTCATTTGCAGTATATGACATGAGAGAACTAGACTTGTGATGAGATGTAGCCCGAAGAGTTTGCCATGTTGATCATAAACAAATTAGGGAAGAAGTCAGTATTGGGAGTAGCATTAGCAACAACCCTTGTAATTGTCAGCATCAATTTCCAGATGCTGCATTTATCATCTGGAAAACAAATATCCTTTCATTATATTAAAACAAACAAAAACCTGGCCGGGGCACAGGCATAATAAACTGAATGCAAGTTCCATATGTGTGTTTTACTGAAAATTGGATACTATCTATTGCTTTAATTTAAGGCCCTGAGGAGGTATGCTCCATGCTCATCTTATATTGTACATCAAATGTAAGACATTCTGTAGCTTTCTCCTGTATAAAACATTAAAGAAAATTGTAGTTGTACTTAGTTCTGCATTTACAGATTGCATATTTAAAGTGACACTTCCTGTTATGTTTCCTGCGTAAAGAAGAAAATTTAAAACCAAGTCAGAACAATTGCATTGTGCTGTGTTGAAACTTCTCTAAGAACCAATTTACCATTAGAAAACTGTTCATCAGCCTCTTGAGCTACTGTATTCTCTTGCTTTCAGTAAGAACGCTTGAATGCTTATTTGTAAGTATCCTGAGAAGAACCACATGATAAAACTGCAGTGAAACGAGTAACAGTCACTTTCGCTTTGCTGCTGCTTGAGAAAGCACTAAGCAACAGCAGAGGCAGACGCTTGTTATTCATTGGGGAAGAGGGCTTAAACACATAGATTGCGGGACATACTGCAGAGACATCTCCTTGTATCAACCAGAAAGTTGAGGGAAGGGTAGAATAGTGAGGCGTCTCCTCCTCCTTGCATTGCAGCAGCCAGGAGGGTCCTGGAGTGGTGAAGTAGCAGAAATTTCCTACCTGGGTAGAAGAGGGAAACAAAGAGATAATGACCAAAATGTGGGGGGTGTTGGGGGAAGGGGAAGAAGGAGCTTCACATGTATCAGATCAGCTAGTCAGAAGATTCTGAGGTGTTTTTAAAGACGGGGGGAGCGAGAATTCAAAGAGTGTAGGGTCAGTGCTCCGGTTGGAATCCCAGTGCCTTCCTCATTTCCCAGCAGAATTGGGGCGGAGGGTTGATCATGTGAGTTTTGCCCTGGACAAGGGGACCATTCATCTGTCATGTTGGTCTGTGGTTAGTAGGTTTAGTCATTTGGCTTTCAATTGTCTGGTTAAGTTTTTCAGCGTAGTGTAGCTGCATGGATGAGTATGAGTTGAAATTTGATAATTAAGGGCGAAAGAGTGTGTGTGTGTGTGTGTGTACATACTAAGGAGAAACTTTTTTGTGCTGAGGAATAAGGAGAGACAAATATATAGGTGAGGTGAGACTGAGAATGTAGCACAGGGAAGAGAAGAACAGATAGTGAAGATCTAGAAAAGAAGAACTTGAAGTGGGGGTGGGGGGGGGTTCTAACTTAAGTGAGAGATGTAAGTAGGGCTGATCAAAAAAGAACTGATAAATATCAGAAAAATCAAAATATTGTCTTAATCAACAAATGCTACTTAGTGATATCAGTGCTACTTAGTGATATCTTTATAGCTTGTTAAATGCTAGAGTACTGATGAAATTAATCAAACGTATTAAATAAACTTGTTTTTCAGTTATTAATTGCTGGTTCTTGTAGTTTTTAATATATTAAAATAGAAAGTTGGACATGTTGCAATTAGTAGCATACAAACAGTGTGTGACTCTTGTTTCTTTAAATTGCAGAGGATGTAACTGGGAGGCAGTGTGGCAATGTAGTTTTTTATCCTATCTACTAGTTTTAGGGTGTGTCCATGTTAGGAAAAAGGTGTGTTAATGTGTGGTAAAGCAGGTAAAATCTTAGTGAAGGCAAGGCCCTATGTAGTTCTCTCACACATTAGTAAGTCAAGGTAAATGCTAGGGAGAGGGATCCTTACTATTCTACATTACTCGTGGGTATATCCAGGGTATAAGCACTACACTGGTACAGCTGCGGCACTGCAGCTCTGTGGCTGTAGTGTGAACACTTGATACAGTGATGGAAGAGGTTTTCCTGTCACTATAGTAAATCCACCCCCTGGAGCTGGTAGCTACATTGATGGAATAATTTTGTTGTCAACCTAGCAGTGTGTACAACAGATCTTAGATTAGCTTAATATGTCTTTGAGGGATGTGAATTTTTCATACCCCATGGCAGTGTAGCTAGTTGAACCTATGTTTTAGGTGTAGACCAGGCCAGTGTTAAGACGTTAATACTACAAGTGGCTTGTCTTTACTAGTATTTTTTTCTCATGTTCGTTATCTTGTGCATCTTTTTTTAAAAGGTAAGAATACAGCTTGTTTCCAAGTGAAGACAAAGGCCTTAGTCTTTGGGCTAGTAGGACCAGTCTAGCAGAGGATGTAGCTGTGGGAGGCAGTGTGGCAGTTTTCAAGCCCTGACAATACAGCTAAATAGCCACAATAACCAAGTCTTGAGGAAAGCACAGGAAAAGTTCACTCCCACAATCTTGGTAATATTCACTTTTGTCTCACTTGACTGACAAATTAGCCTATTAAATATGATGTCCTATAGCAAAAGGAATGGACAGTTGATGCATTGGTTGATTTGAATGTATTAAAATTTAGTTGGCTTTTAGAACTTTGGGAATTTTCTTAAAGTAACTAACTGTTCTTTTTAAAATGCAACTAAAAAATGATCCCTATAAAAGAAAGATAGGAAAAGCCTGAAGTGTTGACCTATACTTAAATGACAGCACCATGTTAAGGGAAATATAAAAGCAGGGTGGACTGGAAAGAAACAAAGTTGATTTGCTTAATAAGGCAAGTTTAAGTTGAATGGCATAAATATTTCGTCACACAGTTGATATTTTCCAGGCGGATGTCAAGAAATTGACGTTTAAAAGAATTCAGCATAAATTTGGGCCAAGGGGGGGTTTAAATGTTGTGAAAACAAGCTTTATAACAGCCCCAAACCAATAAATATTCAATAGACAAAAACTACATTAAGTTTAAGCTTGTTTGGTAGTATGTTGTCCCCAGGCAGAACATTTGAATTGAGCTAAACTCAAACATCTGAAAACCAGGAAATGCAGAGCTAAGGTTCACCATGCAACCTTAGCAATGCCCTGATATGCCCCATTAACACACATTTCTTTACTCTTACATTTCACCAACTGGGGGGTTGGCAAAGGAGCCGAGGAGCTTGTACGACCCATTCACTCTCACCTGCAGGATTCAATCTAATGCTATTAAAAGACAAAAAGTTGTAGGGAGGTTGCATACGCATACCTTCCTGCTGTTCCCTTGGAGCTGGCAGTAACCAGTGGGAATTTATTTGCATATACTCCAGGTGCAGTCAGTATGTTGGGGCACATCTTCAGTGGCAACATTAAAGTGCTGCCTTGGCAGTGCTTTAACGTGGCTTGTGTAGTCACGGCATAGCGTTGGGCGAGAGCTCTCCCAAAAAACCCCACCTCCACGAGGGGAATAGCTACCAGCGCTGAGTGCACTGTCTACACTTTAGACTTGCAGCACTCATGGGGGTGTTTTTTCACACCCCTGAGGGAGAAAGTTGCAGTGCTGTAAAGTGCCAGTGTAGACAAGTCCTTAGGTGCGCCTAAGTTAAATAGTGGAGGCAGTAGTTGAATCTTCTTGGTAAAGGTGTGTCTCAGAGTGTGCTATGCCTCCCTCACCTGAGTTCTCAACCTTTCTAGCCTATCTATTCATCCATCTGGCCACATAATCCTCTTTCCCTTGCTGCAGCCCAGACCCCTCTTCTCCACCTCCAATACCACCTTCTCCAGGGAAAGATTCAAATCTCTTTCTGCCCCCAAAATACTTTGATTACACCCCGCTCCCCAGACTAAATTGCCACCCATGACTCTCCAATTGCAGCAACCTCTGGCCACTCTGTTCACAACTCCTTTTGTCTTAGGTGGGATCTTGGGGTTAATTTATCCTTAGATATGTTAAAGGGTGAGTTCCTGACCATCAACTGGTCTAGGGTGACCAGATGTCCCGATTTTATAGGGACCGTCCCGATTTGAGTCTTTTTCTTATATAGGCTCCTATTCCCTGTCCTGATTTTTCACATTTGCTGTCTGATCACCCTAAACTGGTCTGTGAATCATCCAATTGTTAGTACCACTCAGTTTAACTCTGCTCTCCTCTTGCTGAGTGATTCTTGTTGCTGGGATGTGTGTGTTCATCAAAGCCAGGGGATGCCTGTAAACCAGGGGAGCCTGTACTTGGCCCAGCTGATGGCCATATTGCAAAACTGCCTGGAGCCAGAGAGCTCCACCTATCTTGTAAATGTAGCAAATTGTAGCTGCCCTCATTTTAATCATAGAATCTCAGGGTTGGAAGGGACCTTAGGAGGTCATCTAGTCCAACCCCCTGCTCAAAGCAGGACCAATTCCCAATTTTTGCCCCAGATCCCTAAATGGCCCCCTCAAGGATTGAACTCACAACCCTGGGTTTAGCAGGCCAATGCTCAAACCACTGGGCTATCCCTTCCCACAATATGGAGCTGTTGCCTATGAAGTCAAGTCTTGGCCTGCATAGCAGTCTGACGGTTCTGAGTGAGATGGAGCAATGCATGCTGGAGCTGTGGTGTCTGAGGCTGCATGTCTGTAGATGAGGATAGTCATAAATTGTATTGGTATACACTCGGGGCTCCTCATTCTAAAGGATTAAGTTTGCAAATAAGGAGTTGGGTTTTGAAAAGCCCATAAGCTGACTTGGAACACTTGACTAAGTAACTCGTAATGTGATGTGGATAATAGTACATTCAAAATGATGGTGGTAACTATCGCAACATGTGTATATATGTTAGAATTAAAATCATACCACCTGTTAAAGCAAAAAAAAAAAAAGTATAAAGCAGCAGAAGGAAATTGGGTTTTTTGGGAGGGGCCCCTATAACTTGGAAACCCCTAAATTAGATGACCTCACATTTGCATTACATAGGCTGCCCTGTGCTTCCATGAGGCACACCAAATTTCAAAGCAATCTGAGTAACTAATTGGATTGTAGTGCACTTACAAGAATTGAGATTAAAGCATATAAATTGGCGGGAATGGAAACCCTCTAACTGTTTTTCTGTAATGGTGCCTGTGCAGTGTAAAAAAACAAAACAGAAAAACATTTTCCTAAATATTCTCAAGTTTGCTCCTCTGAAGACTTAGTGGGTGCCATGCACTACCTTGGGTAAAACTTGACAGTTTGAGACTCTTCTGGCCCAGATCACATAAATAGTTTGATCTTTAGCTCTGGGGGAAAAAAAAAAAAAATCCCACCTAGAAACTTTTTTTAAAAAAATGGCTGAGGGAGGGAGGCATATATCTCCAGAACCCATAGATCTCCACTGACTCCAAATTTGGATCACTAAGCCTACCCTGCACCCTCCTGAGGCATACCAAATTTAAAAGAAATCCAATTATGTACATTGATCTGAGAGAATTGAAAAGGTCCACCTTATACCCGATGTGATGAAACTTAACTAAAGTGGAGCTCCTGTGTCACTGTAAAGCTTTCTTGACACCTTAAGATTCCATTGAAAACACCTGTTTTGAAACCCCCATCATGGAAGCACTGAAAGTGAAACTGACTGAATTTTCACTTTACATGCTGAGAAGTATATAAAGAAAGGAGTATAAGTGACGAGGAAGTAATTTTTAAGAAAAAACATGTTCACGTCTAGTAACCTAAGTTGTTATAAACAAACTGCTTTACGTTGTTACTAACATATGATTCAGTTCCCAGTGCCCCTCTACCTCAGTTACTTGGTTTATTCTTTGTGTATGATTTTTCCCTAGGTACTGTGTGACAGCTACATGATTAGTAATTAGTTCAAAAAGTCTCTCTTATTAAAGAAGTGTTTAATAAAACAAAACTGTTCTTTCCTTTTACTAGTTACCAATTGGACCAAGATGACTGATGTAAATGTATCCAACTCCTTAAATGGTTTGAGCTTGATGGGAATTCTGGACACCAAAGTGGGCAACAATATCCAGAATCTTCAAAACTTGAATTCAAGGGCCCCAAGAGTGCTCTCTTTGCCTGAGTATGGACCTAGCCAGCACTCTAGTGCTTTAGAAGATAGCCATAGCCTTAAATCTGTAGATTCTGGTATTCCAACTCTAGAAATAGGGAATCCGGAGCCTGTTCACTGCAGTGTGTTAAATGTGAAGAGAAAACAGTCCGAGTCTGAAATCATGTCGGAGAGAACTTTTCAGAGTGCGTGCATGCTGCTGTCTTATGTGCCTCCACTTTCTTTGAATGCTGAACATGAACACAGTGTACGAAAGTCCTCAACTTTTCCAAGAACTGGATACGACACAGTGAAACTATACAGTCCAACTTCCAAAGCTCTGAACCGAAGTGATGATATCTCTGTCTGTAGTGTGTCTAGTCTAAGCACAGAACTGTCAACAACTTTATCTGTTAGCAATGAGGACATTTTGGACTTCATGGTCACAAGCAGCTCAAGTGCAATAGTGACCCTGGAGAGTGATGAAGCGCAGTTTTCAGATGTAACATTGAATTCCACTAAGGAGACCAGTGATCAAAGCCAGCAGGCGTATTGTCAAGAAGCAGATGTGGACAGTAAGTTGAAAATATTGGGACCCTTCTCTAGCTTCTTTGCCAGGTAATGGAATTTTGATACTTAGAACGCTGTAACTTTTTTCTTATGTGTGGGGGGCTAGGAGGCACTTGAGGGGTTTTATGGTAAGGAGTTACACCTTCAGCTAACACCCAGAGGAACTAGAATTATCATGATTACTACCATCTTTCTGCTCTGCCTGAGTAGGCCAGAGCTGCTTATGGCTGAAACACTGCAGTGGGTAAAGTTCTATGCTCTGTGGTTGGGATCCACAGAAGCTTGAACTCTGCGAATGAAGGGGGAACTCTCTTCTTTCTAGCTGTGTTTAAAGGGCGGAGGCATGGTCCAGGGGAAAGGGCTCTGAACTGGACCCCAGGAGATTTGGGTTTTCTTCCTGGCTTTGCCACTGACTTTCTGTATTGACCTTGGGCAAATCAGTAAACATCATCTGCCTTGAGTCCCTATCTGCCAGATTAAGAGGATACTTGCCCATTGTTGTAAAGCACTTGGAGGTCTAGGGATGGAAAATGTTCTAGCAGTGCTAAGTATTTTATTAATATTAAATGGAATCTGTTTACATTTAAAGTCTAAATATTTGTCAGACACTTTATTTTGTTTGACTTAAGGTCATCAGTTCACTGATAAGGTGACAAATGACTAAAGATACGATTTGGTCATGGATTCCGTTACTTCAACGAACCTCGGACTTCTTTGGCTTCAGCCCCCTTCCTGCACAGGGTTCAGGCTTCAGTCTCCCCCTAGTGATCAGTGTCCCTCCCACCTGATTATTTTAGTAAAAGTCATGGGCTTTCATGATTTTTTGTTTATTGCCTATGACCTGTCCATGACTTTTTATTTAAAAATAGCCATGACAAAAATCTTAACCTTCTGACCAGTGGTATTTAGACTGCTCATCTTTGCTATCAAGATTAGGAAACAATACAGTTGATCACCTCACTTGATTGTGTCTGCATAATGGGAAAACGCTGAGACCCGAGTTAGAATGTGGAACTTGAGGACTTAATTATTGAAATGGCAACATCTGGGGCAGCACTGAAGCAGTTACACTTCTGAAAGGCTGCCCTGCCTTCCTACATTAAAAAGAATGTATTTAAACTGATATTTCCTATCAAGCAAGTAGAGCTAGTACACAAAAAACATAGTGTGTACCATCCTAAAGCTTTTTGTTTGAGGTACGTTAGCTAAGATCATTTTTGGAGCAAGTTGTCTAGTACGATGTAGAATTCAAATCCATTATTGCTTGGAAGTTATTTGTGTGCTGCAGCTTTGTCTATAAAAAACCTGTTTTGCCGATCTGATTATTTCAATGAACCACTTACTCTTCCTTATTTAAACTTCTGTTGATTTAGAACTATTAAACTGACTGTTAAATCACAGCTTAGAGAACAATGTCTTTTATTTTATTGTTTTGAAGTTGCAGTATATTTGAGTACTCCACTGTGGGCGTGGCTCATCAGTAAGAGTTCGACAGTTTTAGGTGCAAAAGCTTTTGTGGGCTTCTACCTATTGGTTGCCATGGCAACCAGACTTAATTCAGAAGCAAGGGGATTCTTGGCACTTCAGAGCCTGTAGAACCTGAACTTTTTCCTCCCTATCTGTTCAAGATGGTTGTGAGCCCAAGCAATTGCTGTACTATTGCCTGGAGAGAGCAATGGGTTTTGTCCACAGAATTTTTTTCTTTACCTCCCCCACATCAGGAAAAATTCCAAACAAAATAAAACAAACATACTACTGGCGTGGCTCCATTAGTGGAAGCACCAGTGGAGGTAAATCTAGTAGCTCCACCAGTGTTGCAGTGATGGAAATGCTTTAAGGTTAAAAAGCCTTGTCTAGACCAGAGGTTCTCAAACTGGTCCGTGAACCACCGGTAGTCCACAAACTCCGTTCAGGTGGCCCATGGATAGTTCCCTCTAAGGTGCGTACCTGGGTGGCCGCATGTGAGAGAATGAAGGACCACCCACCTAATTAGTGGAGCTGTGCAGGCGTGGCTCTGCTAATTAGGTTCCTGGACCCTGGAGAAGATGCACATTTAAGGTGAAGTGGTGGCCTTGGAGGGAATGGGGGTGGGGGGAAATAGGGTGTGTGTAGGGCTGCAGCAGACAGAGAAAGATCCAGGGCTGTGGCTGCTGGGGAGAGATGGCCCTCCTTCCCAGCCTCAGCTCTGTGGCTGCTGTGGCAGTGGAGAGGAGAGACACCCCCACCTCCTGCCTAGCCCTGCTCAGTGGCTGCTGTGGCGGGTGAGACGCCTCAGCTCAGGGGCTGCTGCGGAGCGGGAGAGGGCATATCCATTGATTAGAAAGGTAAGGCTACTGCTATTAAAATGAGCTGTGTGCTTTTATTTGTAGAACAAAAAAATTTTTTTTTAATATAGCGCTTTTATCCAAAGTGCTTTACAATAGTTAGTTAATGGTACAAACAACATTTGGAAAGATCATTAAGTGGTCCACTGAGACCCTCAGCAATTTTCAAGTGGTCTGTGGGGGTGGGTGGGGGGAATTTGGAGAACCACTGGTCTAGACCAGTGGTCCCCAACCTTTCTGTTGCCAATAGCACATTCATGTTTTCAGAAGAGTGTGGCGGGCACCAACAATTTTTCAAGACTTATTTTGTATTTGTACATTAAATAATACGGGGCTGCAGGCTGCCGGTGATCTCTGTCCCCGGCAGGCGTGGGGCTGTGGGGCAGCGCGGAGAGAAGCCGCGGCCCCGCACCTGCCGGGGACAGAGAAAACCGCAGCCTGCAGCCCCGGAGTTCTCTGTCCCCGGCAGGCGCGGGGCCACAGCTTCTCTCCCTTGCAGGGCACTACTTGGTGGGCGGGCGCCAGGGCTGGCTCTAAGTTTTTTGCCGCCCCAAGCAAAAAAAATTTTGGCTGCCCCCCGCCAGCCCTGGGCTCTCACGCCCCCCTCAGTCCATTGAAGTCCAGGGTCCAGATCTGCAGCTGGGGTAAATTAATCTGTGTAGCTCTAGTCTAGGTCACTGGAGCTATGCTGATTTACACCAGCTGAAGCTCTAGCTCTGTGTGCGTGTGGGGCTCGATCGTGTAAACCAATGTAAATGAAAGGCTCTCTGCCCCTTGCACGTTTGGGCCCAGAGAGAGACCTCTGCGTAGCACATTACGCAGCCCTTGGGCAAAATATCCCAAACTTGACAAAAAGCTAAGGGCCACCGGAAGCCTGACTTATCCCTATGCACTTAACATTTCCTGTCTTCTTTTACTCCCAGCCCCTTGAGGCCCAGATTAAAATGCCCCTCTTCTCTCCTGCGCTTTGCTGCCTGCCTCGTGCTCCAGGGATGGGTGGTGTTTTCCACTCTGTTCTCTTGTGTCTGTCCTTTGCTCTGTGTGTGTCCATCCTTTGCTCCATGTGTCTGTTCTTTGCTCTGTGTGTCAATCTGTCCTTCACTGTGTGCCTTTCCCATAGGCGTGCGCAGCACATTTCATTAGGGTGTGCCTCCCACTTCCTGTCTCGACTGCCCCCCTCAGAATTCCTGACCCATCCAACCCCACCCCCCCTGCTCCTTGTCCTGACTACCCCCTCCAGAAACCCCTTGCCCCTAACCACCGCCCCCCAGGACCCCACACCCTATCTAAGCCCCCCATCCCCTGACTGCCCCTCGGGACTCGGTGCCCCATATCCAAACCCCGGCTCCGGCCCCAGCCCAGTTACCACGCTGCTCAAAGCATCGGCTGGAGCCAGCCACGCTGTTGCGCTGCCCCGCCCCCCCAGAGCGCTGCACGCGCGGTGGCAGACGGACAGCAGGGGAGGGGCTAGGTGGAGCCTCCCTGGTGAGCTCAGGGGCCAGACGGGACGGGCTTTTTTTTTTTTTTTTTTTTGTTGTTGTTGTTGTTGTTGTTGCTCCCGCGGCTCTGGCCGCGGCTTTTTTTTTTTCCCCCGCTTGCGGCCCTGCCCCTTTGGTCTTTCCTTCACAATATGTATCTCTCTGTCCTCCCATCACTCCATGTGTGTGTTCTTTGCTCTGTATGTGTGTCTGTCCTTCACTGTGTCTGTCCTTCGCTCCGTGTGCGAGTCGGCCTCCCCGGCCCCACCGCAGAGCATGTGTTGCACTGCTGCCTACCGTAGGACACTGTGTTGTTGCCAGGAGTTCTCAGGAACTGTGAGCTCCAACCCCCTGGGCCGCTGCCTTACCTGGGCTTCGAGGGAGCCTGCGTGTCTCAGTCGTGCACACAGGAGCACCCAGAGAATTACCACCGCTCGGAGCAGGAGGCAGAGCCGCACCCAGCGCGGAGCCCCCATCCCGGGGTGCCGCGCCCCCAGCCCCCGGAGCGCAAACTCCGGCTGCCAGCGGGCGTGGAGCGAGCCGGACACCCGAACACGTCCCGCTCCGCTCCACTCCCGGGCGGCTCCTTCCCCCGGTACGTGCCCAGCCCAGCCACTCCCTTTGGCCCCACCCTGGCCCCTCCTGCCCTGCCGCTCTCGGGGTCCCTCTGGCGGGGGAGGCGGCACCGCATGGGGGCGGGGGTCTCGCTGAGCGCTGAATGCGCTTTGAATTGGGAGCTAGGCATTCAGCAGACTGCCGCCCGAACTGCCAAAGGAAGGAACAAAAAAAAAAAAAAAGGAAGCCCGGACTGTGGCTTAGCATCTGCTGCCCTGTTATACCAATACAATAAAAAGCAGCAGGATCTTTTTAAAGGGGATAAGACAAAATGTCACATTTATTGTGAATACAAAAAGAATCATAGTAAGCAGTCAGTTATAGCTATAACCTGGGCATGAGGGTGGAGACGAGTCCTTGTCAGATTCATCTGATGTTCCTGGAGGTTGGCAGCAGAACCAGAGACTCAAAGTCCTCAGTATGTAGAAGCCATTCTTATAGGAATTATTTCCTATGTCAGTCTATGGGAATTGCTTCATCATGCTGTTGCTGAATCAATCAGCAGATGGCACATTCCTGATGGCTCCACGCTGTCCAAAGTTTATCTTGTTTTTCCCATCCTTTGAGATGGTCGGGTGGGATCCCAGTTTACCCTCCGGGGATTGTCTGGTCGTTCCCACTTGATGCTGCCTTCAGCCGATGGTCACTGAATTCCTAGGCTGGCACCTCCCTGCTCATTCATTCATGTACACCAAGCATTCATCAGCAGACATACTGTCTTCAACACTTTCAGGGTGTGGACTAATTTATTTGAGACTCCCTGCTCTTTAATCAAAGAGGGTGGGGGTCTTTCTATGCTGTTTCTAGGTACTAAGCATGCATAAAGAACAAAGTCAACTAACTTGTTTGCAAGTTTCTCATAGCAATACAGTATCTTTCTGAGAACAGATACAATCAATGGTTTACACAGACAGTAGCTTGTAAGTTTAACAAGGGATCCAAGAGATCTTTTACTTGGTAATGCTATGAGGTTTAAATTGTGGGGGACAAATTATGGGGAGTTACTTTCACTTGGGGAATCACTTTCAATACCTTCTTTAATATCCCTACAGCCCCAGGCACGTGCTTCCTCTGCTGGTGCCTGGAGCCGGCCCTGGCGGGCGCCATGGCACCCACGGGCACCGCATTGGGGACCACTGGTCTAGACCAAGCATTAATGTGCCAGTGTTTATGGGCTCCTGGAAGCAGGGTGGCTTGACTTAAATTAAAATGATTAAAATCAGCAAGTGGGAAACCTCCTTGATTTAAATAGATTTTAATCTTGTTTTGCACTTATGCTCTATAGTTATTTTGCTAAAGAAAGTTTGATTCTCTTTGGTTACAGTACTAACCAAGGTATTCTCACCATGAAAGAGAAACTGAGTGGGAGTTCATAGATAGGAAGAGGCAAACAAGCTTTCCTGCTTTTAACTCCCACTCAGGTTCTCAAATTGGAATGAACTGATGTTTGAATTGAAGTAGTTGTTGAATAAACTGAACTTAAACAAATATTCTCTGTAGATTTGCAGAAGAGACTACCTCTATCAAGGTGGTTTAGACCTTCAGCAAATTCTGTTTCCAGAGTTTAGCCATCGACTTTCACCACTGCAATTAACTTTCTTTAAAACATTGGCAGCAAAAATTCCGTCTTGAATATTTTTTTATTTATCTTTAAATTATTTTAATAGGCTATAGGAAGTTTTTGCATGAACGTAGGGTGTCATAATTTCAAATTCAATTTTAAATAGTTTGTTTTAATAGTTAAATCTGTATTTAATTTACATTTTATTTAACTTACATTTTTAAATCTTGTTAAAAGCACCTTTTTATCCAGGGTTCTTGAAAGCAAAACTGACACCTTCGGTATCCCTTAAAAGGGAAATATGTTTCAACAAAGTACCATATCG
Organism: Macrochelys suwanniensis; assembly: GCA_033296515.1. Lineage (NCBI taxonomy): Eukaryota > Metazoa > Chordata > Testudines > Chelydridae > Macrochelys > Macrochelys suwanniensis. The sequence continues at coordinate 115,859,322 of CM065779.1, forward strand.
TGTCTAACAGGTAACTTCTGGCACTGAGTGATACCACCAGGAGTGCATATATGACTCAGTTCAGCATAGAAGCAAAGTAATCCATTTACCTACTTCTCTTATTCCTTCGCTTAGCTGGGGATAGCTTTCATGTGGCTCAGACAAGCAGAAACCTTTTGAACTTGTGTCTGCTTCACCTGAAAGAGCCCTGAAAACCCTATTTACTGTTTGGATTATAGACGCTGTACAAGATTGCAACTTGCTGTCACTTCCCTCATTAGAAGTTGTCTGTATGGCCTTGCCTCTTTCACACCGCATTCCTGTGTGCACATATAACCTATTTATCCACTTCCCAGATATCTCAACCATATTTCCCAAGCACCTAATGCTGTACGTCATGCCTTTGTAGGTACTTAGAAGCACAGTTCCTCTCTTTATTTTTCTTTTTGTGTAACTATATCTAATGAACCTGCAGAGTTTTTAAACCTTGGTGGAACTACCTCAATGACAGGTTTCAGAGTGGTAGCCGTGTTAGTCTGTATCGGCAAAAACAATGAGGTGTCCTTGTGGCACCTTTATAGACTAACAGAGGTATTGGAGCATAAGCTTTCGTGGGTGAATACCCACTTCTTCGGATGCAAGCAGTGGAAATGACCACTAGTCTATAAGGTGCCACAGGACCCTTTGTCGCTTCTACAGATCCAGACTAACACGGCTACCCCTCTGATACATAAGGACTCTCGTTGTTTTTACCTCTAGGAGGCATTCCTTTGTGTATGAGCTTGGAAAAATCAACCTAACAGCAAGGAATCTTGTACTGGTGTATGAATGGTACCCTGGTGCTAACTTTCCTCTGTTCCCCACAGTGCAGAAACACATGCTACCCTGGAGACCACTAATATTGAGGCATCTGTTAGAGGTTATAGTAAGTGCTTGGCTTGGAAAGAGTCTGCTCCACAGTTTCAGTTCTTTCTTACTCAGAGAACTGGATAAACCTCAAAGGAAACAATCTCTGAGAAATAAGATATAACTGTTCAATAAGCTCCATTTTATTCACTTAATTTGCTGGGAATCAGGGTAGAGAGTGTCATGTATTACTTGTACGGCGTAGGTTGTAGGGCTGCCATTCACAGGTCAGACTTCTGTATCAGATGTGGACTGACTACAGAGCTTCCTTCTCAGAGAGATACCAGAGATGTGTCTTCCATAAGATCCTTTTATGTACTGCCAGGTATGGGTGAAGTTTGCTTAAATAAGTGACGCACAGTAGTGCTACCTACTGGCTGAACAGTATAATACATTCAGCATTCCATTACAGGGAGAGTGAGAATTTGTACCTCTGGCTGTTAAGTCATGGGTGAAATTTGTTTATTTCTGTAGATCTCACTCTCCTCTACACCAATCTGAATTTTCAAGTAATTGCATTTTAAACGTGCAACTATTGTCCTGTGGAAGGTCATTTCAGACTCATTGGTACACACCAGATAAAGCACAGATGCAGCAGTTAACAATGGCCAGAAGTCTAGGGGCCCTAAATCCATATGGTAGCACAACTTCAGTATCATTGCAGTAATTCTAGTGGTTTAAAAAAAAAAAAAACCTTCAGTGTAGAATTGCTGCTTTTTCTAAAGCTGTCATTTGAACTCGACATCGATGGGTACTTGTAGTAAAAGTTTGGTTAGTGATGTGTAAGGCTACGATTTTGTCATGGATATTTTTAGTAAAAGTCAGGGGTAGGTCACAGGCAAAAAATCACCAAAGCCATGGCGTGTCCCTAATTTTTACTAAAAACAAAAAGGGGAGGGAGGTGGGTCCAGCACCTTGCTCCTCCGCCCCTCCACAGTGGCTGGGAGCTGCAGAAACCCCATTGTCCAGTGGCTGGAAGTGGTCCCCCTGCAGGGCTGGGAGCTGCAGGGATGTGTGTCCCCTGCTGTCTGCGGTGGCAGGGGAGCCCCTGCTAGTGGCGGAGGCTGGGGAACTGCAGGGGGCTCCTGCCTTGGCATCTGGGAGATGCAGCCTCCGCCCCCACTCCCCCCGGCGGTCGCTGCGGTGGGAACCCAGCTGCTTGTGGAGGGGACCCCTGCCAGCAGCGGCAACGGCTGGACAGCTCAAGGGTCGCTGCCGGCGCTGGTCAGCTGCGGGACCCCCAATGTCATGGAGGTTGCTGGAAGTCATGGAATCCATGACATAGCCTTAGTGATGTGCCCTAAGATTATCCACTTGTCGATTCCTGGCCCCTTGAAAGGAGTTTGAGAAGTGAAGGGGACTCCATGTTTGCTCAGGGACCAGAGTGAAGAAAGCTCTTTGTACTTTCCTCCTGACTTGTGTGTTCCCACACCACTACTCAAACCTCTGAATGTGAAGACTATTGCTCCCTCAAATAACTTCTGTTGCTTTCTGCCTTCATGACAAGGTGACCCAAACTTAGAAACAGAAGCTGATCTGTAGCCACCCTGTTGAGGGCGCGCGTGTGTGCTCATGTGTGTAAAATTCCTCCTAGAGCAAGCCATAAGTGTGATGTCATTGGGCTTGTTCATGAGAAAGGGGTGAGCTGCTTGTGACTATAGCTGAGAAACTGATACGGGGAAAAGTGCTGACAAAAGCACACAGTAAATAAACTTCTTGGCAGCTTTCTCTGGGGGATCTTTGTTATTGTGCCTGAAGTAGGCCTCTCCTTCCCCGCCTGCCAAAAAAAAACCCTTTCAGACAAAAGTGAGTTTTTTAAAGTTGACAGAGTAAAGGAAATTGCCCTGAAAAAGGAACACAGATAAAGAAATGATCAGATTGGTGTCCTGTAGATACTCCCCATAGAGAAGAGGAAGAATCAGTGGCTCTTCTCTCTTCCTTCCTATGCCATGGAGGGTGGGAGGAAGATATAAATTAATTTTACGTTTAGGCTCTGATTCAGCAATGCTGCACGTGAAAATGTGCCTAATTCGAAGTGTACTCATGTGCTTAACTGGCTTTCTGAGTCCGAACCTTTATGAGCATTGCCATCCAGGCCCAGCTTTCTAGGTGCTATCTGCGTTTTTCACATAAATGTTGGGCCACACATTTATTCTCTGTTGAAGTGTGCCCTGCTGGGAACTGATCTGTGGAGTTCATTTTCTTTTTCTCTGCATTCACTCCTATAGAAGTAGGAGCCATGCCATCAGTAGTCTGAGCCAATACATTCTTCCAAGGGGGTGTGATATGTTTGTTTTGTTTATTTTTAAATCCAGGTATTCAAGGACACTGGATAAGGAACTGTAATTGTATAAAGTCCTTGGGAGAGAGGAGGCACCCTAAGGCTTTTCTTTGCTGCCTGGGTGTCTCTTATCTTTTCCATCTTCCTCTCTCCCTCCCTCCCCCAAAAAAGGATCTTTCAGTAAGTTCTCTGGGAAGATGGATCTGTCTCAGACCTGGATACCATACATGTAATCCAAGTCTAGTTAACACATTTATGATTGTGGCCTGTTACTGCTTTACTTGGGTCATTGTCTTTATAATCATAGAGAAAGGAGAGAGAGCATACTTATCCTCCTTTTATTATTCCCAGTGCAAAATATCTGGTTGTGGCCACCTGAAAAAGAATAGCTCTGTGTAATCAAGGAGGAATGTAGATGGGTCTGTTGATAGAGGGTTTAGGGATCAGAGTAATGATTGGCACTTTGAAATAATCTAATAGTGTCAGTGTTTAGTCCAAAGTATATTGGGATGATTGGCTTTGTCTGGAACTAAGGATTTATCAGATCCATATACTAGATCTCATGGAAAAGTCCACTGTGCTAATTAGTGAAAACCCTTTTTAAAGCTGTCTCTTGCTGTTTTGAAACAATGAAAAGAGAATATCCTGTAATCTCTTTGTTGTACTGAGGAAAGGTGGCATGGTTTTAAGAATATAAAGGCCTTATTTTTCCCTGATAACATTATGGAAATGTGGTATTATGCATTTCTTTTCTTGAGAGGTTAACTTGCACTTAAGCCTGCCAGTAGAGGGAAACTGGAAAATCAAAGATCTTTCTCTTGTCTGTCCCCTCTGCTGGTTCCCCCCACCCCCTGTCCCATGTACATATGTTCCTCTCCCATTTTGAGAAATACTGGTAATGCAATCACTCCACTATTTTAATTGAATTCTGATAACCATGGGGCTCGAAGATTCAAAAGGTCTTGGTGTGAGCTCTTGTCTCGCTATTTTACCTCTGATCTTTTATCCATTTTCAGGGTTGTGACCTAAGTTCCCTGTAAAATGTGTGGCTGCAGAGTAGCCTAGTAAGTGCTGTGCAGGGCCTGTCCCCCACCTGTCGTGGCTGGGGCACCCCTCCCCTTGCCCGAACCCAGCACCTGCCACGGCCATGGGAGGGGCGCCTATCTCACAGCCTGAGCCCCGGAGCTGCTGTGGTGGGGAGAGGTGCCTCTTCCCTCTCCTTCCCCTCCCCCTCCCCCTCCCCCTCCAGCCCAGGTGCTGCTGCAGGGAGGGAGAACTGGAAGGAGTCCTCTCCCCGCGTAGCCCCAAGGCCGCCTGTACCCCAAACCCCTCATCCCTGGCCCCGCCCCAGAGCCCTCACCCCCTCCTTCCCCCCCCGCACGCCAACCCTTTGCCCCAGCCCTGAGCCCCCTCCCACACTCCGAACCCCTTCGCCCCACCCCCACCACATGAATTTTATGTGCACCAATATGGAAGTGGTGTGACACATCATTTCCATATTGGTGCACATAACAAAATTAGAGGGAACACTGTTTGTGACCACTGCACACAAGAAGCTTGGAATATTAATAGGTGTGTCTGTGTTTAAAAACGCTGAGATAATGGAGGCTGCTGAGGACTCTCCTAAAATTCTGAGTTTCAGGCTGAAATCCTACACCGTGTCTTTTTGATAAGGAATGCTTATGTACTCTGACTCCTACTCAGAAGAGTAACACACCTAGCTGTGTTTTGTGTAGCTTTAAAATAAATAAATAAATAAACTTGACGGATTTTACCTAGCCCCAGACCTCCTCCAAGTACGTAAGATGACGTAGGGTGACGCTTTATACTGGTTACTTCAAAATCTTTGTGACCGTGTACAGGTTATAATTAGTGAATTCCTAACTCTTCGTATATGTGCTTTCTCTGGTATGGAAGCTGGTGGGGAAACCCAATATTCACCTTCTCTCTTCGGAAACATTTAAAAAAAAAAAATCAAACCAGCAGCCATCAGATAGTGGGGGAAAAACTGAGGCGTTCCTGCCCCCAGTACATTCTTAGGTCTTTTTTGTTACTGGCACACTGTTGTGACAGAGTAAAAATACTTAATTTTATTAAAATGCTTTAGAACTAAATTGTTTATAAAGCATACAAAAATCACTAAACAAATGAGCCTTTTTCTCTCCTTTAATCTTTCCCTTACTCATTATTTTTATTTCCAGTAGTGCCGAGAAGCCCCAATCAGGGCTGGTACCCTCTTGTACTAAGGACAGTATAAATGTATCAGAAAGCAGTCCCAGCTGTACAGTATTTACAACCTAGTTTGAGACAAGACACAAGTGGGTGAAAGAGAAGAGGGAGGAAGCAGGAGGATGATGGTTGTTAGAGTTTTGCAATTAGACAGTTTAAAAGTATGCACAGCTGGAATGTTCAAACTGTATTTTTCCTGTGCCTGTTCTAGCTTTAAATGAATATATATAATTTTATTGGATCATCATGGGAGGGGTAAAAAGATGAATGAAGGGTGAAGTCATGGAGGAGGCTAGGAGCAGGAGGCAATGTGAGGGAGAATAAGTAAAAAACCTATAAATATCCACAGTCAATTAACTGCAGCTGGAGGGCTCCAAAGGTTGAAATTCTGAATGACAATGAAGCAAAGGTGGGCACTGCTGCTCTGCTGGGCTCCTTAACCTTATCTGCTGTTTGTTGTGGGGGGCATCTGCTGAGACCTGTTGACCCTGTAGCAGGGGAGAGACTACAATTGGCAATATTTAAAATAGAGTAGTGGACTGGGGAACTTGATATCAGGATCAATATTTCACCTTAGGTCATGAGACGTGTTTGTGGCCAGTGATTAAGTCTTGACTACTCATTTTAGAACTTGAGCAAACTAGTCACCTGTATGCTTGTGTTAAGGTTTGGATTACTGCAAGCTGATTCAAACAAGAATAAAAGGGCAATGCTTTTCCATAGTCGTCCCCTCTCTCCCGTGGTATTTCTTATCACAGAACACATCCAAAAAAAAAAAAAAAGACTTGAATAACTTAAAATCCTGTTCACTATTTTCAGCAAGTCTTTTTTTCTTGCAAGGTTGCATTGGAATTATCATGCATCAGTACTTACCTTTGATAAAGATTGCTGAAAGTGGGTGGAAGTTCGTTTGCAATATTAATTGTGCTTCTTGTTAATTGCTAGTTAAGTTACCTTTGTCGTGGCCTATTCTTGACTAGACGTAACTTTAGTTCATGCCCCTCCTTTGTAGATTATTTAGACAATTGTTGTACTATCTAATTGTAGTGTTTTATTTATTTTTCAACTTCTTTCTAAAACTCATTTGAGAGGCTACTTTGGGAGTGGTAGGGAGAAAGGTGCTCCATCTAAATCCTTCTGCTGGCAAGAAACTGTATTTTAATTAGTTACCAGCATAAAGAAATTGAACAGGATGGTTGGAAATGCCTCTAGTTCTTTGTGGATGTTTTTACTCTTTCTGGTAACTGAAAGTGTACAATTTCATGTATGTTTCTGAGAATCTTAAATATTTTCTTTAAGGAAAAATTCAAAAATACAATGTGGTGAGTGAGCTGTTTAGTACAATTATCATTAACATCAGGTCACAGGAAAGATTTAAAAAAAAATTATATTTGGAGGAGGGATATTGACAAAAGGCATCACACATGGTTAGGAAGTTAGCGTATGTTAGCTGCAAATACACAGCACCCTCGCTAGAACTCGGAGTTTGGGAGCCATGTGTGGGACCACGTTATAGTAGGGGGCACGTTACCCTGGATCCCAATGTAAATTTATTTTGGGATCCATGGTCGCCCGCGTGCTAATTCCGCGTTCTAGTGGGGGTCTCGTGTATATGAAGGGGATGTTGCATCAGAACCACGTATAACGGTTGCCAACTTTAGTTGGACGTGTTCCTGGAGGATTCTTCACATGACATTAATCGTTAATTCCTAGAGACTCCAGGCCAATCCTAGGGGGTTGGCAACCCTACATATAATGCATTTGCAGCATCAGATTTTAATATATTCCATGTCAGCCTGGCTGTTTTTTTTTTTTTTATTTGTTTGTTTGCGATACCTCTATTCTCAATATATGGAGGTGTGTGTCCTAGACTCTTCACTTTCTAATTATACACTTCTATATTAAGACTTTAATACTAATTTCTTGGTGTTTTCTAAAATTTAGTTCTACCATGTCCAGTATGCATACTTTATAGAGGATCATATCTTTGTATGGAGTGCTGTGGGAAAACACTGGAATATATAGTTTCTATTTCCTTGTTTAGCAGTAAGCAAAATTGTTGGGACTGATTAGCCGCTGATTGTCAGCATCCCCAGCATTTACTATGGCTAGCAAAACCAGCTATGTCGCCTGGGTGTCAAGTAAAATGTTTAAGGATTTACATCCCTGGAAGAATCATAAAGCTAGTGAATTTGGATGTGTTTTTAGCGTTTTGCCTATAACTTGTGAGAATGAGACCCGTAACTCAGCTTCATTTATTTTTATCTCCAAGGTCAGCTGGTATGACAAAGGAAGTAAGGGACTGATTACTTTCAAGGTGTCCTTTATTATCAAACTTCTTAAAGTCCTCTAATGGAAACATTCTTGACCTCTAGGCTTCACGTATTATCTTACCGCATTTGTAAAATAGGTTACCCTTGTATATAGAAAGTGCTTTGTGGTAGGGACAGATACTATTTGTGTAAGAAAAGGGACTCTAATATGTCAGAAACTAAATTTCCTACTTTTATTGTTGCATCCATGTGACCTTTACTACTCATCTGTACAGTGAACTTCAACTTTGGATTGTACTTTATGGGACCATTTATTGAATTTGATCAATCAGAGTTTTTGACTGGCAAGTCATTATAATAAACAAAGGATTCTTTCTCAAGGGTAATGTTAAGTGGTCAGGATGTGGGAATGTCTTCTGCTGTGTACCAAATGGAGTTGCTAAATAATTTTCTACATTGAAGATGAGTACGTGCCTGTTATATCTGGTAGAGTTCCCCCTGTTGTGATCCGATGTGCTCTTAACTTGCTGGAGCTGTGCAGAGTTTTAGGCACTCTCTTTGGCTTTGGACCTATAGGCATGCACATCAGGCGTTGACCTCATGTCTGACACCCTGGTTGCAGTGGGCACCCTATACCCTGAAACTAGTGCCACCTCTCCAGCAGCTTTTGAATATTTTCCACTGAATCCTATCAAAGGGGTGAGCCTTCCAGTTTACCTATTTGTGGGCATTAGGGTGACCAGATGTCCTGATTTTTGGGTCTTTTTCTTATATAGGCTCCTATTAACCCCCCTCCCCCCCTCCTGTCCCGATTTTTCACATTTGCTGTCTGGTCACCCTAGTGGGCATGCAATAGTGAAAGCAAACAGACACGTGGATGGACTTTTACCCAGGATTCTGAAATGCCATTGCTCTTTCCTTAGGTAGCAAGAGAAGTGCAAATGTATACAAAACAGTACACACACCTATATGCATTTCCCTGTGTCTGGGTTCCTCACCTCTGGAACATTTTTTTTGGGGGGCTTCTGCAGAGTCCTCTGGTGTGTTTGGGATCCTTGTCTTGCAACTTGTAGCTTCTTTTCAGAATCAGGGAGCCTTTCTAGATCAGCTAAATCTCTGCTCATGGCTGGCCCCCCAATTGAATTGAATTCCCTGGCTAGGAAATCATGCCCATCTCTTCCGCTTTCCTGCCAAAATCTTCCCATGTCTCCTTGAATCTTCCCTCAAGTTTGTTCCTCGGGTTTCAGCTAATCTGTTGTCCCAAGATGCTTCTGTGACATTACCCAGGGTACAATCTGGACTGATGGACAGCTGTGTCCCCTCATTTTTCCAACCTGGTGTACTTTTTACCCAGCTTTGCTGAGAGTAACCACTCCTGGTCTGTCCACACACAGCCTCCAGCATGTAAATCACTCCCAGTTATACTGTATGAGTATATATTACAGGACAATGCCAGCAAACTCCCAGTCCCAGACTTTTCCCCAGAAGTGTGCATCTTGTACTGGACAACCCCTTCCCTTTCAAAGCTCCGTTCTGACAGGGTGCTGTGCTGCTCTGCTCTGGGGCACACAGAGTAAATCATTAGCGTGAAATACTCTTGCTGTCTCCCACACTACAAACGTGCAGGCAGGCAGGGGTGGATTTGTGTGAGAGACTTTGTGCTGTGCAGAGCTAGGGAGGAAGGTGGGGGTTGATGTCCAGGTTTCTCCCTCCCCCTGCCTCAGGACAGGTTGCTTTGGGCAGCTCTCTGAATTTGGGAGACAGCATGCCCACACACACAGTCTGTCGTGTCCCCGTCCCCCCCGTCACACACACTCCCCCACACACTTCAGTTGAAAAGCAGCTGGCAATCTAATGGGATGAATCATGTTGACACTGTACCTTCCCCATGAGGCATTGCAAACCCTTCCCAAAGCACTCTGCGGCCAATTACATGGTGGGATAAAGAGCAGTGAACTGTGGTGCTGTCACTGCAATAGCTGCTAGTGTAGATGTGCCCCAGCGACACACGAGCTAGTGTGGACATGCAACATAGGTTTTAATTAAAGTGCTTTAATAAAGTTGATATAACTTTTGGCGAACAAATTTGGCAGTGTAGGCATAGCCAATGTGAAGTACATGTTTTCAATCTGGGGGTGACAATGTCAAGAAGCTTGCAGCAATTTTTTGTAGCTTGGGTAGTTACCCTGGTTTGGACTGTGATGGCTAGTAGCTAGGTGGTTTTTTTTTGTTGTTGTTGTTGTTTTTTTAAAAAACTTAGTTGAGCTATCTGCTGTGGCAAATTGCCAGCACTACTATGATGGGTCCCGCGCTTTCTCTTCTTGTGAGGGGGTTTCAGGGTGCCATTTCTTGCCCCTCAACTGGGGTATCAGGCTTCCCACTAGTATCCCAGAGATGGGGAGTGGAGAAGGAGGGACCCGGGCCCGGCCTCTACTCCGAGTCCCAGCCCAGGGGCCCTAGGATAGTGGGTGAACCACTTGTACTAGTGATACTTTCCCCTGGGCTACTTCCCTCTCCTGCCCTTCAGCTTGTGGGGCTTCCTGCCTTCCCTCTGCACAAGCCAGGTGTCCCTTTACCTAGGGTCTTGGTCTTCTTAGCCCGCTGCAGCACTTCTCCAGACTCTCCTCTGCTTTCCTCCAAACTGCACTCTGCTCCAACTCAAAACCACTCTGCTCCAACTCCTCTCTGTATGATTGAAGCAGGGGGGGTTTTATACGTGACTGGCTTCAGCTGCTCTAATTGGCTTCAGCTGCTTTAATTAATCTGTAGCAAACTTTCTTCCCTTTACAGAGAATAAGGGCTCCCATCACCTTGGGGCTTACATATCTCCCCTCTAATACTCTCCTGCTGCCTTCTGGCCATGCTGTATCACACTGCACAGTTCCCATCACATGACTGGTATATTTCTGACCGTCTATAATCAAAATACCACCTAATCTCAATCTTATTCCTTTATCAATTATTTCCACTGTGGACTATTACAGTGTGCAGAAATTATAACAGCAACATTACTTTGACCTTCAAGAGTCCTACTTAATGTCTACCCTGTTCTGCATTTCCCTTAGTGGCTCTGATTCTGCAAAACACATTGTTTAGTCTATTTGCACCATGCGCAATCAGATATTAAGTGAGAGCTTTCATAATAAATCAATGAACTTTTAAACCATTCTTTAATTACCATATACATAATTTTTAGCTCCCTTATATTTTCAGTTTGAAATTATCAACATTGAGGTGGAAAAATACAGTTGGAGTTTCTCTGCTCTACGTGACGTAATAAAGGCTAAGACAAAAATGGTCTGGAGGGAAAGTAAAGGAGATAGTTGCATTACAACTCTGAAATAAGAATGCAGTGGATAATTGAAGATCTGTTAGACTTAATAGAGTAAAAATCTAAAATTTAGGTTGTATAGTGTCTGGAGCAGGATACTTTTGAGTGCTACTGAATATGTCCTGAGATTGGTGGCATAGCAGGTATTTAAAAAATATTTCTTGTATAAAATATTAATTTCTATCTGGATGTTGATTATACTATTTTTTCTTAATATGGATACAGTTTGTTAAATCTTGTAATCTAGGCCGTTATGAGAGAAGTATTGCATCCAAAATTGTCAAGGCCTGTCATAATTTAGGGCTGGTCTTCACTATGGGGAGATCGACGCTGCAGCGGGGATTGATTTTAGCAGGTCTAGTTATTAACGTAGCTGGAGTAGCATAATTTAGGTTGATTTACCACTACCCCCGGTGAAGACAAGCCCTAATTCTGTAACCTTTCCATCAGTGATTCTGGAAGGAAGGAAGAACCTAATGTGCTGTGTCAAGCATCTCAATTCTGTGCCTATTCCCCCAGTGGAGTTTATGTATGTGTGTCCTCAGACCTCACTTTCCCTGCAGACTTCTTTGAGACCAACAAGCAAAGTAGTTCAGCCTGCTTTGTGTGGCTTCCCTCTCCCAGCTCACTGCCAGTGAGGCTGGCTAAGGGTACAGAGAAGCTTTAGAGACTCATAACATCAACGCTAGATTAGCTGGGAGAAATGGCACCTTATTACCACCTGCCCTTAGCATGAGGATGCCTTGTCTGTGCCTGTTGGTCAGTTCCCCAACACCACCAATCTCTGGCAACACAAGCACTACCTTCAAGGCCCCTGCAGGCCCCGCTCTCTCTTTACAGGTTAGTGATAGGCACACTCCAAACCCGATTCACTAGATACTTTCAAAATTCCCAGATCTTCTGTTCCCCAAGGAACAATACACCACAGCTTACCAGCTATACTATAGAACATCGTACCGATTAACACACAACACTTCATAGCGAAAGCAATTTATAAGTTTATTTAACAAAGAACAGATGCAAATGATAGCAAGCAGAAATATTGGAAACAAAAGGTTGCATGTAAAATCATAACATGCCATGCTAGAGCCTAAACTTAACTAATAACATTTTCAGTGTCTGAAAGGAACGTGTTTGTCACCTTTTTAGTGACCTGCTTTAACTCGCAGACCTTAATAATGTAATTTCCAGTATAGGTACATAACTCTCTCAGTATTCTCCTTACATACATTTCACAATGTTTATGATGACCAGTTTTTTACTGGCTCTCAATTTAGACTAGATATGCTGCCCTCTAGTGAAGTATAACTGACCCAGGGGATCACTTAAAACGCATTGCACCTTCTGTGACCCTCTGCCTGTTGGCATCAGGAGGCTTCTGGGTCACAGTACGATTTCCATTTCCACAGTACGATTTCCAAAAGATGCCAAAGCACAATCCCTCACTTGTTCCTGGAACTATAGGTGCTTGGGGTGCTGCCACACCCCCTGGCTTGAAGTGGCTTCCATTACATACAGGGTTTACAGTTTGGTTCAATGGCTTTCAGCACCCCCACCATAAAAATTGTTCCAGCACCGGTCCCTCCTAACTCGTGACTAATTCCTGTTTTAATGTTTAATGGTTTTGCAGACCATGTCCCTGGTAAGAACGTACAGCTTGATGAAAGGTATGTGGAAGTTTGAGAGCAGGGGGTTAACAAGTAGCACTTTATGTATTTGTTTATAATCTATATGACCAAATCTCAAATATGCTGTGATTTTAAAACATCCTATGTACACCTTTGATTTAGCTGCCAAATCAGCAAATTTCATTTTTTATAAGGTTTTATTTCTAAGAATTACAACTATGGATACAATACTGTACACGTGGCCAGAAAGGAGACTGTAATTTGAGTTTGTGTAAAGCAGATTTCAAAAGGTGTGTCTACCTACCTGACTTTCTGCTTTTCCCCACCCTCTGATGAATACACAGTGTGTGAGTCCTTCCTTTTTCCTGTTGATACAGTGACAATTACTGAGAGGTAGAGTTCCTTGACTCTAACAGCATTCTGTGAAGGTAGAACATTAAATCTTTAGCTGTGTGGAGTTGACTGTGAAAGGATTCGGAGACATTTCAAGGACCTTTGCAGCTGATTTTCAAATCTGGATTAAATTAGCAACTGAAACTATGGCAGCACCTTCTATACTCTTAATGGACAGGTTTGTATACAAGATTTTTTTGTTTTTTATAATTGGAAAGTGACTGTATTCGCTTAAGGCAGCAGTTCAACTTCATTAATATTTTGTTTTTATAATTTTTAAACTTTGTAAATAAGACACATCAGAGTGTGAAAATACCTGAGTGGACAATACAAAGCTAATGGAATGGCTATATAAACTATCCAACTAAGTGGGGGAGCTGAGGTTTTCCGTTGGGGATTCCCTGGCCTTTTGAGAAGGTTGAATGCTCTTTTGTATGTGGTATGAGTTTAAAAAACCATGTTAACTTGAAAAGGCTTTGAGAGTGCGCCAGTAGAATTGATTTTTTTAATTTTTTTTTAAAGTATTCTTGGTATTGAATGATACTAGAAGGCTTCCAGATAGCTGTGGGAGGGCACAATACTGCATGTGTCTTGGTATTGCCAGGTGTATGAAACACTTTTTTCAGTTTGCACTATAAAATTTGAGTGCTATAAACACATCTTAAATGAATGCTGAATGGTTCTTACGATAAATTTTAAAACACAAATTTCTTGACCAAACAGGTTAGCTACAAGTACATTATTCCTGATGAATTACGTTATCTTTGAACATAGTGAAGACACTACAGGTATCTAATGTAACTATCGTTTATTACCATTTCCCTCCCTCCTCATTTCTCCATAATGTATTGATAAATCTAAATTGGACACTGCTTTCTCAAAGCACTAGCAGTTAAACCAAATGTGTTACACAAGTAAAAGATCAGTCCTCTTAAAAGCTCACTCTTGAGTGAGAACTTACGTTCTCTCCAGGTTGAGAATTTTTCTTCTCACAAATTAATTGAAAATACTTTTGCAATAACAAGGCAAAACATGTTTTATGTGCCACACTTCATTTTGCAGGGGACTCTGCAGAAAGACTCATTTTCCATTTTCAGTGTGATATCCTCTTCGTCCCTACTCTTAAACTCTTTTATAACTTGCTGCTGCAGTTTAGTGTTGGTATGTTTCACATTTTTAGTAGGAGTGCAAATTAAACTGATGACACTCTAATTCCTCCATACTAATGATCCAACGGACATGATGCATCATGTCAGATATTCCTGTTAAACTCCATACTGTGAATCAACCTGATGTGCTGTGAAGGAGACATTAGAGCAGATTGAGATCACTTGGCATATGAATTTTCTGATGCCTCAACCCTTTTTTTAATGTAAGGTGTCCAACCAATTTTTGTGACTTAAAATACTGTGAAATTTGAGGTTAGAAAACTTGATTTTTAAAATGTCTAGATTCTGCCCCCCAAAGAAGTATGTGTGAAAGACTGTAAAATCATAGTACAGATTATTTTTATTTAATCTGTAGCTCTTTACTAGCTGTGACTGACCCTTTCACTGATTATCCTTTGGACTGAAACTTCTCATGCATGAACTTGGCTCAGAAGTGAGGCTGCTGCTCAATTTAGTTTTCTAAAAACTCTAATCAGAGTTGCTCAAATCAGGAAAGCCTGTTTCCTTCTAACAATTAATGTTTGGGGGTTTTTTTGTGCTCTGGTAACTCAAACTTAAAGCAAAGCTTTTGATGAATTATTGAGTTGTACAACAGAGGAAGACGTAATGGTTCCTTCTTCAGAGACTTGCAGAGCTCTGCCTCCGCTAGGAGAGCTGATGGATAGTTTTGCAACAGTATAGTCGGGCATAGTTCAAATGCTTGGATCTAGCACTGGAAATGGGAGAGAACCACATTCCCTAATCATGTTGGTTCCTTGGACTCTGCAGGATTTGGGAACAATGGTAAAATAGTTTAGTCTTGTCCATATAGCAAGGACAGAACAGTATTTTAACAGCTGGGACGTAGTGTTGCAACCAAATGCCACGTTGCAGCAATTTTTCTAGCGTAGGTGGCACTAGAATTAAACATAACACAAAGCTTGATGAGTAGATGACAGTTCCAGATGAAAAGTACTGCAACTTTTTTTTGGGGGGGGGGGGCAGATTTTTCTTTTACACTTGTCTTGCTGTGTAGTTAGGACCTAAGTGTGGTTTAATCACGTGTCAGCCTTGGATAGACCAAGGCTTTAGGATATTACAGGATCACAGTTACAGGAAGGTTAGGTTCTGACTAATATTACAAAATCATCTAATTTGGGCCAGTTTGTGGTGGCTTAGGAATCTGATGCTTTTTTTGGAGACTGCCGTCTTGTATTCCAGAATCTACACTTTCATTGTGAAGAAAAGTCGCTTGCACTTCATGGCTGTGAAGCCCTAGCCATACATGAACAGAGGATAAACCAATGCCATGTTGTCTGCAGACATCTAAAAATAGCTCTGAGCAAAGTTTAACTACCTCTGTTTGTTGCAATGCATGTTGACTCTGAATCTTAATGACTTAAATGTCAGCAATTATTTTACTACTGATTAAATGAGCGATGGTCATGTGAAGGGCTGTACAACCTGCTTAATGTGGGATCTTGAGTTGGAATTTGAACATAAAACTTAAAATGGGAGGGCTTAGAATGTGGGAGAAAGTTTGATTAAAATACTACTTTTTTTTTAAAATCTCCCCCCATTCTACCCGACAAGATGGAGCCATGTCTTCACTATGTCAAATGACAGCTGCATTGAACTGAAGAAGAGCTCTGGATAAGCTTGTCTTTCTCTCCAACAGAAGTTGGTCCAATAAAAGATATTATCTCCCCTATCTTGTCTCTAACTGCATTGTAATCAGAGGAGTGGGCACACTGGGAGTAGGAGGCACCAAACGGTATTTGGAGGCCAACAAAGTACCAGTATTTGGATGTGACAGAAACAGAAAAGAAATCAAGCAATTTGCTTAATTTAGGGTTCTGGTTGTATCTAGCTTTTTTTTTTTAGCTGCCTTTCCAGTTAACTAATTGAGCATAGGTCCTTAACACAGCACAGGTAGAGGAAGATATGGCCACTGCCCCAAGACCTTATAGTGGAAGTCATACAGACAAAATGTCAATTAACAGATTCAGATGAGCTAAATGAGTATTGCACAGTGTACAAGATGAATTGTCTGGTCAGGTACTGATCTGTTTCTCTCTTCGCCCCCCCCCCCCCCCTTCCCCTGACTTACACAGTTAAGTTTTAGCTTGGGCAGGGGAGTGCTGGTTTCTTTCACAACTTCACCCCCTATTTTTCTGCCCCCACCAAAAAAATGTAAACCCTAAATGCCTTGTGTAAAGTTCTAGTTCTATAGGAGGTACACAGCTAGGTGCAGTTACTGTTGTAAACAGTATATGTGCAGGTGGATGTCTGACAAAATATTGATTGGTGTAAAGAAGAGGCCACCAATTAGCCTAATACACAAAGTTCATAAACTAAATCAGCTGCTTTCTCACAATTTATGCAACAGACCTTGCATCAGTGTTAATGTTAGTTGTGGTTAGCTGACATAGTGCTGAATATGATTTCTTTGCTTGTGGCTAGTACTAAATCATTTTCAGCCCCATGCCATGTGACCCATGCTGATCCTGTGCTTAGACATGGTTAAATTTCATAGTGTGGACCAGAGCTGGCTTGTTTTTCCAAAAACATGATGGTGATAATAACAATACCTAGTTCTCATATACCACTTTTTATCTGTAGACTTCAAAGTGCTTTACAAGGAAGTTCAGTATCATTATCCCAGTTTACAGATGGGGAAACTGAGGCACGGGGAGGGAAGTGACTTGCCCACAGTTACCCAGCTAAGCCATGGAATAGAACTCAGGTCTCCTGATTCTCAGTTCAGTGCCATGTCCACTGGGCCATGCTGCCCCTCAGTCAGACCTCGCTGTGAGAGTTGAAGAATACAGTTTTTGGACATAAATTGCGCCTGTAATTTGTATTGCACAATTACATATATGAACTACAGTGCTAGGTTAATGAGAAATGCCTGGGTAGAATTGTTCCTTACACTTGAAGGATTTCATGAGAAGTAAGCAATCCGCATGTAACAAACTTTGTGTTACAAAAGATGCTTCAGTCTATGAAATAGAATAGCAAATGCTGCAGGATAAATAAATAAAATCCAAACAAAAACAAACCCTGAAAGAGAACTGTCCTCTTACTTCTAGACTTGAAAATCACTCACATGGAGACTAGATTTACTGTTTTTTATACCTTGTAATTCCTTTTTGCCTGCTTCTGTGTATACTTAAAGGAAAATGCTGCTACTCTATGTAGCTCCCTTTAGTAGTAATGCTAATTTATTTTTGGTGGTGGACTAGTGGTTAGTTGTGAAAGACTATTAATACTTTTGTGTGAATTGAAATAGGAAGAATGTGTGATTGCTAGATTGGATTCAAGAGAAATGTGTGGCATTGGCCTTTCGGTATACACTTCAATTCTTTGTGCAAATACCTAGCAGAGAGTAGAACTAATACCTTATTTGTACATTTATTGTCCTAGTTTATCTTCTCTTTGCTCTCAGGATAAAAATAGATTGTAGTTCTAAATCTCACTGGGAGGGAGAAATTATTGTGTAGGCCTAGAAAGTACTAGTACCCTCGAGGGGGGGGAGGGAAGGGGGAGAAAAAAAATCACGTCTACCATCTTTGTGAAACGGATTCCACACCCCGGAAACATTTCATTTGCAAAGGAGTGAATTTGAGCTTGGATATACTTAGAACGGAATGTACCTCAACTCAGAGGTACACTCACCTCTAGGTTTCATACTATATTAGATTCTTGTCATTTGTGGAAGTGGCCACAATGGATGCCAGTCAGTGTCAATTATGGTTGCTTTTTGTAATATAATATACCTGTCCAATGACAAATGGGCAGACCGTACAAAGGTTGGAGTTGGAAAACAATTATTTGTTCATCATCCGGTCTGCCTTCTTGAGGCAATGCAGCTTTGTTCCCTACCGTACGTATTCTAGTGTTTGTTCTTATCTAGTTCTGCAAGTAATGAGTGATATTCTGTCTTGGGAGACTATGCAAGACTTTCACAACCTAATACAACTTGATATCAGGAACACTTCATGATGTGGTTAGTCTAAATGTTTCATTAGCTTCATTTCACATACTCTTATACCTCTTGTTTACTATTTTAAATTTTTCTAATTCCACAGCATTTATACCCTTCAGATATTTGTAGACTATTTCCCCGGTTTTCTCTTAACCATGCTATATATATTCCTAGTGAAATAGTCACTTACCCTCTGAAGGTACAACTGGTACTACACAGGACAGTGCAGTACATACAGTTTGAATAAAAAAGGTGTGCAAATTAACTACCTTCCTGGTTAATGTTAAATTCCTTTTTAATCCTTATGAATCTTTCTTTCTGTAGGAATTTGTTTACTAGAAAACAAAACACAAGACTGGAGAAACAAAATGATTTGGGCTGGAAGTTATTTGGAAAAGTACCTCTGAGAGAGAATTCACAGAAAGACCCAAAGAGAATACAGAAGGTATTTGCTTATCCTTTATTTTTGGGGTTTACTTTGCTTTAGGGTTACTGTTGCACATTTAGTCTGGTTAAGTTGTGTGATTTATGTTCATGTCTCGAAGTATATTTAGCCCTTCAAACAAACAAAATTACAAATGAAATTTTGGGTGGTGGGGTGGGACAAACAACCTCTCACTCCCAGAATGTCCTTACTTTGAATTATATATATATTTTTAAATCCAGTTAGCTAGTCTGAATGCCATTTTAAAAATAGTAAAAAGCTTAGCACTTTGTTTCAATACAGTTTAACATCTTTGTTATCATGCTGGTAGGGTTGGACACTTGCCTAAACTAGGACCTGGTCTACCCTAGGAAATGAAATTGGTATAACTGTCACTCAAGGGCATGAAAAATCCACACCCATAAGCAACCCATAAACCCACATGTGAGTGAAAGTAATAAGACCATTGACGGGCCTTCCTATCCTCTTACACAAAGTCCTGCTAAAACCTCTCAGTTCATGGAATCGCAAGCTCCTGATAGAGCTAACAATCAGATGGACACATTACCCTAGGTATGAGGAGAAAATAATTACCCATGACTTTTATGGAAATTTCTGTAACAAATCCATGTTTAAAGCCACACTTGCAGATGAATGAGGTCAAAATGCATATGTAACTGCTCTGGCACCACAACTTTTCCAACAGTGGAAAGCTAGAGACTGTTTGGATATTGACAAGGTAATTAAAATGGAGACATCTTTTTGAGCAGGGGCCTTTCCACTGCCTGTTTAAAATTTGGCTTGCATCCTGCTTGCTTGTAGGGAAGCATTAGCCATCTGCATCAGTGAGCCCCAAAATCTGCCAGTTGTGGTGATGGCTTTAATGATGCGAAACACCTACTTGCCTGCTTGGAGTGAGACTGAGTCCACACACTTACTTCATGTAGGCTCCTGAGCAGCAGTCCTGTCAATAAATCCTGACATGAGTTGCCTGAGTTAATTCTGCCTGGTATCCTACAGAAGAGATGCTCTGTATCCCATTACCCATCCCCTAAGCCAGTGGTGTCCAATACGTTCGCCACTAGCCACATGTGGCTAATAGGCTGTTGAATTGTGGCTAATGCATGTGGCTTTTTTATAATGTGGCTAATAATAAGAAAAATTCAAAACCACCACTGTGGCTAGCATCGAATTTCTATTGGACACTGCTGCCCTAAGCTATCCAGTTTTCCTCAATTTTACTCAATGCTGATTCTTCCTCCTTCCACAAACTGTCATGTCCGTGAGTGAATGTTTAGATTTTAGAACTTTCCTTGTGTTTATAAAAGCCCAACAGGATAGCCTGACATTTGGGAATAACAAGATGAGCAGTACTCTATCTCCACACCTCCCAAATCTTGGGAAATCCAATCTGATTGGATTTTCTGGCCAGGATTCTCTTTAGCTTTGTGAGCAGGTCAAAATGGCTGATACATTGAACATTTGCTCAAGTCAGCTGCTCTTTCTTTGGCCCAGACATCAATCGTTTCTGGGAATACTGAGCCAGGACAGCCAAGTGGCTAGCCATGTATTTTGACTAGAGATGCATAGGGTGAAGTCACTGGCGTATTCATGATTCACTCTTCTAGTTCTTCTACCACATAGGTACAAGACAAGGTTGTTCCCCCACTCCCCCCACCCCCCAACTAGATGTAACCGTTAGAATTTGCAAGACCAGTTCAGTTTTGATGGGGGCAACTAGATCTTTTAAAAACTTTCAGAGTTTTCAGTTACCCTAATTTATTAAGTACTTAGTATTTTTTTCCTTCCATCAGTCTCATTTGGGACTGAAAGAAATCTGCAAGAATTATGTGACAGATATGGCAAGCTTATGTATCACTGTGGACCAGAGATAGTGTATATAGTTCTTGGGGAGCATGGTCACCCCCGTGTGGAAGTAAGAACAGTAGGGGGTGATTAGGCAAATTCACTCAGGCTGTTGTAACACTTGCAGAGAAGAGTCATATATATTAGTTCAAACTGTATTCTCCAGAGTCAACAGACAAAGACTTTTGGATAAATAGTCTGAGTTTAAACTGACTCTGAGCCTTCTTTCTGATCACACAAATAAACAGGGCCTTCTGTTCAGTGGGGCCCCCAATCCTTTGATTTGCTGAGGCCCCATAAGACTGATGTTTTCTCTGTAATGCTTTCACCTTAGGAATAAATGGTCGCTTAGAAAGAGCTGTGTGGTAACTCATAACTGTGGGCAATTAGAACTGTTCATAGCCTATGAGGAGAAAGCAGAGTGCAGAGAGGCCTGTTTAGACAGTCTGGCTTGCTGGGGAACTCTCAGTGTAGGTGGTGAACTGTGCAGCATGTAAAAACTCTGGTCTGGTGGGAAAGAGATGTGGGCCTCCGCCCAACAGAGGTGGTGGCTGTTGAGCCAGAAGCCTGAAAAGTGGGTGCCCATGGACAGGAAATACAAGTGCTGTTTCCCTCAACTGTGACCGTATAATTTTAGGAGATGTTTCAGTATAAAACTGGGGAATGTTGTTGTTGGGTTTTTTTTGTGGGGGCGGGGACAAATCTTTGAACTGTGGAAAATTGAGAGAGCTTTCTTAAGGTTCCCACCTCTCCCCTCTGATTTTATTTTTTTGGTTTTATTATCCTAATCAGTCAGCATGAAAAACCGATTACAATTCATAAATTTGATATCTGATAGCCAGCTCATTAGCTGATGATAAACATATATACCTGCCATAGCTGAGTGTGTTCACACAGGGATTTTGCACTGGTTTATCTAATTTCATTTTTAAGCAGTTGAATAAAACTGGTGTAATTTTGTGTAGACAAGCTGACAGTGCTTGTAAAACACAGACCTGTTTGATTAGTTTTGAATACTTATTACCTTCAAAAGGCCTGTTCGGTCAAAACTGGCTAAACAAGTTGTCCTGTGTCAAAAGTTGTAAAACAGCCAAATGTAAAATCCTGGTTCCAATGAAGATAATTGCAAAACTCCCATTAAAATTAATGGGGCCATGGTTTCACCCCAAGGACTCCCTTAATATAAATCCTGTAGGGTGGAAGAGAACAAAATTGTACGTATCTTGTGTTCATAAAGAGAGACAAGGTGAATGAGGCGATGCCTTTTATTGGACCAACTTCTGTTGGTGAAGGAGACAAGCTTTTGAGCTTACACAGAGAGCTCTTTCTCAGGGTCTGTTCATAAACCCATTTGAAGTGGTCCTGTGTTAATTGTATCTGCATAATCTTGTACATTCTTAAAGCCATTTCCTTATCAGGAAGTGATACTTTGCTAGGGTGCGACCGTATGAATCAGCTGGTTTATTTTGTATTCTTGGTCTGCAGAGTCTCAGCTGGAGCAGCTTCAGAGAAAAATCACTGGGGCGGGGAGGAGGCTCAGCGAGTGTGCCTGTGGGAGGAGATGTTGATCACTGTCAGGGGCAAGGCTAGCCAACAAGCCAGAGAGACTGTGTCCCTCTCTCTTGATACTGCAGCTCCAGAGGTGTGGAGGAGGGTAGGTCTTTTTGTTATGCAGGAGGAAGGCTCTGTCCCCGAGGGAGAAGTGTAGCCGCCTGCCTGCCTAGTAAAATGTAACTTCTTGAGAATTGAAAAAAGACTTAATTTTCAGTAACATAATATTTATATTTAATTGTTTTTAAGTTAAAGCAAATAGCTTTTGTAAAAAAAACAACCCCCACATTCTGTTAATGGTGCTGGTTAATTGATTTCATTCTGAGGCAGAAATGTAGCAACCTGTCTGCATAGTAACATTGTTAATTATTCTATTGTTAGTTAACTGTTCCCATTCTCAGTCAGTTCCCGCAGGAGCATAAAAACCGGTAGAAGTTTTAAGGCCCCTACATTGCCAGAGTGATGTAAAGCCTTGTAAATGACAGTAAGGGAATCAGCTAGGAAGATCTGTGTGCTTTCTTTCTTTTTTCCTGTGCCAAAGTGGCACAATGGGGTTAGATTTTTACTTACCCATTTAAAAAAAAAAAAAAAAGGTTGAGGGCAAGTAAAACATTTACCAAGCAGTCAATAAAATGTCATGACAATCCAACCAAGCACTTCCCAAAGTACCTAGCTAGGTCCAGGACAATGATTAGCAAAACTGTATGACTTTGTGTGGAAGTCTGAGCAATTTAAAATGACATTCTCCTTTTTCCCCCCCCCCTCCCCGTTTGGTGTTCTGTAAAGTAATTTAAATGAAAATCCAGGATTATAACTGGAATGCAGTGTATTAGTTACCAAGTATTTGTAACTTAACTTTCATGTGTTTAGGAAATGCTGAATAGTTATTGTGACTTTTTTTTTGTATTGTTGTTTAAATAACTTACCAAAACAATTGAAACTGGTGTGATTATATTGCATTATTTTGACAAATAAAATTTGCAGAAATTTGCAGAATTTTTAATTTTTTTTGGTGCAGAATCCCCCCAGATGTAACAGGAGGTAAGAGGAGATGATCAGTGATCCCTTTGGGCCTTAGAATCTATGAAGCTATGATATACTATGTATATGTTGGGAAATACTAAGTGCAGTTTGTTCTTTGAGATAAAGTTCAGTATCTCCTGTGGAGTTTTTAGTTAATCTGTGTTGAAAATACATTTTACTGTCACAAGTTCTTCTAGTAGGTCAGTTGATAAGTCTGCTTCAGTTGCCTCCAATTCTTTACATGCCTTTCCCAGAGTGTCGTCATTCAGTTTGGGAAATACGTTAGAAGCCACAGTTGTTTTGTGAAACCATTTTGAAAGTTTTTGTTGTTGTTCCAGTGCAGAACAAAAACATGCTGAGAAATGGAAATGTAATCTTCCAGAGAGCTCTAGTTATCAGCCTTGAATTCTATTTAGGCTAGGAAATAGCTCTTAAGTCAAACAGAAAGAGCCCTTGTTGTTCTAAGTATACTCTGTCATTAATCCTGCCATTATGGTTGATGCTTTGTGTGGTGGTGATAGTCTTGTTGCTCTTTGGTTTGGTTTGTTGATTAGCTGGCTACTTCATGCTAGTTAGTGTTCCTTATCAACTTAAATAGTTTGCATCCTGTTGTTTTCCTTTTATTATTTTCAATAGCTTCTATTAGCGCTTTAGTTAATTAGCCGTAACAGTCGTCTTGTTTATAAGCAGAATCTGTGAAGAGTAATAGACTTCATCCTATCTAGTTTTTCAATAATATCTACGTTATTTGCAGTTCTGAGAATAGCTTTTGGTTTTGCGCCTATACATCTTGTTTGAAAACAAAACAAAGTTGAAAGGTCAGACTTTAAATTGTCTTCTTGAATAGATGACCTACATGTTTTCTGTTTTTCTTTTTTGATCCCGTTTTATAGTAAAACAAAAATAAGAAAGAAAAACTTGTAGCACCGATGTTCTTTCTGATCACTCTATCCTTATGACATTGGATGTGCAACCTCAATGTTTTATAGTGCTAAACAATCTAAAGGTAGTGTTACCAGCTGCCCCCTTATTAATGTGTAGATAACAGTGTTTAAACGAACATGTCACTTATTTTTGACTCCATAGCTGTACCTTTCAATTTCATCAGGTTTCCATCTCTGCCAAATGAACTCTTTGAAAGGTGCATTGATGACAAGAGTTTCTTGTTTGATGGTTCTGTTGAATTGACAACTCCTGTATATTTCAACCTCAAAAAGAGCTGCATTATAGTCTGCTCTCAGTAGATGAAACCACAAAGGTTTACCACAGGAAGACTATTGCCCACATGCTTTTCTCATCATGATTTTAGCTTTGTTTGGTCCTTTACACTTACGCCATTCATACCTGATGTAAAGTTGGAGACTCAGGATATCCAGGTATCACATTGAAAGCTTTTCTATTTCAAATGCTCTGTTGCTTCAGATACTTTATTGAATACCTAATTAGTATTTCTGAATCATTGTTTAAAATGTATCCATTTATTGTGCGTGAGTTGCACAAGAAAGATTTATTCTCCAAGAGAGTGACCACTTGACACTCAGATATTATGGTGATGGGACCCATCTATGTACATAGATTCTAAACATAGTTATGAAGACATTGATGATTTAATCATCTATAAAACTAAGACCAGTTAATACATTTTTAAACATCGCTGGCGCAGTGGCAGATTAGCCATTGGGCTAAGTGGAGGGTCCCAGAAAAATGTGCATGCCCCGACCTGCTCTACCCACCCGTCACTCCTGCCGGGGAGTGGGGTTGGGACACGGGGGCTTCTGCCCGCCCGGTGCTCCTGTCCGGGAGCAGGGGAAGTCCCTGTGTCCCAACCCCATTTCCGCGGCAGGAGTGCAGGAGGTGTGTGTGGGAGAGACTGCAGGCAGAAAGGATGGGGGGGTGGGGCCCACTTGCTCTGGCTCAGGGCCCCACAAAACCCTAATCCGTCTTCGCACTGTCTATTCTGTGGTAAACTATGTTTAAAGACATGTTAATTAACCCACGTTAGCTAACACATTTTGAAAAACCATTTATTTTTCCAGTTTAGACAAAGCACTCTGTGTAGAGTAGAGTAGTTCTCCTGTCATTAGGTGACCTCTACTGCCTTCTAATCAGTTGGGGGGTGGAGTGGGGGATGAGGGGTTTGAAGTGAAGGATGCCCCGGGGCTATGGAGGGGGGAGGACTTTGCCCAGGTCTTTCTCCTTGTAGCAGAACCTGGGCCGTGGGGGAAAGCGTCTCTTCCCACAGCAGCAGCTCCTGGGCTGGGGCCACGGGATAGGCGCCTGTCCCCAACCGTGGCAGGTATGGGCTGGGGGAGGGGTGCTTCTTCCCTGGCCGGGGCAGGTCCAGGCTGGGTTGGGGCCGGGGGCGGGGCACCTCTCCCCACTGCAGCAGGTCCGGGGCTGGGGGAAAGGCATCTCTCCCAGTGGCAGCCCTGAGCGGCTGTGCAGCATTTAATAGGCTGCTATGGAGCCACGCAGCTTAGAAGGAACTTAGACTGAGAGCTCCCAATTCTCTGGTCTTCCAAGTAGACATCAAGTAAAAATAGAGGACAAGATGTGATGTTCCTGACACTTTCAAATTAAAAAAAAAAAAAAGGCAGAAAAATCCAAAAATGTTTCATGCTGCATTTATAGCAGGTGAAGACATAAAAAGGCATGATTTTTTTTTGTTTGTTTTATAGACCACCTTTTAATTCACAGTTGTTTGCAGTGTTGTGGCCATTTTTGTCCCAGGATATGAGTCTGAGAGACACAAGGTAGGTGAGGTCATATCTTTTATTGGACCAACTTCTGATGGTAGAAGGGACAAGCTTTTGAGCTACACGGAGCTCTGACATTCTGGTCATCTTCTCCAAACCCGAGGAAGAGCTCTGTGTAGCTTGAAAGCTTGTCCCTTCCACCAACAGAAGTTGGTCCAATAAAATGTATTACTTCACCTACCTTATTATTTCTTTGCATGCATAGGCATGGAGTGGAAAGTAGTACATATATTTAGGAACAAGTTGACCAAGTTACACTTGTTATGGAAGCCATAAAGCTAAATTTGCTGACTTCAATGCAATTGATCTTATAATTTTAATGTCAAATGAATGGAATGGGGGATTTTTGGGAGAAGTGTTCCATTCCTTGGTTATTTGGAGTTCATTTTTAAAAACTAGTTGCCATTTATCTCTTGAGCCTGGATTCAGTTCTAGCCTAGGATGTCTGTGAAACAAATTCTGGTGAATAGTTTCTGCTACATTCACTTTCTAGAGAATAAACAATAACAAAAATCTGAAAGATGAAAAGCATTGTGTTGGGCATTGCTAGCATTTAATGGAAGCCCAATTACACCCTAGCCATAGCTGCAATTCAGTAATTGCACATTGGCTTTAGGGGTACATTGATTAAGAGATTTGAGGTACAGGATAGAAAGTGCTGAATGAATTTGAACATTGTCCTTCTTGCTTTCTAAAAATATACTGAATTTGCAGTTCATTCCCAAATGCAGCAACATTTTGTTAAAATTTTCTTAACTCTTAAATATTTTCTGCTTTCTTGTTCAGTTAGCTTCAGTGCATTGATGTTATGAGCTCCGGCTTGTAGAATAAAGATCTGCTCTTGTCCTCTCTTCTGTGTGCATTTTGTAAATTAAGGCATAACAGGAGGAAAAGGAGAGAACTGATTGGATGTGTTACATCTGCAGACGATTAACATGACTGCTGCAGCTTGCTTCATCAGTGTTGGAGCATTCAACTGCAGACAGCTTTGATTGTGGAAGAGAAAGAAAGCAAGAGGGAGGAACATATGATAGCCTTTTTAATTGTAATGGTATCTGATCTCCTTGATGCATGTATGTTCAGTGGTTTTTCTGTGGAATGAAGACAATGAAGGTCTTTAATGTTATACTATCGAATCAGCAAGGCCTTAAATGATGTAAGGTGAAATGGGGTTCCAGTGTAACGGCCTCTGAAGAACTGCGGCTTTCATGGTGAGTGAATGTATCAGACATGATGCTCGGAATTTATGCAACATCTTAGGCAATATGTTAAAATAGCACATTATTTACAGCACCAATACAGAGAATGGTAAGCGGTTGTTACTATGCTGATTGCTAGTAAAAACAAAATAGGCTGGAGACTAGCTTTCAAATGCATAGTTAAAAATGTAAACCACCTTAAGAATCTTCTGTAGGGTATTAAAATCCTGTTTAAAAATATGTAAAATCAACTTCTCAAAAAGAATATTTTCTCTTTGTGCAGAGCAAGGTTGTTTAGCCATGACATACATTGAAGTACTATATCTTCATGAAGGTGGTGATTAAGGAGAATATACCACTGCTAAATGAAAAATAAATCAGGCTGTTTTGCACCTTTAGCAAGATCAAAACAGAAGTTTGATATATTTAGTCTTTAACTCAGTAGCTTTCGAAATAAACACACAATATAAATAATTTCCAGACCCCTTATACATCATGCTTCAAAATCTTTTTTCGTAATGAGGTGTAAAGCAAGCAAAATGTGTGCATGTTATTGTTTTAACCATTTTTGTCATCTCACTTAAAATTTTTAAAGTAGACCCGCTGTCTCAGCACATACCTTAAAAGTTGATGTGGAGAGTTAAATCTCAAATGGTTGTTTCATCCTATATTAATTGCACATGTATATCTATTACTATATTGGTTTAATACCCCTTAATCTGTATATATTTATAAACAAGAGTAATGAAACTATTATTTTAAGAGCTGTTCAGCAATTCAAGAGGGGTCTTTGCTACCTACAGTATGTCTTTCCTAGCTACAATAGATCTTGCTACACTCTCAATCAGCAAATATTCTTAATATGAATTTGTGTAGAGTCCAGAATCTACTTCATAGCTGTACCTTCAGAGTATGCTATGCCAGAGACTGCATCCTCTGTTCATTAACGTGAGGATTATTTAAAAGCTGTTTGTCTTCTGATTTTTTTATAACATAAAAAAAATATTTTGAAATGAGTTGTGAACATTGACTGTCTCATTGTCATTTTTACTCCTTTTTGGATATTGCTTAAAAGGGTAAAAATACTACTGACAAGTCATACAGCTTGTCTTATAAAATGTGCCACTCCCATTTTAGGAGCATGCTGATGATACAAGTTCACTGGTCTCTCTTACGCTGTGTTGTTCAGTAAAACATCCAAAGACATTCTCTAAAATACAGAGGAGGAGGATTTGGGCTTTAGAGGGGGTGGAATAATAGTATCTCTTAATGAGTCAGCATCTTAAATAGTCACAACAAAGTAGCCTCTAAAATGAAACTTGTTTGTATTTCAATATTATATTTATATAGTAACTGTATATGTAATGGAAAGAGATGTTGGGCTGGAAAAAACGGGGTCTTGTGTGAATGAAGTATTTTCAAAATTGTTTTCTGTATAGAAGAACCAAAATTCCCACTCCAGAACACTATGTAAAGTCCCTTAAACCTCCCAAAAGCAGCTCTGTTTTTAGTCACTCTTCAACTGAATGCAAACCCTTTCTAAAACATGTCTTTTCACGAATTCCATAAAGCAGGTCATTTAATTCTCATTCCTTTTTAAAATTGTGTTGATGTTTTTTAGTTTGTCTTCTGTGTGTGCTTTAGGAAGAGCAATATATAATGAGTTCCATACATCATCAATTTCTTCTTAACTTAAAATGTTGTAAATTTAGGAACAAGTATCAGTTGGCCATTGGAAGCAGTAATAAATGTTGATTAAGTTAGTTTTTGAAAAACAGCTAATTTTTTTATAAGAATAATATTCAGGCTTGTAATTGATAGAGAGAAATTGGGAGAGGGAGTGGAGTTTGGCTTTTACACAGCTTCATTCAGCTGAGTAAAACTGATGTACTCCAGATTTGTGATGGTGTAATCGAGGACATATGTTGGCATTGTGTCTTTTAATGCATTTCTATCTCAGTTACAATTAGTAGTTTTCCAGGGGTTTGTTAATTTTAAGAAGCTCAACTTTATCTTATCTTTTTGGGTTTCCAAGTATGTAATCTTAGTGTCTCCACCTGTGGCACATTTCTTTGTACCTCTTCTCTACTCTGGATCTAGTTTTCAGGGTGAATTTGATTTAAATCAAATAGATTTTAAATCATGATTTAAATCACTAGTCAGGAAGACTCTATTTAATCATGGTTTTCTACATAAAAGTGCATTCTTGTTGGTTATTATAACCTTAATACTTATTCTTCACAACTTGGAGATAGATGTAGGTTTCATTATTAGAAGGTACACACATGCTATACGTTTTTAAACAGTGATTTATTTTGAAAACTTTTCAGATTAGTTTTACAGGTATATCAGAAAATGAATGATAGGTTATTTCATTTACCAAAGGTAATTGAAGCAGATAGTTCACCTCCCAATGACTTCATAAATATCTCCAATTCAACAGGTTAATCATTAATATTTGGAGGATTTTCTTGCCATGCTGTATTCGGAGAACATCCCCAGACAGACATTTAAATTGTTTTATTTAACTAAAACAACAGTGTTAAGTATTCTAGATTTTTTTTTTTCTTCAACGGCAAACATATAATAATTTAATAAAACAAGCATATGTCCCTCGCTTCTCACATTTATCTCCAGGCTTCTTCTCCTTGTCCAGCTCTATTCCACCCCAAACCCAATTCATTGAACTTTTTCAAAGGTTGCACTTTTAGAGAGAGGTAAGGGATTGACTCTGTGTACACAAATTTGCAGAGGGACAATAGAGGCGAGGTCTGTTATTTCTCACCTCTGTATATTTACTTAAAATATTTTTTGCTGTTGACAAGCATGTTATCTATCTCCGGTGACACACAGCCACAGTTTGAGAACTGCAAAAACTAAGCATCTCTGATGGTATCTTCTAGACTGAGCACTAGGTCCCATTGGGTAGATAGAAAGATTAACCTAAATAATATATACAGAAACCTGTGGAACCCCATACATTTGGGTCCCTAATCCATGAACTATTGGAACTCATTTACAAAACTTTTCTTAAACATTATATGACTATATTGTCTCATACTATAGAGTTAGAATTTATAATCCCTACTCCATGATGAGACATTATAGCTCAAAGATAGATCTTAATTAAAACCATCTTTAGATATGCTTTTTGAGGGGAAAAAACACCTTTTTATCAAAAAAATCAGATTTAAATAAAAAAACTTATTTTTATTTTAAAAAATCATTGATTTTTTTTATCCACCCCGATAGTTTTTCATCGAGAAGAGCTTAGTCAATACAAACTTGCTCCCTTAAATAGCCAATACATAAATACTGTTCATGATAGTTTAAATCAGTCTGGGGGCTGCTACTCCTTGGAAGTCAAACTAATACAACATTGGTATTTAACATATTAGAAATTGACCTCATGATAGCACCATGGATCATAATGTGCTTCCTTTTCATTCATAGAGCTGTGGAAACATGAAACTCATTGTTTGGAGAGAGAGTACAAATACCTCTGTATCCAGTGCAGTTGATGGAAACCCTCAGGCTTTGGGGGCAGAAACTACCTTTGAGAAGGGAATTAGGAATAAAGTTTCCCTATACACAGGTTAATGAATAACTGTTTATTGCAGAGTATCTTGCATCCTCCTCTGAAGCATGTGGTATTGGTAATCTTAAACTATTGGTCTAACCTAGTATGGCAATTTTTGTGTTCCTAAATTAGGAAAATTGGGGATTCCTCTAACTTTGGCCTAACAGTTCCACAGTGCTGCAGTGTCCTGTCTTCTCTAGAGGTGGTTTCCAAATGCTTCTTTTCTTCCCCACTTCTCATATTACTTTAAAATCTCAGATACTAGGTCCAGATCACATGTAATAATTGTATAACTTTTTCTATTATTCAGCATGGCAGAAGCATGAAGGAATAAGGGATGGGAGTTTGGGAGAAGACCTTTGGCCTTCCCTCTTGGTGCAAATATTAATGGTTATACACACAGCTGAACAGAGGAGGTGTGTTAAAAATGTTGGTTTCTGGTGTGTTGCAGCCGTCTGCTATGGCAGACCATTAGCAGAGATGTAGCAGTTTTCTATTAATATGGTCTGTAGTGTATATATGGAGCTAAGACATACTGTCACATTATTCTGCATCTGTTTCAGCAGTGAAAGCAAAGATGCTGCATTTTTTTTTATTTTTTTTTTTAAATGGTATTTTTCATGCCTTTCAGTAAATTAGAAACCTACTTTGGAAATCCTGAATGACCTAGCCTACTTCAGTTGTATTAGGGCCTTTTTAAAAATACTTCCTTAGTGGTTTTCTGTGTAGTTTACGTGGTGGTTTAAAATTAAATAAATCAGCTTCTCAGTATTCTTTGGAAGAAGTTTGCATCAATGAAAATGTAGAAGAGTCTCATGGATGAAACCCTGTTCATGGAAGTACCCACAAATTACTTGCTTATAGCACTCAGATTTCGCAGACAGTGTTGCATTTGTGAGGTGGCAGACTACATGGTAAGAATTTAACACATTAAGTATTTGTAATTTTGTCTTTTTTTTCTCCTAGAACTACTTGACCAAATACGAAAACTTTAAAATTAGCGTTATTTGTAGAATACCATCATTGGTGATATGCCTAACTCACTAATTCACGTGTCATAGTAGGGTGGTACATGGGTTGGTTTATCAGAATAAGGATCCATTAAAACTACATTTAAAAAAATATTAAGGTAGTTTGAGTTTGACATGGCACTATGCTGGGTCTTAAAGGTTAGAACCTTTGGCCTAATATAAACAATATTTCTAGGTGAAATAAGCAACAAATAGGTTTAACCACAATTAAAGTATTTTTTCTTCATTCTGTTTGGATACATTTACAAATGTTTTGAGTAGGAGAAATTGTCTTTATATCTTGCTATAAACTAAGTGTTGGCTTTAAAATTTGGTTTGGAAGTCTGAAGTCATGAAATAGTTATTTTTCTGCACTTTATCAATAGGTCAAATCTTAAAGATGAGCATAAAATGTTTAGCATATTCAAGTACCACTCTTTTAGCAACAGCTCATACACAGCGTCTTCAACTTGAGTTTTTAAAAAATACTTTTAGAAGTAAATTTAGACTAATCTTTTAAAAATGAAGGGAATTAGACCATTACTCAATACAATTTCAAGTGTTGTCTTCACTTTGGGGGATTACTATTGACTTTTGAATCAAGACTTTTTTTTAAATGAAAATTGGAGTTTGATTATGAATTGTACAGAAAGGTTTCATAAGTTTTCCTGAAAGTGTTCTTATCTTGCATGTTTCTATAGCTGTTGTGATACAGTGCATGGCTTTGATATTCTCTATCTGTGTAACCAATTATGTTCTTTTTGTGCAGGAATATGAAGAAAAAACTGGACGAGCTCACAAGCCACTCTCTCCTAAACAGAATGTGAGGAAAAATCTTGACTTTGAACCCCTCTCCACCACAGCTCTTATTCTAGAAGACAGGCCAGCGTAAGTTCTGCATAGTACCATACTAGAGGCCTCTTAAACTTAGGATGGCAAAACCTTTCACACTGTGCATATTTTATGACTATAAATTATTTAAGCAGATGAGCTTAAAAAAACAACCAAACTTCCAAACTACTAAATAAATGAATGGAATATTTCTAAGGCAAATTAATAAAATCTACTTTACTGTAAGTTTCAACCTTTTTGTATAAAAGAAAATGAATTAATTACTGACACTGGTGGTAGTGGTGGTAAATTTTTTTAATTAGCTTACAAACATGAATGGCTAAATAGTTTATCTTTAAGGTAACCCAAGAATAAAAAATTAACAAAGCACTTGCTGAAGAATCTGAGGGTAGCAAGGGTAATGTGTCCCTGGCACAGCAGATGTCCAATCCTCATAAATAATGAAGTAGTGTACCAGAGAGTGCTCTGTGGTGGGTTCAGTGTCATAGTATGAAGGATGTCAGGCACTTGATACGTTGGCTTATCCTTCTCTTATTTTATGCAGAAGTATTCTTATACAACCAAACCCATATCACACTTCTTGGAAAGAACTGTATTGTGGTTTGTCTCCTATTTCTACGTATGGTTTTTGGGGGATTTTATGCTGAATGTCTGGCTTTACTGCATGCAGAAACAGATAAAAGAAAACTAAATCACCATGGCAGGCTGAATTTTAAATAGTCTATTTAAAGTAGTTGTGTGTGCAGTTTAAAGATAAGAGTATATGAAAACAAAAGCTGATGTAAAATATATTAAATATTTTTCACAAGTGCATTTCCACTGTTTAATGACAGTGAAAATAGCTCATGTCAAATGATCTATTAGTAGACAACCTTAGTTACTTAGCTTATAAAGCTGTCTGGCTGTGGTTGTGCTAAAGCACATAGTATTTTTCTTGCGCATACAGAACAGTGGTCAAGTCTTGTATTAAGTGCTAGGTATATGTGTACAATCGTAAAGTATGTTACATGTTGTTAAAGTGGCCACTCCCATATGGTGTTGGGGCAGGACTGTTCATTGGATGAAAACAAACTGATAGCTCTCTATCAACCTAGACAGGGCTTCCAGATCCACTCTTTGGCCATTGCATTCTCACCATCGGCAATTGTGGCCCAGGGCCCAATGATACCCATTGTGGGGTCTGCCTCCATACCCTGATAGCCCAGCCCATCATCCTTTTTGGGCCCCTGGGCTCCATATTTCTGGGCACCTGAATATGAGAACCTTATTTTCCACACCCAGCAGTGGTTATCGCCAGATGGAGAACTGCAGTCCCCACAGAAGCAGTGGATGGAGGATTGGCCAGAACTGCTGGTGCTACCAGAGCCACCAGTGTCACTCTTCATCCTGTCCCTTGTCCAATGAGGCAATTATCAGCCTTTCCCTCACACCCAGATAATTTTAAACAGTGCCAGGCCTTTCTTGGGAGAATCAGACTCTCTCCAGATTCCGCTGAAAGAGGTCTAGGATGCAGCCCACACGCTCCTGGACATCCTCTAGGCTATGGTTCCTTCTAAAGAGGCACCCCCAGTTAATGAGGCCATCATAGAATCGTAGAATCTCAGGGTTGGAAGGGACCTCAGGAGGTCATCTAGTCCAACCCCCTGCTCAAAGCAGGACCAACCCCAACTAGATCATCCCAGCCAGGGCTTTGTCAAGCCTGACCTTAAAAACCTCTAAGGAAGGAGATTCCACCACCTCCCTAGGTAACCCATTCCAGTGCTTCACCACCCTACTAGTGAAAAAGTTTTTCCTAATATCCAACCTAAACCTCCCCCTCTGCAACTTGAGACCATTACTCCTTGTTCTGTCATCTTCTACCACTGAGAACAGTCTAGATCCATCCTCTTTGGAACCCCCTTTTAGGTAGTTGAAAGCAGCTATCAAATCCCCCCTCATTCTTCTCTTCTGCAGGCTAAACAATCCCAGTTCCCTCAGCCTCTCCTCATAAGTCATGTGCTCCAGCCCCCTAATCATTTTTGTTGCCCTCTGCTGGACTCTTTCCAATTTATCCACATCCTTCTTGTAGTGTGGGGCCCAAAACTGGACACAGTACTCCAAATGAGGCCTCACCAGTGCCGAATAGAGGGGAATAATCATGTCCCTCGATCTGCTGGAAATGCCCCTACTTATACAGCCCCAAATGCCATTAGCCTTCTTGGCAACAAGGGCACACTGTTGACTCATATTCAGCTTTTTGTCCACCGTAACCCCTAGGTCCTTTTCTGCAGAACTGCTGCCCAGCCATTCCGTCCCTAGTCTGTAGCAGTGCATGGGATTCTTGCGTCCTAAGTGCAGGACTCTGCACTTGTCCTTGTTGAACCTCATCAGATTTCTTTTGGCCCAATCCTCTAATTTGTCTAGGTCCCTCTGTATCCTGTCCCTACCCTCCAGCGTATCAACCACTCCTCCCAGTTTAGTGTCATCTGCAAACTTGCTAAGGGTGCAGTCCACACCATCCTCCAGATCGTTAATGAAGATATTGAACAAAACCGGCCCCAGCACCGACCCTTGGGGCACTCCACTTGATACCGGCTGCCAACTAGACATGGAGCCATTGATCACTACCCGTTGAGCACGATCATCCAGCCAGTTTTCTGTCCACCTTACTGTCCATTCATCCAGCCCATACTTCCTTAACTTGCTGGCAAGAACACTGTGGGAGACTGTATCAAAAGCTTTGCTAAAATCAAGAAATAGCACATCCACTGCTTTCCCCTCATCCACAGAGCCAGTTATCTCATCATAGAAGGCAATTAGGTTAGTCAGGCATGACTTGCCCTTGGTGAATCCATGCTGACTGTTCCTGATCACTTTCCCCTCCTTTAAGTGGTTCAGAATTGATTCCTTGAGGACCTGTTCCATGATTTTTCCAGGGACTGAGGTGAGACTGACTGGCCTGTAGTTCCCCGGATCTTCCTTCTTCCCTTTTTTAAAGATGGGCACTACATTAGCTTTTTTCCAGTCATCCGGGACCTCCCCCGATTGCCATGATTTGTCAAAGATAATGGCCAATGGCTCTGCAATCACATCCGCCAACTCCTTTAGCACCCTCGGATGCAGTACATCCGGCCCCATGGACTTGTGTTTGTCCAGCTTTTCTAAATAGTCCCGAACTACTTCTTTCTCCACAGAGGGCTGGTCACCTCCTCCCTATACCGTGCAGCCGCCTGGGAGCTGACCTTGTCTGTGAAGACAGAGGCAAAAAAAGCATTGAGTACACTAGCTTTCTCCACATCCTCTGTCACTAGGTTCCCTCCCTCATTCAGCAAGGGGCCCACACTTTCCTTGACTTTCTTCTTGTTGCTCACATACCTGAAGAAACCCTTCTTGTTACTCCTAACATCTCCGGCTAGCTGCAACTCCAAGTGTGATTTGGCCTTCCTAATTTCACTCCTGCATGCCTGAACAATATTTATGTACTCCTCCCTGGTCATTTGTCCAATCTTCCACTTCTTGTAAGCTGCTTTTTTGTGTTTAAGACGAGCAAGGATTTCACTGTTAAGCCAAGCTGGTCGCCTGCCATATTTACTTTTCTTTCTACGCATCGGGATGGTTTGTTCCTGCAACCTCAATAAGGATTCTTTAAAATACAGCCAGCTTTCCTCAACTCCTTTCCCCCTTATGTTATTCTCCCAGGGGACCTTGCCCATCAGTTCCCTGAGGGAGTCAAAGTCTGCTTTTCTGAAGTCCAGGGTCTCTGTTCTACTGCTCTCCTTTCTTCCTTGTGTCAGGATCCTGAACTCAACCATCTCATGGTCACTGCCTCCCAGGTTCCCATCCACTATTGCTTCCTCTACTATTTCCTCCCTGTTTGTGAGCAGCAGGTCAAGAAGAGCTTTTCCCCGAGTTGGTTCCTCCAGCACTTGCACCAGGAAATTGTCCCCTACACTTTCCAAAAACTTCCTGGATTGTCTGTGCACCGCTGTATTGCTCTCCCAGCAGATATCGGGGTGATTAAAGTCACCCATGAGAACCAGGGCCTGTGATCTAGTAACTTCTGTTAGTTGCTGGAAGAAAGCCTCGTCCACCTCATCCCCCTGGTCTGGTGGTCTGTAGCAGACTCCCACCACGACATTACCCTTGTTGCTCCCACTTCTAAATTTAATCCAGAGATCATCTGCTGCCACATGTGCCCAGATGCCAAAGAAGGCTGAGAAATGCCTCTTTATTCTCCCCAAGGGAGTGGAATTCTTGTTTTAAGACCCTAATCCCAATTCCCTGGTGGTCCAGGTGATTATAGAAAGAACTCAGCTACACCAGTCCAAATCCACTACAGCCAAAGGACTTGACCTCTTTGGAAACAAGATGGGTTTTTTCAGCTAGCGTAGCTTTCTGAATGGTGAATTACCATGCTTTTGTTGTTCAAGTGTGACTTTTTGAATGACAACAAGCCGTTGGCGTTAGTGAACAAACACCCTCAGAATTGCAGGCTTCGGTTCTAGTTATCCTGGATGAGTGAAAACTAGTTGCAGGATCTTCCCTCCAGGCATCCCTTGACACAGTGTCACACTCTGACTACCTCAGTAGTCATGAAATTGACTTTGTGCCTGTAGGGTTCCTCAGAGGGATCCAAATCACCATGGAGGAATTTCCCTTTGAGGATAGCAACCTCTTTAGTGACAAAACTAATTAATTGCTGGACACCCTCAAAGACTCGTGGACACCCTCAAAGACTCGTGAGCTACCTACCGGTCTCTGGATCTTTATACTTTACCATCCCTGAAGCAAATAATTCAGGCCTCTTCCATCTCAACATCGACCACTGCCTTCATCCTTCCTTTGACAGAGGACATATGAACCCCCGCAAGAAATTAGAGGTTGCAGCGAGATAGGCACTTTGCATCGCCATCCTTCACTTTCGAAAGTCATTTTTGATGTCCCAGCTGAGGGTCGACAACCAGTCTCCACAATGCCTGCTACCACACCCTGCAGTGACCGCCTGGCCCATTTTCTTCCGATGTGGTGCACTGTTACAATGGACAAATGTGTCCTGGATGTTGTATCAAATGGCTACCAGCTTGAATCGCTTCTCTGACCTATCTCTCTTCAGGGACCTCTCCCATAAGAGAGTTCTCAAACAGGAGGTTGACTTCCTCCTTCAATTAGGGATAATAGACCCCCGTACCACTCCCTCTTGAAGGAAAGGACTTTTTCTCAAGGAACTTTAAGTTGGCCTTTAATACCCTCCCTCTACTCATGTGACTGGTTTATGGCCCTTGATTTGAAAGATGCATATTTTCATTTGGATATTGCCCCTGCTGTCAGAAATTTTCTGCTCTTCACAGTGGGCCAAGAGCACTTTCAATGCAAGGCACTCCTCTTCAGCGTCTCGACGGCCCCACGGGTGTTTATGAAAGTTCTTGCAATGGTGGCCGCATATCTTTGTAGACAAGGAAGACTGATATTTCCTTACCTGGGTGATTGGCTGCTCTTGGATCAGTCATGCCAAGAGGTACAAACAACAATCATCACTGCACTCCCAACTATTTCATTCATTAGGACTCCAAGTACATTTAGACAAGTTCATGTTGACACGCACACAAACCACAGAATTAATTGAGGTGGAATTCAGTGACAGGAAGGACCCATTTACATCACAACCGATTCCTCGCCATGAGGGATCTCATCAACCAGCTTCGCCTTAGCCTTCACGTGTCAGCCCGATCCTGTCTCATCCTTTTAGGCCACATGGCTCTGTGTACCCATGTCGCTCCATTCGCATGACTGCACCTCAGGTGCCTTCAAATCTGGTTATGGACAACCTATGCCCCAAAGAGGGTCTCTGTGGACAAAGTCTCTTCCTCGAGCTGACATTGCTCACCTGATGGGAAAACCACCATGTAGTATGTGTGTGGGCCCTCTTTCTTCGGCATGTACAAAGACACTCATCATGGATGCCTCCCTGCTAGGATGCAGAGCACATCACGATGACCAGACAGCCCAAGGCTCCTGGTCCCCTCAGGAATCTGGACTACACATCAACCTGTTCAAGCTTTGAGCATTTTACAAAGCCTGCAAGCCATTCCTACCCATCATTCAGTCCATACACATTCAGACAACCACCCATCTATTATATAAACAAGAAGGGAAGAACAAGATTCTTCTCTACCCCCCACCCCCCTGCCCCTCCCCATGGCCCCTGCCAAGTAGTCCACCTCTGGAATTCGTGCATCAGCACAGAATCAGACTCTCAGAAGTACACATCCCAGGGGAGGAGAATTCCCTGGCAGACAGCCTCAGCAGGCTTTACACATGGACCAGGTGTGGGAATGCCACCCATCGATAGCACAGCACATCGGCAGGGGGCTGGACTCGATGACCTCTCGAGGTCCCTTCCAGCCCTTGAATCTATGAATCTTCCAACAGTGGTGGTGGGGTATTGGTGGGGGTGGCCATGTTCTGGGATCTCTCAACACAGCATAACAAAGTGCCTGGCTTATTACTCCCCAGGCATCCAAGGCCTCCGCTCCAGAGGGGATGCCTTCCTGGTGCACTGGTGAGAACCACTAATGTATGATTTTTCCTGCCACAACTCTACTTCCTTGCTAATCAGGTAGAGGGCTGATCAAGCTTTAATCGTCCTACTAATACAACGTTACTGAAGGGTGTCATAAGGACATTTCCCCCTCGAGCTGTGAAATCGGTCCTTGTCTGAATCTGAACCTTGTTTTCTCTGATCTCATGAGGCCACCGTTTGAACCTCTGGCCTTCTATTTCCCCCCTTGTACCTTTCTTTGACAGTTGCCTTTGCTAGGGTTGGGGCACTTGGGGGCCCTTGTGGACCTGCCTTGTGAAAAACTGTATACAAGGACAAGATTTCTTTGTAGCTAGATCCAGAGTTCATACCTGAAGTGGCCTTCTGAGTTCCACCTTAACCAGACTATTCACCTTCTAGTGTTTTACGATAAGCTTCACCACAGCATGGAGCAGACAAGACTCCATTCCCTGGACATGCATAGGGCTCCAGCCTTCTTCCTGCACAGAACTGCACCGTTTCAGAAGTCCCCATGGGTGTTTGTGGCTATTGCTGAAAGAATGAAGGGGAAAGTATGTATTTTCCCCCCCAAAGACTCTCTAAAAGGATTTTCTCCTGCATCATCCTTTGCTATGATCATATGAAAGCCCCTTCTCCTCAAACTGTCAGGGCCCATTCTATGAGCACCCCAGTGGCTTCAATAGCTCCATACAGGGAATCACCCTTTCGGAAATATACAGAGCAGCTACTTGGGGATCCATATGCACTTTCACCAGGAATTATGCTCTAGTCCAAGCTTTGTCTGTGGATGTCTCCTTTGGTTCAGTGATCCTCCTCATTATGGTACTGTTACCTGGGGTTCCCTAAACCCGGAACTCTGGGTAATTTTACACTCTTGAAGGCGGTGTTAGGAAATAAATCAATGGAGACCTAGCACCTCCGTCTGCTAAAGGATTGGCATAAATCACACAAAGTCAAGTGCTTTCACTTAAAGCCTTTACTTTACTGGTCTTCTGCACTCTCACAGGAATGCCTTCACTCAAAGCTTCTGCTTTATTTAGTCTCAAGCACATACAAATACAATAAGTTATAGAGCACCTCCAAACAATAGTTACCCATGGTCTGGAGGGGTCTCGAATGGTCAAACGACAAGGTTCAAGTGGCCAGCTATCTGCCTGTCACAGGGGATTCCAAGACACATTCAGATAGTCAAATCCAATGCTGTGTTGCCCTTGTCTCCCCTGACAGTACAGCATGCATACTTGTTTCCTCTTCCTCAAAGAGCACAGCCTGGGGGTCATCTGTATTTCCCTTCCAAGGGCCTACTTCAGGGAGTGGGGAGGTTGAAGAAGAAAAACTCTTTAAAAAATGTAAACTTCCTGTTCATGTTTTCTTTAGATCCCTCTACTTTTAACACCCTCTGTAGGCACAAACCTTAATCATGGTACACATTGTATGGCTAACCTATGCCTGAGGTATTAAGTGAGAAGATCCTCCCCCAAAAAATTTAAATGAGATTACCTGACGATTCATTGAACCTTGTGCACGCCCTATCCTCCCTGTTTTCCCTTTCATCCATTATGCAACTTATAGAGCTACACCATCACTTGTAAGAAACCAAGGCATTAAGAAGACAGGAAGTGACTTATGTAGAATAACCTATTACCTCTGTAGTTTCATATAAGTGGTTAAAGATACATGGTTGCATGAAAACTCATCTTACCCATTCCTATAACAACCTTGACTCTTAGCCACAAGACACATACTTATAAATGCTTTTAGTTTATATATCACAAAAATAATAGTTATGGAATTAATGACTTAGATGTTCCTACATACCTATGTTGAGAGTAGATAGCTGTCTTCTGAGTAAGAGTTATTAAAAGCATGTGTGAGGTGAATTAGAGAGACAAGATGAGTGAGGTAATATTGTCACATGTCAGTGTTAACTAAATGTATAAACTGTAAAGGATAATAGAATACATACAAATGTATTAGTCACTTCCTGTCTTAATACTTGGATAATGCTGTAGTTATATATTTTGTATAAGAGTTATATTAATTACTTCACCAGCATTAACTCTTAATTAATAAAGATCTTTGTATGACAATGTGCTTTTGTGTGGTCAGAATATAATCCAGGCTTTTAGTATTTGGTCGAACACCAAATTGGCCTAGGGTTCAGTGATTAGCTAGTAGTGGTGGGGAACAGGGGACCCTTGCCACTGGAGGAGTGAGGAGAGGAGTTAGGGACAGAGTTTTGAAATAAGGAGGAAGGTCTCAGAGCACAGAGAGTGAGTTAGTTGAAATTGGGAGATGACTGCACAGGTAAAGGAGGGGTGTGGGTGGAGTCTGTGTACTGAGGGTGTGTGACAGGAAGGAACAAGGTGGGTAGAATGAAAATTTTGCATCCTTGACAAGTAGCTGTAGAAAATACTCTGATTCATTATAGCAGCCTTAAACATGTAAACCGGATAAGCATCAGTATATTCTGTTGACTTATGAAAATTTTTCAGTGTGTTCATTGAAACAAGTGCTCAAATTACAAAACAAAAGAAAATTACTCAGCATTTTTTCTGTGTAGAAGAATGATTGTATGCTGTCAGTGTTCTTTCCTTATCTTTTGTTGTCATTTGTGGAAAAATCTCCCCAAAAAACTGACTAGTAGTAGTATGCTTCCTCCTTACTTTGCCCAGAGATTTTAAAGTTATGCATGCCAAACTAAAATATTACATTTTCAATCAAGGAATCTCCCTGCAAAACCAGCAGAAGAAGCACAGAAACATAGACAACAGTACGAAGAAATGGTGGTGCAAGCAAAAAAAAGAGGTGATGGATTTACTCTTACATCAGGAAATGTAAAGGGATGTTACACCTAAAAAAATACTTGCCTCAATAGCTGCCCTTTAATATGATGAACAGATTCAGTGCTACCCATTATAGAAAGCCCAATCCAGAAAACAGGCAAAGGTGGTTTTAATCATCCTTGTGCTTCTCAGGTTCTAGGTCAGTTTGTGGACTGATGGAGCACATGACATAAATTAAAGTAGCCTATAAACTGCTCTAATTTACAGTGGCCTTAACTGGGCTGCCTGTGGCCTGTTCCACAGTACAGCATCTCCAAATGGCTGTGGAGATTACCGTTAGTCCAGTGGCTGCAAGGGAAGCAGTCAGTATACAGCCTCTGCTGAGCTGGGGGAATAATCCACCAGCCAATTGTGGTGCTTTTCCAGCCCTTCAGTCTAGAGGAATCCAGACACTTTTCCCCAGATGGTCTCTTTATCAGAAAAGAAGCTAAAATCCTCCAGAGAAGAGCTAAAGTCATGTGACAGTTACTAATCCCATGATTCCACAAACCCACTGAAAAATCATTGGTGAGTATATTTAATTGCTTTCTAATACTACACTAAATTGAAATGCATCCGTCAGGTGGGATATTTTAAAAGAGATCTGATTGGATGAGTGCAGGGTTTTTTGTCAGTACATGTCAGAAAAAACATCCCCTGGCTTAAGTACTCTGAGGGAATCTTTACAAAAACACTGCACTTTTTTGATTTTGTATTGCAATCTCTGTCCTCTTCGCTAATATGGGTATATGTGTCCCAGGCTCTGCTAGTTGTTTTCCTTATCTGCAGTTGTTTGGTATTGGAAATGCCTCAGATTCTCCCCTGCTGTGCTGTGAACTCAAGGTGGAGCTGGCACTGCGAATAGTGGATTCACCCTGCCATGCAGACTCCAGGTCTGACTGCCCACCACCATTTCCCAATGCAGGGAATCAAACAGAGTATGGTAACAATGGGCAGCCTGAGACTGGGTCTTCTGAGTATTTGTTCATGTCCAAGTCCTTGGAGATAATGTCCAGCCTGCTGGACAGCATGCCTAGGACCATATATAGTGATGTGAACCAAGGATCTGCTTGGTGCATGCTCTTAATCCTCTACTGAAAATATTTACTGTACGGGTTTTGACTGTCTTTTGCCCTTAGAAGCAGTGCAAAGACTTGGGGGAGTCAGGGGTAATGGAGGAGCTGAGGGAGAAGGAAGTAGTTTCTGGGAAAGAGCCTGGGTGTGAACTTGTGGGGTTGTTGGGTGTGGGTGGGAGAAGTGTGGAACAGGTTTTTTTAATGAGGGGAGGAAGGGATTGTTAGGGAGTTTGGGAGCCTCTCCCATGCAGACCCTGGCTGACCCCTAGTCTCCCCCATTCAGTCAGGCATATCTGTCCTGTCCCCATGTGGCCCTGCACCCCAACTCAGCCATCCCTGTCCTTGTGTGTCCTTGCATCCCCCACCCTGGTGGCCCTACACGCCCACTCCCATTCAGCCCCCGACTCCAGTGCTGTCACCCCACTAGCTCCTGTGCCTCCACCGCAGTCTGTGACCTGCTCTGTCCACCCCCCCGACTATATCCCATGCCTCCTCATTTGGCCCCACGGGCAGGGTGCTGTGAGGAATGCAGCCTGTTCCCCAGCCTCTCTGCAGTTGGCTGAACTGGCTGCCCTCTCTTCTGACATCACAGCAGCCTCTGGTGGATGAAATGTGTAACTACAGCACCTTCCTGGCAGAATGTATTTTCTGCGGCGCAGGAGGGTATCTGTGGGGGACATGAATCCTGCACATGTACAGTGGTGCAGAATTCCCTCAGGAGTAATGCATTATTCTGCAAGGTGACTTA
Source organism: Macrochelys suwanniensis (assembly GCA_033296515.1). NCBI lineage: Eukaryota > Metazoa > Chordata > Testudines > Chelydridae > Macrochelys > Macrochelys suwanniensis. The sequence continues at coordinate 115,902,926 of CM065779.1, forward strand.
CTATCCGTTAGTTACATCTGTTCTGAGACACCTGAAATAGTACAATGTGTAAGAAATAGGGCTGTAAATTAATCGCAGCTTTAATCGCACTGTTGAACAATAGCATACCAATTGACATGTATTAAATATTTTTGGATGTTTTTCTACATTTTCAAATATATTTCAATTACAACACAGAATGCCAAGTGTACAGTGCTCACTTTATATTATTATTACAAATATTTTCACTTTAAAAATGATAAACAAAAGAAAGTGTTTTTCAGTTCACCTCAGACAAGTACTGCAGTGCAATCTCTATCATGAAAGTGCAACATACAAATGTAGATTTTTTTGTTTTTTGTTAGATAACTGCATTCAAAAACAAAACAATGTAAAACTTTAGCGCCTACAAGTCCACTCAATCCTACTTCTTGTTCAGCCAATCACTAAGATAAATGTTTGTTTGCATTTATGGGAGATAATGCTATGCACTTCTTGTTTACAGTGTCACCTGAAAGCGAAAACAGGTGTTCACATGGCACTTTTGCAGCTGACATTGCAAGGTATTTATATGCCAGATATTCTAAACATTCGTATGCCTCTTCATGCTTCCTCCACCATTCCAGAGGACATGCTTCCATCCTGACTACGCTTGTTTTTTAAAAAAAAAAAAAGCATTAATTAAATTTGACACAATTCTTCCCAAAGGATTTTAATGCTTCCTACTGTCTTACCCACATTCTGCCATATATTTCATGTTAGAGCAGTCTCAGATGATGACCTTGCACATGTTGTTCATTTTAAGACAACTTTCACTGCAGATTTGACAAAATGCAAAGAAGGTACCAATGTGAGATTTCTAAAGATAGCTACAGCTCTTGACCCAAGACATAAGAATCTGAAGTGCCTTCCAAAATCTGAGAGGAACGAAGTATGGAGCATGCTTTCAGAAGTCTTAAAATAGCAACACTCCGATGCGGAAACTACTGAACCAACGAAAAGGAAAATCCACCTTCTGCTATTGGCATTTGACTCAGATGACAAAAATGAACATGCATTGGTCCACACTGCTTTGGATCATTATCTAGAAGAACCAGTCATCAGCATGGATGCATGTCCTCTGGAATGGTGGTTGAAGCATGAAGGGAACATATGAATCTTTAGCACATCTAGCACGTAAATATTTTGCGACGCCAGGTAAAACACCCATTCTCACTTTCAGGTGAAATTGTAAACAAGAAGTGGGCAGCATTATCTCCTGCAAATGTGAACAAACTTGTTTGAGCAATTGGCTGTACAAGAAGTAGGACTGAGTGGACTTTTTAGGCTCTTAAAGTTTTGTTTTGTTTTTTTTGAATGCAGTTTTTTTTGTACATAATTCTACGTTTGTAAGTTCAACTTTCATAAAGAGATAGAGATTGCACTACAGTACTTGTATGAGGTGAATTGAAAAATACTATTTACAATGCAAATATTTGAAATAAAAAATGTAACATGAGCACTGTACACTTTGTATTGTGTTGTAATTAAAATCAAAATATTTGAAAATGTAGAAACATCCAAAAATATTTAAATAAATGGTTTTCTATTCTTGTTTAACAGCATGATTAATCACGAATAATTTTTGTTTAATCGCTTGACAGCCCTAGTAAGAAAACAATGAAATTTTGGGGGAAGATAAAAACTTACTACTTTCCTGTTTAATAGGAAAGTATAATATGATAGGCTTAAAAAATAATTATTGCAAAATAAACAAACATTGCAAGACAGTAGATACCGTCTTGAGGTTCCTACTCCAGCAGAGCTCCCGCTGTACTTACACAACCTTAGGTAGGTCCAAGTTTTTTTTGTTTATTAGTTTCACAAAGGACAATCCCCAATCATTTCCCATGTAGTAATGGTGTCCTTTTGTTATGTTTATATAAAGCAAAGATGGAGCCTCTGCCCCAAGCACTTTAGGCTATTAAAAGTTTCAATCCAATAATAGTTTTGTATGCATAAAGAATGAAGGATCAGGATGCATCTAGAAAAATATGTATTACAGTATGTGTAAAGTCTTACATGAACAAGAGCACTAGGTCTTAATTTTTGTAAGTGAAGTAAATTGTAGTGCTCCTCAAAGATGCTAGAGTGGCAGTCTTACAGACTGACAGTCTCTAGTTAACCACGGAATAAATTTAGCATAGGTTGCAGCAATGGAAAGATTCGTGTACTCCCCTAGCAATAGGCCTAAATTATATTCTTGGAGGACCACCAGTGGGAATGAGAGAGTAATCAAATATTCTTACCTGTACAGTCCTTGCCTCTGAGATTGCCAGGAAAGGTGGGTTTCTCTGTGTGTGTGATCTGGATACCTGGCTACCAGGAACTAGATTGAGTTCATCAGTTTGTTCCACGGAGGCTACCAGATGATAGCTTTCAGTTGCTACCCAACTTGGTTAGATTTGAACTGGTCACCTGAGAGGTGAAAGACTCCATATCCCATTAATTCTCTCCTGTTTCATCTAGTTCATCCGAGATCATCCTAGTGCAGTGGTCTCCCAGTCTTTCTGTTGCAAGAGCATATTCATGTTCCCAGAAGAGTGTGGCGGGCGCTGAACGACCAGCCGCTGAAATGCCACCGAGAAGTGACATCATCAAGAAGTGTCGCAGCCAAAATGCTGCCGAGAAGCAGCGGCATTTCAGCGGCAACGCTTCTTGGCATTGCCGCTTCTCGGAGGTATTTCGGCGGCTGGTTGTCCAGCGTCCGCGCTCCTCAGCAGCGGGTTGTCCGGCGGACGCGCTCCCTTGTCAGTAGGCGGGCGCACATAAATGCCCCGGCGGGCGCCATGGCGCCCACGGGCACCACGTTGGGGACCACTGTCCTAGTGTGTAGTTCAGTTGTGAACTGCATTCACATTTGACATTGCTGATTACTGATGGCATATAGAAAATTGTAGTGTGTCTAGGACGTTCTTTGGAATTGCTTGAGCAGGTGAATGTAATTTCAGGCATATACAGGTTGAATTTTTATGGCCGTGAAGCACTTAATGGCTCTTAGCTTTTTAAGTATTACTTTTTGTATTACCTTTATTGACTTTGTAATTTTCTTTTTTCAGAGTTTAAAGAAGCCCAGAGGAGAAAGAAACAACTGGAAGAACGATGTAGACTGGAAGAAAACATTGGCAATGCAGTTTTAATTTGGAACAATGAAATCTTACCCAACTGGGAAACTATGTAAGACACAGTATGTTTTTTTTATATTGTGCTTAACTGTAACTTTCTATATCCTGAGAAGTTAAGGGATTAGTCAAGATTACTTTATTTCAACAGTGCTAGAAGCTAGTGTGTATAGCAGTCAAAGGTGACTTGCAAAGGGAATTGACCTGTTTAAGGAAGGCATTCAGGTGGTGCTGCCAAAGATGACAGAATTTTGTTAATTCCATTTCCTTATTACCTTTAATAGAATTTCAGAAATTAGACAAACTGAACATAACTATGTGTCTAATATACTATTACACAGAGCTATGTAGCCATCAGTTTCCTGACTACAGTTGCAGATAGCCATATAATTTAAACTGGCTTGAGCATATTAATGTATGGTCTCCCTTGCATGTGGAATAAAACCCCTGTTTCAGAGACGTGCTTCATCACAATGACCACTTCTCTCTTACTGCTGTTAATGAAAAGTAGTGAGTTTCTGAATCTTGCTTTAGTTCTTGGTGTGGGAATTTAATCCCTGTCCATTTCTTCTAACCTTTTCAGCGTGTCGTATACAGTAGTGATGTTCAAAAATAATCTAAGATCAGGGAGTGGCTGGTGACTGGGACCTCTGTTAGAAAGCTACAGTAACTCCCCACTTACTGTCCTCTTGCTTAACGTTGTTTTGCTCTTGCGGCCCTGCTCAGTTACAGAACATGCTCCGTTTTAAAGTTGTGCAATGCTCTGCTATTACATTGTTTGTTTGGCTGCCTGCTTTGTCCACAGCTGGCAGCTCCCCTACGGGCCCCCCCCCTCCCCCAGCACCTCCTGCCTGCTGGCGGACCCTGCGGATCAGCGCCTTCTTCCTCCTCCTCCCCCCGCCTCCTGCCCGCAGCAATCGGCTGGCTGGCGGCGTTTAGGAGGGAGGGGGAGGAGCCAGGACTCGGCATGCAGGCTTCCCCTCCCTCCCCTGTCTTCTGAATGCCGCAAGCCAGCTGATTGCCATGGTCAGGAGGCAGGGGAGGGAGGAGGGAACCTGCACACTGTGTCCTCCCTCCTCCCCCTTCCCTCCTGCCCATAGCAATCAGTTGGCTTGGGGTGTTCAGAAGGCAGGGGAGGGAGCAGGGGGGGAAGAGCGAGGACGCGGAGTGCGAAGTAAAGGGAGAGGAGATGGGGAGGGGGGAGAAGAAGTGGGTCAAGGGTGCGGGCTTGGGGGAAGGGGTGGAGTGGGCGGGCTGAGGGTTGAGCCCCCCCACCCCTGGTGCTTGCAGAGTAGGGTAAACTGCTGCTGCACAACGTGCGTCTCCTAGCCTACAGCACCTTCAGCCTCCTTGCCCGCCTCATTGTCTCCTATGTTGTCTTTCCCCATGGCCATGTTGTCTCCAGTGCCAGTGGGCTGTGCCTGTGAGGTAAGGCGGGGGAATCTCCCAACTATAGTACTGTACTGTATGTCAAAAAACATTTTCCTTGGAACCTAACCCCTCCTATTTACATTCATTCTTATGGGGAAATTGAATTCGCTTAACATCCTTTCACTTAAAGTTGCATTTTTCAGGAACATAACTATGTTAAGTGAGGAGTTACTGTACTAGAAAACATAACACTTATAGCCATCCATTTGTCAGTAGAACACATTTTATTTTAAACAGGTGCTGCTCCCGTAAAGTTCGAGAATTGTGGTGGCAAGGTATTCCTCCAAGCGTGAGAGGCAAGGTCTGGAGCTTGGCAATCGGCAACGAGTTAAATATCACCCATGGTGAGACTGACGTGTATTCCGTCTGCATTTTGAGACACTCAAATAAATCACACTTTAGCAGAGACACTTCCATTCAGTTAGAATGTGTCAGAACTTGGGGGAATGATGAAGTCATGGTCAGTTGTACTTTGCCTTCATTTAAGGATACCATGTGTTTTGCTCCACAGTGCATATAGTCTTTCTTATTCCATATGGGGTGTTTAATTTTGGGGGTGTTCTAGTGATTTTTCTTTCACTGCTGAGTCTGAGTCATAGTCCTGGAATATTATTGCTGCACATTGCTTTGGTAAGTAAAGATGTTCAGAGGAGACAGCCCCATTTCAGTTTCAATAGAAAACAAGATATTTCATATAATTACTGTTGATTATGTAGTGCCTGTGGGTGTGCACATACTGGTTTTATTCTGAAATGAGACACTTGGTTTGTGAGTGAAGGAGAGACTAACTTGGAAACAAAACCTGGTGTGGAATTAGTCCTCGTTCCCGCATGTTTATTAGTGGTAACAGTAATACATTAGTCTCGGTTCCCTTGATTTTGTACTATGTTATTTTTTCAGTCTTTATTTTTAACAATTCCAAAATGATGACACAGGGTTTGAAATGCTGTGGATTTGCCTATACTCTTGTGGTTTCCTTCTACTGCATATGCTTTTTCTGTGGCTGTTTAGTGTACCTCAGAAATTGCTATAGGATGGAATTGGAAGAGTTTTTGTGTGCTAATTGTCACAGTTCTGGGTGGAATTTTGAGTGGCCAGAGGTATGTTACCCAGAACAAATGCTAAGAGAAATTTATATAATCAATTCTACCCAGACGATTACTTCTGCTCACTGCATCTAAATTATACCCCAATGAAACAAATCTTCCAGCACCCTAATTTATCTAAAATTCAATTAGTTTTTTACTTTACAGATACTTACTTACTTTTATTTCTTATTATGGGGGGATAGGGGTTGTTATGCTGACATGTAATCAGTAATTGAAGATGGATTTTAAAAAGTACTTCTTTTTCAGAACTCTATGATATTTGCTTGGCTCGTGCCAAAGAGAGGTGGCGATCACTTAGCACAGGAGGCTCTGAAGGAGAATGTGAAGGTATATGTTTTATTTGGCAAAATATTATTCCATATTGTATAACTTCCTCTTCTTTAAAAAATGAAGAGGGGGTGGTTTTAAAATCATTCTTAAATGTTAAACTAAAAGAATATAGTTTAAAAAGCTGGAAGAAATAGCCACATAGTAGGTGTGGGTTATGTTGTTGGTAAAGGGGTATTAAACACTTTTCTGCAGGAAGGTAAAAATGTTTTTAAATGAAGTGTTAATCTTTTGCATGCTGTAGTTGACTTCATTATTTTCCTCTTTGAAGTATCTTTAAATTCAGTTGTCTATAATTTAAAAAAATTGTTTTGCCAAACCTTCCTTTACCAATAGCTTAAAGATTTTTGGATGAGTGGTTTATATAAATATTTTAGGTTTTGCTGCTTGTGTTTTAACACCTTAAGATGTGTTGCTTTCTCTTTCTCTAGTTCAGGGGATCTAAATTCTTTGAAACTTTAGTAGTAGCAAATTGCTTTCTTAATAGCTCAGTGTAACATTGAGTTCCCATGAGAGAGCTAAAAGCCTGTTGTCACAGACTCAGCATGTTGAGATTTTCCAGTTGGTTGGGGTTGGGGAGAAGAGATGAGAGAAAAATCTGTGTGCTTGAAATAAAATACTTTAATCTGCTAGGATGACCACCTCTCTCAGGAATGATGTTGAGCAGAACCATGAGTGCATTTTGCAAGGGCATTTCTCAATGAAGTGAAAATGTTTCTTATGAGAGTCTCCACACTGTGCTACTAAAACATCGTATTTAGGATACAGGGATGGTATCTATAACAGTTGGGGTTTTTTTTAGCTTCTTTGACTATTCATTGTCCAGAGTTTATATCAAAATGTGGTTAGTGTAAGTGCTAGGTAGCTGCCACTTGTATCTTGCCTTCTCTTCAAAAACCAAGCAGGTAGAGCTGATGATGGTACTCAGCAGGACAGACAAAACATGACTAGATAGGAATATTTAGACACTGGGGAAGAGTTCATGTTGTAGGTGCATGCTTTCTTTGCTTAAAATTCATTTAAAAAGTTGCTGGGGGAATATTACAATTCTGTGTCCTCTGTAGATGTAAATGCAATGCAAAATTAAATGTACAAAATACCAGATTTACTCTGTGTGTGACATGGGATCACTTTAGTCATGTTTTTTGCAGAAAATTTACATAGGTGCCTTCCAAAAAACCTTTTAGCAAGAAGTTAGAGGTGTGGGGCAGAAGTTGTCAGCCCTTATATTTCAGGTACCCTTTATGCAAAAACAATCTTTTTCAGAGAGGTTACTTGCTCGGCAGGCCCTCGGCATCCTAGGGTATGGTACACAGGTTTCTGTATGCCCCCTGACTTGGAAGTAGTACCTTTACACAGCCTTCCTTCCTCTCTCTGATATCATTGCAGTCAGACTTATTCAGGAACAACCTGCACTATGGGACTGCTTCAAGCCAGAACGTCCGTCTGTCTATCTATATATGTATGTGTGTATTAAGAGGTGTTAAACACCGTAATTGTATTTTGATTTCTGCAGATGCTGGATTTTCTGCAGCAGACAGGGAAGCAAGTCTGGAATTAATCAAACTGGATATTTCTAGAACATTTCCCAATCTCTGTATTTTCCAGCAAGTAAGCAATTTAATTTTTAATCACACACTATTTTTCAGTGTACATTTAAGTAGTAAAAACAAATTTTTGAAAAGTCTGCACTGAAATAGGTTTGTTTTGTGTTCTAAATGTTTGTAGAAGAAGTCTTCTTTAGTGCAAACTTGCATGTTGGTATTTAAATGACTTGTGTGTGTGTGTGTGTGTGTGTGTGTAGTTTGTGGTAAAATATATATATGAGTAGTTTGTGGTAAAATTATGTCTGGTGTTCCTGAATGACAAGAATAAAGGATTTCAGCAGAGCCTAAGACTGCTCAGTGTAATGTATGGCAACTTGTAAGACTTCTCAGGATTTGAAATTAACATAGTTTTTATGGGAATCCTCTTTAATATGCTGCAACTATTCTTCCTGTCCCTTTCTTCATGGCTCAACCTTACTGCTAGTGTGATAGAATTAAACCAACTTGATTAGTGTTCAGCTTCCTTGGTACGAATATGTAACAATGCATAAAGCTGTAGTGAATTTCTAATGTTTGTGTCCTTTTGCACTTTGGTTGTTAACCTGTTGGATGAACTGTATGCATTTGGAACAAATAGGCGTGGGAAGATGTTCCTTAGTGACTTATAGAATGCATCACTGTAATAAAAGTTGAAAGAGTTTAAGATTTTTTTCAAAGCAGTCTAGGGCAGGGGCTTTCAAACTTCATTGCACTGTGACCCCTTTCTGACAACAAAAATTACTACACAACGATGGGGGACTGAAGCCTTAGCCTGCACCTTTCTAAGCCCAGCTGCTCCAGACGGGGGCGACAAAACCCGAGCCCCACTATCCTGGGCAGGAGGGCCTGTAACCTGAGCCATACCACCAGGGCTGACGCCTCAGACTTCATCTTTGGCCCCAGGCCCCAGCCAGTCTAAGGCCAGCCCTGGTGACTGCATTCAAATGGGGTCATGACCCACTTTGGGGTCCCGACCCACAGTTTGAGAACCGCTGGGGATTTGGAAACCTCTTTTTATTAAAATTAATGGAATATGTGTTAAGGGTATGTCTGCACAGCAAAGAAAAACCCACGGCTGGCCCATGCCAGCTGACTGAAGCTCACGGGGCTGTTTCATTGCTATGTAGACTTCTGGGCTCAGGCTGGAGCCCAGGCTCTAGGATTTTGCGACCCCAGAAGTCTACACAGGAATGAAACAGCCCCACAGCCTGAGCCCGAGTCAGCTGGCACAGGCCAGCTGTGGGTTTTTCTTTGCAGTGTAGGCATACCTTAAATCTTCTACACAGCTTTGGAGTTTCTCACACATTGTGGATATTTACAGAAGTTGTATGATTCTTTTTTTTTTTATTTTTCATTATAGGGTGGTCCTTACCATGACACATTGCACAGTATTTTAGGAGCCTATACATGTTACAGACCCGATGTTGGCTATGTAAGTGAAGTTATATGTTGCAGTTATGTGGGAGCGTTTCTGTTCACTTGCTAGACAGTTCTAAAATGATTTTGAGGATTTTTGGTTTTGCTGTACATCTTGGTTATTTTGTGGTATATTTTATACAAAATGTTATATCAAGGGATATGTGCACTGTTACGTTTTGCTGTTACACTGCTAGATTTGAATGTTTTAATGAAGTAGAGATAAGACTTCGACAAAATCTAGGGCGCACATATGTGCTGAATGAAAATTGAAATATAAGCCATCTGGTTAAGTCACTCCTCTGAACCACATACTGTGTTTCACTGCAATCTTATTGAGGTGACAGCTTGTTAAAATTGTATCTCTTCTTCAAGATGGCCTCTGTGTTCACACTTCTGGGATGTGTGCCCTGGCACTGCAAAGCTTCTGGAACATTCTGTAAAGCAATGCCCATTGGGGCTGCATAAGCTCCCTCGCACCACTGAACAGTCAGAGTGCAGGTTATAAAAGCACTGTATAGCTCCAACTGCTTCATTCAGTTCTTTTTCTATAGCCAGGGGTGGACATAAGGGCATTCAGTCTGGCTCTAGATCAGTTAGTTATTTTTGGCAGGGTGGGAGTGGAGGAGGTGGTAATACCCCAAACCAGAATTTCCTTTTTCTCTTTTGTCAGTATATTTTCCATGTTTCAAGAATTGTTTCTGTGACTCTTGGCTGACCTGGTTCCTGAGGAACTAGAGAAGGGCAGATATCAGATGTATATATGGTATAGTTCATGGTCCTCTGTTCCTGGAAGCCAGTGTGTACACCCACTGTTCTACACATCTGCATCTTCACAGCTCAGGCCTACTTGGATTGGCAGCAGAAGCTCTAAGCTTTCCTCACTGAGGCCAGGTCCCTGGATCCAGCATCAGATCTGTTGTGTACCTCTGAAAAGGGATAGCAGAGACCATTTTTGGCTTCATTGTCAGGCAAATCGGGATAAGAAATCTCAGTTGGACAGATCAGAAACCATAGGTCCCTAAAAGGGATGGAAATGGGCAGTTGGTAGGCAACACAATGCTCAAATACATGGTGCTATAGTCCACACCAGCTGGGGTGTAAATTCTAATGGTGGTGGACCCTGCTGGTGCGCTAAAAGTTCCCTAGTACACATTAACATAATACTGTTTGAAACAGGACTACATGAATGTGCATTTGGGAACTTTTAACATGTGCCATCAGAATCTACATAGGCTAGTTAGTGCGCAACATGCTGGTGTGCATTAGAATTTACAGCCCAGCTAGTGTGGATAAAGTCCCTGTGTAGACAAGCTCATAGAGTAGATTGGTTTTATATATGTTAACCAAATTACTTCTAGCAACTTGCAGTGAATAGAAATTACACTCAATGCTGCAAAAGAAATGAATGAAAGAATCCACAAAGGGAAGAAAGGAAGGGAGGGAAATAGATGTTAAACTGGCTCTGGACTCTCCGGTAACATGCCCAGTCTGAGGTCTTGCAGAAAGGGAAGACATACAAATAGTCAATGGTAAAGCAGATATATGAAGCACTTCCCGTTGCCCTACTTCATTTGTTGAAGATGCTGCCCTTTCTGGTACTAAAGGTAGAAACCAGTGGACTTAAGATGACGACTGTGGCACTCGTAGGAGGCTGAAGTGTAGGTCCTCGTCCTCTGGTCAGGTTTTAGGAACCCCAAAAGCTGGCGTTGGACTTGATGTTCTTCTCTTTCTCCAGTGTTTCATCCATCTTCAGGCAGAAGAGATTCTTCCCTTCTCTATGGAAGACCTCCCATTTGGTGTGTGTGTCTGATAAAAGGCCAGACAATTGGAGCCAAAGTTTATAGTTTCAGAAATATCTGATCTGTGATCAGAACTGCAGCAAATGTCCATGCAATAGCAGTAGTCAACTAAGTGGTTGTGGCAGAGTACTGAGGCACATTAGCTGGGGTGAGTCTTAGTACCTGAAGGTCTTACTAAGGGCTCGCTCTCCCAGATCTAAAGTAGTATGATGGCATGCCTCTACTATTTCCATCAGAGATTTGTAGGGCTGCTATTTGTAGTTCTATTTACGCCTTTATTCAGTACTTCTGTCTCTCAACATAGTGTTTAGCTCTGATATTTCAGGAGAGCTGTCCTTGTTTATAATGTGAACGCCACAACCCAGTTTTCTGCAAGTGGGGATCCATGCACAGGCCACCTCAGAAGAACTGGTTCTTTGAGAGCCTTGCCTCTGCATAGTCACACTTCTGTCATCCTTTCCTTTTCCTGAGGGCTCTTTGGTTTACTGAAAAGAACTGAGATGGTTGTGGCCTTGTTAGAACCTCTGCTGTGAAAATTTGATGTCCTGAGAGGATGCTTATGTGGCCCCAATAAGCACGTACTTCTGGAAGGTTTACAAAACTCAGTGGTGCATCACACAAGTATGATTGTGAAAAGGCAACATTCTTGTAGTAATAGGTTACTCACTAGTAACTGTATCTTCTTTCTTTAGGTTCAGGGCATGTCATTCATAGCTGCAGTACTGATCTTGAATTTGGATACTGCAGATGCCTTCATTGCTTTTTCTAACCTTCTGAATAAACCCTGTCAGATGGCTTTTTTTCGAGTGGACCATGGCCTTGTAAGTACACAGGAAACGCTAATCCCTTTGTGCTTATACTGAAGATCTGTTCAGGTACAAGACAGAACTTCAGCAAGGGTTCATAGAACTTTGAAAAACAGACTATCTAACATTTCTGTGTTTAAAGCAACAGTTAAAAATAAAATTTACTGAAAGGGGAAAACTGAATGAAATCGCTGCCCAGTACTGTGTGATGCTCAGATTATTATGAGCACGATTATTCTAAGTGCACCAATTTAATGCATGCAATGTAGGTGGGAGCCCAAATCAGCTTAACAGCCTTACAAAAATGGATTGGAAGGTACTTTTTATCCCAAACTAATAGCTCAAAATTAACTACTGATGCTCTACAATTTGAATCAGGTTCCCCATTTCTCTCTCTCATAGTTTTGCTGTGTCAGCTGGGATTTGAAAGGTAGCTAAGGGAATTAGGCAACCAAATCCTTACTTCCTTAGACTCCTCTGAAATTCCCAGCTGGCACGTATAACATACTAGATGGGGAAAATACCAAAATTTCCAAACTTCATTCCAGTTGTCGTAGCTCTTGCAGATCTGCTGTAGCTGCCTCATGAGTTTTTTGTGAAAATCGCTTTTATTTGACAAAGAAATACATGACATTCTGTATGTCGTCCCTATTTTTCCTTTTTAAACTAGAAGGATATGCATAAAAATAGGATATTAGTTTCTTAAAAGTTCAAGTGGGGAAAACAGGTAGCGGGCACAGTGTGATCATTGTGGGAGTGACTGTCAGCTTTTCCTCCCTAGCCCTTGTATAGTAGGAGACTAATACATGTGACTGCTCTGTTGCAATTCCTGAAACTTGTCAGCAGTAGAAGCCTTTAAGGTGGCATGTTGCAACTCAATTCACATTGGCAACAGCAAGGTCAACACTGTTCTAACTCCAGTTGGCTGCACCCAGCAATAGAGAGGGAGCACTGCTGTGCTCATGCACACAAATACATTATCCATGAGGCTGGCAGCAGAGTGGTACTTGCTGGAACAATTTTTTTTCCAGTGGAAAATTAGTGCCTTGGTAGCCCCCTGGACTGTTGCCCTACAAATCAGTTTTAGCCCCTATTAACTAAATGGGAAGTGTAGTAAACAAATACTTTTAGGAAAGTGGTAGTGGTGAGAGCTTGTGGAAATAACACTACAGTTGTCCCCAATTTCCTGTCCTAGATTAAAATGCAAGGGAAAATCTTGCCACCCTTATGTACTAAGATGTAGTAAGGGAAAAGCAACAGACTTGATAGGATGATTTAAGATGAGGATGAGTTTTCTGATGGTTAGTAAGGAGAGCTTGAGATGGGATGTCTTTCCAGATCCAATTCTGATCTGCTGTGTAACTTTCTATGCCTGTTCAACCATCTGTGGAACAGATATGATAATCTGACACTAAACCTCTCAAGGTAAATGAGATTTATTGATCCAAGAGGTAAATTCAATAAATCTTGATTTGCCAAAATGAGAAATCGACATGCACTATTCATGCATTCTTAACGCTTTCTAAATGATCTAGAAATATTCAGTTTATGGCCATAGCACTATTAGTACTACTAGTAGTTTGTTGAGTAATTGCTTTATTGAATTCATGTTGCTTCGAGTCTATAGTTACATATTCAGTTCAGGGCTTCACTTTATTTCGCTTATAAATAAAAATTATACATCCATGCTCTTGTGGTATTCACAATATTTGAAACATGCCATATTTTTAAGAAAATGGTAGAATACACTATAGTGTCACATATAATCTTGAGTAAACATACCTACCAATTAATCCGTCAGGATCAAGATAAAATACCCCTTCAACTATTATTTCAGTTCTAGTAAGGCTGTCTGTCTAATGAAAGCAATATAGCACCAAATTTTTCAGACCATTGTAAGAGTGTTACATAAAATACAGTGTCTGGAATACTGTGCAATTGAAAAGCTTTAGTATGCACTAGCATTAACATCTAAATATTAAGATAGTTTAGAAGCTAGGACTGGACATTGCATTACCTACCTACAGTTTAGATTTATTTATTTTTTAAATTACACTATAGAGCAATAGAGTTCACAGCCAGCTGCAGGAATTCTGTACTGTTACTAATGCATGACTGGACAGTTTTTCTCCAGTTACACAATTCCCTGCACTCTAGTTCTGATTTGTGTGTTCACTGTGCAGCTTTTTCTCAATGACACATTGAATGCAGGGATTTTGCACAATTATTGTATAAGTATTTCTGTGCCATAATTATAGAAAAGAAATAATTATACAATAATTGTGCAAAATCCCTGCATTCAATGTGTCATTGAGGAAAAAAAAATATTTCTGTGCCATTCGGGCAGGTGGGGCTCATTAGCCCTGGAAGGCAGCCCACCTAGGAGAAGGAAAACTCTGATTTAAAACCTCCACTGCCTTGTGGCAATACCCACTCATGGGAAAGGCTAAGGGAGTCAACCCTGAAACCAAATCCGGTGTCGGAGTCCCGATGGCGGTCTGACATTGTCCTCGACGTCATTCCGGCAACTCCTGCGACGCCACTGGTGCCAAGTTGTATCGACATTGTCTTTCCCTTGGATCCATCAGCTGTGTGGAGAGGGGGGTTCTGCTGCATGGGCAACAGCTGTTCCTCCATATCACCCTGCCCTGGCTTGCGCCCTGGAGAGGACACTCCAGCTTCGCCTCACAGCGTCAACAAAACACAGGAAGCAACAGTTTACCGGTTATAAGCCTCCTGCTCGATTGGCGTAGAGCTGGCACCAGGGGTTGCTTCCGACGGTGGGAGGGATCACTACGTCTCACTGGACAACTATCACCCGCCTCAAGCTGGGCAGCCCCCAGCCAATAAGGTGTTGTCCCGCCACAGTTCACCTGCTTCACTGGGTGTGTGGGGCTTAGTGTACGTGAGTAACCGACAAGTGGACTGCGAACCATGCACCAGGCAACAACAAAAACATTTAAGAAACCAGCCCTCAAGTTAGGATGCTGGAACGTACGGACCATGACAACTGGCCTATCACAAGATCTTCAGGCAATTAGTGATGTTCGGAAGACTGCAGTCATCAACGATGAGCTAGCACGACTCCAAATCGACATAGTCGCTTTGCAGGAGACACGGCTGCCAGACGCTGGGACTCTCAGGGAAAAGAACTATACTTTCTTCTGGGAAGGGAAGAGTGCCGAAGAAATCAGAGAGTGTGGTGTTGGATTTGCCGTGAGAAATTCTTTACTGGGGATGGTGGAACCTGGTCAACAAGGAACTGAAAGACTGTTATCACTCCGACTCCACACATCTACTGGACCCATCAGCCTGATCAGCGTGTATGCACCAACACTCGGCGCCACCAGGGATACCAAGGATGAGTTCTATGACCAGTTAGACACGATCATCAGGAGTATCCCTAAAGAAGAGTACATGATACTACTGGGTGACTTCAACGCCAGAGTGGGCGCTGACCACGACTTTTGGCCATCCTGTCTTGGAAAGTTTGGCGTTGGAGAAATGAATGAGAATGGACAACGACTTCTGGAACTGTGCTCGTACCATGACCTCAGCATTACCAACTCATTCTTCCAGACAAATCCTCAACACAAAGTGTCCTGGAGACACCCTCGCTCCATGCACTGGCACCAACTCGACCTGATTATCATCAGGCGGTCTGCCTTGAAGTGCGTCCTGCTTACTCGCACCTTCCACAGTGCTGACTGCGACAGTGATCACTCGCTGGTGTGCAGCAAGATGAGGCTACAGCCAAAGAAGATCCACCACTCTAGACCAGAGGGCAGACCCCGCATCGATGTGAGCAAGACCGCACACCCAGACAAGGCAGAGAAATTCACCCATGAGCTCTCCGAGGTGCTGAACTGTATGCCTCCCAGTGGCTGCACCAAAGAGAGACGGGACCACATCAGAGATGCAGTACACAGCACAGCCATGAAAGTTTTTGGAAAGAAACGAAACATGAACAATGACTGGTTTGAGGCTAATTCCGCCACACTCACTCCAGCCATTGAAGAACGCCGCGCTGTTCACCTGGAGTACAAGCGTTCCCCCAGTCAGAGGACTCTACAAGAGTATCGATTTGCCAGGAGCAAAGTACAGAGACTAGCTCGACAGTGTGCAAACGATTACTGGCTCCAGCTCTGCCGGAGCATTCAACTATCTCCTGACACTGGAAACATCAGGGGAATGTATGATGGCATCAAGAAGGCCATGGGACCCACAAAGAAGTGGAGAGTGTCACTAAAGTCTGCAACAGGCGAGAACATCCAGGCAAGGGCAAGCAGATGGATAGATGGGTGGAGCACTACTCTGAAGTATACTCCAGGCAAAACACCATCACCGAAGCTGCCCTTAATACCGTGGATGGTTTTCCTGTTGAAATTGAGCTGGACAAGAAGCCCACCATGGAAGAACTGAAGAAAGTCATTGAGAACTTGTCCACAGGAAAGGCTCCAGGAAAGGATGGCATCCCACCAGAAGTTATCAAGTGTGGCATCAACGTCCTCCTAGAACACCCCCACGACCTCCTCTGTCAGTGCTGGGACGAAGGTGCAGTACCTCAGGATATGAGAGACTCCAACATCGTGACCCTCTACAAGAACAAGGGTGATAGAAGCGACTGCAACAACTACAGAGGCATATCGCTCCTGAGTGTTGTGAGTAAAGTCTTCGCACGAGTGATCCTGAATAGACTGCAGAAGCTTGCTGACAGAGTTTACCCAGAGTCACAGTGCGGGTTCCGAGCAGGGAGATCTACAACCGACATGGTTTTCTCCTTAAGGCAGCTGCAAGAGAAATGCAGAGAACAGCATAAGCCGCTATTCCTTGCCTTCATAGACCTGACCAAAGCTTTCGACCTTGTGAACAGAGATGGGCTGTTCAAGATCCTGGCAAAGATTGGCTGCCCACCGAAGTTGCTGAGCGTGATCCAGCCTTTTCACGACAACATGAAAGGCACAGTACTGTATGATGGCTTGTCCTCCGATGCCTTCGACATCCACAGTGGAGTAAAACAAGGCTGCGTTCTTGCTCCCACACTCTTCGGCGGCATCTTTGCAGCGTTGCTGAAACGTGCCTTTGGAAATTCCACAGAGGGAGTCTATCTCCACACCCGGTCTGACGGGAGACTTTTCAGTCTGGTTCGACTAAAGGCCAAAAGCAAGGTACGGGAGGCAACAATCAGAGACATGCTGTTTGCAGACGACGCTGCCCTGGCCACCCACACAGAAATCGATCTCCAGCGTCTGACCGTTTTTCCAGAGCTTGCGAAGAGTTCGGGATGACAATCAGTCTTCAGAAGACCAAAGTTATGGCCCAGGATGCAGAACATCCAAGCATTGCCATCAATGACTCTGTGCTAGAGGTGGTCAGTCAGTTCACCTATCTCGGATCTACCATCATGGACAACCTCTCACTGGACCCTGAGATCAACCATAGAATCGGCAAGGCCTTCACAATTTTGGCCAGTTTGTCACAGAGTATGGAACAACAACATGCTGACCATCAACACAAAGGTCTCTGTGTACTGCGCATGTGTGCTAAACACTCTTCTCTACGCCAGCGAAACTTGGACTCTCTACGCTTCGCAAGAAGAGAGACTGAACGCCTTCCACATGCGCTGCCTCCGTCGCATACTTGGGATCACTTGGAGTGATCGAATGATGAACAACGAGGTGCTGGAACGTGTCAAGATCTCCAGCATGTTCACTCTCCTCTGTCAACGCCGCCTCAGATGGCTTGGCCATCTAAGTCGTATGGAAGATGGACGGATCCCCAAAGACCTGTTGTATGCTGAACTTGCCTCTGGAAACAGAGCTACAGGACGGCCCCACCTTCGCTTCAAGGATGTCTGTAAGAGGGACCTGAAGACTGTTCAAATTGACATCAACAGCTGGGAAGAGCTCGCCCAGGACAGATGCAGATGGAGACACGCTCTGACCACTGGATTGAAAACTGGCGAAGACGAGCTGCGGCAGCTTGCCGAGGAAAAGCGGGTTCAACGAAAAAGGAAGCAGCGGCTCCAACCCACAGTTGACACCGCCTTCAAATGCAGCAAATGCAATCGAGACTGCCACTCTCGTGTGGGGCTCTATAGCCACAATAGACGCTGCACAACCATCAACTAAACGTTCCCCATGGGCGCATATCCATCGTCTCTCGAGACTAACGGACGCCAACAACAACAATTTCTGTGCCATGTAATCGCTCTTTGGTTGCTCTAAGTTCTTATTCTGCTCCTTGGCTCAGTTTTCCAGCTGTTTGCTTAACACTTCAGTCAGCTGAAACAGAAAAGCTCCAGAATGTACACGGAAAAAAGACGAAAAATATTAAAAAGCAAAGAAAATGGGTCTGTCAAATGGCTAAAGGGGACTTAAAAAAAAAAAAAAAAGACTCACTTCCATCCACTTCGCTTTCCCTTGTGTGATACCAGCAGTACTTTTGTTCCCACCACAACTGTTGTATTTGTGCTGGGAGAATCTGAGCCTTTTCCTCCCATTTTAGTTTTTGGTGCATATTGTAACCAAAAATATATTAATGGGGGGAGAGGGGAAGAGCCTTGCTGAGCCAGTGGGATTGAGAGATGGCATGATGAGGGAGGAGTAAGAAATGAGCAAATCTTTTGTTTTTAACTCTTTAACAGTTTATCTCTCCATCTGTGTGACAAATCATATTGTGTTTTGTATTTTATTTGGATATTTAATCACAAATTTCACAATCAATTTCTGTCCTCCTATTAAAGGTCTAGTAGGACACTGAACTGGGAGTCAACCTGGTTTCTGTTTCCATCTTTGTTACTGATTTGCAGCGTGACCTTCAGCCTTCTCTGTTTCCCCCCCTGTAAAATGCAAATGATGCTTACCCTCCTTCGTAAATCACTTTGAATACTATGAGTGAAAATTGTGTGCAAGAGTAAACTTGTCCTTATTAACTCTCTAATAAGGATTAATAAACTTCTTAGCTTCCAGCCTCACTTTATTGGTTGTAAACTCTTTGGACCGGAATTCATTTAGTCTAAGATTACTGCATAAATAGAAAGCACCCTTAAGTTATCATTATCATAATAATCTTCCATTGCATTTAAGTGCAGTAGCCAGTAAATTGCTTATTTCACCTGCTGGTGTTTTTCTTTCCAAAAGGAAACTGGCCCAGATCCAAAACAATAATTTCTTCAATGGAACAGCTTTAGGAGGATATATAAAATGGAACTCAAACATACATGCACATGCAGGCACTTAGCCAAATGTTTACACAAAGGACTTAAGTACTTTACAGTGTATAATTCATATTGTTGGGGTTTTGTGCCTGTTTCAAGAAGCAGTCCTGAAATTAAGATCCTTAGAATGTCGATTGGGGGGGTGGGGAGAGTTCACTAATACCTAATGATTTTTCTTTTGTTTTTCCCAGATGTTGACCTATTTTGCAGCATTTGAGGTATTCTTTGAAGAAAATCTGCCAAAGTTATTTGCTCACTTCAAAAAAAATAACTTGTCTCCTGACATCTATCTTATTGATTGGTAAGACTGTCAAAGTACTGTATAATTATAAATGTGTACATACTAGCTTTTAGCGTCGTATACATGTTTATATAATAGATAATGAGTTTACAAAATGTGTAGGGTTAGGTCAGCATTTCTATTTAAGTACTTTCTTTCAGCAAAGAACTTTGTTTCAATTTTAACATAAAAACTACATTTTAACAGTAGACCATTTTTTGAAACAAACTCCTGTGCACGCTATAAATAGAAACTTATTTCTATAAGCAGTTTGTGATGTTCATCTAACCTTTTATCATACTCATGGTTGAGTTGTGTTCATGCATCAGCTTATTTCGCAAAACAGAGCTTGCACCTCCATATCTACCACACATCTATCATATCCTCCACGGGAGCTGCTAAGGAAAATTCTCTGGCTCTGATGCGTTGGGCACACACATACCTAAGTGGAATACATGGCTGAATCTACTCGAAGAACCAGTGTATTTAAATCATACTATTCTAATAACAAGAGTTCCACTGGTGGGTTTTAGAGACTCAGGGCTTGCTATCAAGCAATCAGTATGTGTAGCATAGTACGTTTGTGCAGAGCCTGTGTACAGAGTATCCTTTGGAAAGGTCTGTTCCTTCCCAGGAGTAAATGAAAGAAGATACGATTGTTTCAAATTATAACGATTTGGTTAATGCTGAAATAGAAAAATCTCTGCCATCCAACAAACTTATTTGTATCCGTAATCACTAACGGACCTAATCAGAATGGGATCGCTATTGTAGCAGGTAGTGTATGAATGTTAGAAGACACAGGCCCTGCCCTGAAGATTGCAGTGCAAGTTAATAAAGATTCAACAAGTGAGGATAGGTAACAGTACAAGGAAAGAGAGGGAGGACTAGGGTATACAGTTGAATGGTTCAACAGTGTGTATAACTGGATTCTAAGAAATTTAGTTTTTAGAGAAGGTTTTGTGCAACTAAACGGATGTTATAAAAGGATAAAGTAGATGGCATTTCTATTATAAAGTCTGACTTGGGTTTAACGTGTGTGCTTCAGTTATGGCAGGCCAAAATTTGACACCCTGATGCAAAATTCTGTATAAAGTAATTTTGATTAAATAAAAACTCACGGACTGTTGCTCATCATGGTCATCCCATGGCATCAGTGCTGACTTCTGCTGTAATGATACTTTTGCAAGTTATCCATGATTGTGCTCGCATTGTGTGGCAACCCAAAGGCCAGCCAGCACTCCCCAACATACTTGTTTGTATATGCACATTTTTATCATAACAGAGCTGAAAGGAGCAGGGACCTGTAGTATGTTCTCCTCCCCTGATTCCACCTAACAGCATCCATGGCTGTATTTAAGTTACTCTAATATCTGGCATCCCTTTATTTGTTAATAAACCCCTCCTATCCGCAGTATTATACATCAAGGCTGATAACCATGGTGATACCAGTGCTAATACCGTTACCCCTAAGGGAAAGCACATGCATGATAGGGACAGGAATGTGCTACGAGCTAGTGGCACAGCTGCCTCCCTGTCCACTGAAAAGGAAATAAATGTTTGATCCACAAAAAAACAAGCACTGCTCTATTACTTCAACTTGTGATAAATTCAGCTGGGTTTCAGAGCAGTAGCTGGGATTTCTGATAGTTGAAAATATTTCAGTTTGAAATTCTGTTAGTCTGTGCTATATCAATTTTTAAGCATTGTTTTCCTGTGCACTGTTTTGTTCACTAATCCATGGAGTCTAATGACAAACCCCAGGGATTTATACATAAACTCCTAACATTGAGATAATTATCCCAATTCCTTTCAATTTGGGAAGAGAATAGAGTATGATTAGTGCTTTCAGAGTGATCCTTTTTATCCTACAAGTAAATCTTTTCCCTAAAGGAGAGGTTATTCTAGTGCATGGAGCTGAAAATTTCTGTAACTTTCTGCATAGCTGCCATTGTTATGCACATGGATAATTTAGGCCAGGACTGAAGTCATGACAACAGAACAGCTTTTATGGATAAAGACAGAGCAAATGAACACATTCATCATCCAGTTTTAATGATTGATAGTCTCTAGAGCTGACAGAATGTTTGCCATGTGCCCTGGTGACCACGTAGTGTTTCAGGGCCATTTTAATCACTCCACAGTTACGCTGCACTGTTCAGTATAGAGCTTGTTGCTTAGGAAACTTGGGTATCCTTTTACATACATTTGACTACAGGGCTTAACGATTGTTACATTGATTCAAATGAAAGGGCTTTTTACATGGGGCATGATTTCCACAAATCTGTTAGACGTGCATGTAGATTACAGCAACAAAGCCAGTCACCAGTAAGAGAGGATTTAAACAAAAAAGCAAAACTCTGCTACTCTGGGAAACTGGTATTTTCCATTCTTTGCCCCTTCTCTGGCTTGTCTGTTCTTATATTTAAGAATTAAGGTCTGCATGGAATGCATTGTTCTCTTATTTCATGTTTTCTACTTTTCTTTTTTTACAAACCACCATGATCAGATATATAAATAAAACAGGAAAATTTTAGTATTGAATTTTCATGTCTTTTGGTTCTGTTTACAAAAATGGGCAAGCATTCTCCCCATTTTACAGATAGGGAGATGTGATTAAGTAATTTGCCCAAATTCATACAGCAAATAAATAAATTCGGAAACTACTTTCTTCCAGAGGGAAGAGCATGATGTGTCATTTAGGTATTATTCAAATAATCTGATAAAGCAAGCAGAAGAAGTCTCTGAAAGCCTGCAAAGTTATTCCTTTTTAATTGAAAGCAAATGGCATCAAAACTATACGCATAGAATTGCATTTTGTCTTCTGATTTATTCTGTTGTGCTAATTCTTGCTGTTATAACAACTCCATTTTAAGTACAGGATAGGCCTCCTATGGTAAATACTACATCAGTTAATATTCAAGCAGTAACTACTATTTATTTACTATACATAGAAGTTCGGTTTCTTTTATAAAACTTCAGGGAATTGAGGGAAGAGGGTTTAAAGTTTGATTTATGTGATTTGCTGACCTCTGCTGGAGGAAAAATTCTGCAACAGTTTGTTCATAGGAACACTGTGATCATTCAGAATGCTAGAAAATATACTTGCAGTATAGCTGTAGCCACACTCTCAGTGCAGAGGTATAGTTAGAAGCTGGAATTAGTAATGATACAATATGAATTACTTGTTTCGTTATCTGTAGTCTAGTCTAATATGGTAGAATGGGATGCCAGTGACTCTACACTGAAATTTGGTCACTACTGTGATGCTAGTAGCGTGAATCAAAACAGATTTGTCTTCCAGAATGAAGATGAGTGAACGAAGGAGTTGGAGTATCACTCCACTTCATACTGCAATAAAGTCAATATTTTGGGTAATTCGGAGGATCTGTGGGGCACTGTTCCCTCTAAGCTGTGCGCGCGTGCACAGATCCTAAACCCGGCGCACACGGCGAAACACTGCGCACACAATTTTAAGTAAAGTAAAATGAAATACTACATCAGAGCCAGGCCAAAAAATCATTTACGGGCGACTTTTGACATTGTCTGCCTGCCGTCTATCAATACAGCCAGATTATTAGGCTGGCAAGGGGGGGAAGGGACAGGAGGACAATGAATCGTACCCCTCCCCACCAGCACTTCGAACGCGGAACGTTGATCACATCGGGACGGTCGGGACCCATACATCTCCTTGTTATAAGCATTTTACTCACTTGGGCGCATTTGCCTCTTGGCGCACAGATTTGAACTCTGCTTCAAAAATTTGCACAGAAGAAAGTTTTTGCACACACGGCCTGTCAAAAATTAGAGGGAACATTGCTGTGGGCCCTTGGAGGCTAGTGAGGATGTGGTTTCAGTACCAAGAGGAGGTTTTCCTTTAGGCTATTATTTCTGTAGCCTTTCTCTGGCACATTCATCTACTCACGCAGTTTGAATTACCCGATCTTTTGCCTGTGATTGACACATTTGCCTCTCCAGTCATCAATTCCCCGCTGGGTATCTTGCCATCTCTTTAAATTCAGGGTTGCCTGAACTAACCTTTACCCGCAAGTCCAGGCCTGACTGACCAGGAGAATAATTGTATTCAATAGTGACAGAAAATGGGAGCGGGGAGAATATTGGAGGAATCATCAGTTCCTCTTTCTCCCTTCAATACACACTCTGGCTGAGTCCAAATCTTGCAGATTCTTCCTACACAATGTTAGTAAGATTCAATCTTAACTGTGGCCACACCGCTAAAGCTGTTGTTGAAACCCTCATCTCCCATCATGATTACTAGAACTGCTTTCTCTGGACACCTCAACACCCATGTTGTCCCCTCCAGACTCTATTCAAAATACAGTCTCTAAAGCAGTGGTCCCCAACCTTTCTGTGGCCCACCAGTTTGGTGGGCAGCGATGCTCCTCGGTGGCATTCCGGCGGGGAGGCTGCCGCTGGAAAAGCGCCTCGGCGGCAGCTTCTCTGCCAGAAGTACTCCTCGGTGGCATTCCAGTGGCAGCTTCTCCGCCCTGATGGTGGGTGCACATAAATGCCCCAGCGGGTGCCGTGGTGCCCGCGGGCACTGCGTTGGGGACCACTGCTCTAAAGTAATCTTCCTGGCCTATATGTCTGGTTTTTTTTAATCCTACCAGCCGCTTCCCTTTCTCTGTTGCATTAAGTTCAAGCTTCCTGTGAGCACCCTCAAAATTAAACACTGTTCCCCTACCTTCTTATCTCATCACCAGAACTTTTCCACCCTTGTGTTCCACCAGCTATGTCAGTCATGTTGCTCAATTTGTCTGTTCCCCCCCCCCCCCCCCCCCCAACCATTGCCACACCTTCATCATCATCCTCTGAGCTGGGTATCAAAGCCCCACTACTCTGTCCTTATACAAATCCTGCCTAAAAGACCTACTTCTTCCGTGGCAGCTGGAACAAACTAAATAAGCCACCTATTTCACTTGTATATCCTGAAAGAACTACTCATCTGTATGGAGGGGAGCAGGGTCAAACATTGGGAGATGCATGGCATAAAATCCCTGGAATTTAAGCTGGAAATTAGCATGGGAAAAGACAAAAGGAGTTGGGGCTGGGGAGGGCGGTGGGGAAACTTAATTTATAAGACATGCCTAATGTCACTCAGGCTACTCTGTATATAACATCCCTTTTCCCCCAGTCTTTCTCTTTATGGATTTTATTCCCATTAGGGAAAGGAACTGGGTCTTCCTATAGGTATGTACGTCACCTAGCCCATTTTGAATAGCTTTGCAATCTAAATTATACGTTCTGTGAAACCAGTGTAAAATACCAAAGATAAATGATCTTTCCAGTAGCTGATCACTAACTGTTATTCAGCTGTTATTTAAGACTTGTGTACCTCTGTGCTGCTGCTTACATTTTTTTCTTACACCCTAACCCTAAGGATTTTCCTCTGTTTTCAGGATATTCACATTGTATAGCAAGTCTTTGCCACTAGACCTTGCATGTCGTGTCTGGGATGTGTTCTGCCGGGATGGAGAGGAGTTCCTATTCCGTACAGCCTTGGGAATATTAAGACTTTTTGAAGATATTTTGACCAAAATGGATTTTATTCACATAGCCCAGTTCCTAACAAAGTTACCAGAGGACTTGCCTTCAGAAGAATTCTTTACATCTATTGCTGCGATTCAGATGCAAAGTAGAAACAAAAAGTGGGCTCAGGTAAAGAGAACTTATTTGTCTGTCTTCTCTGTATAACAAATGAAGGTGTATTTGGCAATGCCTGGGAAAATGTATAACAGTGCAGTGGAGTGTATTTTATAGTTTGGTAGGCTTGTAGATCACTTTATAATGCTGGCAGGTGAACATTTAGTGAAAAGGCTGGTTGTCCTGAATGTTTCCCCTCTGGAAATCAGGAGCTGGATCAGTACTTGTTACGATAAAATTGTGGTGGATCCAAGCTTGAGGAGTGGCAATGCACAGCATTTTTCTCCTTTCTCCTATTAATTGCAAAGGAGGCTAAAGAAAACTCAGACATAGAAGTTGAGTATTACAACTTCATATTCTTAAAAAAAAAAAAAATTTGGTTTGGTTTGTGGGAAAAGATGAGAACTGAATCCTATATGAATTTTCTCCACTCCATCGGCACTCTGTTGCCAAACTGTTGTCATTAACATGCATCCTAGAAATCCAATTGCCCCAGAAAACCTGGAATTTGCATCTTTTTACAGAGAATCTTTCATTTTTACATTTTGTGAAAAAATAAAAACATATTTACTATTAACTAAATTTTACTGAAAGTACCAATGTCAGTTATTCAGTGCATGCAACCTCCCCCTCTTGTGGTTGATTTTTGAATGCGCTTTACATCAATAAACTGCTTCGACATATAGAGGTTTGTGATACAGCATGGCCAGAAGGCAGCAGGAGAGTGATCTAGGATGAGGAGAAGCCTTATTCCCTGTAGATTAATTAAAAGCACCTGAGACCAATTAGAGCACCTGAAGCCAGTCACCTGATAAAATCCCCCTGCTTCAATCAGCCAGAGGAGGAGCTGGAGCAGAGTGAGGAGGAGCTGGAGCAGAGTGTGGTTTGGTGGTGGAGCAGAGTGTGGTTTGGTGGTGGAGCAGAGTGTGGTTTGGTGGTGGAGCAGAGTGTGGTTTGGTGGTGGAGCAGAGTGTGGTTTGGTGGTGGAGCAGAGTGTGGTTTGGTGGTGGAGCAGAGTGTGGTTTGGTGGTGGAGCAGAGTGTGGTTTGGTGGTGGAGCAGAGAGTGGTTTGGTGGTGGAGCAGAGAGCGGTTTGGTGGTGGAGCAGAGAGCGGTTCGAAGGAAAGTGGAGGAGAGTTTTGAGAAGTGCTGCAGCAGGCTAAGAAGACCAAGATCCTAGGTAAAGGGACACCTGGCTTGTGCAGAGGGAAGGCAGGAAGCCCCACAAGCTGAAGGTCAGGAGAGGGAAGTAGCCCAGGGGAAAGAATCACTGGTACAAGTGGTTCACCTACTATCATAGGGCCCCTGGGCTGGGACCCGGAGTAGAGGGTGGGCCTGGGTCCCTCCCTCTCCACTCCCCTTCCCTGGGATACTAGTGGGATAGCTGTTACCCCAGTTCAGGGGCAAGAAATGGCACCCTGAAACCCCCCCACAAGAAGAGAGAGTGTGGGACCCATCATAGTAGTGCCGGCAATTTGCCACAGGTTATTCAACAGCATATAGGGGTTTGTGTTTTAACACATCTCAAATTCCACTTCAGCCTCTAGATGTGAGTAATTAAATTATGAAAAGATGCTGAAAACTTTTGTCACCCTTAAAGTCCATGTCATTGAGTTTGGCAAGGACAAATTTCAGACTGATGGTAATAGGCTGTTCTGTACTGTATGCAGCAGGTCTGTAGATTACATTCAAAGGCAGACAATTGTAGAACATATGGAAAGTGCTAAACATAAACTGAATGAAAAGAAATGAAAAGGCTAAAACAGCAGGGCCATCGACAACAGTAAAGAAACAAGGCACTGTGACTGGATTATTCTATTAATTTTATTTTATCATAATGATTGACACTGATAGGCTTCAAACTTGCTTAAAATTGTAAATATATCAATAAAACATGCTCAACTAATACCTATATATATGGTGGGTAGGGAAACAAGTTCAGTGGTTCATTTTTAATTGTGGAAAACCACGTATTTGTATGTGTGTTTGTTTTTTATCAGAGAATTTTGTTTTATTATTGAAAACTAGGATCCCCAGTCATAACCTCAGCCAAATAGTGGTCCAATATGGCAAAGCAAATTTGGCTTTCTGCTCATACCTCTGCAGAGAAAGAGGCTACTTACCGGTAGCTGCATTTCTTTGTGTGCTGAAGTGAGAAAATGTAGAGATCACAAACAGTTGTCCTGCAACAAATGTTTGTTTCGAGTGTCCGGGCTACAATGTATAAATGTGTTCACTTCAGTGCCTTGCCCTAGACAAGCAAGTCAGTGCAGTGCCAGTTGAGATCTTCATTTGAAACCCAGTAACTCAGTCTTTTTCTCTGATAGTTATTGCTACCACTGTCATCATCTAACATAACATTTATTCACTACAGTCTCAAGCAATTAAGATTCGTTTCGTAATATGTTTTTTCTCAGGCAATTTCTGGTGGCAGAAAGAGATGTTCTCCTATAAGCATGGCAAAGAGTAGAGAACCCAGCCCCATGACTCCGTGGTGCATGGTTTTGGTTTTTCCCCCTCACCTTAGATTTTGTACCTTGTCAAATGGGATGGAAAAGTGACACAGTGCCCACATGGCAGTGCCCCAAAGTCTTGTCATGTTAGCTGTGTTTCAGACCTCCCATTTAGTGCAGAGGATCTTTCAAAGTTTGAAAGTAAGTTCTTTAAATATTCTTGCTCTGAGGTAACTGAATGGGAAAATCATGCAATAGCTTGTTGGTGCACTGTAACCAAAACATATGTTAAAGTATATTTTTAACTTCATTGTGTGTTTTTTTTTTTTTTCTTCCTCTCAACTCCCATTTTGGAATGTCTAGGTACTGGTTGCACTGCAGAAAGACAACCGGGAAGTGGAAAGAGGAAGCCCTTCACTCAAACACTGAAACTATGGTTGCCTCAAGTTGTCATCCAAGGGAACAGAATCTGAAGTGGGAAACGTATGTCAAGATAAACTCAATACGTAGAGCTGCAAATAAGTGTGTTTTGAGTTTTGTTTAGCACTGGAATTGGCCTTAAAGAAAAAAATGGAAAAGAAAAACTTTTAAGTAACAAAACCAAGGCTTAGCCTTAAGAAGCTTACTAGAATGAGTGTTTGCTGTGGACAGCATTATACATTCTGCACTTTTAACAAAGGCAATGAAACCAGGCAATTTTTAAGCTTGCCTTTTTTATTTCAGTATAAATATTTTTAAATACTGGTAATTTGGTAACAGTGTGAGTTGCTTTGAAAGCTACTGCTCAGTTTGATTCTTAACCAGAATATACATGCATAAGAGTAGGTGGATTTGGAGAACCTGTTCAGTAACTGGTGCTGGAGTTCATAGTTAAGTGAGGTAAGAACCACTTTCTTAGAAATGTCCCCTATTTTTAAAAGCTATAGGCCTCATTTACCAAAGAGACTGTTAAATTAAAATAGAACTACATTCCATCCCATTAACTGAAAACGAAGAGCAAACATAAACACCATGATAAGAAGAAAATACACTTAAAAACTAGGGAGGGAGGAGTCAGACTAGCAGTACAGCAGAAGAGTCCATTTTCAACCTGCCTTGCAACAGTGTTTCCCAATATGGATGCATTGGGAAAGTGCCGCATTAATCCCACTGGGTACTAAGCTCTCCAAGGGCTGATCTGTAGTATTACTATAGCATTATTTCCCATTGGCTCACTCCCATGCCCCTATTGAACGGAAGTAAGATGCTAGTAAATGGTAATTAGCAAGTGAGATTTGCTGGGGAAAGTGTCAAGAAATGGTAATTCACTAATAGGATGAGTAAAATTCATCCATCGATCTAGTTCTTTTTGAGGATAATGGTGTTTTTAAGACCAGCCTGTACCACATGGTACTACGCTTGAGCAAGTTACGCAGATGGCAAACTGCAGTTGCATATTTCCGTTATACAGCTAAAATTTTCACTGCCTTCATCAACTGAATGTTTGATTGTAAATCGTAAGTATCCATGATTTACATTGTACACTATACAAAAAACTGCGTGGGATAAATTGCTTTATAAATATGAATTTCAACACTGAAAAGGGAAAATAACTGAAGCAGTATGTATTTGATAGCTGTAAATGGGAATTTCTGAATCCTCTCTAGCTTTGGATCTTATGTTCAGCATCACCCTTCAGTCTGTCTTTACGCTGACTGCTCTGATGTTGTCTGAAACACAAGTATATATGAGTGAAAACTGGAACTAACACAACTGGATTAAAAGTGGAAGTATACTTGCGCACACTATTGAATTCCAAGTACATACAGTGTATAATGTAAAATGTTTATAGGATACGTGCAAAATACTATCCATTAGTGAAGTAATATATTTTCCTTAAGTGGTATTTTGACTGTAATCTTAAAAAGACTCAAATGCAACAATGAATTTTCCAAATAAGTGCTTCAGGATTCTGTCACTTCAGAGTATGTAATGCAAATGCAGCTTGCAAGTCTGTTACCTCTTTGGCCTCTCTTCCCCTACCTCACTTTGTATACCTACCATAATTAGCTACTTAGCTTATTTCTGTGCTGGCCCTTAATTTCTTCAGTAACTGGCAGCATAGTAAAAATTCTTGTGAGTGTAAATGTCCAGGCATCAGAATGGCATTTCCATTCTCTCATCAGAAATTGCTTAGTTTTGGTCCTTAAATGACTGGTATTGACATTGTAGATGCTATAAAGTGCAATAGAAAGTTGGAAAGTCAGTACCTTTTGATCTGTTATCTTTTTAATATCACAGATATGCCTTTTTTGTGAAGGAGTATAGAGGCCTATCATCCAGAACATTTGCACTGTACATTTACGTACTATACATGACGTATTTATGTAGACCAACTTTATCCTCAGTATACATCCAGTTAGATGGTACTGTAGCTGGCTTTGAAACGGTAACTTAGTCTTCATTGCAACTTAATTTGTAGGTCCCTTTAAACCTAGTGTGTCAGAACATGGTTCACCTACTTTATTGGAATGCAATGTTTAGCCACTGGATATTTAGCAGCCATCTCATTTTGCTCCCCACTTAATCGGCTGTTTAATGTTAACACTGAAAATGGGCTTGGTTGTGGAAAAAGGCCTGCTGCAGCACTTGTGCACTGTTTGTTACTTGCAGATGTAATTATTTTGTTCTGTGGTTGATTTTTTTGTTGTTCTTAGAAGATGTATATATTTTCTCATTGATTTATTTGTGTACATAAAGGTATGTTCTTTAAGTAATGAAGAAAAGCAATGCAATAAGGAGCTTTGCACAGTTTGTTTAAAAAAAACAACCCTGTATTTGGGAATTTTTTTCACCTGCCTAAAGATGCAGATGTTTAAACTTTTCAGTATACTTGATTTGAAAATACACTTGAATTTTGATGCTGTTGAGATGTGTAATAATAGAATAGGATTATTTGCCACTATAGCTTTTTAATTTTCTGACAGCATACCAAATATCTTAATTAGCTATTAAAGAAGGTTTTCATAATTAAATTCAGGGATTGCATACCAGATTTTGCCAACTTGATTTTATTGTTCAGGTGTTCAAGGATACGTGTAACATGATTCATTGAGATTCCCCTACTCTCCATCAAAACAGAGAGTTGTTCTTTACCCCCCCAGAGGTTTTAAAAAAATGAAAATGCTGCAATAATTTAAAGTCTGCAACTTTCACTTTTACATGCAGCAAATAAGAGAAACTAGGAAGACTACAACCTGGTTTGGGATTTTGTGCAACCTGCACTTTACAATAAAATATTTTGCATCTTCAATCAGTAATAGTCAAAATGTATCATTTAGTAAAGAATTTCATTTTGAAAGGTACTTTATAATGGCTTCTATTTTTGAATGTTTTAAATACTAGAATATGTAAAGAACTATTGAGACACTCTCTGTATATCATGTTTGTTTTTATGTATGATTATCAATGTTTGTTTCGGTAAGTGTATCAAACGAACTTTTTTGAACTGTAAATATGGTTTTATTAAATAAAGTAATGTAAAGTTATCTAGATCACATGGTGTCAATTACAGTGTAATCCAGGCCGAAGTTCCTGAGTTTATACACCAGTACCCAACCTGTTGATAAGGAATCAACTCCTCTTCCTAACTCCATTAGAAACTCCAACTTTGCATATGCTACAAATTCATAGTGTATTTTTTTAAAAACTGTTTATTTTCCCTTCCCTGTTCTGACTGCTATAATCCCAGTCTGCTTGAAAATATTTGGAATTGCTTCCTTTTTTTCAGATAGCACATACTGGCACATAAACCTGAAAATCCCTTTCTTTGTAAACCTTAACAATTCCTGTATGATGCCATATTGTACTTTCCCATAGGAAGGGAACAAAGGGTCCATGGATCTCCTGAGTCTCGTGTTACAGTCAGGGGTCAGCACCACTATGTTGCGCGATGGTAATTTTGTCAAGTGTCCGGACTTAGTGATGGACATTGGCGGGGGTTGGGAAGGGGCTCTGGGCTGAGGCAGGGGTTTGGGGTGTGGGAGGGGGTGTATGGGCTCTGGGCTAGGGGTGCAGGTTCCAGGGTGGGGCCAGAAATGAGGGGTTCAGGCAGTGGGAGGGGCTCTGGGCTGGAGCATGGGGCTGGGAGGGCTCCAGGTCGGGGTGCAGGCTCTGGGGTGGGACTGAGGATGACTGGTTTGGAGGGCAGGAGGGGGATCAGGGCTGGGGCAGGGGGTTGGGGTGTGGGAGGGGTCAGTGGTGCACGCTTCTGGCAGCGCTTACCTCAAGCAGCTCCCAGAAGTAGCGGCATGTCCACCCTCCAGCTCCTACATGGAGGTGTGGCCAGGCGGCTCTGTATGCTGCCCTCTCCACAGGTGCTGCCCCCGAAGATCCCATTGGCTGTGGTTCCCGGCCAATGGGCTGGAAGCCACAGAGTCAGCACTTGGGGAAGGAGGACGGAGGCAGTGTGCCTGCAGAGGCGCCTGGCTGCGCCTACGCCAGCAACAGCAGGGATGGGGAGACACTTGCGGGGACACGAGAAAAGAAATTCCTAAGGAAGTTGCATAAGTTTGGTTTTTTTAACAGCTGCAGAGTGCATTTGCTCCCTACATTCTTCCCCCCCCCATCTCAGTCAAACCTCCACACTGAGGAGCTTCTTTTCCGGGCCTACTAGCCTTTCCTCCCCAGGCCATATGTACCTGAAAGTGAAAGGAATGTTAGTTCTTGCTGCTTAATAGTCTTAAAAGAAAATGGCTTACATGACACTTTGTTCCTTCTGTCTTAAGCCTCAAGTAAAAGAAAGTGTAAGAAGGCTATTTAAAGGGAATCCAACTACACTGGTAGGGATTTGGAACATGCATCAAAAAGTAGGAATAATACATATTGCTCCTCTGGAGTAGTGGGGAGAGTAAGTACAACAGAATGTAGAGCAAGCTTCATAAATGCTATGGTGAGAGAGAACTGGAACTTGATCATCATTCTGAGGCTGAGGTAGATAGAAGGTAATTCTGTTACAGGGAGTCCATTACTCATATGTCCTTACCTTTTACCAAAACAATTGAGCAGGAAACCAAATAGATGCTCTACTGCACAACAGGACATCTTTAACTTAAAATTTTAGCAGGAGAAGAGCTTACCTATTTGCCTGAGTAACTGGGCTTAACCTGAAAGAAACAGGGTTTTATAAATAAATTTTCCCTTTTTCATTTAAGATGTTGGCCACTATATTTATTTCTATATGTCTTCATGTGCTGGCTGGTGTCTGGAAGAGAGAAGAGATTAAACTGGGTAGTGGTGTTTTGCCCCAATTAGTCAACCTACTTTGTAGTCTCTCATCACTACTGGAGATTTAGTCACCTGGATCACCTGGGTTGATCGGTCTTCCGCTGTTGTTAAGACTGCGCCGATCACAACACGTCCGCCATTCTTCTCGCACTCTTGCCTTTCTTCTCCACGTTCATCCAAAACATTTGACAATGTCATCTTCCTATCTTCTTGGAGGCCAGCCAAGTGTTCTTTTCTGTTCTCGCGGGTACCACTCAGCAATAATTGCGGTCTACCTGTTGTCCGTGAACCGTGCCATGTGGCCCGCCCATCGCATCTTATGTCTGCTTTCCACCTATATCTCTCACCCCGCTACATTCTCTGATGATTTTGTTTGGGATGCGATCCAGAAGGGAGATTCCCAACATAGCTCATTCCATTGCCCTTTCAGCTACTGACAACCGCTGCTCTTCTCTCTTTGTCAGTGCCCACGTTTCACTGCCATACAACATGGCTAGCAGCACTGTTGAATTAAAGATATTTGCGCGTGTGGTCTTGTCGATTTTTTTCCTTTGAGGACATCCTTGATGGAATTGAACGCACACCATCCTACTCGAATCCTTCGAGAGTTTTGTGTTCAGATTTTGACGCATGTTGACTTCTTGGCCCAAATATATGTACCGTTCCACTTCTTCGATTTCTTCTGCTACCGTTATTTGGGCTTTTCGTAAGATGTCTGCATATATTTCGTTTTGCAGCGGTTCATTTTCAGGCTGACCTGACTACTTATCGAGTCTTCGTAGCATGCTCTGCAGTTGGTTGGTGCTTTTGGCGATTAGCACGATGTCGTCAGTGAATCTGAGATGAGATAATTGTTCTCCATTTATGTTGACACCACTCCTCCAATTGATCTTGTTCATAACCATTTCGAGGCAGGCAGTGAATAGTTACGATTTCACTGAATCTCCTTGCTTCACGCCTTTCTCGATTGGGATGCGGAGTTTCGAGGAGAGTAATGTCTGTTGTGCATCCAATATTCGCTTCCTTCAACAAACTAACATACTGCGTATTAATGCCCTGCTCTGCGAGCGCCTTTAATATTGCATTGAACTCGATGATATCAAAGGCCTTTTCATAATCAACTAAAGCAATGCACAGCGGGAGTTTGTATTCTTTCGCTCTTTCTAGGAGCTGGCTAAGGGTGTCGCATCTTATCCTTTTCTTCTCCATCTGATGGTTTAACGTTTCCTCCCTCACCAGCGACCTACAGTTGTAAGTGCACACAGCGCGCGGGTTGTCCTTTTCCCTGGCGGTCTGGAACCTGACTTTTTTTTCTAATATGCATATGCCCCGCTACCGTAGCTGTCAGACGGCCAGGGTCACCGCTGCACCACAATGAGGTGCTGAGGTAGGATTTTGCAGCAAGGAGATTTAGTAGAGCACTAAAAACCAATAGACATAAAAATGGGGTATTTAGTACAGTTGAATTGTTTGCTGTGCCTTTTAAACCATTTTGCGGGGGGGTGGGGGTGGACTTTTAAGGAACATCATCAAATCAAACAAATTAGAGAAGATGAAAAACATACTGTGGCATCTAATCTGTTCCAAGCTTGTGCAGGATTGTTTTCAGAGACTGTCATCTCTCCAGGATAGAAGACCAAGCTTCTGTGCTCTCTGTAATAAAATGAGCAGCTTTCCATTATGATCCCAATTCGTCCCCCTCAACTGTGAATTTTTAGGTGTGGTATCCATTTTTTTCCAATGTTGAGGTGATTCAGGAAAAACTACTTCAGAGATCACTTAGAAAAAAGTAGTTGTAAACATTTTTAGAAACCTCAATGCTTTTTAATCTACTCTTTTATATATCTTAGCTAAGAAAACTCAAAATAAGTTTGTTTGCTGATTCTAGCAAAGATCTAGTGTACTGGACTGTTACTGTTCATTTTGTAATTAGAACATCAGGATGCTGTCATTTGTCAGATGTATGTTGAACATGTGCAGACTTTGAGACTGATGTGTCTAATGATGCTTATTGCATCAACTTGTATAGTCTAGGACCTGTACTAAGTCCACAGATTAACCAGCATTATTTACTGGGGCTAGGAGAGATTTGGATCTCCATGTAAAGTATGTCTAAGGTGTCTATTGCCTTAGTATATAAATGCAGCTGTTAAAACTACTGCTTGTCATCTTGCTCTCTAAGTACTGAAGTTACAACCCCCTGCCACTGTTCTGACCCACATTATTTCTCTGCTGTAGAGACATTCCTTCTAGCTTTAGAAACCAGAAAAAGGTCAGTCATTAGCCACTCATTACTTACTAGACCAGTGCATGTGAGTGGGCTGAGAGCCCTCTCCAGCTCTGCCCTCTGCAAGGATTTTTCATTCACCTGTGGCCAATAAGTTAACTCCCTCACAGGGATGATTTAAGGATTAATTAGCATCCATAGTTCTGCAGATCTTTCATTCTGTGACCATCTTCATAAGAGAACTTTTCATGGATCTCCCTTTTAACTCTGCTGCTTGGCTCTCAAAATGTTTAATTCTGTGGACCAATAGGGAAGACGCTGCAGATCACTGGTGCTTCACCAACTGCAGCTTGAGGATAAGGAGGTTAGTTAACACATGTACAGTGTATTGTGTATATAAATACAAGACAACTGCTATGTATTAATACTAAAGCAAGCTCCTGATAAATTGTATTTACAATTTATATATATCACTTCAGAGAGCTTTACAAAAATTAATCCTCAAAATATGTCAGACACAGGTAGGTAAATATACCTACTTTAGCATTGTGGGGAACAGACTGCCAAGGCCACACACTGAGTTAATGGCAAAACCAGGACGGAGTCTGAAGGTATTTGACTTGCAGTTTTTTGCTTACACCAGAAGGTGATGCTGCCAGTGATCAGAATAGTGCCTGTGTGTGTGTGTTTTAAATGCATACTTAAAATATCAATGAGAGTAATTAGCCAAATATGCTTGCTTTCTTCATGAGCAATTGAAAAAAGCATAACTTCTTGGCAGACTCCTGATGGAATGTGTAACATTAAAACTTTAGAAACAAAGTTTTCATCAGATGTGAAATTGAGAATTTTCACTCTTTTACTATATACCAAGCCTGTACATGAAAAACACTTGCAGAGACAAACCAATTTAAGTGCTCAATTCTTGTTTTTCTGTCTTTTAACCTCACTTTCTTCAAAATCATTGTGGTAGAAAGGATTTTGCTTCCCTGATTTTTTTCTTTACGGCTTTGCAAGTAATGGTGAGTCCAGCATGGTGACATTTCAGCATCTCCAGCCGCTGACTTAGCACTTCAGCAGCATCCACCTTGTTCTCAAAGTCCCGCAGCAGTGCCTCACTTCCGAGAAGCCCACACTTCTGTCGCAACTTCAGGTTGTCTACCCGTAAACTATCCCTAGCCTGTTTTGTTTTGGTCAGAATCTCTCTCTTCTGGGTCACCAGTGCTTCAGTCTCCATCAGCTGGGCCCTTTGGGCTTGATTCTGGGCTTCTACAAACTGCAGTTTTTCTTTGAGCTGGGTCAGGACTTGCACCGTATTAGTGATCTTCTTCCGGAGCTTCAGAAGCTCTTCATTGCGCTCCTCAATTTTCTCATTGTAGGTCTGGTTCTCTATCTTCAGCTGCTCAAAGTCTATCAGGTGCAGTCCTTCTGCCAGCTCCTCTTGCGCTTTCAGGCTTTCTTCAAGCTTTTCAATCTTATGCTGCAGCTTGATGTTTTCCAGGCGGACCTAGAATGGTAGAAATGAGAGAGCAGGAAAGATTTATTAGCTTTTCTAATCTACCTCTATCAGGACAGGCTTTCTTTGTGCTTTGTCAAATCTGGAGGCCTAGTTCACGCTAGGGGCGGGGATCGCTGTAAGGTATGCAACTTCATAGTGAATAATGTAGCTGAAGTCGATGTATGTCTATCAACTTACCATGCGCCCCTGTTGACGCTCTTCCGCCTCTCGCTGGGGTGGATTACCGGAATCGCAGCAGAGTGATCGGGGATCAATTTATCACGTCTACACTAGATGTGAAAAATCAATTCCTGAAAAATCGATTGCTACCTGCTGATTTGGTAGTATAGATGTGTCCTCATATGAATGATCTACTCCATGAACGGGCCGGCCCTAGGCATGTGCTTGGGGCAGCAGGTTGGCGCTCAGGTTTTTGTTTTTTGTTTTTGTCATCAGTGGGATGGCGCGTGGGGGGTTTTTTTTACTTTGGTGGGGGAGTTGTTTTGGGGGGGATAGGGCTCGTGGCTTTTTTTTGTTGTTTTTGCTGGGGGTGGCAAAAACGTTAGAGCTGGCCCTGTCCATGAAGCATCTTCCTCTGATTTTTAGCAGGTGCTCAATCCCTAGTAGGATTTTCAAAAGCGGCTCCTCTATTAGAAGGTGCCTAACTCCTTTTACAAATGGGGCCCACAGTTGAAGATCTATGCATTAGAGGGGGAGGTACTGTGGCCCACGTTCCATAGGCTTCTAGGGCAGGGTCTATGAAATCTATGTGCCATGTTAAGGGTGGCCTCACCTCACTCATCTCGTTCTCTTTACGCTGCTCCTTGGCTTGGATGTGCTCCACCTCCTTAATGGCAGCGTCCTTCCCCCCGAGCTGGCGC
The DNA here is from genome assembly GCA_033296515.1 of Macrochelys suwanniensis. NCBI lineage: Eukaryota > Metazoa > Chordata > Testudines > Chelydridae > Macrochelys > Macrochelys suwanniensis. The sequence goes on from CM065779.1 coordinate 115,940,029, forward strand.
CCCAGGGCGAAGAGGGTCACTTCCTTCTTGCAGGCCTGGAAGGCGAGCCAGCTGGCGTTCACCTGGCCCAGCTTCTCCGTGCAGCGCTGCTCCAGCTCGTCGATCTGCAGCTGGTAGCAGGCCCGCTGCTGGGCCAGCTGGCTCCTCAGCTCCTCCAGCACGGCCAGGTAGCGGGCGTAGCGCTGCTCCTTGTCGGAGACGAGCTCCTCCAGCTCCGCGCGGGGCGGCTCCTCGCCCCGCTTGCGGAAGAGCTCGTACAGCTTGAACTGCAGGTGCGCGTTGTACTGGCGCGTGCGCTCGCGCTCGGCCAGCAGGAGGCGGTACTGCTCGGTCAGCTCCGCGCGCTGCCGCTGCTCCTCCGCCGCCGCCGCCTCCTCCCCCGCTTCCTCCTTCTCGTCCTCCTCCTCAATGGGGCTGCCCGGCTCCAGCCGGGCCAGGCTGGGCCGCCCCGCCCCCCAGCTCTCCCGGCGGCTGAGCACTTCCCCCACCTGCAGCGCGGGCGGCTCCTCGGCCTCGCCCTCCGTGAAGCTAGCGCTGGTGGGCGCCTCTGGGGCGGCTCCCGCCTCTGCCTCGGGGGTTCCCTCAGCGGCCGGGGAAGGCGGCTCCGTGCCCGCTACGTGTTCCGGCTCTGCCGCCCCTTCCTCCGCGGCAGCCTCTTCCCCCGCCGGCTTCTCCAGGGGACTATCGCCCCCGGCCTCCGCCGGCTCCGGCCTCTCCTCGCCGGCCGCCTGCTCCTCCGCGACGGGCCCCGGGCCCTCCGCCTCCACAGGGGGCTCCCCTGGGGGCGCCGGGGCCTCGGCCCCCTCCCCCTCAGCCGGCCCCTCGGCCCCCTCCCCCTCCATCCCCTCAGCTGGCCCCTCGGCCGGGTCCATCCGCGGCTTGAGTCGGACGCGTCAGTCTCTGGCACACTCGCTTCGGTGTTTACCTGTCTTCCCCGTTGCCGAGGCAACAAGGCTGGCCTCGTTCAGCCAATGGGAGGAGCAGCCCCCTCCCTTCGGAGACACTGTGCCGACGCCCCAAACTGTTGGTCGACCACTCTGCGAAGGGGCTGCCTAGAGTCGCTTACCTGATTGGTTGTAGTGGAGGCGGACGGAACCAGAGCCTCGAATTCTATTGGTCTTTGGGTTTTCGCCACGCCTCGTCGCCCTCATCCTATTGGTTCAATTACGAGGGGCGTGTCAGATTGTTTGGCTCTATTGGGCTCCCACTACGGGTCCCCGCCCCTTGGGCGCGCTGCCATTGGCCGTCCCTGGGTGTGGGCGGTGCCGCGCGTGCGCAGGGCGGCGCGGCGGGCGGGGTAAGATGGCGGAACTGGGGAAGAAGTACTGCGTGTACTGTCTGGCTGAGGTGAGCTCGCTCCGTTTCCGTTGCACCGAGTGCACCGACATCGAGCTCTGCCCAGACTGCTTTTCGGCGGGCGCCGAGATCGGGCCGCACCGCCGATGGCACGGCTACCAGCTGGTGGACGGCGGCCGCTTCACCCTCTGGGGGGCCGAGGCCGAGGGCGGCTGGAGCAGCCGGGAGGAGCAGCTGCTGCTGGACGCGATCGAGCAGTTCGGCTTCGGCAACTGGGTAAGCGAGCGGCCGCCGGGCAGCGCAGGGGGCCGCGGGGCTCAGAGCCCCTCTCCCCGCCCGGCCTGGCAACCTCAGGGCCGAACTTTGCGCTGGCCTGTCAAGCCGTGCGCTTGTCAGGGAGCCGGTCGGTGCGGCTGGGGGGGGTCTGGGACCGCTCCTCAGTGGGGCTCCTCTGGCTGTGAGATGCCGTTTCTATCGTGCCCCGCTCCGCAAAGCGGGGCCACAGCGCCCCAGGGGGCTGATCCAGCCGTACCCCCCCCCCCCCTTCCCCTTATCGATCTCCTGTACAGCGTGTGTCAGCTGTACCGCGTCTAGGCGCTGACAGCCAGCCTCCCCCTCTCCCCCCCCCCCCCCCCCCCCCCCCCCCCCCCCCCCATCTGCTCCTTCTGCTCAGCCGCGCTCCAAGGTCTGGGCAAAACTCACAGGTCCTTAAAATACGAACTTTGTTCCTCTTGTTGCTCATTATACCTGCGATCACTGAAACCACCTCAACACTTTCCACACCATCAGACTTGCTAGCACTGTTTATGCTGCTGCTCGACAAGCTTCACTCTTTTATGTGGTGTATAGTCAGTTGCCTCTGGGTCTCATGCATAGGTGATGAATCGAGTCTCTGGCTAGTGATGGTCCATACAACAACTTTCTGGTCATGAGACACAGTCTTGGCCCAACTTAAGGTTTCCACTTAAGGGAGTGTCTTGGGGGGAATGTTCAATTCTGGTTATTATAGCTGTGAAGAAAACCTGAACAAAGTGATGCTGAGCTGTCTTACTGAATCTGCAGAAGCCAAAACAGTGACATGGAGGTGTCAACTTCTTCCTTCTTCTCAAGAAGATAACATTGAAATGTTATGACACTTTCGAAGTTAGCATTAACTGTTGATCATGTTGACACAAACATTGTTTGTTTTTAGGATAGTATGCAGGGTATGAATAACATTTTTGAAATACTCTTCTGCCCTGTGGCATTTTATACAGTATTTGAGATACCAACACTGTAGGTGAGTGCCTAAAGTCAAAGGCTCTATTAAATAGCTAAATTAAGAATACTTTCTTAATAAAAGCTTTTGTGAAACCTTGGGGCTTTGTTTTTCAGTCTAAAATTGACCCATCAACAACATGGCTTTCAGAAAGGGTCAATCGAGTTTTATGTCTGACAGCCTGCTTTTTTTTTTTTCTGTACCTGTTTCATAGTCCATAGCTTTGTGTGTGTATTTGAGGAGAAATAGTAACCAAAAAACCCCACAGATTGCACAATAACTTAGTATGTGCAGCGGGGATTCTAGTAAAGCAAGTGCTTCCCCAAAGACCCAACAGAATCTGTCATCTAAAAAAGAACAGTAAAGATTTCACTTTTTACCTCCCATCCCAGTTTCATTGCAGATTTGACTCTGTTTACTCTTTTGTTCCCTATTCTCATCACACCTGTCTTCATTGTGTTTATTCCAGTATGTCACAACTGTCAGATCACACACACTCGTCCTTTTTAATCTACACTAACAACATTTTCTTTGTTTTACTACAATATAGGACGCTGACTCAATCACCATTTATAGTGATAATTGCTTGAAAAATGGCTTTTCTTCAGAAAGACAGCAAGATACCTCAACTCATCCAAGCTCGTACTGCTTAGTGCCCTACTCCACATCCCATTTTTTTTCATAAATATGAGGGCAAGTCTTTTTTTTGTCTTTTTTTTTTTAATTCTTCCTGCTTAATAAAACCTAAGCTCATTAAATACACTACTTATTATGATGGCTGTGGCTTTTTGTTACCTAACAAACTACTCTTGCAGAGACCTGCAAGCACTAATCTTTCTCACCTGTGTACTGTGTTGGTTTTTTTTAAAAAGGGGGGGGGGGGGCAGGGGGATATATGATCCAAATATTGAACTTCCACTTCCAAATGAGGAAAATTAGATATGGAGGTATCAGTTTTGACTACATGGCTAAGGCTGCATGAAGAATTACATTTAAAGAATTAAATATATCCATTTCATAGTGTAATGATTGAAATCATTAAAATGTTGCAAAATTCAATTCTCTGAATAATTATTGTGCCATCTAAATTTTCTTAGAAAAATTGCTACCAACTTCTGCAGGAAACACTTAAGTTTAGAATTTTCTCTCTTCTTAAATTGTGGGTCCTCCATGTTTCTCTAACAACCACATACACACGACTAGTGTACTAGACTTGGGCCTCTCATCTGTTTAAAGGTACAGTTTCAGTGTTGTAATCTTGTTCCCCTTCTGTAAAATGTTGGAGTGAAGAGGGCATGAAACTCTGTTGGGAGGGAGGACCTGAGTCATGGAAACAACTTTTATTAGTTGAATGATTGCCACTTATATTTCCTACACGGTGTGCCAAGCAAGCTGTTGAATGAATAGGATTGTTTGATCCTCTCTTGTATTCTGCAAAGAAATGTTAACTTTTGTTCCCCAGAGAATTTTGACATATGATTCAACCAGTGGAATTACTCTACTTTTTGCTAGATTTCAGGGACACTACAATACTGTCAAGGTGCACTTGATATTGAGACATGGGAGGCCTATATTTGGTAGTGGCCCTGAGGATGTCACTTCCAGATGGTGCTCATGTATATCCTGGTGGTGTCTTGGGATTCCCTGAGAAACTGATGTAGCTTGCTGGGTAATACTCCTGGTGCCAGCTTCATGGAATACTATTAGTAGCATCTGTCTTAGAGCTTAGTCACTGAGGTGCTATTGGCAGATGTATACCTTCTAGAAATCTAGCTAGATTGAGTAAACGTTTTGGTGGAATATTTATAGGTGGGGTGGACTTTATACTGGACTAGAAGAAGACAGTGTGAACACACACTAGAATGCTTAACCTAAATATTGCTAGAAAAATAAAGATATTTCAGGTTGTGTGGAGAAAACATGAGAGGTTATCCCTAATAATTGGGTGTATTTTTAAAACTGAGCTAATAAATCAAGCCATCACTAATTTCCTTAACTTTCTCCTTCTAGGAGGATATGGCTGCTCATGTTGGAGCATCCCGAACTCCCCAGGAAGTGATGGAACACTATGTAAGCATGTATATCCATGGCAACCTTGGAAAAGCCTGCATCCCTGACACTATCCCTAATAGAGTGACAGATCACACTTGTCCCAGTGGTGGCCCACTTTCTCCTAGCCTGACCACACCTCTCCCTCCTTTGGACATATCAGTGGCAGAACAGCAGCAGTTGGGATATATGCCACTTCGAGATGACTATGAGATTGAGTATGACCAAGATGCTGAGACTCTGATCAGTGGCCTTTCAGTGAACTACGATGATGATGATGTGGAAATAGAATTAAAAAGAGCTCATGTTGATATGTATGTAAGAAAACTTAAGGAGAGGCAACGGCGGAAAAACATTGCACGAGATTATAATCTGGTACCTGCCTTTCTTGGGAAGGATAAAAAGGAAAAGGAAAAAGCTCCAAAGCGGAAGATCACAAAAGAAGAAAAGGAGTTGAGGCTAAAACTGAGGCCTCTCTATCAATTCATGTCTTGTAAGGAGTTTGAAGACTTCTTTGAGAACATGCACAAGGAGAGGATACTTCGAGCAAAGATTCGAGAACTGCAGCGGTACCGTCGAAATGGAATCACCAAAATGGAAGAGTCAGCAGAATATGAGGCAGCTAGACATAAACGGGAAAAGAGGAAGGAGAATAAAAATATAGCCAGTTCCAAGAGAGGAAAGGAAGATGGTAAGGATGGGGAATTTGCTGCAATTGAAAATCTGCCTGGCTTTGAACTCTTGTCAGATAGAGAAAAGGTGCTCTGTAGCTCTCTAAATCTGAGTCCAGCACGTTATGTGACTGTGAAAACTATAATTATTAAAGACCATCTCCAAAAACGACAGGGTATTCCCTCAAAAAGTCGCCTTCCCAGTTATTTGGACAAGGTACTAAAGAAAAGGATTTTAAACTTCCTAACAGAAAGTGGTTGGATATCTAGGGATGCTTCATGAAACCTGTCTGATTTGAAAGCTAAGTCAATGTGAATAAATGGCTCATCATGGGCCAAATTACTCTCTTACTTTCTCTCCCTCCCCAAAGATAGGATTTTTCCTGAAAAATATGAGTATTTACAATCCTCTGTCCAAAAGGATGCTCTTACATTGGATCATGGAAAATACCAAACTGTAACTTCTTGTGTGATCTTAAAGTTAAGTACTTTTAAGATAAAGGATTTGCCGCTAAATATTAATTGCAGATGAGGTGGATCAGATTTCATCTTTTTTGGAACATTATTGGAACGGACATGTTCTTTCTTTGATTTATTCAAATCCAGTAGCCCAAGGCTAGTTGTTATACTCTCTGCTGTTGGACGAAAGGGTTATTAATGCAACACTTGCTTGTTTTGGGGTGGGAGATGGAAGCATTCATTTGGTGGAGCCTGTCTTGTATCACTCCATGGTGCTGGTAGCCAAAAGAAACTTACAAAAATCCTGAGCTTTGAAGTACAGAACACTTGAAGTGAGCATTTTTGTGACTAGTGCTTAGCTTCCAGCACTCTTTACTCAGTAACAAGGACCTGTATTGTGATAGAGTGATGTGAGCACATGTAGAAAATGCAAGAGGAAGAGAGTCAACAGGATGAGACAGGGACATGGAATATGGTGGATAAGTTGCTTCAAGTCACTTCCTTCATGGAGCAGATTCTTAAAGACTTATTTTCACACTGAATTGTCTCTTGGACAGATTACTCCAGGGTCTGTGCTGGCATAGACCCTGTAGAAAACTCCTGTGGCAGACAGATAATTCAGTAGCAACGAAGTTCCCTGCCCCTACTCTGGGCACGGGGAGCTTAACTGGTCCAGGGAAGTGTAATGTTCTTCTGAATCTGGTCAGTTGTTTGTACATTTTCATCTAATACTGATGTACAAACCACTGACATCGTAAAAATATGGGAGCTACTTCAGACTTGCAGCTAAAGTTCCCTGCTCATTAAAAATATGAAACTAAATCAAACCATTACATGTTGCCTGTTGCACATATTTTGCTTAAAATACGTTGAGACAAATGTATTGCAAATGGCAGCAAAAATCTTAATTTACTACTTTGTCTGCTTCAGTACAAATCATGTGATATTTCACTGAAAATGTGACTACCAACCTCATAGATCGCTTTGGGGGGAAAGGTGTGGGTGGGTTTTTTTTTGTTAAAGGGCTACAGGTGGAGTTTGGTGCTTGCAACAAGCACCAGTTTCTCTCCCTAATTCGAGCATACAAAAGAAGTATCTGATCAATAAAACGTTAATCCTTTGTATCAGATTTTTAATTGAAACAGGGAAAGAATCTGAAGAACTAAAGCAGAATATTTATTGTTACAAGTACCTTACCTGAATGTAGCAAATTAAAAAAAAAAAAATTGGCTATAGCTGACATTCTTGCAAAATGCAGGGAACTATGTGCTTATGTAGGGTTTTCTGGGTTTTATGTTTTTTAATTCCTTGTTTACTGTGTTCTTGCTGGCTTTCCTTCCTTAGAGCTTCCCTGTTTGGAAAGGTCTCTACCAGTAAGCTAACTTGATATGTTTGGAATGCAGGCACTCTGAAAATTGGGACTTGAAGATTTATTAAGATAACTAGAAAACAAATTGTGCATTCAGAATGCCTTAACACTTGTTTTGATATTTCATGCAGTGAACAGAGAAGTAATCACCAAACCGTGTAATATTCTTTCAAGCAGAGTGAATTCTACACATGGAATTCTGAGTGTTCTTAACTGTCAATGTATCCAGCATTACCAAAACAGTGTTAACAAGTCCTAATAAGAAAAGAATATTAGTACAAAAGCCAGCATTTCCAAGAGAATCTATGGTGCCTTTTTCTTTTGAGCTTGTGGTATTTTAAGTCTCTTCAGAAAGGCAAGGACTACATCCCCAGCTGTGTAATGCTTCATTTGTCATAACTGTAAATGGCTTGTTGTGTAATGCTTCAGACAAAATTGTCAGTCCCACTTTTTGTTTGCAGTATAAGTGACTGCAACTTGCTCAACAGCTATGAGAACCACCTCCACTTGTCATGTGTATCCTTTTGTGCATGCACAAGTTCAGATACTACAAACTGTGATAAGTTTCCATGCCCTACTTACATGGAAAGGGGGAAGATGTTCTCAAGCTGTCTGTTTTCAAGCATGGTACTGGATTCCGTGGTTGGTTCTTTTCAATTTGTAAACCCTGTTATTGGGGTGCCATACCATCACCATACATTTAGTATTCTGGAACCTCCGCTGCATAAATAACTTTTTTTCATTTAGTAGTTTTAAAATCTACATCACTTTTATACTTCTAAGGTGCTCTGGCACAACTTAGTGGGTTTAATTGAAGCAATATTCTGAAGCCAATCTGATGGATAACTAAAAAAATCAGACTTCTAGGCACTCGTATGATTCAGCTAAACATTGTATAAATCAGTTCTTCTGCATTTACACTTTGTAGTTTCTGAATTCCTCAGCCCTTCCAAAAATGTTACTTTGGTGCTAGACATAACTTATTGAAGATCTGAATGAATGTAAAATAAAGTATTTTTAATGTATGAAAACCATGGATATCCATACTTATTTCAATCCTGGAAGCAGATTCAATGATGCAAGACTGTTTATTACCTTTGAATGCTAATCTGTTGGAAAGGGCTTCCCTAGAAGCAAGGTCTCATTGTCCACTATCCTTTTATTTAAAGATGACGTGTGCTAGAGGATACTGCTGTTCAGCGTTTTCATATGGAATTGATCCCTTAGCCTAAGCCTTTCTTTTGTTATGAGTGAACTCTTTACATGTGCTATGCAGTTACTCGATTAGGATAACTGACTGAAACTGTACTGCTTTTCTGGGGCAGAGGGTGACTGAGTAATATTTCATAATAGCTCTCCAAATAATACCAGTGTATATACATATATATCCTTTCTTGTGCTGAATTAATCCGAACTTGCATGTTGCTAATTCATGAGGAACTGTTTTTAAACATATATGCTATTTTTGCCTTTCAGTGGATGCCTCAAATAGCACTACAGCTTATCTGTCCTAAGAGTTGAAACGAGGTAAAACTGTGACAGTCGAGCTTATGTTTAGAGTACTGACCCTATACTACAAGCACAGTGATACCCTCTACTTTAATTATGCTACTGTATCCTAGCCCTAACACTATACATCTACTATGATCAACCAAGTTCCCATGAGGCCTTACCTAACCAGCTTTTTTTGTAACAATGAAACATTCACTCTGACTTTACAACTGTGTACTAATCAACTTTGACTTGAGCACTTCTTGCAGCTGGAGGGTTTGTACCAGTATGCTGGGGAGGGTTTCCCTAATTCCAGCAGTCTGTCACTGTTCAAGGTGCTAGAATGGTTCTAGTGGATGTGTATGAATCAAGGTGCAGGAAGGGCCTTGGGCCTCAGTTAAACCTAAGCACTTTACCATTTTTCTTGTGTAGGGCTGGTGTAGCAGTACTAGGTGCCCCCCAGTCTCTTTTTAATAACGTTCTTGCAAGATGCTTTTGCATGTACCCTAATTACTCTTACACTATGGTAACATAATACTGCAAAGAAGGAAGATAGCAGCTTCCTCTTAGGTATATTTAGTTCAGTACCTTTTTTTTTTTTTTTTTTAATAAAACCCACCAGTGCATTCATTTGAAGTATGCTCTGGTGTAGCTGTGCTATACCAACAGCGGCATGTGCTGCAATCATGTAAAATCTAACTAATGGGGGCACTGTGCACTCATTTTAACATTTCTTCCCCTTGTATATCTATAACTGGGTTGTTTTTACATTAATAAAGTCTTTTTCATTACTGTTAGTGATGGAGCCTGTATTTTAAGGAAAGGCAGTTCTACTTGCAGGAGTCTAAGTGCTTGTGCAGGTGGGAGGGGATGAGAGGGGAAAAAAGCTGGAGAAACAAAGGGAGCAGTTTGTAGCAGCTTTTAACTGCATTGCTCCAAAAAGCGCAAGGCAGCAAATAACTCCTCTTGCCCAAGAGAAGGCTAGTGTGAAGCTGCAGTAATCATACAGGAGTACACTCTATTCAAGTACCCTTTTCTGTCTTATGCCACGGACTGAGCACTCAGTGATGGTGCCTCAAAAAGAGCCAGTGTCATCTTTCTATTACTGGTTCGATGTTGACTTCAGGCTGCTTCTCCTGTCTCCTTCATCAACCCCCCCATGCTGTATTTCCTACTACTCATCTTGTTCTTCCCCCTGCCCCTTTCTGCCATGCTAGATTGTGGAGAGGAAGGGAAAGAGGTTGTAGATGAGCCTATTCCCCCAGCCACTCCTGCATGCTCTGGTTCTTGGTATATAGCTGGTCACTCAGTCACTGTTTGCACAGACTCTCAAACGGGAAAGGAGACAATGGGCACAGACAACCTAAGATAAACATGGTCAATACTGCCTCAACTAAAACAGATCCAGTTTCCTCCTTATCGATTTGTGCTTAGGTCTGTATCTGACTGTTTTGAGCCCTTTAGGAGGGCTATATGCACAGTGTATGAATTAATTCACCTTGTCCTTGTTATTGCAGGAGGCTAGCATCTACCGTAGCAAGCTCTAGCTTCTTCCCAAGTGGGAAAAGCTACGACTGAAACAATTAGTGTTGCACTAATTGCTCTCGCCCCCTTTTGAATGGAGGGAATTTTCAGCTCTTTCAACAGCAAACTTGTTTAACCAAAAACTGCATATTAAGCTGTTATATTTGTAACTAGAGTAACATTGCCCAAGTAAGCTCAATAACCAGGTGGAAAACAGTAAAAAGCTGCCCATGGATATATATAGTATGTGTGCCCCCCTTGATATCTCACTGCAGAGACAATTTTGATGTTACAAATATAGTGCTCTTCAGTCCAGGTCAGCTAATCCAAAACAATCCATACTGCAGCAATCACCTTTGTTAGTGCTAGTGTCACTTATGTCCAAACAGTTGCTTAACAAAAGCATGAGGCTGTACCCAGCATCAAACACCTCCCAGGCCTCAGAGACACACAACTGAGGCACTCAAACCCCAAAGGAAAGACAGGTATGAGTGTGTGTGCTGAAGGAGTCTAATTGTGATCACTACTGTTAGCAAAATGAGAGATTTCTCACAGATGTGGGCAGAGCTTGTTTTGTGGTTGCAACATGAAGCCCTACTACTTTTTCTCCCCTTCCCCCTTCAACCTCTGCTGTAAAAGTCACAAAACCAAATACCAGTATGGTGACAGCTACATCTATCCATTGATACAAAGCATATCAGAGCACAAAGTACTTGGTTAAGTGCTTTCTTATTCAGAACTTATGGCACCAGCATGGTTTAAATTAATGCAGCTAGATTTGGGGGGTTTGCTTCCACTGCATTCTCCACCATGTTATTTGTTAAGTTGTAGAATAACTTCAAGGAAGAAGACAGCATGGGCTAATGTACAAATACCTGATGATTTATGCATTGAGCAGTTAGTTGGTATGAAATCAGCAGCTGTTGGCCAAGACAACAGTAATAAAATCACTCTCTCTCTCCCTCTGGAGATGAAAGACTCCCTCCCTCTAAAAAAATAAAAATAAAAAAAAAATCAAAGTAGTATTTGTTTTGCTTTCTAATTTGCCAGGTTATAAACTAAATATCCAGATTTTTTTGCCTGAACAGAGACCAGTTTAAAGGGAACTACTATTACAAATCAGCTGGAATGGTGCTGTCAAATAATCCACTAGAGGTGCATCAGGTTTAAAAACCAGTCATTCTCTTCCTCCTCCCACTACACAGAGTGGGTTCAGAGAATACACGTATACAGGCACCCCAGTAACTATAGATAAGAATTCCTCACAGCTGACACCCACATTTAAGGTAACACACTCCTATACCATAAATCAACACAAAATTTGGGGGTGGAATTTTTAAGAGTGCTCAGCTTTAGCCTAACTGCTCCCACTGAAGTCACAGTGTTTTACCCAAGACTCCAGTGGCAACACTTAGGCCCATTTGAAAATCACACCCTCCATGTCCAATAGGTGGAATGTAAACAAGTGCTGAGGTAGAGGGAGAATGTTTTACAACATGGGTACTTTTTGGCCAAGGGGGCAGAGGGTAGGCCTGGTTATAGCCACTCATATCTGAGGTTAACAGAGGACCAGGATTAAAGTAAATGCCCAGCATAACCCTTACTCTGTTCATAAGGTGATGCTGCTTCCCAGTTAGTGTAGTCAAAGCTAAAATATAAACTAATAAACAGGAAAGCCTTATTAAGGAATGTAAAGTGGAGTTCATTTATGTTGTTTGAGCCAGTTACTTTTAACAGTGATCACCAGGGATTTATACATTCACATGAATTACAAAAGAGTAACAGATGCCAAAACCACTTTTATATACTTAACTTTTCTGGTGGTTGCTATTTTGACCTTCAATATAGTTGCAAATAAAATTTGCATAGCAAACTGATTGTATTTCAAAAATCCAGAGATTTAACAGTTTTTCTTTCTATAGCTACTTCAATGCCATACAAATATTAAATGGTTTCCTTGAGAAGAGATTATGAAGCATATGAATAAAAGCAATAAAGCTACTTCCCTCCCCACCTGTATTTTATTTGCAGCCTCTTAAACCCAGATCTGGAATCACAAAGGTGTTGAAAGCTTTGCTGTTCAAAGAAAGGCCCCATTCCAGGAAAAAGACATGTCATAGAACAGCAATCCACCAAGTGAGCAAGCAGCTGATGAGTGTGTCTGCTCTGTGAAAGCTGGTGTGGGCATTTGTACATGTACTGCTTCACAGTGCTATTAGGAAATGCAACACAAAAGGACACACAGTCAAAGGGTTCTTCATTCTAAACAGCGATCCAACTGTTACCATGCAGTTCCCTGTGGATATATTTTCTTTCAACTTAACATACCTTCAGTAGCCAGGATTATTACAGATAAAATGTTATCCAAAATACAGATGGTTTAATGGCTCTCTTGTCAGCTCTGCTTCTTAAGAGCAAAATACAATACAAAAAATTCACTCTGAAGATCCATCAGATTATTTATGGTCCATTAAGAAATGCAATTTCAGCATTTGCTTCAGTTTCACTGGTTAATTTAAGCCTTCCACAGAGAGTGTGGGAATGGGGAAAAAAAGCACATTGGAAGAGGAAAACTAGTCAGCCATCTAATAGTTGTATGGCATTTTTAATTCTTATAAATTGGGCCACTAAGATTCTTTCACAACTCCTACCAAGGCAGGCCTCAAGGTACGCCCATGCAGCTTATAGCCAACCTTGGATACTAATGCAATAGAACCAGGCTCCTTCCCTTCCACGGGAGCATGGAACAAAGCTTCATGTTCATAGGGATCAAACTTGGCTCCAACAGGATTCAGTTTGAGCAGGCCATGCTTTTTGAACACTTTTTGAATCTGTATTTCTGTCATGACAAGACCATCATACAGGTTCTTCAGATGAGGGTTTTCATCCTTGAGTTCCTCTTTTGGAACACTCTCAGTTGCTTTTTCCAAAATGTCAGCAACTTCTAATAAGTCCTTGCAGAAGCTCTGAATCCCTACAACGAGACGGACAGCCATAAATCATAAGCAAAATCAAATTAATTCTTCTTAAGGAGATATAGTTAAATTTACATTTTTTAAAAAACCTAGTATTGTTACAATTATGTGAGATCAGGGGAAAGTTACTATCCCTCACCCGCAGGCCCCGCCCCCGTTTTAGTTTGTGCATTTATGCAGTGTCAGCATCCCTTGTTTGTGTAGATTTTGTCATACAGCATTAGGAGAGAGAGTTTTTAAAACTGGAAAATACAATTATAAAACCAAAAAGCCATAGACTAATGGGCAGGTGTAGTAAATAAAACTACTTGACTCATTTTTAAAATTATGACTAGATTTCAAAATTGATGCTAAAACAATTTAACTTATGCTCATTTTTCAAACACATCTTATCAAGGGAGTTATATTTCTGAGTTCCTGGAGGCTACCAACCTAATAATATCAGAATACAGAAGTGGATTGTTTGATTCTGGAGTAGGGAAAGTATCTGACTCCCTCAGCAAGTAGTCCAATTATTATTAAATTAGCCAACAGACAAACCCAATCACCACTCTCAAATTAAGTAATTCACTTTTTTCCCCTCTCCCATCCTGGGATTTTTCTGGTGTCACCCCTATTTTGTCCAATCTCTCACACTGTTCTCCCACATCTGCATCTTCACTTGAGCTGCCGAAGCTGCTCATAATAGCACTGAATGGGAAAAAAGGGAGAGGAAGCAGGCCCTCGCTCAACCTGTAGCCTAACCGATCTGAACAGGGACAGAGTTGAAGATCTCATTCAGCAGAATTCCTCCCTCGGTTTCCCCGATGTGCCATTTAAAGAGGTGGGTTCTGAAGCCACACCTTCTGCCCAAAACTCCACTCGCTAGTTTCCACAGGGGATTTTAGCTGAGGCCCATAAAGCTCTTCCAGTTCATCCCACTTTTTAATGCAGTAACTCCAAGAAGAACTATAGCACCATGGCTGTGTCTCTTGAAGCTGCTCGCTGGCTAGCTATAGTCATGATCAGTTCTTAACTTCATCTTGCCAGCTGTAGGACCATCTCCAGAAAAGTGGTCAAGGGGAGTAGTGGAGATTTTTCAGAAGGAGTCATGTATTTCCACATAAAGGTGAGCCAATGAGATGCTCCATTATGGACAAAATCAAGTCAAGAATACTAAAGCCTAGATTATAACCAGGGGAATTGATGTAGCCAGGACACCAGGATTAGGTGTGAATAAATTCTATCAGAGAACTGGGTGAGACTGGCCTATATGGCTGCCACTTAATGCATTTAGCTATTCCCTCCTCCACCAACAAGACTTTTTTTGGGTACTACCAAGGGGCAAAGTTATGTACATCAGCTAAAATTGAAGTAGGGTGCTGAGCTAACAGTATCCATGCAAGACCTCTATAGGGACCTTGGCTGCTCAGGGAAACTTTCCAAGTGAATTCCAAGTCCACTTGATTCCTTCCTCTATGCAGGCCTAGAACCTGTGCGAAACAATGCAGACTTTACCAGCAAGGCCGTGCAGTCACTTTAATATCTGATAGTTTGATACGGGTATCTTTAGACACCAATAATGGATATGGGATTGTCAAATGCTAAGCACATGATTTTAAACCTAACAACTAACCAAAACTTCAAGTATAGCTACCTTAAACACTGAAAGCCCCAAATTAAGCTAACATAAAATGGACAGAGTATGCAAATGGTTTAAGGTCCAGAGCAGAGTGAAAACTTATTAACTTTCAGAGAATCATAGAAAAACAGAGCTAGAAGGGACCCCGAGAAGTCATCATGTCCAGCCTGCACTGAAGCAGGACCAACTAAACCTAGACCATCCCTTACAGATGTTTGTCCAACTGATTCTTAAAAATCTCCATTCCACAACCTCACTTGGAAGCTTATTCCAGAGCTTAACTCTACTCCGAGTTACAAAATTTTTCCTAATATCTAACCTAAATTTCCCCTTGCTAAAGATGAAGGCCACTCTTGTCCTACCTTCAGTGGATATGGAGAACAATTGATCACAATCCTCTTTATAACAGCCTTTAACGTATTTGGAGACTGATATCAGGTCCTCCCCTCAGTGTTCTTTTCTCAAGCTTAAACATGCCCAGGCTTTTTAACTTTTCCTTATAGATCAGGTTTCCTAATTTATCATCACTTTTGTTGCTCTCCTTTGGACTCTCTCCAATTTATCCACATCTTTCCTAAAGTGTGATGCCCAGAATTGGACACAGTACTCCAGGTGAGGCTTCACCAGTGCAAACTAGAGTGGGACAACTACCTCCCACGTTTTACATGATCTGGGCTCATACATCCCAGAATATTAGCCTTTTTCACAACTGCTTCACACTGTTGACTCATATTCAGTTTGTGATCCACTATAATTCCCATCAACTCAGTTGTTTCCCATTTTGTAGTTGTACATTTGATTTTTCCTTCCTAAGTGTAGTACTTGGTACTTATCTTTATTGAATTTCATTTTGTTAAACTCAGACCAATTCTCCAATTTGTCAATGTCATTTTGAATTCTAATCCTGTCCTCTAAAATGCTTGGAACCCTCCCAACCTGGTGTCATCCACACATTTTATAAGCATACACTCCACTCCATTATCAAGTCATTAATGAAAACTCTTGAGTAATACCAGACCCAGGACTAACTCCTGAGGGACCACAGTAGACATGCCATCCCAGTTTGATAGCAAACCAGATAACTACCTTTCAAGTACAGTCTTTCAACCACTTATGCGCCCCCCTTACTGTAATTTCATCTAGACTGCATTTCTCTAGTTTGCTTTGCCCTTCTGCTGCTTACAAGATATCCAAGGAGGTCTCAGATTTTAAATGGACAAGCTTCTTCAAGTAAGAGTTTGCAGTTTACAAGAAGTTGCACTTTGCACTGTTGTGGATATCGGAATAAATCTCAGCATACAGCTTCTGTTCCCTCAATTAAATAATTAGTCAAGTGTGAATAGATAATTTTACAATCATGCATACAATCTGAAATTTTGCTTTCACTCAAGATTTACTTGAGTCTTTTGTACTGCTGTAGCATCAAGGAGCCCCAATCATGGATCAGAACCCCTGTGCTAGGCACCATACTAGCATGAATACTCGTGAGGCGTGAATTTCAAATTAAAGTACTCAAATGTTCGTGGAAATTGTACAAGAGTCCTGAATGTTGTTGAACTGAAGTCTGCTTCTTTTTAATCTTTAGTTAATTGGCTATCCTGTTTTTAGGCTTTAACTGTGGAGTTAAACTAACGTTAACATGTAACCGTTCATATTGCTATATTCTGTCAACTGCAGGTTAGGAAAGAAGATGAAATAGTTCTGGATTCACACCATATAGGCCCAGATCCACAAAGGAGCCTAACACTTAGATTTAGGCACCACTGCAATCCACAAAACCTCCGCTTGGCTACCTCCTAACTCTGAATTCGTAATGATGTTGACACTAACATTTCAGGCTCTCAACAACACATTATAACAAGGAAATGCCAATATATCTGGGAGTTCCAAACGGTGGGAGTTGTGGATGAGTGGCAGTGTCCGCTCTGAATTTCCAAGCTTCGTTTTTCAAGTTAGTATTACAGCACCTTACCACACAACATGTGCATACAAGTAAAGTCTCCACCCACCGTACAACTTTGCCTCTTCTACCAATTTCTGGCTTCTTTGCCTCAAGTTTTCTGTATCTGCCAGGGCTCGCTTGTACTTGTCCTGAGGAAGAATATAAAGCATATTGCAGAAAAGATCCCATTAAAGCCTGTATATTGCATGCCAATAATTCAAACCAAGGCGCTTATTCTATTAATTTCATTACAAAGCAGCAGTTTAACGAGCTAAACTCTGGTTTATTATGTTGTTAAAAGTTAATCTAACTTCAAAACAATATTTGTACTTGGCACTTCAAATGAGTGTACAAAGACTAATCCTCATGTCCTTGTGATGTAGGCATGTATTAGCCTCATTTTGCAGGTGGAAAAACAGGGAAGGGAGGAAATCAATACTTCTGTGTTTACTCTCTTGCCCACAAGTGGGTTTGGGGCTTTTTTTTTGGTGACTTGGGGCAGGGAGGAGCTACAGGGGGGTGGCACAGGAAGAAAAGATGTGCTTCCAGGCTCTCACCCAGCTCCACCAAGGTATTTTAGGCTCCTAACGTCCATCAACATCAATGGAAGTTAGGAACCTAAATACCTTTGTGGATCTGGGCCTCAGTGTGGGGTGGGTTTTTTTATTCTTAACTAGAGCTGTGAAGTACTGGACTGTCAAAAAGTTTGCCTCTCCTAATCCCTTGTACATTCCAGACCAGACTTAGTACATCACATGGGACACCTCTGACTCATTATGCCACAAGCATGGCATGATGTCTTTACTGTCCCCACATCCTCCCAGACTTCCTATTCTCACCTGTTAAACATTCTGAACCCCACACTACAAGGGAATAGGACACTTCTGTACCTCTGCTTCCTGGCACCTCTGCTCTCTACCAGCTGAGGAAGGACCACCACAATTTAGCCCATGAATGCAAATGTATCATATGCCGGAGTCACCATATACTAGTTCTTTCATAATAGTAGCCAGCATCTTCAGATTGCAGGGGCCAAAGTTTGCTCAGCCTTACCTTCCAAAACCTGTTTGCTCATGCTTCCTTAACTAAGGGAGAGACAAGGTGGGTGAGGTAATATCTTTTATTGAACCAACTTCTGTTGGTGAGAAAGATAAGCCTTTGAGCGCACTTCTAGGGAGAAAGAATGAGCATGCAGGCCCAGAACGCTGAAAATAAAGGAAAGGGCTTCAGGACTTAGGTTATAAGTAAAAATTAATTTGGTCTCAGTTGGGTCACAAAGACATTATGCAGTTTGGTACCACTGGAAGTACCTGCTAGAGAGAAAGATGCCAAGAAGCAAAACAGTAGGTTTTGCCACTGCAGGCTGGGGAAAAAGTGGGTTGGCAGAATTTGGGGAACTCTGCAGAATGTATTCACGTGTTATCCCTCGCTCATGCCACTGCTATTGTTATCAATACAACCACTAAACTCAGATTAAAATTCTATACCGAATAAAAAGGCTAACTCCTCCAGGATTACTAGAAGAGAGGCTAAGGAGAAAATGTGTGAGTAAAGATAAAGTAGCTTATGTTCCCCAGGCCTCAGTGATGAGTATTATCACCCACATTTTTCTAGATTGAAAACCAAGGCCCAGAGAGCCTATTAGCAGTCTGTTCCCAGCAAAATGACTATGTATTACTAATGGACTAAACTTAAAGGGAAGAGTCCAATTAGGATAATCCAAATCTATAATATTTCATTCATGAAATAACTGCTACATAGTCTTATCCATCTTATGTACAGTGCACCTGGAACTTCACACTTTTCCTAAAATGTGTGCATGCTGGCTGACCAAAAGACTCTTACAGTCATTTCTTTTAACTGCTCTTCCAATTTGGCTTTTTCTTCAATGAATATCTTCTCAGCAGACCTTGGTTCAGCCTTCGATTTATTCTGGCTCTGACTCAGGTCATCTTCCAAGTTCTGTCCAGTGCTTTTCTGTTGTGTTGCTATGCAAAGCAACCGTGGAGAAGTCCTAAAGCAAACATAATCAG
The DNA here is from genome assembly GCA_033296515.1 of Macrochelys suwanniensis. Taxonomy (NCBI): domain Eukaryota; kingdom Metazoa; phylum Chordata; order Testudines; family Chelydridae; genus Macrochelys; species Macrochelys suwanniensis. The sequence goes on from CM065779.1 coordinate 115,958,717, forward strand.
AGCATTAGTCAGCTGCTCATTCTAGGAAAGATTAGTGGGTTTTGGACATACTGAACACTTGATTTGCCTTAATCACATACAGAAGAAACCTCCATCCTAAAGCCAGAAAAATGATTTGTGAAGAAATGAAGGCTGCAGTCCTGCAAGCCATGTGCACGTGCTAAACTGTGAGTAGTCCCACAGTGTGTAAGATCTGCAAGACGCCTTAGTCTGTAGTTCCTTGCTAACTAACTTAGTATCCAATGTGATATGGAATGGTGTGCACAATAATCTCTGCAGTCTTGACAGCCCAAAACTAGAAAAATCCTATAAACTGGCCTAATCACTGTTCCATCTACCTGCACCCCTGCTCCTATTCAAACTATCTTGGGAAAAAATATCTTGGAAGCATGCACAAAAAGCTTGAACTTACACCCTTACATAATGGAGGTAGTATTTTCCTTCCCTGTTTAAAGAGAAGTGACTGCTCCCTAGCTTTTTTGCCCCAAATTCTGCAATTATGATGAGGCCTGACATGTTTTTAACTAAAAAGTAATTTAAGAACACATTTAGGAACACTGGTTAGAACTAAATCAGCCCTGAAAGGTGTGCTGAAGCCTGAAGTCTTTAGTCACACCAATTTATTGTTCTCTAGTGTTCAAGCACAATGGAAATCTTTTATTGATTAGCTGGATTCAGGTGCTCCTGTACAGCTAGAGGTGTCGTTCTGCAGCAAGACAGCCACCACTAGCAAGCAATACAGGCAAGCACATTTTAATTATTTCAAATAAAGATTTATTAAGTTTACTAGGGAAAGTTTCAGATGGTTGAGGGAAAATTGAGGGCCATTTCCTTTTCATTGGGTATATAATTAGGAAACAAATCCACAACAATTTAATTACCTAATGTCCTGATTAATTTACATTTAGGGCTGAAGTCTAACGATGCAATAATCTGCAACACTTCAGTCACTAAGTTTCCTCTAAAAACAAAGAAACTGGAATAACTACCTGCTGGTGAAAAATCCAGAAAAGAACTGCTCTCTCATTTGCAAATGGCTAATCCAAAAATTCAAGTATTGTGAGTAATTCAGAATCAGCAAAAGAATTCTAACTATTGAAGTATTGATTCTTTGGCATCAGCAGAAATAGGTTTAAAACATGTTGGACTAAAAAGGAAGTCTTTGCGTAGTCATCTGTATCTGACATGTCTTCATTTAATTTAAAATATCTATTCTTTAGGACAGTAGTTATCAAACTTATTTTACCATGACCCCCTTCTTTGTCTCTCTAGTAATTTACACCCTCCCACCCCACAAGTACATATACCGATAAAAAAATAAACATGCAACTCTCACTACAAATTAAAAACAGTCAGGCATTGATTCAAACAGAGCCATTTTAGTATAATAGTAATGTAAATTTTAAGTAAGATGCTGCTTACAGGCATCACACTGTTGTTACTAGTGTGATGGGTATGCCTGGTTTTTGGAGCAGAGCAATTCTATGAATTGTACAAATGAGCCAACTATCCATTGTAATAAGAGCAAAAGCAAAACTGTGATTGTGGTCAATGCTGCACACCACATCGTAGCAAATGGATCAACGACTTGGCATACTGCTATGCAATCTTAACAGAAATCCATAAAATGCACAGCACCATCTGAGGACCTGATGTGTCTGGATGAATCAGCTTTGCTATTAATTGCTGTGGGTAAAATGTTTTTTTCTATCCTAAAAGCTCGTCATACCCCTCCCCCTTGAATATATTTTGTGTGTCGCTGGCCCCCAATCCCCCAGTTTGAGAATCTCTGCTTTAGGATGATTTTGTGCCCATTTTTCCATGAGTGAGAGACGCATGTGCTGAGGTGGCAAGTGCAGAAATAAGATAGCACATGAGGACAATCCTCTTTCCCTCACGTACCTTTGCCTCTGTTCCTACAAGTGACTCTAGGCCTTTCTTCACAAAGCCCCATACGCTTAGAACACCTCCCTCTTACTATGCATCAAAATCAACAACTTAAAACCTACAAGCCTACACACAGGTAGGCACTGCCATATTTATTTAGATGCCTTAATAAATACAGATGCAGCTGATTAATTTGACTTTGAAAGTTGCCCGAGTCTCTTCACTCCAACCTGTGATCTCTTTTAAGAAAGAAATAAAGCACCTTTATTCTAGACCCCCTTTGCTGAATGACAGTAACTACTAGCTCACACCCCTTTGCCTGGTCTACCTGATCTTTAAATCCTTGAACAGAAATGCACCCAAACTGCATGAGCTATGAAACATGACATGCAGTAATGACATGACACAACAGTGTAGCCGCAGATTGACTTTGGCTACTGTTAATTTGCTTTCACAGGGGATTTCTCCCTGATGTTACACAACTCACATAAGTTTGGTAACAGCAAGGATTTCTATTGCAGTATTTAAAAGGCCACTGAGTTGGAGATCAGGCATTTTATTACACACAATCCTGCAGCCTCTATGGTGCGAGTGAAAAGTGCAGTCACCAGAGCTACAGTTTTGTGCAGCTCCCTGTGCGGTGCTTCTCACCAGTGACCACTGATTTCCCTCACAATGGGCTGCCTCCCTCCCAACAAGCGGATCAAGCTTGAACCCGCTGGGGGGGGGAAGGATGAGACCACGGCAAGGACATTTTTCTCTTGATGGCAAGAAGAAATGCCACATGGAGCTGCACAACTCCATCCCCTAAAACAAAGTGCCAACCTTGTCTCCCCCTTGAGTCAATGAGCGACTCCCTATCTCTGTAGGGCCCTGCCTTAGCCCCCTTTTCCGCTGCTCTCCAGGATGGGTGTGTGGGGCAAGGTGCGGGAATCTTCACTCCCCCACTCGGGCCAGGAGAGCAAGTCACCCATGTTCATGCCCCGGCTGAGGGACACTGGAGCCTCCTCGGCCCCCGGCAAGGGGCATGGTGGGGCGAGCAGAGGGAGGGGCAGGTGGTGACAGGGGGCAGAGACCCTGCTGTGGGCGGGGCTTGCCTAGGGCCTTGCCTATAAAACACGGGCCCCAGGACCGGCGCTAGGCGTGGCAAACGCGGATGAGCTCGGCGGGGACCCAGGCATACGAGCCGGCGTTCCCCGAGCCAGACCAGACCAGGGCAGCCGCCCGCCCGCAGGAACGAAGATGGGCCCGCGGGTCATCCCCCTACCCGCCGCCCGAGGCGAGCTCAGCGGCAGTCCGCGGGCGGGGCAGGGTCTGCCCGCGGGGAGCTGGGCCGCGGCCAGCGCAGGGTCTGACTCTGCCCTGCCCGCTGCCGCCCCCTCGGCGCGCTCCCGGGGCCGGGCCGCAGCCGCCTCCGCGGCCTCCCCCCCCCCGGGGTGCGGGAGAGAAGGGCCCGGTCCGCCCGCGCCGCCCTTACCGCAGCGGGCAGCTCAGCAGCGGGTAGCGCCGCGGTCTCAACAGCAGCCGCACGCAGCGAGCCGCCGCCGCCATGGCTTCTCCGCGCTGGGTACGTGCCGCTCGCTCTCCGCCGGACGCCCGGGGTCACGGCCAAGCCGCGGCCCAATCAGCGGGTGGGGGAGCCCCTCTTGGGCCGAGAGTGACGGGACCAAGCGCCAATCAGCCGGGCCGGCCTCCCCATGGGGGCGGGGCCGGGCCCCTTCCGGCTCATAGCACGCTTGAGTGAGAAGAAGCTGAGAGGTCGCAGACGACTTCGCTCGGGGGCGAGGCCATGGGTGAGGCTGGGCGTGGCCAAGGGGGGGGGGGACTGAGCGGTCTAGCCTGGCCTTGCCCGCCTCTCTCCCTGCCCTGGTGGGATCAGGCCCGGCAGGGCTCCCTGGGGAAGGGGACTAGGGCCCCCTGCTGCCCTGCCCTAAGCCAGTGCCTTGCCCCCGCCCCAGGGCTGCTGTGGTCAGGGGCACCATTTCAGTTGGTGGGGGGGACAACTGTAACTGTGAATCCTGGGGCTACTTACGCACTGTTCCTTGGCAGATAACTTAGCAATTATCTGACAGGCCCCCTGTATCTAATGCCTTTATAAAAGAGAGACAATTAATTAAATACATATTGGACCCACTCAGTTCTAATAACATGTTCTGACGTCTTGTGGCAAGTCGCTTGTGGGACGCTGGTTAGGTTAAAATTTTCCTGTGGATTCTTACTTTGTTACTAGTTCCGTGGAGAGAGAGAGATCCCGTCAGGACTCCTGGGTTCATCTCTGCTCTGGGAGGGGAGCAGAGTCTAGTGGGGGGGCACATACATCTGGGTTTTATATAAGAACATTAGAATGGCCATACTAGGTAAGACCAGTGGTCCATCTAGCCCAGTGTCCTGTCTTCTGACAGTGGCCAATGCCAGGTGCTTCAGAGGGGATGAACAGAACAGGCAATCATGAAGGTGCCCTGTTGCCCACTCCCAGCTTCTGGCAAACAGTGTCAAGGGACATGCTGAACATGGTGTTGAATCCCTGCCCACCCTGGCTAATAGCCATTGTTGGACCTATCCTCCATGAATTTATCTAGTTCTTATTGGAACCCCGATATAGTCTTGGCCTTCACAACATCCACAGGTTGACACTGAAGAAGTACTTTTTGTTTTTGTTTTTAAATCTGCTGCCTATTAATTTCATTGGGTGACCCCTAGTTTTTGTGTTATGTGAACAAGTAAATAACATTTCCTTATTCAATTTTTCCACACCATTCATGATTTTATAGACCTTTATCATATCCCCCCTTAGTCCTCTCTTTTGCAAGCTGAAAAGTCCCAGTCTTTTTAATCTCTCTTCATACAGAAGGTGTTCTATACCCCTAATCATTTCGGTTGCCTTTCTCTGTACCTTTTCCAAATCCAATACATCATTTTTGAGATGCGGTGACCAAATCTGCGCTATTCAATATGTTGGCGTGCCATGGATTTATATAGCAGCAATATGCTATTTGTCTCTTATTATCTATCCCTTTTCTAATGATTCCCAATATTCTGTTAGCTTTTTTGGTTGTCACTGCACATTGAGCAGATGTTTTAAAAGAGCTATCCACAGTGACTCCAAGATCTCTTTATTGACGGGTTCATCTAATTGCGCTCCCTTACCCTCCCCCCACCCCACCCGGCTGCCAGGTTCCATGTGTGCCCCCCCCCCAGCTCACCTCTCCTCACCACAGCTGATTGGCACGGCAAGCCTGGGAGGAGGGGAAATGCAGCACACTCAGGAGAGGAGGCAGGGATTTGGGGAAGGGGTTGGAATGGGGGCGGGGAAGGGGTGGAGTTGGGGCGGGGGTGTGCGAGCTCCCACCCGCACCGGGGAAAGTTGGTGCCTATGCCCCTGTCTATGGTGCTGGGAGCTCCTGTGATTCTCTCTGTCCCCAGGGTCACACCAGCTTAAAAAGCCAAGTAGGGTAGTTGTGTGCATTCAAGCACAGGGTGGGATAAACTGACTGAGGCCTTGTCTACGCTAGCTGTGGTGTGTAGGGTAGTATAGCTACATGGTGCAGTGAAAGGCTCTGGCAGTAGGGAGCCGGAGTGGGGACATGCCACTGCTTCTGGGAGCTGCTTGAAGTCAGCGCTGCCCGGAGCCTGCACCCGTCCCCTTCCCCCAGCCGTGATCCTTCTCTATCCCTCCAAACCCCTTGGTCCCAACCTGGAGCACCCTCCCGCAGCCTGAACTCCTCATTTCTGGCCCCTCCCCCGGCCTACAATTTTGTGAGCGTTCATGGCCCGCCATACGATTTCCATACCCAGATGTGACCCTCGGGCCAAAAAGTTCATTTCAATGAGGTATCAAGTGATGTCATGGTTGATAATTATCTCACTGTTATAATTTTAGCAGAAACATCAAGCTGATATGTTTATCTCAAACCAGTTCCCATGCCTTCACTGGTGTTAAAAGCCCCATATATCATACTGTTGCTGCCTGACAACTTCTTCCTTCGTTTATGGACTGTCTATACAAAATCTGAAGCACACTGAAAACTTAGGGGCAGTAAAAAAAAAAAAAAAAGTACAGTAAGCTGAATTTATTATCCTATTAAATGCAAGAAATACTGCTCTGATAGCATAGTAAAAAGAACCTCCCCTAAAAATTCATCTGAAGCTGCTGCAGCATTTCCAGTCTGTACCAGAGTGCTGCAGAGTCTAGTGACTTTAGTGCACAACTTTTAGGTCAAGCTTGCTGTAGAGCTCAGTCTTGAGCACAGGTTTCTTTTGGGTAGTGGTTGCCTTCCTTTGGAGCATCACTTCTTGACAGCTGCAGGAAGCAGCGTATATAACTTGCAAGACAAATAGGATTTGTCATACATCACAGGGCCATGTTCCAAGAACAATGAGTGTAGCAGATGCATCTTAGCACTGACCACTAGTTATGTGGAAGTGGGGTTTCTTTTAGCATATGATGCTTTGGAAGATAGTTGGCCATCCCAATAAATGATCTGATAGTAGTGGCAACAGACATTGTAACTTTCACTTCTAACATCAGAATTAGCAACCTGTCTTGGGGGAGTTTGTCGTTACTAGCATGAAAAAACAATTACTTTTGTGTTGTGACATTGTTGCTTTCAAAGATACTGTTGAATTTCAATTTTTGTCCTTACCTTACTTAAGAGAAACATTGTAGATTCTGACAAAATGCTGATAATATTGTAGCAGGATTGAGGGAGGGGAGTGAATGAGTGGAGAAGGCTCATAAAGGGAGATGCATGCAGAAGGGTAGGAAGTAAGTGAACAGGGAGTGGAGACTCAGTGTCTGACATCTTAATGTTTCCTGTCTATTTTTAAAAACCTCAGACAGTAGTCTGTCCTTTTCATTCTTTGTGCCTGTCTCCTTCCCCTGACACCTTCTGCATGGGTCTTCCTGTTTAACCCTTCTCTACTTACTCCCTCTGGTCCTAATGCTATACTGTTATTATCACTGAAAGCTGCAATTGCTATGATTGTAACAAAAGAAGCTTACAGGATTGAGCTGAGCTGTGGCTGAGCAGCCTCTGGTGGCAGATGTGATCAAGAAATATTAGACTAAATATTTCCAATGTGAATTAAGTTCTGTTCTGCCCTTAGAATGCACTAATCCAACTGGTAGTTCAGAAGCTTTCTGCAAGTAAACAAGCTTAAGGCAATCAAGATTTGGAAATGACCCTTGTGAAAGTGAGTTTGTTGGGATTTTCATTACTTCCCACAGCTGTCAAGAAAAGACCACAACTAGAATAGCAGAAATGTTGGTGGGTCAAGACTGAGGCACATGTGCAAAGCAAAGCTTGCAAGAATACACACTGCCTGTTTGCATGATGACTGTTGGCCAAGGCTAATGTTCCAGTTACATGAACATTATTATTTGTATTAAGGGAGCACTTAAAGAGCTCTGCTGAATTTGGAGCCCCATTATGCTAAATACCCATAGTAAGAAAGTTCCACCTCCAAAAGGCTTAATTTCAATTTAAAATATGGTGAGAATGTGTTCACTCTCTCTTTTTACTTAAAATACTGCAGCTTGTATTGTTTCAGTTATAGTGCCACCTAGTGAGTTTTTTTTATTTGTGCAGATAAGAGTGTCCAATATACATTTGCTGAACTGTTCTATGTAGTGACACTTGAATAGCCTGTACACCTGTGTTATTGACTAGTTCTCACAATGTCAAGCTCGGCAGTCTTTTGCCCAACACATAAATGTCATATGTGCATAATGCGTAACACTGTAGTCATGCCTTTTGTTAGTTGCTGTCCTAAATCCCAAGTGTTGAGAAATGATAAACAGATTCATGCAGTATTTTGCCCCAGAGGTGGATGAAGTGATTCTGCTATAGATCATTTGTATGGGCTAATGGTCTGAAAGTGGGATACAGAGCCAGGAATCCCAGAGTACTAATCCCAGCTCTGCTAATGACTCCTTCTGTGGCCCATGCCAGTCACGTAAACTCTCTGCCTTAGTTTCTGTTAGAGCCAGGAACAGTTTTCCTGGCCTGTGAATATTTTCCAGTCTCACATCATGACCAGAAGTTGAAATCTCAAATATTTGTGAACTGAAAAGCCAATTCCTTTTTTTCTCCCTTTGCTTTGGAGCTATTGGAATGTTTCTTCTCAAGAACTTTGAAACATTTCATTTATATTTCAACCTTTTATTCTTTAGCATTATTTCAGTCTAAACTTAAATTTCAAAATAAAAGTTGTTTTGTTAGGTAAAAAGCAAGTCCCTACTCACCTCTCCAGCACCCGAGTTCGTGCGGAGTTGGTATGGGGCCCACAATCTGTCAGAGACCAGACACCAATTCGTTGATCAACGGGCTCACACTATTCTTAGCTCAAAAAGCTTCAGAGTAAGTGTGGCAAGTTTATTAGGGGTGAGCATCAATATTTATACACAGAAGTAAACAAAGTGATTAACAGATCATAATGGTCATGCATAATCAATCAAGATTCTACAGGCTAAAACAGGTTAAAATGTAAATTCAAAAAGGCAAAGGGGAGATGGCTACTTAAGGGGAGGGGGGTTGTCATGAGTAGTTCGCAGGTCAGAGCTTTGATTAAAAGTTCAGACAGAGACATCAAGTCTGGGTTAAGTTTAAAGCTCATCAAAAGTTCAGACTCAACATTCCTCCATTTGTAGCTTTGGGATAACTATTTACCAAAAGCTACACCCCATTTTAAGGAGCCAAGGGCCGCTTGGCAATTTCAGCCTGGGCCAACTCGAAGAGAGTAAGGCCCTTGGCTGAGGTAGGAAAAGAACAAACTGACCCACATGAGTCTATGAGGGAGGGGACACACTGAATACAGCAACACAGTATTATAAGAATTACTATGGCCCCAACAATACCCACCAAGAGTTTTTTAACCCACCCAAATCCAGGCAGCCAATTCCATAAGGCTCCCCACCAATCATAAGGTGGCTGGCCAGAGGAGTAGTTCTTAGCCATTTCCCTTAGATGTTTGGTACGTTGAAAAGTGTCAGAGTAGGTGTCATTTACAAAAACACAGCATTCTTCATTTATGAGGGCGCAAGTTCCTCCCTGGGCTGCTAACATTATATCTAAAGCCATTCGGTTTTGCAAAGCTAACTGGCGCAGCTGGGACATTTCCCCGGCCTGATTCTCAAATAGGGTCGTAGTTTCATTGGTTAAAGATTCTAGTAGTCCCTGTAGACGGATGACACCACCCCTCAAGCTAATGAGACCAGCCCACCGCTGCCACGACAAACCATCACGGATATTAATATCTCTGAAGGTTTCACGGATGTTACGAACGTGGGGAAAATGAGGGGGAGTGAGGGAGATGCGAGAAGGCGGTGTTAGCCACGCTAAATAACATGACCCTGCCCAATCAGGGGAGAGAAAGTAATAAGCTTTGGGCCCGCACACCCAGTATGTTCCATACAATGCGTTTCGGGTATTCCATTTCTCAAAGTAGGAGGTAACCCACCACCCGTTGGACCACTGTTCCCCTGGTAACGCAGAGGGGTCGTTGTGCGAACTGCAGAGGCACAATTTGGTAGTGGTGTTTTCAAAGGGCAGTGTAGTACTGCTTGAGCAGTTGTAGAAGGCAATCGTATATCCCTTAGCAATTAGTTGGACACCCTCATGATCTGAGCAGGGCTTTTTAAAAGCTGACTCTGAAGGCTTGCCCACCCATGAAAAAGTTGGATCGGGGTGAGGGATCCACATATGGGATAAGTGGGATGCGCAAGGCTTGAAGTCAAGATTTTTACTAAAGGCGGTTCCATTAAAATACATGTTGCATTTACTTGTTCCCACAAAAGTTGACCCCTTTTTTTTAACAAAACACAGTGATCCTGTCTGATTGGTTACCCTGAGATATCTGTTAATTGGCACTCCTGTTTTGTCCCATGTAAGATTGTGTTGGACTGGATCTTTTACTCTAGCCAGTGGCATCCAAGTCATATTAGCAGTGGTCAGGGGAATGGGTGTGAAGGGGAGTCCCTGTTCTGCATTTACTGGAAATTGAGTACATACCCAGCAATTACTTCTATTTCCTAAAATGCGAGTTTTAACCTCGTGGGAATATCTAATAAAAGCATTATTTTCATAAGCAGAAAATAAACAAAAAAGGCATAGTAAAAAACATACAGTTGTCAGAATAAAAGGTCCTCTCATTTTTGCCGAGTCAATTTAAGTCTGATGTCTGAAAGAGGTAAGCTGGTCCACTGGTCAGAGGCAGTGTCCTCAGTGGTGGCAAGAGCTGCTGGTCCGTCACTGTGGTCCACTACGGCTGGCTTGACGTGGGAGTGGTGGATCCAGGATTTGCGTCCTTCCAGGAACACTGCAGTCTGGGTTGTTAAAAGAACCTGGTGGGGTCCAGTAAACCTCGGCTGGAGGGTGTCGCCACGAATGAACTTTTTGGCCCAGACGAAGTCCCCTGGTTGGAACGGGTGGATCTGTTCTTCCAGCGGCACGGTCTGGGAAAACTGCGAGGCTTTCCAAAGGGTACGGAGGCGAGCCTGTAGGGAGAGAAACTGGCACGCGGTCATATGATCCCCTCCCAATAGTGAAACATCAGCACGTGGTAGCGCCCCGCCTTTGAAAGGGGGGTGTCCATAGAGCAGTTCAAAGGGGGATAATCCCAATACACGGGTTGGGCGAGTACGAAGGTGAAACAGGACCAAGGGAAGTACCTGAGGCCACTTTAACCCTGTTTCCTGACAGTATTTAGCCAATGTAAACTTAAGCTCCCTATTCATACGCTCAACTTTCCCGCTAGACTGGGGGTGGTAGGGTGTATGAAAGGAGTGTGAAATGCCCAGTCCCTGTTCTAAACGGCCAAGGACATGACAAGTAAAGTGAGGTCCACGATCTGAGTCAAGCACGAGAGGGATGCCAAAACGGGGTACAATGTCTCTAAGGAGGATCTTCGCCACTGTGGCAGCAGTACAATTAGCAGTAGGAAAAGCTTCGACCCAGGAAGTCAGAGGGCAAACCAAAACAAGGAGGTGCTTTTTCCCAAAAGCCTTTGGCATATCTGCAAAGTCAATTTGAAGATGTTGAAATGGAGCAGCAGGCGGAGGTCTTCCACCCTTAATTTTGTTAAGAGGCGGAGCAGGTCCATTACGCTGACATGTGCTGCATGCTTTCACTATTGACAGGCAGTAGGGTTGAATGCCTGGAGCATACCAAAAGCGAGCGATTGTGTCCACAAGGGCGTGCGTGCCGTAGTGACCCCCCTTATCATGGTGCCAGCGAACTGCCACGGGGTATGTGGAGCGAGGGAGGCAGGCTCGGCCATCCGGCATAAGCCAGGTCCCTTTGACCAGAGTGGCTCCGAGGCTCTCCCACGACTGTAGTTCAGCAGCGGGCACTGGTACGGGGTGCGGTGGAGTAAAGGAGGAGGCTGCAATAGCCAACGTGGGCATGGCTAAGGGTAAGACGGCAGCCGTCTTGGCGGAGGCATCAGCCAGGGCATTCCCACGGGTGATGGGACTATCATCTTTAGTATGGGCCCGGCAGTGAACTACAGCCAGGACCGAGGGTTCTTGGAGGGCGTCCAAAAGCTTGTGGACGAGGGGGAGGTGCTGAATGGGTTTACCGGCAGCTGTCTGGAAACCTCGAAACTTCCAGAGGTGGATGTGACAATGCACAACTCCAAAAGCATACTTGCTATCAGTAAAAATGGTAACGGTCTTACCAGCGGCCAACTGGCATGCTCGGGCCAGGGCATAGAGTTCAGCGGCTTGGGCTCCCCAGTTGCCTGGCAGTGAGGCGGCCTCTTGAATGTCCCATTCAGAGGTGACTGCATAACCGGTGAAACGCTTGCCATCAACATAGAAGGAGCTTCCGTCCGAGAAGAGGATGCAATCAGGGTTGTCCAGTGGCACGTCAAACAGGTTGTCCCTTATCTGTAAGATGCTATAAACTACTTCCACACAGTCGTGCTGATCCTGGAGGACTGGCAGGTCAGGAAGCAAGGTAGCTGGATTAAGGGGCCCACACCTTTCAAAAATCAGGTTAGTGTCTTCTAAGAGTTCGGCCTCTAGCTGTTGCTGACGATGGGCCGAAAAGACTTGGGTTGTGCCCCTACGCAGAAGGGCTGACAAGGCATGAGAGGTCCAAACCGTGGTAAAATGACCCAGGGTCAGGCTCTTTGCCTTTGTGATCAGCAGGGCAGCTGCTGCCAGAGTCCGGGTGCAGGATGGGGTTCCCTGAGCGACAGGGTCGATCTGCTGAGAGTAAAAAGCAAGCGGGAAATGGTGGGGCCCGCTCAGCTGGGTAAGGACGCCACTAGCAATTCCGCCCCTCTCGTGGACAAAAAGGTGAAAGGGTTTGCTGTAATTGGGGGGGCGGAGAGACATGGAGGAGGCTACACTGTCCTTGAGTAACTGAAAGGCTTGGATCGTGTCCGGGGACCACTGCAAAGGGTCAGGAGCAAGGTTAGCAGTGAGTCGGTGGAGCGGTTTGCTTAACTCCCCGCAGGACGGCAACCAGGGGCGACAGAAGCCAATTAATCCTAAGAAACCTCGAAGTTGTTTCTTGGTGTTTGGCAGAGGGCAGTTTTGGATAGTCTTTATGCGGACTGGGTCCATTTGTCGCCCCTCTGGGGTTAACAGGAAGCCCAGATATCGGACCTTCTGTGAGACCCACTGAATCTTGTTAGGGTCTACCTTGTGGCCTCTGGTGTGTAGGTATAATAAAAGTGCCTTACCATCAATGCGGAGGGCAGCTTCTTCGCGGTTACCTAATAGGATGTCATCTACGTATAGGACTAACGTGGATCCCTGCGGACTGGTGAAGCCTTCCAGGTCGTGGCGGAGGCATTGGCTGAAAATCGTGGGGCTGTCTCTGTAGCCTTGAGGAAGTCGTTGCCAGACATAACTTTGTCCCTCCCAGGTGAAACCAAAGAGATACTGAGAGTCTGGGTGCACAGGAATGCTGAAAAAGGCTGATTTTAAGTCAATAACAGTGAACCACTCAGCATCCCAGGGGATTTGGCTGATGATAGTAGCTGGATCAGGAACTACTGCATGAAGAGGGACCACATACTGATTAACAACCCGTAGATCCTGTACAAAGCGCCAACGAATAGGGTCTCCGTCCTTTTTAGGAGGCTTTTTGACAGGCAGTATAGGGGTGTTACAGGGAGTGCGCTGAGGGCGGACTAGCTTTTGTGCAATGAATCCCTCGATAATGGGGCGGATGCCCTCCCGGGCTTCCAGCGACAGGGGGTATTGAGGGACTGACGGGGGGGTTAAGGAGGGCTTCACTTGAATCCTTACTGGCTCTGCCGAAAGGAGCAGGCCAACGTCAGTGTCAGAAATTCCCCAGAGGGTTAAAGGCAAGTCAGTGAGGTCAGGGGAGAGAGAGCGGGGGGTTTTCCAATTACCCTGAGTTGGGGCCGAATCTCCTAACACTGTCATCAATAATCCTACCCCTTCAGGAGTGCAGGTTAAAGTAGCCTCAAGCTTACAGAGTAAATCCCGGCCCATCAAAGGGATCGGACAAGCTGGGGAAAAAAGGAAACGGTGAGAAAAACATTTATCAGCATAAACAACATTTAGAGGTAAAGTGAGTCCCAGAGACTGTGGGTTGCCCTCCACCCCAGTTGCAGTTTTAACCTCAGAGGATAGCCAGGGGGAGGGGGCATGATTTAAGAGAGAGAAAGTAGCTCCAGTATCAATGAGGAAAGAGACAGGCAGGCCTTGGACTGAAAGGGTTAGACGAGGCTCTTTGCTGGGAGGGGAGAAAGTGAGGAAGGAGCCGGCTAAAGACATTAAGGAAATAAGACCATCACATTGTTTGCCTTTGCCCCCGGGGTACCGTCATTGAGGAGGCTGAGTTTGCTGCAGCTGCTGCTGTTGCCCGTAGTTGATCCAGGCCTGGGGAACGGGCTGAGCTGGTGGTGCAGGGGTGTATTCGTCCCTGGTGTAAGTATCTGCGGATGCGACCGGACCCTCTGGGCGTCCCCAGGGGCATTCACGTTTAAAGTGACCGGGCTGTCCGCACTGAAAACAATTTCCTGGTGGCTGGGGTTGCCAGGACCCTCTTCCCCGAGCACCCTGAAATCCCCTGCCACGGCCTCTGCCTCGAACACCGCCGCGAAAAGCTAAAGCCATCAACTTATATTCTTCCTTTTTCTCTTTCTTTTTACTACTTTCCCTTTCTTTCTCCCATGCAAAATCAGCTACGTCCAACACTGAAGTGACTGACTCACCTCCCCAACCAGGGCGAAACTTTAAGAAATAATCCCTTACAGGGGGCACTGACTGATTCACAAAAAACGAAATAAGAGTAGGGTGGTCTGCTTTTCTCTCAGGATCCATCTGAGTGAACATTCGGGCCCCCTCCAATAGCCTCGACCAGAACTTTCTGGGTGGCTCATCAGATTCCTGCCGAATCTGCATGAACTTAGCCTGATTAGGCGAGCGGCGAGCCATTTCTTTGAGTCTCTCTAACAATCGCCCTCGATCTGTTCGCAGCTGCGTCAGCCTTGGCTGACTCCAGTCTAGGGGATTCCAGCCAGCGGCTTGATCCCGCCTATCCATCCAAGTAGTATTAGCCGCATCGCTATCCCCCCATGTCCTTTCTGCCATCCACAATCTACTACGTTCCTCTCCGGTCAAAACTCTACTTAACAACTGATCTACATCCGTATAAGTAGGATTATGACTTGAAAACAATCTTTCTAAAAGTTCTGTGATCTTTTGGGGATTTTCCCCAAAGGACCCTGACAACCGTCCCCACTCTTTCAAGTCCCATTCTAGCCATCCTTTATATTCCACAATATTAGTATGCTGTAACTGGCCATTATTGCCCACAAAAGGTTGGTCGTGCACCTGTAAAGGCATTTCTCTACTTACACCTTTATCACTCACAAAAGGTTTGGCGGAGGCAGCCTCTGGGCTATCCTCAGGGGAGGGGTATGCAACCTGCTGCATCTGCTTGATCTTTTGCCTAGTAATTACTCCTCCCGAGGTGTGCCCTTCCATTTCCCCCTTATCCCTCTGCAGAGATTCCGATCTGGAGTCCTGCAGATTCCCCTCTGCGCCCTGGAGAGAGTCCCCCTGCGGAGGAATAGGGGCAGGTGCAGTGGGGACCAACTGACGAGTCAAAACATGCCGTGGTTTACACCCTTCATCGAAATAACATGGAGGGGGTTTACTCTCAGGAGAATACCTGACTGCCATAATTTTTAAAGATTTCCACAGCTCTGCTGCTGTGTCCCAACAAAACCAGTAACATAACTGTCCCGGATGGTCCTTTTCGATCTGGCTCCTTACTCCTCTTAAGGCAGCCTGTTCGAAAGAGCCATACGAAGGCCACCTCATCTCCGGGTCGGCCAATACCGCGGTATACCCAGTCCAATTCCTTGTACACAGTGTGTACAACTTCCTCCTAGACATTCCTGTCTGTACTGGGAGTTTCCCTTCATTCCATAACTTATTTACAATCCCCAACGGACTCTCAAGAGGCACACTAGTCCCTTGACCCATGGTGTCTGACAGGAGCCCTCCAACTGGCGTTTATCCTGCTGTCCAGTACACGACCCCTCAATATTGAATTGGCTGGGAGAAATCTCCCGTGGCGCCTGCCAATTCGTATATGAGTGATCTTACCACTGGACAGAGGCACCGCACCAGAAGGAAATCCCGGACGAGCCCCCAAATTGTTAGGTAAAAAGCAAGTCCCTACTCACCTCTCCAGCACCCGAGTTCGTGCGGAGTTGGTATGGGGCCCACAATCTGTCAGAGACCAGACACCAATTCGTTGATCAACGGGCTCACACTATTCTTAGCTCAAAAAGCTTCAGAGTAAGTGTGGCAAGTTTATTAGGGGTGAGCATCAATATTTATACACAGAAGTAAACAAAGTGATTAACAGATCATAATGGTCATGCATAATCAATCAAGATTCTACAGGCTAAAACAGGTTAAAATGTAAATTCAAAAAGGCAAAGGGGAGATGGCTACTTAAGGGGAGGGGGGTTGTCATGAGTAGTTCGCAGGTCAGAGCTTTGATTAAAAGTTCAGACAGAGACATCAAGTCTGGGTTAAGTTTAAAGCTCATCAAAAGTTCAGACTCAACAGTTTCAAACAGGACAACTAGAATTGGTCATTTTCTAAATGACAAATTCTAAAAATATGTTGATAACTTCAAAACTTTTTCAACAGTTTTTCAGGTTGGGAAATTTGTCAGACCCAACACCTGTTTCAATTTTGACAAACTGATGAAAAACTTCATTGAAAATTCCCAACTGGTTCTAGTTTCTGTGTCTCTGATGTGGGGCCTTCACAGTGGAGCTGTGAAGGCTAATGTTTTATACAGTATTCTGAAGATATAAAGTGTCAGATAAGTGGGAAGTCTTTTCATTTGTAGTGAAAGGGTTTGGGGTCCTTCAGGATGAAAAGTGCTATATAAATGTAATGTTTGTTCTTGAATAAGAAGTTAAGTTCTCTAGTGTGAAGCTAAATGTAAAATTGTTTTTATTTCAGTGAAGAGACACGGTAATGTTGAGTCTGAACTTTTGATGAGCTTAAACTTAACCCAGACTTGATGTCTCTGTCTGAACTTTTAATCAAAGCTCTGACCTGCGAACTACTCATGACAACCCCCCCTCCCCTTAAGTAGCCATCTCCCCTTTGTCTTTTAGAATTTACATTTTAACCTGTTTTATCCTGTAGAATCTTGATTGATTATGCATGACCATTATGATCTGTTAATCACTTTGTTTACTTCTGTGTATAAATATTGATGCTCACCCCTAATAAATTTGCCACACTTACTCTGAAGCTTTTTGAGCTAAGGATAGTGTGAGCCCGTTGATCAACGAATTGGTGTCTGGTCTCTGACAGATTGTGAGCCCCATACCAACTCCGCACGAACTCGGGTGCTGGAGAGGTGAATAGGGACTTGCTTTTTACCTAACAGTAATAGTTCTTTCTCTTAATGCTAAGATTCAGTCCACTGATATTCAACAGGCAAACAAAATCCTATTACATGCTGTTACAAATGTGAACCATAACTGTGTTAACTATGCCTTAAGGGTAAAAGAGCAAAGGTGACTTTCATATATTATCTCTCCTCTGATTAGGTATTTGTATATCATTTTAATCAATTCAAATATTTAATTGAGTGGGAAAAGCCAAAAGTGAAATACAAAAATATCTTTGCAGCTGAGCACTAGAATATTTACAAACCAGTTATACAGAAGTGTAAACTGAACTTCATTTAAAAAAAGTTATCCCATCTGCAAGAGCATTACTGAACAAGTTACCAAAAAATGAAGACAAATTGTTACTCCCCACCTGTGCCCTTTAGAAAAACTCTTAGACAAGACCACTTACCCATAATATACTGCAGTGTATGTCCCAGGGAGCATTCCAGCTGGGGGGAAAAATCATTCAGAGAACCATCTTTGAACAATATAATTTGTCCCCTAAAAGGACTATCAGGATTAAGAGTCACATATACCATTGATCCACTGCAGATGAAAGGCAGTAAATGAACCTATAACTTGGTGCTTGAATTGGAAATTTTTTGACCACCTGCAATAAGAAGTGGGGGTGAAGGCTAGTCAGACCCCCTTAATTTGAACATTGCTAAGGTGAATCTGACAATTCAAAATTTACAACTTTTAGTGCAAACAGGGAGAATTTTATACCTCCCAAGAAACAAAGTGAAATATTTTCCTTCTAGTCTCTACGTATGTATGGCAGAGAATATATGGAATGATTTACTATTTTTGGATTATAAAAGATGGCACTTTGCTCCAAATTCCCATCATTTTTGTTAGAGGCAGTGCCCGGAGTCAGAAGGGTATGTGCTCTAACAGTCTTGTTTCCTGGAGAATGTTTTCTGTATCTCAAAAATCTAACAGTTATAGCCACAGGGCTCTGAAGAGAACTAATTAGAGAGAGCAGTTTATGGAAGCATGCTTTCTATTTATGGGTGGACACTGAAGAGATTCTGCCTCAAAGCAGCATACCACAGCTCTCAGAGAAAATTTATTGTAATGTTCCTTTGAGTCATCTGGTATCACAAGAATTTGCAAATCTAGCTAATTATGATTTGTTCTCTTAATTCTCATGCTATTATGGGTACTCCTGGATGTCCTGTAACGGGTGGGCAAACTTTTTGACCTGAGAGCCACATCTGGGTATGGAAATTGTGTGGCAGGCCATGAATGCTCACAAAGTTAACAATTCATGTTCAAACAGGGACAACACAAGTTTGTTTCAGAATCAACGCTATTAAAATAATTCTGTTGAACAATGCACTGTTAGAAAATTACATTGCTGGAGTGGGGCAAGCCCCCAACCCTCCTCCCAGGCCAGAGTGGCGCAATGGAGCTCGAGGGCTGGATTTAAAGCTCTGATGGACCGGATGCGGCCCACGGGCCGTAGTTTGCATACCCCTGTCCTATAACATTCATGGAGATATAAAAATGGAAAAACTGACAGCCAAGCATCATCGATCATGGTTCAAAGAGAAGTTGCTAGTTACAGATCAGAGCCAAGCTGTTCAAATGCATTTGTAGATGGCTGTCGAAGTGCAGCAATCTTGTGTCCAGGTTGACATGCAAAGAATGGTATTTGAACAGTATTGTGATATTCAAGACATACAATACTACTTAAAGAATTCACAATATTCTTCCCCTCCTTTTTCCTTATTAAGGCTCTACAGATTGATAGATAGCTGTAGGCCAGTTCCTCCTGCCCTGATGTACAAGTAACATTCCCATAAGTCAAGCTAGGTATTATTCAGGTGTGACTTGAACAAATGTTTTTCCCTGACTTGTTTTACATGTTTCCTCTGCCAAATGACAAGGAGTTGCTCAGTACAATAGACTGGTACATGGACCCTTTATTAGGTCAGGATCTTCTGGAGCTCTAATCCATAGTTTGGTTTCATAGGCAGTCTGTGCTTTGTGCAGCAAAGCAGGAAATCTATTTGGATGTTAATTCTGCTCATGGTGTGTGAGTATCAAAGAGCTTTGAAAACAAGGAAACCCAAGAAAAAAATCTGTTACTTTCAGCTTGTGTGCAGCGCTTGGTGAAACCAAGAAAGAGCTTTTAGTCATGGATCAACAAGCTTAGTTGTGTATGTAGGTCAAGGTGTACACCCAGCCATCCCCCTTGGCCCCACTCAGCCTTCCTTCTCCCTACCCCAGGGCAGGGGGCCCAGCTATGGGAGTGGACGACAGTCTTCCAGCAGCCTGACTTCCACTAAAATCAGACTCACAGAATGCCATTTGGTGTTGAAGGCAGAGGATGCTTGGTGGCACCCTAATCCTGATGTCCCTGCCTCACTCCTGTATCCAGATCTTATAGAATAACTAGATTAAAGAAATCAGGCTTCTTGAGTTTTCTGATTGTCACCAAAATCAGTAGGGTTCTGCCCATAAATACCTAGAACATTTCCCAAACTTTTGGAATTGATTGAATGTGGCTTTCAAAAGTAACTGCATGACAGACAGGAAATGCCATTGACTTCACTGTACCATAACTCCTTGTGACACTCGTAAACCAAGTGCCAGCTCTGGCCAAGGCCATAGGTATTAATTAAGAACTGACAAACTCATAGCTGGAAACCAAACCAGCTCACCTGTATGTTAGTTTTGTTTAAAATAGATACTAGTCTTGTAAGAATATATTTAGTGTTTTGATTCTATAATGCATGGAGCAACTTACAAGCATTTCAATCTCACTTGTAATGTCTGTACTCCATGCAACAAGGTAAAATGTTTGTTTTATAATTGCAAAAATGCCTTCTCTGAGCTTGTGAACTCACAAGAAGAGTGGCTCCCCCAGCCCATCCAGGAGGACTATCAAAACCTAAGTGAGCCATTATAGGACCAAAAAAGGTTTGATTACCCCATCTACCCATGGAGAAGTATGTGCAGAAGGCCTCATCCAATTGGTTTGAATGCTGGAAGAGGGGAAATAAGAATAGCTAACATACACAGTTTTCATCTCTTTGTTTGTATTTTACAAGGGCTGGAGCTAAGAAACAAAAAGCAGAGATCCCAGGGTCATCCTGGGTTAATCCCTAAAAAGACATTCACTACTGACAATTACTACATCTGTCACTTTTTGAATCAAGACTGAAACTCAGTTGTGTGTGTATATGCTTGCTTACTTTAACTTGTAAATAACTTATTTCCTTTTCCTAGTTAATAAACCTTTAGTTTTATTACAGGATTGGCTACAGGTGGTAGCCAATGTCTTTGGTGTGAGATCTGCGGTAAGTGACTGGTCTCTTGAGATTGGAAGCAGCCTGAATATTGTGTGATTTTTGGGGGTATGCAACCATTTATTACTAAGTCCAGCTTGCCTGAGTGATAAGATAGACTGTAGAGCCGAAGGGGACTGTATGTGTCTCCATGGTAAAACTGTTACATTGATTTAGGAGTTTATCTTTGATACTGCGTTGGTGAATTCTAATTATAGAACATACCACCAGTTTGAGAGATGTCTGCCTTGAAGTCAGTGCACTCAGTCATGGGCCACTCCAGACAGTGTGACGCACCTCACTTCACTCAGCCAAATAGGCACAGATGGAGCTGTATGAAAAGCTTGTTTAATATGATTTTTTATATTTGTGGTTCAGCAGCTCTGGTTTAATGTATTGGACAACGGTTGGGAGTTAGAACCCTAGATTTTATATTTCCATCTCTAGCACTGACTCATTGTGTGACTTTGCAATAACAATACATGCCCTCATCATCCTGTTATTTGGTTATTGTTCTCTTCTAGCAGAGCATCTCCATTGTTGCATTCTGAACTAGCTGCAAGCAGCATGACTGCCACGAGTTTGAGCACCCTGCACCCACCCTGTATATTTTCACCAGCATCCCATGAGGTGGTTGAGACATTCTATACCTTTGGGGAGCGTCCTGTAACCCCCATATTCCTAATTTTTATACAAGTGTGACCTTATCTTACAAGACATGCTTCATATGTATCGGGGGAAAGGTCATGATCTGCTGAAAGTCATTTCTCTATCCATATATGTATATCATTAATGCATATAAAGTTATGGGAATTGTGTTGTATGGTTGTCACTAAAACATGCTGTAAGTTGGGGAATCAGCCAGATATTAGCACCCACCCATCCCCGAGGCAACAGCAAGGAAAGTAACCAATGCCCAGGCAGGGTGTCAAACAACCCATCAAGAGCCATTGTCCAGCAAGGGAGATACAATGACTCACCTGCATGACGCCACACCAGGGGAATTGCTCAACTTTGCCTAGAGACCCAGTAATGCCCACCAGACATGCCTGGACTTGTGTTCCCCAAGCACATGGGACTGAGGGTATAAAATAGAACAGAGCAGGTCCATACTTTACCTTTCTCCTGCCTTCACCTATGCTGCAAGTGACAAAGACACAGAAGAAGACTGCAACAGAGGAGACTGGCCCAGATTTAAGGGGCAAATCTGTATATTAAGGACTGCAATATCCAGTGGGGTGAGAGAAACTGCTTAGTCTAGTTGTTGCCCAGTCTAATAGGGTTGAGAGTTTAGGCTGTGTGCTTATATTTTATTTCTTTTGGTAACTAGCTCTGACTTTTTTGCCTATCACTTATAATCACTTATCTGTCTTTTTTGTAGTCAATACATTTGTTTAACTGTTTGTTTATTTTTACCAGTGAGTTTGTATGAAGTGTGTGGCAAAACTGCTTGAGGTACAAAGGCTGGTGTATATCCACTTTCCATTGATGAAGTGGTGAACCAATTAATAAATTTGCACTGCTCGATGGTATTCTTGAGGTACAGTGCTGAGAGCTGGGGAAATTTGGCTCCGGTGCCTTTCTCTGTGTGATTCATGAGTGGCTCTGGGCGCGTTCATGCACTCTAGCTGGGTGTTGAGTCTCCACATGCGGTTGTGTTGAGTGATAACAGCACCTGGAGGGGTTTGCTGCTGGTCACTAGCAAGGCGTGAGAGACCACCCAGGCTGGAGAGAGTTCAGGGGGCACAGAGGTCCCACAGTTGCAGGCTGCACCCCAGGGCTCCCATCTCAGTGGTGGTCTAGGAATTGGCTGTGTAAGTCACCTAATCTTAATGGTATGTACAGTCGCCATCTGCTTTGCAGGGGTTCCACCACTGCACTTTAAGCCTCAATCTTTTCTCTCTGATCACATTTTCCCCTATCTCTGAATTTCTGCATTGTCTTTCCGTGTTCTATATGGTCAAGCTGCTTCTCCTTGCCCTTAGAACTCCCTTTCCGAATCCAACGTTGTCCAAGTTTGCATCTGTGGTGGGGCAGCTGCCCCACCCCATGCTAAAATGGGATATAACAGGCCAGAGAGGCTGTGCAGGGCGGCAGCCAATCAGAAAGGGCCTGTGGAGAGCCAATGAGGGCAGAGGAAGAGTCAGCCAATCGGGACTAGGCTCAGCCATATATAAGGGCTGCCCAGGAGAGGGGCAGTCAGCCCCTCCTAGGCCTTCAGAGGGGAAGGTCTGTCTCCTGCTCAGGAGACCAGCACCAGGGACAGCGCAGCGCAGCGCTGGGCAGGCTCAGGGGAGCAGAAGGGACCTCCAGCCTGGGATCTGCCAGGCTGCAGGACCTGAGGGTGCAAGGGGGCCTAAGGGGAAGCCGCCCAGGGAAGAGAGACGGACAAGGGGAGAGAAAGAGGGCAGGAAGGCTGCCGTCTGAGGGTCCCTGGGGTGGGACCCAGTTTAGAGGGCAGGCCTGGCCCTCATTCCCCTGTTGTACGAGCGCCCAGCTATTGGAGTGGCGATAACAGACTGCACCAGACCCTTGACAGAAGTGATTAGATTCTGGGGTGTGGTTGGCCACTGTGGTTGGGGTGCTGAGAAGGACTGCTGGTAAACAACACCCCAGAAGGGGGTGAGCGTCGACTAGGGGGCACTGCCGGAGGGCAGTGTCCCGAAGAGGATGCCACAAGCTGGTAGCAGCGCGGGTCGAGACGCCAACCGAGGGCGAGAGACGGATGGGACACCACCGGCAGAGGGCACTCTGCATGAACTGAGCTAATTCCCCGGGCCTAACAGCAGGAAGCACTGCGGTGGTGAGTCCCAACCCCGTCACAGCATCCTTACTTGCCCCTCCTCTATCTTCATCTCACCTCCATGCTTTCTATCACATTGCCCCCTTTGCCTGAATAGCTTCCCCACAAAGCTTCCTCCATCTCCACTTTCAAGAAACTATGCAGATGCCACCTTTTCAATGAATTATTCAAGCTCTAAGAGGGACTCCTACTCTGCATGTTCTTGTTTGTAATGTCCATCTCCATCAGTGGCTTTAGACTGTGAACCCTTCTGGGTAGGAACCCCTTTACCTGTTTGACACTAAACTTGCTTTATACAGCACTATGCATATTTGTGGAGATACATATTGCTAATAAGGTCAGCTAGTACCTGCCTTTGCTGTGGGGGTAGAACTCCCTTGCTTCTTGACATCTGTCTCAGTTCATCTCTACCTACTCTAAACAAAACCAAACCCCCCAAAAATCAAGAATTTACCATTGCAAAGGGATTATTTATTTTTGTCTGACAGTGCTGCCATCATATTTATTAGACCCCTCAGTTGGCTTGCTTTGTTTGAGGTTTTAAGCATCTATTTTAAAATTATGTTTCTACTGTGTTTTTAATCAGGTGTTTATTATGTTGTATGACTCCTTGAGTGCCTTGGCTGGCGAATGCTTCATAAATAAAATTGTCATGTTACAGCTATAAAAATATTCTCTCCTTGTGAATGAAGCTTGTAAATTTGAAAGTGCTGAGAAAGATGGGAAGACTAGCTGCTGGCATAAGGTTAACCTTGAAATTATTTTAAGGAACATGGAGTGAATAAATGAAAATACATCCTTAAATGGATTCTGTTGATTGCAATTGCAGTTACGACCCATTAAGAAGTGTCACCACATCCTGCCAAACTGTAGTCTACTCATGTACCAGTGCCACCTTCTCTTTGCTATGCAGGGAAAGAATAGTTTTAGGCTTTCAGCTCTTTCTTTTCAATAAGAATTAGTAACTACAGCAGCCCAACACTATATGCTTTGTAGGAGGTCTCTCCTTATGCATCAGATATACAAGTGGTGGTTTAAGGCCTTGAAGTCTTGAATTCACTTTTCAAGTCATAAGCTAGCCTTCTGCAGTAGGACGAGACTGGAAAGTGGTTTGATACTGATTTTTCCACACCTTCCACTCTCCCCTTCCCCCTGCACTATAAAAAAGCTTGGTCTGCCTGCAACCAAGATTGGCCACATTAGATAGGAAAGAACAAACCTTCATTAGACAGACTCAGCCCTGGTCTACACTACGAGTTTAGGTCGAATTTATTAGCGTTATTTCGATTGATCCGTGCACCCGTCCACATGACGAAGCCCTTAACATCGACTTCTAGGGCTCTTAAAATCGATCTCGCCACTCCACCCCCAACGAGGGGATTAGCGCTTAAATCGATATTGCCGAATCGATGTAGGCTTAGTGAGGATGCAATTCGACAGTATTGGCCTCCTGGATCTATCCCACAGTGCAACATTTGACCGCTCTGGACAGCAGTCTGAGCTCCAATGCTCCGCCCAGGAATTTCATTTGAATTTCATTTCCTGTTTGGCCAGCGTGGTGAGCTGCAGGTGAGCGCAGATCTCATCAGCAGAGGTGACCATGATGGAGTCCCAGAACCAAAGACGAGCTCCAGCATGGACCGATGGTGAAGTACGCGACCTGATCGCTGTATGGGGAGACGAAACCGTGCTAGCAGAGCTACGGTCCAAAAGAAGAAACGCCAATACATATGCCAAAGTCTCCAAGGGCATGCAGGACAGAGGCTATAACAGGGACGCGCAACAGTGCCGCGTGAAAATTAAGGAGCTCAGGCAAGCCTATCAAAAAACCAGAGATGCAAACAAACGCTCTGGGTCAGAGCCCCAGACATGCCGCTTCTATGATGAGCTGCATGCCATTCTAGGAGGTGCAGCCAGCACTGACCCACCCATGTGGTATGACTCCGTATGTGGATTATCAGAAACCACAGAGGAGCATGATGATGATAATGATGCTAAAAATAGCGCCCAGACACAGCAAGGAAGTGGAGAAGCCCTTTTCCCCGACAGCCAGGAACTCTTTGTCACCCTGGAGCCAGTACCCTACGAACCCACCCAAGGCGTGCTCGATGCAGGAGAAGGGACCTCTGGTGCCTCTGGTGAGTGTACCTCTGTTAATTAATACATGTTTTATAAGCAAGCATGTTTAATGATCAATTCGCGGCCAGTACAGCTACAGCTACTGGAAAACTCTGTTAACATGTTCGGGGATGGAGCAGAAATCCTCCGGGGACATCTCCAGAAAGATCTCCTGGATGTACTCCCAAAGCCTGTGCAAAAGGTTTCTGGGGAGGGCAGCCTTATCCTGTGCTCCGTGGTAACACACTCTACCACGCCAGGCCAGTAGCACGTAGTCTGGAATCATTGCTTTGCAAAGCATGGCGGCGTATGGTCCCGGTGTTTGCTGGCATTCAAGCAACATCCATTCTTTATCTGTCTGTGTTATCCTCAGAAGAGTGATATCATTCATGGTCACCTGGTTGAAATAGGGGAATTTTATTAAGGGGGTATTCAGAGGGGCTCCGTCCCTGCTGGGCTGTTTGCCTGTGGCTGAACGGAAATCTTCCCCGCTGTGACCCACGCGGTGGGGGGAGGGGGAACAGCGAACATCTTGGATGTGTGTCTGTGTGTGTGTGTGTGGGGGGGTGTCGATTAGGTTCGCGCTGCACGTTAACCCGAAAACCGCCGCCCCTCCCTTTTCAATTGCCAACCAGTTTTAAATTGCCAGCCCAAAGGCTGTTTGTTATGGGAAATGAGGGGGTTGCTGTTTGAAAACATTCCCACATGTTATGAAGGTTAAAGAAGCCTATAGACTGTGGCTTACCATGGCTGCCTGCAAGCCGAATTCTGTTGCCCGCCGGACCTGCTTGTGTGATCTCTCACACCAAACCGGCAGACCCTCAATATAACAGGCAAAGTGCAACCTTGGACCAAATGCATATGTGATATGTAATGTTTGGAGCATTGTTCTCTAATATGTGTCTTTTAAACTACTCCTCTCCCGTTTGTTTCCTCCCGCAGCTGCAAATGTTTCAACGCCACCCCTTTCATCACCGTCCCAGAGGCTAGCGAAGATTAGAAGTAAAAAAAAAAAAAAAGAATCGAGACGATATGTTCTCAGAACTCATGGAATCCTCCCACACTGAAGCTGCCCAGCAGAATGCGTGGAGGCAGACACTGTCGGAGTCCAGGAAGGCAGAATTTGATCGTGCGGACAGGTGGCGTGCTGAAGACAATGACTGGCGGGATGAAGAGAGACAGCGGCGGGATGAAGAGAGTAGGTGGCGTCAGCGTGCAGAGAGAAGGCAGGATGCAATTCTGAGGCTACTGGAGGATCAAACGGAAATCCTCCGGCTTATGGCTGAGGAAAGGCGTACGGTTCAGGAAAGGCCGCCTGAGCCCAGACCGCCGCTACAGCCCCTGTGTAACCAACAGCCCTCCTTCCCGAGTCCCATAACCTCATCCCCGAGACGCCCAAGAACGCGTTTGGGCGGCCTCCGTGCACCCAACCACTCAAGTCAAGAGAACAGTCCAAGCAAGAAAGGGCTGGCATTCAATAAGTTTGAAAGTGCTGTGTGTCCTTGTCCTTCCCTCATCCCCTCCTCCACCACCCATCCTGGTGCTTCCCTTCCTCCACCAGCTATCCCGGGAGACTGTGGCAGTTAGCCCCATAGTTCCCCCTCTTTGTTTTACGAATTAATAAAGAATGCATGATTTTTAAGCAACAATGACTTTATTTCCTCTGCGAGCGGTGATCGAGGGGGGGAGGGCAGGGCGGTTTGGGTAAAGGGAAGTAGAGTGAATGAAGGGGCAGGGCTTTTCATTACTGGGGAAAAACAGACCTTTCACACAGCATCCTGGCCATTCATGAAACTGGTTTTCAAAGCTTCCCTGATGCGCAACGCACCCTGCTGTACTCTTGTAATAGCCCTGGTGTCTGGCTGCGCATAACCAGTGGCCAGGCGATTTGCCTCAACCTCCCACCCCGCCATAAACGTCTCCCCCTTACTCTCACAGATATTGTGGAGCGCACAGCAAGCAGTAATAATAATGGGAATATTGTTTTCGCTGAGATCTAACCTAGTCAATAAACTTCGCCAGCGAGCTTTTAAACAACCAAATGCACATTCCACCACCATTCTGCACTTGCTCAGCCTATAGTTGAAAAGGTCCTGACTACTGTCCAGGCTACCTGTGTATGGCTTCATGAGCCATGGCATTAAGGGGTAGGCTGGGTCCCCAAGGATAACTACAGGCATCTCAACATCCCCAACGGTTATTTTCTGGTCTGGGAAGAAAGTCCCTTGCTGCAGCAGCCGAAACAGACCAGAGTTCCTGAAGATGCGAGCGTCATGTACCTTTCCCGGCCATCCCACGTTGATGTTGGTGAAACGTCCCTTGTGATCCACCAGTGCTTGCAGCACTATTGAAAAGTAACCCTTTCGGTTTATGTACTCGCTGGCTTGGTGGTCCGGTGCCAAGATAGGGATATGGGTTCCGTCTATCGCCCCACCACAGTTCGGGAACCCCATTGCTGCAAAGCCATCCAGTATGAGCTGCACATTTCCCAGACTCACAACCCTTGGTACCAGCAGCTTGGTGATCGCCCTGGCTACTTCCATCACAACAGCCCCCACTGTAGATTTTCCCACTCCGAATTGATTCGCGACTGACCGGTAGCTGTCTGGCGTTGCAAGCTTCCACAGGGCTATCGCCAGTCGCTTCTGTACTGTGAGGGCTGCTCTCATCTTGGTGTTCTGGCGCTTCAGGGCAGGGGAAAGCAACTCACAAAGTTCCATGAAAGTGCCCTTACGCATGCGAAAGTTTCGCAGCCACTGGGATTCATCCCAGACCTGCAGCACTATGTGGTCCCACCAGTCTGTGCTTGTTTCCTGGGCCCAGAATCGGCGTTCCACTGTATCAACAAGCCCCATTAACACCATGATGTCCACCTAGCGGGGGGGCCTTTTTTGAGAGAGGTCTGTGTCCATGTCCTCATCACTGTCCTCAGGGCGCTGCTGTCGCCTCCTCGCCTGCTGTAGCTGTAGCAGCTCCTGGTTCTCGTTCTCCATATACTCCTGGACAATGCGCGTGGTGTTCATAACGGCGAGAACAGCCGCGGTGATCTGATCGTGCTCCATGCTTTCCCTGGTATGCTGTTTGCAGGACAGCAGCGTGGCAGCAGAAGCAGCGGGTGGATAACAATGGAGTCAGCAATATGGCGCCCATATGAAAAAAGGCGCGAAAGGATTTTTTGCTCCCCCCTCAGTTGCTTTCACGGAGGGAGGGGGGAGCAAGGGTTAGGCTCATTTCCTTCTAGCTGCAGATGGTACAATATGCGGTGAGCAAGGAGGCGCCTTCCCTTCTAGCAGCAGATGGTACAATATGCTTGATATCCATCATCATCTCCTGGCCCCCTCAAGGATTGAACTCGCAACCCCGGGTTTAGCGGGCCAACGCTCAGAACGCTGAGCTATCCCTCTGCCCGTATTATACTGTGACTGAATCCCCACTAGACCTAATGTCCAGGCGTACGCTGGAGATGTACGGTAATTGTGAGCTGAGCAGGCTTCCGTAGCAAACACGGAAACCCCGGAAAAAAGGCGCGAAAAATATTGCTTTCACGGAGGGAGGGAGGGAGGGATGACATGTACCCAGAACCACCAGCGACAATGTTTTCTGCCCCATCAGGCTTTGGGATCGCAACCCAGAATTCCAATGGGCGGCGGAGACTGCGGGAACTGTGGGATAGCTACCCGCAATGCAATGCTCCGAAAGTCGATGCTAGCCCCGCTACTGTGGACACAGTCAATCGACCTCATGGTCTTAACGCTTGTGTGTGGGGACACACACAATCGATTCCATAAATTCGGGTTTTAAAATATCCACTTCTATAAATTCGACCTAATTCTGTAGTATAGACGTACCCTCAGAGTGAATCGACTTTGCATGGCAAGCTGGGGTGTGGCTGCCTGGGACAGATTTTTGAGGCCGTATAGCTACTAGCAGTTGGCTTACCAATGTTTCTTTAAGGAAACTCTTGCTGGGTCCTTAAAGTTAATTGCCAGCAAACACCATAATTCCCCAAAGGGTGGAGATATAAGATCAGCAAGTATAGGAGTGAGGGAGATGCTGGGATATTGCTCTCTCTCCTTACGGGGTGACTGCCATTCATTTTGAGCTTTAGGTGCTTGACTATTTAAAAAAAAAAAAATTAAACCCTGGCTAAAAGAAACTTCACTGTTCAATGAGAATTAAGCAGGTTGTGCAGATTCTGTTTTTTCCATAGTGCATCCAAGTGCTGTAATGTTTGATCTATCACTCCAACATAATGAATCTAATTCTCCCTTGGTGCCAATCTTTAAGGCTCAGATTTTCTCATGGATATTTTTAGTAAAAATCACAGAGGGGTCACGGGCAATAAATAAAAATTCACACAAGCCTGTGACCCCCCCCCCCCCCCATGATTTTTACTAAAAATATTTCTGACAAAATGGGGAGGGAAGAGGGTCCAGCACCCACAGCGGCTGGGGACTCTGGGGTCCCCCCACTGCCCATGGGCACTGAGCGCTCAAGGGACCCCTGCTGCCCGGTGGCTAGGAGCTGCTGGTGGCCCACCTCCAGCAGCAGCGGAGAACTGCGGGGCTGCCTGCTGACAGCTCTAGCCTTGGGTCAGAAAATGTCACGGAGGTCTCCGGAAGTCACGGATTCCGTGACCTCCATGACCTAATCATAGCCATACCAACCTTGTACTAATGCAACTCCAAAGGCTTCAGCTGAGTCACTCCTGATTTACATCAGTGTGAGTAAAATCCCTGCAGCGAAATCAAAAGTAATAACAATGAGTGACTTGTATGTGGGACTGTGCGCAGGGGTGCTGAGAGCCACTGAACCAAACTGTAAACCCTGTCTTTAATGGAATCCACTTCAAGCCCAGGAGTGCAGCAGCACCTTCAGCACCCCTAGTGCCAGCACCTATGACCATGTGATTCCAGCAGGCTGAGGCTGGAGCATGCAGTTTTTTCTCTCATATAATCAGCTGGCTCACCCTCGCATCTGCCACTCTCCTGACCAGCAATTAATTTTGTCCTCCAGTTGCCTGTCAGTTCTGTCCTCACCCAAGCCCCCTGCCCAATTCAGCCCCCATCATCATGACCCCATCAGTTCAGCCCCACTGCCCTCAGTTCACTCTCCCAGCACTCACTCCATCTGCTCAGAACCCACCATCAATTCAGCCCTCCCAGACTCACCCTTGCTCTTCCTAGGGTTCTGCACCCTCCCACTTCCCAGGCTGACAGCGGGAGCCCTGTGTGGCTGTGGCTGACAGCGGCAGCGATGACGGGCTGGCTGACAGCAGAAGACTCTTCTTGTGGCAGCCGTTGCTCCTGCTGTCAGCCCACCCCACGAGGAGGATTTCCTGCTGTCATCCCTGTGTGGCTGTGGCTCCTGCTATCAGGCCAAGGGGCAGACTGACAGCGGGAACCACGGCTGGAAAAAAAACCCAAAAAAACCCTCATATTTGAGAGTTCTATCATGAGCCAGGCTTAATTTTACTTAGAAAGCACGTCTCTCATGATTAATTCACAAAAGTTGGCATGTCTGTACTATGCCCTGCCTTTGGAAAAGAGCAGCGTCGGTGGTCCTCCAAGCCTGCCTAGAAATCTGCATGGAAGCAGCCAATCAGAGCCCAGCAGGCTCAGATAAAAGCAGCTGCAGCGGGGTGAAGCAGGCCATTCTGCTCTAGCCATGGGAACTCGATGGGCTGCATATACTGGTCCTAGGAAAGTGAGGACCTGAGAACTTTACCCCTAAGGTAATGGCTGAAGGTAAAGGGAGCAAGTGGGGGTCTCTAACATGCTTCAAACCAAATGCACTGCTTCAGGTAGAATAAACAAATACATTTATTAACTACTGTGATAGACCCATGCCAGTTGGGTACAACAGAATAGTCCTATTGGGATCCGGGAAGTGGACGGGCAAAGCCCGCCCACTGCTAAAGGATCCCCCCCTCCAGCCTAAGGGGAGGGATCCACAGGGCCTGGATACCAAGTGATTCCGGGGGACAAAAAATGAAAAAAACAGGAACGGGAGTGCGGTCAAAGGGTCAAACGAAGTGAACCAGATGGGGACACCGAGCAGAGAATCCCGGACTGCGCCCACTGCTCCTCAAAGGCGTCAAGGGAGCCAGTGGACGCTGCCCAGAGGAACTCTGCCCGGATGCGTGAACGAACAGAGGATCGAAAATAGGCCCCACAGTCACAGGAGCCTCCATCGGCCAACCTCCTCACCCTGGTTTTGTAGATGGCCAGTTTAGCTAGGGCCAGGAGGAGGTTGACCAGGAGGTCCCGCGACTTCATGGGGCCGCGGATTGGAAGTGCATAAATAAAAAGGTGAGGGGAAAAGTGCAACCAAAACCTCAACAAAATGTCTAAGAGGAGCCGGAACAGGGGCTACAGCCTGGTGCACTCCAGATAAATGTGCGCCAGGGTCTCCCTCACGCCGCAGAAGGGGCAGGTGTCAGGGATAGAGGTGAACCGCGCCAAGTACACGCCCGTGCTCACGGCTCCATGAAGGAGCCGCCAACTGACATCCCCGGTGGGCCTTGGGACTAAGGAGGAGTAAAGGCTGGCCCACTGGGGCTTCTCACCCTCTAGAGGTGGCAGGAGGTCCTGCCATTTCGTATCGGGGCAGGACGTGAGGGTGAGGAGATGAAGGGTGTGGAGCACGAGCGTGTAAAGATGTTTCCTTGGCGCGGTCTGGAAGCGGACCGGCTGCAGTTCGTGCAGCTGGCTCGCAGTGAAGGAATGAGGGGGCTGGTTGGGGCCATGGGGCAGGGGCCCGATAAGAAGGTCCGGAGGGCCAGGGGTGGAGGGAGGGCGGGGTGTGCCCTCTCGCAGGACCCGGTCGAGGTAAACCCGAGCAGCGGGCGGCAAAACGGCCTTCACCTCCTGAAGTACGCGCCGGGGAGTACGAGGTCTGGAGAGCCCCATGCGCTGAGCGAGCATCAGGGGATCCAGCCAGTCTCCCCGGTCGTAGTCCAGGAGATCTCCGACTCTGGTGACTTCTGGGTTGTGTAGCAGGGGCTCCGCGAGGAGATCTGCCCCCTCGGTGGCCGCCACGGACCTGGTTGCTGAGAAGAGTTTCCAGGTCTGGAGGAGGTCCTGGTAAAAGACCGGCAGCCCAGAGACATCTCGCGGAAGACCTCTCAGATGGAGATAAAGGAGCTGCCGGTCATATCGGAGCCCTCGGAAGCGGCGCAGGAAGGCGTGCGCCAGTATGCTCCACGCCGGACTACCTGCACCATAAAGGAGTCTCTGCAGGGCCTGGAGGCGGAAAACATGGACCTGAGTGCGTAGGCACTTCAGGCCCTGCCCTCCCTCCTCCAGAGGTAGGTGGAGAACCCCTGCAGAGACCCAGTGCAGTCCTGACCAAAAGAACTCCAGGATCAACTTCCGGAGGTTGGCCAGGAAATCCGGGGCCGGGACCAAGGTGTTGAGCCGGTACCAGAGCATGGACAGGACTAGTTGATTGAGCACCAGTGCCCTCCCTCGAAAGGAGAGGCACCGGAGTAGTCCTGTCCATCTCCAGAGCCGCTCGGTTACCCTGCCCTCTAAATCGTGCCAGTTCTCCGGCGGAGATGGATACGTGGCGGAAAGGTAAACGCCGAGATAAAGCAGTGGACCCGCGCTCCACCTGATGGCCTGAAGCGCGGGTGGGAGGGAGCTCGCCTGCCACCCGTCCCCTACCACCAGGCCAGAGCTCTTGACCCAGTTGACCTGGGTGGATGAGGCCGCCGAGTAGATCGCCTGGCAAGCCTCCACCCGCGCCAAGTCGCCCGGGTCCTGGACCATGAGGAGCATGTCGGCGGCGTACGCCGACAGGACCAGCCGCAGCTCCGGCTCTCGAAGCACCAACCCCGTCAACCTCCTGCAGAGGAGACAGAGGTAGGGCTCGATCGCCAGAGCGTACAGCTGGCCCGAGAGGGGGCACCCCTGCCGTACACCTCGCCCGAAGCTGACTGGCTCGGTCAGGGTCCAGTTGAGCCTGACCAGACACTCTGCGGAGGCGTACAGCACCTGGAGAAAACCCACAAACTGGGGTCCGAAGCCAAATGCTCGCAGAGTGCTCAGGAGATACCCGTGATCCACCCTGTCGAATGCCTTCTCCTGATCCAGGGACAGGAGGGCAAACGACAGACCATCTCTACACCCAAGCTCCAAGAGATCCCGGACCAGATACAGGTTGTCGAAGATGGTGCGGCCCGGGACGGTGTAGGTCTGGTCTGGGTGGACCACGTTCGCCAGCACGGACCCCAGCCGCAGCGAGATGGCCTTTGCCACGATTTTATAGTCCGTGTTGAGGAGCGAGACGGGACGCCAATTCCGTAAATCGCAGAGGTCCCCCTTCTTCGGCAATAAGGCGAGCACGGCTCGCCTGCACAAAAGAGGGAGGACCCCGCCTTGCAAGGACTCAGCCCAGACGGTGACAAGGTCTGGGCCGAGGACGTCCCAGAACACACGGTAGAACTCCACGGTCAGTCCGTCCAGTCCGGGGGATTTATTAGTGGGCATGCGACGGAGGGCTTCCGAGAACTCGGCCAGAGTGAGAGGCAGCTCTAGCCGGTCTCGGTCGCCCGCGCTGACTGTAGGGAGTTCGTCCCAGAGCACTCTGCAAGCGTTTGGATCGGTCGGGTCCGGGGAGAAAAGGCTCGCGTAGAAGGCCCTGGCCCTCCCGCACATCTCCACCGGATCCGTGAGGGGGGTGCCGTCCTCTGCGAGAAGGCAGGTGACGTGTTTCCTAGCCCCCCTCTTTTTCTCCAGGGCGTAGAAGAAGCGGGAGCCGCGATCCATCTCCCGAAGGAGACAGATGCGGGATCGAACAAAGGCGCCCCGGGCCCGATGGTCTTCGAGTTCCCGGAGCTCCTCCCACTTCTCCCGGCACACCCCACAGAGGGATGGATCCTCGGGGCTGGCGGCCAGGCACCTCTCCAGCTCTAAGACCTCCCGTTCCAACTGCTCTATCGTCGCATCCCTCCGTCGGCTGGCGCCCCGGGTGTAGTCTCGGCAGAAGAGCCGGGCACGCACCTTCCCTAGATCCCACCATCGCCGCGCCGAGGGAAAGGCGCGCCGCTGCCCTCACCAGGCCAGCCAGAACTCCCGGAAGGACACCACGAAGCCCACATCCTCCAGCAAACTGTTATTAAAATGCCAATAGGCCGGCCCCGGCCTCTCCGCGCAGAGAGAGGCCGTCACGGTAGCTAGATGATGATCAGAGAATGGGGCCGGCCGGACGCTGGAGGAGTGGGCCCGCGAAAGGTGAAAGCGTGATAAATAGATGTGGTCCAACCGGGAGTGGCGTGACCGATGGGCCTCCACCCGGACAAAGGTGAAAGTCAAGATGTCGTCCGGGTGGTGGTCGCGCCAGACGTCCACCAGGGAATGATGATCGACGATCTCCTGGAGGACAGCTGCGGCGGCCGGGCACTGCTCGGTCCCCGAGCGGTCCCATTCCTCAAGGGTGTTGTTAAAGTCCCCGCCCAGGACCAGGCACTCACGAGGATCCAAGGTGCCGAGGAAGGTGGATGCCTGCTGATAAAAACGCAGCTGCTCCGGGCCTGATGTCGGGGCATAGACGTTGACGAGGTTGACCACGAGCCCCTTCATACGGACCCGGAGGTGCAGCAGGCGACCCTGCACAACCTCGGCAACCCCCAGCACCTCAGGCCGTAGGTCGGGGGAGAACAAGGTGGCCACTCCAGCCTGACGAACGGTAAGATGGCTGAAGTAGACCCTGTCCCCCCAGTCCAGCCGCCAACTGTTTTCGGCGGCCGGAACCGTATGGGTCTCCTGCAGGAAAATCACAGATAACCCCCCCACCCCCCCCAAAGAAAGGAGAGCACCTGGCTCCTGCGGAGACCCACCCTACAGCCTCGGGTGTTTAATGTTGCGTAGGTGATGGATGCCATGAGGAGGGCTGGGGGCGATCCTTGCCGGCAGGATCGCTCACGGCCTCCGTCGGGCCGCACATCAATCCGTGACCCACCCCATAGGTGAGTAGTGAGTCACGGAGGAGGCGGACCCGCTGGTAGGCCACAGCGGCCTGCTTCCCGGTCCTTTTACCCTCCCCCATAAGGGCCCTCACGGCCTGAAGGATTTGATGGAAATCCCCCCATCGCTGGAGAGCGAGTTGCACTTTGTTACGGGAGCCCCAGACGTTCTCAAGGAACTCCCGCATCTCCTCTCACAGCGTATGGGGGGCCAGGGTCACTGGCCCCTGGTTATCTATTGAAGGGGCCCCTGACACAGCCCCACGGCCTACCGAGACCTGCAGGCAAGGGGCGGACCCCCGACGTGGTGCCCGATGGGCCGGCGCCACGGGGTCCGCCGCAAAATGTGGTTCAATGGGGAGAGGCGGCGGAGGGAGGAGAGCAGCCCCTGGTGGGTCAGGACAATGGAATACAAAGGCCGCTCTCCGGGAGTCATCTACCGGGAAGGGGAAGGAGACGGCCCTGGGGGCGGCAATGGCATCACGGGAGGTGGAAGGGAGTGGGACTACATCAGGGGCAGGGTAGGGATCAGGTATGGGGGCCGGGCAGAGGTCAGTAGTAGGGGCAGGAGGGGGGTCATGAGTAGGGCCAGGGTGAGGAACGGAAAAAGGATCCTGAGCCGTAGGAGCTGGGCCACTGGGAGGTGGCCCCTCTTGATTAGGCTCAGGGATCTGGGGAGTGGAGATAGGGGCGGGAAGGGGACCCCCAGCGATGCCGGGCTCTGGCTCAGTGGCTGGTGTAACAGCCGCGGCATTGAGAGGTGGACGGATTTTCACAGGGTCCCCACCTGGGAAGGTGGTCGGTTGCCCCACACCAACGAGGGGTGCCTCCTGGGATTCGGGTCCCGGCCGCGTGGCACCGGCCGTCACCTCGATAGGCTCAGCGGCTGCCAGCGGTGTGCCACACGCGACCGGGCAGGTGGAAGAGACCAGAAGGTCCTCGGAGGCGGGAGCAGAAGGAGCGGTCAAGGGGAGGGAGCATGGGGAGAGAGGGGAGAGGGGAGCTGGGGTGAGGTCGTTGCGATCGAGGCCCGCTGGCAGAGGGTCGTCCTCCCCCTGGGTGACTGGGGTCAGACCCAGGGCCTCGATCTCCTCATAAATAGAGGGTAACTCACCATCCGCCACCTCGGGGTTCTCCCCGCCGGTACCCGAAGTGATGCTTGATTCGGGGCCCGCAGGTTCGACAACAGGGAAAGGGACAGGAGCGGCTCCATTGGGGGTTTCCGAGGGAGGGGCGGTACTGCCCTCCGGTGCTGCCACGTCTTTCCCAGCCAGTACTGGTGGACAATTGCCACTCGGGGGCAAAGCGGAAGGCTCGGCATCAGTGCCCCCCTTCCTGGTCTTCCGGGGGGCCTCGGCATCGGTGGAAAGGAGCGGAGCTCGAGCCTTCCGCTTGCCCCGCTTCCCCTGTACTAGGGCCCAGCCCTCCATGGCATCATCTGGGGGCTGGCTAGCAGGGCTCGGGTCGGAGGGTAGGGGCAACGTCTTAGGGGCTCGAGGAGGTAGTGGTGGGGCAGCATAAGGGAGGGAAGGGTCCCCCTGGGGCGGGCCCTCTCCCACACCTGGTGAAATCCCTGCCGCACTCTCCTCCACAGGCCCCACCAGACTGCATGCAGCAGAGGCGGGGCCCTCCCGCTCGTCTGGGCGCACCGAAGGAGGTACTCCCAGGGCCCGAGCGGGAGCAGCGGTTGACTGGGAAGGAGGAGGGGTGGCTCTGGGTGCTGGGCATTCAGGGGCGCCGGCGATGATGGGGCCAGCACCCTGCCGGAGCTCAGGGGTCTCGGATGCTCCTCCTTGCCGGGCCAAGGGGCAGTCCCTCCGGACATGTCCCATCGCCCGGCAGAGGTAGCACCGGGCCTCCCCCGTCGAGTAATGCACCCGGTAGCGGGCCCCCTGGTAGGGAACCATAAACGACCCCTCGAGCGCCTCTCCATCACTCACCGCTGGCAGCAGTTGAAGCTGCACCTGCCGGCGGAACGAGAGGACGTGACGGAGGGCGGGGTCTTTGCAGCCCAACGGAAGGGGGCTGACAATGGAGATGGGCCTCCCCAGGGTGGAGAGGGCGGGTAACAGGGTGGCATTGGGGAGGAAAGGAGGGACAGAGGTTAGGACTATCCGGACACCCAGGTCCTCTAGCGGCTCCAGAGGGACGAACACGCCCCCCACCGCCAGGCCCTTCTCCACCGCCTCCTGGGCCGCGGCCTCCGATGCGACGAAGAAGACGATCTTCCCGTACATTTTGGAGGCCGCTACGATGGCCATGGGCCCCACCACCCTCGCCAACGCCCGCACATAGGTTTCTACGTGGGGCGAGGCGGGTACCAGGAGGCAATGGATGCCATGCCTCCTGGTCAAGGTGGGGAAGGGGCCCCGGCCGCTATCGGTGGTAACAGAGGCGGCGGGTGGGTGAGACGACCTAGCGGCAGGCAGGGGGGTTGCTGCCACCTGGGCGTACGCCCTGGGGGTTGGAGGAGGGGCACCCGCAGAGCTGGTGGAGGAAACAGCAGGGAGGGACGCCGCGGCCGGTGGCGGGGCCACGGCAGTAGGGGCAGCCTCTGCCATGGAGGGCCTGGCCTTTTTGGTGGGGCCCTTACCCTTCTTCCCACCCTGGCCCTTTCCTCCGGTTGGGGGAGCTCCCCCAGAATCAGGGGGGGCAAGGGACGTGGCAGCAGCGGAGGTCACCTCGGCGGCCGCCGCTGCCGGTGCCCCAGCAGGGGCAATAGCAGGTGGTTTGGCAGCAGCAGTTGAGGTAGATGCTAGGAGGGGTGACGGAGGGCAGGGGCGGCCGGGTCTTCTGGAGGGCCCGCCCCTGCCATATCGCCTGCCATAATGAACAGGGAGGGAAGGGAAAACACCTGAGAGAGCAGGGTGGGGAGAGGAATTGGGGTGACCACTCCTCCCTGCTAGGCTGCAGGCAGGGGAGGAGGGCACTAAAAGTGGGGATTGGATTCAGGGTTATCAAGGACTAGTGCGGGGGTAGGGTTCAGTCACCGACTCAGAATGGAAAATCTGGCTCCTCTTGTTGCACTAGGGGAGGGGGGGTATAACAGCATGGTGGGGGGTGCAGTGAGATAGGGTCAAACTCAAACAGGGGAGGGGCACAAGCGCATGGGAGGGGGCATGGGTGCATGAGGGGAGGAGCCAATCAGGGCAAGCGGGGGCCGCAGGGGAGGGGGACAGTCAGGCCGGAAATGGGGCAGAAAACCAAGGGGCTAGCTTCAGGGCTGGGGCGGGGCAAACAAAACAAAGGCTATAGAGGGAAAAGGTCGGGGCAGGCAACTAAACCGAAGCTAGCAAGGGGCTGGGACAAAAAAAGGTGGGGGGCAAAACAGCTGCAAGGGGCAGATGGGGCAAGTAGCAAAGGGCAAAGCAAGGGGCGTGGGAATGGTGGGGGCACATGCACCCATGTGCGCTTGTACGAAGTCAATGGTGGGCTGGTTGCTGCTGCAGACCCAAAGGGTGGAAACAAGCTTGGCAAGCCAAGCAAGCAGCTGAGTCCAGAGGCAGGAACCAGGGCAGATGGTGAGCAGCCAGCAGAGGTGGTGGAGGGGGCAGCGGTGGTGGTGGGGGTTGGGGGGGGCACAGATGAACCTGGGGGCAGGCTCCACGCCACACCCCCTGTGCCCCTACAAACACAGTCAATACCCCCACCACTAGAGCACAGTTTGAAAAAATACTCAGTTCGTGAAGGCCCCCTCCACGGTGGACTGCAGAGATTCTGCGCTCCCTCAGCAGCCGACGGTCTTCCGGGTCTTCTTCCTCTGGGTTCCAGCAGCTTCCTGGCAGCAAATACGGCAGCAGCAGCAGCTCCGGCAACTCCAGGCAGTAGTCCGGTGGCCAGGCAGGACCCCTCACGGATGGTGATAGTGGTGGTGATCACAGCAGTGGCTGGAGCAGGGTTCCCCACGCCCCTCCTCTGGGGAGAGGGCCAGCAGGCCCTTCCCCCGGGGCTGCTGCAGTAGCAGCAGCAACCAAGGTGTTTGGGGGGGGTTCAGCTACCAGCTAGCCAGCAACCAGAGAGTAGAGTAGTGGGAGGGGTGTCTAGTCCAGCCAGGGGAGTAGCTGGAGCAGCTACAGCAGGAGCTGGGAGAATCCAAGGCCTCGCAGCAGCCCCAGCAGCGGGAGCAGCAGCCCTCTACCTCCCTCTTCGCTCCAGGCCAGTTGGGTGCAATAGAAGAGTCCAGAGCAGATCTACTGGCCACTGGAGAAGCAGGTTTCTGTTCCCTAACTGACCAGAGCAGGGACTGCTGCACGCTAATGAGAACACCTGAGTCTAATTAACCTGAAAAGAGTCAGGTAAGGCCAGTCAGGTGATGTGAACACCTGACTCTAATTAAGGCGCTTCTGAACATATAAAAGGGCTCACTCCAGTCAGGCTGAGGGAGTCAGAGGAGAGGAAGTGTGTTTGAAGGGCTAGGTAATGAAGACACTCTTAAGCCACTGGAAGGGAGTCCTAAGGTAAGGGTGAAGAAGGGAGATGTGGGAGAGCTATGAGGAAGTGGCCCAGGGAAAGGTGGCAACTCTGACAGTGAAAGGTTGGCTGCTAACAGCTGCTACCATTAGGGTCCCTGGGCTGGAACCTGGAGTAGAGGGTGGGCCTGGGTTCCCCCCAACACACCACTACAAGGGGAAGACAGGCTTCTGGCAGAACAGGAGGCTAAAGTGTTCTGCAATAAGCCCATAGGGACAACAGAGACTGTGGGAGTTCTCTCACCAACTGGCTGGCTTATGATGAAACGGGCTCAGTAGACTGTAACCCTGGCCCTAGAGAGAGAAGGGCTATGTGGAGG
This sequence comes from Macrochelys suwanniensis, assembly GCA_033296515.1. Taxonomy (NCBI): domain Eukaryota; kingdom Metazoa; phylum Chordata; order Testudines; family Chelydridae; genus Macrochelys; species Macrochelys suwanniensis. The sequence continues at coordinate 115,998,493 of CM065779.1, forward strand.
GTTGCAGTGAGCCTCTGAGGCTAGCATAAACTGCCTAGAAGCGCAGGACCCACGGGGACGAGGTCAGAGCTCTGCCACACTACAAAGAGAGATTTTAAGTGATAGGCAAAAACCAGAGTGGTTACCAAAAGAAAATATAAGCACACAGTCTAAACTCTCAACCCTATTAGACTAGGCAACATCTAGATTAAGCAGTTTTTCTCACCCCACTGGATATTGCAGTCCTTAATATACAGGTTTGGCCCAGGTTTAAGGAACAATTTCCTCTGTTGGAGTCTTGTCTTCTTCTCAGTGTCTTGGTTGTTTGCAGCGAAGGTGGAGGCAGGCAAAGGGCCCAGTATGTGCCCACTCTGTTTTATATCCTCAGCCTATGTGCTTAGGGAGTACAAGTCCAGGCATGTCTGGAGGGCATTGCTGAGTGTCTCCAAGCAAGGTTGAGCAATTCCCCTGGTGTAGCCTCATGCAGGTGAGTCATTGCACTGTAGCTCCCTTGCTTGACAATGGCTGTTGATGGGTTGTTTGAAACCCTGCCCTGGCATTGGTTACTTTCCTTGCTGTTGCCTCTGGGGAGCTAAAATCTGGCTGATTCCCCAATTTACAGCATGTTTTAGTGACCACCATACAACACAATTCTCAAAACTTCATATGCATTAATGATACACGCATGTGGATAGAGAAATGATTTTCAGCGGATCATAACCTTTCCCCTGATACCATACCTTTATAGGTAAGATCACGATTATATGAAAATGAGGAATATGGGAGTTATGGGGGGGGGAGGGATAGCTCAGTGGTTTGAGCATTGGCCTGCTAAACCCAGGGTTGTGAGTTCAATCCTTAAGGGGGCCATTTAGGGATCTGGGGCAAAAATCTGTCAGCAAACAGTACTTGGTCTTGCTAGTGAAGGCAGGGGACTGGACTCGATGACCTTTCAAGGTCCTTCCAGTTCTAGGAGATAGGCATATCCCCATATCTAGTACACTCCCCCAAGGTATAGACTGTCACAGTCCGTTCTGGTGAACATTTTCCGCCCTGCAAACTTTAGATAGTTGGGTCTTCTCTCAACCCCACCCTGGGTTCAAGGAGGCTTGTGGTCCACCCCCATGCAAGCCCTGAGAAACTCTTCATAAGGCTTTGGGGCAGCTAATAAGTTTTTCCTAACAGATATATGGAATCCCTCAACCCATAGCTCCTAAGAGGCTTTTTGGGAAACCCCTCCATAAGCCTTAAGAAGTTCATTGTAGCCCTCCAGCCCCCTCTTTAGGCAGTGGGAGACTCATAGCTCTCCTACTTGAGACTTGTGATTGTGAGGCAGGTTCTCAGACCCCGCTCTCTGGAAGAGCCACTGAATTACCTGTAGATCTTAGGAGGCTCATTTGTCACAGATGAGTCAGCCACTAAACAAGGCTCAATAGGATCATTGGGGTAAAACTTTCATATTTTCCGAAGCAAATGACTTTCAACGGTATAAGGCACTTTTGAAAATATCGCCTGTAATCCTTCTGAGGATCTTATTTTAGCTCATTGAGATCTGTTGAGCTAGTAAGCCGCCTACGGATGGGGTAGTTGTCAGGGTGTTCTGATGAGCCTTTCAATATGTACAGTGGTGGCCCTTAAACTATTCAGGAGAGGTAGAATGCCCAGATGTCCTCTCCATTTGCCCTCACGTCTACCTCCCCTACTGCCTTCTATGTAAACTCCCCACTCTGCTGGTTTGCTAAGTCTGCTTGTCTCCACTGCTCTGCTGCCTCCCTTGCCTACCTTTAAGTTGAGGTCTGTGGAGTAACACAGGACCCATGAATTGGTGGGAAGGGGTCTGAAATAAATGAATTTCACGACTTCGAGCAGGAGTTCAATTTGCCAGCCCTTCTTCCATATCACCTACCAGGCCCCTTTTCTCTGACAGGACCTGGGGCATACTAAACACACACTATTTGTTGCTGATGTTTCTTGGATACCATGTTGTTGATGCACAGTATAAATAGTATTTTGACATTAGGTTAACTCAACACTTTTATTTTTGCAATGTACTGCACATGTGCCTTGATTTCTGGACAGATGCATATAACAGAATGAACTAAAGAAAATCATAAAATTATATTTAATGGAATATAAAGCATGTAGCACTAATGAAAGCTTTGACTGCTGTTATTACTGTGTTCTATCTTATTTCTCTTTTCAGCCATGTCACATTTTATGTTTTTGTTCCAACTCATTAATTTATCAGGGTTTATGCTGACTTATGTGACATAAACAAAAATGTTCACCAGGTGCCCTGACCATATTGGAGACAAAAAGCACCATCTTTGATCATAAATGCTATTTTGTGCCACTCTGAAGTGGCAGCCAACACACGCAGCAGATTGGAAGGGTCTTCAACTCTTTTTCTAAAGATTTGCAGTGAAAGCAGCATGCTGAATATATTTATATATTCTCACTTCTTGTATTTTTTGTGTTCTGTAAATGTCTTTAAAATCAATAAGAACAAATTGGATCCAGTGTATTCTGTGGCTTGCAAAGACTGTATTTTCTTATTCTCATATTTATTTCTGCTGGCAAAGGAGTTATTGCTGATAAACCTACAGTATAAAACCATAATTCATGGTGTTTTGGCATCTGTCTTCCCATGCTAAAGAGGAGCAGAAGGTATAGAAGTGATTGGCTTTTACTAATAAGAGAAATATTTTTATCCTTTGGCATGTAATTGGTACGTAGAGGAAAAAATATCCAGACCATACTGAATGCTCTCCCTCTGCAGTTTTTGTCTAGTCAATGGAGACAGGATGCAAGTAATCATTCTGTGGTAGTGAAGCGCCCTTCATTGTTACAATGCAGGGTCAAATTCATCCATAGTGTAACTCACAGCTTTAGAGGAGTTAGACCAGCAGTGAAGCTGGCCTGCTGTTTCTCATTGTCTCTGTCTTTAGTTACTGTTTTAGAAGGACGGAATTCTAATGCAGAATTTCCTCTCTCCATTTACATACATTCACACACCATACAAATGATAGGGAAGAATTGTCCTTTTAATAATTCAGTACTTTTAAAATAGAGCAAGGTTGTGTGGTATGGTACTACATAAATATGTCTGCATACTTGTTTGGAAGTAGATATCTGTGCTTGTGAAATTAAAAGGAGTATAAGAGGAGGAAACATGATCTTTCACTATAAGCCAATGACAGGTAGCAGCAGTGCCGGCTTCCCTGTTTTGAACTGAATTAACTAATAAGTAGGCATGGCTAGTGAAGAAATGTTGGTGGCTAGCAAAATCACTTTATTTTGTGTACCTGGATATTTACCAATGGGAAACAGGAGAGAGACCGACCTTCCCAACCACTCTCCCCCCCGACCCCCGTCAGCACTTCAAAGATTAGCAAACCCTCAATCAATATCTCCTTATCAACATTCATCCTCCCAGGGAGATCCTTCTTGGAGATAATGGATGGGGGTGGATTAATTAAGTGGATGGGGGAGCTCTCTCCCTCATCCACTTAGAGCAGCTAAACTAGAGAATTTACCGCTACACTGCTGTAAGCTCTCTAGTGAAGCCATAGTGTTAGATATTGCAGCTTTCAGCTGGGTGAGATGATGTTTGAGTGTAACTATTGCTTCAGGGGAGAGTTGATATTCCATACACTATAACTTCATCTTTCAGAGAGACTATTCCAAAATACTCCACAATATGAAATTATAGATCTAGAACAATGGCCGTTCTCAGCAGTAGAACTGTGGAAACTAATTGGGATTAGCTCATGTGTGACGCAGGTTTTAGTAGACCAAACAGGTTCATATCACTGTATTAGCATCTTTTCTTGCCTTTAGACAAGAATAACCAATGGTACAAAATGGAATGGGCTGGCATGATCTTTCATAAAGTTTCTATTTTCAGTCTGTTTTAATAAGTCAAAAAGAGGGAGGAAATGGAAATAGGTTTTGTAGTGGAATTAGGTCCAACCTGAAATCCCACATCCAGTTCAAAATCTGATTCCCAGATGACCATATTTCATGGTCTACTCTTATCTCTCTAAGGAGCCATAGCAAACCCATGCTTCCCAACATGAAATACAAATCCCTTGTTTATAGACAAGCACAACATTGGGTGTGAAAATCAGGTTTTATTAAAGCAGATCCTATTTTCCCATTCCTTGTAAATTTTTGGACATTTGATATTTTCATGCTCTATTACTGTCTGATTTTTATTTCTTTAAATGATGCTTTTATTCTTGTCAATAGTGTGTGCACCATGTGGTACAAGGGTTGCTATGGTAAGTATGAATTTTTTATTGAGTAGCACAGTAAATATTAACGTAAAACATGGGAAGTTAACACTACATTCTTCCTGAGATACTGTGCTTCTCACATTTTGTCCCTTGCCTACAGTTTCCATCATCTCCGGAACAGGGAAAGCTCCAAGGCAGAATATCATAGTAGCCTAATAAGAAGGAAATGCAGGATATTAGGATTGTAAAGCAAGCCAGTAGCAACAGAAGGAGCAGAAATGAGCTTGTAAAAGAAATACTGCTTTGTCACTACAGATGGGGCCAATGGCACAAAACTGAGGTCTAGATTTTAAGCCCCTTAAAATTCAGGACTGTTTGGATTCAGGGTTTTGGGGTCAGACCCATCTCCAATTTTGTAGAGTGAATGCAGTACAGAAAAAGGAGAGTGCAAAGGATATAATTGGTTTTAAGAGAGGTAGGATAGTCTTATGGAAGGCACAGATCTGGGGTTGGGATATCTAAATTGTATTCTTCAGTCTGCACCAGATGTACTGGGTCACCTTAGAAAAGTCATCTAGCCCAGACTAAAAAGAGTCATTTTAGGCTGCTGAATCGAGACTTGTATGCTTAAGTAGCCTACTTTAGACATCCAAATGTAAAAATTGGGTCTTTAATCTTTCTGTATCTCAGTTTTCCCATTTGCTACATGGGGATGATAATACTTTAGAATGGAAATGCTATAGTAGTGCATTATAGAATTACTGATGGCACTATTCATATATATTGTATACCAATGTCTTGTTCTGCTTTAGCCTTGGCGGCTGGGGGGGTGGTGGTGGTGGTAAAAAAAGGACTTGATCCTGCTTCCATTGAAGTCAACGTGAGCCGGTTTAGGTATAGAGTTATAAAGTGTGTGTAGAAAAATTTATTTTAGCTGTCTCTGGATCAAATGCTGCAAGAACTGTTTTAACAGCATACAATGGAACTACTCAACAATCTAGGACAGGAGCCTGTTTCTGAGGAGGATAAGGTATCTTATATCATCCTGGATGTCTAGCATCAGTCGTGTCACACACTAGTTATCAGATTATTGCTGCTCAAAGAAATGCTTGTATTAAAAAAAAAAAATGAGACAGGGCTGACTGGAAAGTCATACAATGAATAAGGCAAAAGCAGGGATGAATGAGATTAATTGTTAAAGAATTTGAATTAGTGAAGGACTTTTTGTACACATGTATTTAGCAATTCTGCAGTAAGAGTACAGGGCTGAGAATGGAATTCCTGAGGTGTCACAGCGAGGATCAGAAGACTCTCCATGTGGTATTGAGCAAGTCACTTTAGACCAGACTTTTAAAGATATTTAGGCATGAAAAGATACAGATGGGCATCTAGTGGGGTTTTTCAGTCTGCATCTTTAGGTGCTTAAATAACTTTAAAATCTGGCTGTTCAGCTCTGTTTTCTCATTTGTAAAATGGGCTGATGCTACTTCCCTTTCTGGACAATGAAGGGGAAGAATGAGGTTTTTGTAGGTGTCTGGCTGGTTGTGTGTCTGTTGAATTGATCATTTTAAATCTCCTGGGATTTAATTGTATTGTTAATGGAGTGTTAGGTGCCTACTAGAGCTTTCGATCAACCTCTCCAGTTACCCAAGCATTGTTATTTAGATTTAAGTATGTTGCAAGGATTTATTAATTTATGTCTATCCTTTAATCTTCAAAGTGCTTTACAAACATGACACTTTTTTTTAATATACTGCAACCCAGCCAACCAGAGTTTAAAAAATGCTCTCAAGTATTTCTATTGGCAAGTGATCCTTTGTACTACCATTCCCTGCGCAATCCCATTAGCCATGAGAACTGCTGCCCTGTAAACAAGATTTGAGCTGGGTCTTGTTTTAAATATAACTCTTTATTAAAGGTATACAAGCAACTCGTATTACTCTATTCTACACCAGAAAGAAGCACGTCACACTAACTCCCCTGAGCAAAGTGGAATCACTAACGAAACTTCAAATCATCACATGTGTGCATACACACACGGTTACTCAAAATAACTTGTCACCGCTGTAGATACTTCATAGTTGCTGAAAAAAACACTTCATAGTGAAGGTCACGTGCATATATACTATTTTAACAACTGTGTTCATCCCAACAGTGTCCCTAGAAAAATGACAGCAGACTAGTGAAGTTTTGTACTTTAAAGGAAAGCTTTCTGCTCCCTCCTATTTAAAGAAACAAAGCTCCTACTATCATAAGGTAAGAATTTTGTGACCATATTATTTAGTGAACATCAAATCTCTTTTGTGATGTAGTTATGCTCAGACACTACTTGCACTTTTGATAGTGTCTCAATTGTTGCCTGAGAGTGCTTTAGTAATCTAGGTGTTAGATTTGACACTTCCAGACTCCTGTAGCCCAGGTTTAAGTATTAGTGAAGATTCTTTCTAATGTAGATAAATAGTTCTACGCAGTTCACTGTCTGAGTCTTCCAGACAAGACCTTAAAAGTGCAGTCCATTTTGTTATCTGTGGCTATTAAAGACACGGCAGTATTGTGCTTTGGAGTAAGGGTTTGTCATGATACCGTTGGGCACATTTTACCTGCTCCATACTGGAGGTTGGGGTACGATGTGCCCAGCTGGCTTCTACTCTCCAACAGAGGGAGCTGCATTTCAGTGGGGGTACTACCTTACAGAGGGAACCACTGCTAGGTACAAGGTTGCCTAAAACTTTGCTTCTTATGTGGTTTGCAACAGGAGTCTGAAATTTGTGAATGAGGGGTGTGATGGGTTGGACCCACCTTCCAGGGTGCAGCCTGATGTGCTGGGGTCCCACTGAGCCCACCAGTCCCAAACCCTAACTCTAACCCTGGGTCCCGCCCCCAACTCTGTGCTGCTGTGGCAGGCTCTCAAGCCCCCTTCCAGCACATGCACAGGTAGGGACACATCCAACTGTAGAATCACACAGAGTCTGCAATCGGCTCTGTGTGGGAGGGTTCAGCTCAGGGAATTGCCCAGTGCTCTGGTGCACACACCCTCTGGAGTGTAAACCCAAAATTATATTGTCTTGTGTCAATGTTGAGGAAGATATGTGCAGCTTTTTGCCCCCCGCCCAGTTATGAATTGCACTAACTGGGTTTTGGAATAAATAAACAAGTTTATTAACTACAAAAGGTACATTTAAGTGATTATAAGGGATAGCAAACAGAACAAAGCAGATTACTGAACAAATAAAACACACGCAAACTAAGCTTAATACACCTAAGGAATACTGGCTGCAAATAATAATTTCTCACCGTAAATGTTGTTTCAAGCAGATTGCAGAGTTTCTTGAAGGAAAACTGCACTGCTTGCAGGTTAAATCTCCAGGGATTCCTTTTACAGGCTGGTCTGTCTCGTCTGGGCTCACCCCCTACCTCCTCCACCTTAGTTCCTTTGTTTCTTCAAGTGTTTTCAGCAGTCTGTCTTTCTTGGGCGGGGAAGCAGTTGAGAAGAGCCTAGATTAACTCACTTCCTAGCCTTAAATATGATTTACATATGATGGGAGTCTTTTTTGTTTCCTAGTTTGACTCCCACCCCCTTCCAGTGGAAAAATACCAACTCAAGATAGTGTCCTGTACCAGGTGACATGATCACATGACTTTGTAGTGTCAATGCAGCATCCTAGGAAGCTTCTCAGGAAGGAGAAGGATTAGTATTTTCAAAGTCCCATTGTCCTTCCTAATGGCCCATCAAGGCTGATTGCATACTGTCTGGTGGGTGTTTCCCAAGTGTACACACAGTTGTAGTTGTTACATAGTCAATATTCCTAACTTCAGATACAGAAATGATACATGCATAAAAATTAGATAATCACATTCAGTAAATCATAACCTTTCCAATGATACCTCACATAACTGATATATTTTATGCAAGATGGGTCATGTCATATTCATATCATAACTATTTCTATGAAGAATATGGGGCATAATGTCACAGGGGGAAGTGGTATATCTTGACTTTAGTAAGGCTTTTGATTCTATCTTGCATGACCTTCTCCTAAACAAACTAGAAAATACAACCTAGCTGGAGCTACTATAAGGTGGGTGCATAACTGGTTGGAAAACTGTTCCCAGAGGGTAGTAACTATCAGGGTAATTAAGCACTGGAACAAATTGCCTAGGGAGGTTGTAGAATCTCTGTTTTATAAGAGGCTTTTAAGGTTAGACAAACAAGTGTCAGGAATGGTCTAGTTATTACTTAGCTCTGCCTTGAGTGCAGGGAACTGGACTAGATGACCTATTGAGGTCCCTTCCAGTCCTACACTTCTATGACTTGGTAGGGTGAAATCCTGGGGTTACAGAGCTGCCTTTTTGCTGTCATAAAAATCCATTTAGAATTGGCTGAGTTGCAACCAACTGAAAATAGTCTTTTCCGATCTGTGCCTCGCTCAGTATAGTGCTGCTGAAGTTCCCATTTCATTCTGTTGGTGTGACATATGCTTCCCACCCCCTGCTTCAACATGTTGCACTGAACTGAACCTCTGGATTGGACACGGAGAATGGCTGTTGCTGCCATCATCCTTATTACTGAGGGTGATCTCCTTCCCCACTGAGTGATTACATCATGTGAGAATAGAGCCCAGATTGCTATATGGCAGATACCCATTATATCTTCTCTGATTCATCATAAAGCTAAATAATATTTCTCTTCACTGCATCTCTCCTTATGTGGCTTCTGTCTGATCTAGTTATGCTGTGATTGTTCATCTCTCATGGTCTTACAAAAGCTGCACAAAACCAAGGATATTCTATTATCACTGCAGAATTTATTTCATTACCATAAGAAGCCACAAAATTGTACTCTTCTTTGATCAGCTTGCAAAAATTGTCCTATGTGAATTGAGCTCCATGAGAAAACTCCACCCAACCTCAACACAAGAATATTATATGGGACCCAGTTGTGTTGTACTGCTTGTATTACCATAGATCAATAAATGCACTTTAAAAAACAAAACCCAAACAACAAGAATTATAGACCTAGGCAAGGGTCACTACAAATCAAATTTCTCCCCTTCTCCCCCTTATTTCTAAAATTAAAATATATAAACCAAGATGTGATTGCTTGGTCTAGTGAAACTATTGATTTTCAGTGTGCTGAAAAATGATGTTGGAGTAGAATGAAAAAAAGAGTTACTTTAAACCCTGTGTATTTTCTTTAATGGGAAGGGATCTCCTGGCTTATTGGCTATGCTAGCTAATTTTAAAAGAAACCAGAAACTTTGTTGTTCTCTCAGCAGTATCATGTATACATCAAACTAAGTATTGCTTCCTGTAGTCCTGATCTGACAGTGAGTCCAGGGATCTACCTGCATAGATATAGTAATAGCTGAACTGAGACCTAACTTGGTCTTCTACCAAGTTCAGGTAAAGTGTTGGTTTTTTGTTGTTGTTTTGGGGGAGGGGGTTGGTTTTTTAAAGAACTTTCAAAAATAACTATCTCAGCACTTTCTGACACTTTTCAAGCCCTGAATGTTGAAATAAGATGTGGCATTTAAGTGCTGTTATTAATTGCACCAAATACTGCAATGATGACAAATTTCTTTCAAAGCCATTCAGGCACGATGGAGAAGGATGCAAAAGAAATACCTAGATATACTTGTTTGCTTGATTATTTTTTAATGTTCTTCTACATTGCTCAAACTAGTTTGTTGCCATTTAATCATTTTACTGACTTTCTATTTGAATTTAAGTTCCTTGTTTAATTTTACTAATGAAGTGAGTATGTATGAAAATTGATAGCCCTGGAGACAGTAGTTGTCTAGTTATCCACAGAACAGATGTAGCATAGACAATTGCAATGTAAGCTTCCCTGTTTTGCATGACCAATATGGCTCCAGTCCTATTCTTACATAGAAGGACCACCTCTACAAGTAAGAGCATGTTAGTTCACCATTCTGTTTGGACCTGTTTCTCCATTGCCTTGCCCCATGTGCAGTCACTTACACCAGTGTAAAGTGAATACAAAAATGAATTCTGAATTAGTAGCATTTCATACCCATTCTGTCTTAGTTTAAATTATTACCCACAGTACAGGGCAATGAAGAGTAGACACTTCAGCCTTATCTACAAGTAGAAAATCATGTGGGTTTTTTTTTTTTTTTTTTTTTTTTTTTTTTTTTTTACAATGGGACAGCTAACACATTATAAAATTCTAGTGGTCCTGTTGTAAATATACAGTAAAACCTTAGAATACCTCAAGAATGGAGGTTGTTCGTAACTCGGAAATATTTATAAGTCTGAACAAAACGTTATGGTGGTTCTTTCAAAAGTTTACAACTGAACATTGACTTAATACAGCTTTGAAAGTTTACCATGCAGAAGAAAAATGCTGCTTTTAACCATCTTAATTTAAATGAAACAACCACAAAAATAGTTTCGAGCACCGAACAGCAGAGAGGCAAACAGAAGGAGTTTGCCTGGGATCTGTCTGAGCGGAGGTACGCTAAGTGCTGCATTAGGGGGACTGCGCTGGTGAGTATCTGAGTGTCTGTTGAGAGGACAGTTTGACTGAGCTTGATTGTTTGATTGCTTGTTTGAACAGTGTGAATTGGGAGGGCTTTGTTCCAGCTGGGCCTGACCATTCTAAAAAGGCAGTCAGCTGCGAACCAGCTGAGCAGCAAAGAGTAGAGGCAAACAGAAGGAGTTTGCCTGGGAGTTCGCCTGGAGAGACCCTACTGAGGCTTCCCTCTTGCAGGTTTCTCTGAGTAGCTTCTGCCACAAGTAAGGAAGCTCTTAAAAGGAAGAGACTATGGATGCTGAGCGATCCATTGTTGTGACCTGCACAGGATGTGCCATGTTTGTCTTTCTTCCACAGGATAGAAGCGACTTTGTCTGTACAAAGTGCAAGCTGATCTCCATATTGGAAGAGAAGATTCAAGGTCTGGAGAAACGAGTATCAACCCTGCATTCCATATGAGAAAATGAGGAGTTCCTGGATAGACGTCAGGATAGGCTTCAGCAGACACAATGTTCTGAAGATTCAGAGCAGGCTACGCAGCGGGGACAGAAGGCCAGCGAGGATAATTGGCGGCATGTGACCTCCAGAAGAGGAAAGAGTACCAGAAAAGTCCATGTACTGGAAATGCAGATTCAGATGAGCAACCGTTTTCATGTTCTCTCCACAGGTACTAGTGCAGGGAGTGGATGATACATCTGAGGGAACAGAGCAGGAGACTCCTCTGATTGGAAGGCATGAGATGCACCGTCCTAGGGATGGGGGTTCCACGACCACCACTCCCAAGAGGAGGAGGGTGGTGGTGGTCGGGGACTCTCTCCTCAGGGGGACTGAGTCATCTATCTGCCGCCCTGACCGGGAAAACCGAGAGGTGTGCTGCTTGCCAGGGGCTAGGATTCATGATGTGATGGAGAGACTGCCGAGACTCATCAAGCCCTCAGATCGCTACCCCTTCCTGCTTCTCCATGTGGACACCAATGATACTGCCAAGAATGACCTTGAGCGTATCACTGCAGACTACGTGGCTCTGGGAAGAAGGATAAAGGAGTTTGAGGCGCAAGTGGTGTTCTCGTCTATCCTCCCTGTGGCAGGAAAAGGCCGGGGTAGAGACCGTCGAATCGTGGGAGTCAACGAATGGCTACACAGATGGTGTCGGAGAGAAGGGTTTGGATTCTTTGACCATGGGACGGTGTTCCAAGAAGGAGTGCTAGGCAGAGACGGGCTCCACCTAACGAAGAGAGGGAGGAGCATCTTTGCAAGCAGGCTGGCTAACCTAGTGAGGAGGGCTTTAAACTAGGTTCACCGGGGGAAGGAGACAAAAGCCCCGAGGTAAGTGGGGAAGTGGGATACCAGGAGGAAGCACATGGAGGGGAGGGCTCCTGCCCCATACTGGGACAGCAAGACGATCAGTGAGTTATCTTAAATGCCTATACACAAATGCAAGAAGCCTGGGGAACAAGCAGGGAGAACTGGAAGTCCTGGCACAGTCAAGGAATTATGATGTAATAGGAATAACAGAGACTTGGTGGGATAACTCACATGATTGGAGTACTGTCATGGATGGATATAAACTGTTCAGGAAGGATAGGCAGGGCAGAAAAGGTGGGGGAGTTGCATTGTATGTAAGAGAGCAGTATGACTGCTCAGAGCTCCAGTATGAAACTGCAGAAAAACCTGAGAGTCTCTGGATTAAATTTAGAAGTGTGAGCAACAAGGGTAATCTGGTGGGAGTCTGCTACAGACCACCAGACCAGGGGGATGAGGTGGACGAGGCTTTCTTCCAGCAACTAACAGAAGTTACTAGATCACAGGCCCTGGTTCTCATGGGTGACTTTAATCACCCCGATATCTGCTGGGAGAGCAATACAGCGGTGCACAGACAATCCAGGAAGTTTTTGGAAAGTGTAGGGGACAATTTCCTGGTGCAAGTGCTGGAGGAACCAACTCGGGGAAAAGCTCTTCTTGACCTGCTGCTCACAAACAGGGAAGCAATAGTAGAGGAAGCAATAGTGGATGGGAACCTGGGAGGCAGTGACCATGAGATGGTCGAGTTCAGGATCCTGACACAAGGAAGAAAGGAGAGTAGTAGAACAGAGACCCTGGACTTCAGAAAAGCAGACTTCGACTCCCTCAGGGAACTGATGGGCAAGGTCCCCTGGGAGAATAATATGAGGGGGAAAGGAGTCGAGGAAAGCTGGCTGTATTTTAAAGAATCCTTATTGAGGATGCAGGAACAAACCATCCCGACGTGTAGAAAGAAAAGTAAATATGGCAGGAGACCAGCTTGACTTAACAGTGAAATCCTTGCTTGTCTTAAACACAAAAAAGCAGCTTACAAGAAGTGGAAGATTGGACAAATGACCAGGGAGGAGTATAAAAGTATTGTTCAGGCATGCAGGAGTGAAATTAGGAAGGCCAAGTCACACTTGGAGTTGCAGCTAGCCAGAGATGTTAGGAGTAACAAGAAGGGTTTCTTCAGGTATGTGAGCAACAAGAAGAAAGTCAAGGAAAGTGTGGGCCCCTTGCTGAATGAGGGAGGGAACCTAGTGACAGGATGTGGAGAAAGCTAGTGTACTCAATGCTTTTTTTGCCTCTGTGTTCACAGACAAGGTCAGCTCCCAGACGGCTGCACTCCGCAGCACAGTATGGGGAGGAGGTGACCAGCCCTCTGTGGAGAAAGAAGTAGTTCGGGACTATTTAGAAAAGCTGGACGAGCACAAGTCCATGGGACCTGATGCACTGCATCCGAGGGTGCTAAAGGAGTTGGCCGATGTGATTGCAGAGCCATTGGCCATTATCTTTGAAAAATCATGGCAATCGGGGGAGGTCCCAGATGACTGGAAAAAAAGCTAATGTAGTACCCATCTTTAAAAAAGGGAAGAAGGAAGATCCAGGGAACTACAGGCCAATCAGTCTCACCTCAGTCCCTGGAAAAATCATGGAACAGGTCCTCAAGGAATCAATTCTGAACCACTTAAAGGAGAGGAAAGTGATCAGGAACAGTCAGCATGGATTCACTAAGGGCAAGTCATGCCTGACTAACCTAATTGCCTTCTATGATGAGATAACTGGCTCTGTGGATGAGGGGAAAGCAGTGGATGTGCTATTTCTTGACTTTACCAAAGCTTTTGATCCACTCTCCCACAGTATTCTTGCCAGCAAGTTAAAGAAGTATGGGCTGGATGAATGGACAGTAAGGTGGATAGAAAACTGGCTGGATGGTCGGGCTCAATGGGTAGTGATCAATGGCTCCATGTCTAGCTGGCTGCCAGTATCAAGTGGCGTGCCCCAAGGGTCGGTGCTGGGGCCAGTTTTGTTCAATATCTTCATTAACGATCTGGAGGATGGTGTGGACTGCACCCTTAGCAAGTTTGCAGATGACACTAAACTGGGAGGAGTGGTAGATATGCTGGAGGGTAGGGATAGGATACAGAGGGACCTAGACAAATTGGAGGATTGGGCCAAAAGCGAGATGATGAGGTTCAACAAGGACAAGTGCAGAGTCCTGCACTTAGGACAGAAGAATCCCATGCACTGCTACAGACTAGGGATGGAATGGCTGGGCAGCAGTTCTGCAGAAAAGGATCTAGGGGTTACGGTGGATGAAAAGCTGAATATGAGTCAACAGTGTGCCCTTGTTGCCAAGAAGGCTAATGGCATTTTGGGTTGTATAAGTAGGGGCATTTCCAGCAGATCGAGGGACGTGATCATTCCCCTCTGTTCGGCACTGGTGAGGCCTCATTTGGAGTACTGTGTCCAGTTTTGGGCCCCACACTACAAGAAGGATGTGGATAAATGGGAAAGAGTCCAGCAGAGGGCAACAAAAATGATTAGTTTTCAGTGTAGTAGCCGTGTTAGTCTGTGTCAGCAAAACAAAAATAAGAAAGTCTCTAAGGTGCTACAAGTTTTTCTAACAAATTTATTTCAGCATAAGCTTTCGTGGGTTAGTACCCACTTCATCGGATGCATGGAATGAAACATACAGTAGACAGATATTTATACAGTCAGAGAAACATGATAAGGTGGAGGTGCATAGACCAACCTTAAGAGGCTAATTAATTGAGAGGAACCATAACAGCAGGGGAAGAAAAACCTTTTGAAGTGATAAACAAGATGGTCACACAGGTGTGAATGAGGATCGTTAACTTAAGGGAAATAGATTCAATTAACGTAATGGCCGAGCCATTCCAAGTCCTTATTTAATCCTGAGGTAATGCAATCTAGTTTGCATATCAATTCGAGTTCAACAGTTTCTCTTTGAAGTCTGTTTTTGGAGTTAATCTGTCGCAACACTGCTACCCTCAAGTCTGTCAGTGAGTGATTAGGGAGGTTGAAGTGTTCTCCTACTGGTTTTTGAATGTTCTGATTCCTGATGTCAGATTTATGTCCATTTATTCTTTTGCGTAGAGACTGTCCGGTTTGGCCAATGTACATGGCAGAGGGGCATATATCACACTGGTAGATGTGCAGGTGAATGAGCCCCTGATGGTGTGGCGGATGTGATTAGGCCCTGTGATGGTATCACTTGAATCGATATGTGGACAGAGTTGGCATCGGGCTTTGTTGCAAGGATAGGTTCCTGGGTTAGTGTTTTTGTTGTATGGTGTGTGGTTGCTGGTGAGTATTTGCTTCAGGTTGGGGGGCTGTCTGTAAGCGAGGATTGGTCTGTCCTCCAAGATCTGTGAGAGTGAGGGATCATCTTTTAGGATAGGTTGTAGATCTTTGATGATGCGCTGGAGAGGTTTTAGTTGGGGGCTAAAGGTGACGGCTAGTGGTGTTCTGTTATTTTCTTTTTTGGGCCTGTCTTGTAGTAGGTGACTCCTGGGTACTCTTTTGGCCCTGTCATGGTTCCTCTCAATTAATTAGCCTCTTAAGGTTGGTCTATGCACCTCCACCTTATCATGTTTCTCTGACTATATAAATATCGGTCTACTGTATGTTTCATTCCATGCATCTGATGAAGTGGGTACTAACCCACGAAAGCTTATGCTGAAATTTTGTTAGTCTCTAAGGTGCTACAAGTTTTTCTTTCTTAAAAATGATTAGGGGGCTGGAGCACATGACTTATGAGGAGAGGCTGAGGGAACTGGGATTGTTTAGCCTGCAGAAGAGAAGAGTGAGGGGGGATTTGATAGCTGCTTTCAACTACCTGAAAGGGGGTTCCAAAGAGGATGGGTCTAGACTGTTCTCAGTGGTAGAAGATGACAGAACAAGGAGTAATGGTCTCAAGTTGCAGAGGGGGAGGTTTAGGTTGGATATTAGGAAAAACTTTTTCACTAGTAGGGTGGTGAAGAACTGGAATGGGTTACCTAAGGAGGTGGTGGAATCTCCTTCCTTTAGAGGTTTTTAAGGTCAGGCTTGACAAAGCCCTGGCTGGGATGATTTAGTTGGGGTTGGTCCTGCTTTGAGCAGGGGGTTGGACTAGATGGCCTCCTGAGGTCCCTTCCACCCTGAGATTCTATGATTCTATGACCTTGTCAAATCTTTTATTTTTAATCTTCTTTTTTTTTTTTTTCAGTATTTTATGTTTAACACTGTACTGTAGTACAGCATTTGCTTTTTTGGGTCTCTGTTTCCTGATTGCATAGTTCTAGTTCCAAATGAGATGTGTGGTTAACCAATCAGTTCGTAACTCTGGTGTTCATAACTCTGAGGTTCTACTGTACACCTATTTTCTGAGTGTAGAAGTACCCTTGGTCTCTTTGAGACTGCAAGGTGCCAATTAATACTAGTAGTGGTGGTGATGATGATGATGATTGATGTCCTTTGGGATTTGGACATCTTTCTAGAGGCTGTTCTATATGCAGAGTCGCATTGGTTTAATGAAAGGTAAGATGTTAAACTGATGCCAAAGTCTGTGTGGACACTTATTTAAAACCTAGTTATCTCTGTTAAGCTTCCACCTGTAAATTACTAACTAAACCGATATCAGCTTAGTTTGCACCTGCTTATATAAGGCCAAGTTTAGACCCAAGAATTTCAGGGCATAAAGCTGCATCAGGGCTTTAGTTAACAGGGGCGGCTCTATATTTTGTGCCGCCCCAAGCATGGCAGTCAAACAGCCGGCGGCGGCGTTTCTGCGGGAGGTCGCCGGTCCCACGGATTCGGTGGCGTACCTGCGGGTGCTCCGCTGGTCCTGCACTGTCAGTGTTTCCACCGCCGAATTGCCGCTGAATCCGTAGGACCGGCGGACTTACTGCAGAAACGCTGCCGAAGGCTGTCTGCTGCCCTCATAGTCCCATTTTCATAGTTTCTTACAGTTTAAGGTCAGAAGGGACAATTAGGTCATCTAGTCTGACCTCTGGCATTTAGGAGCCTGTCTCATTGAAAGTCAGTGGGATTTAGGCTGCTAAGTAACCCAGGTGCTTTTGAAACATTTACCCTTGGCCTAATAGAAACTCATTTTTGTATAGGCCACAGAGCAGCTCTGCTATGATCTGGACTAAACTTACACCAATGAAAGGAGCTGTAACTCATCCTGGCCACCTAGGTCCTGATCTTTTGTCTCTTGCAGAGTGGAAATCTAAAGAAAGTAGTGGTGCGGGGGTGGATAAATGTCTAGAGGAAAAATAGTAACCAGAATCTCTGGCAAAGATTTACTGGAAAAAAAAAAACTAAAAGTGCCAAATAAATGAATATTACGAAAGAAATTTTACATACAGAGATGCCTCCGCTAATGTTACGTGCAGTTAGGTACTGAAAGGGTTTTTTAAATTATTTTATTTAAACAGTTTATTTAGGACAGAGTTGGGCAAACTACAGCCTGTGGGCCACATCCGTCCTGCCCAGCCCTTGACCTTCCAGCCAGGGAGGCTAGTCCCCGGCCCCTCCCCTGCTGTTCCCCATCCCCTGCAGCCTCAGCTTGCCATGCTGTAGCGCTCTGGGCCAGGCAGCATGGCTGCAAGTCCTGCTGCTCTGAGCGGCATGGTAAGGGGATGGGGAGTGGTGGGGTTGGATAAAGAGCAGAGGGTCTCGGGGGGGGGGGCAATCAGGGGATAGGGAGCAGGGGGTGGTTGGGTGGGGCAGAGGTTCTGGAGGGGGGCGGTCAGGGGATGGGGAATGGGGGGGGTTGGGTAGGTGTGGGGTCCCATGTGGCCGGGCAGGGGTGTGGCTAGGGGGTGGGGCAGTCAGGGGACAGAGAGCAGGGGCCATTGGATAGGGTTCCGGGGTGGTGGTTGGGGCGGGGGGGTCCCAGGAGGGGTAGTCAGGGGACAAAGAGCAGGGGGGTTTGGATGGGTCAGGGATTCTGAGGGGGGCAGTCAGGGGACAGGAAGTGGGAGGAGGAAGATAGAGGGTGGGGGCTAGGCTGTTTGGGGAGGCACAGCCTTCCCTACCCGTCCCTCCATACAGTTTCGGAACCCTGATATGGCCCTCAGGCCAAAAAGTTTGCGCACCCTGATTTAGGACTTTCCAGGAAACACTTCACTAAAGCCATATTGGTTAAAGTCACATCTTGTTTAATTTATTCAGCTGAATGCTGTAGTGTTTTCCAAGTATTCTCCTCTCCTTTAGCTCTGTTTAATTGTCAATGTGGTAACACAGGTTTTTGATTTTAAAGATTCTGTCATTAATTTTGAATTCCAGGATGTTTTCAAGATGAAAATTGAGTCCACTCATAATTGGCAATAACTGGCTGTGGTGCTCGGTTTCATACATCCCCGATTCTCCTTTCGTTTACACCAGTCTTGTACTCTGTAACTCCCATTGATTTCAGTGGAGCTACACATGATTTACACCTACATAAGGGTCCTGTCCAAAACCTATTGAAGTCATAGATGCTTCTCCATTGATTTAAATGGGCATTGGATTTGGCTTTAAGGGTTTGATACTTTTGAAAGTCAGAGTGAAAGGTTGCGTGGGCATTGGATCAGGTCTAACCAAGATGAGGCCTCCAGTTTCCCAATTTCCTTTCCCTCAATATTTTGGTATATTTTTTTTTCCATCTGTCTTTTGCTCTTCCCTTCTATGTGTGCATGAGCAAGCTATTTCACAGAACTATTTCTATTTAGTGTGTGACTGACAGGAACTAAAAGGGGAGCAAACTCTTTTCTGTTCCCATACTAATGAAAAACAGGTTTGATTATAGTATCCTCATATGTGCTGCCATAGCAGAGGATCTGGGATTTTATAACTTTTTTTTTTCAGGGCTATATAAGTTGGCTGTAAACAGCATTCCAGGTGGAAAACTGGCACAGCAGGTGTCAGATCAGGATATTCACAACGCTTTCCTCTTCTCTCCTATATAAGGCCAAAGAAACATTTTCAAGATATTGTGGTTTCATAGGCTGATGTTTGGGATTGTTTTTTTTTAAGACTTGTTTTGGTTTTTTTTTCCCCTCCCAGTCAACCTTCCATATGCCTCTTGATAACATGAGGGTCCACAGCTGCCTTCAAGCCTGTTTGTGGATGTGACATCCTTTCTAGAAGCAAGAGAACTGAGATGGTATAGGGCCAACAAACAAGGATTGAGGGCCAGGAATCTGGGGCTTATTACACAACCTTCTTGTGTGAGCCTGCACAAGCAGTTTAACTTTTCTGCCAGTTTCCTCATCTGTAAATGAGGATGATAATCCTTACAGTGCTGCAGAGCTCAATTAATTAGCATAAAGTGTTTTGAGTGGCAGAATGGTCCAGCATATGTGGCACAGGGCTAGGTCTCTGACCTCAGTTCTATTCTTGGCTCTGCTTTGTGTGAATTTGGGCAAGCCACTTCCCCTCTCCATGCCTCTGTTTCCCTTCCTATTCTGTGACATTGCACCCCATAATGTTTATAGAAATGTTTGAGTGTAAATATGACATAACTGGAATATGTTTTATGCTAGATATGCCATGTAACATATCTTTGCAAAGGCTATGATCTACTCAATATATTCATCCTATTTATGCATGTATCATTTTTATATCTGAAGTTATGAGCATTGGCTCTATGCTTGTATTTAAAGTGTTTGCTGTAGGAAGCACATAAGGCAGATTTGGTCAACATAGCGTGAAGGGGTTATTCAAGTAATTGGAAGTACTTAACTAACAATGGACTTTGAGACACGCCAATCCACATCTAAGCTTTCCTGGGAATGTTCAAACTAACATGTAAACAATGGCGTTGGCCTGCAAAAAGAGGAAACATTTATAGACATGTGACTTGCCCAGGTGGCTAGAGACCCCATCTTGTGGCTGTGATGTTGCACAAGAGAGATTATATAAGGCCCTGGAAGCCCCTCCATTTTTGTCTTCAGCTGGCTCAAAAAATAGCCTTCCACCCCAAAGGGATGCTTGAAAGAAACTGAAACAAAGGACAGTAACTACGGAGGTGTGAGCGATTGCTGGACCCAGACTAGGAGGAAGTCTAGTCTGTAAAAGAAGCTTATTGGAACATCTGAGGGTGAGATTTACCTGCATTTAGTTTCCTACTGTATTAGGCTTAGATTTGCGTGTCTTATATTATTTTGCTTGGTAACTTCGTTCTGTCTGTTATTTGGAACCACTTAAATCCTACTTTTTATTTTTAATAAATTCACTTTTTACTTATTAATTAATCCAGAGCAAGTAATTAATTCCTGGGGGAGCAAACAGCTGTGCATATCTCTCTATCAGTGTTATAGAGGGCAGACAATTTATGAGTTTACCCCGTATAAGCTTTATACAGAGTAAAATGGATTTATTTGGGGTTTGGATCCCATTGGGAACTGGGTATCTGGGTGTTGGAAACAGGAGCACTTCTTAAGCTGTTTTCAGTTAAGCCTGCAGCTTTTGGGGGATGTGGTTCAGACCTGGGCCTGTGTTTGTAGTAGGCTAGTGTGTCTGGCTCAACAAGACAAGGTAATGAAGTCCCAAGCTGCAGGAAAAACAGGCTCAGAGGTAGTCCCAGCACATCAGGTGGCAGTCCCAAGGGGGTCTCTGTGACCCTACCCATCACTCATTCCTTCTCTATTTAGACAGTAAACTTTGGAAAGGCAGGTACTGTCCTTTTTACTCTCTGTGCTGCCCCTAGCATCTTGTTTGGGGCCCCTGGATGCTACTTACTGTAATACACTGTCCATCACAGAATTATAATTTGTAATAGAAATGCAAAGTATTGTTATAGCTGAAATTTCCTTCACACAGCATCGACACTGCTCCTAAATTGTCCAGATGGGTCATTCCAGTGATTCAAGGTGTTCCCTCTTACCCTTCTGTCACCAGAACAGCACAAATCAGTTACCCCAAATCTCTTGACCTCTAATTTTTCTCTGCCTCTTGCACCTCCCTATGTTTCCGTGAAAACTCCTTCTGGTTATTGTCCTGCACATTCCCCTGTATGCAACTGCTCCCATTTCCCCTTCTCTCCTGCACCCTCTATGTTCTGGGGTGGGAGGGGGTCATTCTTTATAAACTACAATGCCATAGTGTACAAGCATGTAACAGGAAACACTGAAAATAAATGTCAAGTAGAGTCAACTACCCTTTATGTAATCATGAGAGAAAATGAAAATGCTCAAAGCTGCAGTGATGCCAATAAAAAGTTAATTTTGCTGCGATCGTGGCTGGGGAGTGTGCACGCGGAGGAGGGCTGAGTGGTGAGGCTAGTTAAAATCCTCCAGGAGGAGGATGTTGAAGTAGAATCTGTATTCTTCACCTGGAAGCCAGTCCTTCCCTGACTCACTTTCCCCCATCTTATCCATTCCCCTCTCTCCAACTTACAAAATAAAATCTAGTAGCATGATTCTGGGTTGAAGATTGATACAGCTTATAGCTGGACTTTTGCTGTGCTGATGCTGTACTTTCCAATCCTAGGTGAAGCGCACGCTCATCTCCCACTGACTGATGTGAGAGGCTTGCAGGATTAAGAGCCAGAATTGTTAAGAAAAATATCTGTGCTGTCGCCCTATGCTGAGGCTGCCAAGATTGAAATTCTCTTTTGGCCAACTTTGCTGCTACTAAAACCATTTCTGGCAAATTCTCTTGTCATTACAACTTTTTTTCATTCTTCAAAATGAAGGGAAGCTTTTGAATGTGTCATATGCAAATTGTGTGTATGCAGTGTTGTACTGTGTTGGTCCCAACATATGAGACACAAGGTAGGTGAGGTAATATCTTTTTTACTGGACCATCTTCTGTTAGAGCAGTGGTTCCCAAACTGGGGTTCATGAACCCCTGGGGGTTTACAAAATGTCACAGGGGGTTCTCAGGAAAAAATTCCCTAATGGTGGACAGAGCTGTCCCTAGGGACCACAGGCAGCATGGGGCCAGCAGCCCGGAGCCCCTGGACGTCCATGAGCTAAGCAGATCAAAGCCAAGCATATCAATCACACTGAGGAGATTTAAACTTCAAGACTCCATATAAGAAACGGAAAGGGAGGTGGATATTTTTGCTGTTTTCAAAATGGAATAGGCAGCTAGTATTGTTTTTAAAATTATTATGAAGAACAAGTTTAAGCTTTGTTGTAATGTGTGGTTTGCCTGGACTGCTCAAGATCTGAATGCTTGTGTAGGAGGAACTCTGAGTTGGCTTCTTAAATACCTTCCTGCTGTTTCACATCTGATACTCCTCAATAAAACGTAGGAGCCTTGTCTTATAACAGGCTTATTCAAAGTTATACAAGCTATGAAAGTGAGATCTTGGAAGAATGTTGCTATTTTCATAACGTAATAAAAATACTGTAATGATAGATCATCATAAATAGTGTGCAATAAGCATGTCATAAAAACATTTTATATTTCCAGGATCACTGCTTTTATAGGTTATACTCTGGAAAAGGAGAAAATCCCTGGAAATATTAATTTTTAGGAGGGGGTTTGTGAGACTTGACATTTTATTGAAAGGGGTTCACAGGTTGTTAAAGTTTGGGAACCACTGTGTTGGAGGAAGAGACAAGCTTTCAAGCTACATGGAGCTCTCTGTATGACAGGCCTGTAACTTGAATCTAGGGGCCCAGATTCCAGTTCCCACAACAGCTGCTTGCCACTACTCTGGCAGCGCAAATTAGCCATAATGTAGGCTTAACTGCCTGATAGAGGATTACTCTTGTGCAGGAAAATCCTCCAGTAACATAGAGATGCCTTAGCAGCCCTCTCATTACCTCTCTCTGGCCCCTGAAGGAGTTGGCAGCCTAGTGGCAGAAAAAATAAAAAGGGATGATCTGGATGCTCCAGCAATCTCAAACTGCCTGAATAACACCTTGGGGTTCAGATTGGCTTGGCCCCTGTTATAAATCAGAGCAATTTCTGACTAGTGTCAGGGAGCTGCTGTCACAACCTGGGGTGTGGCAGTCTGGTTTAGGGATCAGAGCAGTGGAAGTCAGGCCTAGAGGTTGGAGCTGGAGTCAGGACCAGGCAAGGGAGCAGGGCTGGATCGGGACAGGAACAAGGAAGGGGGGCAGGGCTGGGCACAAGGCAGGCACTGCAGCAATTGCAGTTTTGAGTATAAGTGTTGAGCAGTGACTGGGCTAAAGAGCAGGTCTAGTGATGTTTCACAGCCCATCAGAGAGTCTGGTTGATCAGGGTGTTCAGCTAACTGGTCCCAGGCTCAGCTGCAAGCCATGTTCCTGACAGTACCCTGTTTGGGACCCTGGGGCCAGGATTTTCAGAATAAGTTTGATGGAAGTCCTGGAGCATGGATGTTCTTTAATCCCTCCCAAGCCTGGTTATCTGGATTGTAGCCCTCCCAGTTCACCAGGTACTAGAGTTTCCCCCAACTCATTGTGAGTCAACTTGTTGGACCAGATTCTTTCTGTTGTAGAATGATTATGGGTGTTGTGGCAGTGGGATGGAGTAATTTGCTAATGGGTTCTCAGTGTAAGGTTTTAGAAGGGAGATGTGAAATACAGGTTGGATCTTTAGAGACTCAAATAGCTGTAGCTTGAATGTTACTGGGTTGACCGGTTCCAAGATCATGAATGAGTACAGGTCCCGGTGATCTAGATTGGCTGATGGGCAGGCTCATTTAAGACTCTGGGTGGATAACCAAATCCTGTCCCCCCGTGGCAAGGTTGGAGACGGTTTGGTGGCCTTGGGAAGCATGGTGCTTTTAACCTTCTTTAGTGGATCTCAACTATTCCTTGAGTTCTTGGTGCACTTAGCACAGGTGGGTGACCACATCAACAGCAGCAGGTACTAGGGAACTTGTGGTGGTGTCTGGATGGAAATGAGAATGAAAGACATAAATGGAAAAGAATGGACTTTGCTGGGTGGAGGTGTGGTTGTATTATTATGGGCAAATTCTGTGTAGGGAAGTGGAAAACCAGGCGTCCTGGCAGTAATTCAAAATACAGCAGAGATATGGTTTGTTTGACGCAGCATGGAACAAAGTGTGCTATTTTAGTTGGGAAGTTGACCACGACTAGGATCATAGTATGTCTATGAAAGCAAAGTAGTTCCACAATGAAGTCAGTAGATATGGTAGACTAAGTCTGGCATGGAATAGGTCAAAGGCTGGAGGAAGCTGAGCGATCTTGAGCACAGTCTCTTGGTTCAACAGCAGAGGTTGCCTAACTTTATATATTCCTTGATATAAGCACATGGACCAAGTCATCAGAAACTCCACAAAACCAGGCTCCAAGTCTTGAATTGGCTGAAGTCATTGGGAAGTGGCATGTCAGGACAGAATTTCAAGACTCAAAGTCTAGGCTGGCCCTCTGGAACATAAATGAAATCCCTGTGATAGAGGACACCATTCTGCAGCTTGAACTTGGAGTTGGACTGAAAATGGGAATCTGTGCCATGCAAGGTCTAGTGGCTTTGGGTTACAAACAGATCACTGAGCAGCAGAGAAAGAATTGGACTGCTGTCTACCGACCTTAAGATCTGTGGAACGGGGTTCTCTGCCAGGCTTTAAATACTTCTCTTTGAGAGAGAGAGCGTCCACCTATCCATTTTTTGCCCCTAGGCAAGAAGTTACCACAAAGTCAAAGGAGTGGATTTGGCATTGATTGAGGTGTCTGGTTGTTCAAAGATGCCACAGGTTCTTGTGGTTCGTAAGGATCTAGATTGGGAACTGGGCTCCCTCCAAGAGATGACGACATTTTTCAAAGGCCACCTTGATAGCTAACAATTTCTTGTCCCAGATATTATAACTTCTTTCCACTAGGTTTAATTTATGGGAATGAAAGGCACAGGGATGAAGTTGGCTATGGGAGCCCACTTGTTGGGATAACATTGTGCCTATGGCAAAATTTAGATGCATCTGCTTCCACTGTAAATGGTTTAGGGGGATCTGGATGAATAAGGATGGGTACTGTGGTCAATGTCCTTTTCTGTTATTTGAAGGCAGACTGGACTTCTAAGGATCATATGACCTGGGCTTTTTTGCAAAACCACTGTTATCGGGGTGACCTGGCTAGAAAATCCCCTAATAAACTACCAGTAAAAGTTGGCAAAAGCACTCCTCTTCCCCTTTTCCTTATTTGTATTTCCTCATCTTATTAATGTTGGAGTGTCTTTTCCTATAGGTTAGTTTATCAATGATCTCAACTTATTATCATATATTTCAATTCATTACCATGGTCCTTTTGTGATTAGGTATCACATTTGTTATTTCTGTCCTAACTCGTTATTTTGTTTCTTTCCAAGTTGTGGTGTACCTGTTCAGTTTAAGAGTATGAAGTTAGGAAAGCCTGTATGCCAACCTGCTTTATCACATCCTCTGTGTTAAAGGTTGCAGCCATATATGGACCTTATGCTTTGGCTCATCACTGTGAAAGGTCCCAAACATATGTATGCTAACTTTGCCTTAGCTCAACATAAAAGATGTGGCCTGCAGGTTCCTTGTGTTACAGCCAAAATATACTCTATTTGTTTTATTATAACAGATTTACATTAATCAAACTTATAAGAAAAGATATATTGGCAAGCAAGCAGGCTAGCCTTAGATGTATCTCATGTACCTGTTATGTACGTCAGTTTGTTTCCAGGACACTTCTGTTGTTGAATCATGTATCTGTGGTCAGAACTTCCCCTTAAACTCTATTTTCAACTCCCCAAATGCTTGGGGTTTTCCATTGGGCCGTTTATCTGTGCCAAGTTTATCTGTTCAAAGTTCATAGATGCCAGGCCTTATGCTAACTTGCTGAAGCTAATGTCTTACAAGATACAGACCTGTAGATTTCTTGCATTACTGCTGAATATAATGCAAAACGGTAAATATAATAAAGGCAAACTAGCCCACTGGGCTACACTGCTTGGACTTGAGGGGCAAGGATTATAAAGGATAAGCAAAAGATCCCTAGTTCCTGGCCTGAGTTAACGCCTTGAGGACATAGAAGCTGCTGTAATATGCAAGCTCTATATCACCCTTTGGAACCTAAGACTAACGTGTGTGTGTGTGTGTGTGTGTGTGTGCATTTACCTGCTTTAACCTTGTAAATAGTTCTTATTTCTTTTTCTTAGTCACTCCTGTAATAGATTAACTACAAGCATTGTCTCTGGTGTGAGATCTAAGGTGCAATTGATCTGGGGTAAGTGACTGAGACTGGGAGTAACCTGAATATTGTTGAGTTTTTTGGTCTAAGGGACAATCTATCACAAAGGCAAGCTTGCCTTGGTGGCAAGATAGATTAGAGTACCCAAGGGGACTGTTTGTGACTCCAAGTTAAGGCTATTATAGCAGATGGGGAGTTCACACTTGGTTGGTAAAATCTAAGTATTAGGTTTGTGCCCTGCTTCTTCAGTTTGCCCAGAGGTACTCACACTTGTGCGTCACTCCTGATAGCTTGACAGCCAACCCCACTGTGATGTCTTCATCTGCCTCTACCCATGGGGTCCTGGACAAACAGGGATCCTGACCCTGGAGGCTTCTACCCAGGCCCTGGTCTTGACTTACTGGGACAGTAGCCTATATGTCCCTACTGACTAAAGCCAGGCAGGGGGAACTATCCGGTGTGAGAGGTGTCTGTTGGTGGAGTCCCTCAGAAAGAAGGTAAGAGAGCTGCCGGAGGAGGTGGCTTGTCTGCGTAGTATCTGGGAGCATGAGGACTTCATCCACAGCCAAAAATTTTTTTTCCTGTGACTTTTTGTTTTGTTTTCTTCATTCACAGGGCACCAGCATAGGAAGCACATGCTTGGGGCAGCACATTGTAAGGGGCAGCATTCAGGCCAATCTTAGCCCAGGGCTACACTGGGAGGGGGGGGGGTCGATCTACGATACGCAGCTTCAGCTATGTGAATAGCGTAGCTGAAGTCGGCGTATCGTAATCAACTTACCTGGCCATGAGGACGGTGGCAAGTCGATCGCTGCCGCTCCCCCGTCAACTCCGCTTCCACCTTTTGATGAGGTGGATTTCCGGAGCTGACGGGGAGCGCTTTCGGGGATCGATTAATTGCGTCTAAACGAGACGCGAAAAATCGATCCCCGAAAGATCGATTGCTACCCGCCGATCCGGCGGGTAGTAAAGACAAGCCCTTAGAGCAGCAAATTCCGCTCCTCCTCTTTTTTTTTTTTTTTTTTTTTTTTTAATTTGCGGCCTGCGGTGGCAAAAATGCCAGAGCCAGCCCTGTTCATTCAGTTTCCAAGCCCACCGGACAGTCTTCCTGGCATGTAGCATTTCCCAGGTGCGATAGAACCATTAACCAATCCTTTGTATTGGGATGATCCTTGATGACCCATCTGATTTTGATAGTCCTTCTGGATGGGGATGGGGGGACGATTCCCATGCCTGAGTTCACAGGTTCAGAGACAACATTTTCAAATTTATAAAGCAAAACGTACATATTTTCTTATAGCATGGAATACAAACATTGCAAATGAGATTAATG
Organism: Macrochelys suwanniensis; assembly: GCA_033296515.1. Classification (NCBI taxonomy): domain Eukaryota; kingdom Metazoa; phylum Chordata; order Testudines; family Chelydridae; genus Macrochelys; species Macrochelys suwanniensis. Next base: position 116,025,928 of record CM065779.1, read on the forward strand.
CATGCAGCAATTTGCAAGCATTTCATAGAGTCTAAACACTAAATGCGTTCTTATAAGACTAATACCTATTTTGAGCAAAACTAACATATGGGTGAACTGGTTTGGTCTCCAGCTGGGGCGGGAGGGATAGCTCAGTGGTTTGAGCATTGGCCTACTAAACCCAGGGTTGTGAGTTCAATCCTTGAGGGGGCCATTTGGGGATCTGGGGCAAAAATTGGGGATTGGTCCTGCTTTGAGCAGGGGGTTGGACTAGATGACCTACTAAGGTCCCTTCCAACTCTGAGATTCTATAATTCTATGAGTTTCAGTTCTTTGCTAATGCCTGCAGCCTGGGCAAGTGCTGGCATCTGGCCTGCCAGTGTCTCACTATCTCTTTAAATATATTTCATTATTAAGTACTATATAAAGAGCATACTGTAATAGCAATTATTGGCTTCAGCAGTTGTAAGATATGATAGCTTCAAAGTAATTGAAAACTAATATGCACCAATGGTAGAGTCATTGATTTTCATAGGATTATAGAAGACAGATGGGAATTGATATTGCAATGATGTCCTGGTTAATTGACCATTGTAGTGGTTCAGTAACATTCCTATCAATGAGGAAAGAGATGCCTCTTTCTTTTGGGCTTTTTTCCATATTGATGAGTGTAGTTCTTTCTCTCTCTCTCTGTGTTTTGTTTTGCTTCCCCCCGCCCCCTTGTGCTTTCTTCTTTTATAGTATGGCTCTAAGGGTCTGTTTCTGAGTTGCGGGCACTCAGAATCTTACATAGAACCAGATCTTGCATCTGCCCAGGCTTGCGGCTTTTATTTTAATTGCATCACTTGCTTCATTGTTACCCACATCTATATATCCTCTGGAAAACATAGTGAAAGGGAGAGGGCTAAGAATGTTTGTAGACTGAAATGGGAGCGAGAAGGAGCCAATTTTAAACACTAGTTTTTAAAAAATATTTTCTGTAAACTGTATTGTCCTCTCCAGCAGGAAAGGGCTTACCTTGTGAAAAGAGCTTTAATAGATTTATGCCTTGCCCACTTGTCTGACATAACTTTTTTTTTTTAATGGTGTCTAAAGTGGTTCCCTACCATGTGGAAAGTGTCAAGTGGATAGGGACCAACATATTTTCAGAGGGGTAACATCTGCAAGACATAACTTGGTCACAGTTTATATTAAGGTGATTTTTAAAGGGTTAATAAATGATTAGTGGATGTTTTTAATAAATGGCAAATCAGATGATAGAGTCCAGTAGGTTTTCTGTAATCTGTCTTTTTACCACCTAGAAGACCTTCTACTGACATGTTTATAGTCCTCTTATAATACACATTCACATCTGTAACATGATTATAACGTATTAATAATTTAATATTTATAAACTATTTATAAAACGAATCTTAATACAAAATGAGAATTTTTTTAAATCTTTTGCTTTCACACTCCAGTTTCCAGTGCACTCAGTGTTTTTTTGTTTTTAAGCACAAACCTCCTGTTTCTGATGTGTGGTCTTAATTTCAGGCTCTTGGACATTCCTGCTGATCAAATTTGCATTTGCATCTGAATCCAATTTAAAAGCCATAACTCAGTTGAACTATTAATCTCCCCTAGTGCCACCCACTTACCAATTATTACTGTCAAATGTAACCATGAAGATTTGCTTTCTCTGCCATGTGCCTGTAGGGTTCATTTTCTTTTGTTTCCTCACACTCACCAGCTGCAATGAGTATTGCCTCAGCTGAGGCCTTGGCTACACTTGCGAGTTACAGCGCAATAAAGCCTCCCAGCGCACTGTACCTCACTCACTGTCTACACTGGCAAGGCACATACAGCGCTGTATCTCCGTGGCTACAGCGCTGCTGGTACTCCATGTCCCCGAGAGGAATAACAGCTGTTGCATAGTGGCTGAGACGCTGTTGCTGCAATGTAGTCATGGGAGTACACAGTGACTGACCTCCGGAAGCTCCCTTTGTTTTGAAACAGCACTTCCGGGTTGGAGTTCAGAGCTCCATTTTGGGGGCTGCTTATCAAAAAAAAAAACAAAAAAAAAAACCAAACACCGCTACTGTTTGCTTTGAATGAGTGAGAGGCAGGCAGGGGAGTACGGGCAGCAAATGTTTGCTTGAAGAGAGAGGGGGAGGGGCTGGGGTCCATTTTGGCGAGCAGCTACTTATCTGCCTTTTTTTTTTTTTTTTTTTTTTTTTTTTTTTTTTTTAAAAGAAGCCCCTGCTGTCTGCTTTCAATGAGTGAGAGGTGGGGGAGGTGGGTGTGTGTAAACTTAGGCGATAATGAGCTGACAGTCTGTGGATACCCCAAAAACCCACTCTCCCTCCCCACATGCTCCCTGTCACACTCCACCTCACCCCCCCCCGCCATTTGAAAAGCATGTTGCAGCCACTTGAATGCTGGGATAGCTGCCCATAATACATCCCCAATACAGCTGCAAATGCCTCAAATGTGGCCACGACAGTGCACTGGCAGCTGCCAGTGTGGACAGACTGCAGCGCTTTCCCTACTCAGCTGTATGAAGGCGGGTTTAACTCTCAGCGCTGTACAGCTGCAAGTGTAGCCTTAGCCTGAGTCTATGGCTTTGTCTACACTGCCAATTGAAGGACAATTGTCGCTCACAGGTGCTTAAGAAGCCCTTTCCCCTCCCCCACCCAAGACAACATTTTTGCAGTGGCAAAATGCCTTTACAGACTGCCTTGTCTTCATTAGGATTTTTTTTTACCTCATTAGTTATCTTAACTTAATGTGACACATGCAAGATCCTGGAAGCATGGAATCTTCACACAACTCAATACAAATCTTTTGATGGGATTTAATAATAAACTTTGGTATCTTATAACTATTGTTTGTACCTCTTTTGAGCAAGGGATTGTATTCTAGCTCCAGGAGGGAAGGTTACTGAGCCGCAGAACTACCTCCAAACACTAAAATCAGTGTATATGGGCCCCAGGAGGTGAATTGAATATACTGCTTCAGACCTGGTTCAAGAGGCTAAGGAGACAAAGGAAGCTTGTGTATAAAGGTCTGCCTGAATTTGCTGAGGATCCCTCATTTTGATCCAAAAACTGATATGAGGTTATAACCAAAAGGGCAAACCCCCAGCTGGAAGAGTTTAATCAGGGCCGGCCTTAAGCTGATTTGTCCGATTCTGATTCGTCCAATTTTTTTTTCCCCTCCGCCCAGAGGGTGCGGGGCCCCAACGTCGTTCTTTGTGTGGGGCCCCACACCTGCTAAAGCCGGCCCTGAGTTTAATAACTGGAACCTGCCAGGGTCTCCATATGGATGATGGTGACATCTGGTAAACTTAGCAAGTGTAAAAACCAGGAGTGGGGAAACTTTTTGGCCCAAGGGCCTCATGTGGGTATGGAAATTGTATGGCGGGCCATGAATGCTCATGAAATTGGGGGTTGGGGTGTGGGAGGCGGTGAGGGCTATGGCTGGGGGTTTGGGCTCTGGGGTGGGGCCAGAAATGAGTTCAGGGTGCAGGAGAGGGCTCTGAGCTGGGACTGAGGGGTTGGGTGGGCGGGAGAGGGATCAGGGCTGGGGCAGGGAGTTGTGGGGCAGGCTCCAGACAGCAATTACCTGAAGCAGCTCCCAGAAGCAGCAGCATGTCCCCCCTCCGGCTCCAACGCAGAGCCGTGGCCAGGCAGCTCTGAGCATTGCCCCATCCGCCATGGTTCCCAGCCAATGGGAGCTGCAGGGCCCGCACTTGGGGCACAGGGAAGCATGCGGAGCCCCCTGGCTACTCCTATGAGTAGGAGCCGGAGGAGGGACATACCACTGCTTCTGGGAGCCATGCAGAGCCACAGCATGTGTGGAGCAGGGCCAGCCCCGCTCCCCAGCTGGAGCGCTGGAGCCAGGCAAGCCCTGGACCCTGCTCCCTGGTGGGCGCTTTAGGGCCAGATTAAAATGTCTGAAGGGCCGGATTTGGCCCCCTGGCCATAATTTGCCCACCCTTGGTGTAAACTGATTATTTTATTATCTGTTTTCTCTATAATGCTTCTGTCCTCAAATGTATTGTGTTCTATGAAAGCTGGCCGGTCACTGGTAATCCTGTAACATAGTCCCTGAGGGTGTACCTACACTGCAGTTAAAAACCCACATCTGGCCCTTGCTAGCTAACTTGGGCTCCAGCCAAGGGGCTGTTGAATTGAGGCGTAAGCTTGGGCTGGAGCCTGGGCTCTAGGACCCGGTGAGGTGGGAGGGTCATTCTACACAGCAATGAAACAGTCGGTTAGCCTGAGCCCCTTAACCCGGAAGCTGGCCCTGGCCAGCCGTGCATCTCTAAATGCAGTGTAGACATACCCTGAAAGAGAGAGTGAACTCCAGAGTGCTGGATTCAGGTCAGACCTGCTGGGATAAGCATACTGAATTGCAGGGCATTACAAGTCTAAACGCTGGGTTGGAGAGAGAAGGATGCATGTCCCCTCCTATAGAGAGGTGACAGCTGGAAGACTGAGACCTAAAAGGGCACCTTGAGCAGACCTGGGAATCTGACAAAGAACACACCTATTTTCCTAGTAAAGTCAAGACTGCAGAGGCACAGCACAGAATCTCACCCAGTAGAATTTAAAGTGTGTGGGAATTCTAGACTGGTAAACATGATTACACAACGTTTATTTCTGTTGACCTGTGTGCTCATGAGCACATAGTTCAAATAAAAATGGTTTCTCAACTCATGATCTGCTTATTTGTAATAAGGGGTGAAAAGCAGCTTTTAAAAAACTTAGTCAAAGCCAATGACTCTCCTTGTTTTTGGACAATCTGACGGTATTAAGATAGAGATGTTGAGGGGCGGGGTGTGTGTTTTGCAGAAGGAAACTGGTGATGTTTTTAGTAACCTCCTCAAAGGGTGTAAGGCTGATTCATCAGGTAGGGCCAGGTTGTGATACTCTTACACATGCTGAATAGCACCTGACTTTACAAGTGTCCCAACTTGCTTTAGTGGCACCATTTGCAGAGTAATGTGGAGTAATTTAGCATGTGAAAGAATATCACAAATTAATCTGTCCCTTAGTGTTCTAGTTTCTTATTCCTCTTTATTTCCCTTTAGCCCTCCTCTACCCCTTTATGTCCATGAGTGATTAAAAATATGATGGAAAGTGGATCAATGAATGCAGTTCACCTTTTGGATATGAGCTTAATGCAGAAAAACAAGAGAATTCATTTGGTTTGGAAATGTTGAGCTATATTTTAATTGTAATGTTTCTCTGTACTGTGTCTTCAGGTTGCTCTCAAAGGAGTTAGCTGGTATGTGATGAATGAAATATTGATTGGTAGGCTTCAGATGACAGATGCTACGAAATCCGAACAAACATTTTAACTAATATGAAATTCAAATTCTGATCAAACAAAACTAATATGAATTTCATATTTTGTTTTAATAAACACATATCTTGCTAGTGGCTGAGAACGTTGTCAGGCTTCACTGCATAAGAACACCATTTTTCTGGGCTTAGATGCCAAGGTAAAGAGTGTTTTGTCTGCATGCAAAAGCAAACCAATTAAAATTCAGAAATAATTGAAGTTGATTTTTCTCAGGTGGAAATGGTGGTAGCACCTTAGAAAATTGAAACTGTAATATATTTTCCCAATATGACAGGTACTTCGTATTGGTTTAAAGCGGGTAAAAATATGCAGTCGTGGGCAATATGTGTTATCTTGTACTGTCATTGAAGATGAATAGTGACCAAGTTGAAATGAAATATTTTGGTGAATAATGACAGGTGAATAGATAGGAATTGCCATGCACGTCAGAACAGTGATCCAGCTAGTCCGTATCCTGCTTCTGATTGTAGTCTGTGTCAGATGCTTCAGAGGAAGGTGCAAGAAACTCTACAATGGACCATTATGCAATAACATGCGTAGAGAGGACGACTCTTCCTATTCCTGTCAATAAGTGGCTTATTCCCTGAAGCATGAGGGTTAATGCTCCTTCTTGAAGAGAATTTTTTATATATAATATGTCTAAATCTTGTTTGCACTTGTCCTCAATATCTTGTTCCATAGGTTACCTATGCTTTGTGCATTTAAAAATACTTAATTAGTTTTAAATGTCATATTTTAGAGTCATTTAATGTCCCCTTGCTCTTTATGGAGAGGGTAAATGAGCACCTGATTCACCTTTGCTATAGCATACACCATTTTGTAAACCTCTTTCATGTGTCCTCTTTTGTCTCCTCTCTGAACCATTTCTGTTTCTCTATAAACTTTTGCGATAAGGGGACCAGAACTAAATAGAAGTATTTCAGGTGAGGGCATATTATTGATGTGTATAAAATTATCATTATAACTTTTTTTTTAATTCTATTCCTTTATGAACCCTAACATTTTGTTTGCTTTTTTGACTGCTGCTGCACATTGAGAAGTTTTTCATTTGAGCTGTCTGTGCTAATGCTCTGGGTCTTTCCTGAGTTGTTCCAGTTAATTTAGAGCCCATCAGTGTGTGCAAGTAGTTCATACTGGATCAATGTGCATTGAACAGTCCCCAGATTAAAATAATTATGCATGGGTGGGGATTGGATTACTTAAGGGACTGAGGGCAATTGCATTTACTTCTGGGCCACTGGTTTGAATCCTGGGCAGGTCAACAGTGACCAACAGTCATCACCATTTGATAGCTCTGTGGTGTCTAAATGTGAAGTGAAGTGAGTTCGTGGCCTCACCGTGGTTCACACTGCTGAACCCACTTTCACAATTGGTGCCCTTTTGGGAAGCCAAAGGGACACAGGCCAAGGATGTCATAGGCACAGAGCCTGTGAAGAGGTTGTCCCCTCTAACTCAGTGTGGTGGGGTATTTTGGAGAAGCTGGCATTGCTGCTGCCTGTGATGCATCTGTTCAGAAGAATGTGAGGGGTTCCTCCCCCCGCCCCCCGGTCAATCTGGCACTTATCACACACCAAATTCACTTACATTATATTATTTCTCCCTGCCTAGTAAAGTCAGGCTCTCCAACATCTCTTCTTCCTGTGTTCCTTTGTCCGACTTGGAGTAAAACTGGCACATGCTCTGAATAAATGCGAACTGGGGCTCAAATACATCCCTTGTGTAATTGCACTGAAATCAATGCAGCTACACCAAGGATGAATACAGCTCACAGTGGCATAGCCAGGTTTAGAGCACAGGGGGAGTGGAGCTAAAAAAAGGCGTCGGGAGCAAAAAGGCACTGGGAGCAAAAAAAATATATGCTCCACTCTGATTGCAGCATAGGAGCAAAAGGCGTTGGGAGCAAAAAAAAGGTGCCGCTTCTGCTCAGCGGGGGATTGGCCGCTCCCCCTGCTTTTCCCCGCCCCCCGGCTACGCTACTGACAGCTCAGTGCCATTAGTTACCTATTTATGGCATTTCTCTGGCCTTACTCAGATATTATGCTAATGATCTCACAATCTTTAATGTATCTATCCTCACAGCACCCTTGTGAGGTAGGGAAATCCTGTTATTCCTTTTTACAGATGGGGAACTGAGCCATACTGTAACTTACCCAATACCATATAGGAAGTCTGTGGTAGAGCAGGGAATTTAACCTGGGTCTCAAGTCCCTAGTCACTGGGCCATATTTATTCTCTAATCCTTCAAATACCAAGAGAAAGTGGTGGTCTTGGTGTTAGCATAGTTCATAACTCTCTCACTGAGCATTATTATTAAACAGTTGTTTGTCAGTAGCACTCAGTGGCCCCAAACAGGGTCAGCATTCCCAAGTGCTTGATGCTGGACAAATGTATAGTAGGAGACTGTTCTGCCTCAAGTAGCTTATGATCAAAGAAGACAAGTTATGTACAAAAGGAGGATGGCGGGTGAGGGTGGGGAGCAGTAAAATCTATAGTACATACTGGCATATATCTAATGGCAGCTTTTTGCTGTTCTAAACAGATAAGCCAAATATGTTCAATTGCTGCTCAGCCTACTCATTTGTTGGTTGATTTCTTCTAGATATTACAGCAGAGGTGAGTGATAGAGGAAGGATTGCCCAGTTATTAGGGCCCTAATCTGGCACTCTAGAGACCTGGGTTCAATTCGCTGCACTGCCACACATTTCCTGTGTGACAGTCTCTCTCTGCCTCAGTTCTCCACCTATAAAATAGCACTTCCCTACCTCACAGGTGTGCTGTGAGGATAAATGTATTCAAGATTGAGGTGCTTGGATACTATGGTAACGGGCCTAGAAGTACCTAAAATAGAGAGATGGTATGCAAATCCATCTGGAATATACTAGATAACTTGCTATAACTGGGGTACAGTTGTAACACAATTTAGCGCTCTGCACACTCTTGGTTCTGTCTATTTTAGGTGGAAAAAATGTTGCAACAAACTGGCTGGAATGCCTTGGTTTTGCATCCTGTCTGAAGCCTTTGCATCCACATGTTACAAGTCCCAGATCTTTGTCTCTGTTCAGCGCCTCATAGCTGGCGATTATTAAAGACACTGTGCACAGCAAGAAGTTGTGTTATTGGTGCTACAAAACCCAAGAACATTGCTGCCTATTTTTAAGCACCATCCACGGGCACTTTATCTATTAACTATTTACTTCTATACAGACATCTCTCTTCTACAGAACATCCCTGTAACACTGGCCACAAGTTACCCCATGGGAAGGGGGAGACTGTGGGCCAGTTGGGAAACTGCCCTGTGAGAGGGAAACTGAGGCACTCCCACACTGGGGAGGGAAGGGACAGCTGGCTCAGTTAAGTTTCTTCCTTTTGTGTCCCCTCAGTTTTAATAGCAGTAGTGGCAGTCCCCACTCAGCTGAAATCAATATTGTGCAATCTGGCTGATTTTATCACATTTCATGCAAGTCAGGTTTTCCAATTTTTTTATATCAAGCTCATATACTATAATATCATTTTATATAGGCCCAAGTCCAGAAAATAACTTACTTAAGCACATGCTTAACTGTAAACTTTTTTCCCAATGATATCAAGACTATTTCTCTGTTCAAAGTTAAGCACACACTTGAGTGTTTGCTGAATTTGGGCTCTAGTGTGCACCCCAATCAGATCAAAATAAAAGTAGAAACTTGTCACAAGTTTCCATCCACTGAATAAGTAAAATACAAGTCTCTATCTCCCTCTCTACTGTTCTAGGATTGTTGGTGCAGGTGGTGTGATTATGACCCAGCTTACTGCTTTTGTGGATTGATTATCAGTTTATCTTTTTAGATTGGTTCACTCCACTGAAAATGCCCTGGACACAGTTTCTAGTGACTTATTTATTACTAAATTCCAAGGTTTGCTCTCAGTCTAGATTCTGCTCAGTTTATCTGTAGCCTTTGACACAATCAATCAGTATGCTCATCGCTTGACTCTTCTCTGTATGGCCAATGTGGGGTAATGCTTGATTAGCTTTCATCTTATCTTTCCAACCACTTGTTTCTGCTTATACAGGGGAAGAAACTATCTGGGACTCATGATTGGCAATATTTTTTTTTAATTTTATTTATTTTACAGGTTCTCCTTTTTATAGGTATGGAATGCTGGCCATGCTGCTAATGTAGGGGATGATCTATGCTTATTAACTCTTCACACATTTTGTGTGTGTAAACAAACTCTAGTAATTTCTCTTATGTTGAAGCTCTGATTTTTTGACTTGATAAAGTCATCTGAAGTTTCCAAAAAAAAATCATTCAGTGACTGATTTTTCTGTTAATGGTGTGGGGTATCCTATGTCCCTCTTCTTCACACCCCCATCACAAAGTGAATTGACAAAATGACCCATGTGCTCTTGACGATTAGCTGGGCCAGATTCTGTTCTTGCTTCCTGAGTAAATCTTGAGTAATTTCAGTGAAAACCCAGAGTCACTCAATGGACTTCACAGGTATAACTGAAGTCAGAATCTGGCTCTGTTTTTATTTAAACCTGTGGGGAAGAATTTGCTTTTAGGAGAAATTTGAAATGATGAAGGAAAATGCTATAACTAGGAGTGAGAACTGGAGAAGGCTGGGAGAGTGAGGAGTTGTTGGGAGTCAGGTTGCCATGTTCCTAGGCTTACCTCCATAACTGGCCTCTCTCCTGCAGGAAGCTCCTTCCTTAGGCTGAAGTGCTAAACTGCTAAAAGCATCTTACTTTTCTGACAGGCTTCCTGCAGCTGAGTCCTTTCTTTTTACACCTAGACAATGAATTAAATTGTGACTTTGCAGCTGACTGCACAGCTTGCTAGACACAGTAGTGTTCTTTCCCTGGGAACGGCAACAAACGGCCACCCATAATTGCTAATAGTAATAATAGGGCTCAAATTTTTAAACAGGGAGAGTAAATAACCATTAGAACAACTAACCAAGTGATATGGTGTATTCTCTATCACGTTAAGTCTTTTAAATCAAGATTGGATAGCTTTGTTAAAAGGCTCTAATTACTAGGCGAAATTCTATAGCCTGTGTTATCAAGGATTAGATCATAATGGTCTCTTCTAGCCTTAAAATCTACAGGAAATTACCTTTCTAATGTTATAGCAGGACCTTCAACTACTAATGCTCTCAGGGGAGTTAAAGGCAGACTGTAATATAATAAATCCATGGCTGCCTAAGAACTTCATGATTGTCATACCATGGCCACTGGAAACCTTAGAGCAGCAGCAGGTATTGTACTCTGATCTTCCTGTTTCAGGAAGCATAACAGCCTACCACTTTGACCTAATGGAGAATCTCCTTTTGCTCTCAGCAGTATAGGAACTGAGACCCAGATGAGCAGTTCTGATTCTATCAGAAGAGGGCACTGGTACACATACGCTCATCAGTACATCAAGTACATTCAGAGTGTATAGAATGTACAGCCTTGTTCCAGGAGGTGTGACCATATTAATCTCCATTCTCAATCTACACTGATTTCTTATCCATTTAACTTCAGTTGAGTTATCCTTCTGGTTTTCAAATTTCCCTATAGATCTATGCCAGTTGACTTATCTAACCCCTTAGTTACCTGTGTTCTTTCTTATGCATTCTGTTTCTGCAATCTGGGCCCCTTCCTGTTTCCTCATTGTAACAATTACTACATAACTAGCTTTATTATTTGAATACATCTGTTATTCAGTCTTTCAACAGGTAAACTAGGGCTACAAGTAAGAATGAGGGGAAAAAAATCTAAGTCTACATAATGGTTATAATTCAGACATGAAAAAATGTTCTATAGAAAGACTGGAAATGTAGTGGTCATTAATCAGGGGGAAAAACCTAGTTTCCAAAGCCTCTTTTATATTGGGATAATATGTCAGGTCAGTAAAAATTTCAGTCATGAGAATCAGTTAAATAAAGTCTGTATCCAAAGCCAGCTAGTATGCATAACAGCCATGTACCACTGTGGCAGTTTCCTGAGTAATGGAGATCGTAAGTCTGTAAAATAGTCCTACTTGCTCAACTGTTTGTAAAGCCATTTATCATAGGAAAGAATCTAATAGAAAATGTACCCTCTAGTCAAATGAGATGGGACTGAGCTCTGTTCACTTACTTTCTTTTGGTTACCACTACTGATCCGTCACAGAGGTGGATTAGGATTTATTGGGGCCCTGGACCCAAAGAACGTTTGGGCCCCCCACACCCTGAGGATCCAGGGGCACCAGAATGGGAGGTAAGACTTTTTAACATGGGCATAGTTTGGGGGAGGCGGGGGCATTGCCCCCCAAACTGCAGGCCTCGGGCCACAGTCAACAGAAGGAGTGGAGCCACATGTGGCTGCTGCCTCAGACACAAATTCCAGGTGGCACAGGGGACAGCCCGGCAGCAGCAGAAGGAGCCGGGCACAGGCACTAAGCGAACCTGGGTGGAGTGTGACAACCACTGAGGCCATGCCAGTAGCAGCGGGAGCTGCAGCAGAGGAGCCCTCCCTGCCCGGCTCATCACTGCTTGTGACCTTCCCGGAGCTCCCCGCCGCCTCCCAGGCTGGGTAGGGCCTCCTCTCCCTGCAGATTGTGTCCCCAGGCACTGGGGAGGGGCAGGAGGTTGGCCCGGAGCCCCCACCCCTGGGTCCTACCAGCAGCGGCATGTCTGGGGTGAGGTGGGAACACAGGCTGGGGGCTGCTCTTGGGCACCCCGGGCAGGCAGAGGGTCTAGGGTTCCCCACAGCAGTCTGGGCTCCCTGGGCGTCTCTTACCACTAGGGTGACCAGACAGCAAGTGTGAAAAACACTGGTCTGCAATTTTTGAGACGTCGTCTGCTTCAAAGATAAAATGTGCTATTTAGTATGTATTTTGATGTGCTGAATTCAAATATGACAATTAAAACAACTGGCTACTGTTTCTAAGATATTTAAGTTTTTACATTTTATGTCTATGTATATTGTGTGATAGTTTTAATCATAAATTGTAAACCTAGGTCTTTTCATGTGTATGGTTGCTTTACATAATACTATTTCACCTGTCCTGTTTATGTAACACTTTAAAAATCAGCAAAGGGGTTATATAAATAAAATTATGAAACAAAAGGCAAAAAACTATGTCCATAGTTTAGTCCTATTCAGTGTCTACTCGGCGCTTCTTGGCTTGTCTCTTGTATTCATTAAATGGAGCATCTCTTGTCACTGTCCAGCAATAGTCTGCAAGCATTGATGGGCTCCATTTGCCCTGATAGTGTTTCGCCATTGTTGCAATGTCCTGGTGAAATCGCTCGCCGTGCTCATCGCTCACTGCTCCGCAGTTCGGTGGAAAAAAATCTAGATGAGAGTGCAAAAAATGTATCTTTAGTGACATGTTGCAACCAAGGCTTTTGTATGCCTTGAGGAGGTTTTCCACCAACAACCTGTAGTTGTCTGCCTTGTTGTTTCCAAGAAAATTTATTGCCACTAACTGGAAGGCTTTCCATGCCTTTTTTTTCCTTGCCACGCAGTGCATGGTCAAATGCATCATCTCGAAGAAGTTCACGAATCTGAGGACCAACAAAGACACCTTCCTTTATCTTAGCGTCACTTAACCTTGGAAATTTTCCACGGAGGTACTTGAAAGCTGCTTGTGTTTTGTCAATGGCCTTGACAAAGTTCTTCATGAGACCCAGCTTGATGTGTAAGGGTGGTAACAAAATCTTCCTTGATTCAACAAGTGGTGGATGCTGAACACTTTTTTTTCCTCCCAGGCTCCAATGACTGTTGGAGTGGCCAATCTTTCTTGATGTAGTGGGAATCTCTTGCACGACTATCCCATTCGCAGAGAAAACAGCAGTACTTTGTGTATCCAGTCTGCAGACCAAGCAAGAGAGCAACAACCTTCAAATCGCCACAAAGCTGCCACTGATGTTGGTCATAGTTTATGCACCTCAAAAGTTGTTTCATGTTGTCATAGGTTTCCTTCATATGGACTGCATGACCAACTGGAATTGATGGCAAAACATTGCCATTATGCAGTAAAACAGTTTTAAGACTCATCTTCGATGAATCAATGAACAGTCTCCACTCATCTGGATCATGAACGATGTTGAGGGCTGCCATCACACCATCGATGTTGTTGCAGGCTACACGATCACCTTCCATGAAGAAGAATGGGACAAGATCCTTTTGACGGTCACGGAACATGGAAACCCTAACATCACCTGCCAGGAGATTCCACAGCTGTAGTCTGGAGCCCAAAAGCTCTGCCTTACTCTTGGGTAGTTCCAAATCCCTGACAAGGTCCTTCAGTTCACCTTGTGTTATGAGGTGTGGTTCAGAGAAGGAGGATGGGAGAAAATGTGGGTCCTGTGACATTGATGGTTCAGGACCAGAAGTTTCATCGTCTTCCTCTTCCTCGTCTGACTCAAGTGAGAGTGAGTCTGGTGCATCAGGAACCGGCAGTCTTTCCCAGTACCCCACGGAGCGTATAGCTGATGGAATGTTTGGATAATGCACAGTCCACTTTTTCTTCTTTGACACACCTTTCCCAACTGGAGGCACCATGCAGAAGTAACAATTGCTGGTATGATCTGTTGGCTCTCTCCAAATCATTGGCACTGCAAAAGGCATAGATTTCCTTTTCCTGTTCAACCACTGGCGAAGATTTGTTGCACAAGTGTTGCAGCATATGTGTGGGGCCCACCTCTTGTCCTGATCTCCAATTTTGCAGCCAAAAGAAAGGTGATAGGCTTTCTTAACCATAGTGGTTATACTGCGCTTTTGTGATGCAAAAGTCACTTCACCACAAACATAGCAGAAGTTATCTGCACTGTTCACACAAGTACGAGGCATCTCTCTTCACTTTGGCTAAACAGAAATGTGTCCCTTTGCAAAATCAAACACTGACGAAAAAGAGAGCACAACACTGTATGATTTCTAGGGCTGATATAGGGCAATTTGTTCAGCAGAGTGATGTAAGCTTCATTATGACTGCATCATCCATGACTTCTAGGAGTAACGTGATGCAATTCATATCATGTATGACGCAATACCAGCTTCAGATTGCATCATTCATTGTTTTGCCTAAAAAGCAAGTACTGTCCAAACCCAGTCATAGATTTATTCATAGATCCAGTCAAAGATGTATTTTAGTCATTTCTGGTTTAAATTGAGATCCCTTCCCTTTATAACTCACTTATCCTCCCCCATTCCCAAGTCAAGGGTCGTATATACTGACCCAATAGCATGTTTTGAAAACTAGAGCCAATCAACAATTTTAAGCATCATTTTCATTCTCGGTGACCCAGAATTAGTAAAGTTTGACTATATTTATTTCAGAAGCATTTTGGCTGTAGAGCAGTGAAATCGGGACAGTGGGTGGGAGGTAATAGGAGCCTATATAAGAAAAATATCCAAAAATCGGGATTGTCCCTATAAAATCAGGACATCTGGTCACCCTACGGTACCACTGCCCAGCTCTGGCTTCCTGCCTGGCCGGGGGTGGGGACCCTGGGGGAAGAGGAGCAGGGGGCAGGTCCACAGTTCTGGAACCAGTGGGCTCCCACACTTCTACCCAGGTTCTGGTGCTCCTGTGGGGCCCCTAAATTGGCCAGGGCCCCTGGGCATGAGCCATGGGGGTCCATGCTTTAATCCTCTACTGATCATACAGGTTTATGATCTACATTTTATTTCCTAACAGTGGGTTAAATCCTGCTCCCATTAAAATTGACGTCAAAACTCCCATGCATTTCAATGGGATCAGGATTAGACCTATAATCACTGACACTAGGTGCGTGATAGATCTGCTCCTGAATCCATATAATAACTGACTTTGTATCTTGGTACAAAGCCACAATCACATGTATGTACCATGTCCGGTTTCAGATCTCTGGATTTCATACAGGTGAGCAGTAAACATATGAAAGATCCATTTATAATTAAAACCTAAACATTAAGCTGCTTCTATAAGCAGGTTTAGAACTGGTTGTAGAACACATTGCCCATTGTTCAGGAACTTAATAGTTTGTAGGTTCCTCACCCAGTTCAGTATTACTTGAAGCTTAAGAGTTTTTTTTAAACTTTAGACAAAAGTTGTTGCTGAAGATGCCTAGTGTCTAAAGGGATGCACTCTCCTATCTGTTTTGTAAGCCTAAGAATTTTAGATACCAGAGAGAGGAAATGTGTGCTGCATGAATGGAATTATTCTATGTCTTTCCCAACTGTCCAGCATGCATGCACTAATCCACCATCACCCTGCTTTGGAGACATTGACTCATTTCCCCTTTTAAAATCTCCTCTAAAACTTTCCTTTTCTTTTACTTTACAATGGACTCAGTATGTGATGTGTTTTGTCATGCTCTGGAAGTATGGATGTGGTCTAGGGATATATTTTTATTGTATCTATGGAGCCTCCTCTGTTCTCTGCACCTCACTGTATGTTGCATTCTTTAAACCAGGGGTTCTCAACCTTTTTCTATCTGAGGCTCCCCACCCTCACCCCCCGCCATGTGCTATAAAAATTCCATGGCTCACCCGTGCCACAACAACTGTTTTTCAGTAGATTAAAAGCCAGATGACATGGGGTAGCAAGCAGAGCAATTGCGCGAGGCCCCGCAGAGCTAAATTTCTTGGGCTTCAGCCTGGGGTGGAGGAGCTCAGGCTTTGGCTTTCTGCCCAGGGAGAAGGGGATCAGGCTTTCACTTCAGCCCCAGGCAGCAGGGCTCTGGATTCAGCTTTCCGCGCTGGGCCCCAGTGAGTCCAACACTGGCCCTGGTCTCTGATTTATTTTGGCGGAGCCCTTGAAACCTGCTCGCGGTCCCCCAGAGGGACCTGGACCCTTGGTTGAGAACTGCTGCTTTAAACTCGATGGTCCTGATTCTGCAGTCTCTCCCAGTGGTGTAAATCAGGAGTACCTCCCCTGAATACAGTGGAGTTATACTGTGAAACAGGGGTAACTGAGGCTAGAATTGTGCCTTATGCCTTCACCTGTCATACTCTATCTTGTTGGGACCCATGATGTTCACCTGTTACTCACACAAAGGCTTGTGAAAGAGAATACACTTATAAAATATGTACTAGTATGTTGTTGGTTTTTCATCGGGTTAATGGTAACATGACATGATTCTGGTATTTGTCATGCCAATTTGGTAAAACCTTTAGAAACTTGTGGAAAATTGTATAAATAAGTAATTTAATTTCAAATCCATTGAGCTCATGTTTTGTCAGCATCACTTGTTCACTCCATGTCTGGGGCTACAGTGTCCTTGCAGAAGCAGTAAGATGTGTTTGTCACCACTCTTCTATTATGGTAAAGCTCCCTGACTCGTTTGAAGGACTAAATAGAGAGACCTAAAACGAGGCGTGACAGTTCTTGAATACCTTAACACACCATTGGCCACTATCTCTACTGTAACTGGAATGACACTGTGCTAGGATAGAGTTGTTCTAAGCATTTACACACCAGCTCCTCACAGTGCCTGATCTTGTTCCTATGGCAATCACTGCCAAAAGCTCCTATTGACTTCAAAGAGAGCAAGACTGGACACTTAACCTTCTGGTCTTATCTGATGTTCTATCACAGGGTGCAACAGAAACAGCTCAAAGAGTTTCATTGTTCCTAAAGGGCTAAAACTGATTTTGATCTGAAGGCCCAGTTTTTTTGGCTGGCTCAAAAGCGCCTTACTCTCAGGGGTGCTGGAACAAATTGTACAGTGTGAGTGCTGAGAGCCATTGAACCAAACTGTAAACCTTGTATATGACTGACGGAAACCACTTCAAGCCAGGAGGTGAGGCAGCACCCTTAGTTCCGGCATGTATGTTCACTCTCCCACCTCCTATTCTTATCCCTCAGATACCTGTCTCTTCACTCCCTTTCCCTTCCCCCCAAAAAGCATGCCTTTCCTAGTACTGCATGCTTGCTGGATACAGCAGCTATTCCCTGCATTGACTATGTGGAGGTGCTACCTAATGCATGCCTGCTGCCCTTCTTCGTCACCTCGTTCATTCAGCTCCTCACACCGTTTGCATTCCTCCTTTCCTACATCTCCTTCCATGCTCTGGCTTCATTCCTCCTTCTTCCTCCACTGCTTCCCCTCTGCATCTCCCCCTTCTCCACTCAGTTGACACTGTTTATACACACACACACACACACACACACACACACACACACACACACACACACACACACACACACACACACGCTGATCACTTCTGGAAAAAAATCAGAGATTATATTATAGTTCATAAGTTTTTGTTCAATGCCTGACAATGGGAGCCTAAAGACCAGAGCCCCATTGTGCTTGGCACTGTACAAACATAACAGAAAGACAGTCCCTACCCCAAATAAGTAGGTATGACAAGGGAAAGAGGGGAATATAAGATAATAATGACACAGTTATAAACCATAAACAGAATAAGCAGCAGTCACAATTGCATTACAATTAGATACGGGTCCGAGCCAAACCCTGAGACCTAAATACCCTGGAACTTTGGTCTAAGAATTGGGGCTCAAAATCCAAATCTAAATGTTGCTGATGGCCCCTGTCTTTATAATGGGCTGAATCAAATGCTTTATTTGAACATCACTGAATTTTGTGAGGAAAGAGGTGTTAAAATCCAGATCTGCATCTTTCATAGCATAGGCTCATGTTTAGGTAAAAGTGTGTGTGTGGGAGGGGGGAAGCTTCTGATTGCAGTTATACTGATAAAACAAAATACAGAATATGGCTTACTATAGCAACATTCTTTATTGAAACTTTGCAGTCATACAATGCTCAGGAAGGCTTTTGCAGGCACGACTTCCTAACAAGATAATTATTGATAAATCAGCAGGTTTAAAAAAACAAACACAACAACAAAAAAACCCCTATAAAATACTCAACTACCAACAAACATTTACCTGAGGGGTACTTTTCGCCTCTCTTTAATTTTGTTTTAGTATCCTAGTCTAAGAGGTTATGTTGGAGCTGTGCATACAGCATATGATCTTTTGGAGAATAAGTGAAAGTCACTATGGAAATAATACAAGAGTGCTTAAGAATGACTTTTAAATGGTTCAGTGAAGTAGATACTTGAACGGCAATCTAAATTCTATCAGGCAAGGTAAAGGAGGATGAAGAAACTCTGGTATGCAGAGTGACTGGAAAACTAAATGATAATGTAAGCTTAAGGTACAGAAGAATTGTTGAGCTTTGATAAGACTTTTGTAAAGGGGGCAAGAGGTGGTAATGTGTGTGTGTGTGTGTGTGTGTGTGTGTGTGTGTATATATATATATGGGAGGACTGTAATCTGAAAAAGGGAAAAGGAATATCCAACTTGAAAAGATGCAAGGAGATGATCTGGCCCATGCTTCTGCTCTCTAATTGCTTGGCCCACAGTAACTGTTTTACTGTAAAAAAAATTTTAAAAATCCCCCCTCTCTTTAATAGGGATGTACTTGCCTCTTAGTGCTCTTTGGGGTGTGTTAAGGGAAGTTAGCATATGTAGTTCCATTTTGGATTTCAGGTCCACCATTTGCTAGAAGCAAGCACATCATGTACCAGAAGAAGGGAGCGGGACATCTGGACACAAAAGATAAGGGCAACAGTTGAGAAGGAAACTAACCGCATGCCTGAGTAGTTGCGTCAACAGGCAGCACGGGGAGGGTGCCTAGAGGGGATAGGTGGTAGATAAGGGAAAGGTCTGTTTATTGGTTAAGGCTTACGATGCACGAGGACAGCATGCTCTGCTAAAAGGTATATAATCTCTGTATAACTTGTATGATGGGTCCCTTCCCGACTAGCAGGGGGGCACCACGCTCGAGCGTAATAAACCTGTTATCTTTGAATACTCTGCAGTTGTGGATTCTGTTGGCGGTAGTTCACTGTTATGCACACCAGCAGACTGACACTTCTGTGTCTCAGGGTAATGCCTTGTAGCTGCAAAGGCTGCAGCTCTTCAGCCCCTTCTGGTGTCAGTGTCCCTTCTTCTAGATATGCCCTTCCCGCCAGCTGACTGGACACTGTTGTATGCTGACGTGCCGCCAGATGAGCTTCAGGATTGGAAGCGCTGGGAAGGATCTGAGGGTGTCGATAAGGTCTGGCGTATTGGGGACAAACCCCCTCCTCCCCCGCCGCTATCTGCTCCCGGCCGCCCATTATTTTCATTCTTTGGGTCACGCTGGCGTACAGGGCATGGCAGCTGCTATCCTTAAATGTTGGGCGGCGCCTCATGTTTATCCGGCGGTGAAGTGGGCTCTTGGCTCCTGCTCTACCTGCCTGGCCTTCTCTGCACGGTCTTGGCTCGATGCCAACTCGAAGGGGGGGAGACCTTGGGCAAACTTCCCGTTTCAACGGTTACAGATGGACTATACAGGAATGCCTAAAAGCTCAGAGTTTCACCACCTCCTTGTAATAGTGGATCAACTTTCTGGGTGGCCTGAAGCAATACCAACCAGAAAGGCAGATGCAAGATCTGTGGTAAAATTTTTAATGAAAGACATTGTACCCAGGTTTGGGATCCCTGAAGTCATCGATTCAGACCGAGGATCACACTTCACTGCAAAGATTTTGGAGGAACTGTACCGGTGCCTGGGAATTGTTCGACAGCTTCACACCCCTTATCACCCCCAATCAGCAGGACAGGTGGAGCATATGAATCGAACTCTAAAGACAATGATAGCAAAGTTCTGGAAGGAAACTGGACTTAAGTGGCCAGAGATTTTGCTCATAGTCCTGTGGCACATAAGGCGGGCCCCACGCATGCCCCTGGGCCTGTCCCCATTTAAGGTACTGTTTGGGAGGCCCGCTTTGGTCCCGGGAACTTATGTTCCCGCCCACACTAGCCTCTTGGATGGAGATGAAACCTTGGCCAGGTATGTAGCCAGACTGCAGAAGGGGCTGACTAGCAACCAGTTTGAGGCTCAATTGTTCCAAACCATGCCATTAGGGTTACAGGTTCATCCCCCCCCCCAAACCAGGGGATTGGGTGATGGTAAAAAAGATCCCCTGTATGAACTCCCTGAACCCTGGTGGGAAGGGCCATATCAGGTTCTGTTATGTACTTATTCTGCTTTAAAAGTTGCAGGTAAAAGTTCGTGGATTCATCACAGCTATGCTAAGCTGGCGCTGGGACCCCCACCTGGCCCTGACGAGCCATCTGACGAGCCACCCTGCGAATGAATGCCACTACCAATCTATGGACTGAACCCTCCAACTATTGGGATCTCCATACTCCACCAGGACTTCTCACCTTCTTATCACTTGGACTTATATTGGTTGTTTTGGTTTTTTTTGTGTGGTATAGGAGAGGATGCCAGTACTGGTATGGTTTGCCTGGGGGTTCCTTTCCCTATTCTCAAGTTCAGTACAAGGATGGAAGGGTAACAGCTTCTTGAATTTAACCCGTGCTATAATACAGGGTGTGAATCAGTGTTGAATTTGTATTCATACCCCCACGTACATAGGTCAGGGAGTCCCGTTGGTAGGGGTGCCTATCCCTCTTAACTGAACCCTTCAGGCCGGATTATGGGCAGACACTATGTTTAACTGGAATGTTATGATCCAAACATGGTCTATTGATATGGTGGCCCAGGGTAGTTATGCTTTGTGTGTCATGACGTAAAGGTGTAGAGAATACAGTTTTTGTGGGTAACTTTGTAGGGTGTAATGACACCACTCAGATCAGCTCTGGTGCAGCAAGTCCCTCCAAGTATTCCAGGGCACCGTGGCCGGTCCCTGAGGGATCTGGCTGGTATTAGTTATGCAACCACACGGCTTAAAGGTCCTCCCGGCAGGTTGATGTGGTACATGCACCTTAGGGGCAATAGTACCCACTGTTACAGTACACCAGACCTTGACCCAGGGAGAAATTCGGAACCTGGTATGGAGAAACCGACAAAATGTCCCTTTAAACCCTCTCTCTGAATGAGGCTTTCACTCCTTTGTACATTGGTTTTTGCCATGGGTGGGGGTGAATGAATTAGAAAAGGCCATAGTCAATATTTCAGCAGCCTTAGAATTAATGGCAAATACTACCACAGACGCCTTGTCGGCCCTTCAGATTGACATGACTCAGTTATCTCAAACTACATCGCAAAACCACTTAGCCTTGGACTATCTCCTTGCAAACGAGGGCGGGGTTTGTGCCCTGGTTAACTCGAGCTGTTGTGTATTTGTAAATCAACACCACAGGGTGGAAACCGATATCCACACCCTCATGCAACAAGCTGCCTTGCTCCACCGCGTCAGTCTCGACGACATCAGCACCGGATTCCAAGAGGCCTGGAACTGGCTCACCTCTTGGCTACCAGATTTGGGGGCTTGGGGCTGGCGTATTTAGTATCTCATCCTCCTGGCTGTTACTGTTTGTATTTTTTGTATGCTTACAATGCTGTAGTATGTGCTGCTGGCAACTTTTACTCCTACGTCGCGGTTATTCAGCCCCGATATAGCTTACTGATGTACAAAAGAAAAGGAGGGACTGTTAAGGGAAGTTAGCATATGTAGTTCCATTTTGAATTTCAGGTCCACCATTTTCTAGAAGCGAGCACATACCAGAGAAAGGGAGGGGGACATCTGGACACAAAAGATAAGGGCAACAGTTGAGAAGGAAACTAACCGCATGCCTGAGTAGTTGCGTCAACAGGCAGCACGGGGAGGGTGCCTAGAGGGGATAGGTGGTAGATAAGGGAAAGGTCTGTTTATTGGTTAAGGCTTACGATGCACGAGGACAGCATGCTCTGCTAAAAGGTATATAATCTCTGTATAACTTGTATGATGGGTCCCTTCCCGACTAGCAGGGGGGCACCACGCTCGAGCGTAATAAACCTGTTATCTTTGAATACTCTGCAGTTGTGGATTCTGTTCAGGTGCCTCAGCCTAGACTCGAACTGTGCGTGACCTATAGGTATAATTCGCAACAGGTGTTGTGTAAACATTAATAGAGCCTTGCATTTCCCCTATGAGGTAGGTAGGTGGCAGAGTTCCCATTTCATAGATGGGAAACTTCAGGCACAAGGAGGTGAAATAATTTCCCCATAGTGAGTTATCAGCATAGTTGGAATTAAAACTCTGGAATTCCTAGCTCTGATCTGAGACCACAACCCTGTGTGGTTAGAAACAGTTCTGCTTTATTTAATCCTTTATATTCCCCGTTGATGATGGTGCTAGTGATAATTGATGAAAACAGGTTCTTTGTTTATTAATTCATTTGCTTTCTGCCCCACCTAGAGATCCAAACATTAGTGGTGGTGTTTATTCATTTGTAAAGCCCGTTCCACGTGGCACTGTCAGAGGGATGTGGAAAGGTGTTTTTCTTTCACAGTTTACACCTTTTGAGCTACTCCTTTCAAACACCTCTGTTGTATCCCTCTGACCAAGCCAGTGACTGCTCCTCACCATCCACTTCACCCTCTCTGAACTAGTATCTGGGCTGTGTGTCCGTCTGTCCGTCCGTCCCTCCCTCCCTCTCTTATTTTCCGAGGCAATTCCCCAGATCCCTCTGCTCCCCCAACCTCTTAATACTTCAGACAGCACCCACTGGGATGCCTCCAGGTCCAGGGGGCCAGCTACCAGGGCTGGAAAAAGCAGGGCAAACTGGAGCTAACTCTCCACCAGATGATTTATCTGCAAGATAATGAAAGATGCTCCAGCAGAAGCTCCAGTTGAAACTCCAGCCAGAGCAGAGAACAAGAAAGGGGAGGCCACGGGGGTCGACGTTGGAAGCAAGGGTGTAGCAGAAGGTGGCAAGGGTGCAGCGGTTACTCAGGAAGAGGAACTGTAACCATTAATCTCCTGAATTCATCCCAGTCTGCTGTGGAAGACATCGAGCAGCTGATTGATAATTGGTGCTCAATTCCAAGTAAACCGTTCCCAAACACCAAAGAAGTGACTCCCCAACGTGGGAAGAGCCTGCTCCACGATAAACAATTAAACATGGTAATTTTTGGCTGACCCCCCCCCCCCCTTGCTCTTTTTTGGTTCCTCTCCACTCTCTCCTCCTCGAGCAGGAGGCAGCACAGAGGGGAGGAGGAGGCAGAGGCAGGGACAAGCCGAGGAGGAGCGGCCTGCCCAGCTTCCATGTTCCACCTGTCCTCGGCAGCCGGGGCAGAGCCGAGCTACCGGCTCCCCCGTGTGGGGAGGCACTGGCCGATGGAGAGCGGTGCGGCCCCACTGCCCGTGGGAGAGCAGCGCAGCACAGCCCCGCTCCCCGCTTAGCCGGCTCCCTGCCCCACCGCAGCCGGGCCTGGCTGCGCTACCAGCTCCCCCCTGGTGGGGGAGCAGCTCTTGCCCATGGGAGAGCGGCGGGGCCTTGGTCCGCGCTTAGGCGGTTCCCTACCCTGCTGCAGCTTGGGCAGGCTGCGCTACCGGCTCCCCCCTGGTGGGGGGGGGCAGCTGCTGCCCGCGGGAGAGCGGCATGGCCCCGCTCCCCGCTTAGCCAGCTCCCTGCCCCGCTGCAGCAGGGGCAGGCTGCACTTCCGGCTCCACCATGGGAGAAGGAGACAAGGGCTCAGCAGTTACTCAGGAAGAGGAACTGTAAACATTAATCTCCTGAATTCATCCTAGTCTGCTTTGGAAGATATCGAGCAGCTGTTTTATAATTGGTGCTCTGTTCCAAGTAAACCGTTCCCAAACACCAAAGAAGTGACTCCCCAAGGCCGAAAGAGCCTGCTCCTGTATAAACAATTAAACGTGGTGTGTCGTGGTGTCTTTGTGTGATGGGTCAATTGGAAATGTCAGGTGTGGGCAACAAGCAGTGCAAACTGGCCATGGAACGGGTGAAAGGAGTGATGAGCAATGGAATGTGCCATCAGTGGTGGAGTAGCCAGCTATTGGGCCAACGGGCTCTGTGCCAATTGGGGTGCTCCTTCAGGGGAGTAGGGCAAGTCCCAGGCCAGCCCCCTGGCAACTACACCCACCACACACACACACACACACACACACACACACAGAGTCAGTGCTCTGCACAGAGGAAGGTGCTTGGGGGATGTGCAAATCCTCATCTGCTGTATCACCCATGGACCATCCAGGGGATCCACCGTGGCCATGCCTGTATGCGATTCAGTATATCCCACCCTGTTTTCCCAGGGATTCGCGTCATCTTATTCATCCCCGCAGTATGAGAGTACACCCCAAACAACTGTTTTGCCACCTGTCCAGGGATTAGAAATAGGTGTGCCAGTCTTGCCACATCAATTTCCAAGGTGCCCCGTCCCAAAAGACTGCGCCATATGATCACCTGGTCCTCACGAGTTAGACCCTCCATCTCCCTGCCCACCTCCACTAGCCACAGCACAAACTGATCCCAATCATCCCGGGGTACCTTTCCCAAATGGCCCAGTAATGCCTCCCGATCCTTCACGGACAAGGGGCGAATTTCTGCCTGTTCTACTACTTGTGGGGCATGGTCACCCCACCCTGCAACCGGGGCCACTATTCCTGCCTCCTGCAGTTCCTCCTGGGTAGCCTCTCTCACAGGGGCTATAACTGTGGATCGCTGGCTTACAATGTCCACTGGCAGTGGTGGGTACAGTGTGTTTTCAGGGTAGGGTGGTGGAGGTGTCTCCTTCAGTTCCATTAGTGGGGCAGATGGTTTAGGGTCCCCAAATCCATTGCCCCCATGTTTACAATGATACAATTCCTCCTCTAAGTCTCCTACTCTCCCCAGCAGTTAATCCCTCTCTCTCCAGATTGCCTCACAAGACTCCTCTGTCCGTGCAGCAGCCCGTGCCTTCAGATCTGCTACCTCTACCGCTAACACAGATTTTTCTGTTAAAATCCATTGCTGCTCCACAATCCCCTCCAAATCCTTAATGTGTTGGAGGAGACTGGCTTCCCTTTTCACCCAGTATGCCATCCCAGCACACAAACCTTGTAATACCATTCCCTTTTTCCTACTTTCCTTTCCCTTGGGGTCTCCCAAAACCTCCCCATTCTCCTTCTCAATCTCATCCCAGGTGGACCCCTGCACCTGGTATTGGCCCTGGTTCTTCCTTATTCATTTGTTCAAAAAAATCCATCGCTCCAGCTTACCAGAACCCACAACTACCATCACGAGAGTTCACCATACCCCCTCCAAGCAGCTGCCACTTCCCCTCTGGCCCATCGCACCCTCTAGGCCCTTTCTATCAGGGCCCACAGTCTGGCAGGTATTGGGCCAGAGACTTTCTATGCTCCCCTGAGCCTGCCCAGCTCTGCTCTGTCCGAGGTACTAATCTCCTGCTCAGGAGACAGACCTTTCCCCATGAAGGTCTGGGACAGACTGCCTGCTACCTTCATGGGCAGCCTTTATATAGGGCCTAGCTTAGCCCTGATTGGCTGGCAGTAATACTGGCCCTGATTGGCTACGTGTCTGCACAGCCGCTCTGGCCTACCCTAGCCCTATTTCTCATAGGGGTGGGCCAGTTGCCCCACCACAGTTCCCTATGCCCTCGCCTCCTTTTGCCATGTTGTCTCTTCCTCCTCCTACGTCAACCCCCGTGGCCTCCCCTTCATCATCGCCTGCGACGGCTCCTGCTTCATCTGTATGTTGGCATTCCCGGATAGGCCTCTGGCTTCCAAGCTCTCAGCAACAGGAGGCAGCCAGCCTGTCTTTGGTGGGATTTCCCGAGCTTGGGAGTTGAACTTGTAGGGTTACCATATGTCCATATTTTCCCAGACTGGGCTGCCCCAACCCCTTGCTGGAGCTGGGAGAGGCCCCAAGCCCAGGCTGCAGCGACTGGGAGAAGAAGTACCTCCTCATTGCTCAGCCCCATCCACTGTGCGGCTGCTAAGGTTGCAAGCACCTTGTCCTACTACCGCCCCAATCCCCGGGTGGACTTTCCATCCCTGGGGGGCTCTACTTCTGGGTCCCCCGGGGCAGAAGCTGCCAGGACCGGGGGATAAATCAAGGCCTGTGTCTGCACAGCGCTTTGCAGATGAAGCCAGCTAGCAACGAGCGAAAGGTTCTGCTTAACTTTGCTGATTTGAATTCTTGCCTCTGCAACTCCTTGCACTGAAACAAAGAACCATTTCCCATGTAAGCTGCAACTTCAGCCTGGCTGGGCATTGTCCAGAGCCAGCCCTAAACACCCTCCCCTGTCAGTGGGAGAGTTGTCTGGGCACAGACCATGCAACTGTGTGAGGGAGCTGCTGATTTGCTTGGGGCTTGGTCTAGCCAGGACATTACTGCCTGGCAAGCCAGGGTGCGACTCTACAGGGCTAGCAGGCTGCACGGTGACAACCTTGTGTCTCTTGCAGGTACAGTTTTTCCATTTTTGGGCCCTGGAACTGCTCAGGCAGGCTAGGTGAACACAGGGGGATGAAACCAAGGCAGGCAGCGATGTTTCGTGTTTCTGATCTCTCCTAGCAAACACGCTGGCTGGGACTCAGGCTGCTGACAGCTGATATTTTCTGGTGGTTCTTTTTATTATTATTCCCTTGCATCCTATTACTACAGAGACTTGCCCAGAGCAGCAGCCGATTTCCTCTGCCCCAGCAGCTCACTTTCCTGTGCAAGCCAGGCAGCGGGGGCTGAATTTGACCCTTAGCTGGATGGGATGTGGATGGGGATCCGCTGATGCCCCTGGGCTGGTTGTGGTCCATGTGGCCTCGTTGGGGAGGTGTATGGGTGTAAGGAGAGTCCAGGAGGATGCAGGGTAAGAGAGCCTTGACCTGAGCATTTGCAAAATCAAACCCGCAACTGGTCAAAGAAAATCAGACACAGATGGGGCAGGATGAGCCAACAGCTTTTGTATTGCAGTGGTTTGTGAGGCTGCTTTTTTAGGTTGTGATCTACTTGATTCCCCCCTCCGCTGCCTCATGAATGAACCCAAAGGGAAAGTGCCATAGAAATCTCAGAACTTCACCTGGTTCTGAGTTGGAGCCGTGAATCTTTCAGCTGCTCAAATTGGGCTCAACTTCACCCCAGAGACTTAGTTTGTCTCAATCTGCTAGAGATGGGACAAAATCAGACCTAACCTCTCAGGGCAAACTTTGGCTGCGACTTCAGAATCAGAACTCGTGGGTGACCAGAATAACCCTGAACCCTGAGGTCTGGGCCGAAGTGAGTTCTGAGCTGGGTCCAAACTCTGTAGCTGAGGCTGGTCTCCGCTAACGAGCTTCCTGGCATCCTGGGTTTGACTCTAGAACAGGGGTGGGCAAACTTTTTGGCCTGAGGTCTGCATTGGGTTTCCAAAATTGTACGAAGGGCCGGGTAGTGGAGGCTGTTCCTCCAAGGCCCCCGACTGTTCCCTGTGACTCTCCTGAATGACAGACAAGCTCTGATTCTCTTCTCACAGCGATTTTGAGAGCTCTCAAGCTAAATCAGCATCGAGAAAAGGGGGGATGCTGGGCCCGATTTCTAATCCCAATTGGGCTAACTTTACACTGGAATTACTTGACAAGGTCTGAGTCACATTTTACTGACCCAACAGAATGAGGCCCACAGAGTCTAGTTACTCCTGATTTAAACCAGGGTGCGATCAGATTTTGTCAACTGCCTGCTAAAACTTTTAAAACATTTCCTTATGGTGGGGATATGAAACTGTTGTATCTGTCCTAAAGAAAGACATCCACTCCCAAGCTCAGCGCCAAGAGCATGCTAGGGCCAGGATTCACTTGGCAGGCCCCCATCTGGTGACAAACCACCTAGTGTAGCATTGCATATCAAAGTGGGATTTGACAGCTTGATATAGGCGTAAAGACTGCAATGTTTGGCCTGTTAAATGATTAGGGTAAAATTCGGCCTTCAATTACATAATGCCACTGAAGGCATGTAAGCAAAATGGGGGCATAATTTTTTTGTGGGGGGACAAATGTGCAAATGTGGTTAAGAGGAAAAAGGAAAAGACAATCCCATTTTAATATGAAAAGTCAGCTAGAATTGTTCTCAAAAAATGGGAATGTTTATTTTTGTAGGTGGATAAACTATGGTGGCACTTATTTCAGAAATACATCATAAAACAGAGCACTAGCAATTACTTATCAATTGTTTATCAACAATTGACAAAAATTTCTTCAAACGTTTATTTAGAGTTGAAGTGTTCAGCTCAAGGGCAGATTTCTTCAGCAATCAAAGCTGCTCAGAAAGGAAACCTAAGCAAAACAATGGAGATGTGTGACAAAGCATTCTGAGTAAACAGAGTTGATATATTACTCATGCAACAAGAAAAAGCATTTTTATGTGTTTATTATTTTATGGATACTAATGATCTGGCTGCCGTTGAATACAGTAAAGTAGCATATGTTGTGCTGAAATTTTAACCTGAAGAGATGACTGTCAATACAAGTAAATATGATCACTGTCCGGAAGCAGAAATCATTTTTAAATGTCTAATCAAATATGATTCCTTGTAGACATAGAAAGAAGCTCAGCCAAAAGAAAGAGAGCTGAATAATGATTGATTTTTAGCATTGGCTATTACAAAACATACTCTGTCAAAAGCAAATCTAAACTCCTAAACAGCTGAATTCAAATCCGTTTCTCTGATTTGTCCTCCCAATAGGGATAAGTATCTGATATGATTGCCCTATAATTGTAGCTGATTGGACAGTGCCATCCATTTAATTTGGATTGGCTCAGTTAATGCACAACTGCTAATAAATATTAAACGTATTGACATTAGTATTTATCAAATAGCAGTACCACTTACAGTCTCCAAGCCTTTGGATTTCACCCAGAAGTGCATGTGAGGAATATTTTGGCAGTTAAGCAAAGCACCTTTCTATCAGCCCTGCCCATGTTTTAAATATAAATATGACAAACAGCAGCTTTTCTAAACTACAGTATCCGCAGATTAGATACCCGAGGGACATGCACAGATATATCAAAGGAGCCTATTGGGGAACCCAATCCTGTGAAATGCAGAGTGCCTTTATTGTACTGAAGTTGATGGGAGAGAAGGTCCTCGCCAGAACCTTTCAGGAGCCACTTAGCACCATGCAAGACTGGGCCTTGCCCAGCAGGCTGTTGGTAGAAAGGTATTACTGTCTAGTGCCTGATCTTCTCCCATTTAAGTCAATGGCAAGACACCCATGTGTCTTTAATGTGTCCCTTAGCAACATCTTACCAGGTTACATTTCACATCTCCTTTTCTTTAACATGAGGAATTCCCATTCTTAGTTCCACTTGATTTTTGTTCCACAAACATTTTTTGTTGCAATTTTGGGGTAGGTTTATTATCCCTATCGCTTTTCACGCTCCATGGACTTTGGTGAAGTTATATCTGCGTTTGATAAGCAATGTGTGGCCCTGTGTCTCCAAATGCAAAGTCGAACTCAGTTTCCCTTGAAAACCAGACCTTAATCAGTGCTAGTTGAACTGTTGCCTTTAAAGAGAGTTTCTCCAAAATGAAATGTGCATTGGAGATGCTGATCTGAGAGAAGAGTCAAATCACAAAATGGACCAGGTTCACTGCAGCCTGCTGAAGGGCTCTGCTGTTAGACAGTCCACTGCGAGAGGGACTACGATGGTGCAAGATGCCCAGCTAGTTAGTGCAGTCTCTAAAGTGGGTACACTGGCTGGGGAGGCAACATGAGGGTAGCCAGAGGATGAACTGGTTCAGCTCATTCCCTAGGCAGCATTCATCAGTGGGGCTTTTGTAAAGAGGAGTCTGATCTTGACCTATGCTTGCAGAAATCAGAGGGAAAGCAAATTCTTCGGGTGAATCTCTCCCTGCGATACAGTGAGCCAGGCTGGTTCACAGAGGCACTATTTACACTTAGTTTGCCAACACACGTGAATCTGGCCTGATGCGTATAACTTGGCTAAATCTCAACCAAAGGGTGGGTAGATGTGATAAAATATTTAAAGGGTGAAAACACTGTAATGAAGAGATGGAGCTGTTCAGGGTGGCCCTGGGGACTGCTATCTAATTAGGAGTAATGGAATTAAATTGAGAGTAAGATCATTCAGGATGACTATTAGGAAAACAATTCTTCACTTGAACTGTGGCTTTAATGTAGTCACATCTGGTTACAACTTACTTAAAGTTTTATCAGGTTTATAGAGGGATTTAGTCCAGTACACTACATGGGCATTAAATTCACTTAAAAACAAACAAAAGAGGAAATCTTAGGTCTGCCCTGTCTACATTACAGCTAGACTGCCCAAGGGTGGAGAGAATGATTCATGGTATGAGGGGAAAATATAGAAGTAATGGTCATGGTTATGGGGACACCATTAGCTTTTGTCCCCAGCATACATTTTAACTGTGCTGTAACTGGGTCCCTTGACTGGGTTGTGTAAATGAGCCCTTAGTGTAGCTTGTATGTACAACCCCAGAATTACACAAATACAGCAATCTGCATCTGGGTTATAGTGCATCATTAGTATTGCAAATACTGTACTTATTTGGGGCTGATGCAGCATGTGCTGATCATCCTCCGGTGAGGTATTGATACCCAATGAACTTAATGGATGCAGGATTAGACTCTGTGGGGTTTTGTTCTTTAAACCCTGATCCTGCAAACATGAAGATGCTTAATTTTAAGCATGTGAATAAACCCACTGAAGTTAATGGGGCTAGTCACATGCTTAAAATTAAACATGTGCTCAAGAGTTTTGCTGAGTTGGGGGCCTTTGCACAGAACAGGTCCTTTATTTTTCTTTCTTGGTATTATTAAATTATGATTTTATATGTTCCATAATTCATAGTCTGACAGTGACAGGCACTCTATGAAATATTGTGTTGCTACTTAGTGATCGTTTAATTGAAGTAATGAAGTCCAGAGCCACATGCAGTGTGCAAGGGATCCAGACAGATCTTTGACAGTATGTTTTCAAAAATCAGTGGGTGTCTGAACCAGTATATAAAAAACTTGAATAAATCCAACTCACTCTACCACTGATAGAGGACCACTAGCATCCAGTAATCGCAGCTAAGAGATGGAGAACATAGAAAAGGATGATATTGTATGGGTGGGGAAGAATAAACAGAGGAGGTAAAAAAATTCTGGATTAAGTGAGCCGTAACAAAGTATCTTCAGTAATACTTTTCTGTTGACAACAGAGACCCCATGAGTGCATTTCCCCACCTTCCTTCCAAAACAGAAGATTTGTGTGTTTTGCAATGCAGTTTTATGCAGCTTGAAACTATAAGAGCACTGCTGGAAAATTGGAGAAACAATGATTTATTCCTTGGCTGAAAGCTGAACAAGGGAAAACACATAAACACTGCACTGTAGGCACAAAGGATGATTATTTTTGCCACATGAAACAGTTTTTTAAAATTCATGGGGGAAAAGTAATTTTTGACAGGACTGTGTAGGTATTTTAGGTTTTATAAAAATAGCTGTCAAAGAAAGGTTTGTCAGCAACTGCTATCTCTGCTCTGCCATTCACAGCTTGTTTATAATTTTTCCTGAAAAAGTGGGAGTATTTGTTTATTGACGGATGAATTTATATGGTTATAGCAGACTCAAATCACAAAAATATAGTAGAGACAAATCCATGGTCTAATTTCAGTTACTTTTTTTGATCAATTTGTCTTGCAAATAAATAAATAAAATTCCACATACATTTTTTTTTTAGGATAATTGCATTGCTTTTCTAGATACCAGACTCTGTATCTCCTATGAAATCATAGTTATTTGTATGGGATTTTAAAGAGCATCTTGGTACTAAAATATTTAAAAGTTGCCTTCTGTTTCTTTGACATATTTTATAGTTTAGTTGCTGCAAATACAGATTTCTCCGGCACTCTCATAAGACATAGTTCTAAGCAAATTTTGTTGGTGGTGGTATTTCTAATATTCTTTTCCCCCATCTCCCAGTTCTGTCTTATGTAAGCCAACGTGCAGCCTCACCAGCTGAGGATGGAGAAATGTATTCCCAACATCGGGTCTCTTTACATCTCTTTCTTAAGAGCTTGTTTTATTTCCAAAACACAAATTCAAAACTAGAAGAAATCAACTCACACTCCACCGCATAATAGCCACCATGGGCTTTTCCAGCTTCTGAAAGCTAGGATGGGAGAGGGCACACCCTGCCTGGCTACTATGGAAAGACTCACACTAGTGGATCCCTAACTAGTATTGCCAATCCCAAACCCAAATCATGAGTCAAGCCCTTCCCTCAATCATTACATTGGCTTAAAAATCATTACATTTAAAAAAATAAAACGTGGGCTCTTTTTCTGTGGTTTCTGAGCCTGTAGGGTGTGCTCACTTCACACTTTCAAGCTCTTCTCTGCAACCATGAAGCCTAGAAACTTACTTAAAAAAAAACAAAAACGGAGATTCTCATAGTCTCCTGGGGCTTTAAGAAAAATACCTGGGGTCTCTCCTGTGTGCTGGCCTGCTTAAGAGGCAGAAAGCCTTGCATCTGACTTCCTGTAGATCACATACTTACTTCTAGTCGTGTGCCCTGTGACTACAGCTCCCTGTTTTGACGGTCCCAAGGTTTTACCAGGTATGCTGTGAAACGTGCTTGTGCCCCAAGGCCTAATGTCCTGTTACAATCCCATACAAACCTGAAACTGACAATGGCCAGATTTCTAAAGCCATTTAGGCACCTCGTGCGGTTTTCAAAAGTGCCTAGGTGCCTAACTCCCATTGATTTTGATTTAATTGATTTCAATGGGAGTTAGGCACCCTGTTATATTTGAAAATCCCACTATGTGCCTATCTGCATCTTTAGGCATGGAAATACCTTTACAAATCTTGCCAATAAGAATTTCTTGAGACTACTCTTGGAATACTTCAGGATGTTCCCTGGGATCATAAAGCAAACCTTTATGAAGGAAAGAAATAGAGAAGTGATCTCTTTTGGGTACTTAATTTTTTTCCAGTGTGCAGCCATAAGATGTACATACAAGAGCTGGTTATTCAAAATGGCTAAATATTTTTGCATTGCTTTTGGTACTTTCAAGATTAATTAAGTGATAATTAATTATGATGTAGTACTAACAAGTACTTGTGCTTTCTACTCCGCACATTCAACACCCATTTAGAACTTTCCATCAAGGAAACATGGGATGGAAATTTATTTTTTAGACTGATATATATGGGGTAAAATCTTGACCTCATTTAAGAAAAGGGGCAGAGCTCCCATCAACTTCAAGGGAGCCAGAATTTCACCTCTAGTGTCTACCAAATACTTTAGGCACCCCATAAATGCATGCAATTATCAGACTGGGGTTTTCTTACTAAGTTATTATAAAATGGGAAGAAACATACTTAAGGCATAAGCCATTAAAAGCTTTCAAACACATGAAAACTTTTGCAAACTTACAATCTGCCTTTTTTTTTTTTTTAAAGAAGGTGCTAGTGGGTATAGGTGGAGAAGGATTAAGAAAAGATTATTGTGAGTTACAGAAAATAAAAATGGTCCAATGTGGAGCCAATCATGCCATGAGGGGGGAGAGCCTGGGGTTTGCACAGAAATCTCAAACTTTTTTTTCTTTCATGTCAGCACCAAGTAATGCAAGTAATGGCAGTATGAAAGATTTTCTTCAATGTCCTCATGAAACATTATTTTTCACTATTGGCTTGTGGTCAATATAGCATAATTTGCAGTGGTGGAATCCAAGATACTTCTCAAGGCTAGTATTTTGTAGTGGTGGCCATTTTCAGTTTTGATGACTACTGGCACTCCATAAACTGAGAATATTTTATTTCTCTTCGGTTTCTGTTTTGTAGGTGTAGCATTGGCTATTTCAACTCCAAAACATCAAAAATAATGGTCTATGTCAGTGGTTCTCAACCTTTCCAGACTACTGTACCCCTTTCAGGAGACTGATTTGTCTTACATACCTCAAGTTTCACCTCACTTAAAAACTACTTGCTTACAAAATCAGACATAAAATACAAAAGTGTCACAGCATTCTACTACTGAAAAATTGTCGTCTTTCTCATTTTTATCATATAATTATAAAATAAATTGATTGGAATATAAATATTGTACTTACATTTCAATGTATACAGTATATAGAGCAGTATAAACAAGTTGTTGTATTAAATTTTAGTTTGTACTGACTTTGCTAATGTTTTTTATGTGGCCTGTTGCAAAACTAGGCAAATATCTAGATGAGTTGATATACCTTCTGGAAGACCTCTGCATACCCTCAGGGGTACGTGTACCCCTGGTTGAGACCCACTGGTCCATGTCTACTAGGAGAGGCTTTCATTGAAGAGATTACAAAAGACCATACTAATTTCCATCAATGGAGTAGACTGTAATGGAGTAGCAAATTTGTCAGAAATAGAAGTCTGAAATAATCAACATAATTATACACAGAATTTAGTTAGGTTAGCCTGCATTTGGAAGCCAGACTGTTTCTTTCTCAGGTGATGATTGTTTTTTATGATATCTTCTTCCTGGCCTTTGAGGCCGAGCAGTGGACTTTGGATAATATAAAGAGAGCAAAAAGACATTCAGTTATCCATCACTTAGGGAAAATAGGGTACAGCACTCTCTGAGTCTGTGAAAGTTGGATCCCCTAGCCTGGAGGGCTAGAGATGCTGATAACTTGTTGGTAAAGTGAGGAAACTCTTTTAGGCAAAGATTGTAGCTTGCTAAAATTAAGTTTCAATCATGAGAAAGTGTATTTTATTTTGTGTGAACTACATTTCTCTCTCTTTTTCTTGCTTAATATCACTTAATCTGTTCTTTGTTAATAAATTTATTTTTGTTTTATTACCAAACTATCTCAGTGTTGTGTATTCAAGTGAAGTGTGAATCGTCAACTAACCTAACAGGCTGATATGTGCTCTATATCTTTGGAGGCAGCAAACCTAAGGCAGAGGGGTAACACAATGGCTCACAGTTCTATATGTCCAGAGCAGAGTGTCACAGTGTAATTTCATTCACAGCTGCATTCAGTGATGTCTCAGATAAGTGTACATTAGACTGAATGTCATTTTCTATTATCTTGTTTGATGGCATGAATATGGAAAGGGTAGTTGAAATTTCAGTTATAAGTGAGCCAGTCCTTCATGCCACAGAGTGCGCACTATTTGTTTCCCTTTTCTTTGTCTTCCTAGCTGCCTGTAGAAGTTACAAACCTAATTGCTGAAAATGCCACCTTATTTTTTCAGTGGCAAATACTACTTCATTTGAATAGGATTCCTGCCTTGTGCACCTAGGCAAACCATCTTTTTTTGTTCAATGATTTTACAGCACTTAGCACAATGGGGGTCTTAACTGATGCTTCGGGCTCTGTGATGGGGTGTGTACCTCACACAGGCAAGAAATTTAGTTAATGTGGGCCTTGGGCCCATTACCATACTGGGTTACACCTGGATGGTGAGTCAGGCTTAATTGATGATGAAGATCACCTGGGGAAGGGAGGGAGGAAGGGAGAATTGTAAATAAAGGAAGTTCAGAGCAGAAGGAGGGAAAAGGTCCATTCAGATCAGAGTTGGGAAAGTTATCCTGAATAAATATAATGTTAAAAATGGTGCCCTGGAGGAAAGTGTTATCAGCCTGACCGTATTTAATATTATGATAAATGATCTTCCAAAATGAATAAGTGCTGTAGTGTCACTCTTTTTACAGATGATTGTGTTGTATGGGTTAGGAGCAGGAATTATTTAGGTGGCAGAAAAGAGAATCAACAAAGCATTATGAGGGACTTCATACTGGGGAAATCCATGTGGTTTTAAGTTCTCCATTGGTAAAACCAAATGATTGATCCTAAAGAAAAAAAAAGAAAAGAAAGCCACAAAGGAATGCAACTGTACCTGTATGGAGCACAAATAAATATTGTTAAAAGGTTTAAATTCCTAGGGGTAATATGTGATACTAAATTACTTTGGAAAGATCATATTGACTACTATGATTGATAAATGCAATGGAAGGATCAACCTGCTTTACAAGTATTGCTGAGACGGGGGGTGGAGAAGAAAACACTGCTGATAGTATGCAGAGCCTTAATCAGACCAGTTATTGACTGTGGCTGCAAAGCTTTTGGGTCAGCATCAAAATCAGAACTTAAAAAATTAGATTCAATACAAGGAGAG
The DNA here is from genome assembly GCA_033296515.1 of Macrochelys suwanniensis. Classification (NCBI taxonomy): domain Eukaryota; kingdom Metazoa; phylum Chordata; order Testudines; family Chelydridae; genus Macrochelys; species Macrochelys suwanniensis. Next base: position 116,062,127 of record CM065779.1, read on the forward strand.
GCACTATGAGTTTCTGCACTGAAGTTAATAGGAATTGAAATGACAAAAGTATCAAACAAATATATGCGGATTGTTGGGAATTCAGTAGGCGACTGTAGCACATGTTGTTAGAACTCCACATTCTGTTTGAGTTAAAATGTGGATGCAGGAGTTGAAAGACAAAGGAATGCTAAATGAAGTCAAAACCTTCAGATATGGGGAAATTAGTTATGGATGGAAAGCCAGATGTCCAAATGTGGAGTTAGATTTATTTTATGAACTTAAGGGTGAAAAGGAGACAATGGGTATACAAATGAAGTATATAGATGAAAAGTGGAGTGTTTTTGGCAAATATATACAGATAGGTCTTAAGGAGAAAAAAAACAGGGTTGGGATGCCATATTGTACTAATTCTTAATTTTGGTATACATCTAAAAGAACATCTGATTATTATTATTATTTTAGCTGTCATGACAGCCAAACTAGTAGCAATAATCATAGAACTGGATCTGGGATGTATGCCCAGCAGCAGCAATTTTTTTGGGACTTAATATCAGGCCTTATGGCAGTAAAAAAGGGTGCCTTCTGTATGTAGAAGTGATTCAATCAATGAAAGTATATTTCTAATAACGGAACTAGCACAGATAAGGAATCATGTAGCATTATCCGGATCCCAGCGCATATTGAGATAACAGGAAATGAAATGGTGGACAAAGCAGGTAAGAGCGCTGTAGAAAGATTGACAGGAGTAAACAGGAATTCTAAAGCCTAGTACAGAAAAACTTAAAAGAGGAATGGCAAAAAAGTTAGATCAATGAAAAAAGAGGAGGATTTTTTGACATGTGCTCTAGAGTTGAGGATAATTACATACTTTTTCTGTGGGGGGAATAGGAAAAATGAAGTGATTTTTGTGCAGAGTACTAACTGACCATTGTGGTTTAAATACAAATCTTTTTTGAATAAGCACAAAGATGGACTATGTGAATGCTGTGAGGCAAAAGAAACAATTTATCACCTTTTTATTGCATGTAAGGGCTTTGATAAAGAACGCCAAAAGCATTTTGAGGAATTTCAACGGCTTAAGGTAACAAAAGTTACATTACATTCTTTAGTTAAAAATATGGGAGAAATGGGGTAATATTAAAAAGGCATTTCTACCTGAAAGACACAGGGTAGAATGAGAGAATATAAACTGCTAGGTATTCAGTAATTATAGTTGATGGCAGCTATGGACTATCCAACCAAGTCTGCTTCGTCATGAGGTGAGGAAACTCTGCAGTTACTCTCTGGGATTAGAGAGTAGGGAGACCAGGAGGTATCCAAGAAGCGGCTCAGGTGGAAGTAAACCTGGGGATCCTTCCCTGAACAAATAAAGCTGGGAAGGGGCCAGGAGATAGACGGAGCAGCCACCGCGGTGGAGCAAACTCTGAGGGTGCACCCAGAAACAAATGCAGGAACTGGACTTCTAGGGAGAGAGCCCTAGAAGGTGTTTGAGAGGAATGGTGAGTGATGAAAGGACAAGCCTGAGGAGGGCAGGAGTGGGTTTAAGTTTATACTTGTATTCTGGGATTTATTGGAGGATTCTAGGGGAGCGCAATGTGAGTCCTAGCCCAGCAAGAAGGGTGAGCTTAGAGAGGCTGTGGAGAGCCCTGCTGACAGCCTCAAATAAGAATCAGCCCAGGGGAGGTAGCAGGGGTGGGGAGTGAATGTAGCCATATCTTGCCTGCTAACTACAGGATCCCTGGTCTAGAACCCAGAGGAGAAGGAGGGCCTGGGTTCCCCTACCAGCCACTGTAGAAGGTGATAAGGATGACCAAGAAGGGTGTAAGGACCACCCTTGAAATTGGGGCCAGAAACCCTGATGTAAGGACCAGGGGTGCTGGAACAGGGGGGACCAGGGGCCATGGCCCCACCACTTTTGACTGGCCGTAAGGGTGAGCAATGGGGAGGGGAGAGGAATGGAGAGGAGCAAGCGGGGGTGGTGGTCTTGTGGGGGGGGGGGAAGTGGTGGTGTGGGAGCGGGGTCTCGGGGGAAGGGGCAGCATGACAGCAGGAGCTTGGGGGGAAGGGACAGTGCGAGGGCAGAGGCTCGGAGGGAAGGGGTGATGCCAGGGTACAGCCTCAGGGGGCGGGGCCACAGTTCAGGCGCTGGTGGCCCCCATACTTTTAGGAAGCTTTTGCCGCTCCTGGTAAGGACACCGAAATAGTTTTTTTGTTGTGTTGGACTTCCAGTTACCCCAGAAGGGGAGAGACTTTAAATGAACAAGTCACAGGACAGTCGCTGGAGTGACTGTCAGTAGGGGGGCACTACTCAGGAGAGAGCTTGCTATGCCATGCCTAGTCACAAGAAGGTGCTCTAACAGTGAGTCCACTTTTCTACAGGCTTCTAGATCAGAGGTGGGCAAACTTTTTGGTCTGAGGGCCACATCTGGGTGGGGAAATTGCATGCAGGACCATGAATGTAGGGCTGGGGCAGGGGGTTGGGGTGCGGGAGGGAGTGCAGGGTGTGGGAGGAGGTGTGATATGCAGGAAGGGGCTCAGGGCAAGGGGTTAGGGCAGAGGAGGGGTGCAGGGATGTACGAGGGGGCTCAGGGAAGGGGATTGGGGTGCAGGAGGGAGTGCAGTGTGCAGAAAGCGGCTCAGGGCAGGGGTGCAGGAGGGGTGCAGCAGGGGGATCAAGGCAGGAGGTTGGGGTGTGGGGCACAGGAGCGGCTCTGGGGTGGCAGCGGCGCCTGCCAGCTTGCCCTGGCCCTGCGCTGCTCCTGGAAGCGGCCGGCCACCATGTCCCTGGGGAGGGGGGGCAGAGGGCTCTGCGTGCTGCCCTTGCCTGTGGGTACCTCCCCCAAAGCTCCCATTGGCCTTGTTCCTCATTCACGGCCAATGGGAGCTGCAGGAGGCAGTGCTTGCGGGCGAGGGCAGTGTACAGAGCCCTCTGCCCCGCCCCCCAAGGGGCCGCAGGGACGTGGTGCCGGCCGCTTCTGGACGGTGGCAATCCTGCAGGCCGGATCCAAAGCTTTGACAGGCTGGATCTGGCCCATGGGGCATAGTTTGCCCACCCCCGTTCTAGATGCTACTGCATCTAGCTCAGATCAAGCTGTGGAAATGTGGACATCTACGCGCAGATCTCTCGCATATCTGGCATGCAAATACCTTGCAATGCCGGCTACAAAAGTGCCATGCAAATGCCTGTTCTCACTTTCTGATGACATTGTAAATAAGAAGTGGGCAGCATTATCTCCTGTAAATGTAAACAAACTTCTTTGTCTTAGCGATTGGCTGAACAAGAAGTAGGATGGAGTGGACTTATAGGCTCTGAAGTTTTACATTGTTTTGGTTTTGAGTGCAGTTATGTAACAAAAAAAATCTACATTTGTAAGTTTCACTTTCACAACAAAGATTGCACTACAGTACTTGTCTGAGGTGAATTGAAAAATACTATTTCTTTTATCATTTTTACAGTGCAAATATTTGTAATAAAAAATAATATACACTTTGATTTCAATTTCAACACAGAATACAATATATCTGAAAATGTTGAAAAACATCCAAAATATTTAATACATTTCAATTGGTGTTCTATTGTTTAACAGTGCGATTAAAACTGTGATTAATCGCAATTAATTTTTTTTAGTTAATCGTGTAAGTTAACTGCGATTAATTGACAGCCCGGGTTTTTATATAGCAAGTCTGCACTGGACACTGGATCTGCACTGACAACGGTTCCTTTGTGCTTTGCATGTTTTACAACTGAAAAGTGTGGCCTTCAACTCTTCCTCCACATTGGCGGAGAGGCTCTCACAGATAAGATGAAGGTGAAAGGGAATGCACAATGATATGTTTAATGAGATAATGAACACCTCTGGGAAAGTGGACTCTGAGCAAAGGACATGGAGAATTGCTCTCAGAAAAAATGAACATGGACATCATGAGCAGGACAAAAGCTCAGGAGAATGAGCATGGTAAACAGCAAGAGATGCTGAGGATTCTGAAGGAACAAACAGACATGTTGAGGCATCTGGTTGACCTTCAGGAGAAACACCTTGAAGCTCAACTTCCTCTACATCCCATCCAGAAAGTCATTCCAACATCACTCCTCCCCGCTCATACATGGAGGTGTGATAGGCAAAGCCAGTGTTTTTTTGAACAGAAAATGAATGTGCTTTCCCCCTCCCAATTGTATTTCCCTGTATTTCTGAGGTTTATTTCTGTGACCCATATTTTTGTTTTTATATCTGTGTGCAATAAAAGTCCATTTATTGAAAATGAAATCATTTTTATTACTTCTGTGTGCGGGGAGGGGGGTGGGAGAGGGAAACTGAGGCACAGAGGGAGGCTGTGAATGAGTTCACACAGAGCCAAAGCTGTGAATAGAACCCAGGAATCCTGGCTACCATCCCCTCCACACTCTAAGCAGTAGCCCACACTCCCCTCACTCACAGCAGTCACAGTGGTGGCCTCTGTGAGGTATTAGTTGGTGGGTCTCAATCCATTCCCTGGGCATCAAGTACACCCCCCTCACCGGCAGTATCTTTGGAGGGGCCACAGACTGAATGGATTATGGAGTTCTCTCCCCAGCTGTAGCAAGGGAGGGGGCTCTAATGGTTGTAGTGGGTGGGGGTCTGGGAGTCATTTTCAGAGCAAATCAAGAGGAGTATTTCCAAGGTTACATTACTACACACACAGCAGTCACAGCAAGGTTCAGACTATTGGCAGGCACAACACAGAAAAGCAACACGCATTACTACGGGTCATTAATAAAATGGGTTTTTCAAAGCCTCCCTAAGCTGCATTGCTCCCCACTGAGCTCTTCTTGTAGTCCTGGTATCTGGCTGCTCAAAATTAGCAGACAGACTATCCACCTCTATGCACCACCCTGTGGAAACTTCTCTCCCTTTTCTTCACAGATATTATGAAGCATACAGCAGACAGCTATGAGGGCTAACCTAGTGAGCAAACTGCGCCAGCGACCCTTCAAGTGGACAAAGCACATTCAACTGCCATTCTACACTTGCTGAGCCTGCTGTTGAAGCGCTCCTTGTTCTTGTGTCTGATGTACAGCTTCATGAGCCATGGGAGTAAGGGGTAGACTGAGTCTCCCAAGATCACTATTGGCATTTCAACATCTCCTATGGTGATTTTGCAGTCCAGAAAGTTCCTGCTTGCAGCTTTCTGAACAGGCCTGTGTTCTTAAAGATGCACGGGTCATGTACCTTCCCAAACTATCCTACATTGATGTTGGTAAAACTTCCCTGGTGATCAGTACTTGCAACACCATTGAAAACTATCCCTTTCTGTTTATGTACTCTGCAGCAAGGGCAAGGTGGTCTGGTGCCAAGATAGGGATATGCATGCCATCTATCGCCCCACCACAGTTAGGGAACTCCAATGCAGCAAAACCATCCAGTATCTCCTGCATATTGTCCAGAATCACTACCCTTCTTAGCAGAAGGCAATTAATGGCCCTGCATACTTGGATCACAGCAACCCCCACAGTGAATTTCCCGACTTTAAATTGATTCCCAGCTGACTGGTTGCAAGTTTCCACACTCTTCTCCACTGTCAGAGCAGGTCTCATTTTAGTGTCGCTGCGCTGCAGGGCTAGGACAAATGCCACACACAGTTCCTGGAAAGTGGTCTTGTGCATCTGAAAGTTCTGCAGCCACTGCTTGTCATCTCATACCTGCATAACAACGTGATCCCACCAGTCAGTACTTGTTTCTCGGGACCAGAATTGGCGCTATACTATGTTCAGATGCTCTGTGATTGTCGACAGCAACCAGGAATTGTTTCATTCTATGGCTTCCAGCCAGGCTACTTCCATGCATCAGTTCCTCTTGTGGCTCTGGAAATACTGCAGGAGAAAGCATGTTGTCTTTGCGACACTCACCACAATAGTGAACAGCTGTGCAGGGTCTGTGCTTGTCTAGAGATGATGGATGCATGGGTATGCCTGGCTTTTGAAAAAAGGTGTGAAATATTATGGGATGTGGATGAAATCAGGGGAGGGAGAAAACTGCATCATGGGATGTTCAAGCCATGTTTCCAGTCACTCCTGCAAGAATGTTTTACTCCCAAGAGGCACTAATAGCCCTTCCCAAAATCCCCTATGGCAAGTTGCACAGTGGGATAGCTACTCATGGTGCACTGCTCTTTCAACCAATGCAAGCACTGCTAGTTAGGACGTGCTCCACCAACACAAGGAGTGTGGTGTGGACATGCACAACTGACTGTATGTCGACTTACCTTATGTCAATTTAAAGTTTGTTGTGTAAACATGGCCTGGATCTTTTGATTTTGTGATTACATACTCTGATACCAGTCAGCTCTGTGTTCTTGGAGAACCAGGGCACAGTATCCAGCCTGTCTGACTCATGAAGGACACCCCCAGCCTCTGCTTGAACCAAAACCAATCAGAAGAAAGACTTACAGAAAGCAATGAAAAAGCGGTGGGAGACGCACCTAAACCCCTCCTGACAAGGGTGACAGGATTAAGGCAACTCCCCATGCCTTATCTGCATCAAAGATGGGACAGGGAGGCATCTCTATTAGCATACAGAATGGAGAACAGAGATTCCAAGGCAAGAACCGCTCTGAACTCTGGGACCAGAAAAGCAGGGAAGCACTGCATGATGGGGGATCTCTGCTCCAGATGTTAATGAACCTATGCCTGCACACACCAAGCTCAGCAGTTGTTAGACCAATTCTAATAATGAATCCTTGATTGATATCCAAAATACTGAAGCTGCCTAATTGCATTGTGCGCTCCCTCCAAGGAACACCACCCATAGCCAAGAGTGATCAGCTCCTGACTCTAGCCTAAAGAAAACCCTTGAGTCATCAGTTTATCCATAAACAAATCTAGTGTTCTCCCTTGAACCATTGTTGTTTCCCTACCCTCGTTCAAGTAAATGTTCTGATGCATGGATCCAAACTCTGCATCAGTTCCACTGGGACTTCATCTTCTCCTGACTGATCGTGCTGTGGGCTCTGCCTGTCTCCAGCACTCAAGACCTTGAGCTACCACCATCACCTGGGAACCCCTACAAGTTCAAGCTTCATGGAGTGGTGAGACCCCAGCACGCGCACGCTCTCTCTCTCTCTCTCTCTCTCTCTCTCTCTCTCTCTCTCTCTCTTCCTACCTGAGGTATATTTTTTTTTACCCTGACTTGTTTGATCATGTATAGTTTTCTACATCTGGCTTTTGTACTCTTTAAGAGGTTGGTGAGACAGTGAATGGAGTGGTGGTGGGGACTAACTGACCGTGGTTGGGCAAAGACACTGGGAGGAGGGGGGGAAGGGAATTTTAGAACTTGGAGTCACGAGGGAAATGGTGATAGACTGGAGCCAGGGGATGGGGAAGGGAAACAGGGAAAGACTGGCACTGGCTGCACAAGGTGACTGGGTCTATAAGCCATGGGGGGAGAATGGGGCAGAAGTGTTGACATTCAGTAACCATTGAAGTCGTTTGGAGCTGTGCTTGGTTACATAAAGTGCCGTATAATGGTTAATCTTCTGAAAAATCAGATCCTAGATGTCTAAAGTTGGGCACCCAGAATTAGTGGACACTTTTGACCTTTGTTTCTCTGTGCCTCAGTTTCCCATCTGTAAAAGGGGAGATAATACCACCATCTCCCATCATATGGATATTATGAAGATAAAATGTTTGTGAAGTACTCCACTACTATAGTGATGAATTCCATGGGAAAGCCCTTGAGGAAATTAATAATTCTGTCTTCAGAGCAGGGTTTGACTAGTGTGCTATAACTAAGGCCGAAGGCCACCCACTGAACAATGAGGATAAAAAATAATGAATAACTGCTCTTTAATTGAATGAGGTAAGGGTCCTATGGAAAAATATACGATCATGTAATTAAACAGCAGTTCTTCAAACACCTCGCCTCCCTTCTGACAACAAAAATTACTACACAACCCCAGGAGAGGGGACCAAAACCTGAGCCCGCCCGAGCCCCGCCTCCCGGGGCAGTGGGGCCAAAGCCAAAGGGCTTCAGCCCCAGGCAGGGGAGCAGCCTGTAACCTGAGCCTTGCCACTTAGGGCTGAAGCCAAAGGCTGAGTCCCATGCCCTGGCCTGAAGTGCTCAGGCTTTGGCCCCGGGCTTCGGCTTTGGTTCTGGGCACCAGGAAGTCTAACGCTAGCCCTGGCAACATCATTAAAACAGAGTTGTGACCCACACTGGGGTCCTGACCCTCAGTTTGAGAACTGCTGAATTAAAGTATTTGTATCATCGGCATATACGCAAGGGGGTGGAATTAAGGTTGCACAGATAATCTTAATTCTGGCAATTCCTAACTTTTGAGTGCTTGACTTTGCAACCTTAATGCTCTTTTAATGTGGTTTGTGTGCATGTAATTATATACACACCCATACCATTATTTACCAAACACTTCTACTGTATGTAAGCAGAGTCAGGATGAGCTCTACCCTGACATCTGGTGGTGAGTTGTGGAAAGGGATGTCAGGGGCTAATCTTGTTTGCATGGACACACCCACCCTGCAAAGCATGATGGACCGCTTGCCCAAATGGTCACTTTGACTGCTGTGGGAGCCCCAGTTTCTCTGTTATTGGGGCAGGAAGAATAAAGTGTTGTTACCCTGATTATGTGAATCAAGGCCAGTGGGCTTTTGTTATGATGAAGGGCCTCACCATTAGCTGAGCAGCACTTGCTAGGCGAGGGACATGGATTCCAAAACCCAGTGAATTGAGAGAGGTTGGGGACAGGTATTTGGTGACATGGGTCTCTTCTGAGGGTCCTAAATGTCAATTGCACTTCCTTCTCTTTCTCCACTGTGGAATATCAGAGCTAATTTTGAGTTCCTTAGGAGTCTAATTGCAGGCTGCTGAGTTGGAATTACTCTGGACTAAGCGTGCAAATGAGCGCACAAGCTCCCCTAACTACAAGCTGAAATCACTAAAAAGCTGAAATTGTTAAGAGCTGAAATCACTGAGCACTGTGTTAAGTAGTGGGGGAGCCAGAAGATATATTGCTAAGCGGCTGATGGAGCGGAGCTGCTGACAGAGCGGAGCACTTGGCGGGACAGCCGGAGCGGCTTGCAGGCCGGCTGACAGAGCAGAGCTGCTGGCGGAGCAGAACAGTTGGCGGGACAGCTGGAGCGGCGTGAGGGACGGCTGAGCGGAGTGACTCATGGGATGGCTGGCAGAGCAGAGCAGAGCAGAGCCGAGTGAGGCCCCACGAAGGGACGGGGCAGTCAGCTTTGAGCCACGTAAGGTGCCCCCTTACCTCTCCCCTCCCCATTTTTACCCAGACTGGAGGGGGTGTAACACTCTGCAGAGGAACTTTTGAACTCTGGGTCTGGACTTTTGGGTTGTTGGACTTTTGGGACTTTGGGTGATTTTTGGGGTTGCTGGACTCAAGAACCAAAGGGAAAGGACATGGCCAATTAGCTGGGGTGGGTCGTTGTTCACAGTTTGGTTTACAAATCCTAGAGGTGGTGTTTCCCTAGCAAAATGCTGCATTGTTTCTCTCTGTCATTAAAAGGTTTTTCTACACTCAGACTCTGTGCTTGCGAGAGGGGAAGTACTGCCTCTTAGAGGCACCCAGGGGGGTGATATATATTTGTCCCAGGTCACTGGGTGGGGGCTCGAGCCGGTTTTGCATTGTGTTATTGGAATGGAACCCCTAGATACGGAGCCTGGCCCTTGTTGCTGCCGACTCTGACTGGCAGAAGGGTTACATGTATAAAAGCTGAGCACACGTCACACAAGAAGGACAGTTCATGTGACAAAATAATCTACCCTCTAAAAGAAAAGACAGAGGCCGTGTCCGAGACACACTTTGAAACCTAGAGGATGGAGTAACTTGCGACAGCATGGAGTGGTTCTGTTCACTTCTGGTGGGCAGACATACACAAAGAACATTCAAGAACTGCAGGAGTTTAGATTGTGCAAGGCAGGATGTAACAGCCAGCAGAGTCCTCCAGATGTCCATTATTTGCAGCAGGGAGCGGCCCCCAACCCAGGCCCACGAATGGTCGCACAGGGAGTCTAGGGGTGGGTGGGACCCAGACTTCCCAGTACATGATGTGCGGGGCTCTGCTTCTCGCCGGCTGCTTGCGCCTTGGGCTTCAGAGAGGAGCCGGCAGATGGCGGCGCTTCTCCTTGGCTGCGAGAGGAGTCCCGAGCACGTTGTTTCCAGTGTAAACCCTCGCTTTGGTTACAAACCCTGCCTCCCTCCCCTCCCTCCCCGCTCCGGAGGCTGTGTAGCTGTCTCACATTCACATCCCAGCCTGTCACTAGCACATCCGAAGGCGAGCATGGCGCAAAGGGGGCCACTCGTGTCTCCAACAGGGACCCTCCCCAGGGCAGCCCCTAGCCTGGCGCTGCTGCTGCTGCTCGGAGCCTGCTGGGCTGCGCGCCCCTCGGAGCAGTGGGGCGGCCGGAGCTCCAGCTGGGTGACCCTGGCAAGAAGGAATCCGCGGGAGCTGCTGTTCCCCGGCGGCGGCGGCGGCGGCGGCCGGGAGGAGGCTAGCGAGCTGGGGCGCGCTGGCGAAGGCGTGGGGGCTGCTGCGGGGAGTCGCGCCAGGAGAGCATCCTCCACCTCCCCCCGCCAGGCCAGGGAGCAGGTCTCTCTGATCAGCACCTCCTTCGTGCTCAAAGGGGACGCGTCTCACAACCAGGCGATGGTGCACTGGACGGGCGAGAACAGCAGTGTAAGTAGGGGCCCCTCCCCAGTCAAAGCCATCCAGCCGGCGGGGGGGGGAGGGGGGAGAGGCATCGCACCCCCCCCCCCCCAACGGAGAGCGCAGCAGCTGCCGCCCCTGCGCTGTAACTTGCAAGGCACAAGCCTCTGCTGACTATATGGCCCCAGCCCTGTGCGCTGTATTACGGTAGCCGGTCCCTTCCCCACCCCCTGAGGGGGTCGGTGCAGCGATGCCGCCCTTGCGTGCGTGGCTGGAGGCGGCGGGTGACAAGTGCATCCCCGGCGGGGGCTCAGGCAGGTCCAGGGCGGAAACCAGTCGCCGCCGCCGCCTCGGCCACACGCCGGCAGGGGAGGAAAGAGGGGCGCCCTGATTTGGGGGAGGCCGGGAGGAAGAGCGATCAGACCGGGGGCAGCGGCGGCAGCAGCAGCAGCAAGCCCCAGCCCGGTTGAGCGACTTCCCCGGGAAGTTTGGAAAGTTTGCAGCGTGACGGTGCCTCCCGCCCATAGAGGGAGAGGAGGGCTGGGGGGTGGGACTGCACCTGGAGCTGGTCTCCCGGGCTGTCTCCTCTGGCCCGCCCGACACGCTGCTCGGGCTGCATTGGGCGAAGGGGCAGGTTGGGGGGGTGACTCGTGGGGAGGATCGGGCCCGAGAGATGGGAAGTCGTTTCGGTTTCTTATCCTCGGGCGGCTGTCGGCGGCTCCGGGGGACGCCCGGTGGCCGGTCACACCCACCCCGCGTGGTGGGGGAGGAGAGGCAGAGGGGGAGAGCCGCGGCCGGAGGATTATCTCCGCCAGCCCTTCATAGCAGTGCCAGATTAAACTGTCGAGGCTCAATCGATTCACCTCAAATCAATCGCCTGCTTCTAATCCCTGGCCCCTGTGCGAGGCGTTCGCTAAAGGGCCCGAGAGGGTAAAAAAACACAGCGGAGGCACTTGGTTGTGCAATTGTTCTCACGCGGCTAAGTGGAGTCGGGCCATTGGTCTCAGTCTGAGCTTCATTCTTGGGCCTGCCAACGCGCAGGGGTAAAGGGGGCACGCACGGGTGGTGGGTGGGGATGCCCCCGTTGGAACCCTTCCATCCAGCGTCTACACACCCACTCAGCTCTCCAGCCTCACCACGACCCTGCTATTCTGTCTCATTTCACAGTTACACTGCATTTTTTGTCAAACCCCAAACCACCCTCTCCTGCCGCTGAAAACGGAGCTCTATCGCTCAGTGCAGCAGCTGACCCTAGTCTGGTCTCACCTGTGCCAGGAGCACGCAAATGAAGGCTCCGCTGTTTGATTTGGTCAAAAATGCAGAGTGTTTATGGAGTCAGGTGTCTTGATCTCTCCGCTCAGAAACCCAGGGGACCCATTCTGTCCTATGGTGTAAACGAATGGTGAAACTTTATTGTAATGTATCCGTTATACTTCATTAGACTTGCCCCTTTTTGAATCTTTTAACAAGCTGGCTTCTTATGCACTGACTGAAGTTTTATAAAAATATCTTACTGACACTGATGCTTTTTTGTATGTACTGTACACCAAGTTTCAGAACTTTGGCACAGTTAAAGCAGTGTGTGACTTGGTAATATTTAAATTAAATAATTATATGAGGCCAACTTCTCTGCTGGGGTAATTCCATTGATTTAGCCCATTATATGTTTTTAACTAATATTCAGTCTCCTCTTTATTTTCTCTATATCCACAGATGATGGGTATATATTTGCACAGATGGTTTCTGGGATTTGCTGCTTCTGAATTTATCCTGCAGTAAGACATTATTTCATAACACTGTGTAACATAGGTAAATATTACACAGCACCAGGCGTTGTGGAATGTCTATATAACCACACAGGCAGTGAAATCTTGCTATGAAAAATCTAGAATTATTTTCTCCTCAAGATTTTAGTATTTCTGGAAAATCTCTACTTTACTTTATTGTAGATCAGCTGAGATCCTGGCCTTTGTTTGAATTTGAGCATTGCAAATTATGCATAGTGTTTGTTTAAACTTGACACAGTTCAGAAAGCATGTGTTGTATTTCCCACAAATGTATGGATTATCGTCTTCCCCTTTCAGTTGTCAAATCCACTTTGTGCAGGCTCTGCTAGTGGGTCACACAAGAACAAGAGCTGTCCAGTGAGCAGGCTGGCTGCTTGTGTTAATGCTTATTACAAACATTCTCTAATAAAGTATAATCTGATATTTTCATGTGTCAAAGTTGGCGTCAGCATCACAAAGCTTGACACCCAGTTTCTGATTTACTTAGGAGGGAAATGTGAACTGATGGCCATTTTCTTTTCATAGAAAGTATTGCAAATCATCGGCAGCATCTGTTTCTCTGGATTTGTCCTTTCCCTGTTTCTGCTTTCAGAATAATGCCATTTCTTTTCATGGGCAGTGCTTGCAGGCCTTTAGGGATATTTTTCTTTCTTGAAGAGATCACTATTAGAAAGTTGGCTCGAGTTCAGATTTTTACATTCAAAAAATGTAACAGCTTTCATGCAAAGTACTCCGTGCTCTATAACAAATACCTTGCTAATCCACACACTATAATCCGCACTTAAAACTAGTGGTCTCTCCCCATCTCTCTGCAAAGATTTAATAGCAGATTCTGCAGTGTTAGCTTGTATTGCTAAGCTTTCATTATTTTTTCACGATATTCTACAATGTGTACTAGTATATGATGAAGTAGTTTCCTCAGCAGCAAAAATACATTACACTGTCAGAATGGAATACATTTGATACATTATCTTATTCTTTTACTGTTTGTGCACTTATTGGTTTGCTAAATTCATTAATGTGTGGCGGGACTCCACATCATTAGTGCAAATAGATGTTCTCTACTGTGTTTACTACTTCAGTGACAAAAATGTTTAGTTGTGCTGTGCTATTTCAAAATAATTCTGTTCAGCATGCCTGCTATCGTCTGGACTGTCCACAGTGGGCTGGACCAATGACCTGGAGGTGAAAGGCTTTGTATTCCATTACCAGACACCTGAGCACCTAGTTCCTTTGCTTAGCATGCTTTTAAAAAATAGGTAAGCGCCAGGAATTTTCATCCCCCCAGATTCATTAGGCTTGTCTGCTAACATGTTTGGTTGGTTGTGTTGTAGAATATGAGTTGATAAAACAATGAGGAACCAAAAGCTGCTACAAAGAAGTGATCTGAGGATTGCAAAGAAAGTACAGAACTAGTCTGTCTGAGAAAAGTGGAAGAAGTGTGTCAAGTTCATGCAGTAAGGATGAGATGAAAATGATGCAAGCAAATGTCACTGTTCTTCACTCTGTGAGTTTAAATACCTCAGGCAACAAAAAACCCTATTGAATTTAACTAAGGACCTGATTTACAATCCATTGAAGTCTGTGGGAGACTTCACTGGGCTCTGGTTCAGGTCCTATATCCATGTTAGAAAGCAGGAGGAACTTTTGATTAACTTCTGATAAGTATTTGGAGCAAGGAACAATAATCTAAGTAAAGAAATTAATAGAAATGGTTGCCAACCTTGTGCCTTATCCTTCACCATTGTAATAATGTCATAACTCCCCTCGAGCTCAGTAGGGAAGGATGGAGCCAGAAGGATGGAGCCTGATCCAAAGCCCACTGAAATCAATGGAAAGATTCCCATTAGTAACAATGGACTTTAGATCAGGCCTTGAATGCCTCCTTGTGAGGTGCTGAGCACCTTCAGATGCCACTGAGGGTATGTCTGCACTGCAGCTGTGAAGTGTCATTTTTCAGTTCACATAGACTCATGCTAGCTTTACTTGAATGACTACCATAAAAATAGCAGTGTGGAGGTTGCGGCACAGGTGGTGGCTTGGGCTAGCCACCCAAACACAGTTGCAGAGGCTCATACAAGCTTGGATTTGGGTGGCTAGCATGAGCTGCCACCCATGCCACTATTTTTAGCATGCTAGTTCTGGCAGAGCTAATGTGAGTCTGCCTACCTGCACTGGGAATCACATCTCCCAGCTGCAGCATGGAGGTAACCTGAGGACAATGGTGCTGAAACAGTTTTTATACTGGAGGTGCTGAAGGTGGAAACCTTGTTATTAATACTTCAAGCAAGAGGGTGTGGCAGCACTCCCTGCACCCCTTGTTCCTGTACCTATGCCTGAGGATGGTAGGAACTTCTTTGAAGGCACTCAGCACTTTGTAGGCTCAGGAGCTAAACTAGTTCTCTTGCACTTTACAGTAGTGGTGGTTTAAAATTTGACAGTAATGAGCTCTAGACAACCATATATCCTGTTAAACACCTTACCTTGTAAAATAAAGGAGAAACACCCACTAGGATTATTCCCTTGAGATCCCTGACGGAGAGACAACTAGTCATAAATGGTGAGTGGGCAGCTGTTTCTCAGAAGGTTGTTCACCTGCATGAGTAGTTCATTGAAAGCACTGCATGGAACACTTGTGTGGATCAAGGACAAATGAACAAACTTAGAAAGGGCTTAGACTGCTTGATGTAAATACATTTTAAAAAGCTCCGTGCTCATCTTGTAAATCCTACTGTGCTTCAAAGGCAGTGCTTCATTTGTAGTTGCATGAGGAGGCCATAAATTAAATGTATCCTTCCCCCCCTCTTTTCTCTGCTTTAGAACTCTGCTGTGTACTTTTGTTATCCTTTCTTAGAGTAGTTATTTTGCAGAATTAGGGAAATGTTGGGTTTGATAGCAGTATACAGTTGCAATGGTTGTAAAGTGAGCTTGAATATCTAGGAAGATCACTGAACACTTCCTCATTCTGTTAATATAGGGAGCCATGTAAATTGCTTCCTGATTTGTGTCCTCATTACTTTGTTTGTGTGCTGAAGAATTAATTATTTATAAATTCCATAAACAGCAAGCTCATCCCTGACCTTTTCTGACAGTAGTCTGTCTAGTCAAAAACGTTGTTGGGGATGCAAGCCTTGCAAAGCTGGTACTTTTAATGTCAATAGCTGGTTAGTTCATTTCTACAGTCAGTGTTTGCACTTCCCCCTCCCCTGTTGCTTTGCAAGTGCAAGGAGATCTGTCTTGCACTTCTACTTCCAAACAAAAGTTCTTGCAAGTGGAACTAATTTCCTAACCTGTCCTAAAATATCATAAACTTGAGGCTTGACTGCTGGGTTGCACAATGTGCCATTAACATCCACAAGAGTTATTGATGGTAGTCACTTATCTGATAAAGTAACAATACTTTTTCTATCAGGGTGTATTTCACAATATTTACAGTTTGCCATTTGTACAAATCATCTTTATGCTGTGCTAAATTTAATATGCAGCTTTTAAAGTTTACCGGGGATACAGTATTCGTATCTGATTTAGGGGCATATAATTTATTAGTGGAAAGCTTTAAACAAACAATTGTTCTTTAGAAGTAGAGAACTTAAAGTCATGCGGTGTTCTGTGATTACAAAGTAAACAGTTTCTTCACAGTATTGGATTCTTACTGACTCCCATAGGGAATATCTGTTTTATTTTAGTGTTCACTTGTGTTTTTAAAAAAATCAAAATTAAGAGAAATACTTGAAGAATGAATCTTGTATTCAGATTTGATCTTGATTCATTGGATGCTGTGTGCAGACTGCCAAAGTGTTGTGAACAGGACTTCAGCCAACTAGTTCTTAAGTCTTCAGTTTCACAGTGTCTGTACTTCCTTTTTTGTTTCCTTGACAATATTAAGTCTGTGCAGTCACTCATTTGTCCAGTAGGTTGGTGTCTTGGTCCTATGTAGCCCTCATAAATGTGTAGCACAGGGATACAGTAAATGCATTTATATACCTTTAAAAAGATCCAGTATTTAGTAGTTTATCAAAGAAAGAAAGTCTATTGTGTATATATATAGTAGTTACTATACGTAGGAATTTATCTACTTTAACAGCCCAGTTAATCCAGATTTTCATTATTTGATAAACAAGTATTTTGCTTAATTTAAAAACGTTACTTTTTGCAGTGCAGTTTCACCACATATGATTTACACAATTCAGTGACCACTTAATGTATTCTTTTGGCAGATATTTTATTTAATTGGTTTTCTGTTTTGTTCAATTTGCAATAAATTGCAGATTTGGAATCCATAAAGACTTCAATATTCCTGTAGCAATATCTGTAACTGTGAATGTAACGATTTATCGAAACTAAGCAGCACTCCATCTTGGTGATTTTTGGTTGTCTTTCTCAAGAGTGGCCAGATAACTGCTTATGGGACAAAAAAGAGAACATAGTCAAAAATCCTGACTTCCCTGACTTAATAAATGACAGATGTATTACAGACTGCAAGGCAAGTTCCTCATAGGGAGGATTTTTTTTTTTAAAGATTCTTTGAGGTGTTGGTGAAAATAAAAACAAAGTTATTCTGAAGGGACTTGCAGAATCTTACACCAAAAGCACTGAGCTTCTCAGTGATCTCTTAACTGGCTGAGCTATATTCCAAGTTTAATCTAATTATAAAACAAAACATAAACTTTGTAGTTTGCATTATTTTTTCCTCCATTTTACCTTCCCCCCCTTCTTTTTTGGAGGTTCTCTGTATCTCAACAATTCCATCAAGTGAAGGTAGGGGGTAGCACCTGTGAAGACACAGACAACCCAGCCCCAGCACCTCCCAAGCAGACTCCTGAAATTGACCCATACGTTCATAATTAAATGTGTGCTCCAACCCTTTTTTTTGTGTGTGGAAAGGGTATATTATATTTCAGAGTTACCTGATTTATCAAGGAGAGGAGCAGAATGTAAAGAAGTACCTCCCTACTGCTATGGCCAGAGGCAAGGTGCTTGGAGGAGGGTAGGGGGAAATGAAAATGGAGGTAAAAGAAATGTAGCAACTAATAATAAAGGCATAATATACAAAACAGTAATATCTCTAATACTGCAGACACACAGTGTGTGCATGGATAAACCAAACCAGGATTTATAATATCTCATTAGAGATGTATCTAGGCTTTTGGCATCAGGAATATATCCTGAATTGGAAATTTCAGACACTACCCTTCACAGATTTGACAATATTAGAAACCTATAAATAGAGATGTTTGGAGAGGGAAATGAGAAAACTCCTTTTAATGCTACTGATATTCAGTGAGCAGGAGAATCTTTTGGAAGGAAGAAGTAGGTAAAAGGATGATTATTTTACTGAAGAACAGGGACTGTCCCTTCTGAATAGGCACTTCCAGTGTGTATATGTTCACTGGACATATTTATATTGGGGAGGCCAGGAGATAGGGAATGACACTTCTTCAAACTGAGGAAAACTTTGTACCACCAGAAGTCTGAGCCCCTAGTGTATTCCCAAGTAATGTGTCTATCACTCTGTCAATTAAGGCCAATTAGATTAGCATTAAGATAAAGAAAGAATATGTCATATAACGTAAGTAGCGTCCTTGTTGCAACTGCAAATAAAACTTCATTTATACAAACAACAAGTTGGAAGTGTGTTTCAGTGGAATCTGGTTGACACCATAACATATCAGAAACTTCTTTACAAAAAACTGACACCTTTAAATAACCCAAATGTCTAGAATGAACTGTTAAGCGATCCAACTGGTTCCTCAGTTCTGATTATTTGCATTGGGTAGCCCCTAGGAGCTCCAGTCATGGAACAAGATTCCATTGTGCTAGGCACTGTACAAATATAGACAGAAAGATGCTTCCTGCCCCAAAGAGCAATCTTGCAATTTACAATTTAATCCTTCATACATTCACTGGGTAGAAGAAATGAGACTTTCATGTGCAGTAGGCATTGGTGCATAGAGATTGTGTAAGGTACACCTAGCATTTGCACAGACAGATCCCCCTTTTACACCTTGATATGTAAACACGTTGACACATGTTGCAAACTCATTTGAAAAAGTTTTCCTAAATACATTTGTTATTGATGAGTGTATTAATAGAATATTGTGATATTGTGTTGTATTGTGATATTCATGTCTATATAAATTTTAATAATAGTCGTAGCTAGAAACAATATATATAATATGCTATACTGTTTTTGGCAGTAGTGTGTATCTTTGACCGATTCAGCAATGCATGGAGTGCAGTGGAAAGACTTTGGCCATGATCGTGCAGACACTTAAGCACACTGTAATGGTACTAACAGCTGTAGCTCCAGTGACTTCAACAGAATCACTCATGTGAGCGAAGTTCTTCACATGTTTAACAGTATTAAGGATTGGGACCATTGACTGCAAATTCACCTGGTGAAAGTTAATCAGTATTCTGAAGGACTTTAAGAAGGAGTAAGAAGTATGGTCCAGTGTTTAGCACACTAGCCTGAGACTCAGTTCAATTCCCTGCTTCACCACAGACTTCCTGTGTGACCTTGGGAAAGTTACTTAGTCTCTTTGTGCCACAGTTCCCTACCAGTAAAATGGGGATAATGGTACTTTCCTACCTCATGGGATTGTTGAAAGGATGAATAAATGCATTAAAGATTGTGAGGTGCTCAGATACTATGGTAGTGGGAGCCATATATGTACCTAAAATAAATTTAGATTTTCTATAGCCTTGGTGATTTTTAGCTTTCTTGCAACTACTTCATAATGCACTAAAATTGCAGAATCCTAGAAATCAGAGATGGAAAAATTCTATTAGGTCATTTAGTCTACTCTACTACTAATGCATGCTTATTCCCATGAGTGGATCTTGTAGCGCTTAGTTCAGTCGATATCTTAAGTGACTGGGCTCTGTCACATCTGTAGGCAGATTATTCAAAAGTCTAAGTTCTTGCCGTTAGGACAGTGTCTCTCTCTTTTTTTTTTGGTAATTCAACCTAAATTTTTCTCTTCTTATTTTGTCTCATTATTCCTAGTTACTCCATTACACCACCTGGAATAATTTTCCTTCCTCCTTAGTCTTCATATCCTTCAGATTCTTCTAAACAGTAATCATGTTTTCCCTTTAGTCATTGTTTCATTAAGTAAATCTCACTTAAATCTTCCTTCTTGAAACAGACTTGCCAGCTCTCTAATCATGGTGCCTGGGTACCATGGTGACTGACCCATTATTATAAACACAGACAGAGAGAGAATAGTTCTTTTCTGAATTTCCTCCAGTTTCTCTTTCTTCATTACCCGGGGTCCTCCAAAAATAAAACTGTAGAAAAGTCATTGTTAGTAAACTGTGATTAATTTTTTTTCATAATGAGAATTTAAAAGTACTTTGATAAATTTGGCCAGTACTTAAATTCCAAAGGGTTAAAGCTCATTTCTACGCATTGTTTAAAATGACATTGTTTGTTAATATTTTGTTCTTTTAGATGGAATCAATAAATTAACAATTTATACATGTCCCTGCCCATTTCTCCCGAGACCTGTCTCTCATATGTCTTCCTTTTTAAGCACATGCCAGATGGTTGAGCTACATGGACAATTGGGGCTGGGCAGGAGTTTTTCAATGTACTGTTTGTTTGTTTTTTGGCTCAAAAATGTCAATTCATCAAACTCACAACAGTTTGTGAAACAGGGTTGATTTCAACAAAATTTCCAATTTGAAAAATTCCAGTTTGAAAAACAAGTTTCAAAATTGTTAACCAGGGATGTTTTGACATTTTCAAACTGAAAAGTTTCTTTTTTGAGTCAAAATGATTACTTTAATTTCTACTAAATTTAAACTTTAAAGAGTCAAAATTATCAAAATGATGATAATAATAAAAATAATAAAAAATAATAATAATTCAGTTGACCTGAATAAAAAAAATGTATTTCCAATTTCCAAAATTTTTTGAGATTTTTTTGACTTTTTGTCCTGATTTGGGATGGGAAGTTTTTTTTTTTAATCTTAAATTTTTGCTGAATGGGAAAACCATTTCCCTCCCAGCTCTATGGACAATTCTGTAGAAGTCCAGTCCCCAGTCCCAGCTGCTGGAAAGCAGAAGGGTGTCCCTGTCCTCCACTGGGGACAGGGCACATATTTTGAGTCATCCTTGGGCTAATGTGTGTAGGCTAGGCAGGTGGCAAGCTACATTGTGTGCAGTGCTAGTCCATGCAAAAACGTGCTCATGTTGTTGTTGTTATTACTTGTCCTTCCTCCCCGGAATGTAAGAGCTATGGAGAAAGGATTGTCTTTTTCTGTTTGTACAAGAGCTAGTACAATGGGGCTCTGATCTTCGACTGGGGCTCTAGATGCTACAGTAATACAAATAAATAATGGTGATGCTGACTGAGAATTGAGCTGTTCCACCCTTCAGCTCTGGCTATGTGAAACTTCCATCTCCCTTGACTCTCTCATTAAGCTACTGCATAAAGGAGTTGATTTTCTCAGCTACTGGAGAATAGCCTGTTTATGATTAATGCATACCCACACTTGCCTCCAACAACCATCATTCCTGAAGGCAGATGCTCGAGGGAGTGAAGTTAAAGGGTTAGCAGGAATATATTGAAACTGCACTTTCAGCTTGGGGCGGTGTTTCACCTTGTTCAACGTGACAAGTTTGGAAGAAGTATTTATTTCTTTATCGCAAACATGATTGCACCAGGGGATTGGAGACTGTCACTAGATTTTCCAGGTGTCTAGCTCTATAAGATATTCTTCAGTATCTGGCTCCCTGGGAGGGCGCTTATCAGTTGTTCCTTTTGCAGCATGGGAGTTGTTTGTGGGTCTCTCACAAAACTAATGAGCAGCACTCATTAAATCTTAGTGTTGGCCTTCTGTGGTAGACAAGAAATGTTCTGAATGTCCATATTTGTTCCTTTTGTGGATCTACATGCTACCTTGGATTCACCTATATCCCAGATACTGACTGCTTGCAGCCTGAATTTTCCATCTCTGCAATCTTTCTGACTACTTTAAAAGACTCTGTCAAGGGTGGGAAACCTAAAATTAGACCTGGCAGCTGTTCTTTGGTTTGTGGATCTGCATGTGTACATCACTTCTCTCCTCCTTTGTCTTCTCTTTCTGTGAACAGCAGGAGTATTAGTAAATGAGAAACACCTGATCAGGATTCTTATATATTTCTGTATCCCTTGTGGTTTGAATAAAGCAGGCAGCTGTGTGAGGGCTCACATGGAATTCTGTCACCTGGGCTGGACTCCCCAGCAGAGTGGTTGGGAGTTTATCCAAGTTGCAGCTCTTATTTTAGAGAAACTGCTAAACTTTTGTAGGGCTCTGGAAGTCCCTCTGAAACAGCGGTGCCCAACTTTTCCAGCCTGCAGGCAAAATACATGATTTCAACCCAGTCAAGGGGCTACAGGAAACAGCTAGGGGCAGATTCTCTGCCCTGTTCTGCCCCTCTTTCTGGCTCAGGCAGCATAAAGGGAGCAGAAACCACCCACCAGTTCTGGTTGGGAATCCCTCAGCTTCAGGAGGTACAAGGGGTTCAAAGAGGGAGCTGCATTCCTGCCATCACCAGTGGGGGTATTGTCCCTGGTCTACCATAACTAGCTGGTAAAGAGTTAGAGAAGCTCCGAGCCTGTTCTTTCATCTGTCATGGCTGGGATAGAGAATCAGGGAGTCATAACTGGCTGTTTGGTTCTGAGCTTCTCTCCTTCTCCTCCCCTGGGTTGGTCTGAGTGGCTGTGTAGGGGAGGGGAGTCAGCACTGGCAAAGAGACGTGAGATCTGATCCTGCTCTCTTTGGAGCTCCCAGTGTCTGGCAAGGAAGCAGACAGTGGAGCAACCAGAACTATGCTCATATCTCCTAGTCTTTGTTTCACGCTGTCTGTCGACTCAGCTAGACATCACTGTCTTGGCTCCGCGAGGCTCCCGTTTGGAAGATTGCCTCTGAAGCGACAAGGGTCTAGAAACATTTTTTTAAAAGTTGAATGATGAGATTCAGTACAATCTACATAAACATATCCTGTGGTTTGAATCTGGCCTGTGGGTCAGATGTTTGACATCCTTACCATGGAGGATAACAGCTTTCAGTCATCACCTCCCTGGGTGGATTTGATTGATCACTTTGGAAATGAAAAGCTCCATATCCCATTACCAGTCATCCATCTGTGTAATTTATCTCTCTGTCTGTGCCACCCTAATCTAAGTATTTATACATCCCCTCACTCACCATGGTATCTGTGCCATGGAATCGTCCAACCTCACTCACCCCAGTTTAATAAAAGCTCTTAAACATTATGTTTAATACACAAATGAGGCTCTGTGGGGAACTATGCATTTTGCTATAATCCCAGATATCACTATGGATTTTGTTACCTGAATTTAGTTCAGATACTAGTGGATACTCATAAATCATATGACACAATCATAGAAAAGTAGGACTGGAATGGACCTCAAGAAGTCATCCAGTTCAGCCCCCTGCATGGAGGCAGGACCAAGTAACCTAGAGCATCCCTGACAGGTATTTGTCCAACCTTTTCTTAAAAACCTCCAAGGATGGGGATTCCACCACCACTCTTGGAAGCCTATTCCAGAGCTTAACTACCCTTATAGTCAGGTTTTTCCTAATATCTAACCTAAATCTTCCCTGCTGTAGATTAAGGCTCTTACTTTGTGTCCTACCTTCAGTGGACATAGAGAACAATTGATCACAGTCCTCTTTATAACAGCCCTTAACCTATTTCAAGACTGTTCTCAGGTCCCACCCCTCAGTCTTCTTTTCTCAAGACTCAATAGTTTTTTAATCTTTCCTCCTAGGTCACGTTTTCTAAACCCTTTTTTCATTTTTGTTGCTCTTCTCTGCACTCTTCAATTTATCCACCTTTTTGCTGAAGTGTCATGGCCAGGATTGGACACTACTCCAGCTGAGGCCTCATATTGATATGACTTTTTGCAAAGCATTCCTCATTATTTTTTTGTTGCAACCTATTGGTAACAAATCTTTTCCCATTAAATTAAATATTTACTGGCTGTGACATAGTGCAGCGATTGAATAAGAATACATCTGCAAGAATTAAAATGAATGACACTTTGAAAAACAAACGTGAGTGCAGAGAGTACAGACAGCAAATGTGTGTGAAGCTGTCATGATTGGGGACTCTGCAGCTCAACATTCAGGCTAAACTGCTCACATGGATCTAACTGAGCCTTGCAAAGGTTAAAAGCAACAAACACAGCTGATGCCACTAAATGAAAACAAAGTACTAAGGCTATATAGTGTGTCTGGAGTATGTTGTTTCACTGATATCAGCAGTTGTTGTGCAGTCCCTGCAGTTTATGCACTGAAGGAGATTGGTAGAATTAGAATGCTTTGATCTAATATGAAAGTGACATTGTCTTGAGCTGAATTATAATAACTGAAAACTTTTCAGGTGCATAAATCATGCATCTTATTTTAGAGACATGAGCATCAGAGAACGTGTATGGAAGAGTGTGTTCTGACACAGCAGGTCTCAAATTCAGGTCTCTGTTAACTTTTCATTGTTGATACGTTTGCCTATTACTGATCTTTTAGGGCTCAATCATATCTTTGCCACCAGCACTGAGCAAGGGGCTCCTGGAACAGACAAAAAGTCAGTGTGATTCAGAGTCACAGAGCCATTCTGCGGAGGAAGTACCCTGTACCAGGTGCAGCATACATGTAGGTACGCTCCTCACCAAGCTGGCCCTCTTGCATGGGGAGAAGGGTAATGTGGAAGCTCTAAAGAGGCTGATCTTTTCTGAATGCTGCTCCGCATGGTCTGGGTAGTACTCACTTGCCTCTGCCAAGCTCTGACTTATAACTTTTGCAACTTTTTGCAACTTTTGCAACTTTTCTTTGTTTTATTATTAAAATAGATTGTGATGAAATATTTGGGTTTTTTAAATGCTTGATAAGAAATATAGATTGTGATGAAATATTTGGGTTTTTTAAATGCTTGATAAGAATTTGGGTTTTTTAAATGCTTGATAAGAATAGTGTATTTGCTTATTACTGGGGCAATGCAGGATTTATGCAGGGCCAGCTCTAGCTTTTTGGCTGCCCCAAGCAAAAAAAAAAAAGCCCAGCCGGACTGCCGAAGCAAAAAAAAATTGACTGCTGAAGCAAAAAAAAAAAAAAAAAATCACAGACGCCCCAAGAATCCCCGGACTGCTGCCCCTTAGAAGGTGCTGCCCCAGGCACATGCTTCCTCGTCTGGTGCCTGGAGCTGGCCCTGGATTTATGATATCCTTAACTATTCAGTGCTTGAACTTTGTAAATAATATGATAAAGCGCTATCTCAGTATTTAGCAACCTTTATTTCAAAACTGGTTAAAGCTTTTTGGATTTGGACTAGCAATATTAGGCCCTGTTCCTGCAATGATTTTCACATGCTTAAATTTAGGCATGTGAATAGCCATTCAAGTCAGTGAGACTACTTATGTGCACATAGCTAAGTAAGTCTTGGCTGGATTGGAGTCCTATGTGTGACTTGTAACAATAGTAGGTAGAAAACAGACACAAGGTTGATTTTAAGTTGACTATATCCTTTTTTACAAGCTATATTTGTAAAATGCAGGAGTGAAGGAATAGATATTAATGGGAGCCTTCGGTGTGTATCCAGGGAAAGAATTTGATCTTGCTATGGAAAACAACACAACTACTCATGCAATTAAGCAGAAATGCTGTATTTTCATTACGGGTAATTTAAGTGAGGACTGCAGTAGGAAATAGGTTGATGCAGGGAGGAGTATTAAGATCAAACTTGGGGAGGGGCGGCACTGGATCTGTGCTTGTGTAGCAAGATCAGGTCCCATGTGAAGTTATTGTGAAGTTTCTGTCACCTTGGGCCAAAGTCTTTTGAAAACTTTAATTCTGGCAAGACCTCAGCAGAACCAGAAAATAGACCCCTACTGGTTCTGAAATTATAGGTGTGATACAGGGTTTTGAATTCTATTCCCTTTATGATGCTGGTAGATCAGGTGCCAGCTCTTGACAAGCTGGTAGGCATCATGTGAGCACTGACAAATTCATAGCTGGAAACCAGACGAGCTCACCTGTATATTAATATTGTTCAAGATAGGTATTAGACTTGTAAAGATGTGTTTAGACTCTATAAAATGCTCGTAAGTTGCTGGATGCATTAACCTTTACTTGTAATATCTGTATCCTATGCTATAAGGTAATATGTACGTTTTGCTTTATCATGCCTGTTCTGAACTTGTGAACCCAGGCAGGAGGAGGGTTCCTCCACCCATCATGAAGGACCATCAAAAGTAAGTGGGCCATTGTGTAGCATCACGATACAAAGACTGGGCTAATGGTCCTGTCACACCTGTGAAGATACTATGTGCAAGGAAGCACATCCCATCAGCCTGAATTCTGGAAGAGGGAAATAAAAATAGCTGACTTGAAAAGTCTTCCTCTTTTTGCTGTTTGGACTCTCACAGGGCTAGAGCTAGGAAACAAAAGCAGAGGTCCCTAGGGTCAACCTGGGTTAGCCCTAAAACAGGGGTTCTCAACCTTTTTCTTTCTAAGGCCACTTCAACATGCTATAAAATCTCCACGGCCCACCTGTGCCACAACAACTGTTTTTCTGCATATAAAAGCCAGAGCCAGCATTAGGGGGTAGAAAGCGGGGCAATTGCCCAGGGCCCAATGCCACAGGGGGCCCTGCAAAGCTTCAGCCCCAGGTGGTGGGGTTTCGGCTTTCTGCCCTGTGCCCCAGCAAGTCTAATGCCGGCCCTGTTTGGCAGACCCCCTGAAACCTGCTCGCAGCACCCCAGGGGGCCCTGGACCCCTGGTTGAGAACCACTGCCCTAAAAGATATTCAGTGCTGACAGATTCCTATAACTCTGTCACCTTTTGGAACCATAGACTGTAACTCATATATATAGGTTGCCTGCTTTAACCTGCTAATAAACCTTCCGTTAGTCTTTGGTGTGAGATCTAAAGTACAAATTGACCTGGGGCAAGTGAGTGGTTTGTTGGAACTGAGAGCAACCTGAATATTTTGTGATCTTTGGCATAAGTGATCATTTATCACTAAGTCCAGCTTGCCTGAGTAGCAAGATAGACTGGAATGCCCAAGGGGACTGTCTGGGACTCTGTGGTAAGACTGTTATATCAGGAGTTCACATTTGTTACTGGGTTGGTGAAATCTAATTATAGAACATACCATCAGTTTGGGGTGACTGCCCTGCTTTTTAACAGTTTGCCCTGAGGTTGACACTCACACTTCAGACAGAATAACCCCCTTATGTCCCAAATTGAAAGGGGTTCAGATTTGAGCTTTGGCTTCTGAATATTCTAAGCAGTAGAAATATTAGACATTGTAGCCAGAGCTTAGAATCTTGAAAATGATCCCTAAATAGTTTGATTAAAGTGGTATCTTATTTCCAGCAGAGTCTCTTAAAAATAGCAAATAAGACCTATGAGGGTTATGGTGACATTAAAAAGCATTGCCACACCCTGCTGTGTGCCATTGTTAAAATAACTTATTGTTTTCATTTGCTCTTAAAATCTAGTAGCAGGTTCCGACTTAGTGAGGAACATGTATTGTCGCTTGAGTTAGAGACTGTTATTTCAGGGGGTGAAACATACATGAAAAACTGTCATCTTGGTGTCTTTTCGCTGTTGTGTATTGAAGCTTTTTTTTTTTTAGAAATATTTCAATAATTCATTCATTGGAAAGACGGGATACATGTCCTGAATGTTTTCTTCAGCTATCTGAAGTTGGATTAATGCTAGTTAAATGGACAGTCTTGTCTGCTTGAGGATTAATCTTGAATTCAAGGCATTAGTCTCTTGGTACACGAGTGGTAGATGCTCTTAACTACAAGTGAGGTCTCATCTTTTATTTATGAAAGTTTACCTGACATTATTCAAATGTCTGGCCCTTTCCAAATCATTAAGAAATGAATGCCTTTGATGTCTGAATGCTTGACTTTAAATAGTCGATCCTTCCTTGTGCTGTGTGGGAAAGCTGTTTTGATGTACACAAACTTTGCTTCTTGTTAGCTCAAGGCCTCTGTAGCATAATTAGGCTTGGTTTGCTGGTTTAATAAAAACTGTTTGTGGAAATGTTTAAAAAAACAAACAAAGAACCCCACCAACTTCCTGATCAAGTGGAGAGTCATGGCAGTGACTTGAAGCCCAGTTAGTGGTGTTGTGTGTTTTTTTTTTAAAGGCCTGACTATTGCCTGTCTGTCCCCAAGGGTTTTGGGAAAGGCTGGGGGCAAAGGTCATTTGAAAATCTTCTTGCCCTTTCTTATTTATGGATGTCTCATGATCTTTTTAAAAAGGTACCTAGCTCTTCCTCTACAGTTTTAAAATTAGCTAGAAGGGCAGCAATTAAATCATTCTACTGTGTGACAATCTAGTGGGCTATCTATCTCTAGGCCCCAGGGAATTCCCAGCTAGTATAAATCAGCCTAGTGCCATTGACTTCAATTGAGCTATATTAAATTACATCAGCTGTAGATCTAGCTCCTAAATTTTGGTTTCTTCTATAATTCTCATTTGCAAAAAAGAGGGGGTGTGCACCCTAGCCAGGCCCTGAAGGGGTTAGTTTGGGCCTGAGGGGCCAATTTGTAGCCAATCACCTCTTAGTGGGAGAGCCAGGATTAACTGAACAAGAAGCCCAGCTGGGCAGGAGCGGGTTGGATTATAAAGCCAGGAATGGTGTCAAGTATCAGAGGGGTAGCTGTGTTAGTCTGGATCTGTAGAAGCGACAAAGGGTCCTGTGGCACCTTATAGACTAACAGAAGTGTTAGGAAGTGTGCGGCAAAAAGAGGCTGCAGGGAGAGAGTCTGCAGTCACTCCCTGGGAGCAGAGAGGGAGGAGAAGAGAAAATAAGCCTGTGGTTCTAGCTGTGGAAGAGGGGCCAACCCCAGAGGAGTGGTGGGGAAAGAGCGCCTGCGAGGGCTAGGTAGGAAGAAATGCAGGGAAACAGCAGCAAAGGGTAGGACTGTACAGACCTTGGCTGCTTGCTTTAGGGTCCCTGGGCTGGAATCCAGTGTCGAAATGGGTCTGTGTTCCCTTATCAGCCATTGTGAAGTGTTACAGGAGCACTGGAAATGCCAACCAGACAGCTGGTCTGGAGAGTCTTTGTTACCCTGGGAGGGGAGGACTATATGGTGATCTGGCCGGAGGGCCCAGTCACAAAGAGGGAGTGTTCTGACATGTGAAGAGAGAGAAAGGGGTCACAGCTTGAGTAAAGGATGGAAGAGAATGCCAAACCAGGTGAGAATTGATCCCCAGAGCAGCTGCAAAGAGGCAGCACTTCTGGTGAGTGAACTCCTTCACACAGTGCTGGAAAGAAGGGAGGAGGGAAGGTACAGGGGAACAAGAAACATATGGAACAGACCCAGATAACATCAATGGTCCTGCATTCCTCTCTCTGCATTTGTCTTTTATATTTATATATATAAATATAAATATATGTATGTGTTAACTCAATCATGGATTCCCGCCCCCCTCCCCCTCTGTCTTTGCTCCCTTTTTGACCCCCTTGCCCCCTTTCTGTGCATTTGTTTATTTCATCTTTTTTCTTCTTTCTTTTTTTTCTGTTTGTTTTTCCAATATCTGCAGGGTCAGCAGAAATAGACCAGGATAACACTTTACATATAGAAGGGCTGGCAGCTGAAAGGAAACTAATATCCTGGTCAGTTTCCCTGTGCAGCCACTTCATACAGAAGAAAACTGACTGAAATTAGTTAATGGCCTTTTGCATCAATCTTTCTGTACACTGAACCAGCTGCAGAGGAAAAGTGGCCCAGATTGCACTAAATCCTAGTCACTTTTCCTTTGCAGAAGGCTCCCTCTATGAGGTCTGATTTTAAGAAATGCAGAGCACTGTAATATCACAAAGGTATAGGGAGTTGTGGTTCTCAGGTCTTTCAGGATCAGACCCATAAAGTCTTACTTTCCCAGGATCTGATCCAAAGCCCACTGAAGTTAATGGGAGTCTTTTAATTGACTTCAGTAGGCTTCAGACCACTGAAATACCAAATTAGCAGATATGAAAGCAGCCCAGCCAGTCAAGATGCATCTAGGGTAACAGTGAAGCATAGTGGATGTCTGTCATAGGGTAGTGAACCTGCCATACACAAGTATTAAATGAAATCCCTAACTTGCTTTCTTTACAAGACTGAACTTAATGGGAAATCTGGGATTTTTTTTTTATTACAGTCAGTATGGCAGCTTCCTTCTTTTTTGTACATACTGTAACATCATATGCAAACTCAGTTTAGTAAGTACCTTTGATGATGTGGTAGTATACTGTCAGCATGTTATGAGGCAAATGTCACCATGTTGTGATATGACAAATCTGTCACTAAATCTGTCACAAGCTTTTAAAAAAGGACAACCCTAACTGATCTTGAAAAAAATAAACCTGTTTAGATTATTCCTAAATATGAGGTAAACAAGGTCAATCAGAAGTTCAGAAAGCAAAAGCTTACACTAATTTTTTATTACTTTTAATTTCTTAGAGGGTCTTTGTTATATGTTGATGTCATGGTACCAAATCAGGAGGATGAGGTGGATGGGCATTTCTAGAACAAATAATAGAAATATCCAGAACACAAGGCCTAGTAGTAATAGAGGACCTTAACTGCCCAGATATCTATTGTAAAAGTAATATGGTAGAACACAAAAATGTCTGATAGGTTCTTGGAATGTATTGGGGACAATTTATTGTTTCAGAATGTGGAGGAAGTAATCAGGGGGATAATCATTTTAGACTTGATTCTGATTAATGGGGGAACTGGTTGCGAATCTGAAGGTTGAAGGCAGTTTGGGTGAAAGTGATCCTGAAATGATAGACTTCATGATTGTAAGGAAAGGAAGGAGTGAGAGCAGCAGAGTGAGGACAGTGGACTTCAAAAGAGCAGACTTTAACAATCTCAGAAAACTGATAGGTAAGGTCTTACGAGGAGAAAATGTAAAGGTAAAAGTCGATCAGGAGAACTGGCATTTTCTCAAAGAGACAATATTAAAGGCAGCAAACTATCCGGACACGAAGGAGAAATAGGAAGAATAGTAAGAGGCCAGTATGGCTCCATCAGGAGCGCTTGAATTACTTGAAAATCAAAAAGTAGACGCATGGACTAATTGCTAACGAGGAGTACACAAGAATAGCATGAGCATATAGGGACAAAATTAGGCTGTGGTACAAAATGCATTACACCTAGCAAGGAACATAAAAGGCCATAAGAATAGTTCTTAGAAGAACATTAGGAGCAACAGAAAGAAGAAGGAAAGTGTGGGTCCTTTACTTACTAGAGAAAGAGAAGTTATAATTTATGTCATCAAGAATGCTGAGGTGTTTAAGGCCTATTTTACTTCAGCCTTCACTAAAAAGGTAAATTGCAACCAAATACTGAACACAATTAATATTAACAAGGCAGAAGGAACACAAGTCAAAATAGGGAAAGAACAGGTTAAAGACTATTTAGATAAGTTGGATGTATTCAAGTTGGCAGGGCCTGATGAAATTGATCCTCAAGGTACTTAAGGAACTAGCTGAAGCAATCCTGGAACTGTTAACAATTATCTTTGAGAACTCTTGGAGGATAGGTGAGGTCCCACTAGGACTGGAGAAGCACAAACCTAGTACCTCTCTCTATAAAGGGGAGCTAAGAGGACCTGGTGTATTATAGACCAGTCAGCCTAACTTTAATACCTGGAAAGACACTGAAACAAACTATTAAACAATCAGTTTGTCCATTCTTCAGTAGCTAATGTGTTTAACTGGAACATGCTTCAGCTTTGAAATTATTCATACAAATTATGAATCAGTCTAAGGGCAACCCTACAACTCTTACTCAGTAGTCTTTATTCAGGTGAAGTCTTTGTAAATGTTGCAGGATCAGGAACTAATATAGAATCTTCATATTTAAACCATAGAATCATAAAATAATTTGGAAAATTTTTGGCTTGATAGAATTTAAATACCACAAGAAGGGAGACATGGAAGACAATAGCTTTGTTTTTATTTGTGCTTCTCTTTGTTAAAGGCAATACCAAAACGTACTAGACAGTATTTCTTACACCATAGCTTCAGGGCATATTCAACTGGGATAGGTTTATTCAGTTAACTAAACGTAACTAACCTAAAGCAGTAGTATATAACATATCCATACAGTGGGCCTGAGCCTGCAAGATACTGTTTTCCTGAGAGTTGCTTTAGTATATGGAAGTTGAAGGTGTGCCGCACCTTTCAGAAGGCACTCAGTGCCGTGCAGTATCAAATGCAGTGTCTTTAAGATATAAGAGAATGTGCTAAAGGGAACCTAATCTAATCAGCACTGCCCTAAAGGCATCACGATGGAGAGTTTCCCTATCAGAGAGTTGTGAAACTATATGTTTGCTCTCCAAGCTGAAATGTCTCTGATTTTGATGCACAAATCTGATCTCTGGCCTAGCTGAAGTTTTAGCTGGTTGCTCCATGCAGGCTAGTCCTGTGTGATGTAGGTTGGTCAGTGATTTTTTTTTTAATAGCTTTTTGCAAACTTTAGGGAGAAGCAAACAGTCCTTTATTACTTAAGATTTGCATATCAATGATAGGCTTAACTTTTGATTAGTGATCCCTTTGTGAAATGATTTTATTGGATTTTGAAAAGTGGCCTATAAAATTGCAGCTGCAGTTTCCTGGGTCTTGGGTTTTCTCACCTTTAAAGTGTTAGAATGCACAAAATCTCAGACTTGTGTGTGCAAACTGAAGTTGCATGTTCAAATCAACTAGTTCAACACTTATTTACCAGGTTGTAAGCAAAAGTCTGAGGTTCTGTACAGGTGAAAATGGAGACATGAAAAAGTACATGTGCAATTTTAGAATCCATCGTATTTCCTCTATTAAAATTTCTCACTTTAAATGTACAGTATGTATTGGCTTTGTCTGTTTATCAAAATTACTTCTAAAGTAACCTGTATGCGTATTGATGGTTCTCCTGAGCTAAGATTCTTCCTGTTCATGTAAACATCTTTCAGGAGGTTTTTATATTATACCTATCTACGAATACAACCGCTGTATGAAAGTTTGCAATGAAGGTGGTAAGTAGGGAGATTCAGGGATAGGAGGTTCCTGAATCATCCTGAGACCAAGGGCAAGGAGCCAGGACATGTCAGTCCTAGGGTGTTCCTAAGTACCTTCCACCTCAGGTATGGCACTGCTTTTAGAGAGCTGAACTCATGAGCTTCCTTGCCCATTGCCTTCAGTCAGTGTTGAGTTGGTTGAGCATGACTACACAGCAGTGCATCTCAGTTCTCCCAAGTAGCAGTGGGTGAAGGGGCAAGTTCATAATTCTTTTCTGGTCTGGGGAGAGCAAAGCAGGCGTTGGAAACAAATAGAGACGTACAAACTTCAAACAGCTTGAAAATCTGATTAGGGTGTTTGGATGCTTAGCTGAAGCTGTTTGGTCTGGAAATCTTCTGAAATCAGCCTCTTATGGGATTTGCAATTCTATGAGCTTTCCCCCCAGATTTAACAATATCATGAAAATAGAATGTAGTAGATTCTGAGCCAGTGCAGGGACAGAGTGGTGGTGGGTTGTACCTTTTCTATTCAGGTGATGTCACACTATGGCAGTTCCTGTGGAATTATCAAAGAAGGATGGTCTAATGGCTAAGGCAGTAACTTGGAACTTGTATAGTAGCTTGGGAAATCTGCATAGTACAGGGTAAAAGCACACAAAAGACCAGATTTCACGGGGGGAGAACATGGGAGACCCATGTTCAATTTCCTATTCTAGCACAGACTCCCTCTGGATGTTGGGCAAGTCACTTAATCTGTGCCTCAGTTCCCCATCTGTAAAATGCTTCCCCCGCCCCCTTATCTGACAGAAGTGTTGTAAGGGTACATTAAAGATTTCAATGTGCAATGTACTGTGATAATTAGGGCCCTACCAAATGGTCCATTTTGGTCAATTTCATGGTCATAGGATTTCAAAAATAGTAAATTTCATGATTTCAACTATGAAATCTGAAATTTCACTATGTTGTAATTATAGGGGCCTGACCCAAAAAGGAGTTGGGGGGTGGGGTTGCAAGTTTATTGTAGCGGGGGTTGCAGTACGGCTACCCTTACTTCTGTGATGCTGCTGCTGGTGGCGGTACTGCCTTCAGAGCTGGGCAGCTGGAGAGCAGCAGCTGCTGACTGGGAGCCCAGCTCTGAAGACAGAGCTGCTGCCAGCAGCAGCGCAGAAGTAAGGACGGCATGGTATGGTATTGCCACCCTTCCTTCTGCGCTGCTGCTTGCAGAGTTGGGCCCTCAGTCAGTGGCGTAGCCAGGTTTAGAGCACAGGGGGAGCGGCGGCGCTATAAAAAGGCGCCGCTCCCCCTGTACTCACCCCGGCGGCACTTTAAAGGGCCCGGAGCTCCAGCTGCTGTGGAGCCCCCGGGCCTTTTAAATCCCCTCCCGAGCCCGGCTCCGGCAGCGGGGCTGGGGCGGGGGCGCTTTAAAGGGCCAGCGGCTCCCCGCAGTGGCAGGAGCCGCCGTCCTTTTAAAGCGCCCCCGAGCTGGGCTCCCGCAGCGGGGCTCGGGCGGCGCCTTAGCGCCACTTCTCCTCACAGGGGGAGCAGCCGCTCCTCCTGCTCCCCCCCGGCTACGCTACTGCCCTCAGTCAGCGGCCGCCACTCTCTGGCCGCCCTGCTCTGAAGGTAGCGCAGAAGTGAGATGGCAACACTGCAACCCCCTTAAAATAACCTTATGACCCCCCCCCCCGCAACTCACTTTTGGGTTAGGACCCCCAATTTGAGAAACTGATCTTCCCCGTGAAATCTGTATAGTACAGGGTAAAAGCACACAAAAGACCGGATTTCACGGGTCGTGACGTGTTTTTCATGGCTGTTTAATTTGGTAGTGATAATGAGGGTAATATAAGGTAACTCAGATAAATGGAAGGGACAGACTTGCAGGTTAAATAGGCAAGTCATATTTCTCATGTTAATCCAGTATAGTTTCTTACACTGAGTTTCCATGTGATTTAAAGTCCTAAATTGTATCGTTTTTTATCATGCCAGAAATGGGGTCTTAAGAATGATTTTCTTCTTTCTAAATACATTTCACAGAAAGTACATGTTTCTTACCATGTCAGCCTTCACTTTGCTGTGCTGAACGAAATAGGTGCAGTTTTCTACTGGATGACTATCTGCTTTGAGTACACAGCGTTTAGATAGTGTTTGCCTTCCTTAAACATTTGTTTTTAATACGTTTTCATTAGTGTCTTCTGTGCTTTAATTTGCTAAGAAACTTGTAAGTTCTTCTGAAGACTCATCATGCACATAGCAGTTAGAAATGCATTCACCATTATTTCTCTAAAAACAATCTGGATGGTCTGTGATCTGAATCTGCAGGGCCATAAAATATATACGGCACTGTATTAAATTTTACAATGCTCATTACATCAATGCTATACCTGTTGGGTAGAAAATCACTGAAGCAGATGAGGAGTAGTGCTGTTTGAACAGCAGAGTATTAGAAATGCTTTTACAGGAACTCTTTTAGGTATGAGCTTCACTGCAGGGTTCAGCAAAGAAAATAATTGGTATTTAAGGTGTTTGCTAAGTAATGCAACTATTTCTCCACAGTGGAGGAATTACAAAGCAGTGAAGTGCTGTAAAATTTTTCTTTGGGCTAAAAAACCTGCCATATGAAGTCTTAGTTCTATAATGAGACGTCTCTGTGGTTAGTGAATTGAGCACAAGGCTGGGAGTTAGAAGGCTTAAGTTTTGTTCCTGGCTCTACCATTGTGACCTGGGGCAATACTCTCTTGGGTCCTGCTCCCATTGAAGTTGATGGAAAATTCCAGTTGACTTTGATGGGAGCAGAATTAGGGTTTTAATCTCTTGGTACCTCAGTTTCTCCATGTCTGAAATGAGGATGTGAATTTAACTTTGCCCTTATATTAATTTGAAGAGGGACCATTATTAAGATGTTTAGGCTGCAAATTCAATTTACCTTAAATGTACCTACCTCATAATCTGTTAAAGTATTTCCTTTGGAGGCCTGGGATCTACACATCTGCTATACAGAAGGTTCACTGCTCTATTGCTGCAGTAGGCCTCAAATGGTTAAATAGTTAGATGGTTTAATGTTGAATACTCTACTGTTTATAATTATAGACATCATAATCCTCTGTATTTATCTTGCACCTAGATATACTTGAAGGGGATTTTAATTTATGATCTGTAGATAATTCATTTTTAATGGGCTTTGCATTAACATTGCTAATGGTCATAATGCATTTGGTTTCAAAG
The DNA here is from genome assembly GCA_033296515.1 of Macrochelys suwanniensis. Lineage (NCBI taxonomy): Eukaryota > Metazoa > Chordata > Testudines > Chelydridae > Macrochelys > Macrochelys suwanniensis. The sequence goes on from CM065779.1 coordinate 116,097,800, forward strand.
AGCTACCCTATTTTAAGATTTATTGGAAAATAATGAATATTTCACCATCTGCTCCAGGCTGTGCATGAGAAATTAATGTAAATATTTTAGGTTTGGGGTACTGCACCGTACCTTTCACTTCCATTACCAAAGTCATGATTGCTTACTCTTGATGGCAATGTACAGAACATGGGGTATTATCCTCGATTGAATCAACATATAAATTGCCTGTTGCAAAACAGCTACTGAAAGTGTCATATAAAAACATGATACAAAAGCTATAAAAGATCTAGAAGTCTTTTGTTAGGCAGCTCAACTACACTGCCAGACAATGTCAACTAATTGGGCACATGGCAAACCTAATATCAAGCAAACCAGCCACCCACTAACAAGAGGAGCTTAATCCCAACTGGCATAAAAATAGGGGGGGATGTGGATAGCAGACACTATTTAAAACAAAAGGAGGTAGACAATTGGTCTGGAATGAGCCTCTGAAATAAATGTGGCTTGCAGAATGCTAAAGTCAGCCAAAAAGAAAGCCTGGCAGACTACCTCTGGGATGGACTGCTGCAGCCCTGTTCCCTTGACTGAAATGATCTTGCCCCCAGCCCATTCTTGACTGAACATAGGGACCCGCTCTAGCTGCTGGGCAGGGTTATAGGCTCAGAGGTGACTATATAAGTGCTTAGAGCCTAGATAACGAAGGGCTTTGTCCAACACTAAGGCCCTGAATTGAATTTGCAGCATTGACCGCCACTCCAGTTCTCTGGGGGCTCCATTGCTCCAACCTAGGGTCTGCTGCAGTCACAGCCTCCAAATCAGCTGACAGGAAAGTCCAATTAGGAGTACGTTTTACAGCGGTATAGCTTGGATGGGACATGGGTATGTGTGTAGCATTCTCTTGATGTGTGTGGAGTTATATACAAAAATCCATCATCCAGTGCTGTGATAACGGAACCCAGCAGGCACTTTGTGGGACAATTACAGAACAGGAATGAAAGAATAGAAACATAAAGAAGTCTCTTGGCTGCTTCCAAACCTTTTTACAGTCTTTTTCAGTCTTTCAGTAGAAGTTGCCTTATGCACTCTTACAGCCACGTTTGCAAAACTGGCTGCCTATGCTGTGTTTACAAAACTGGTGTGTACATTAATCCCCTCCCCAACTGTGCCTGGCAATGTGCTGCTGGGGAGGATTCAGCCTTTGAAGGTACCCACTCCTGTCAATTGATGTGAGCAATTACCTGTTTTTTCATGAGAGTGATTACCTGTTTTTCATGCACCGATTTTTGTGAGCTTAATTTAGACAACCAATTCTGAAAATCTGGTCCCCAAAATAACTCTGCAGCAGTCCAGCTACTAACACTCCTCTGTCCCTTGCACTTTTTTTTTGAGTGCTGCCTTATCTGACTCCTAAATGTGTTATGCTATTGCATATGTGTTGGAGAGTAGATGTTACAGGTGGCTTTTCACCATTAAAGTGTGAATTTTCTGCTTCTGTTGTTTTCTGTTGTATCTCTAACTTGCATACTAATACGGAGTGTTTCTATGCGTAAATATTTTAATCTTCCCTTCATCTTCTTCCCTCCCAGTCCTCCTTCAAAAAGCATGGAAATAATGTTTCCAAACCATTACCCTGGTCCCTCTGCGTGTATGTTGCATCCCTTGCTTCCCTCTTTGCCTATATTGCCTATGAGGAGTATAAGCACTTGTAGCAGAGACACTTTCTTACTATGTGTTCATATATCACCTAACACAATCCCTCATCTTGGTAGGAGTCTCTAGGTGCTACTGCAATACAAATAATAGACAACAAATATTAGTGTTCTGTATGTGGCAGCAGTTTAGATGGAGGCATCTCACTGTCACTGTTACTGTACAGCTTTTAAGTGGCCCTAGCTCTTTCCAGTCAGCTCTGTGGAATTTATTGAGCGGAGTAAATTGTTTCAGGATTTTTAAGAGCGGTAGTGACCATGTGATGCAATAACATTCACAAATACACAATTCCTTCCCTGCACATGAATCCAAAAGCAACTTCCTAGAGAAAGATAAAACTGAGCTACGATCATGCACAAGCTATGTGAAATAAATTAAAGCCATGTCTCTGGCCAGGACCTTAGCAGTGATAGGATCTCCTACAGGATCATTCAGACAGTGGAAGGGAGAAGCAAAATGTTAAGCTCTCTGCCTAAAAGCTTGAATTGGGCTTTCAGACAAACAGAAGTCTAAAATTTCTGAATACAAGACTTGCAAGGAATAGTGAGGGAGCTAATATGAAGGTATTGTGGCAGTCAATATGTAAGGTGGTACAGATGATGAGAAGAATCTTTAAAGAGTAAGCAGCACCGTAACAGAAGCCAATATGATAACTTATAAATCTGGGGCACTGTGATAATACTATCAAATGCTATTTAATTGCACCTTGCACAGTTCATATGAAAATGTTTCACAGCTGATTACATATTCTACAAGTAGCGTAGGTTACTTGAAGCATCCCTATAGATAATTGAGGGCTGTAATGGCCAAGTCTCTGGGAGAATGATTGAGCACAGGACAACTGAGATGTAAAGAAGTAGGATTTTATTCATATTGATTGCACAGTGTATCACACACATGCAGGGCTTTACAAACCCAGAGTAACAGCTGTTCCCTCCACTGAGGGACTTATAGTGTGAAGAGACCTTTAAAGGATGTGATGCGAGAGTTGGCACAGGTGGAGTCACAGGACAGCAGTGGCTATGCAAAGAGAGTGAGCTTTAACAAGAGAGATGAAGGAGAAGAGGGAGAAAGCTTTGCATTCAGCAAGAGTGAGGATTTAATTGTTTTGTAGGGCCTTAAGAAACTGTGCATTGACTATTTAGTAATATGCACACTGAATATTAAAGACCTCTGAGGTTGACAGTGCTGCTGCTTGGAGTCATTCTTGAATATATGCAGAGAATCAGTGACTTAAAATTATTAGTGAGGGAAAGAAAGTACAAGTTTCTTTGAGGTCAAGTAGGCACAGGACAAGAAATGGCCTCTGAAAAATGGTTTAGGAGACCTCTAGGGACAGAGAGGTAGGGAGGCTGTCAGAGGGTCAGCCATCTTGGAAAACCAATCTCTCACCCAGTGTGAAGGCAAAGAAAGAAGTTTGGTATTTAAGAAGTGTAGGGAACAGGCTGAAGGATAAGAAGTGTGTTCAGAGAGATGAAAAGGGATAAGTCTAGTGAGGAAGGATGGTCTTGCAATTAGAGCCATGAGGCTCTGTTATAGGCCTTTAAATGATTTGTTCAAATTCAGAGTTTCTCTGTTTCTCTTCTCAGTTTTCCATCTCTAAAATGGGAGTAATTTCTTTCTCCCCCTCTTTGTTTGCCTGTTTAGATAAGCTGTTGAATGCAGTGACTTTCTCCTACCGTGTGTTTGTAGAAAATGTCAGACCAAGCATTTTGGCTCCACTTCTTTTGATAATTTGTCCTACAGCAACCCACACGCCCACACAAGCCAGCTACAGTCTAGATGAATAGTTTTGCCTGATGTTCTCTCCCTGTATCATGTCTGGTATTTAACTGGACTACAGCATTGTCCGGGCCAGTGCTAAGTCATGTTCTCTCTAAGGGGTTCTATATACACTGATACCACTATGTACACTAATGTTAAATAGTAATAATCCAGATCTGAACTTTGTGACTCAGGCCTGTGTCTGACAGCAAGCATCCCATCCAGTATGGGGGAGGGAAGACCCCCTAAAACAAACCACGGTGGCTAGATTTCATTGGTGAGTGAGTACCGCCAAGGAGAGGACACAGTCGTATCCTGCTGCAATATTAATCCTTAACACTCACTTATGCAATTTCTTACCATCTAGAGAGAGTGTTTTAAAACCTCAGTGCCAAATGGTTTGAGTCTCTGTTTGGCAAGCCAGAGGCGTTCCAGGGGTTCCAGAAAACGGTGTTTTTAAAAACACTGCAGGCATGGTGCACAGGATATCTTTGCCTATAACTCCCAGGGGGACTGCATGTGATGCACCATCCATTTTAGGATGGTGAAGAATCCTCCCCTCTCTGCGTCTGGGCAGCTTCACTGGCTGCTTGAGTAAGGGGATGGAATTCCAGTCCCATCCTGCTGCCTTCCTTGGAGCCTGCAATTGTGACTGACTGAGGTGTGGAGCATGCAAGAGGGGAGGACGACTTCTTATTCCATCCCTCTCCTTACCTACACAGGGACCAGTTACAGTGTGGTCTTTGGTTAGTACTGTCCCTGAGGAACCGGTTCTGAATCAATAGAATAGAGAGAGGTTATGAGTGAGATGTACAAAGAACACTATGGGTGAGCCCAAGAATCCTTACAACAGCATGCGTTGCCTTTAAAGTAACTCCTTAAACAACAGGTTTGTTGAAGAACAGGTTTTTTGTTTGAGCCTGAAGATGACTTAGGATTTGTACAGTAATTGAAGTGGCAGGTTGTTTCATCACACTTAAGTTTATTGATTCCTTTAGTACATTGGCCTCCTTTCTGCAAAACCAACAGTTTGAATCTCTGCAGCTTGGGATAGATGAACAGAATATGCCTCTTTCCCTAACTGTGCAGAGACCAGAATTTTTTATGGGGCAGGGAGAGAAAAATGATGATGCTCTGAATCCCCTTAGTTTAAGTATGTAATTGCTTTGAAACTCTGTCAGGAGATTGTTTTGTTTGTTTTTTGCTGGTCAGCGCTAGATGCTGTGTTGTCTGGCCAAGTTTAAAGTGGACCATCCATATTCCATTTGTTTTAATAAGCAAAAAGGCAGAAGATAATAGAAATGAATAGGCAAGTAAGATGGGCCAGAAAAGGAATAGTGTCTGATTCTGTCTTGCGTACTGCACCTTCAAATGTTAGTTTACATGCCTGTTTGCTCAGGAATAGTGCTGTTAGCCAATCAGTATGTCTCTTCCAGAGTAACACATCATGTGCTCTCTCTGAGACTTGTTTGTTCTCTTTGCTGCTTTCCTTAATCTCTAATAAAAGTCATCCAGACTGAAAGTGCATATTTTTTTGCTTTGTGTGTGGATAACAGAGCAGAACAAAGTGAGGGGGTTTACCCATTGGCCCGCAGCATAACTGAAATGGGCTTGGGAAGGGGGAGAACGGGGAATTGTGGCACTGAAATATAATCTGGGCTAATGGAGGAAAGCCTCAAAAGCACTTGGAAGACATTCTGGCTGTTTTGTTGTGCAATTCTGAGTACTCTGTTGATGTAAAATGTTCTGATTTAGAACAGAGGCCTAAGAGGACTGATTGTATCAAACTAAGATTCAGGACCTCTTAGCAGCACTTAGCTTCCAGTAGCAGGGATGTTTAGTGAAGTCATGTTACGGACACCATATTTTTAACAGAATGATTTATGCTTAGATTGCCACAAAGGTGAAGTGACTTCTGTCAAGTTTCCAAGACCAGCTTTTCATGGGAGATGACCCAGGCATGTTGTTTCCATTAAAGTGACCCTGGAAAAATGTAGTGGAAGAAATAGAAATCTGAAGCTACCATACACTTTTTAAAAGGTTTTCTGAACAGACTTGCTTCCTTTCCCTTACAACAGGCCTGCACAACATGCGGCCCATGTGGGCACACTGTGCAGCCCACCCGGGGGGGGGCGGGGTGAGGGGGGAGAGTAGGTGGGCTCACTGTGCGGCCCAAAATCTGGGACTGTGTCCGTTGGTCCTTTTTGCTGCTTGTCTCTGGGCTGGGGGTTGTCCCAATGCTGCAAAGAGGGTGTTCCCAAAGGAAGGTGCTTGCTTCTAACCCCCGAGGCCATCAGTATGTCTGCTCTTCTCTAGTCAGCCCACTTGAGAAGTTTGATTGTCCTTTGTCTGGTTCCCATCCCCTCTCCAAGGGTTGCAGCTGTCTGGAGGTGCCTGCCTTCCACGCCTTCCTCATTCACACCTCATTCATTCAACAGGGCAATTGAATACAAAGTGGGGGGAAGATCTTATTCTACTTCTTGCGCTGTTTCTTTCCCCCTCTACAGGCTTCCACACCCCAGCGCTGGGGAAGGAGGGGTTGTTTCCACGGGGCGGGCGGTGCTGGGTGGGGGTGTTTCCACGGGGATGGGGGGTTTTGGCCTTCAGCTTTTTTCTTTGGAGTAATATGGCCCTCGCCGCTTTATGAGTTGTGCAGGCCTGCCTTACAAGGTGGAAACTTCAGGGCCTGATCCAAAAATCCTATTGAAGTCAATGAAAAGACATGAATTAAGTGGGATTTGGATTAGGTCATATAGCAGAAAAGCGAAGAGAGAGCTAGAAATGACACCTGCTTAGAGGGCCCAAGTCTCCTTCCATTGACTTCACTGGAGTTATTCCTGATTTATACAAGTGTGCTTGGATGCTGTGGTGAGAGGGGCAATATAAGAACCTGAATAGAATAGAATGAATCTCCACGTCAGCTGTATGGGAGCAAACAATGTGGCCACATTCTAAGGATGGTCTCTTGTCACCCTTTTTGATTTTGTGACTCTAAATCTGTGCCATCTATCCAGGGCTATATTTAGTATTGGCCCTCCTATTTACATTCAAGAGTTTACAAGCTTTCTAACAGCCATATAGAGAACATTTTTTCTTATTGTCTTGATAGCCTAGGCACCAACTGCTTGTTATGTTCACAAATGGGTGTACAGATTCTTGGCAAAAAGAATAGGCCAGATTAATTCATACATGATTACAGGCCTAGTTAAAGTATGTCCAAAGAGAGTCTGTGTACCCAGATTGACCCCTTTTTCGTCATTCATGTGAAACAAGGGTAGGTTGTTTTGTCTTTCATGTGAAACAAGGGGCGATACATTTTAGAACTGGAACAATATATTAACTTGACCAATCCCCCGTCCCCAATAATCTAATATTTTTCCCCCCTGTAAAAACTGTTTTACTGGCAGATTACAGTGATGAGGAATTTCTGGTGATTTGTATCAAGCAAATCCTTGCCATCTGACAAGCGTGAAACTCTGAGTTGCCAGGAACAGGAAGGCGAGTGTGATGTTAATTAGAGGAGATGATCTGTGTTTGCTTTTGCCGTCTAACTTCCTTCTGCTGTCTTTATATCACTACATAGAGGAAGCACAGAAGGAGCTAGAGATGTAGGCTCCAGCTGATTGTTGTCTCTTATGTAACTCTTCTGCTGGGTGGAGTTGGCAGCAACAAGGGCAGATTCAATATCCAGGGGTCCCTCTTAACATTACAATACACAACCCGCTTGAGCCCCCACCCAGTAATCTGGGAAAATTAAACACTACTCCTGGGTGCCTCTAAGAGGCATATTTCCCCCTCTTGCAAGCACTGAGTTTGTGTATAGCAGAGAGAACTTTTAATAAAAAGGGGAAAGGAACCTAGCATTAATTTGGGAAAATGCTACAACCATGATTCAAACACATCTGACCATGAGCAAAACTCCAACCCCAGAGTACATTGCTGTTGTATTTGTAAATTATATTAGATTTCGCTTCGATGCATTTCACCTATGTTTTTCATAGTGGGCCTTCACTCAGGTTTTCACTTTTGACTACTGTCATTAGCCCTTGTTCTGCAAACACACATGTTGTTGGCGTCCGTTAGTCTCGAGAGACGATGGATATGCGCCCATGGGGAATGTTTAGTTGATGGTTGTGCAGCGTCTGTTGTGGCTGTGAAGCCCCACACGATAGTGGCAGTCTCGATTGCATTTGCTGCATTTGAAGGCAGTGTCAGCTGTGGGTTGGAGCCGCTGCTTCCTTTTTCGTTGAACCTGCTTTTCCTCGGCAAGCTGCCGCAGCTTGTCTTCGCCAGTTTTCAATCCAGTGGTCAGAGCGTGTCTCCATCTGCATCTGTCCTGGGCGAGCTCTTCCCAGCTGTTGATGTCGATTTGAACAGTCTTCAGATCCCTCTTACAAACATCCTTGAAGTGAAGGTGGGGCCGTCCTGTAGCTCTGTTTCTGGAGGCAAGTTCGGCATCCACAGGTCTTTGGGGATCCGTCCATCTTCCATGCGACTTAGATGACCAAGCCATCTGAGGCGGCGTTGACGGAGGAGAGTGAACATGCTGGAGATCTTGGCACATTCCAGCACCTTGTTGTTCGTTATTCGATCACTCCAAGTGATCCCGAGTATGCGACGGAGGCAGCGCATGTGGAAGGTGTTCAGTCTCTTTTCTTGCGAAGCGTAGAGGGTCCAAGTTTCGCTGGCATAGAGAAGAGTGTTTAACACACATGCACGGTACACAGCGACCTTTGTGTTGATGGTCAGCATGTTGTTCCATACTCTCTGTGACAATCTGGCCAAAATTGTGAAGGCCTTGCCGATTCTACAGTTGATCTCAGGGTCCAGTGAGAGGTTGTCCGTGATGGTAGATCCAAGCTAGGTAAACTGACTGACCACCTCTAGCACATAGTCATTGATGGCAATGCTTGGATGTTCTGCATCCTGGGCCATAACTTTGGTCTTCTGAAGACTGATTGTCAACCCGAACTCTTCGCAAGCTCTGGAAAAGCGGTCAATCAGATGCTGGAGATCAGTTTCTGTGTGGGTGGCCAGGGCAGCGTCGTCTGCAAACAGCATGTCTCTGATTGTCAAGGCCACTAAGCAGCTTGCAGTAAGTGCTAAGCACCTCAGAGGACTTTAACCCAAGTTTAGCTTTAATGGAACTTCTGTGAAACTACTCACATGCTGAAGGTTAAGCACGTCTGTAAGTGTTCGCAGGATTGGAGCCTTGGGATGAGAGAGGAGGATCTTGAACTGAAGGTCAGCAGCTCTGGCCACAGATGTCCAGTGTCACCTTGGGTAAGTCACTTAGGCCAACATTTTCAAAAGTGAATACTTTGGGTGCAATGACTTTTGTGTGCCTAAGTTGAAACATTAGAATCTCAGGGCCTTAAGGTCTGTGCTTCAATTCTATATCTGTAAAATGGGATTAATAAGATTTCCCTGCCTTGTAGGGTTACTGTGAGAATCAATTCATTAAAGTGTGTCTGATGATCTGATATCATGGTGATCAGGGCCATACGAGTATCTAGAGAGAGTGTTAGCATTATCTAATCATATGACTCTCAGGTTTGATTGCACAGAAAATAGTTGAAATATTTTTCTGGGTAGAAGATTATGTTGCTAAGTATGTCAAGGGCTCGGCAAAACCTGTGAAGTTTTGTGAATGAAGACCTCTTCTTTTGTTCAGTTTGAGTTTGCACAACTTTTTCCTTGTAATTTAAAACATTGTTCCTTTCGAGGTTGGTTCAGTTAAGAACACAGCCACTTATTTGTTTCAGATTAAGAGAAACCTGTGCTCTATTGCAGGAATAAAGCCCCATTACTGTTCGTTAAATATTAGGTTGGTACAAATATGTGTCTTGTATATGGTATGAAAAGTACATACAATGGAAAAATTCTTCCTTGGGTTAAAGTCCTCTGAGGTGCTTAGCACTTACTGCAAGCTGCTTAGTGGCCTTGACATCCAAAGAAGTGTATAGAATAAGTCTCTGATGTCTCTGCAACCCCACTGAATCCAGAGGGATTGCATGAGTGTAACCCAGTCCTCTGTATTTATACTTTCATTAGAAATTTTCTCTCTTCCCCTCTCTGCTCCTTTATTCATGTTCTCCTTTTATACTCCTTCTGCTTTCAGTTCCACTGTTCACCTTAGTTTATTCATGGAACTTTTCTTTCTCAGTTTTCCCCAATGTTAACATGAACCCAACTACCCAACATGAGTAGACATTTGGAACCTAAAGAGTTCAAGTGGGCCAACATGAGTTTTCTCCTTCTAATCAATTTTCTAATAGTACCTGAATACAGTGCTTCCCAACTTGTTACCACGGCACAACCTTGAGAATTACCCTTACCCCAACTCTGCTGCACATGTAATCTCCAATGCATTGAATAATCCTTGAAAAATTGTAATGCATAATATATTTACCTTTAATTTAATCTCTGTGTTTTGTGTGTGTACATGCCTGTGCTTTTATTTAGTGCTTTAAGATGCCCCACGGCTGCTCCTTTGCTTTCTTTGTGAACTGGTGGACTTAGCAAGAGTGGATTGTTGTGATGGTCAGTGAGTCAGGCTCCTGAATGTCGTCATTAGTTAACAGTGCCACCATCTGTGGTGTGCTATCACACACTGTTGATACTCCTGTTTTATCTGCTAGTTTTCCGTCACACTCAAGAGTTAATGAAGTTCAGAGACAATTTTTAAGGAATTGATCTAACTAAATCCACTTTGTGTCTTTAAATGTGGAGTAGTTAGAGCATGCGACTGAGAACCAGGACCCCTGGGTTCTGTTAGGGAGGCACTATTATAGGAGGAGGCTTGGCGTGAGGACTTCTGGATTCGGTTGCTGGCTCTGCCACTACTGTTTATTGTTTTTATTATCTGTATGACTGTAGCACCTAGGAGCCCTAGTCATGGACCAGGATCCCAGTGTGCTAGGTGCTGTACGAACACACTACAAAATCTGATGTTGGATGCTCTGAAATGTATATTTAGACCTTTAAATAAAAATGGGCCTGATTTTTCAAAGGTGCTGAGCACCTACAGCTCCCACTGCCTTCAGTTGGGGGTTAGTACCTGTAAAATAAAGCCAGATTTATTTAGTAGTCTAATACCAAGAGTTTAAAAAGTGACTTGTTATGGGTGCTTCAATTTTAGGGTACCCTACTTGAGACTTTCTAAAGGGACTTTCACAGGGTGGGTGCTCAGTACTTTCTGAAAATCAGGTCCCTTAAGTCACCCTAAGATTGAGGCACCTAAAATCACTAATCACTTCTAAAAATCTTGGGCTCCTAAATTCATATTCAGACCAAGTTTAGGCACTCAAAGTTGGAAACACTGGCCTGAACTTTTTCATGGTTCAGTTTCTTTCTTTGAAAAATGGACATAATCATATGTACCACACGATCTTGCTGTGAGAGTTAATATTTATAACGGACTTTGAAGTCCTTGAATAAAAGCTTGCTATATAAGTGTAAAATATTCATTCATGTATTATTCTTGGCTCTGCTGCTGACTCGTTTATCTTTTCTGTGTTGTTCTTTCTCTAAAATTAATATAATAGTAGTAGTCTACATTAATCTGGACACTAGTCATATGCATTCCTACCAGCAGATGGAGACAGGAAATCCAAATAAACTTGGCAACATCATTCCCTGTCACAGTCACTTACAACTGAGACATCGACTTCTTCTCTTCTTGTCTAAACAGGTGGAAACAGCTGAGATGAAAATATTTGCTAGTGCTCCCCTCTTCCCCCCCGCTACTCTCATTTTGGGATTTATTCTTTAATAGTAAGGTCTCTTCCTACATCTCCTGCGTCCTACCTCAGACCTTTGTGTAGCTGTGAAGTATGTATCATCCAAGACAAGAACTACTGTGCAAGACATCAGTTTAAAAGCATAAAAGGCATTTCAACCCAAAGCCAGTTTATATTTATATTCAAATCGTGGTATTATCTATCTGTGAAATTATTCATTATATTCATGTGTGAATGCTTTAAATGGTTTAACGTGTTCAGCTGATAACAAACTGCATGCTTGAACGTAATGTTGCTCTTTTTAGACTTGATTAAACTGCATCCTTGATTGTGATTTAATGGCTGTTCACAAGCTTGTTCACTCTTGCTGTTGCATATTAAGTACCATAGTATCCAGTCAAGTCTGCCAAAGTCTTTTAAGAGCCCATGCTTTCTCAAGGGAGATGAAAAGCCCTAAGTAGGCTAACGTTTTGATTTGAGCTTGGAATTGTGTTTGATTGTCCTAGACCACCAAAGATCATGTCTGTAAATCTCCTTGGAAATGTTTAAGTGCTGAAAGACGGGCCTCAATGTTGGACTTTTCTCTTCCTAAAATCCTGTTTAAATAATTAAGCAAAATCCTTTCAAAGGCAATTAAGCAAAAGCAATAGCAGTCAAAACAGCCCCAACTATGAGTTTTATTCCTCCTGCCCTGTACATTTTCCAAATGCCTATTTAAGAAAACAAATATTATATCAGTGTGAAAGCTGGTAAAGGTTAAGTACAAGATCCCGCAGTACCGATTCGTTGGGGGTAATCATTATTCGCACAAATAGTTCTGTTGACATCAGTGGGACTGTTCACTTGAGGACTACTCACGTAAATAAAAAAGGTCTGGATCTGAGTATATTTTTTCTGCCTGATTCTTCTCTTATGGTAATGTAAATCACGAGTAACTCCATTGAAGTCATTAGAGTTACAACAATTTAAAAAGAGTCTGACAGAATCAGCCTTGCTTTTTGTTATTCCCATGCTAATTGTTCAGTTAAGGTGGCAGCAAAGAAATCACCCAAATAATCAGTTTTCTCTTATTAATGAAATTACTTTGTAAAAGTATTTGGCCAGATCTGTAGTACTGGGCACGGGAGCAGAAAAGCTGAAGGTTATGATTGAGATTTCCCAGGGTCATTTCAGCTGAATATGCCCGGTGTGGAGTGGACGAAGGTCTCCTCTCTAAGCATCTTACACAACGTGGCAGGGATGCAACACAAGAAGGCAGTAAATGCTCATAAAGCTATTCTATATAAGCCAGAAGTTTCCACAAAAGCAAAGATTTCAAATGCTACTTGTGTAGTCGATCTTGACAACTTTCTTCTTCATGGAGGAGGGGAGAGAACTCCGCTTACCTCTACTGGAATTCTACTTCCAGCACCACCCATCTTCAAGGTCCTTGTTGTAGCCACCATATTGAGCCCAATCCTTGCAACACAGGTAGCTGAAGGCTGCTAGGGGAATTGAACCCGACTCCCCCACACAATGTCATGGAACAATATGGCTGAGCTATCATGCCAATCCAAAGCAAAGCATTTAAATTCTTTATACTCTCCATACATCATCTCATTATAGTATATTGAGACTGGATATCTATCCTAGAGATTTATATAGCCCCCATTATCATAATATCTGAGCACATAACAATTTTTAATGTATTTATCCTCAGAACACCTCTGAGGTAGGAAAATACTAATATTCCTATTTTACAGATGCACAGAGACAAAGGGACTTGCCCGGGGTCACATAGGAGCAGGGACTTGAACCCAGGTCTCCTAAGTTAGTGCCCTACCCATTGGACCATCCTTTCTCTGAATACCCAGAACATGCTATCTTTACAAATTATGAAAGGGAGCGGTGAAAAGTCAATAGAGAGACACTAAGTGGGAGTTTAAAACTAGCCTAGAATCGGTCTAACATTAGAAGTGCCTAGACAACACAGTGATGGGTGAAACATCCCCTTTAGTTTATCTGTGGACAAAAAGGGATGGAATGACGTGGTGAGGCAGTAGGAAAATGGGACTGAGGAAGTGCAGGCACATTAAGTAGGGTGATCTCCTGACTAAAATATCTTATATTCCGATCCCTCGCTAATTCTGGTCCTCTGTATAAAAACAAACCAATCTGTATGAACTGAATGAGTTTTGGGCCAGATCCTCAGCTGCTATAAATTGATGTAGCTCTGACTTCAATTGAACTGATTCACACCAAGTACCTGGCCCACTGACTTGCATTATTAGTGAAATGTAGGATTCTGAAGTCCTGATTCTTCTCTTGCTTATACCAGTGTTTCTCTCCTGTCTTCAGCGGAATTACTCTTGATGTACACTTAAATAAGAGGCGAATCAGGCCCTATGTTGTTTGTGCCTCTTTTAATCTTTGACCAAGTCTGATGTATTTTTATAAGAAGAGTGTAGTTTTTGCTCAACCTGAATTCTGAATATGGGGCATAACTTGGGGCATTTAGTTTGGATATATTTCAGCAAATGTATTGTTTTAGAATAGAGTAGGAAGACACTCGGTCACCTTAACTTTGCAAAGATACTGAACTCATTAGTCTCCCATTAAACATACTGGATGATACCAGGTTTAAATGAAGAGAGCCCAGTATAAAATAACTATTTCACTAAAATAGATGTGTTACAGGGTGCTCTACTCACTATAGGCATGGAATCTCCTCCTGGCCATTCTGGGGAATAGCTCACCAAGTTGACAAAATCTCCCCCATGGTTGCAAGTCATCCCCGCCCCACCTGTTTCTTTGTCTGCAGCCTCGCTCTTGCTCCAGGAGCTGCTGTTGTGGCCTCTTTGTGACTCAGCCCTCTGGCTAGGTCATTATTGTGGTTTTCCCGTTCCGTGGGAGGAGGGGGAGGTCTCTTCTCCCAAACTGGCTCAGGTGGTCTTTCTATGTGCTGCCTCATCGGTGCCACTTCCCCGGTGTCTGGCTGGGGAACCCGGGCCTGCTGCTAGTCCAGGTTCCTGCTCAGGGACCCTCTAATCCGCAGTCAAGGCCTGTTCCATCCCGTACTTTGCTGCATCTCCCTGAGCATTTTCCTAACCTTTTGGCGCTCCCTTCCTTCTCTAGGTCTGCCAGCTTCACCCTCCTTCCTCCTGGGGAGCAACTGGAAGCTGCACGTCTCCGCAGCCTCCAAACACTCCTCTCTCTTACCAGGAAATGACTGCAGTCTTTCCCAGAAGCCCCTTTTGTTGCCAGCTTCCTGGCTTATATAGGCCCTGCTTGTTCCTGCACCAGTGAGTTTCTTCTAATTAAGGCTTCTCCTATAGTCTTAATTCCCCCCCAGTTTGCTGCCTAATAGGCCAATTGGCCCCTCTGGCCTGCCTCAACCCTTTCAGGGCAAGTGTGGGGAGGACACCCCATCACAAGTAAGAAAACAAAGACGTTCAGAACTTGGTAAGAGCTAGGTAATAGGGAGGTGCCATCAATAAAGATTAAATTTACAGAGACAATGAAAGTATCGTATCGGAAGTGGGTAGCCCTCCAGCACCCTGCTTTAGAGCACTTGAAGAGATTAAAACTCTCCAAACATGAGTATTCTGATACAAGCGGCTCCTTTGTGCTTGTACTCAACCCATTGCCTTCATCACTGTCTGCTAAAAGTTCTTCATTTTTTCCATGGGGAAATAGTCATCCAGCTGAAGTGGATCATGAAATATTTTAATGTGGATCATACTCAGTTTAATTACAGTTCAAGTGGCAGATATTCCCCCTGTGATATGTCCTCTCTTCTTGGAAACCAGCGGAAACATTTGGCAGAGCAAGAACTGCAGTGGATCTTCCTAAGGAATATCTTACTTTTCTGACTGGTATTAGGAGGTGACTGGTACGTTAGCTCAGATGTCTCTTGAAATTCTTCCCTGTCAGGGGTGAGAGACTGCATAACGCTGCAATTATGCCCATATCCCAACATATAGGACCTTGCTTGCAAAGTCAGCAAAACATTCTGTAAGCGTAAATTGAAGTATGATGCTTTGACTATGGGCCTGGCTATCAATTTTGTATTTTTTAAATATTTATTGCAGACGTTTTTATTGGTCATTAATAGAACCCCAGATCTGTCAAATACATGATAATTAAATAGGTTTTAAGCCATTTAAGTGTAAAGATTAGTGGTTTTTTGAAAAATAAGTAGCTTATTTACTTGAGCTTGAAGAAACTGAGAATTATTGGCTGTTTTAGTTACAATGTAGCCTGAAGTATTTGTGTAATGAAATCAGTTATCTCTTCAGTGGAGTTCACAGAGGAAGGGAAACGCTTGTTTACAATAAGGGTGGGATTTTTAGAAATACTTGGCTATGGCTTAACTCTGCCCCCATTCAAACCAATGGGACTTTTACCACAGACCACAGTGGGAGCAGAGCGAAGCCATGTAGAATGTCTATTCCAAATGAATAGTTTACTGTACAGACCCTAACATTTGTTCTGAATGAATTTTACAAAGTGTTTGGTTTAATACTGTTATAGAATTTTAGCTGACTTGCTAAAATCAGGAGTTCTCTTCCAAAGGCAAGGATGTGTTAAAGAAAGCAAAATTAAAAACATCTTATACTCTCAGTTATAGGACCGTCTGTCTTGTTAGCTTCCCACTGAGGTTGAATCAGTTCTTTAAGAACCAGCCCTGATGTTACCACCTTAAAGTAGTGCAAGAAAACACTCACCCACTCTTATTACATCAGTCATTCCCTCTCCTGTCTTAGTGATGCCCCATTCAGCTGTTTCTTCATTGGTCCTTTTCAGCACCAGTCCCTATGCCTAGAATATCTTTCCCAAACTGGTTTGCTAGATCTCTACCCTCATTCAGATAACTCCTTAAGATCACTGTGATGCCAGCAAGAAGCCAGTCGTCCAAGATATTTGTTTTATAAAACATATATGAATTTATATAAACATACGTTTATCACAAATGAGACACAGTTCATTTTTGTTCGAGCATGCTAGGCCTATGCCTTTGCTGTGTAACAGCATCATAGTATGCTCCCCCACTTGTTTGTCCCTTCATTAAGTCACAAGTAAAATTAAACTGCAAGTCCTTCAGACCAGGGAATCCATGCTATACTGTGCAGCTCCAGCACACTTCTTGGGGACTGTGAAATAACAAATAGTCCACACTAAGGGAACAGGAAAGGAAATTCTGAGACATCAAACTCACAGTTTTTAACCCACTGTTTTGTGCCTCACTCTTGTTGATGTCCTTGGAAGCATTGTGATCTAGTATGACACTTAATATGTGTGGCATCCTCTAAGCACAGTGGGGTATGTAACAGATAGGATTGCAGTCTTAACTTCAAGTTTTCCATTCTTTTAAAACATTCCATGCATAATTCTGCTGTATGTGCGAGCATGTGCGTACACATGCATGCTGGGCAGAGGAGAAAATGCATAGGGAGTCCCCTATCCATGATTGCACCTGTGCAGCTTCTAGGCAGGAAGCTAACCTAGTGCTCCCTTGAGTGCTAGACCCTTGTCTGTCCAGGGCTTACAGCCCCTTCCTCCATCCTGAGAGGACCTGGGCATCCCAAACAGCAGAACAGGACGGTGAGCCATTCGGCCTTTAGAATGTTAAATTGCACATGCTATTTCTGTCCTCATCTTCTGCCCCACAGCATTGAAGCAGTCGGGTTCTCTCCTCTGCCTTCAGATTGAATGTTCCACTGTTGTGCCTAGCCAGTATTGCAGGTCTGTAGCTGAGTGGGTAGGGAGTGGAATTCCTACCTTATCCCTGCAGGTGATCAGCTGATGCCTGAAAAATGAGATTAAAGGTCTAGTAATGTTTTATGAATTGACTATTATTCTAGATAATATTTTTAGGTGACCCATAACACTGAGTTTTAAAAGGATGTTTTGTGGAGCCGTAAGTATCCGGGGGTTGCCATATGGCATACAAAGTAGCTACAAAGTCATCAGTTCTTGGTTATCCTTCTGGGTGCTAACTGATTCACAGATAAAATAAAGAGTGGAAAACACATTGACCAGTGACTGTCTCCTGTGATGCCTTTTTATTTGTAAAAATGAAAACTGGTTTTGAGGTTAGCTCTTGTCCTCCAAATATTCTACTTGTTGCAAGAGTATAACATGTAACCTGTCATCTGGAAATTCATTGCTGTAGAAACTGAATATAATTGCTTTTGAGAAGTAGTTATATTCATTTTAGGGCCCTGTCTATTAAGCATCTTTATGAAAGGGGAGAGAGCTTTCCATGCACAATATATTTCATGCAGTTTGAAAATCTGTCTCCACAGCTGTTTTTTCCACCCTAACCATCAGCTCAGGTCTGTGCTAGAAGTAACAGAAAATTGTACATTTGGAGACTAGGAACGCAGTGTGTCTAGATGTTAGCTCAGGGGACTAAGAGTTAGGTCTTAAGGATTTTATGCTCAGTCTTTACTCCTGATTCCCTCTGTGATTTTAAATAAATTACTTAGTTCAATATTTTTGAACTCGGGGGCCTAAAGTTAGGCTCCTAAATCTGTATGTTGGCACCTAAATAGAAGCGATCTGACTTTCTTAGGTGCTGAACCCCTTGATCTCCTTAACTTCAGTAGGGATTGTGGATGCACAACACTTCTGATAATTGGGCCACTTCAGTGTAGGTACCTAAATATAAATCTAGGAGCCTAACTTTATGAAATATGTAGGTAACTAAATATGAATCTAGGAGCCTAACTTTAGGCACCAGATTTGAAAATTTCAAATGTACCTGTGGGTACATCTTCCGTTCACCCCTCTGTCAAACTGACCTGATAAGTCTACCTAGCTCAAGGGATTTGCTATGAGGAATGTCGATAAAGTCCTGTGAGATTCTCAGAATTAAAAAGTGTTTTTATGGTTAAACAGTGGCAGGTATTTTACATCTTATGAATAAAGATGTGTATTGTTCCAGCATAAGGAAGACATTACTTTGAACCCATTACCCAAACACAGTGCAGTCATTCATGTAGAAATGGAGCCATCTAGGATGTTTCTGAATATCAGGACCATGGTGATAAACATAACCTAGCTTATTCTGCCCCTGCACCAAAACAAATACAGGGGAGTCGCATCTTACGCCGGGGTGAGGTTCTAAAGTCCGTGCGTAAGGCGAAAATAGCGTATAGTCAAACTCTCATTGAGTGGAATGGCGGGCGGAATCGCCGGCGCTACAGGTACAGTATTTAAATTGTTTTTTTGTTTTTGCTGAGTGCGTATAGTTGAATTTGCGTAAGTTAAATGTGCGTATGATGCGACTCCCCTGTAATTCACAGTTTCTAATGAGCAGTGGGCTAGCTTCTGAGTGACATGTGCAATATCAGACTGATGAGGTAAGAGTTCATTTGTTACGGTCTCTGGCTTCATGAGCACACTGTCTGCATGGCCTGAAATGAAACTGCTTGAATATATCACAGAGAAATCAACTGATTCAGTAAAGTTTCTAGTCCAAAGTCTGATCTCATTTGCATTGTTATAATTCTGTGTATCACCGCTGAAGACAATGGAGGGGCTTGGATTTATACAGTACAGCTGATTCAGTTTGACCATGTGCCTCCTGGTTTGGGCCAAACAACCAGAGGCCTGCCTTTAAAATTACTTGATGTCTATTTCCAAAGGGGGTAATAGCATGTATGCATCATGTCAACATGCTACATCCCTTCCTAATATAGGGAAAATGGGGTGTGTGGCTTGTTTAAAAGGGCTGGTTTAATAGTAAGTACATTTGATAGGTATAGGCAGTTTCAGCTTGACATGGAGGTAAAGGAATTATAAAGAGGTTCAAAAGTATGTACCCTAGAGAAGTGGTTCCCAATGTATATTAATACAATTTTGGGCACTTATGCCTGAAAGTGTAGGCTCTCCCCCGTACCGTAATATGGAGTGAATGTGTGGAGTGCGGTGGCACCACTGTCTGACAGTTTGGGGCAGTCCAAACTCTATTGTAGTTTAAAGCATGCATTGCTGCACACCTCCCATTCAGCTAAGCTTGCTTTTGCTCCCATCGAATATAATACATTTTGCCATTGAGCTTGGTGGCAGCCAGATTGGATCCCTATTACTATAACGTAAGGGCCTGGTTTTCAAGAGTGCTGAACACCTGCAGCTTCCATTGACTGTCATCTGGAGCTGAGGGTACTTGGCATCTCTGGAATTGTGCAGAACACAGAGGAGGACATGATTCCTCTTCCAAGGAGCTCCCAGTCTAAACAGACAGACAAAATAATTTAGAAACAAACTTCCCTTGATGGCTCTTGAGAATGGCTCCACTGTGGCGAGGAGAAAGTCAGTCTCAACTGGGTTTGTTTCTGTGAGACGTGTGTGACAGCATTTTTCACTTACTTGCATTAATATTGAAAGACTTTACTTAGTTTGATAAAATGATAAGTTTTTTTCTGAAAACGGTTGAGATCCATTGCCCACTAATCTTCATGACTCTCTGGAAGAGCAATCTCTTAGCATATGGGTTCGATAAACCCTTGATTTAGATCTTTCAAAATCCAGCTGTTGGGGAGAAGCCCTGTGAGAGAGTTCTATTTTGTATTTTTAAATCATCATCCTCATTTATAAAAGGACCTTGATTTCAGTTTTTGTGTGTGTGTGTTTTTGTTTGCTTGTGGTGTGTC
The DNA here is from genome assembly GCA_033296515.1 of Macrochelys suwanniensis. Lineage (NCBI taxonomy): Eukaryota > Metazoa > Chordata > Testudines > Chelydridae > Macrochelys > Macrochelys suwanniensis. The sequence continues at coordinate 116,117,637 of CM065779.1, forward strand.
TGGTTTTTTTAATACTCCACAATGGTAAAGCTTCTGAGTCTTGATTTGACAGAGCTTGTGTCTGTCTGTTTGTTCATTCATTTGTTTGTTTGAAGGACTGTGTGCTGTGGCTGGCAGTTGGAAGCTGTGAGCTTCTACACCAGGCTTTCCTCATTCACACCTGTGTGACCATCTTGTTTATCACTTCAAAGGTTTTTCTTCCCCTGCTGTTATGGTTCCTCTCAATTAATTAGCCTCTTAAGGTTGGTCTATGCACCTCCACCTTATCATGTTTCTCTGACTGTATAAATATCTGTCTACTGTATGTTTCATTCCATGCATCCGATGAAGTGGGTACTAACCCACGAAAGCTTATGCTGAAATAAATTTGTTAGTCTCTAAGGTGCTACAAGTTTTTCTTTCTTATTTTCATTTTGCTGACACAGACTAACACGGCTACTACACTGAAACCTATCATTATGCAAGGCACTGCATTCAGCCGTATGGAGTGGAAATCCATCAACTTCATGAAAAAACTCGCACAGATACAGACAGACATCATCTTCCTTTCCAATTGCAAACAGATGGACATCATACCAAAAGGACTAAAGGTAAAAAATCCATTACAATCTACTTATCACACAGACTATGCTGAGAGATTGTGCCTCACACTCTCAAAGAAACTGTGAAACCACCTGATCAACATCCTATACAGCAAACAGGGAAAGATTAAGACTGAGCTCTCAAAACTGGATACTCTTATGGAAAACCAACCTTCCACACAAACTTCTTCATGGACTGTCTTTACAAAAACTAGACAAGCCATTTACAACACAAGCTTTGCTTCTTTACAAAAGAAAAAGGACACTAAGCTATCTAAACTGCTGCATGCCACAAGGAACCACAACAGCAGTTCCCTTACCCCACCCAACAATATTGTTAATCTTTCCAGCTGTACTCTCAGCCCAGCAGAAGAATCTGTCCTTTCTCGGGGCCTCTCCTTTTGTCCCTCCAGACCCACGAACATGATACAGTTCTGCGGTGACCTAGAATCCTACTTTCGACGTCTCCGACTCAAAGAATATTTCCAACAGACCTCTGTACAACATACTAACCCACAGAATCCTTCCTACCAAAACTACAAAAAGAAGGATTCTGCGTGGACTCCTCCTGAAGGTCGAAACAACAAATTGGACTTCTACATAGACTGCTTCCGTCGCCGTGCTCGAGCTGAAATTGTAGAAAAGCAAAATCACTTGCCCCATAACCTCAGCCGTGCAGAACACAATGCCATCAACAGCCTCAGGAACAACTCTAACATCATAATCAAAAAGGCTGACAAAGGAGGAGCTGTCGTCATCATGAATAAGTTGGAATATGAACAAGAAGCTGTCAGGCAGCTCTGTAACTCCACATTCTACAGGCCTTTATCCTCTGACCCCACTGAGGAGTACCAAAAGAAACTACACCATCTGCTCCAGAAACTCCCTGGAAAAGCACAAGAACAAATTTGTACAGACACGTGCCTAGAACCCCGACCAGGGGCATTCTATCTGCTACCCAAGATCCATAAACCTGGAAATCCTGGACGCCCCATCATCTCAGGCATTGGCACCCTAACAGCAGGATTGTCTGGCTATATAGACTCTCTCCTCAGGCCCTATGCTACCAGCACTCCCAGCTATCTTCGCGACACCACTGACTTCCTGAGGAAACTACAATCCATCGGTGATCTTCCAGACAACACCATCCTGGCCACTATGGATGTAGAAGCCCTCTACACTAACATTCCACACAACGATGGACTACAAGCTCTCAGGAACAGTATCCCCGATACTACCACGGCTAACCTGGTGGCCGAACTTTGTGATTTTGTCCTCACCCACAACTATTTCACATTTGGGGACAATATATACCTCCAAGTCAGTGGCACTGCTATGGGTACCCGTATGGCCCCACAGTATGCCAACATTTTTATGGCTGACTTAGAACAACGCTTCCTCAGCTCTCGTCACCTAACACCCCTACTCTACTTGCACTACATTGATGATATCTTCATCATTTGGACCCATGGAAAAGAAGCCCTTGAGGAATTCCACCATGATTTCAACAATTTCCATCCCACCATCAACCTCAGCCTAGACCAGTCCACACAAGCGGTCCATTTCCTAGACACCACTGTGCTAATAAGTGATGGTCACATAAACACCACCCTATACCGGAAACCTACTGACCGCTATACTTACCTACATGCTTCCAGCTTCCATCCTGGACACAGCACACGATCCATTGTTTACAGCCAAGCTCTAAGATACAACCGCATTTGCTCCAATCCCTCAGACAGAGACAAACACCTACAAGATCTCTATCGAGCATTCTTACAACTACAATACCCACCTGCTGAAGTGAAAAAACAGATTGACAGAGCCAGAAGAGTACCCAGGAGTCACCTACTACAAGACAGGCCCAAAAAAGAAAATAACAGAACACCACTAGCCGTCACCTTTAGCCCCCAACTAAAACCTCTCCAGCGCATCATCAAAGATCTACAACCTATCCTAAAAGATGATCCCTCACTCTCACAGATCTTGGAGGACAGACCAATCCTCGCTTACAGACAGCCCCCCAACCTGAAGCAAATACTCACCAGCAACCACACACCATACAACAAAAACACTAACCCAGGAACCTATCCTTGCAACAAAGCCCGATGCCAACTCTGTCCACATATCGATTCAAGTGATACCATCACAGGGCCTAATCACATCCGCCACACCATCAGGGGCTCATTCACCTGCACATCTACCAATGTGATATATGCCATCATGTGCCAGCAATGCCCCTCTGCCATGTACATTGGCCAAACCGGACAGTCTCTACGCAAAAGAATAAATGGACATAAATCTGATATCAGGAATCATAACATTCAAAAACCAGTAGGAGAACACTTCAACCTCCCTAATCACTCACTGACAGACTTGAGGGTAGCAGTGTTGTGACAGATTAACTCCAAAAACAGACTTCAAAGAGAAACTATTGAACTCGAATTGATATGCAAACTAGATTGCATTACCTCAGGATTAAATAAGGACCTCGAATGGCTCGGCCATTACGTTAATTGAATCTATTTCCCTTAAGTTAACGATCCTCATTCACACCTGTGTGACCATCTTGTTTATCACTTCAAAGGTTTTTCTTCCCCTGCTGTTATGGTTCCTCTCAATTAATTAGCCTCTTAAGGTTGGTCTATGCACCTCCACCTTATCATGTTTCTCTGACTGTATAAATATCTGTCTACTGTATGTTTCATTCCATGCATCCGATGAAGTGGGTACTAACCCACGAAAGCTTATGCTGAAATAAATTTGTTAGTCTCTAAGGTGCTACAAGTTTTTCTTTCTTATTTTCATTTTGCTGACACAGACTAACACGGCTACTACACTGAAACCTACACCAGGCTTGAAACCTAGAAGCCTTAATCAGGGGGCGGGGCTAATCAGGGAGGCCAGGGCTTTATAAAGCAGTGAGCAAGCGACCAGGGGCTGCTAACAGGGAGTTTTGAGAGGGAGTTGGGAAGGGGGCGAGCTATACTTGCCATTCCTAAAGCCTTGAACCCAAACTAAAGCCAGAGGCAGAGCGACTGGGGGAGCGGAACGGACGGGGCTGCAGATGGGAGTTTGAGAGGGAGAGCAAGAGATCCCGCGGCTGAACAGTCTACCAGGTGAGAGTGAGTACTAGCTGTTGGTGAGAGTGTGTGTGTTTGACTGTTTGAATTTAAATTTTGATTCTGATTTCAGATGATTTCAGTTTCAGCTGTTGTGGCAGTTGGGACTGAGTGCCTGACCCTGTTCCCTTGAATGTTTGAGAGGGAGTTTGACAGAGGGAGGCCTACGATGGTTAGGAAGGCCCGCAACACCTGTGCCAGCACTGCTTCTGTCTCCTCCACCTGCGCCTGTAGCCAGACAGAGCGCCTGAACATGGATGCTTCTACCCAGATCCTGGTGTGGTTTTGCAGAGACTGTAACTTGCAATTTCCACTTACTGATATCCAGGCTGGGGGGACCATCCAATGTGACAGGTGCCTGCTGGTGGAATCTCTCAGGCAGCAGGTGGGAGAGCTACAGGAGGAGGTGGCTAGATTGAGGAGCATCCAAGTCCATGAACAATTCCTGGACAGTGTCCATGTGGAGACAGCTGAGGTAGCTGTCCCAGTACACAGGACTGCTGACACACCACTGGTGGAGGAGGAAATGGCTCAGGGTGGACACTGGCAGCTGGTTACTTCTGGCAGCAGGCCGTGCTCCACCCCTGCTCCAAACCCTGCCGCTGTGGTAATAGGAAACCGTTATGCTCTTCTTGATACAGGAGAGAAGGAATCTCCCCCTACAGCAGAGGAGGAGAAGCCTCGTACCCCTGAGGCTGGGAAGTCTGCTGCCACCACTGCGAATAGGAAACGTAGGGTAGTGGTGGTCGGAGACTCTCTGCTGAGGGGGACGGAGGCGCCCATCTGTCGCCCTGACATTTCATCTCGGGAGGGCCCGTATCCGAGACGTTATGGAGGCATTGTCAAGGATTATCCGGCCCTCTGACTACTACCCCATGCTACTCATCCATGTGGGCACAAATGATACTGCGAGGTGTGACACTGAGCAGATCAAGAGTGACTACAGGGCTCTGGGAGTACGGGTGAAGGAGTTTGGAGTGCAGGTGGTATTCTCTTCGATCCTTCCTGTCAAAGGTAGGGGCCCGGGCAGAGACAGGTGCATCGTGGAGGTGAATGCCTGGCTGCGAAGATGGTGTCGCCAGGAGGGCTTTGGCTTCCTCGACCACGGGATGCTAATCCAGGAAGAACTGCTAGGCAGAGATGGCATTCACCTTTCGAGGAGGGGAAAGACCCTATTTGGATACAGACTGGCTAACCTAGTGAGGAGGGCTTTAAACTAGGTTCGACGGGGACAGGTGAGCAAAGCCCACAGGTAAGTGGAGAACATGGGGACCTGGGAGATGGGTCGGAAATAGGAGGGGGCGTGGGCTCTAATGACAAAGAGATAGGAGGGTCAGGGCAAAACTGGGAGGCAAGATCAAATCAGTATCTTAGATGCCTGTATACAAATGCGAGAAGTATGGGTAATAAGCAGGAAGAACTGGAAGTGCTAATAAATAAATTCAACTATGACATTGTTGGCATCACCGAAACTTGGTGGGATAATACACATGATTGGAATGTTGGTATGGATAGGTACAGCTTGCTCAGGAAGGACAGACGGGAAAAAGGGAGGAGGTGTTGCCTTATATATTAAAAATGTACACACTTGAACTGAGGTGGAGATGGACATAGGGGGCGGAAGTGTTGAGAGTCTCTGGGTTAGGCTAAAAGGGGTAAAAAACAAGGGTGATGTCAAGCTAGGAGTCTACTACAGGCCACCTAACCAGGTGGAAGAGGTGGATGAGGCTTTTTTTAAACAACTAACAAAATCATCCAAAGCCCAAGATTTGGTGGTGATGGGGGACTTCAGCTATCCAGATATATGTTGGGAAAATAACACAGCGGGGCACAGACTATCCAATAAGTTCTTGGACTGCATTGCAGACAACTTTTTATTTCAGAAGGTTGAGAAAGCTACTAGGGGGGAAGCTGTTCTAGATTTGATTTTAGCAAATAGGGAGGAACTCGTTGAGAACTTGAAAGTAGAAGGCAGCTTGGGTGAAAGTGATCATGAAATCATAGAGTTCACAATTCTAAGGAAGGGTAGAAGGGAGTACAGCAAAATAGAGACAATGGATTTCAGGAAAGCGGATTTTGGTAAGCTCAGAGAGCTGATAGGTAAGGTCCCATGGAAATCAAGACTGAGGGGAAAAACAACTGAGGAGAGCTGGCAGTATTTCAAAGGGACACTATTAAGGGCCCAAAAGCAAACTATTCCGCTGGGTAGGAAAGATAGAAAATGTGGCAAAAGACCACCTTGGCTTAACCACGAGATCTTGCAAGATCTAAAAAATAAAAAGGAGTCATATAAAAAATGGAAACTAGGACAAATTACAAAGGATGAATATAGGCAAACAACATGGGAATGCAGGGGCAAGATTAGAAAGGCAAAGGCACAAAATGAGCTCAAACTAGCTACAGGAATAAAGGGAAACAAGAAAACTTTTTATCAATACATTAGAAGCAAGAGGAAGACCAAGGACAGGGTAGGCCCACTACTCAGTGAGGAGGGAGAAACAGTAACAGGAAACTTGGAAATGGCAGAGATGCTTAATGACTTCTTTGTTTCGGTCTTCACCGAGAAGTCTGAGGGAATGCCTAACATAGTGAATGCAAATGGGAAGGGGGAAGGTTTAGAAGATAAAATAAAAAAAGAACAAGTTAAAAATCACTTAGATAAGTTAGATGCCTGCAAGTCACCAGGACCTGATGAAATGCATCCTAGAATACTCAAGGAGCTAATAGAGGAGGTATCTGAGCTTCTAGCTATTATCTTTGGTAAATCATGGGAGACAGGAGAGATTCCAGAAGACTGGAAAAGGGCAAATATAGTGCCCATCTATAAAAAGGGAAATAAAAACAACCCAGGAAACTATAGACCAGTTAGTTTAACTTCTGTGCCAGGGAAAATAATGGAGCAATTAATTAAGGAAATCATCTGCAAACACTTGGAAGGTGGTAAGGTGATAGGGAATAACCAGCATGGATTTGTAAAGAACAAATCATGTCAAACCAATCTGATAGCTTTCTTTGATAGGATAACGAGCCTTGTGGCTAAGGGAGAAGCGGTGGATGTGGTATACCTAGACTTTAGTAAGGCATTTGATACGGTCTCGCATGATATTCTTATCAATAAACTAGGGAAATAAAACTTAGATGGGGCTACTATAAGGTGGGTGCACAACTGGCTGGATAACGTACTCAGAGAGTAGTTATAAATGGTTCCCAGTCCTGCTGGAAAGGTATAACGAGTGGGGTTCCGCAAGGGTCTGTTTTGGGACCGGCTCTGTTCAATATCTTCATCAATGACTTGGATATTGGCATAGAAAGTACGCTTATTAAGTTTGCAGATGATACCAAACTGGGAGGGATTGCAACTGCTTTGGAGGATAGGGTCATAATTCAAAATGATCTGGACAAATTGGAGAAATGGTCAGAGGTAAACAGGATGAAGTTTAATAAGGACAAATGCAAAGTGCTCCACTTAGGTAGGAACAATCAGTTTCACACATACAGAATGAGAGGAGACTGTCTAGGAAGGAGTACGGCAGAAAGGGATCTAGGGGTTATAGTGGACCACAAGCTAAATATGAGTCAACAGTGTGATGCTGTTGCAAAAAAAGCAAACTTGATTCTGGGCTGCATTAACAGGTGTGTGGTGAGCAAGACACGAGAAGTCATTCTTCCGCTCTACTCTGCGCTGGTTAGGCCTCAACTGGAGTATTGTGTCCAGTTCTGGGCACCGCATTTCAAGAAAGATGTGGAGAAATTGGAGAGGGTCCAGAGAAGAGCAACAAGAATGATTAAGGGTCTAGAGAACATGACCTATGAAGGAAGGCTGAAGGAATTTGGGTTTGTTTAGTTTGGAAAAGAGAAGACTGAGAGGGGACATGATAGCGGTCTTCAGGTATCTAAAAGGGTGTCATAAGGAGGAGGGAGAAAACTTGTTCATCTTAGCCTCTGAGGATAGAACAAGAAGCAATGGGCTTAAACTGCAGCAAGGGAGGTTTAGGTTGGACATTAGGAAAAAGTTCCTAACTGTCAGGGTGGTTAAACACTGGAATAAACTGCCCAGGGAGGTTGTGGAATCTCCATCTCTGGGGATATTTAAGAGTAGGTTAGATAAATGTCTATCAGGGATGGTCTAGACAGTAATTGGTCCTGCCATGAAGGCAGGGGGCTGGACTCGATGACCTGTCGAGGTCCCTTCCAGCCCTAGAATCTATGAATCTATGACTGGGACTACAGTTGTTCAGGCAGTATAGGGACTGTATGTGATATGACTGCTTGAATTGTTTCTTTTTTTAACTTCTACATCAGCAGCTACTTGGATGAGTCACATTCATGGGATGAATTTTAGCTGCTATGTACATATTGGCAGAATATGCCTGGGAAAATGTTTGTTTGAAAGGTTGAGAGAGGTAAAGTTAATTCTTTTTTGGGTTTCTTAAAAGCCACCTTTGATTGTCTGATTTTTTTCCCTTCCTTTTTCTAGTGTTGCACAATCTGTCTATAAATATTTACACATTTTTAGTCAGGATTAACCTAATTCCTTCATCTTCAAAGAGTTTAATAGGAGATCATCTAGCGTGCTAAAACCAATTCTTTGATTCTTATAGGTGTGTGTTTGGCTTGTTTACACCCAAGTTCTGAATGTAATGAGTATAATCTTTCTTTGATGTCCCTCTTTCCATGAAACGATAGAGAGTCTTGTGGCACCTTATAGACTTACAGACGTATTGGAGCATAAGCATCTGAAGAAGTGGGTATTCACCCATGAAAGCTTATGCTCCAATACATCTGTTAGTCTATAAGGTGCCACAGGACTCTGTCGCTTCTACAGATCCAGACTAACACGGCTACCCCTCTGATACTTGACCTCTTTCCATGGTAATTCATCCATATCAGTGTTAGGGAAATTGGATCCAAGATGCTGCTTACTTTGTATGCTCAAAGACACAGCATCATCAAGTGATACCTGCATCCCTTGTCTGCTATTTTTTGGTGTTTCTTGTTGGCCAGCGTATGTAGTTAACTACTATATCTTGTTTGTAAATAATGTAAAAGTAGTGCAGCATGCTCCATTTAATCAGGAAATCTCCCAGGGAATTGCTTAAAGCCGAATGTACTTAATAACAGTAACTACTGTTTAATGGGAACAATAATTCTGCTTAATGGGGATGCCTTCAGGTGATTTACTGGCACTGATCCTTTCAGTTTCATTCTGTTTCTGTTTGCTCCTCAAAGAGCTTTCAGTCTTGTCTTAGCTTTGCCAAGAAAATGTATGAGTGACCCACTGCTTATTCCAGATAATTAATGTGATGTTTCCATATAAACTGCACGTACTGGGATACCATATTGAGCACCTAACAGCTGGTCTGCTGATGCTGGGTAAGGGACAAGCTCCGTTTATATCCCACTGCAGATAGTACCCCTTCTGTGTGCAGAGTCACTCCGTTACACCTAAGAGACTCAGCTCCCCTGTTTTCCCCAACTTTCCCTTGTTCCTTCAATGAACCACCATCTCTGAACTTGTCTAAAGGCCCATGGACATTACCACTCCTGCAAAATCAGAAGCTCCTCAGAAATAGTGCTTTTTAACTAAATGTACGTGGGGTAAAAGCACAACTTATAGAGTACAGAGTGACTGCTGTTCCTGGATCTCCTAAGGTTTCTATATTCTGTGGACGTTAGAAGGGAGGTGATTTACTGGAGGAATTGGTATGAAACAGGGAAAAGCTGTGCGCGGCAGAGGTAAGGTGAGTGTAGGCATCAATGAGAAAATGGGGAGTAGGGAATCCTCTGGATCTCCTCAACCTTGCAAGTCCCATTGCATCACAGATTCTGAGTAGTCTTCTCCATCTCAGCTACTCTCTTGTCTTGAAGTCCACAGGAGACACAGCATGAACAGTTTCTCCAGTGAACATTTTAAAAAGTGCACATTTGGGCTGTGCAAATCTTCTGAAGTACTCATTGTTCCTATGGTCCTTCTGAAGAGCTGCTGCAGACTTTTTAAACATGATGTTTAGGGGAAACAACAAATAACTACATGCTAATCTTAAAGGAATTTCAATGTCATATCTTATTAAAGAGACAGTGTGAGCCATGAGGATATTTGAACCTGAGGCTATTTAACCTTTTGGTACTTGAAATGCTTAGGCTTTTTTTCAATTCCCTGACTTTATATACATTTTAGTTACTAACACTTTGTGAATTTAAAGTGAAAGATCAATTGTAACATTTCAGATTTTATTGCAGTTTTTTGTTGTTGGTGATTATAAACAAGATCTGCCCAGGATTTGTGAGGTAGGTAATGATTAAGGAAAAGCAAAAAGGAAAGGTCTTAGTTCTCTGAGATAAAGGAAAACAAAATAAAAAAGATGCTTTCAGCATAAGTCCGATGGGTTTTCCAAGCCATTGATAGTAATACAAAATTGATTAACATCTATAAATGGTTGAAGTAAGAAAGTTTCTTCCTAACCCCCATTAGAGATTGTCTTGCCTTGAAGCAGGAAGGCTTGTATCCCTTCCAATATTGTGAGGTGAAATCTGGACTCCACTGAAGTCAAGGAAAAACTTCATTGACTACATGGTATCAGGATTTCACCCCCCTGCCTTTTTTAAAATCCTTACTATTGTAACTCTGGATGTTCTCATTATCCTTATAAATATTCCAGTCCTTCTCTTGAATCCTTAACCTCTTTGACTCAGTATGTTATAGCAATGACTTCCATAGGCAGATTCTAATCCTGTCCTCCAAAGTGCTGGCAACCTCTCCCAGTTTAGTGTCATCTGCAAAATTTATAAGTATAGTCTCCATTCTAATATTTTCATGACGAGGCTAATGAATAGTACCTGATCCAGAACTGACCACTGCTGGACCCCCACTAGATACGTCCTTCCACTTAGACAATGAACCATTGATAAGTGGTCCTTTGAGTACAGTTTTTCAACCATTTGTGCACCCACCTTATAGTAAAGTAATGGGGGACCGTGTCAAAGCCTGACTAAAATCAAGATATATCCTATCTACTGTGCTCCCCCTATCCACCAAGCCAGTAACCCTGTCAAAGAAGGCAATAAGGTTGGTTTGCATGATTTGTTCTCAAAGTCCATATAATTCTACTATCCTGTAGGTGCTTACAAACTGATTGTTTAATAACTTGTTCCAGTATGTTTCCAGGTATTAAAGTTAGACTGACTGGTCTGTAATTCTCCGGGTCTTCTGTGTTCTCGTTTTTAAAGATAAGTACTATGTTTGCACTTCTCCAGTCCTCTGGGACCTCACCTGTCTTCCATGAATTCTCAAAGATAATTTTTTAATGGTTCCAAGATTGCTTCAGCTAATTCCTTAAGTACCTTAGGATGAATTTCCTCAGGCCCTGCTGAATAGAATACATCTAACACTTATCTAAATATTCATTGATCTTTAGCCTTCTACACTGATACATTTTAAACTGGGAATTCTGTTACCCAACCAGACAAATTCATTGTTTTGTGAGTCAAGTGCAGTGCCCTAATTGGATCGACAATACCTGTATTTGTTGTTTTATTTATATTCTTTTACATAGTGCATATCCACCCAGGGAATGCTAGGAACTTCACAAAAGCACATGCACCAGTTAAACAAACTTTAGGGTTACCTTAGAGGACTGGTAGTGATAGAAAGTTGATGCCAGCTGATAGTTCTTGGTTGACTAATGTGAAATGAGTTGATGGTCTGAGTCCAGTCCCTCATAGAAAGAAATCTAAGAGCTTATTCCAAAGCCTATTGAAATCAATGGGAGTTTTTCACTGACTTCAGGGAGCTTTGACTCTGGCCCTAAATCATTAAACCACCACTGCAGTTGACACTAATTAATACTCTTGTTGGCAGGTTTAGCAGAGTCCATGGATGGAATAGATACACACAGATCAAATTACACTGTCTCCAGAGGTGGACTTTCCAGTTCATATCTGAAGCATAACACTTTGTGGGAAACTTCCATTGTCTGTGCCCAGGTTGTGCCAGTACTGTGCACAAATGATATTTTGCTTTCCAGTGCTGGCGGTATGGCATCCTACATCACAAAAAAACCCCAACAAAACCTTTAAAGACAAAACCACATTGTAATTCGCACCCAATTATAAACAACAGTCTAATATTGTTTCTTCCATCTTCATTATGCACATTCTCACTCCATGACAACTCTTGTGAGATTGCAGTGTTGTTTAAGAAAATTGGATCTGCTGAGGCTTACCTTTGCTAGCAAAACTGGGGTAAAACTTAAATGTTTGTTTGATTAGCAATGTGTTTGATGTAGATTATAACTATTGCTAGAACATACAGACGATCTTACTGTGGTCAGAAGGGAAGTTCTCTTCTGTCTTCCCCCAAGGCTCATAACTGTTTTTCATGGTAATGTCTGCTTTGGCCTTTGAGGGACACACATTTCAAAATGACTGTGTATGATCTACCAGAGTCACATTGTCAATGAGGAACTAAATGTACAGCCTCTCAGGCAGAGAATGAAATTACCTGCTATTTATTTATTTGTACATTAAAGCTTTTTTTCTGAATAAACTACATTCATTTCTTCACCCCTCTGAGATGTGATTTCTCCTTTGTAAGATATTTACTATTTATGTAAATGATTGTGATTGCAGAAACTAATCAAACCAAGGATGAAAGTAATCACAGCCTATAGTGTAGGGTATGGCTTCCTCGCTCAATTTCAGGCCTCATGTTTTCTTTCACTTCATTAAAATATATATGAACTCCATTCAAGAGCTAATTTGGGCAAAACTATTAGACTTCAGAAGTTTGAAGTTTATTTTCATTCACAAATGAGCTTGCTGAGTTTTAGGCTCACAAAGGTTATTTGTGTGCGTGGGTGGGTGGAGTGGCAGAGGGGGCTTGATGGTTGGTTTGCCATGACCTGTTGTTTTTATGACTACATCCTGTTACATAGTATTCCACAGGTGAATCAACACTAAGCACTTCACAAAAACACATGGACTAGTTAAACATTTTAAGGAGAACAGAGACCTTAGCAGACCAGTAGAGACAAAGTTGATGCCAGACAGTAGCTCATGGTTGGATAATGTGAAATGAGTTGATGGTCTCAGTCCAGCCCCTCGCTGAAAGGTGTCTAAAGGCCTGATAAAAAGTCCTTCCATTGATTCCAGTGGGCTTTGGATCGAACCCAGAGAGCACCATTCAATCTGTCTGGATTTTTGTGTCTTCTTAAATCATCTTTAGAAAAGCTCTAAACAGAAGGCTGCAGAAATACCCAGAGGGAATACAGATCCAGATAACTTTGAACTTTACCTATGAATCCAGCAAATTTCAGTAATTTACCATCACCAATCCCAAGCTTTTGGGAAACGTGTTGTGACTAAACTGTCACTTATGTCTACCAGTGTGTGGTGTCAGTAAAGGCTTTCTTCCTTGAAACTGCAATCCTGGATATCGAGTTATGCTCTGGACTGACTGATTGAATCTCTGGAATCTGCTTTCTTTGTGTGCTTTATCAGAGATCATCAGGCAGCCATCAGTGTGATTGACTGACTCCGTGCAAAGTGTCAGGCAAAAGTAACTGAAATGAAGTAAAATGTGTGACAACTAAAGAATAAGCAACAATCTGTCTCTTCAAATGAGCTGTTCTGTTGGCAATTTGACAAATTGTGCTGGTTTAACGGAAAGTTCTGCTGAATGTATGATATTACTTTATTAAAAATATTCTGTTGAGAACTGCTATTGTTTAAATTCTTCAAGACAAAGTGCTTAATGACATCAATACAAATCAAGTAAAACCGATCTAAAAATCCTGAGACTGTGGAATTCTTCTGAGATTATAGTCCTAAATATACTTGCAATTTTAACAGTAAAATAGATATCGAGTTCCATGATCTACGTAAGTTGTCATCTCTCTCCCCTAGCTGTCTGAATGCTGTGAAGCACTCTCCTTATGTGGGTCACATGCTCTTCCCAGCTCTGAATGAACATACAAGTGTCATCTATAGATGCCAGAGAAAACTCCCCCATCCCATCCAGAATCAATCTTACCAGCTGCTGGAAGGTTGTCCGGGGGGCCCCCTTGAGGCCAAAAGGTAGACTCAGGAACTCAAAGAGTGTGTCTACGCAGGGCTAAAAAACCCATGGCTGGTCCTGGTCAGCTGACACGGGCTCACAGGGCTCAGGCTTCAAGGCTGAAAAAATCTCTGTGACAGGTCTCTCCAAGGGTCGAGGGTCCCAGGGCTCAGGCTCCAGCCCGAGCCTGAACATCTGCACAGTGATTGTTAGCCCTGCAGCCCAGGTCAGCTGACCTGGGCCAGCAGCGACCATGCCATGGGCCTTTGAGCCCTGTGCAGTCGTACCCAAAGAGTCCTATTGGGGTGGTAAATGTTGATTTGAGCCTGGCATCTGAGTCCAAAGGCACCTGCCAATAACCTTTAGTGAGGTCAGCTGAGGTCAGGAATTGAGCCCTTCCCAACTTGTCCAGTGTTTTGTCTGTTCTAGGCATAGGGTGCACATCAGATGTGGTGATAGTATTGAGCTTTCTGTAATCCACACAGAATGTAATTGACCCATTCTTCTTAGGTACCAGTACAATGAGGGATGCCCATGGAGTATTTGACTTTTTGGATCTCCTCTAATTCCAGCACGTCAGTGACTTATTCCTCCAAGCCCTGGCCTGTTTTCTCAGTAACTCTGAAGGGGGAACGTTTAACCGGAGTCTTGACTCCCATCTCCCCACCACTCCCCCCCATCCCCCCCCCAGCAGACAGCAAGTGAGGTGCATCCAGGCTTACTAGAAAATACCTGTTGATAAGCCTGCAGCACCCCCACTCTCTGCTTGCTGTGTAGGGGTTAAGTGATCAGAGAGGGCTATGGAATTAGGGGGTGGGGGCTGGCCTGTATTTCTGCTACCAGATTGATGAGGGCATCCTCTCTCTCCTCCCAGTGCCTGCTCACAGCCAGGTCCAGTTTCTCTGTCATTATATGATTTCATCATAGTCACATTGGGCGCAGACAGCTCCATCAAACTGTTCACCTCACTGAGTTGTTTTATTACTTTAAAGGACTCATCTCAGATAGCCTGGAGCCTATTCCTCCCCACTGGAACGAGCACCATAACTCGGTCCCTGTGTCATATGTCCAACACCAGATTTTCTGTTTCTCTTGAGCTCTAGCTAGATTCTCACAGGCAAAACTCTTGAGTTCTGAGAGTTTTTCCCGGAAAGCCAATGTGCACTCCACCACAGACTCTCCTCTCAAGAGGCCATACCTTCCCACTCTGCCCTTATTAGGTCCAGGGGTCCCCATATCCTCCTCCGATAGAGCAGTTCAAAGGGAACATCTCACTAGGCCAAACAGCAGGTAAGGTAACCACATATCCCAGTCACTGGGGTGTTTGGTCAATGAAAGGTTTCAACTTCATCTTAAGGATTCCATTAAATCTCTCAACCAGACTGTTAACCTGGGAGTAGTAGGGAGATGACCGCAAGTGTTGCACACCACATTTCTCCCATAGCCCTTCATGCAGGGCAGACGTAAAGTTTTCCCCGAACAGTCAAAAGCTCATGGGGAAACTCTGCTCAGCTGAATATTGCTGTCAAGACATTGACCACCTTCTCTGCCTCTATGCCACCCATTATCCAGAAGCAGTAGCTCTGACCTCTATGATCTGCTACCACCAGAATATATTCCCCTGCCCATTAGCTTAGCCAGGGGGCCCCACAGTGTCCACAGCGACCCTCTGTGAAAGGGTTCCTCTATGATGGGAAGGGGGATCGGGGCAGCCTTGCCATTACCCCTGCCCTTTCCAACCCTCCGGCATGGGTCACAGGATTTACAGCATTTTTGCACTGCCTCAAAAACCCCAGGCCAGTAGAAATTCTGGAGTAAGTGCTGTTTGGTGTGCTGTATTCCCATGTGCCCTGAGAAGGGCATATCATTGGCCAGACTGAGTAGTCTAAGATGGTATGTTTGAGGTACCGTCAATTGTCTCTGTACCCCCATGATTCAACATTCCCAGGGGGCATCCAATGTCTGTAGAGTAGCCCCTGACTCCAGCTAAACCTTTCCAAGCATCCTCGTGCCAGCGGGCTGCCAGGGGAGTCTACTGCAGTTCTAGGCTGCTCCAGAGGGGGGGGAGGAGGTCAGTCAATTGCTCCTGCTTGACTTCCAAAGTGGGAGCATTGAGGTTCACCTCAGCTGATCAGTGAGGCCCATTCCCCTCCTTCCCAGGGAGGGCAGTGCAACAGCAGACTCTGCATGGCCCCAGGCCAGGCACTCTCACTGTCAGGCAGCAGCTCACAGCTACGTCTCAGCTTGCAGGTCAGAGTCAGAGCCCAGGGCTGTGGCTTTCTGCTTACATATAATAAATAACAAAATAATCTAAACTCATGCTAGATTCTAACATAGGGCCCCCTACTTCAACCTGGGGCTCTGGTAGGTTTTAGTCCTTCAAAACCTACAATTGGGTTTTCCCCTTGGTTACAAGTTCACGCATCTTAGATCCAAAATCAGAACAGAGACTGGGCAGATCAACTCTTTCTTTGTACAGCTGGGGCCTTTCATCTTGATCTTCTGTAACAAGTTATCATCAGACAAAGACTCTTTCCTCAGCGTGTAGTTTCAAAAGTTCGGGGTTTTTGCGTAACTGGAGTTGGGGAATTTGCATTAATTTCTCCCTAGGGATTCCCCATGAAATCTGCTTAATACTTATTGTCCCAAAAGTCTGTATTTGTCTGGCACGTAGTAAATATAGTCTCTTGAACTCCCACTCTTATATCTGTCACGTCTTGCCTCTGGAGAGGTTACATAAAATCCTGGCCCACAATAATACATAAACTTTATACAATAAAGTTTTTCAAGGATATTGCAGGAAATGACCATATCTGTCAAAGTAAGCATCTAACATTTTTGTGTAAAATTGATTTTTATCAGCTCTTATATTGTGGCTGTGCAGGAAGTAAAGAAAATGGTATGGTAGCACCTAGAGGTCACAGCCAAGATTGGATTCCCATTTTGTTAGGCACTTTCCACACAGATGGTGATAAACAGCCCCTGCTCCAAAGAGCTTACACTATAAATAGACAAGAAAAACAAAGGATGGGAAGGGAAACAGGTTCTTTTCCTTATCTGAAGCTTCCACAGATTTTTGATCCACTGATTTTGTTTTGAGTAGTGGATAGTCTGGTCAATCTAGGTTGACTTCTGTCAGTGGTTGATTCAAGTTTGGCTCTTTTTCAGGGAAAAAAATTACATGGTTTTGGACCAAACTTCTCTGCTTGCATGGTGGTAAGGTGAGGTCTTGAGAGGACGTATTAATAAGTCTTTTTTCCGTAAGTTTCAGACTTCGTTGCTCAGAGAGATAGCAGTGGTGTTGGAAGAACTTTGTTCCAAATTGATTTTCTTCCTGACTGGTGAAAGCCATTGGGAAGAACCAAGCCCAGAGTTGGGATGACTGTCATTTTTTCCCTAATGTTTCCTTAAAATTGTCATCTTTGCTTAAGTAAATTTCAATTGGAAGTTTCTTGAACAGTGGCCATGCTAATTTAGTATAACTGCAGCTCAAGAAACTAATTTGATAATCTGGACAATCATTGTTTCGTATCTGGGCTTGTCTACAAGGGAGTCTTATACTTGTATAAGCTAAAGTACGAATTTAAATCCGTATAGTTATACCATCATAACTCCTTGTGTGGACACTTATGTTTTGGTATGAGTCCCTATTTTCAGTTTAGTTTATGTTGCTTTGGAAGGGTTTTAAGCTAAACTGAAAAAAACCTACTCATTCCAGAATAAAAATGTCTGCATGTGGAGCTAAGCAGATATAGTTATACCAGTAAAACTATACTGCCACAATTATACTGGTATAGCTGGTAAAACTTTCTCATGTAGACAAGCCCTAATCTTGCATTTTTGGGTAAGATTGTTTTGAAGACGGTGGCAAATCACCTAACAATATCTAGATGCTTTAGGTTTCCTTTGTCCTTGTTAATCTGGTTTCAGACCTGGTATGGCATGAATACCACACTGTTTACATTGGCAATTGATTGGTTCCTTGCCATGCATGTGTATCAAGGGCTCATGCTGGTGGTATTAGGTCTGCTAGGTCTATTCAATACCATTATCCATCATGAGGTGTTGAGTCACCTGGGGATCACAGTGGGAGTGGACAGAGCTACTTTTAAGTAGCTCCATTCCTTTGTTTCTGAGAGATCCCTGAAATAGTGATGGGCAATTGTTCTTCCCCAATGGTGCTTGCATGTGTATTTCCACAGGATTTCATCTTCTCTCTCTTGATCAATATGTCTTTGCGCAGTTAGGAGTTAGTGTGCATTGTGGACTATAGTACCTTCAGTATGCTCCTCCTGCTTAGCTTGTGTGTGACTATTCTCCCCCACACCCCCACTTTCAATCTATTTCAATCACTGTGGACACTGAGTTATGACTCCATTTATTCTAACACAGAAGGTGTGGCTGAGTACCTTACTCAGTACCGGGTTGATATTAGAACACGGATCAAGGCCAGTTGGCCAAGGCTTAATGCGGGAAGGAGCAGGGGATGGCAGTAAACCAGGGAAAGTTATAGCAGAGATTCTGTCTGCTGATCTCAATGAGTCTTTGGGTTGCCATGTGTCTGGTTTTTGAATGGCACGCCTGCTTGAATAGGGACCCTGGCGGCTCTGGTCAGCACCGCCGACGGGGCAGTTAAAAGTCCGGTCGGCGGTGCTTGCGGGTGAAGGCAGGCTAGTCCCTACCTGTCCTGGCACTGTGCTGCGCCCTGGAAGTGGCCAGCAGGTCCGGCTCCTAGGTGGGGGGTCCATGGGGCTTCGTGCGCTGCCCCCGCACCGAGCACCGACTCTGCACTTCCATTGGCTGGGAACTGCAGCCAATGGGAGCTGTGAGGGTGATGCCTGTAGGCAAGAGTAGCGCACGGAGCCTCCTGGCCCCACCACCTAGGAGCCGGACCTGCTGGTCACTTCCAGGGCACAGTGCAGCGCGGTGCCAGGACAGGTAGGGACTAGCCTGCCTTAGTCCTGCTGTACTGCTGAGTGGGAGTTGCCCGAGGTAACCCCCAAACCCAGAGCCCCCTTCTGCACCCCAAACCCCTCATCCCTGGCCCCACCCCAGAGCCTGCACCCACAGCCCAGAGCTCATACCCCCTCCCGCACCCCAACCCCCACCTCAACCTGTAGCCCACTCCTGCACTCTGAATCCTTTAGCCCCATCCCCCAGCCTGGAGCTTGGATCCCGAACCGCATTCTGCACTCTAACCCCCTGCCTCAACCTGTAGCCCCCTCCCACACTCTGAATCCCTCGGCCCCACCTCCCAGCCCGGAGCCTCCCTCCTACATCCCAAACTTCTTATCCCAGGCCGCACCCCAGAGCACGATCCCCCCTCCCACACCCCAACCCCCTGCCTCAACCCACAGCCTCCTCCAACATTCCGAATCCCTCGGCCCCACCTCCCAGCCTGGAGCCCCCTCCTACATCTCAAACCCGTCATCCAGAGCCCGCACCCCCCATTAAAGCCCCAGCCCAGTGAAAGTGAGTGAGGGTGGTGTAGAGCGAGCCACCGAGGGAGGGGGAATGTAGTAACCAGGGCCTCAGGGAAGGGGCAGGGCTAGGGCTAGGGTGTTCGGTTTTGTGCGACTAGAAAATTGGCAACCCTACTGAGTCTGTGTCTGATCTGAGTTTCCAGTTAACTCCTAGCAGCTGTTAGATCAGGTAGCAGCGACAACTGTTTTGTTTGTTTGTTTGTTTTGTTATTCCTCCCCAGATGCAGACATTGCTGTTATGTCACGAAGCAGGGAATTGAATTTGGGATCTCCCAAGTCCATATCAACTCACAGTTGGGTTATACTAGTGCATGCTACATGGGATAGAACCTTTAAATCTCTTTAGAAGCTGAAGTTAGTGTGGAATGTAACAGCCTGTTTGTTACGCAAGGTATCTCACTGAGCGTGTTACAGGAGGTACTTTGTGATCTGCACTGGCTAGGTGGTGTTTTTGTCCCATAAAGCACTTTGAGAGAGTGCCTCTCTCCCCATGTGATTCGGATATTGCATTTGGGATCAGTGGAGATTCTCAAGCTGGAGCTCCTGCTGTTGAAAGGGAGGTATTGCTGGCTTTAGAACTTGCTTCCTTGATTTGAAATAGCACATTTACGTTGACCTTCAGGGCACAAACCAAAGCCTATCCTCCTCTTGGGCTTTGGGGAGGAATGGTAAATAGAGTAAGTGTGGTTGTTATCTGGGGACCATGCGGGATTTCTATGATCATTTGGCAGGTTTACTTTTGTTATACGGTGAGGATTACCCACTGGGTTTGTCATTTTGTTCTGTAGTTTGTGCTTTAAAAAAACCTGCTAAAAGTTCCTAGGTCCTGCAGTAGACACTTTTAATACATAGGTTGAAATAATAATAAAAAGAATCATAATGGATCCTTAGTGAATGTATTTCTTGGAAGTTAATGTATCTAAGGCAGATTTATGAAACCATACTACTTGAATTCAAACCACTGTGTGGAAATATTATGTTATTGCTTTGCTAGTTATTCCCTTTCTTTACTGTACATCACTAGATTTATGAAATCCATAGATCTTCTCTTTAAACAATCCCTCAAACCTCAGATTACAAATTAGTTCCTTGAAATATCAGCTGTATATATTCTGCATTTAATAAATTCAGTTATTAAGGAAGCAAAAAAAGCTTATTCAGTTACTGTGGATCAGACATCGCAGTGAGTTAGATGAAGCATGAAGTTGATCAATAAAATCTATTTTATCAGCATTTCTTAGCAATGAACTTGGATGTTTTAAAAACCACCAAACCTAGTCTAAATAGGTTTTTCAGATGATGTGACTTGAAATGCTAAGGATATTATAAAACAAACAAAAAATGTCCTTTGCATTAAATTTGTGCATGATCAGGGGATTTACATTATGTATGAACTGCAATTTGCATTTCATTCCAGGGAAAAACTATATGAAATACATATTTGTGTATACTGAATGGGTTTGAGTGAGAAATATGGATCCCATGAGTGAGAGAAGCAACATAAAATTAACATACACAAAGTTTTTATGTATCTAATCTTAAAGTTGCATTGCAAACTAATGACGACATGGGAATCCAGAGTCAGATTGATGGCTTGTACCTTTTTACCTCCTTCCTCACCCAAGAAGATTCTTTACATTCTGACTCAACTTCTGTAGTAAAAAACTTTTCATTATTTCCTTGGTAGTAAACCTTTCTTCCACTTTTATGGCCCAGTGTCCTAACTACTGCCATTCTTTTGGCTGGAGACTAGACACAAGGCTCTCCTCAATGCTGCTGCTTTGACGATTAGACATATCATAATTGGGCAATGCAAGACTCCTTTCCACCAGGAGCTGAGCACCCTGCTTCCATAATACTCTGTGATCTATGGAATGAGGCCCAGATTCTCAGAAGTATTTAGGCACCTAACTCCCATTAAAATCAATAGAAGGTAGGCACCTAAATATCTTTGAAGATCTGGGCTTGAGAGTGGAAAATTTGGGATTTGATCCTAGACATCAGCAGGGCTTTGGGAAAATTTCCTATTCACACCAGCAGGCTTTGGATCAGAACCCTAGTGGTTAATGCTTTTGGCTGCCATTGTCAAGCTTTTATTCCCAAAGTAGGTACCTAACGAGGTGGCCTATAACTTTATAACATAGCTCCTATTAACTTCAAAAGAAGCTGTGTGCACTCAGGATGTTGGACAGGCCTCTTGTTTAGGTGCCTATATTGTGATTGCTCCCACTGAAGCCAGTGGTATGGGCTCGGACTGTTAGGTTTCTGTCTTCAGTCACCTCCATTTTGAACATATTGGCCTTCATAGGAAGTACAGTACTTACCCATTTTGAGACCCAGGCAGTACACAGCAATGTAGTATGTTAACATTTTATTGTAACTTTGCCTTAATAAAAAGTTTTTTTTTTAAAAAGGTGTAGCCAGCAATACCTCCTGCCAGTGATCTCTGACCTGCACAAGGCTGCAGCAGTGACCAGTGTTCCTACGGGGCTGCTATTGCTGCAGGCAACACTATCTGACACCCACCCTGTGCTTTTCATTGCCTGCAGGCAGGGGTGCTGGAAGTAAGGGTACTGGGCGTGCGGCAGCATCCCCTGGCTTGAAGTGATTTCCATCATACTGTATATGCGGTTAACAGTTTTGTTCAATGGCTTTCAGCCCCCCCACTATAAAAATTGTTCCAACACCACTGCCTGCAGACCAATTATGGCTGAGTCCTGCCTGGATGCACTTGGAGGTTTCCGGGGGATGGTGTGCCTGGCAGCTCCCCCACACTCCGGTGCACCCACACAGGAGCCGCCTTACTCAAGCCCAGAGATGGCTGTGAAGTGTAGCATATACCCACAACTACCTTATGCGATGCTGTACTTAGAAAATAAATTAATAGGTGCACCAGATGCTGCTCATCTGGTATAACTCTCAGTACAGGTTCATTAGCTTCAATGGCGCTACCGCAGTTTGAGCCAGATGCGGATCTGGCCCATGTTTTTGTGTGTGTGTTCCATTCTGGGACATTGTACGTTGAATAGGTGTTTAAAATGCAAAGATGTCTTTAGAATGAGGACAGAACACTTAGGGAGAAAAAATGTTAATATTTGACTTCCATTTAGTTTCAAAACTTCTTTGGGATTAAATGGATTCTTACAGTGTCTAGGGCTGGTATCTCTTCCAGCCCTCAAAAAGGGCAGCAGTCTTTTTTAGAGTGAGCTTTGCATTGTCCCATCTCCCTCATCTGCTCCATTGCAAATGTATTTGAAAGGGTTTAAAAAAAGACACTTTTGATTCCTTGCATAGTGATTTCCAGTCAGACTGAGTTTCCTTATGGGATATGGTTTGTCAAACACCTGTCAGTCATTTAATCTTTGCTTTGTTGAATTCTGAAAAAAGGTATAGGATCCTGCTTTCAACCTGGTGCTTTAAAATGCTTTTACCCATCAGGAGTGGAATTTTTTTATGAGACTCTTTGGCTCCTGTAGCCTTTTCTCGATATGGATCAAGGCACTTCAGGCTGACCATAGAGCAAGGGTCAGGAAGGGGGTGAAGAAGAGATGACCATCATGGGAGTCCTTTTCCTCCCTTAGTATTTATTTTAATAATAGAGCATCTGACAGTTACAAATAACCACTAAGAGCTGCACGACTTCTAAGATGAAGGGAGACCTTACAAATGGAGCAGCTCTGTGAACTTCATATGTACGACTTGTCCCAATCTTCTACTGAATGTTCTTTTGATTACTGGGAAAATTGAAAATATTTTTACTGCCTTTGGAAAATAAGGGGAGAATGATGTTTGATAGACCTAGTGTGAAATACAGTATTGTGCTGTTCTATAGGTACAATACTTCTAGGGTTATCCCGCACCCTTGTTACATCCACAATGCAGTGCTCATGGCCTCTTAGTATATAGAGTGCTTTGCTGAACACCACCGTGATGGAGGCGTTCCACAGCAAAATGTTAACTTTGTTTTAGATGAAAAATGTCTCGATTTAGAATTTTTTCAACAGAAGAAAGGGGGGGCACACTTTTTATGGGAAAAATTTTGGCGTGTTCTGGCAAGCTCTACTCTGTTCTTTCTTTTTCAACTCTTTTTGTCGTGGCAGTCATCTTGGCAAATGAGTCTGTTCCACAAAATTCAGATCCATGTGCATCCTAGAGTTAAGGTGTTGAGGTAAGCTGGTTTTGAGTTGGTTCTATTTCTGTCTTAATTTAATACTGGAGGTAGTAAAATGTGCATAAAAGGCAGTTCAGTCCTGAAGCCTTAAAATTCCACCTAGTGTGCTAGAAGGGAGAATCTTTTTCACAGGAACTCAATATTGTTCAATGGAATTCCCCCTGCGGGACAGAAAGTGCCTTCCAGGACAAGCGATATTTTTAAGGTTAAAGGATTTTACCTATATCAATGCTGCCTAAGTCAGTGAAGCCTTTCCAGTTCTTCTGACAACCTCTTTCAAACACAAACAGTCTTTCAGATTGTAAGCTCTTTGGGGCAGGAACTGTCCTTGACTGCATATGTGTACAATGCCTACCACAGTGGGGCCACCGTGTGACTCAGGCCTGTAGGCACTATAGCAATATAAATGTTGGACAATAATAAATACTTCCCAGCACTGCATTTCAATTTAGGGGAAAAGATGCACCCCTAGTGAACTGTTTGTTTCGTTTCATGCCTGTATTTGAAGCTGGTATTTTGAATTTTGTAAATGCCATTTATACGGGTTAGTCAAGGCTTGGTTACTCTTCATGACTAAATATTTGTGAAGCATGATACTTCTCAATGCTGTTTTTAAGATCGATTAGGCAGATGCTGTCTTTTTCATCTCTTGTCAGATAATGAGTAGGAAATAATGGGTGAAAAAAGAAAAATCTTTCTGGTACAAGTAGTGTTAATACAGAAAAGCACACCATGTGACAGAAGATATGAGGACAATATAGCCAGGTAAAATAGTCTATAGCTTGTTACTCTGGGAAGCAGCTTATATGTGTACAGTGTGGCACCGGAGAAACATTTCAATTGTAGCTTTTGATCGTTTGAGCTATGGAAGACCCTTGTGACTACGAGTATGCCTTTTCCTCTCAGAATTAATCATTGAACTTTTAGTTTAGCAATTTTTAAACTCTGCATAAACTCTAGCACTATATAAATGCCATTTAGATGTAAATATTTTAATCACTTAAAAAAAAAAGTAGTATTCCCTAGTCACAAAGCAAAGGTTACTGAATATTTCATGTCAGCTCTGTGTTTAACACCTGCAGTGTAAGTTTCACCTCCAGGCAAACCATACTCCTGGATAGGAGACAAAGGTAATACATGATTATGATTTCATGTTTATCCTGCATGATTAATTTCTTCTCTTGATATTGAAATTAACCTGAAGATTTATCAGTTTCAATTTGTTAAGCCAATAATGTCCCTCTCCCTGGAAGTAATATATTAAGCGTGACACACATCAGACTTTTAACATTTCTCTTCTCCAAGTTCCTGTTTACTTGGGAAGGACTAGTGAGTGGAATCAATTGGGTGCACATGTTCACAAATCCCTAGCACAGAAGACATTAGGGTAAAATAAACTTCTGTGTGGTTTTGAGGTCTAACCTGCTGAGATGGAATATTCTCTGTCTCCTCTAATACATCATAAGACATTCCTTACTAATATACTGTGCCATGTGCTATCAGGGCAGTGTAAAATATGACCTCAGGAACTTGATATTCTTTTATGCCGAGGGCTAGAAAAGATGTGGGTTCTTTACTTACTGAAAGAAAAATAACACTCTTCTTACTTAAAATTCAGGAATATGCTCGTGCTTACTGGCAGGGGTAGGTTTATTAAGTTCAAAAACAAGTGTTGTTGAGAATATAATATTTCCTGAGTGATTAGAGAGAGGCAATCACTTACTTTTCCTGTATGTTTGAGCAAAGGGAAGCAACTAAATGAATTTTGGCCAAAATCGGAGTGCCTAAAATTAGTTTCCTAAATTCCTATTGCCGGCCTTAGTGGCCTGGTTTATAAAAGTGCTAAATATGTGCAGCTCCCATTGACCCTGGTGGGATTCGTAGGTTCTCAACACTCCTGAAAAACATGTCGCTTCTATTTAGGTACCTAATTATGCATTTAGCTACCTGACTTTAGGCACCTAGGTGTCAGAATTTTGGCTACTACTTCAGTGACGCTGTTTCTTAAGCACGTTTGAATTTCTTGAAACTAGTCTTCCACTTGTTTAAGAGGAGCATGACCCTGTGAGTCTGCAAGGAATGTCTTTTATCTTTAATTAAACACAAAAATACAGTACTGTATCCTTCTTGTTCCTATAGTGGGCCTGCATTCCTAGGACATTTAGAAATGTCCCGCATCCCGGATGAGCCCTTGTTTTTTGGGGGGGAGGGATAGCTCAGTGGTTTGAGCATTGGCCTGCTAAACCCAGGGTTGTGAGTTCAATCCTTGAGGGGGCCATTTGGGGATCTGGGGCAAAAATTGGGTATTGGTCCTGCTTTGAGCAGGGGGTTGGACTAGATGACCTACTAAGGTCCCTTCCAACCCTGATATTCTATGATTCTATGATTCTATGAAACCTGCCATTGACACTAATGGAAGGCTTGTATGTGCAAGGGAGCCCCATTACCTAGACTGGAGCTGATATCATGACTTCTTATCTGTTTGCAATGTGCCTAGGACAGCATTAGCCTTATGTAAATAATAAGGCAATATTAGCACAATACCATGAAGTTACTGTGGTACAGGACATTAAGTTCTCTCTGTGAGAAGTGCTGCCCCTTGGGTGTCTGTTTCAATATTTTAAATGTTAATTTATTAGAAGACAAAATGAGTAAATGGAGAAAAATAAGTTTGTGCAAATAATCATTTTGATGAAACAAGGAAGAGTACTGTCTCACTCTTCTTCACTTATTGCCAAAAAGAAACATTAAACTATAACCATCAAATACTTTAGCAGTTGCAGGAAACATGCAGTGGACTTCTGGAATCTCATTTTATGCTGAAGGTTGTCTCTCTGCGTCTGTAAGTTTTCCTTACTTACTAAAAGGATCCACCTTGTACTGTAGCTCATCTATGTAAACACCCTCTACCGTTGTACTTGTCCTTTTTCATAACTCATGTTGATCTGAATTTATCTCCTGCCTCAGTGGCGTTTGTTTATGGAAGACATGGTTTTTAATGTACAAGGCAGCCTTGCATATTGTCAGAAAGAGCAGCTGGACTTCAGTCTATCTAAATAGGGTTTGATATATATTGGATGAATGTACCATTTGGTGAAAGGCAAGAATTGATGCTTTTTATGATGTTTTGACCATGCTAGTGAAATTTTGATATGGTGCAAAGGCTGGGATGTTGCTGCTAGCGTAGGTTGGAAGGACAGTCAAGCTCTCTTTATATATGGTACTGTATTGATTCTGGTAAGTCATCTATGGTACTTCTAATTGGTAAGGTTATTCTTTTATTGGTTTGATCCAACACTGTAAGTCTGTTAATGACACTAAGTCTTGTATTGCATTTTATTCAGATAGTAGAAATAATTATGCATCTTAACAGATAGTATTGTATTTGGAAGAAAAATACTGTAAATGGCAGTTTATGTATTTGTCAAGTACATTGAATTTCTGCTGATAGTTACAGTGGGCTTTTGCTGCAATAGTTGTTTTATACTTTGCACATACACATGTGCACTTTTGAGCTATACCCATTTCCCTGATATAATTGTGTTATGCATTTGTAAGTACCAGTGCCTGGCTGTTATCCGCAAAAATAAACAGATAATTCAGGCAGATCGGTGATCTAATTCTACCAAAGTGGCTACTGTAGGCATCTCACACACTTCCCTCAGGAGGGGAATGCTGGCTGCAAACTAGTCAGTGAAATAGCTGGATTGTAGGCTGCTTTCCTCAGCATCTCAGATCTATGGCTTATGGTGCTCTCGGGGTCTGGCACTATCCAACTGTCCAGGCACATAGCCCAGAATGAGGCAATAATTAAGCTAACAAAGGCTCCTGCTCTCAAATTAAAGTCTCTCTTCCTCCTCCAGTTTCCAGGAAGTCTCTTGCTGGTGCCTCTGGGTTCAAAACAAGTGTTTTCCCGTGCGGGGCACGAGTATACAATTGCCACTATGTTCTGCATGGACAATGATAAAAGCAAAGGAGCTCTCTTATGGGTTACAGATGGTAATGCATCTTCTGCTGTGGCCTTAAGAGCAAAGCAAATTTCTTCTTCTTTGCATGGGAAATACATGAGAGCTGGGAAGAATGGCATTTAAAAAAAATTTGTTTTCTGGGGGAATTTTGTTTTCTTTGAAATTTTCCAGTAACCTTTGGTAATTATCTGACTGCCAGGGATCTAAGTAACTGAAAGACTAGGCAGTTGCTGTCCAAGTTCAAGCAGCTTTCGTTATTGGAATCTAGATATAAAGCTGCAATCAGCAGGGTGATCCGTATTCTACAAGCACAGGGAGTGTGGTGTATGTAATAATCACTTTGTGTATATTGTAGCTTGTTGAAGTGGTTAGAAAAACCAGCAGCCTTTTTAGTCCAGCAGTCAGCTTAGTTAGGGTTTCAGCTTGTAACATTATCTCAGAAGCAGCAGATCAAAACAGCTGTTGGGGAATCTCTGCATACTCCTGTTTGCAAGGAAATTGCACCTGTAGTTGTTTGCTTTTCAGTGGGTAGGTTGAGGTTGGGAGAACAAAGCCACTAAAAGAAGAGAGTCTATGACAGACCATTATATTTTTCATTCTTCCCCCCTCCCCTTGTGCTATAAATAACTTGCGTGTAGCATCCAACCTGTAGAGAAACACACAAAATCCACTGCATCCTGCACCACAGGGATGATAGTACTTGGCTTCATCTTTCTTGAGCATTTTATTTTGGTTCTGATTCTGCAGTCCTCACTCATTGAGTAGTACTTAGTTGCGTGTAATCCCAGCTCAACAGGAATACTATGTGTTCATCACAATATCCATGTGTGTATGTATAAGAGTTCCTAAAAGAAAACACAAAATAGAGTAAAATCAGATTAACCTATTACCATGATCCATACATGACTGTCTACTAAACGCTATTATCCTGACATGATGCCTATTCTTAATTTATGCAAACTCTTGATCAGCCAAACAGATTTGGTGTTCCCAAGTGATTCCAATGTACAGAATTCTACTGTTTATCAGTATAAGTAAATAAACTCATGTCAGGGTTAAATTATACATGAACATGCCCCCCAGGGGTAAATGTGAGCAGATTGGCCTATTTGTTTAATCTAAAGCATGTATTAATTTAGGCCAGGATTGTCAAATATGGATGTCTAAAATTATGCTCCTAAATTGCTATTTAGGTACTTAAATAAAAATGGCCTGTTTTTTACTGGATACCTGCAACTCCTATTGTTGGGTGCTTAAAATTCAGGTCACGTTTATGTAGTTACCTAAAGATGGATTTAGGAGCCTAATTCTGGGCACTCATTTTTTAAAAGAAATCTTGATTTCTCTATCTAAATGCTGTTAAAAAGGTGGTAGTATCAGAATCTATACCCTGAAATGCCGTTATTTCTCTGCATCCTCTCATGAACACAGGAGTGTATTGATTTATAGGTTCTAAGATTTCATAGCTGGGGCACTGCTATTGGGAATACTCTGCCCTCACCACTTCTCTCAAGCTGCATTGTCTCTGTCAAGCTGCATTGTCTCTGTTGAGCGTAGGGAGGGTCATGGAAAATGAAGTCACCTGTCAGGCGGCTTGGTTAAGAGCTTTGTGAATTAAGACCAGAACTTTGAAATTAGTTCTGAAATGAATAAGGAGCACTCATGAGCACAGACATGACGTACTCACCTTGACCTTTCCTTACCCCGTGTGGTTTCATAGTCATACACTTTGCTGCAGGTTGACAGACTTGGGCTCTGAGAGACCAGCTGTGAAACCAAAGTCCACCGGGGAGTTTGCTCCATTGAGAATGTCCTGCTCCTAGTTTCCTTAAAATCAAAAGTAGGGAGGTGCTATCCTAACAGCTGTAGCAGCCCATTGCAAGAGAGGCGATCTCTAAGCTGGTTAGGACCCAATTCTCTTAGGCTTCATAGATCAATGTCAATGTCTTCCACTGTACCTAAAAATAAATAGGAAGGTAGTATGGCCATTGGAGAACTGGTCTGATGTGGGTAGCTGCATTCTGCGCTGACAGGAACTTCCTCGTGGTCTTCAGGGGCCGGCATCTGTAGAGTTCAATGCATTAATCCACCCTGGAGGTCCTAAAGCATGAATAACTGTAAAGATATTTCCAGTTTTCTGAGGCTTATAAGAGCATGGCTGAGTGGAAGTGGAAACCTTAAATCAAGGCAACTCTTCTTTTTGAACAGTTCAAGCAAATGGGTCTTGGTGGTGGCAGTCAGTGTGGTAATAAAAACCTCAGTTACATCTATTGCTCGATGTAGCAAGGTGTGGGGGGAACCTCACAACGGTGCACAGAATTAGGGTTCTTTAGCAGGGACAGAGCAGAGAGACAAAGAAAATTAATCACTCTCATTGGGAGCAGTACAGATTTCAGCTTAACTTGTGTGTCCTGTGGTGGGGTGGTGGTGGTGGTGTTGTTGTAGATGTGTAGAGAGAATTACTTGGCAAATGTGGATACCAATAAAGAAAAGCTTTTCCAGAGGAAACATACTGTCAATGAAAACAAAACGCAGCGACATCAGTTATAAAATTAAGGGACATACCGACATAACAGATAGTAGCCAAATATGGTCCGCATACCAAATACAATCCTTGGAATTCTACAATTTAAGTTTCTGTTTGATCTTTAATATGGATGTGTGGGTCACAGAGACAGTAGGTCCTAGATGTAGAGGCAGTTTGAATCTGGATGGAGTATTGAATGCTGGGATTTGTAGTTTTGGGGACTATGGCCTCACTGGATCTATAGTCTCTGTGAACCACATTTCATTGTTAAAGCTGAGGGCAGAGGTCATCTGTTTTATACAGATTGCTGTAAGTATAACCTTTGGACTTCTAAAAATATGCTGATGTGGCCCTCAGTTAGACAGAGTGTTAATGTCCTTTGAGATAAAGAATTGAAAATAAAAGAATATGATCTTAAATTCCGATATTTATTTGAGGAAGGAAAACATTCCTGGCTGTCAGTGCTATGTGTTTAGCAGAACTTTCTGAAATGAGTTTAGTTAGCTTCAGGCTCATATGGGAATTTAAAAAGGTCAGTCTCTCAGGAAAGTAACTGACAAGTAGACAATAATTTCTTCAAACAGATCTCTCTCTGTTTTGTCCAAAGAGTAATCTGTCAATCAGTTTCCATTCCCTTCTCTTCCATCAATGTGATGATGGCAAACTAATTGTAGGTATTACATCACACACTGATGAGCTCACGTTTGCTGCTCTGCAAAAACAAGTTTCAAGTGCCTTGCAAATTATAATTCTGGTGAGGACTGTGTTCACCCTTAATATTTTAAATCTTTATGAAATCATGAGCAGGAATTAAATATTAAGAAAATGAACATTTATCTCTTGAAAGGAATAGTGGCGGAACCCGTTTTACACTTAAACATTTGTTTTTCCCATTAACCCTTTTCATTGCTGGTATTTTACTGCTGAGCTGACCTTTCCTAATAAGATTTTATTGAAGTCA
Source organism: Macrochelys suwanniensis (assembly GCA_033296515.1). Lineage (NCBI taxonomy): Eukaryota > Metazoa > Chordata > Testudines > Chelydridae > Macrochelys > Macrochelys suwanniensis. The sequence continues at coordinate 116,148,504 of CM065779.1, forward strand.
GCAGAAAGCAGGTATGTACCTGATTGGTTTAGTAATATGGCAGGTATATTCTGGTAGGCTAGCAATAGTATGCTCTACTGTAGACAGAACATAGTTCTGGGAGCTAGGAACTACTGATACCAGCTCTTTTAGTGACTCACTGTGTTGCTTTGAGGAATTGATTTAGCTCCTGTGCTTATTGAATTGGTAGAGTTTTGCACTCATGTCAGTGAGTAGGATCAGTGCACAAGGAGCAAATTAGTTATGTGCATGATGTGTCACAGTGCGGGAGAAATAGGGTTTGCCTTCCTCAGAAGCATTAGGTAGGAAGCAGGTTATCAAGGTCTGATCTGCTATGACAAATCATGTGTTCAAGGGGATGCAGAAAAATAGGAGGAACTTGCCATAACGAAGTCAACTTTATGCACTTCTTGTAAACTAAAACAACATATGTAACTCTAGGTCTACCTATTTGCCAGTTTCCTCTCATGGTTTCATTCAGCCTTCTTCCCTAAAACCTCACTCTTGCATCACTCACATATCACGGGCCATCAAGGAAATAGACTTAATTTGTTCTTTATGGATAATCTTTTCATAATCATTTGAACACTTGATGAAAAACAATCACCATGTAACTGTTGTATAATGTGGGAATACACAGCTTGGTTGACATTTGGTACCTATAGCGTACAGAATTAATGCCCCAATTCAGCAAAGTACTGAACCGCATGAGTAATCTCACAGACTTAAAGTTCCTTGCTGAATTGGGACCTGATTCTCATTTACACTAAAGCCCAATGTTATGCTTGCTATAGGGCCCCTTTACACTGCCAGAGTTGTGTGACGTGGTCTTAGTATAAATGAGAATCAAGCCCTAAATATGTTACAGGAATGAAGAAATGTCGATTCTTGAAAATGTTTTTTTTTCCTTGAGGAAAAATAGGTTTTTTCCCCATCTTCATTATACCCCATGACCACATTTAGCTTTCTTCATAAACTCTGTGGGGATCTCAGACCCCTTCTTACCAAAGATGTGAATCTACACATTTTACACAGTGGAATATCTGGCCAAATGTTTGCGTGCTGGCCCATACAGGAAATCCTTGCAATGGCACCTCACGTGTATGATCGTTTCTCCCTATCATTCAATAAGACTTCTACATTAGTATTTACTTCCAAAATAGATGGAAAATAGAGAACAGTTAAAATGCAAATTTTAAAACTCTGGTTTAATTCTGCTCACCTTCCTCGCATAAACTATTCAACTGCAGTTAGCAGGACTACTCAGGAGTACGGTGAGTGGGTTTTGGCCCTTGCACAGTTCTGTATCTGGTATAAAAGCGTTAGTTATACTCAAAAGGCTCCAAATCTGGAGCTTGGCTGAAAAAATGAAGCTTTTCAGGTCTGATTCTTCACTGTTAGCCAGTGCAACCCCAGCTCATTTCAATGGGAATTGCACTGGTGTAAATGAGAGCAGTATGTGGGTCTTAAAAACACTGTTATGGTTTGGGATAAACCTCTTTGAAATTGGGGGTGTAACCATTGCCCTTTTAAAATTGTTATAAGAAGCCATTAAGCTGCTCTATATTATAATCAGGTAGGTGAAACAATAACAGCCTCCACCCCAGACACAATCATATGTCACCACCTAAAACAACGGCACATGTGGACAGAGGAGTTTTGCTGACTACTGATTTGTAATTTGTGTGTCTGAGAGAAACAGCGAAAAAGACCAAAGGAGGTGAGAGAGAAGGCAGCAAGGAAGCACCAGACACACAAACACTGAGAGCCTGAGCCTGAGTAAAAGCTGAGAGACAGCACATTTTTAGGCCATGTGCTGGCTGAAAGGGGTTTGGAACTGTGAGCTAAGCAACCGTCTCCAGTTGTTTGATTCTTAATGTGTTCAGGGAAATAGAACTTTTTGTACATTCATTGTAAATAAACAGAATTGCATCAAAGATACCCACCGCCACCATCAATTTCTCTTTCTCGTGGAAACAACCTGCAGGGATCCAAACTTTGGCTGACAGCTCAGGTTAAAAAATAGAAGAGAAACAGTATCATTTTTTGCTGCGTAAACTGATTAATGGACCTGTGACTTATTACAGAGCAATGAAACAGATTCTCGAAAGATAAGGATCTGCGTCATTAACATGATTCACTGTTATCTTATTTTTTCCAAAACCCTAATCTGTTTGGAGTCTCTTTTTGTATATTAGATCAGTCTAAAAAACTTAAATAGACAATGGTTACGATATTGAAGTCTGAAGTGCTCATTTAATTAAACATAATGATCTGTACAATTCATTTTTAAGCAGATTAACTAATTCTTGTTAATCAGTGGGCAACCTGAGCCGACATGAATATTTCTAGGACCAACTGTCATGGAAAACTCCTGTGTTCCCTTTATTCCATTTGTATGTTTCTCCATCTTCTCACTGCTCTTCTCTTCCTTCACTAAACAACAAAATAACGTCCAGTGTCTGGTCATCTAGTGGTGCCTGGCAGCATTGCCTCCCCTTTGCCGCTAATGAGTGTACTGACTGCATTGCTGCTGAGATTGTCATCCCTGGTTGGTGCAGCATGTGTGTCACCATGCAGAGCCTGGCAACAGCAAAAAAGCCAGAAGCAAGGTTTACATCAGGGAGCACAATATGGAGTGCAAATAATTTAAAAAAAAAAAAAGTGGGGGAAAACCCCCAAATGGTTGCCATGGCGATGTCAGGACTGTCCAGGGCACCTTAAAACATCCAGGCTTTTGGAGTTATTCCATTCTAATGCCTTCTCTGCTGCTGACAATACAGTTATTTCTGCTGTGTGAAGTAACATCTGTAGCCTAGGATGTCAGTTCAGGAAATCAACTGTGTATGCGACTCCCCAGGAGGCATGGTCTGATGATCCTAACCCAGGGATGGGCAAACGTTTTGGCCCGAGGGCCACATCGGGGTTGCAAAACTGTAGGGAAGGCTGTGCCTCCCCAAACAGCCTGGCCCCCTCCCCCTCCCACTTCACGCCCCCTGACTCTCCCTCTCAGAACCCTCCACCCATCCAACCCACCCTGCTCCCTGTCCCCTGACTGCCCTGACCCCTATCCACACCCTGGGACAGGCCCCCCGGGACTCCCATGCTTACCAACCCCCCACGTTCCCTGATCGCTCCCCCCCCCAAGAACCTCTGCCCCGTACAACCACCCTCTGCCCCCTGACTCTGCCCCTTATCCAACCCCCCGGCCCTGGTCCCCTTACCATGCCACTCAGAGCAGCATGTCTGGCAGCCACGCGGCCGGAGCCAAACACGCTGGCGTGCTGCCCTGCAGGAGTGCGCAGCCCTGCCACCCAGAGTGCTGTCTGCGCGGTGGCGTGGCTGAGGGGGAGGGGGTAGCAGGGGAGTCTGGGAGCTCAGGGGCCAGACAGGACGGTCCCGCGGGCCGTAGTTTGCCCACCCCTGTCCTAATCCAAAAACTCCTGAGTTCTAGTCCTCACTGTGAGACACTGACTCCTTCTGTACCCTTAGACAAGTCACTAAGGGCCAGATTTTTAGAAGATGCAGATAGGCTCCTAGTGAGATTTTCAAAAGTGCCTTAACACCTAATGTACACTGATTTCACAGGGAGTTAGGCAGGCACCAAGGCACTCTTGCAAAATTGCCTAGTGGGATTTTCATCTTTAGGCACCTAAATTCCTTTAAAAATCTGGGGTCTTGGTCTCTCCACCACAATTTCTCCAACTATAAAATGGATATAATAATTCTGAACCTACCTCAAAGGGATGGAGTTAGGATTAACTAGTTAATGTCTGGAAAGTGTCCCAAGGATTAAAAGTACTTTCAATTCAGAGTACAAGAGGTTTACAGTATTCATTACACCCTCACAAGGTTATTGTGAAATATATAGAGCTGGTCCCGAAAAGTTAGTGATGAAGCAGTAAGTAGGTTGCTCAGTCTCCCGCTAAGGAAGTAACAGCCTCTTGACTGGCAGGACTCTAGAATCCTACAAAGCAGGACACAAACTTGCAGAATTCATAGGTTAAGTGAAACGAATTAGCAAACAAGTACTTATATTTATGTGTAACCTTGTTAAGATTATATCCTGTCCATCTTAAAACTGTCGTTATTAGATGTATTTAATCTTTGTGACACATGGAACAGTATATTATGTTTGACAGTTTCTAAAGTAAGAAGGACGAGAAACTCTAATTGGAATGCTGGCATTGTATAATAATGCTGAGCATTTTTTATCTTCAAAGGGCTTTGCAGATGCTCGCTGGCTAATCCCCACATCCCCCTGGTGAGGAAGGTAAATTTTATCCTTATTTTACAGATGGCGAAGCTGAGATGGAGCAAGAGTGAGTGGATTAGAACTCTCATGTTCCTGGGTTCTAGTAGTCTTGTGTTAAAACACTGCCCCCCTCACACCCTGTTCTGTTTCGGTTCTTATGCTGTGCGCATCACCCTGGTATTTGATCCTTCACATATGAAGTCACCTTCACTCTACTACCAGTGTCATGGAGTTCTGTGGGAGTCATACGTAATAATAGTCATTACAAGTAAATTAAAATGTGTGATAGGATAGGTTTGTTTTCTTTATTTCTGAAAGGATCTGCATATAGAATGAGTCAAAGATCAGAACTCTTATTGAGATCAATGGAATTCCATGCTCAGACAGTATGGAGGATCAGACCCATTACACTGTCAAAAATCTCTGAGGAGGGTAGTGCTATACACTACAATATGTCTTGTAGTGGCCTGGCATTAAGGGAATTTGAGTTTTCTGATAGCTGCAATGACAAAACTAACAGCACTTCTGACATGGTGGTTCTGTTAGAAACCATTGCTTTGGGACTTGAGGACATTGTGTGGTTAAAATTAATGTATTTTAAAAACTAAATTTCCTTACCTATATTAAAAAGCTTTAATGTGCAGTGCTCTTCTATTGAACAGTGTATTAGTTGTGTCAATTTCACTCTGGTTTTCAGTCCCTCATTTCTGGTTGTAGTGCATTAGCAGGAGAGTGTGATGTTTGAGTTGCAAACAGAGTTTAGGAAAACTTTTATTTATTTAAAAATGTTGGTTTTGATCAGTGAATAATTCCTTTCCACTGGTCTTAAATGTTGTAAAAGCTTCCCTTTACCCCACAAAACTTTGAATATGTGTCCAAATTTGACCAGATAGTGTAATGCCCACTTTAATTGGATGACATTTGTGGAATGATTTGGGCAAACATGCAATATATTTTAAATTCTTAAACAGCAAAATACCTAATATGCAGGTGGTTTCAAATACTTTTTTACAAAACAAGTTTAAATAAAAATTAAAGTTTTTGAATCATATTAATACAACCAATAGTAGCCCCTTCCCTTTCTCTTCCTTTCTCCCCTATTATCTATTCTTCCATCCCAACCCTTCCCAATAATTTTGAAGAGATACTTTTTCTTTTCTCTTCTCTTGTTGCCTCTATTTTCCTGGGAAACTCCTACATGGATACAGTTGTTCCCCAATAAAAGGGAACATTTTCACTTAGCCTTTACATGAAGTCTATTGGCTGAAATGACAATGCTGTTAAAAAAATCAATATGCAGAAAGCCAAATCATTACTAAGGTTCTCCAGTGAACTATTGAGGCAGTCAGTGAGCTCAGGAAAACAGCCTAACTGAGTAAACTGCTCTGTGATTGATTTCAAGTGCATCTGACAGAGTATAATTGTCTACCCATTCATTTCTTCTCTTCTCTCCACATGCTGCCCCTTTTGGGATCAAATAATCACTAACAGTAATCATAAACAGCAAGAGTAGGGACAGAGTGCCTATAAACTATCCTCTCAGTTTTGCTTTCAACAATTTGGTCTGATTCCTTATATGCCAGTTACTCCTTCCCATTTTGCATTTGTATGATTACACTATCTTCAGAGTCTTTGGGTGACATCCTGGCCCTACTGAAGTCAAGGGGAGTTTTGTCATTGACTTCAGTGGACCCAGGATTTCATTCTTTGTCTTAACATTTCAGTTTCTTCTTTTCTTTCCTCTCATTTCATTTGTTAAAAAAATGTGGGTAGGGAACCAATCCAGTCAGATGCTAAGTGCCCTAAAGTTCTACTGATCATAATTGGAATTTATGGCACTCACTTTCACAGAGAACAAGCTCAGCACTTTAGCAGATCAGGCTGTAATTGAAAATTATGTCTGGAAATAGAATATGAATATAGGGCTGTATTCTGATCTCTTCTCAACAGGTGTGAATCCAGAGTATTTGGACAGAGTACTTGTACTTCAGTGAAGTTATTCAGATTTTGCCCACATTCCTTACATACATTGTAAACTTACATCAGTATGAACCACATTAACCATTTCTATCTGCAGTATACTGAGAAATCAGTAAAAATTAAGAATGTATTTTTATATGAAAAAGCAGCACTTACAGCCAACCTGGATATGTCACCACATATTTTGCTTGTTATAAAAGTGGGTCCCAGGACACCACCTAATTAGCTCCTTGTGGTTCATGAGTGATGGAAAATTTTCATCATAATGTCATGTGTTGCGCAAGTCTCTATTGTTATATCTAAGGGACTTCTTGAACAAAGCTATATAAAGAAAAAGTGTTACATCCTTTTAACTAGTGGCAGGCTGCAATATTCTGCTGAAGCATAAGGCAAAAACATGGTTGCATAACATGACATTCCCAGCGTCCATTTGTAGTTAATGTCTGTTATACGGTATATCTGAGTGGGTGATAGCCTGATAGCTGATATGTATCGCACAACTTCAAAATAGCACCTATCCAACCTAAAATGATTATTTCACCAAGCAGTATTCTAATTTACCATATGAGAAGAAACTGGACCTTGTGGAGCATCTACTACCAATATTCTTTCTTGAAAAAATTTATTTTGTTTAAAATAGTCTTCTAAAGTTATTCAATAATTTAACATTTTGGATCTAATGCAAAAGCTTATTCCTCACCTCTCCATAAACATATACCATTTTTTCATATTCATAACACAAATGGCTATTGAAGGGTACATGTTTAATTCAGAGCTACTAATCCACGTACATTTATTCCATGACTATCAACGTGGCATCTGAGCACCTGTCATTGTATGGAACATCAGGTCTGCATTTTTTTTAATGATACATGAAACTAAGCAGCATAATGAACTAGGACAATGTTCCTGTGTCATATAGAGGGCTTTTGTTTTTTGGGGTTTAATAATTTAAGTTTACAGGGTTTATTATTAGCAATTTTTTTAGTTCTATGTAGACATCCAAAACTGGGTTTTTTCAGGCTCTTTATACTGTAATGAGTAATGTATGCTATATATTATGTACATTACTCATTACAGTATATATTACTGTAATCTCTTTTTAATGTGTATATGTAATCTCTTTTTAATGTTTCATAGTGAACTTTAAACAACACTACATTTAAGTGAACTATGGAACTTTTAGTGTGTACCAGCAGTGTCTACACAATTCATTTGTAACACAATTAGTGCACTTTAGGGTATGTCTACACTGCATGTAAACCTAGGATTAGTGGGACTTGACTCAGCTGAGCTCTGTTAGGGAACCCAGGGTTTAAGCATCTACATTGTATTTTAACCCTTTGTTGAAACTTTTCTAACCCATACTGTACCAAACTGTACCATAGAATCTCCATGGATATTAATTCCATGCTCGAATAATAAGAATATAGCAGTAGGGATATATTACCAACCACCTGACCAGGATTGTGATAGTGACTGTGAAATGCTCAGGGAGATTAGAGAGGCAATTAAAATAAACCCCCCAATAATAATGGGGGGATCTCAACTATCCCCATATTGACTGGGTATATGTCACCTCAGGACGGGATGCAGAGAGAGTTTCTTGGTGCCTTAAATGACTGTTTCTTGGAGCCGCTAGTCCTGGAACCCACAAGAGGAGAGGCAATTCTTGATGTAGTCCAAAGTGGAGCACAGGACCTGATCCAAGAGGTGAATAAACTGGACCGCTTGGTAATAGTGACCATAATATCATTAAATTTAACATCCCTGTGGTGGAGAAAACACCATAGCTTCCCAACACTGTAGCATTTAATTTCAGAAAGGGAAACTACACAAAAATGAGGAGGTTAGTTAATCAGAAATTAAAAGGTAGAGCGCCAAAAGTAAAATCCCCGCAAGCTTCATGGAAACTTTTTAAGGACACCATAATAGAGGCTCAACTTAAATGTATACCCCAAATTAAAAAACATAGTAAGAGAACCAAAAAAGAGCCATCGTGGCTAAACAACAAAGTAAAAGAAGCAGTGAGAGGCAAAAAGGCATCCTTTAAAAAGTGGAAGTTAAATCCTAGTGAGAAAAATAGAAAAGAGCATAAACTCTGGCAAATGAAGTGTAAAAATACAATTAGGAAGGCCAAAAAATAATCTGAAGAACAGCTAACCAAAGAATCAAAAAGTAATAGCAACAAATTTGTTAAGTACATCAGAAGCAGGAAGCCTGCTAAACAACCACTGGATGATCGAGATGCTAAAGGAGCACTCAAAAATGATAAGGCCATTGCGGAGAAACTAAATGAATTCTTTGCATTGGTCTTTATGGTTGATGATGTGAGGGATATTCCCAAACCCGAGCCATTCTTTTTAGGTGACAGATCTAAGGAACTGTCCCAGATTGAGGTGTCATGAGAGGAGGTTTTGGAACAAATTGATAAACTAAACAGTAATAAGTCACCAGGACCAGATTGTATTCACCCAAGAATTCTGAAGGAACTCAAATGTGAAATTGCAGAACTACTAACTGTAGTCTGTAACCTATCATTTAAATCAGCTTCTGTACCAAATGACTGGAGGTTAGCTAATGTGACGCCAATTTTTAAAAAGGGCTCCAGAGGTGATCCCGGCAATTACAGGCCAGTAAGCTTGACTTCAGTACCGGGCAAACTGGTTGAAACTATAGTAAAGAACAAAATTGTCAGACACATAGATGAACATAACTTGTTGGGGAAGAGTCAACATTGTTTTTGTAAAGGGAAATCATGCCTCACCAATCTACGAGAATTCTTGCATGTGGACAAGGGGGATCCAGTGGATATAGTGTACTTAAATTTTCAGAAAGCCTTTGACAAGTTCCCTCCAAAGGCTCTTAAGCAAAGTAAGCTGTCATGGGATAAGAGATAAGGTCCTCTCATGGATTGGTAACTGGTTAAAAGACAGGAATCAAAGGGTAGGAATAAGTGGCAGTTTTCAGAATGGAGAGAAGTAAATAGTGGTGTCCCCCAGGGGTCTGTACTGTGACCAGTCCTATTCAACATATTCATAAATGATCTGGAAAAAGGAGAAAACAGTGAGGTGGCAAAATTTGCAGATGATACAAAATTGCTCAAGATAAGTCCCAGGCAGACTGTGAAGAGCTACAAAAGGATCTCTCAAAACTGGATGACTGGGCAACAAAATGGCAGATGAAATTCAATGCTGATAAATGCAAAGTGATGCACATTGGAAAACATAATCCTTGGTGTCCTTAGCTTCTGTTTGCCAGAACCTGGGAATGGGTGACAGGGAATGCATCATTTGTTGATTACCTGTTCTGTTCATTCCCTCTGGGGCACCTGGCATTGGCCACTGTCAGAAGACAGAATACTGGACTAGATGGACCTTTGGTCTGACTCAGTATGGCCGTTCTTATGTTCATGCTTTAACCTAGGGCTCTGGGATCCACACTGCCGTGCACAGACCAGAGTCAAAGTAACCATATCCCAGCGCTGCCTCTGAATGTGGCTGCTCTAGCCCTAGGACAGTGGTGCACTTTGGGAAAACTTTTCTGCCTGCCCTGCATGATACCCAGAAGCAGCTCGCTTTGCAAAGGGCTTGATTGGTTTGCTCTTCATTTGCAAACCCAGGAGACTCTCTGATAGTGTGCTTGCAAATCAGTGATCAGAAGAGAAAGGGTTAAAGCTGACCTAAGCTGCTGCCGTTTGCAAAGGGGTCTGGCTTCTGTTTTCAACAGAGTGGATTGCAGATTGTTGGGATAGGGAGGGCTATAAAAGTTGTCCGATGGAAATGTGGGACACCTCTGGCTGACTCCTAAGACCCAAGTCAAGCGGGGCTGCATCTACACTGCAAAGCAGTGGGGCTTGGACCCTGGGTCCCAGTTTAACTTGAGCTTGGGGTCTCGAACCCTGCAAAGCCTTGATACTTTGGATCTGAACTCTGGGTTAGCGCAATTGCAGTGTAGACACAACGGGGGGGAGACAGTGTAGACATACCCTTTGAAATCACCCCCCCATAGTCCTCATTACTGCTCCGTGTTCACAAGCCGTTAAATACAAATAATAATTTCCCATGTTTATTGGATAAACACGGATTTTATTTTAATCAGTGTTTATCAGTTAAAATCTAAAATCAGAAGCCCTATACTGCACACCTAACCATATGTGTACCTGCAAAGCATTGTGCTTTCATATGTTGTTAAACAGTACAATGTGTTCTCTAATGTGAAGTCTCTTAGTACTTTGTTTAGTTCTAAACACTGTTCTGCTCTTAAAAATGTGTTTGTGAAAATGGCGTGGCATTTCACGTCCGTCACTTCCCTATGTTTGATGTATCAAATATGCTCCATTTACAAATAAAACAGTTTTTTCTGGAGTTGCCAGCCCTCCAAACATAACCTGACATCTCTGAGGTAAACTGGGCTCTTTCCTTCTTGCGTATCTCCACTAATGAAAAAAAAGGTTTTGCAGGCTAAATTAGGCCCTCGGTGAGAGCTGTTGAACTCCCAGATTTTTCAAAATATCCCATTGGTGACCCTTCTGCAGTCTCATTGCCTTTGGTGTAGGGTGACCAGACAGCAAGTGTGAAAAATCGGGACGGGGTGGGGGGTAATAGGCACCTATATAAGAAAAAGACCCAAAAATCGGGACTGTCCCTATAAAATCAGGACATCTGGTCACCCTACTTTGGTGGGTTTGCACAGGGTGAAGAGGAGTAAAAACAGTTACATGTTATTATAGTAACTAAAGCCATAGTCAGCTTTGACTCTGAATATAAACAGAGAACCGTTTTGTTGACTAAGAAAGTGCCATTTTTATATAGTCACTCTTCAGAGTACAATGGCACTTGAATATCTAATGAGATGGGATTTCCGTCACTTTCTTTGGAAGATTATTTCACAACCATACTTTTGTTTTTTTCTAGGTATTCAGACTCCTTGCTGCACCCTTGATTTTTAACCATGCTAAAATATCCCTCTCTTTCCCTGATGTTTCCATCTTTCAACTATTTATAGACTATTTTCATGTTTCCCTCCTCTCCTACCCCACAACGTAGCTGTTTCTTAGCCTAAGCTATACAGATTCAGCTTTATTATTCTTTCACATAAGTCAATCCCTCCAGCCTTTAATCATGTTCTGTGGCTCTTGTCCGAACTCCAATTTGTCTACATCTTTGAGGTAATGAGATGCCCATAGGTGGTAGTATCAGTCTAGTGACTTAAACCTTTTAAATCATGTTAAAAATGTGTATATAAAGGAGATCTCTGTTACAAGTATATTGGCAAACACATTTTTATATGACATGCATGTATAATTGCTCTTCCTACTCATGTCAGCAGTGTCTTTAAAGGGAACAATGTGCATTTCTGTGGTTCTGAATGATGCTCTGTATATATTTCACAAGAATATATTTATGGCAAACAGGGCTCAATCCTGCACTATTGAAGTCAATAGGAATTTGCCACTGGCTTGGGTAGGAACAAGATCAGTCCCGTAATCTGCATGTTGTAATCTGCACTGACTTTCATCCAACTACAGTGTGTGTATAGAGGTCACTTTTTTAAAAACAAACATGGATAGAAGATGCTTTGGTAACCATTTAAAATTTGTTTCAGAATCATTAAGAAAAGATATATTCTTCATATAATAAAAGTTGATTAAGCATGATTAGTATGATACAAAGTATATGAAATATAAGCTATGTTTCATTTTTCTCCTTCTACTGGAACACAGGTTATTAATTTAGAATTTACTTGTATAAACATCAGGTGAGATGAGTAAAAGGTAAGAGTAGACCAGTCTGACAGAGAGATCTTCACAACTAATGAACCATAAGGGCAACAATGTGGTGCTGATTTCAGATGTGGTTACATCATTATTAGTAAATAACCAAACACAGGATGTCTTAAGAAACTTGGAGTTAACAGGTAATCAAGATGGCTCAAAGAATAACTTATATTTCAAATATTTTATTTCTCTCAGTTTAGATTAGTGGTGGATGTGAACTGCAAATTTCAGAGGAGGATACAGATTGGAGTTTTGTTTCAGCCCATGCTAGTGTAGATCTAGGAAAAGCTCTGAAATTTGAATCTGGCTCTGAGATAAAATTCAGAACTTGCCATTCTCCCTGTGTTTGATGGAGTTTGGATCTGTGGTTTTGTTTATTGGATCTGTCCCCGCTCAAATGTTCCTATAAAATCTGTCTGAGAGTCCCAGAGAAGAGCTGATTCCAACAGACAGATTTTATAGGATCTTAACTTTGAGGACTGCAAGCCTTATCTTTTCCACAACCAACAAGGTTCACCAGTTGTTGGTTGTGGAAAAGATAAGGCTTGCAGTTCTGGATTCTCAAAGTTAAGATATTGTACCCATGATGAAATCCCTTTTAGTTACACATGCATAATCAAATATCTGGCTAAACTCCTGAGGGAAATACTACTAAGATAAATGTAACAGCTGATGCTGCATTATTTGTGACTAACTCACAGGTCTGTTCCAATTGCACATTAAGACACAGCAGGAGGTATTTCTGATCTCCTCTGATTCCAAGCAGAAAATTGCATGTTGTTCCTCATTAATAATGTTTTTTAAAATAATAAAAGGATGAAGGGAATCTTTGGGCAGAGCTTATCTGATATAATAATACCCTGGAGCATTAAAGATACTAATAGCATCTGATCTTTATGAAAATAGTGAATGACTAGAAAAAGAACGTGTATCTCTGTGTACCACAAAGGCAGTGAAACTCATGCCTCTCTCTTTGTCTTGATAGATCTGAAATGCCTGGTTTCCATTTCTGTGTTTCTCTGTATTTAACCCATACCTATCACCATACATCTGTTTCTAATTACACTTTTGTATACAACATGTGCACCATTCTTGCATTCCAATCCAGCACAGGTTTCCTAGCTATTTTTTTTTAGTGGACCTAACATAATATATACACAATACCAATCTCAGCTATTGTCTTTGGCTAACTCTGCAGAGTCTAAGCTGCTCAGAGAGACAGGATGGCTGAGCGGTTAGGGCATTGGCCTGGCACTTGGGACACCTGGCTTCAATTCTCTGCTCTTCCACAGGCAAGATTGTGGCGGGCAAGTCACTTAGTCTCTCTGGCCCAGTTGCTCAAAGATATATAAGCAACTAAATACATTTGAGGATCTGTGCCGCATCTGTAAAGTGGGGATAATAGTAAATAGGGGAGTTGTGAGGATAAATACATTAAAGATTGTGAGATGCTCAGATGTTATAGTAATGGGCGCCCTATAAGTACTTAGATAGAACTTATCCAACATATGAGCAAGAAATACTCACTCCCCATGTCTCACACACATACTGTCTCTTTAAAATACTTCCCCAATAACACTAATACATACCAGCTCTTATCTCTTCCCCTCAAGAAAATGTTATCAAAGTAGATGTGGGGGTCAGGGAGAGGAAGGAGGAGAGGAATCAAGCAAATCATGGAATCAATAGGGTGTATGTTAACAACCATTGTTCTTTCACTTCCTTTTTTGAAGCCCATCCTTCATCCCTGTGCTCTCTATTTAGCTTGTAAGACCAACATTTTTCAAAGTTGGATGCCCGGCACTAGGCATGTGTTGGAATTGTTATTAATACAGGATACTACCACGACACCAATTTAACCATAACTGCCTTTATTAAATCTAAAGGTCAGGTGGTATTTCTTCAATTGCTGTAAAAATGTCTAAAAGGTCTAAATAATAAATACTTTATTACATCCAAACAGTAATAATATAAGCATGTGACTAAAATACTTACAAAAACGGCTAACCGCAGGGATGGTTCGACCCATACTAGTCAGCTCTAACTTGGTCAGGCAAGTGTTAGCACTGAACCTTTTAAGGGTTTACTTTTTATACCCTTTAACAAGCAAGTGATGTCATTGCCAATTGTTGGACCTTAGCTAAGGCCAGATGAAGCAAAGTGTGTGTGATTATTTTTATATATATATACACAAACTTATATACCCAATTATTTACTGCACCTGGCAGCCAATTAACAATGTTTAATTTCTATTACCTCAACCCAAACCTTAAATAAGATAACACTTGTATTTTGAAGGGTCACTACAAGTTTAACACAACAGGTCTTCTTTCTCAGGATCTCGTTCTTTTTGGTCACATTGCTTTGGGCCTGAGGCTTATGCTGCTATCCCAACTCAATTTAAAATGATAGTTCACCTAGCTTTAACATGGGCCTATCATCCTACATCATCTAAGTAGTTGGCCTCATTTTTCAGAGGCAGACCATGTTTCCTGCTGATCTTGAATTAGCTGTTTTGAAATTAGGTGAATTTCATACCAAAATAAATAACAGAAGTGGTATGGGACTGATGGGAGGCTTTTACTGAATTAAATATGAAAAGGAATAATACAATTTTGAATTATAATGAAAGTGCCACTGAATTTCCATGATGCTACACCAGTATGACATGTAAACCAAGGGTCTTGCTGTAGAATTCAGATCCAGCTTGTACGGGAACCCTGATAATTTACATTAACATAGGATTTTCAGTTACTCACTTTAAATATCAGTGAACTTGAGAAACCAGACAACCCATTGCACTAGTGGCCCACTTATTTTGGTTTTAAGTCATTGGTGCTGTATTCTCTTCTCACACTGTTGTAAATCAGGTGTAACTCTATTTGCAGTAGCGTAACAGTGGTGTAAGTAAGAAGAGATTCAGTCCCATAGTCATTATCAGGCAGTGGTCATGGAGTGCCTCAGCGGTTCCTCAGAAAGTGGCTCAGTGGCCGAGGAATCATGGAGTATACAAGGAATACTGAATATAAATAAATAACTGAAACAAAAATTAAAAACTCATCTGCCTGGGAGCTCTGTGCTCTCCTAATTGCTTTCAATTATTTTAACGTACGGAGCAAGTTTGATCTGTAATTCTTGTAGTGAAAAGATAAAGAGAACCTGGTTAGTGAATCTGAGTCTTCTCAGTAGTGATGGAATGTTCTCTTCAGAGTCCCTGGGAAAATTCTTCTGGGAAATCCACCTAATGACAGAGCCAGAAAAGAAACTATAGAGGGGTTATAATGACAGCAGCGATATTAAAAGGGAATGGAATGAGGTTATCGGAAGGTAATATGAGAAGACTGAAGTGCCAGATATCCTGGCAACCTGTCAGAAGAGTTGTTCTCTCACTGCTCTTATTCACTGTATGCAGGACAAAGGGATGAATGATTAAAGACACCTGACAAGTGACATTAGAAAGGAAGCCATTGAGGCATCAAGTGCCAGCAGAGATGATATGGCTGAAGACTGAGATTTCTGGCCTCGTAGAGCCTTATTCTCATTTACACTGAAGCCTCTTTACATCATTTTGGGAGCATAAAAGGGGCCTTATTATAGACGAAAATTGGGCCCTTTATTGTTTTATACATCTGATGGAGTGTAGAAGTCTCTATATGGAAAGGACCCTGAAGTCCTGCCACACACCACCCTAGTGGTCATCCTAGAATAAGACCCTGCCAAGCTAGTCACAGTCCGAAGACATTAGAGGTTAATTTTCTCAGCCAGGGTTCAGTCAAGGAGGCACTCTCAGTTGGCAGATATTTAGATGCAGCAAAGCTTATTGGGATCAGTACCTTAAAGAAGTCCAAGTTATTCCCAGAGCTTGGAGCGGGATGGGTTATGCTGAGTAGAAGCTAGGGAAGGGAGCTTTCTAGGGGAAACATAGGAAATACGCTGTGTAGTCTGTATTTTGTACTTTTGGGTTACTGCTTTTAAAACAGCCTGGAAGAAATGTGCAGCTAGAGACATTTGCCAAATTAGTGTCAATTTGGGTTAGATCAGAACTACAGTAAGACCTTACCTGGAGAAGGTGACTTGCAGTCAAACCTGACCACCCAATGAATTAATTTCTACCCACCCCCCTGTTGTTCTACCACTGGATGCCCCCCTCCTCTGCGTGTTCTCATGTTACACACTCGTGCTAGTGTTCTCATGCACACTCTCTCCATTAAAAGCACATTATTAAGGTTGCAAAGTCAAGCACTCAAATGCTAAGAAATGCCAGAATTCAGGTTACTTCTGCTATCTTCATTGACCCCTTATGCATATGCATTATGATATAGTTTTCAATGACATAATCACATACATTTTTTCCACAGGATTTCTGCCTTATTCAGTGCACAGGATGGACAGTACTCAGTCACTTTTTTTGTTTTCTCCTCATTGTTCAGTGTGTGGGCCTAGGCCTTATTTACTGCACATAAACCAAGCTCTGAATGAAGAATTATTAATTTCCTCAAGGGCTTTTTCTATTACTAGAGTATATGAGAGCTTCATAAACATTAATTCATTTATCTTCATAGCACCCCTGTGAGGTGAGAGAGTGGTATTCCCAACTGACAGATGCAGAGCTGAGACATGAAGAGGTTAAGCTCAAAAGTTTCCATTAATTTTGGGTGCCTAATCTGAGACTCCTAGGAACTGAGTTTTCAGAGTATTTAGCATTGTATAGCACTTTGTATAATCAAGCACAGCTCTAATGATTTCAATTGCAGCTTTGAGAGTTCAGCACTTCTGCAAATCAAACCTCAGTGTATCAAGTTGGGCACCCAGAAAATAAAGAACACACAGTCACCATTTGTGGAAAGCTTCGTTTAAATGACTTTTTAAGCATCACACAGGAATGCATGGATAGAATCCAGTTCTCCAGAGCAACATCAACTTCCATAATCATGAAACTGTCCTCTCTCTTCCTGCGATCCTCTTCCCTCATTCACTACACACCTTCCAATTTATGTGACAAATGAGTCAGGGGTCCTACAGACAACAGCCACCATTCACTACACAACGCTGATTCATCCCTAGAGTGGATCTATTCTGCACACTGAATGAGGCTGAGGTTCTGTGGAAAAAATAGTATATGATCATGTAATTTACTTTTGGTGCATAATGTGTACACACAAGAGGCCTGAATTACGATTGGACTGGCAACCTTAATTCTGGCATTTCCTAACTTTTGAGTGCTTGAATTTGCATCCTTAATAATCGTTTAATGTAGTTTTTGTGTATATAATTTCTTAGTTTTTATAAAAGCAAACTAAAAAAATGCAGTCAGCAACTGATAGCAATAATAGGTTGTCATCCTGTATGTGGACCAGCAATAGAAAGGGAGGAGAGGTACATTTTGTCAGTGGGTTTCACAGATATTTGTTGACAGAAGAGAAATGGTGAGATTCATGAATTTTGGGTTTCATTCCAGGCTCTGGAGGGCACTGTCCTCTAGTGGGCACAGACTCTTATGCTCTTATCCCTCAAGACTGACTTCCTCTGTCCCATCCCTATCAAGATGTCCCCTGTTCCAGTCCCATTTCTTCCCTGCCCTGGCTCCTTGTCCTAATCCCATTATCCTTGCCTTCCCAGTCTTCACTCCTCAGGCTTCTCATCCCATTCCCAGTTTCCTTGCTCCGTCAGTCCTTGCCTCCTCCTCCAGACTTACTGTCCAAATCCCAATCTTCCTTCCTACTCCCTAGTGTCTTCCCCCTCCCCACACCTGGTCCCAGTCTCTTTGTCCGGTCAGTTTCAGTTTCCCATTCCAGCTCCTGGTCCAGTGTGTCTTTCTCTTCCCTGAACTCCCATAGGCTCCCAGTCCTAGTCTCCCTGTCTAGGCTCTCATCCAGTCTGTCTCCCTCACCACCCTCTCCCTGACTGTTTCTCCCATTCTTTTTCCATAGTTAATCCTGCTACTTCTTGTGTTCCCCAACACCTTGTCAGCTCTGTCTCTCCTCCTCTTTGCCCCCATTCTCTTCTCTGCCGTTTCCTAGTCCAGTCTCCTTGTCCAGCCAGTTTGTCTCTCCCTTATCCCCAGCTCCCTGTCTGATCTCAGTCTCCCAGCCAATTGGCTCCCAGTCTCCACCCTATTTCCCTCATCAGAACCCAGTCCTAGTCTCCTTCCCCTTCCGGCCTCGTCTCCCAACCAGCCCTAGCCTTCCTCCCCTCCTTCCTGGCTCCTAGTCACACTTTATCTCCCCTCCCCCTCTTATCCCAATCTCACCAGACTACTTGCCTCAATTTACACCTTCCTTTCCCATTTTTATGCCTCCCCCACAATTCTCCAGGAAAAAAATTGCCTGAGGGAGATACCTAGGATGAATAATTTCAGCCTGATAGGTTAAAGTTTGGCAAAGTTATACGCAACTGAAAATTATAAGGGGAAGTATCAGGCAATAATAGCTGGCACTATCAGCCCTGTCTAATAAATAAGGATTCTCTTATTGTTTGAAAGTAAGGCAAGGTCCCCCTCAAAAATTAGAACAAATTATATGTTGGGTTCTTTTCTATTGTGGGAGGAGATGGCTATATAATCTAAGCTTCAGGTATGAAATATTTTTATTTTTCTGGTACCACAGGGTCAAATCCTAGCAGGGTTGACTGAACTCTTCATCCATCTAAAGTACTTTTCTTCTCCCATTACTGTAGTATTTGAGCACCTCGCTGTCTATAATATGTTTATCCTCTGAACATCCCTGTGAGGTAGGGAGTGCTCATCTCCTCATTTTACAGACAGGTGACTTACTCAAGGTCACACAGGAAGTCTGTGGCAAAGCAGGGACTTTCACCAAGGTCTCCCAAGTCGTAGGCTGGTGCACTATCATTGGACCATACTTCCTTTCTGAGTTAGACACACTGAGTTCTATTCCAATCACTGTTGAGGAGGAGAGGGTCTTTTAAAAAAACGTGATCTCCTCTGCTGGTATGGAACTGGAAGTCCCACAGCATTTTGGGATGCTAGCCTAGCCAAAATATCCCCTCCTCTGACTTTGTAGGTTGGTTTCTCCTTTGTGCCAAAGGTGTCTGCGTGTCAGTGACGTATATTGTTTGTGAAATGCTTAGGAATCCATGCCATCCAAGGGCCCCAGCAGATAAGGGCCTCATGCTATGAGGGGCTAAGTGCTCTCCACTCCCGTTGACAGGTGTAAAAGTGAAAGTTGTTTGGTACTATGTGCCCATAAAAGTGAAAAAATTAGGAAACGAAGATGCTGAGAATGTGAACGAAGAAAATTGGCTTGTTGAACATTATTTCCCGTCTTTGCTATAGATGCTTCAGTGTAAAATCATTATTGGAGTGAGAGTATTGAAGGCTGCCACTTGTGCTGTATTTGGCACACACCGGGCCATTCAGCTGGCAAGAGATTAAAATGACACACAGAAGTGGAGGCATTTTTTTACAATGCTGCCATTGAAATGATAATGGTGGTAACAGGGACTTTGAGTCTATTTACTGTAGGTTTGGTAGGCTAGACTAGAGTGCTATTGAACATCCCCTGCTAGTCTCCTGATGAAGAGGACCAATCTTGGGTGCTATGCTTGGGATGTCTTGAAGTCCATAGAATAGATTATCTGTAGCTTTTTAAGGCAGAAGTTACAATAATTGAATTGATTGTCTTTCATTTGACTCTTGACTGAAAGGAATAAAAAGCTTCAGGATTATTGATTTAGCTTTGCAGTCAAGTATTTTTCTTTTGTTTTAACTTCCCATAGGACCTAGCCTTAGACCACTTATGCAGTTGTGTGAGGGCCTAATTCAGTAGAGATAATGCAGTTCTGCTTTGCAGGAGTCTGAATCAGCAAAGAGCCCATGCATCTATCTCCTTAGGCTCTTATCAGTCAAGCATCACTGTAGCACCTAATACACTTCCTAAAACAAATTAATTAAAGACAGGGTCCAACAAGTAGTCTTCATTTATCTGGCCTCCCTAGGAGGTTACTGGAATATTATTCTCTCTTATGCCTCTTGGAAACAACTTCTGGATAGGTTCTAGCTGGGGAATGCAGAGGTAGAAAATATAACAACATCCTCTGGGGATGTCCCGTCCAGATCAATGACCAAGACTTTACAACAACCAACAAAGAGATCAGCTCAGAGAATCCATCTCGGGTTTTACACTGGTCCCAGTGGGACAGCGGTTTTGGGGTCAGATTTTCACAAATGATCAGCACTGACCTAATCTGCTCCTATTGAAGTCAGTGGAAACGGTGTTGTTATCAACATTGGGCACTTTTGAAGATCCCATCCTGGGAGCCTGGTCAGTGTGTGAGAATAGTCATACAATGGGACTTAAATTGTAGTGCTTTAATTTTAGTAGCTCCCCCTACATCTTAGTGCTTTATGTAAACCACAGGAATTTGTCACAAACAAATGAGGGTGTGGATAGCAGGTCTGCACACATCATGGATCCAGATGGTCAGAAAACCCTGTAAGGGAGCAATGAGCAGCATATGCTACTCTTCCCCATCCCCAGCTGCAGCGTTTCAACCCTGGCCGAACAGGTGACTTGTTGCTGATGCACATGTTGGAACTAAGGATCTCTTTCCTCTGGCCTCCTCACCCCACCGGTGCACCAGTGCTTTTCTCTTTGTCTCAAGATTGGGGCTAACTGTAGAGTAAGTGGACGTGCACAGTAGCCTCTTTTTTAAAACGTTTCAAATTGGATTGTATCTTTAAACTGATTTTAAAGGATATATTTTAGGGAGAAATATACTGTAAACAGAGTCATGCCTGAAATCCAATAGAACAAACGTAATATAACCAGGCATACTGAGAAAACATGAAATTAAACAGAAATTAAACCACATTACATAGTGGTTGTCAGGTTTGGAACACACAGACTTCCTCTAACCACAAGTTCAAATCTTAGCAAACTCAGCAGATAGCAGATTCTTCTGCATCATATACATTGAGAACTATATTAGCATGTGTGGATCTTTAGGACAAAACTCTTTTAAAACAAAGGAAAAAGCTAGGTCTTGTCTACTCTGCACAGACATTAAACATCTCACTTTGACTTTTTCATGTAATAATGCAAGCTTGTCTCCTGTGTCCTTGGCCAAAATTACTGCTTTACCTTCCAACTGGTTTGCAGCAGCTGTTGGCTGGCTCCCTGCCACTCTCCACCATAAAATTGTCTGTGTTTCAGTGTTGCATGTAGAGTGTTTTAAGAGCTTTGGGATGAAAGGCCTATTGAATGTAAAATTATTTTGTTATATTAAATATAGTCCTTCCATTAATTTTAGCTCCATCTCCCTCCCTAGAGTTAATGGTCTATGTGTACCAGGAAAAGTTGCTTGCTTTGTTTGTGAAGAAACATTTCTATGACAGTAGCCTGTAAATACAATGAAGTCCATATCAGAGGTGGTAGTCCTAGAGAACAGGGCACTGGACTGGGACTAAGACGACCTGGGTCCTATTTCCAAGCTCTGCTGCTGGGTGACCTTCAGGAAGTTATTTTTTCTTTTCTTTACCTCAGTTTCCTCACTGATAAAATGGAGCTAAACAGATACTTGCCTCCTTTGTAAAGTGCTTTGAGATCTACTGATGAAAAGTGTTCTCTAACAGCTTCGGATTATTATTAGCATCCAAGAGATGCTGCTTTCTCTGTAGATTTTTACGAAGGCATCAAATAGGGTGACCAGATAGCAAGTGTGAAAAATCGGGACAGGGGGTTGGGAGTAATAGGCACCTATATAAGAAAAAGCCCCAAATATTGGGATTGTCCCTATAAAATCGGGACATCTGGTCATCCTAGCATCAAAGAGCATGATTGATCTCACTCGCTCAAACATGATTTTTGCAATCTCATCCTTTTAACAGTTGTTACTTTTATATGGTATCTTGCATCCAGTAATCTCATAGCACTTTACGAATGTGGGTAAATACCATTATTTCTATTTTGCAGGTGGGAATACTTAGTCTCTAAGAAGGTTGAGAGACTTGTTCGTCAGCAGCTACTCAGTGGCCCTGGTTTCCTGTCTCCCAGGAGCTTTAATCACAAGGCCACTTTGCTATGCCATGTAGGAGTCACCTTGCAAAAGCCAAACTGCTCTGTGGTTGCTAGGTAATAATGTGCTGTCCTCAGGCCTGAACCAAATTCACTCAGATTTGTGCTTGTTTGTGACGCTGTATGGTAGCAAGCTAAAGGTTTTCCCCCTTAGATTTGCACTTAAACTGGACTGCTATGATTAATTGTGTGAATTTAACTACATAACCCATCAAGGTGTACACTTAACAAGGGAAGCTAGATGTAGCTTTAGAAAAATGCTGCTCTTTATACTTACTTGCTGGAGCCAGCAACATGGATGACTTTTAAAAAAAAGTGTTGTTAATAGAGAATACCAACACCCCAGATATTAGTAAAATACTGCAATTTATGTAAAGCTTTTCATTATGGCTCTGTGGGGAGTTTCTAAACGTATTAGCATTTTTTAGACTCTCTTATCAGCACTTCAAAGATAAAGTGGTGTGGGATGAACGCTTCTCCATTAACACTCGGCATACCGCTTATGCTGATGAACATACAGTATATGCCAAAAATAGATAGGAAAATCTAAAAGGGGAATTACAAACAGATGTTTTTAAAAATGCAGACAGTTAATTTCTCTGGGTTTTAATTATGATCTGTCACAGGGACTCTTATAGAAACATTATCACGAACCAAAATATCAGTGGAAAATCTCTCTTGCATTAAGAGAAAAAAAATTCATTGTCTAAGGATATTTTTTTTGTGAGGTGTTGCTTGTGGGGGCTGCGTGTGTTTCATTAGTGTTTATCTCCAGTTCGTTGTCGTCATGGAAGCTCACAGCCATCTTGGAGATCCGGCTCGGTGTAGGACTGGATTACTGACCCTAATGCATGGAAGGCTGAATTTATTAAGTAGCAGCATTGTCAACCCTAAGGATTTCACAAGGAATTTGAAACAAAAGAGCACAAACCTCCTAAGAGAGTTTTCATCCCAACGGCATTCTCATTTTTTAAAACAAATTTGCATTACTATAGAGAAGTTTCTTGGAATGACCAAAAATGAGATTTCAAACCCCTTTTAAGTGAAATTTTAATTCTTCTCCTTGGGGCTGTCAGGCTACTTTCCGTCCCTTGTACCAGACTTTGCCATTCTTCCCTCTGAAGAAGACTCTTGTATAAGCTGTAGATGAGGAGAGCTAAGCTCTGACCTAGATGCTATTGGTTGCAATCAGGCTGGCAGTTAAGAAATTAAAAGCACTGAAAAATCTTGCCAGTACATAGGGCAGAACATGAAAGAGGAGAGTATCATAATCTCTTGCAGGAGGTTAGCAATGGCAGTTTCTTGATTTGTACATTCATAAATTAAGATGAAGTTAGTGGTAGTGAAATTGAGTAAATTACACACACTAGTGTGAGTGGTGGAATATTCAGGGATGTGGGGAATTCTTTTCTGTCATTATCATTGTATGATAAACTAAAACATCTCAGACTTTTAGTAAGAAGAGGCAAAATTCAGAAAAGGTCCGTGCATGTGCAGAAAACTCAGATAAGCAGTAAGAACTTGGGTTGCATGTGTAAGCATGGGCAAAAAGCACATATGTCAGATCCTTCACACATTGCATAGGGTGAAACATCAGAGTAGAGCACACACCCAGAAGCCATTGGAGAGGGGTTGGAAGGCTTGTGTCTGGAAGATAAAGGGAAGGAGTTGCTAGAGATGGGGCAAGCACAGATTCTGATGTGCTGGACAGCCTACAATTTATTGGTGATGTGCACATGACTGCATAAATAATTCCATCCTGTGGCCAACGCAAAGTGATTTTCCACATGTTCCAACTTCTAGCACTTAAGTCTTTTTGCATTGTATACTGTTCTAGAGCAAAATAGCTTTGTCACATCTTTTCTACATTGTGTGCTTTTTTCCCTCTCCGTTTGCTGAAGGGGCTGGGCCTTTGCTCAACACAGAAGTCACTGCATCCACCTCTAGGGTGTAACATGGTATCTGTTTAAGAGAAAAGGAACACTACTCAGTAGTTAGGGGACCAATTTGATGCCTATTAAAGTAACTTAAAAGATTCCTGTTGGCTTCAATGGAAGATGCATTGGATCTATAACAGATATGTGAACCATCAAATAAAAATGACTAAAATTGTGCGGAAAATAACCCAGTGGGGGAATTGGAAGTGAATGAGAAAATGTGGCCATAAATTTTAACAATCAAAACCAAGGTCCAGGTCATTTATAGTCTTTAAAGATCACTTGGACCTTTTTATGTGTATAGGGGTGCTTGCCACATGTGTCCTGACCAAATTCCAATTTGGGTAATAATCCAACCTAAATCTCTCTTGTCGTTTCAGTCGGATGTAATAACCTTTTTTATTTCATGTCCAAAAACATAACTAACATAAGTGACCATGTACGTTTTCCGATGCAGCTACCTTGAATCCAGGCAATACTGTTCTTACATAGGTGGTTAGACACCTACCTAACATTTACCTGCACATTTATATGAATGTGTGCACTATTACAGTAATTGTGAGTACAAGAGCATTTACCCATTTGCACATAGACCATTGCCCTCTGCTTTTTATCATTTGTCTCCATCTGACCTGCAGAGCCTAATAAAGGGTTTTAAGTACTATCATGAATAGATGGGACACTCCAGAGTGGAGCCAGAATGGACATAGAAGAATCCTGGGTTTGGCTCCCATGTTTCATGTAACATTCTAATCTGTGAGTTCAGCATGGGTCTCTTGAACCCTTCTGAAGAATTCTTATACCACATAGTAAGTAATAGCAGGTTCTTATATGCCAATACTTAATCCTATGTACTCTTCCTGAGCCTGGCCATCAGGATGTAATAATACTTAGCAGACTTTTTCCCTGAAGGCGGAATATGTAAGCTGTCACTTTGGAGAATATGTACTAAGTCTAAAACAACACTGCACTGTAAACATAAACAGTTTTTAATGATAGCTGTTGTCGTGTGAATACAGAAATAATGCCATCAAAGCATAATTTTTTGATTAGTCCAAACCAGGGGCATTACTAGCAGCACTGCCAATACTCTTTGGCTCTGTGCAGTAGGAAAATAAGAAAACTTTCCATAGCTCTTTTTGTCTGCAAAGCACTTTAAACTACCTAAAGTTGGTATCCTTGCAGAACACATGGTCAGAGAAATAGACCAAACACTAGGAGGGTTTGTCAGTATAGCTGTGCTGTCAAACTCTTCCTACTGTAGACAAGACCGTAGACTCTTCATCTAAAAGCACTGAGGGGAATCCTGTGGTTAACCCTGGAAGAATGAAAAGAGGCAATAGAGATGGCATCGTGCTAGGTAGCATCCGACTGACTATACAGAGGACGTCTTAGCTTAATGGTACAGTTGTTTGAAAAAAGATTGGTAACCACTAGTCTAATCCTTCTGCTCTGCAAAATGTTCCTGTGCCTTGAGTTTCCTGTCTCCTGTTGTTCATTTTCCCTAACCTCCTTTTTGTGCTGTCTTTCTCCCAGGCTTTTTAGATAATCTTGTTAATATTTTGTTCAACCATCAACTAGTATAAGATTGAAAATGTTAAAATACATCTCCCGATGTAGTTGCGTACTAATTTTCATACTTAAAATACTGGTCTTCAGTATGAACACACACAAGACGTATTTGCAGATCATCTGGCTCAGGCCATGGTGTGAATGGTAAGTGCAACTGACGTCAACAATCTTGACTGGCAAGATATGGGAACTGTAGCCTCCCCTTTTCTTCTGTACTTAGCGAGCTGAGCTATTCATGGAAACTGCAACTTCTTTTGGGTACTCTTTACTGCTATTCTCCACAAATGAAACCTGGCTTCTTCATCCTAAACAATGCTCAGGATTTAAAATGTTGCCTCCAGGAACAGAGAGTCTGTTTTCCTGTAGGATGGATATTTTGCTCTCCAGTCTGTTAATTATGGCCTTTTCTTTCAACAGGAATAATTGTGTTATTAATAGTCTTTTCATGAACAGAAGAAAGGCCTCTTTGGAAGGGGAATACTCTAGCTTCACAAAAGGTTTCCGATAGCCTTAAGGTGGATTTATCTGGTGGAGCCTTGGCTAACCTTCATATTAAGCAGACAGAGGCAGTTTAGGGCATATGGGGATGTGAAGCAAATTACAAAATAAATTAAAAGCATTATGGCTCAGCAGTATAAATTAATGCAGCTGCTGTAAGCTTCCTCCTGAGAGAGTTGTCAATATCTGCTAAGCTGCTATAGGAGAAAAATAAATTAAGGTGTACTTTATCACTCTTGCTTCCCCCCATCACCACAATTTCAAGGGGTCCCACATCTTAACTCCTTCAGTGCCAGCGCATTGTGTGTACTCAGGGGACCACAGAGGGAGTTGGCGCAAACAGCCAATCAGCAGAGGAGAACGAATGTCCAGAGTAAAAACTGTAAAAACCAGACACCAATGATATCATTTAATGTCCAAAGTTCTCCACTGCAGCTGGTTGTCTCTGCTCTTGCTGGCTTATTTTCCGGGAGGGCTTTTCCTGTCGGTTGCTCTCTTCCCCAAACTTATATAGCTTAGTGGAGGGGTGGGGGCACATGGGCCCTCGAGTCCCCAGAGCAGATGTCTCCTCTGTTCAGTTCTGGATCTGTGGGATAGCTAACTGTGGCATTAG
Organism: Macrochelys suwanniensis; assembly: GCA_033296515.1. Classification (NCBI taxonomy): domain Eukaryota; kingdom Metazoa; phylum Chordata; order Testudines; family Chelydridae; genus Macrochelys; species Macrochelys suwanniensis. The sequence goes on from CM065779.1 coordinate 116,175,172, forward strand.
CCTTCCCTGTGACAGCTGTATTTGCTGCAGGTGCTTGTTCTGCTCCTGCCAGCTGAGTGCTAGTGTTGTCTCTCTCCTGCTCACTCTCCTGGGACCTGGTCACGTGCTATCAAGTAAAATGTAGTCAGACGCTAAATATGATCAGAGAGGGCAATGGGAAATACACCCCTTTGCTTATGGCATAAGGAAGCGAAGGCTGCAGTGGGAAAACCATCCCAAAGAGACACTTGGAACAAAAATCCTAAAATGAAAGAGTCTGAGGGATCCAGAACTTGAACACTGATGGGGACTGAGTGGTTCAGAATTAGCGGAAGACTTGAGATTTAGGATCATAGAGAAAACTGTGATTGCCTGTTAAAAATAAATAATAATCTATTCTGTGTTTGTGGTTCACTAGTTTGCTCAAGGCGTTGTCATGGAGGAGAGGCCTCCGGACACTGAGACAAAATGGAATTGAAAACATCTTTATTATTACTTATTACAGTAGCCTCCAGAGGTCTTCATTGAGATCAGGCCCCATTGTTCTAGGCCTTGTCCAAACACAACAGAGGATAGTTTATGCTCCAAAGAGTTAGCTATCTGAATTAAGACAAGACACATCAAATGGATTTAAAAGATAAATGGAAGGGAGGGTAACATTGATACAACACAGGGCTATATAAATTAGCTACCAATATCTGCAAAATTAGAAGAAACAGATTAAAAAAAAATAAAACAAGATCTCAGATGTCCCTAAAGGCTCCTGCCTAGCTACAATCAGTTGCAAATTAATCCTAAGCATTGAGGTTAAAGCAGATTTTGAAGGACAAGATTGCACCTTTTTAGGTTAGACCTAGGATGGGTTGCTGCATGTAAGGAGTGGCAGAGAAGAAAGCACAATGGAATTTATGGCAGAAATGGGCAAATGGCCAGTTGAGGCTGACAGCATTGGTGGAGTGGAGAGGTGGGGGGTGACCTAAGATATAAAATGGGAGAAGTGGGGAGAAGCTGGATTGTGAAGGATTTTAACACTGAGGACAAGGAGCCTGTATATGAGGAAGAGCCAGTGAACATGGTCAGAATGATGGGCCAGTAAGATAATTTTAGCAGCAGAATGACCTGCTGGAGATAACACAGATGTTGGGATGGTCAGAGCAGTTGATGCAGATTCAAGACGGGACTGAGTGACTGGGAGGATGGTGTTGTCACTGGTGATGGACAGTGTGGGGGTAGGGGAGGGGTTGGAGGATAAAAGGAGCTCAGTTTGGTCCATATTAAGCTTAAATTGACTTTACAATATCCATGAGAGGATGTCATGGAGGCAAAGCTCTAAGACTCTGGGACGATGACATAATAGATTCTTTTGAACTCCATAGTGGCTGGTTCTGGAATTTTGAAGGAGGCTTCTCCTCTTCTTCGCTTTAAGGAGAGAGAGCCAGTCATGTTCTTTGCTAGTCATAATGTTTTCTTCTTCATTTATCTTGTCTCTGTTGCACTTTGGGATGGGACTGTCTTTTCTCAAACTTTGGACACCCCACAAATATGTGTGTGAGGGAGGAAGATAGGGTTAAATGGGCAGAAGTATATGTGAATGTTGAGAAAGATGGGACAGAATGAAGGATTGAATGAAAGTTTTGGAACTTCCTTGTGGGGTGAAAGCTCACTTAGCTATAGACTTGCACCTGGCATGTGGAATGAGCTACCTGGAGCCTCCACTACAAGGTAATAGTTAAATATCATTTTGGCCATTCGTTTAGGTTCCAAATAGAATGAGGAGATTTAACATGTGACTGTGGGTGCTAACAGCTCTTTTCTGTTGAACTTGATTTCCCCTTCCAGCGCTGATAGAAATGCAGTTAAATTATTAAGAGCAGAGTTCTCATACTCTTATGAGAGTGGAACAGAAAAAACAGAGGACTGTGACAGGGCCTGGTTAAAGGGGAGGATGTTGTGAAAAGCCTGGTACCAAATGAGCAAAGAAACAAAAATTTAAAGGGCAGGGGGAAGAAGGTAAACAATAAAACTAAAGGTGTAGGTTTGCTGTCAGGAGTTAATTTCTTCCCTGTCTTTTGTTGTCTGAACATTAGTGATGGTTAGACAAAATGATACTTGCTGCAAACAGTTAACTTGGGCATAACAGCTAAGAATGATGGATGTAGAAAAAAAGTTGTATTACAGTAAGTGAACACATTGTAAAGGAAACTGATCAGTAAACAGCAAATGCAAATCAAGTAGATGGAGCGGAGCAACTGCTTCTGATCAGCTTTGCTCTCTTTCCTATTTCCCTTATTGAAGGTTCTTTCACATTATACTGACTGTTAGTATTATGAGCTCCATTTTCATATGGATTACAGTGTCTCTTTCTGAAACCATCTGGCTTCAGACATCAAAGAACAGCTGTAGATAGCTTTGGCTTTTAAACGTAGCTAAAGTTCACCTCTCTGTGTAAAATAAAATAGAGCCGCACACACATTGACACTGACATGGTGACACTGAGCCTTGGGGAATTCTATTTCTAATCTTCAGCTTCCTCACCTTCAGTCTCTCTTCAAATCTTGCTCACCTTACTCATGTGAACAGTTCTGGCAACTTCAGTTGGCTTGTTTGCTTGGGTCTTTACTGGGTGCCAAGCCATATAGGCTCCAAATGTAGGTTTTGTTAAATAAATAAAGCTTAAAGGAAAGGAGGATTATAAAAAAACCTAGGGCAAATGGAAATGTTTTAATGATTTTTTCATTTTAATGAATGCTTTTTCAAGTTAAATATACCCCAGTGATACTGGAAACTCAACAGCATTTGGGTTACTGCATGAGAGCCAGAAAGTGTAATTGTCCATGAATGGAGTGACTGGATTCTAGTCTCACATTGGTGTAAATCTGGAGTAAAAGCGTTACTCCAGGTTTGCACCACTGGTAGAGCAACATCTGGCCCAGAAAGTGAAACTGACCACTATTATTTCGCAGTCCAAGCTGAGTGAAGAGAGGAAATTGAAGAATAAACATAATGCATGAAAAGTAAATTAGGCTTCTAAAATTCTGAAGGCTTAGTAGTAGCATTAAACTACAGCCAGTGACAGGGTCACTGTGGAGCTACAGAATTCTGGGAGAACACCAGGTGGCCTTTGTTCTCAAGAAGACACAGTGCTTCCAGGAGCTCTGGGGGAACACAGTTGTTGCTCCAGTCTTGATGAATTATGGCAGTCCCGATGCATGGGTCCAGCTCAGATGGAAAGATAGCAGGTTTGTGACCCTTTCCCCTCCTTACTGCTTGTTGGGCAGACTAGCAAGAGCAGCATTGCTAACCTGGAGCAGCCCTTGTGTTCAGGGAAGGAGGATTGCCATGTTACAGTGTTTAAGGGATGTAGGAGTCTCCTTGCAACCGCTCCCTACTTTTTGTGGGTCTGCATAATGCTGGATATAATCACACTTGTTAAGTGTCCCTTTCAGCTATGACATTTACAGGTAAGAAGTTCTCTCCAGCCCATACCTGAAATGAAGCAAACAAAACTCTGCTTGTGTTACTCTTTTAGTAATAGGTTGTGCTGTCAAAATAGAGCAATGGAGGAGTGAGCAATGAGAGGGAAAACTAATCCCATGGTTATACAAAATCATCTTCCTTAGATCTCTTTAGGAGGAACAAAGAGAAGAATGGAGGCAGGGGAAGAGTGTACACCAAAACTGTGTTTCAATTACTTTTTAGAAAATAACTGTAAACGTTTTGCTTCAAAATTTGCTAAGCTTCATTGATTTAACACTGCACTTCACATGGGAATTTTCCTCCTGAATGGTTAGGTTACATTACACCTGACCTCTTTCCTGCTGCTTTTTTAAAAAGCCTTTTTTTGATAATGGTTTGAAAAACAAAATTAATTTGCTTGTATAAACTGTCTGTACTAACCTGTAGTTAGTAGCCATTGGAGTAATTGCTTGTAGGGAGTGATTATGTTAACATTCAGCAAAAATCTATAAACACAGTGCATCCAAATGCGTGTCCCTACTCTGAATGGATTTATTTTTAAGATAAAGTGCACTTGTATATAGTCTAATGTTTAACAAAATCATGCAGTCTATAAAATACACATGCAAAGGTAAATGAAATTGGTATTAGACTGGATGGGTTTCAGTATTTTGTGCTTCCTCAGTGGTGACTCTGGAGAGTTAATCCAGCCCTGCCTTCCTTTATAAAATATAGGCTTCCAGTGAGCCAGAGAGCAAGAAACAAAAGGAACTCAAGGCTGGGAGAATTATTACAGGGAGTAGAAGACTAAAGGGAAAGGTTAACATTACAGCCCAGCTAATGTTTATATTTATACTGCGAATAGCTAATGAAAGGACAAGGACAGAAATTTGTCCAAAGTATGCTGTAAAATATTTAATAATGATACCCTGCACTAGTTATAGAGTAATCTACAGACAGAGACATGACAATGTTTTACAAATATCAGTTAAACATCATAACACTCCCATAAGGCAAGTAGGAATTACGGAAGCATTTTTCAGAAAGGTAATCTGAAACAGAGAGGCTAACTGATTTGCCCCAGTAAGTGAGTCAGTGGCAAAGCTGGGAAGAGAACCCAAGAGTTTTATCAAGCAAATTTTATCAAGGAAAACTTACAAAGCAGCAAATTGTGTTCTAGTTAATTAGCTTTTTAGCAAAAGAGCTTGAAGGAATCTTTTGTTTTAATTGTGGAATATTTTTCAATGCTTTCTTTTAAAATTATTCCAACATTCCTATGAGGATATGTTCCAAGTTTGATGCCAAGTAGAGCAGCACTTCACTGGTTTTCAGAGCAGCAGTGCTATTAGCTATGCCATGGCATCTCCTTGGGTCAAGGGCCTTGTTACCTTATGTCTCTAGACCTCTGTATACACAGTAGGCACTATGTAAATAATGCATAAAAAATCTTAGTTTATTTCTGCTCTCCATATTCAGTATAGCTTTGCTCATGTTTAAATGCTTCTAGCAAGTGAATCTGGGGAGTCTGACAGTAGCGTTGCCAAGGGAGGAGCAGGGGGAGCGGCTGCTCCCCATGTGAGCAGAAGCGGCGCCTTAAAAAGGAAGTGGCGCCTTTTTTTAGCAGCGCTAAAAAAAGGCGCCGCTTCTTTTTAAGCGCCGCTTCTTGCACTCACCCGGCGGCGCTCCGGGTCTTCAGCGGCATTTTGGCGGCGGGTACCACCGAAGACCTGGAGTGAGTGAGGACCCGCCGCCGAAGTGCTGCCGAAGACCCAGAGCGCTGGTGGGTGGTTACAGGAGGAGGTGCCTTTTTATAGCGCCGCTCCCCGTGCGCTCCGGACCTGGCTGCGCTACTGGCGTCTGACCAGAGTTCAGCATCCACCAGGAATTATCCTGATTTCACTTATGCCCCAATTCAGCAAGCTACTTAAGCACATGCTTAATTTATGCATTGACTTCAGTGACTATGCATAAGTAGTTTTCTGATCTGGTCCATTAACTGGTCTAACAGCATTGGACTCCATTGTCTGTTTTTCCAGTGATATGCTGCTAATCAAAAGGCAGAAATATACTGGGAGAGTTTCAAATTAGTTGCTAGTCCTAGAGGAGAGTTTGTTTTTATTTGAGTTTATCATCTCTTTTTTAAAGCAGAATGTACAGTACCTGATAATTGATCAACTCTGAGGCTACAAAGGCCAGTCTGCCTCTTGTGCCCTCTGGTTTGAATAGTAACAGCTCATTTTCATGCTGAGTTTAGATGAATTGGCTCCTGCTTGTGTATGCTGGGTAATGTCCTTTCAGATTCTTGGCATTGGCAATGAATACGAATTTGAACATGACTTGCAAATGTTAAGCTTATTGTAGGAAAAACCCTCACAGCAACTTTAAGCTTCTATTATGTGTCCAAAAGCCAAGGAGGGTGTTGGAATTACTGCATTAATTCAGTTGGTATAGGTTTTTTGCCTGCTCCGTGATGGTCTCTGTGGGCACTTAAACATGCTATTGGTGACACCTTATATAGCTGCAGAGCCCCCAAAACTTCTTTGCTGTCTGAACATCATGCCTTAAGAGAAATCTACGGCAATTGTGCTGTTGTTGGAACAGATTATGGTCTCCTCTTTATTGGTGTAAACCTAGAGTAATTCCTTTGATTTTAGTGGTGTAATTGAGATCAGAATCTGGCTTGTTCCTTTTTTTAAATTAAAAAAGGAGCTATATTAGGAACACCAGTTAACTGCAGGGAGATCCCACAGCAGGACTAGGTGGTATTTATGGTATATAAAATGGCAGCCTTTGTTAGCCACACAGTGATTTATTACTAATGTTGACCCATTGCGATCTCAAAACTGGCAGTTTCTTATTTTGATAGGGATTTTTCTGAATAATAATAAAATAATAATAATAAACATCAACTAACAAACAACAAATCTCCTTTTTCAGGAATTATTGGGCTTTGAAGACCCTTTTTGTTTTTAACTCAGAATAATGCTATGAAAATATCTGGATTTAGCATAGTCAGTTACGAGGGATTCCGTATTTTGTGCAAGAAGGATGCTTATTTCAGCTACGGTGTTAATTCTCGCGTAAAAGGAAATGGGAGATAGGAGATAGAGTCAAAGTGCCAAGGAAGGACTATAATTTTGTCCTATATTGTAGTTCTGTTCATTAATATTCTTCTCTGGTGATGTGCAGTGATAGAGGCTGCTGTTATTGGGTTTGCACAGGTGTAAATTACTGGAATTCAGTTAACAGCCCTGTTGATGTTCTGTGAACCAGATTAAATTCCAGCTCACTCTCTTGTTTAGGTGTGTTGGATTTGAAGACTAACAATTGGTAAACCTAATTTTTGTTACTACATTCTGCAGGTATGACTCTGAATACACATAGGGAGCAGATCTGTGGGTAAGAAAGTGAAATCAGATAGATAGTTTTCTGAGTAAAACTATAAGTCCTTCAGGGGAGACTCATCATTCAAATAACAATGTGTTGTTATGCTAGATCCAAAATATACTGAGTAAAATAACAAAAAATTTCCACTGCATGCATCTGAAGAAGTGGGTATTCACCCACGAAAGCGTATGCTCCAATACGTCTGTTAGTCTATAAGGTGCCACAGAACTCTTAGTCTGGATCTGTAGAAGCGACAAACACGGCTACCCCTCTGATACATAACAAAAAATGACACATTTGCAAGGAAAATATTAGGCAAATGAATATATCACAGGGTCTGCTGTTTTTACCGTAGCCCCTGTGTTATCTGCCCCATATCAGAGTGGGGAAATAGTTCCCTCTCACAAATCTAGCATGGCTCCAGCAAGTGTTGGTGCCTAGTCTTGCCCCTTGCTTTGCTCCAATATGTACAGGAAGGATGGTTTCGTGATTAAGGTGCTGAATGGGGTCTCAGGAAATCTGGGTTCAGTGCTCGGCTCTGGTGCAGACTTTCTGTGTGAACCTACCCAAGTCCATTTAATCTTTCTTTCTCTGAGTTCCCCATCTGTTCACTAATGCTTGTGTGGTGCTCAGATACTGTCGTGATGGGGTCTGTATGAATAGATAGTGATACGACAGTCCTCTTCTTACAAGAAATAACCAGCTCATGCAAGGTTTTGTAACCATGGAGGAAAAACTGTTCTGCCTTTCATAATCTTCTTGGTAGAGCTCTTTTCTAAATGACATCAAACAATTTAATTCATTTTCCTGATTTATCAAAACCAAAGCCTCAGCATCTTTTTAGTAGAGGTGAACAAATGAAATAGCAATCATACTGTTATACAAAACGAAGCACTTTGAACTCTGCAAAGTCCTAGAACGTTTTTGGGTAGACTTAACAAATATTAATAGTAAAACAAAGATAGAAAATACCGAGCAGCCCTCTAAAGTCCACTCTTTCTGCTCATGTCAACCAATATTATCTAAAAATATTCTGGGGGTGGTGCGAGCTTCTCCAAATGGTGGCATGATTATAAAGGCCAGTCTTATATATGTGGGTAGAGCAACATAAAATCAAGAGCTGTCATTGTCATGTTTGCTTTGACAGATGGGAAAATATGGGATGGTAATCTAAACATCTCTCCAAGAGATCTGACTTGTTGCAAATAATTTTAGAATAAAGTCAGACTCTGCCTTCCTAATGCAGTCCTAGCGGACATTGACTATCCCTTTCACCCAGGATCCTCCAAGTCCTTGATGTTTCTCAGTTTGTGCTATGCATTAGGTATTCTGCTTGGTTTCTCAAAGCACTTCCCTTGCTCCAATTTAAGCCCATTGCTTCTTGTCCTATTCTCAGAGATTAATGAGAACAATTTTTCCTCCCTCCTTCTTGTGACAACCTTTTATGTACTTGAAAACTGTTATCATGTCCCCCCTCTTCTCTTCTCCAGACTGAAAAAATTGGGTTTCTTTAATCTTTCCTCATAGGTCATGTTGTCTAGACCTTTAATCATCTTTGTTGCTCTCCTCTGGACTTTCTCCAGTTTGTCCACAATGTTTCCTGAAATGTGGAGTGGGCCCAGAACTGGACACAATACTCCAGCCAGGGCCAGCTCCAGGCACCAGCCAACCAATCACGTGCTTGGGGCGGCACCTGGAGGGGGGCGGCGCTGAGGTTGTTTAAAAAACAAACAAACACACAAACAAAAAAAACCCCACTCTTCCCAGCTAGGGCAGCGGGCTAGCTCCACTCCCAGGCGGCACCCCGGCCGGGGCTGCGGGGAAGACACGCTCCCCGCCGGTCCCGGCCGGGGCTGCAGCGGGGAGCGGCATCGCCCCGGCAGGGGAACCGGGGCACGGGGAAGCCGTCCTCCCAGCCGGCGCCCCAGCCGGGGCGGCAGCGGGGATGCCGCGCTCCCTGCTGGCGCCCGTCAGCTGGGGAGCGCGGCATCGCCCTGGCTGGGGGAGCGGGGCGGCAGGCATGCCACCCTCCCCAGCGGGGATGCCGCGCTTCCCGCCGGCGCCCCGGCCGGGGCAGACGGGGAAGACGCGCTCCCCACCGGCCGGGGTGGCAGCGGGGAGCGGCATCGCCCCGGCCGGGGGACCGGGGCCGCGGGGATGCCGCGCTCTCCGCTGGCGCCCGGCAGCTGGGGAGCGCGGCATCGCCCCAGCCGGGGCAGCGGGGCCTGCCGCGCTCTCCGCCCGCACCCCGGCCGGGGCAGCGGGGCCTGCTGTAGGCCCGCCGCGCTCCCCAGCCGGGGCTGTGGGGCCTGCCGCGCTCCCCGCCAGCGCCCCGGCCGGGGCGGCGGGCGCGCTGCCCTCCTCGCTGGCGCTCCAGGTAGGAGGGGAGGGGGGTTGTTTTGGCGGGAGTTGGGTGTGTGGTTTTTTTGTTTGGGGGGGGGCGGCATTTGGGGTTTTTTTTTTTTTTTGCTTGGGGCGGCAAAAACGTTAGAGCCGCCCCTGACTCCAGCTGATGCCTAATCAGCGCGGAGTAGAGTTGAAGAATTACTTCTCATGTCTTGCTTGCAACACTCCATCTAATTAATCTGTGATGGGGTGTCATCTCCCCCTCTCCAAGGACTGGAAGTGATTAAGGTGGCCAGGTGGGCCCATTAGCTCCAAAGACTGCACCTGGATGAAGAGCCAGGGAGCAGGGATTAATTGCAAACCGGCTCAGCTGGGAAGGAAGCACCGGGGACTATCAAATCAGGAAGCTGGCAACAGACTGGGACAGTAGCCCCTCCCTGGGAGGAGGGTTTGGAGCTGGTACACCCAGAGAAAGGGGAGGAACCAGAAATTATAGGAAGCAGTCCAGGGAAGGAGCAGTGAGGATTGGGAGAGTAAAGCCCAGAACTACTGGGCTCAGGGTCTCTAGACGGGAACCCAGAGTAGAGGGTGGGCCTGGTTCTTCTACCAGCCACTGAAGGAGTGGCACTTGCTGCAGTGAATTAGAAAACTGCCCAGGAATGCTGAAGGAAAGACTTTGATATACCCCAGAAGGGGGAAACACTGAGTGGTCTGGATGGAGGGCTGAGTCATGAAGAGGAGACCCTGCTTCCTGGAGTCAGAGAGGAGCTGCAGACCAGAGAGGGAGATGGAGTGAGGGCATACAACTGTGGGAAAGGGCATTGACCTCCTGAGCTAATCCCCAGAATGGCCAGGAGGAGGCTCCAGACTAGCAGTGAGTGGCGCACCCCTCACAACAACCCAAAATGATGGTGTTTTTTTTTTGTTTTTTTGTTTTTTTGCAAGAGTGTTGCACAGTTGACTCGTATTTAGTTTGAGATCCACTATGACCCCCAGATCCCTCTCTGCAGTACTCCTTCCTAGGCAGTCATTTCCCATTCTGTATGTGTGCAATTGATTGTTTGTTCCTAAGTGGAGTACTTTGCATTTGTCCTTATTTAATTTCATCCTGTTTACTTCAGACCATTTCTCCAGTTTGCCCAGATCATTTTGAATTTTAATCCTATCGTCCAAAGCACTTGCTTCCCCTTCCAGCTTGGTATCGTCCGCAGACTTTATAAGTGTGCTATCTATGCTGTTATCTGTATCATTTACAAAGATATTGAACAGAGCTGAACCCGGGACTGATCCTTGCAGGACCCCACATGATATGCTCTTCTAGCTTGACTGTGAACTACTGATGTGAACTCTTTCAACCAGTTATGTGCCCACCTTATAGTATCTCCATCTAGGTTGTATTTTCCTAGTTTTCTTATGAGAAGATCATTCAAGACCTTATAATAAGCAAGTATCAAAAGCCATTCAAGTATCAAATGCCTTACTAAAGTCAAGATATACCACATCAATCGCTTCCCTCCATCCACAAGGCTTGTTACCCTGTCAAAGGAAAGCTTTTAGGTTGGTTTGACATGATTTGTTCTTGACAAATCCATGTTGACTGTTACTGGTCACCTTATTATCATCTAGGGGTTTGCAAATTGATTGCTTGATTATTTGCTCCATTATCTTTCAGTGTAAGCTGACTGGTGTGTAATTCCCCAGGTTATCCTTATTCCCCTTTTTTATAGATTAGCACTATATTTGCCCTCTTTGGCACTATATTTGCCCTCTGGAATCTTGCCCTCTTCCATGAGTTTTTGACGATAACCGCTAATGGCTCAGATACCTCCTCAGTCAGCCCCTTGAGTATTTTAGGATGTATTTCATCAGTGGTGACTTGAAGAAATCTAACTTGTTAAAAATTAATTAGACTTGTTCTTCCTCTATCTTAACCTCAGATCCTACCTCATTTTCGCTGGCGTTCACGTTAGACATCCAATTGCTACTATTTTTTGGGGGGGGTGAAAACAAACAAAAGTCACTTAGCACTTCTGCCACTTTCACACATTCTGTTATTGTCTTCCCCCCACACTGAGTAACAGGCCTACCCCATCCTTGGTCTTCCTCTTGCTTCTAAAGTATTTGCAGAATGTTTTCTTGTTACTCTTTATATGTTTAGCTAGTTTAATCTTGTTTTGTGCTGTGGCCTTTCTAATTTTGTCCCTACATGCTTGTGTTGTTTGTTTATAGTCATCCTTTGTAATTTGACCTAGTTTCCACTTTTTGTAGGACTCTTTTTTGAGTTTTAGATCATTGAAGATCTCCTGGTTAAGCCAGAGTGATGTCTTGCCATATTTCCTGTCCTTCCTATGCAGTGGGATAATTTGCTCTTGATTCCTTAATAATACCTATTTGGAAAATTGCCAACTCTTCTCTAACTGTTTATTGAATTATGGTCTAGTTGCTCACATACCACTCAGATGGGCACAAGAGCCTAGGTAGATGAAGTCCTTGGCCTATACAAGAAGTCACCAGTGATTTTAGGTGTCTCTGTTTTTGGATGCCCAACTTGTGACATCTTAAAAAGAACTGATTTGAAGGGAAGATGCTGAGCAGTTTCTGAAAATCAGCCCCTATTAAGGTGTTGCAAATAGAGTACTCTGTAACTGAGGTATTCAAAATCCCTAGAAATGTTGAAAATTTAGTCCTTTGTTGATAGTAAATAGCTTCTGTGTTCCCCAAGTGAGGTGTTCGCTTTCTATTACTTGCCTTACAGGAATATTTTGGAGTTTAATTAGTTAAAATTTGGAAAGCACCCTAAGATTCTTGGATCGAAGGCTACACAGAAGATAAAAATATTTGTTATTTATATTGTATTATATTCTTATGTTCTTACTAGGGCTGTCGATTAATCGCAGTTAACTCACGTGTTTAACTCAAAACATTCATCATGATTAAAAATATTAGTTGTGATTAATTGCACTGTTAAACAATAGAATACCAACTGAACTTTATTAAAGATTTTTGGATGTTTTTCTACATTTTCAGATATATTGATTTCTATTATAACACAGAATACAAAGTGTACAGTGCTCATTTTATATTGTTATTTATTACAAATATTTGCACTGTACAAATGACAAACAAAAGAAATAGTATTTTTCATTTCACCTCATACAAGTACTGTAGTGCAATCTCTCTATCGTCAAAGTGTAACTTACAAATGTAGATTTTTTTTTTGTTATGTAACTGCACTCAAAAACAAAACAGTGTAAACTTTAGATACTACAAGTCTACTCAGTCCTACTTCTTGTTCAGCCAATCGCTAAGAGAAACAAGTTTGTTTACATTTACAGGAAACACTGCTGCCTGCTTCTTATTTACAATGTCACCTGAAAGTGAGAACAGGTGTTTGCATGTCACTTTTGTAGCCGGTGTTGCAAGGAATTTACGTGCCAGATATGCTAAACATTCGTATGCCCTTTCATGCTTCGGCCACCATTCCAGAGGACATACTTCCATGTTCATGAAGCTCATTAAAAAAAATGCATTAATTAAATTTGTGACTGAACTCCTTGAGGGAGAATTGTATGTCTCCTGTTCTGTTTTCCCCACATTCTGCCATATATTTCATGTTATAGCAGTCTCGGATGATCACCCAGCACATGCTGTTCATTTTAAGAACACTTTCACAGCAGATTTGACAAAACGCAAAGAAGGTGCCAATGTGAGATTTCTAAAGATAGCTACAGCACTCGACCCAAGGTTTAAGAATCTGAAGTACTGTCCAAAATCTGAGAGGGATGAGGTGTGGAGCATGCTTTCAGAAGTCTTAAAAGAACAACACTCCAATGTGGAAGCTATAGAACCCGAATCACCAAAAAAGAAAATCAACCTTCTGCTGGTAGCATCTGACTCAGATAATGAAAATGAAAATGCATCAGTTCGCTCTGCTTTGGATCATTATCAAGCAGAAACCATCATCAGCATGGACGCATGTCCTCTGGAATGGTGGTTGAAGCATGAAGGAACATATGAATCTTTAGCGCATCTGGCACGTAAATATCTTGCGACACCAGCTACAACAGTGCTGTGCGAATGCCCATTTTCACTTTCAGGTGACATTGTAAACAAGAAGCGTGCAGCATCATCTCCTGCAAATTGTAACCAAACTTGTTTGTCTGAGCGATTGTCTGAAGTAGGACTTGGGGACTTGTAGGCTTTAAAGTTTCACATTGTTTTATTTTTGACTGCAGGTTTTTTTTGTACAGTTATTCATTTGTAAGTTCAACTTTCATGATAAAGAGATTGCACTACAGTACCCATATTAGGTGAATTGAAAAATAGCATTTCTTTTGTTTTTTACAGTGCAAATATTTGTAATAAAAATAAATATAAAGTGAGCACAGTACACTTTGTATTCTGTGTTGTAACTGAAATCAATATATTTGAAAATGTAGAAAACATACAAAAATATTAAAATAAATGGTATTCTATTATTGTTTAACAGCGTGATTAATTGGGATTAATTTTTTTAATTGCTTGACAGACCTAGTTCTTATTATGATCATCTTTATTGTTCTCAGTTATAAAAGCCTCATAGTTAGCAAAAGGCATTGCCAGAAGTTTTGTTTACTTCTCAGTATCATCCCGCTTGATTTTCTGTGAGGTTTGACCTGGTTCACATTATAACACATTGCTCTTGTGAGAACCCTTCTAAGTAATCTCTAAAGATATGAAGCCAAATTTTGCCCAGTTATTTTGGGGTAAACTTCCTTGCCTCATAAGAGTTTGTACAGATCTCACTCAAAACAGATTTTGACCCATGAGTTTCAGATGTAAGAGAAGTTTCCCTGTTATGTCCTTCATGCAAAAGCAGGCCGCAAAACAAAAAACAAATTTCTCACAAAAGAAACCCTTGAATTTGACAGGGAAAATCTTTCTTCTTTGGGGGAGGTTAGAGAAGGAATGGGGCAGCACAATTAGCATGTAGAAGAGTCCTCTAAACCAAAAACTGTTTGAAAGGAAGCAGTTAAAAAGACACTTGTTTGTTATTCTGCCCTAATATGTTTCCCTAGAAGCTATTTCATAGGTCTTGGACATCTCAAGGTATAAACAGCAAAAAGTTCAAGGAGTACAAGTAGTTCAGGGTGACTGTTGTTGAACTTGGCCTTTTTTTCTCAGAACACTCCTTGAGGCACATTGTGCTGTCATAGACCAGAAACATGTGACATGTTGCATCATATTGCTTAATTAGCAAATTCATTGAAAAATCAGACATCCAATCAGAAAGTGCCATTAGCATCTTATGAGGCCACACCCGTGTCAGTGCACCTAGTTGGAACACAGAACTGACTTTATCCCTTTTATTTAAAAATTCCATTTTATAGCAACAAGACACTTCAGGAGAGCATTGTATTTGTTAAGTGACTAATGTCACTGAGACTATGATTTTATGTCTTATAATGTTGCCTGATCCATGCTGTACAATCACCCAAAAACATACTACCTATTGTGGCTAACATAATGTCCCTACACATAGCTTCCTGTAGTTTATTGCATAACTGCAGTGTGATTTCAAAGTGCAGATTTCTAAAGGCAGCAGAATAGTTGTGCACTAATTAATAGGATTAGATGTATGCATCATGGTTTGAAGAAGAGGATATAGAGAGAGACAGAGACAGCCTCTCCACTTGTAAATCTGAAGCTGATATCATTATTGATTGCCTCGGCAAACTGTAGTTTGATTTCTGGGACCAGTGAGAATTACAACAATTCATTTAATGGATTCTGATGTGATGAGTAAGCAAAGTTGGAATCCTGCAAAAAGTGGAAACATGGGCAAATTACCAGTGCTTAATTTGTAATGAAAGAGGTGCCAGGGCTTGAGCATTTAGGTGGCAGGGCTCAATTTTTTTTTTACATTCATCGCTGGTGCAGCAAGCCCAAAGGTCCCAGGACTATGAATTGACAAGCCTAGAGGTGCTGAGGCTCAGCCCTGGCAAGCCCTGGCACAAATTAAGCAAAGCAAGTTATTAAGGAGGAGTACAAAAGAATAGCACAATTATACAGGGACAAAATCAGGCTACTGCACAAAATGGAGTTACACCTAGCAAGGAATGTAAAAGGCAATAAAAAGAGGTTCTTTAAATACATTAGGAGCAAAAGAAAGAGGAAGGAAAGTATAGGTCCTCTACATAGTGGAGAAGGAGAGCTAATAACTGATGACATAAAGAAGGCTAAGGTGTTTAATGCCTATTTTGCTTTAGTCGCCACTAAAAGGATTAATGGTGACCAGATACTCAACACAACAAGGGGGAAGGAACGCAAGCCAAAATGGGAAAGAACAGGTTAAAGAATATTTAGATAAGTTAGATGTATTCAAGTCAGCAGGGCCTGATCAAATTCATCCTAGGATACTTAAGGAACTAGCTGACGCAATCGCGGAACCATTAACAATTATCTTTGAGAACTCAGGGAGGAAAGGTGACGTCCCAGAGAACTAGAGAAGGGCAAACATACGTATCTTTAAAAGGGGGAACAAAGAGGACCTGGGGAATTATAGACAGGTGAACCTAACTTTGATACCTGGAAAGATAATGGAACAAATTATTAAGCAATCGGTTTGTAAATATTTAGAGGATAATAGGTTTATAAGGAATAAGCAGCATGGATTTGTCAGGAACAAATCATGCTAACAAACCCTATTTCCTTTGACAGGCTTACTGACCTGGTGCATGGCGGGAAGCAGTAGACGTGATATATCTTGATATTAGTAAGGCTTTTGACACAGTTCCACCTAACATTCTCATAAGCAAACTAGGTACCTGTGGTCTAGATGAAATTACTATAAGGTGAGTGTATAACTGGTTGAAAGACCATACTCATAAAGTAGGTATCAATGGTTCTCTGTCAAACTGGGAGGACATATTTAGTGGAGTCTCGCAGGGGCCACTTAGGGGTCCAGTACTGTTCAATATTTTCATTAATGACTTGGATATTGGAGTGGAGATTGTGCTTAGAATATCTGCAGATGACACCAAGCTGGGAGGGGGTTGCAAGCACTTTGGAGGACAGGATTAAAAATCAAAACAACCTTGACAAATTAGAGAACTGGTCAGAAATTGGTAAGATGAAATTCAATAAAGATAAGTGCAAAGAACTTCACGTAGGAAGGAAAAATCAAGTGCACAACTATAAAATGTGGAACGACAGGCTGGGTGGTACTACTGCTGAAAAGGATCTGGCAGTTATAGTGGATCACAAATTGAATATGAGTCAGCAATGTGACACGGTTGCAAAAAAGGCTAATATCACTCTAGGGTGTATTAACTGGACGGTTATATGTAAGACAAGGAAGGTAATTGTCCCACTCCACTAGGAGCTGATGAGGCCTCAGCTGAAGTACTGTGTCCAGTCCTGGGCACCACACTTTAGGAAAGATGTGGACAAATTTGAATGAGTTCAGAGCAGAGCAACAAAAATGAAAAATGTTTAGAAAACCTGACCTATGAGGAAAGGTTAAAAAAACTGAGCATGTTTAGTCTTGAGAAGAGAAGTCTGAGGGGTGACCTGATACGTCTTCCAATATGTCAATATGTTAACGGTTGTTATGAAGAGGACGGTGATCAATTGTTCTCCATGTCCACTGAAGGTAGGACAAGAAATAATAGGCTTAATCTGCAGCAAGAAAGATTTATGTTAGATATTAGGAAAAGCTTTCTAACTCTCAGGGTTGTTAAACTCTGGAGCAGGCTTCCAAGGGAGACTGTAGAATCCCCATCGCTTGGAGGGTTTTAAGAACAGGTTGGACAAACATCTGTCAAGAATGGTCTAGGTTACTTGGTCCTGCCTCAGTGCACGGGGTTTGACATGATGTTCCTTCCAGCCCTACATTACTTTGATTTTTATGATAAAGTTCTTCCCCTTTTCTAGATATGTCTTCATCATTAAAGAAGGATCAGGGAGAAAGAATTTAGAATGTCTTTAGCTACGAGCTGGCAGTGTATGTAATCTCTGAATTGGATGGACCAGCATCAAAATAGGTCAGTGCTCTGAGGTGTTCTTTATCCTTTGCCACTAGTGATTTTCATGTACCACAAAGTTTGAGATGTATTAAAGACCTCCTCCTTGAGCCTCCCATCAGTGATGTAGTTCCACTGATGTCACTTCATTGCATCTAAAAGGCCCAGTCCAACCCCCATTACAGCCAGTGAAGCCACTCTGTTTGACTTGATCTGTGGGAGTTGGGACAGGCCTTAAATCACTGTGGGCCTTCTGTAGTGTCCACTATGGTCAACAGAATGACTTCACTGAGGACTAAATCAGGCCCTATGTGACTGTCCCTTTGCTATTGTGAAAGCCAGGGTGTCAAACTCGTTCATCTCTGAAGTCAGCCTCATTCCATTTCTCCCCATTGCTAAAAAATGCCTCAAGAAATCTTATTAATCCAACTGTGACTTTTACTTTGACCACTGTTGCACCAGTATTTATTTTCTAAACTTGACTTTTCCCCTTCCCGTCCCTTTTCTAGACCTACTTGACTGGTTTTAGACCTACTTGTTGCAATTTTAGAATGTGGTCTTCTATTTAAATTTTTTTATTGCATTTTAATTTATTGCATTGACTTTTTGTAGTGTGGTCTTAGGCGTGGGGCCCCTTGATCAATAGCATTGGTTGGTTGGTGCAACTAGGAGAAGTATGGTCTTTCAACTCCTTTATGCCTGTTCACTTCTTCTTAATCTACCTAGATTTTTATAGCAAGTCCATAACTAAAGTATCTGAGTGCCTTCTACAAACTAATAGATCAATCCCCAATATTTTATTATCCTTCATCTTTTTTCCCCATGCATTTTAAAGTGTAGTCATTGGCACAGTAATGCAGTGACAGCACTGGAGAATGCAGACGTTTGTTTTTGGACTGGAACAGCAGTGGCTGTACAATCATCCCCCATACTCTGTTGATGTGATGTTTAGAAACCATCTTTATGAGTGCAAAAGTTAATGCCTCTTCTGTGAGTGGAACTGGACTGAGATATTCAATGTATTTCTCATAGGCCACTGAATAGCCATTAGATGATAACGAGCCAGATCTTCAGAAGGTGTAAATTCAGTTTACACCAGCTGAGGATCTGGCTCAATATTCTGATCATTGCTGAGCTGAGCAAGATCTGAGCCAGTGACCCAGAGGTGAAAAGCTCTGTATCCCATTATCAGTTCCCTCAGGGCATCTCGTCTTTCCAATTTTCACTGTGTTTAAGGATTCATGCTTTCTCAGTGATGATTGCCTTTGGCAGAGGTGAACCATTCATAACAAATGAGATTACACCATTTCCCTCACCACCACACTTCTCTCCCCCGCCACCCTTTTATAACATGACAGTTTAGTTAGCCAAGAAAGCAGTTATTTACTAACATTTTGCAGTAGCTGAGCAGAAAAGTGGCACAGCATCCCTCTAACCTAATCTTCAGCTCCAAATCATACAGTCTGCTGCTATGAATGAGAGGAAATGCAGGTGGCTCTGCTGCATGTACTTATTTGTAGCTCAGATCTTTGCCATTAACAAAAAAATGGAAACCCTCTAAATCTGGACATTTTCTAAAATTTGGACCGGTTGTCACTTATGGACAATCTAAAAACAGGAGGTTTTTTCCTGTAACTTCAGACCTCCCCGTAGTACTGAATAAGAAATAGAGTAGAATCTAATCTAATGAGGTTTCTTGAACATTATTATTGTAGAACATAAGAAGTTCAAATAGGAGACAAGCTGAGGGTGTGGTGAACTTCAGCTTCAAAGTGCTCAGAAAGAATTGGCCTTCATCAGTAGAAGCTATTTCCCTATTCCAAGAGAAAATGAGTGGTCCCAGGACACTGTATCCTAGTCTAATTTATTTACAAAGGTCAAAATGTTGCAATTTGTAGCCTACATTTAGACACCTGGATACAAAGTTTGATGCAGGAGCCTAAGAATATGTGTGCACTGCAAAAAACCAACCAAACAAAAAGCCAAACCAAAACCAAACAAACCAGACCCCTGGCAGTGAGTCTCAGAGTCTGAGTCTACACAGTTGGGCTCACAAGGCTCATGGTATGGCACACTAAACATAGATTCATATGTAAGCAGAGTCAGGATGAGCTCCACCCTGACATCTGGTGGTGAGTCATGGCAAAGCACTCCAGGGGCTGATCCAATTTGCATAGGCACACCCACCCTGCCTGGTACGAACCATAGTGGCCCAAATGGGCATTTTGGGCTGCTGTAGGATCCTCAGTTTTCTGTATTGGGGGCAGGAATTTCTGTTATTGGGGCAGGAAGAATAAACTGTTATACTGCTTATGTAAATCATGGCCAGTGGAACTGTACTTGGCCTTTTGTCATGTTAAAGGGGAACTTGCCATGAACTAAACAACACTCGCCAGCCAAGGGACATGGGTTCCAAAGCCCAGTGAATTGAGAGAGGCTGGGGACAGGGGATTGCTTCTTGGCCTTTTGGCTAAGATCAAGCGTAATACCTGGTGGTGTAGGACCCTTGTGAGGGTCTGAGACACCAATTGCAGCATCTCTGCCTCTCTCCACTGTGGACTATCAGAGCTAATGTTGAGTTCCTTGAGAGTCTGGTTTCAGACTGCTGAATTGAAATCACTCTGGGCTAATAGTGCAACTGAGCACTAGGGCTCCCCTAAACTACAAGCTGAAATCACTAAAGTGCTAACAGCCTTGTGAGCTGAAATCACTAAGCTGAAATCACTGAGCACCGTGTTAAGTAGCGGGGGAGCCTGAAGATAAGTGGCTGGTGGAGCAGTTGGCAAGACAGCTGATGGTGTGGTGCTGCTGGCAAAGCAGAGCAGTTCGTGAGGACAGTCGGAGTGGTGCTGCTGGCAGAGCGGAGCAGTTCGTGGTTGCAGTTGGAGCAGCTTGCAGGACGGCTGGTGGAGCGGCGCTGTTGGTGGGACAGAGCAGTTCGTGGGGACAGCGGTAGCGGCTTGCGAGACGGCTGGCGGAGCAGAGTGGAGCCCCACGGAGGGGTGAGGCAATCATCTTCACGCCACGTAAGGTGCCCCTTACCCCCCGCCCCTTCCCATTGCCGCCCAGGCGGGTGGCGTGTGGCACCCTGCAGATGAACTTTTGAACTCTGGGACTGGACTTTTGGGTTCGTGGACTTTTGGGGACTTTGGGTGACGTTTGGGTTGCTGGACTCAAGAACCCAAGGGACAGGGCATGGCCCAATTGGCTGGGGTGGGTCTTGCTCACAGTTTGGCTTATAGATCCTAGTTGCGGTGTTTTCCCAATTTAAGGCTGGTATCGTTTACCTGCTGCTATTAAAGATTTCTGTTACACTGAGGCTCTGTGCTTGCGAGAGGGGAAGTATTGCCTCTTTGAGGCGCCCAGGGGTGTGTATAAGATTTTCCCAGGTTACTGGGTGGGGGCTTGAGCCGGTTTTGCATTGCATTGTTGAGAAGGGAACCCCTATGTACTGAACCTGGCCCTTGCTGCTGTCAACTCATCCTGGCAGAAGGGTTACATTTTTGGGGGCTCGTCCGGGATCTGGGTCAGTACCCCTCGTAAGCACATCTTGGGTGAGCCATTAAATTGGGAAAACCCAAAATTTTGTTGTTGTCTTGATCTGTTATATTTGGAAAAAATTACAGTTTGTATAATGGCCCTACACTTGCTAGAGGATTGGTGCAAAGGGATGACTATTGACCCTAAGAACTGTCTTCTGGTGACGGGGGTGTCAGAGGTGTTCAATGAGGGATCAATAGAACCTATATTAAGGACATCCACTAAGTACCTGAGTAAGTGCAAAATGCGTGGGCGCATGTTTGTGAGGGAGGAGGGGGCTTTTGCTGTACTGTGTGAGCTGCCATCGGCTGTGGACCCTCTACAGGTTCCAGGCACGATAGCAGTGGAAGATGGTGTGTGGAGGGTAATAGCCACTGGGAGTCAGCCCTCACCAGCCCCTGCCTCCAATGTAGAGTTTTTAAAGAAAATGTCAGCCTTTTTGGGGAAAGAGGGAAAGACTTTGGCTGATATGCCGGGTCTGTTGGGCCTTGACCCAGGAGTCCCACACCTGGAGCCTGCTCCTTCACCTGATGAGTGGGTGAAGGCTTTGGGGAAAGCATTAGAGAAGGTGGTGCCACCCCACCCTGAGTCAAGCCCGTATCGTAAACTGAGGTTATTTTCTGGGGGTCCCACCCCAATACCGGGGGAGGAAGCATTTGAACCCTGGCTTGAACACACCACTGAAATGCTGCAGGAGTGGGCAGTGCCTGATGCTGAAAAGAGACGGCGACTAGTAGAGTGCCTCAGGGGGCCAGCCCTAGATGTGATTCGCACCCTGAAGCTCAGTAACCCTGGGGTCAAGGTGAAGGATTGCCTAGAGGCCCTTGATCACGCCTTTGGGAGAACCGAGGGCTCAGAGGATGTTTACTGCAAGTTCCTCAATGCCAGGCAACAAAAGGGAGAGAAGGTTTCTGGCTATATCCAGAGGTTGGAGAAATTATTACAGAGAGCCATCATGAGGGGAGCGGTAGTGGTTGAGCAAATGGACCGGACTAGATTGGCCCAGATTGTGAGAGGAATTCAATATCAGAACCCAATTCTTCTCCACCTTCGGTTAAGGGAAAGGCAAGACAATCCACCGAGTTACTCTCAGCTGATAAAAGAGGTCCGAGAGGAGGAGGAGAGGCAGGCAGCTAGCGAGGTCTGGGAGGCTCAGCCACACCAGGCGACTGGATCAACATCCATACGAACGCCCAAGGCACTGATGGTGACTCCTCAAGAGGAACTTACTCAACAAGTGCAGGTCCTGACACAGAAAGTGGCTGAACTAGCGAATACCATCAATTCAGCAAAGACTTCAGGGTACAAGGAACCCCCCACTACTTCAGTCCTGAAGACCACATTTGGAACCTCTGCCCCACCCAGGCGACAAGGGAAAGGACAATCCTTCTTCTGCTACCGGTGTGGCCAGGGTGGGCACATTGCTGCAAGGTGTCAGAATACAGAGAATCCCACGCTAGTATATCAAAAGCTGAGGACCACCTGGGGGAAGTCGGGAAACGGCCCCAGGGCCTGGGAAGGGAGCCGCCTAGGCCTGCAGGATTTGGAGGCTCCCCCAGAGAGAACCCTGCCGCCCGAATCCCACCAGGATTGATAGGACCTCGAGCGGAGGTCACTGTAAGGATTGAAGGGACAGAATGTAGAGCAGTGCTTGACACGGGATCCCAAGTGACTATCATATTCCAGTCTTTCTACCAGCAGATGCTTGGGCATCTGCCTATACAGCCCCTGACAGGGCTTGGCCTATGTGGCCTCAGCATGGATGACTACCCCTATCAGGGGTATGTCATAGTACACCTGGAATTCCCAGAAGAGATCGCTGGAGTAAGACAGGAGGTGGACACTGCTGCTTTAATTTGCCCCGACCCTAAAGGAGTCTCTGACGTGTCCGTGCTCATAGGGACCAACTCCAGCCTCTTTAAGGTACTGGCAGATTACTGCAGACAGCGAGCAGGGGAACAATACCTGAACACCTTGGTGATACACACACATTGTGCTGCAGCCTACAGGAAAATTGAGGACACAAGAAAAGTGATGCCTGATTTGCCGGTGGGAGCATTGAAGTATGCGGGCCTGGTCCCCTTAGTGGTGCCTGCAATGACAGAAAAGGAGGTGATTGTCATGAGTACCTGCCTGAAAGGCAGTAAGGGAACATTAGCAGTGGTAGAGCAGCCGACCCAGGGAGGGCTCCCTGAAGGAGTGCTGGTTCTCAGTGGAGTCATAACCCTACCTGCTGAAGCCCAGGAAGAGGTGACTATACTTATTGCTAATGAAACAAGCCAGAGTGTGCTCGTAAAACCAGGGCAGAAGATTGCAGACATCTTTGAGCCTGAAACCATTGTGAGACCCCAGTGTGAAGCTGAAGTTCCGGCGATGGATCCTGCAAAGTTAGACTTCGGTGACTCACCGTTGACTGAGGAGTGGAAGGATCGCCTGAGGAAGAAGCTTTGTGAGAGATCCAAGGTATTCTCACTGCATGAGTGGGATGTGGGATGTGCCAAAGGAGTGGAACACCACATCAGGCTACAAGATCCCCGACCCTTCAGAGAGAGATCTAGGAGGATTGCTCTCTCTGAGATGGAAGACGTACGTCATCACCTGCAAGAACTGATCGCGAACGGTATCATTACAGAGTCCTGTAGCCCCTATGCCTCTCCCATTGTGGTGGTTCGTAAGAAGAGTGGGAAGATCCGGATGTGTATTGACTACCGCACCCTAAACAGGCGCACTATAGTGGATCAGTACACCATGCCTCGAGTACAAGATGCCTTGGACTGTTTGCTGGGTAGCCAGTGGTTCTCTGTGTTGGATCTTCGGAGTGGATACTACCAGATCCCTCTGGGAGAAGAAGATAAGGAGAAGACAGCCTTCATCTGCCCATTAGGGTTCTACCAGTTTGAACGCATGCCCCAAGGGATTTCTGGGGCACCTGCTACATTTCAACGTCTTATGGAGAAAGTTGTGGGAGACATGAATTTACTGCAAGTGCTAGTTTATTTGGACGACCTGATTGTGTTTGGAAGAACCTTGGAGGAGCATGAAGAAAGACTTCTTAAAGTGCTTGATAGGTTGGAGGCATATGGTTTGAAGCTTTCAATTGACAAATGCCAGTTCTGCCGAACCTCTGTGAAGTATGTGGGTCACATTGTGTCCCAAGAGGGTGTGAGTACTGATCCCGATAAAATAGAAGCACTCACTACCTGGCCATGCCCAAGTAACTACAGAGAACTCAAGACCTTCCTTGGATTTAGTGGCTACTATCGTAGATTTGTGAAGAACTATGCTACGATTGTAAAACCTCTGAATGATCTTACCAGGGGATATCAGTCCAACAAGAACAAATCTAAGACCAAGAATAAGAGGGGCCCCCGAAAGCCTCCTGTGCAGAGACACTATGGCCCCTTCGAAGCGTTTGGGCCACGGTGGAGTGAGAGATGTGAAAGGGCTTTTCAGGAAATCATTACTCGCCTAACTCAGGCTCCAGTCCTAGTCTTTGCTGATCCAAGCAAACCCTTTCTCTTACATACTGATGCCAGTTTGGAGGGTCTAGGGGCAGTACTGTACCAGGAAGTGGAAGGCAACCGTAAACCTGTAGCCTTTGCCAGCCGAGGACTGTCTGACAGTGAAACTCGCTATCCCATCCACAAGCTGGAGTTCTTGGCCTTGAAATGGGCCATCACTGAGAAATTTCGAGACTACTTGTATGGTGCTCAGTTCCAGGTGTGGACAGACAACAACCCACTGACATATGTGTTAACAAGTGCTAAGCTGGATGCTACAGGACAAAGATGGGTGGCCGCCTTGGCTGGCTATGAGTTCAGCATCCAATACCGATCGGGGAGAAGCAATGTAGATGCTGATGCATTGTCCAGGCGTCCGCAGGCTCCAGAAGTTGCTGTGATACCCACGGATGGAGTGAGAGCTATTTGCAGTGTGAGTCGTCGAGAGCCACAGGCCCAGGAGAGCCTTCATGGATGTGTTGCAGAAGCTCTGGGCCTGCCCCCTGAATGCGTGCCTTCTGCTTCAGTGAACTATATTGCATTGGACCAATCTCCTTTGCCCATGCTTAATGCGGCTGACTGGCAAGAGGCCCAGCTGCAAGATGTTGACATTTGTGATACCCTACTGGCCAAAAGGGAGGGGCGAAGCCCAGCTGTGGTTATCCCACCTAGCCCCGAGGGTAAACTACTATTAAGAGAATGGACCAAACTAAAACTGATTCAGGGAGTGCTACACCGAATGACCACTGACCCTTTACAAAAGCAACGAGCACAACTAGTGCTGCCAAAAGAGTACAGAGCCCTGGCCATGAGGGCCCTGCATGATGACTTTGGACATTTAGGGATGGAAAGGACCCTAGAACTTATTCGTAGTAGGTTCTATTGGCCCCGGATGGCTGAAGATGTTCGCAGGAAATGTGAGACTTGCGCTCGATGTGTTCAAAGGAAAACTCTGCCCACAAGGGCTGCATATCTCAAGAACATCACCAGCACCAAACCTTTGGAGTTGGTATGCATTGATTTCTTGTCCTTAGAAGTAGACAAGAGGAATGTTGGGAACATTCTAGTAGTGACCGACCATTTCACGCGGTATGCACAGGCATATCCCACACGTGATCAGAGGGCCACCACTGTCGCTCGAGTACTGTGGGAGAAATATTTCTCAGTTTATGGATTCCCAGCCCGGATACACTCGGATCAGGGGCGGGACTTTGAGAGTCACCTTCTGAAGGAGATGCTGAGGATAGCGGGAATTAAGAAGTCTAGGACAACACCTTATCACCCCCAAGGTGATCCTCAGCCAGAGAGGTTCAACCGAACCCTATTAGATATGTTGGGGACTTTGCGACCAGAACAGAAGGCAACCTGGAGCCAACATGTCGCATTTCTGGTGCATGCCTACAACGCCACAAAGAACGATGCTACAGGAGTCACCCCATATCTCTTGATGTTTGGGCGAGAACCAAGATTACCCATAGACTTGTGCTTTGGTGTATCAGAGGATGGTGATAGCTATGAAACTCATCAGCAATATGTATCCCAACTACGAGAGAAGCTGCGGGATGCTTATCACTTGGCTACATCTGCAGCTCGGAAGAACGCAGACCGCAACAAACATCGATATGATGCTAGGGTACGTTTGCAGGAGCTCCAGCCAGGGGACAGAGTCCTGCTGCGGAATTTGGGTATTGCTGGCAAACATAAGATAGCTGACAGATGGAAGGCAATACCCTACCTAGTGATGGAAAAGCTAGGAGATCTGCCGGTCTACAAGATCAAACCTGAAGAGGGTCCAGGGCAAATAAAGACGGTGCATAGAAATCTTTTGCTCCCTGTGGGGGAGTTGGTTGGCACCCCTTATGAGATGGGCCATGACAGGGCAGCCAGGCAGAACAGAAGTGCCAGGCCACAGCCGCCATCCAACACGGACAACAGGTCCTCCGAAGCTAACCTACCCCTATTCAGCACGTCAGAGAGTGAGACTGAGGAGGAAGACATGACCCTGGTGTATCCTGGAATGAAGACAAGATTTCAGTCTCGATCAGCTGAGCCAATAGAGAGCTCCCCCTCTCCAGCCCTCAACCCCATGGCAGAGATATTTAGGCCTGTTCCGGGCACTCCTGTGCCACCGATGGGACCCCCCGTTGATGACGCCCACAGGTTATTGGACAGTGGAGAATTCCAGGTGGAGGGGGCCCTAGACACGGTGGACCTTCCACTGTCGGAACCAGAGATGCCGGGGCCTATGCCAGTAGCCGAGGGACCCTCACAGGAAACCTCTCTATCCATCACTCAAGAAGATGTCCCTCCTACCCCTGCAACAGAGATTCTCAATAGAAGGGACAGGGTAATAAGACCAGTAAAACGGTTAACTTATGACGCACCTGGGGTGACTAGTGAGGAGCCAATACATTTAGCACACAGGCTGGTGGAAGCTAAAGTGGGCTTTCTGAGGCCCTTTGGAGGAAACCAATGAGTTGGTATAAGGGGAGTGTGATTTGTCGGGACGACAAATTCTCGGCTGGGGGGAGGATGTAAGCAGAGTCAGGATGAGCTCCACCCTGACATCTGGTGGTGAGTCATGGCAAAGCACTCCAGGGGCTGATCCAATTTGCATAGGCACACCCACCCTGCCTGGTACGAACCATAGTGGCCCAAATGGGCATTTTGGGCTGCTGTAGGATCCTCAGTTTTCTGTATTGGGGGCAGGAATTTCTGTTATTGGGGCAGGAAGAATAAACTGTTATACTGCTTATGTAAATCATGGCCAGTGGAACTGTACTTGGCCTTTTGTCATGTTAAAGGGGAACTTGCCATGAACTAAACAACACTCGCCAGCCAAGGGACATGGGTTCCAAAGCCCAGTGAATTGAGAGAGGCTGGGGACAGGGGATTGCTTCTTGGCCTTTTGGCTAAGATCAAGCGTAATACCTGGTGGTGTAGGACCCTTGTGAGGGTCTGAGACACCAATTGCAGCATCTCTGCCTCTCTCCACTGTGGACTATCAGAGCTAATGTTGAGTTCCTTGAGAGTCTGGTTTCAGACTGCTGAATTGAAATCACTCTGGGCTAATAGTGCAACTGAGCACTAGGGCTCCCCTAAACTACAAGCTGAAATCACTAAAGTGCTAACAGCCTTGTGAGCTGAAATCACTAAGCTGAAATCACTGAGCACCGTGTTAAGTAGCGGGGGAGCCTGAAGATAAGTGGCTGGTGGAGCAGTTGGCAAGACAGCTGATGGTGTGGTGCTGCTGGCAAAGCAGAGCAGTTCGTGAGGACAGTCGGAGTGGTGCTGCTGGCAGAGCGGAGCAGTTCGTGGTTGCAGTTGGAGCAGCTTGCAGGACGGCTGGTGGAGCGGCGCTGTTGGTGGGACAGAGCAGTTCGTGGGGACAGCGGTAGCGGCTTGCGAGACGGCTGGCGGAGCAGAGTGGAGCCCCACGGAGGGGTGAGGCAATCATCTTCACGCCACGTAAGGTGCCCCTTACCCCCCGCCCCTTCCCATTGCCGCCCAGGCGGGTGGCGTGTGGCACCCTGCAGATGAACTTTTGAACTCTGGGACTGGACTTTTGGGTTCGTGGACTTTTGGGGACTTTGGGTGACGTTTGGGTTGCTGGACTCAAGAACCCAAGGGACAGGGCATGGCCCAATTGGCTGGGGTGGGTCTTGCTCACAGTTTGGCTTATAGATCCTAGTTGCGGTGTTTTCCCAATTTAAGGCTGGTATCGTTTACCTGCTGCTATTAAAGATTTCTGTTACACTGAGGCTCTGTGCTTGCGAGAGGGGAAGTATTGCCTCTTTGAGGCGCCCAGGGGTGTGTATAAGATTTTCCCAGGTTACTGGGTGGGGGCTTGAGCCGGTTTTGCATTGCATTGTTGAGAAGGGAACCCCTATGTACTGAACCTGGCCCTTGCTGCTGTCAACTCATCCTGGCAGAAGGGTTACACATAGATTCATAGATTCTAGGGCTGGAAGGAACCTCGAGAGACATAGCAGTGTAGAGATTGCCACTTGAGCTGGAGTTTGGGATTTGAAACCTGGTGAGGAGGGCTGGTCTCAGAGCCCAAGCTCCAGCCCGAGCAGAAACATCTACACCGCTATTTTTAGTGCCGTAGCATGAGCCCTGCAAACCCGGGTCTGTAGATCTGGACTCTGCGACATATTGCTGTGGGTTTTTGTTTGCAGTGTACATGTATGCTAAGTGGCCTGATTTTTCAGAAGTAGTGACCATCCGTGGCTCAGAGTGAAAGCCAGTGGATGTCCAGCACCCATGAAAATCAGGCCACGTTGATGTAGGTGCCTAAATGTGGGTTTAGTTTATGTACCCAGTTTTGAAAATTTTGTCCATCACATCCACTTTTGAACAGGGATATTGGATGGCAAAAGCAGGCCAAAGCTTAAGTCTAGTGCACTGATAATACACCCAAGACACACTTCCTAGAGATCCAAGAAACAGCTATGTTCAGATACCTTGCCAGACTCTCTCTGCCTGATTTTTGATTTTGTTTACACTGATGTTATGTCCATTGATTGCTCATGACTTACAATACTGTGAATTAGAACCAAATCTGATTCTTTTGGGCCAGATTTTGCTTTCAGTTCCACTAGTGTGACTAAACAACTTTTGGCCCTTTTTGTCTAACTACTGCAGGACTCAAAGTATTTACCACACTCCAACACAGGCTATGGCTACACTGGCACTTTACAGCGCTGCAACTTTCTCGCTCGAGTGTGAAAAAACACCCCCCCGAGAGCAGCAAGTTACAGCGCTGTAAAGCACCAGTGTAAACAGTGACCCAGCACTGGGAGCTGTGCTCCCAGCACTGTAACCTAATCTCCTCGTGGAGGTGGAGTACCTGCAGTACCACACTTGCACTTCAAAGCGCTGCCGCGGGTGCGTTCCCGCAGCAGCGCTTTAAACATTCAAGTGTAGCCAAGCCCACAGTTAATCCTTTATTACTACCAGTTGCTGTTGAGATCAGTAAGTACAGATGCTGATGGGATCACCGTGAGCTGGTACTGAGTAGAGAATCTACTCAGACAAAAGAAAGCAATTTGCAACCAAAGGATCTGAGCTCTAGCCCTCGCCTTTCATAGGATTCTCTGCCTTTGAGACTCTTGATGAGGTGAGATAATGTGATAACCATGAAGCCATGCAGGAGAGAACTTATTTCAATAAATATTTTTGGCTACAATATTTAGATGAGCTGCTTGGGAATTTGATTTATTTCCCTCTATATGAAAATATAGTGGAAGGGCAAGGACAGACTTTTAGTCTAGACATTTCTGCATTAAAAAAGTGGGTTGGGGAGGGAGATCCTGCCGTAAAATTTTTAAGACAAGAAAAGATTTGAAGGAGCTGAAGTAATAATTGTTTTTTGTATTTAACAAGCATGCTGAATCACTCAGCACAAGGGCTTGTGAGGGTGGCCATATTCAACAGCCTGCTAGAAGCAAACCAAACAAGACATCTCTTAATATGTAAGGAAAATCAATTTGAACTGATAGCCTGAAATGGCAGTCAGTTAGTAAAAGCCACAGTGCCACCAGCGGAGTCTGATCACATTCCTGGTGGAGCCTGATAGGATTCCTCAGCGCAGTGTCTCTTTGCCACCTGTCTCTGTTCCTCAGAGTGTGGTTCAATCCATTCAGATTCAATTTGGTTTTTATTCTTTGAGTGCTTGATAGCCATTTCCAAATCTTCACGCAGTTGGAGAGTGACATTGTCAAGAACGGGTGCAGCCAGCTGAAATTATATGGTAATGCTTGTAACAGTACTTGGGAGAGGGAAAATGGAAAAGTTTAGTTCCTTCATGGCAGAATTGGATAAACTGAATGAGAGATAATGGTATAAAATCATTATCCTTTCTCTTTGGTTCCTTTTCCATAGTGAGAGCAGGAGGATGAGCTTGGAGTAAGAAGACTTACATTCTAATCCCAGTCCTGATATTGGTTCACTCTCTGACTTTGGAGAGGTCACTTAGACCAAAATTTTCAATCCGGGGTGCCTGTGTCCACAGTCAGATGCTTAAATAAGTGACCTGATTTTCAGAGGTGTACGCACAACTCCCTGTAATTCATGGTGAGTATCCAGAGCTCTGAAATTGAGGTCATTTTATTTAGCCACCTAAATACAAATGGAGGCCCATCAGGATTGAAAGTTTTGGCCTTAATATCTCTGTGCGTGATTTTCAAAGGTGCTGGGTACCCAGGACTCCCAGGAAACTCAGTGGGAGCTCATCACTTTTGAAAATTTGGTCCTTTTTTCCTTGGTTTCCTTATGGTTAAATTGGGATAATAAAACAGGCCTCACTAAGGTGTTGTGAGGCTTCATCAATTAGGGCTTGATACTGTAAGGTACTGAGCATTCTCAGCTCCAACTGATGCTAATGGTAAGTATTATTAATCTATACCTTAATGTTAGTGTCAGAACCCCAGTCCGCTGGATCCTTAGACAGTGCCCCTAGCATCTATACCCCAACAATATGCTGACCACCACCCCTGACCAACAGCCCAAGTGCTCAGTAGCCATGCCTCAGCCCCCTGACTGGCTGGACACACAGCATATAGAACCCCTGGGAAGCTGTCTGAAGCAACAGGCCATTGTCTTCTGGTGGCTGCCTAGACTCACTACCTTGTATAACCTTACCTTGTCACCCATTGCCTTGCCTGCACTTGCCTTCCTAACTTGCTGGCTGGCTGACTCCTTTTATTGGATCTCCTGGCTACTGACAGCTGTGACCATTGCCCGGAACTGCTTCTGATACAGATTGACCTGCTGGAAATGTAGCCATCTGCACACACTTGACCACAGGTCTGGGCTGCCCTGGCTATCAGGCTTTTCAATTAGCAACTGTTACAGTTAGCAACCCCCATGGCACCTTCAGTGGTGACTAGCCCTTCATAGCAATGCTGGTTTATTCATGATATTTTTTACTTCTTGTTCTCTGGTCTTCTCCACTGGCTGTTTCACATAAATGGTTTGATGAACTCTTTTCTTTAAAGAGAATGTTCTGGTGATTGTGCAAAAGCCTCCCTTCCTTTGGGTATTTTCACTACCCTTTTCAGTTTCTTTTTCTGGGTAAAACGAAAATAAGAAAGAAAAACTTGTAGCACCTTAGAGACTAACAAATTTATTTCAGCATAAGCTTTCGTGGGTTAGTACCCACTTCATCGGATGCATTCTGGGTAGTTCACTTAGATTTCCCCACGCTGCTTCAGTATGGTAAAAAAGCAGACACAGCAATCCGTCTCCTTCAGAGCGAAAGGATTACAGGGGTCAGGTGGTGTAAAAGTACATACTGAATGGAGAATTCCCCACTAGAAAATCAGTTTATTGACTAAGGGAAAGTGGCTTGCTTGGGTAGGGGGAAAGGGGAGAGTGGAATACTTAAGAGTGTTGCTGTCATGGTTAACATGTGGATCACTGAGTGTCTGAACCTTCCCCTCAATGTTTGAACCCTCTTTTTGCAAATAGAAGTGATCATTCAGTAGATGGCAATCTCTTCTCTGAGTCAGTACTGAACCTTTGAATCAAACCAAGATCCTGACTAATTAGAGTAAATAAAGGTCCCGTAGCAGGTTCAGTAAGAAAAGGTGTGTTAAGCTTGATATCCTGGCCAAACTGCAATTTAGGTAATTACATTCTGTTCACCTAAGTCATTTATTATCACATATATGGCACCACAGGTGAGTGTGGTGCTTTACAGGCCACAGGTCTGATTCTCACCTCACTTCGACAGGCTTTATACTGGCATAGGTCCATTGACTTAAATACAGTTACTGTTCATTTATATTTGTGAAAATATATGACAAAAGGACCATGGCGGGTGAATGATGTGGGAAAGACCCTAGTGGTGTGTAAAGTGAGGGAGAATACCAAAAAATCTTCTTGCTCAGAGATTGTGAGCTCTGTCTGGCCCAGGGGTTGCCTTTTTATTATTTATCTGTAGAACAACCCCATATTAGAACCCTGATCCTTGATTACTATAATACAAATAATAAATAATCATAAGAATAGAGTGGGAGGTAAAAGTTACTTATTCTGCTGGGGGGTTTTGTTGTTGTTACTTTTACTATTCAAATATTTTAAGTGAGTGAGGAGTTTTTCCATGGTCGATTAGCATTGCACTAGTGCCCATACAAGTCTTCAACTCATGAGCCAGGCCACAAAAATCATAAGATGTAAAAAGATGATACATTCTGGGTTCTTTTTATTTGCTTTATGGCTTTTCAGTCTGTACTGGACACTGGGATCGTATTTTCAAGCTTTTCTCTGCAACCACAAGGACTAGAAACTTACTGTTTGGTTTTTTTAATGAAAGCTGAGAGTCTCACATGACACAAGGAGCTTGGAGGACCAAGAGCATCACTAAATATTGCAAGACTCCTGGTGTCATTGCAAGAGTTGACAACAGTGGCATTGACAGGCGTTGCAGAAGAGCACTTGAAGGAGGGATTAGAATGAGAAGGAGGTCGCCTAGAAAATTAATTGACTTAAATGTTTCCATGCAGAAGGGGCAGTATGGAAAAAGTACTTAAGAGGAGTCTTCCTATAGTGTCAATTGGACCATATATTTTTCACTTCCTGTCCTGAACTATGTATACCTTTGTTCACTCTTAAACCCAGGTGGATGCAGTATGATGAGGGGTGAAATGTTCCCTATGTATTCCTTATCTATTTCACAGCTGTGTTGTAAGGATTACTTAATGACTGTAAAGCATTTTGAGATTCTTGGATAGGAGGAGCTATACAAGTGCAAAGAATTATTATTTGTATAAATCTAAAATGTGTGATTCTTTGCATGCAAACCACCACAAAACATACAGTTTTGATGCTAATCCTGATTTGAAGAACAAAAAACTATTATTGTTGCACCTCCACCTTATCATATTTCTCTGACTGTATAAATATCTGTCTACTGTATGTTTCATTCCATGCATCCGATGAAGTGGGTTCTAACCCACGAAAGCTTATCTGAAATAAATTTGTTAGTCTCTAAGGTGCTACAAGTTTTTCTTTCTTATTTTCTTATTGTTGCATGGCTTTATTTTATGGGGTAGATAACACACACACACCCCCCCTCCAAAAAAACCTATCAGAATCCCCCAAATTCAAAACAAATATGGCTTTGGATAGAATTTTCCTTTGTGTCCCAATAAAAGAATGATTCACATGTTCAGAGCTGGAATCTGTGTAGATTCCATTCATTCCTCATTTAACTTTTCCAAAGCAAAGTTCAATGGGCATCACAGAAAAGAAATAGTCCATCAGACGTGGTACAACTTCTTTGCAACTACTGTTGCTCTTCCCACTAGAAGTTTTTATTGGTTCTGTCCAAGAGAACAACACTAAATAGAAAGAGATGGTAAATTTATGTTCTATAAGCATCTAGATTGGCCAGTTGTACTCAAACTAATAAAATACATTCTAGGAGCTGGTCTGTATAGTCAAAATTTCACATACAATATCTACATACAGTGAAACCTGCACTAAGCACACTGCGTCCGATAGAGCTGGTAGTCTCTAGTACTGATTTAAGTAACCACTCTAAAGTTGCCTGAAGTTGCCTTTTGCCTGTCATTTTTCCACACTCTGGATAAAACAAGATATGGTTCCAACTACTAACACCTCAGAAGTTCATATCTAAGAGCACATATCTTTTAAATGTTTTTGTACCTTGGATTTTGATGTTCTGTATGCTACAATATCTAGCAACGCCTGCTTCAAATCTTCCTTCTCCTACCTGTCAGTAAATCATTTCATGCTTCAGTAAGTGGTGCAAATTGCAAAACCATCTGTTCATTACTCACGTAGCTATTGTGTGAAATATGAATGAAATATTTCATGTCTAAAAGAGTCATTGTCAACTGAATCCCCCCTTGTACAGCGCTTTGGATCTAGAGTCTAGTTGTTTCCTTTATGGTCATTTATCTCAGTACAGTACCTGTTTAACCAAGGGTGCACTTTGCAATTTTAAATCTTTTGTCCCCCTCCCACTCCATCCCATATCTTTCCCATTTTAACATAGTTTGGGGTGTGTTTCCTTTGTGGAGGGTTTGCCCTGGTGTGAATTCGTGTCCCATTTTATTCAGGCCTTGGCATATGTGTATGTATGTATGTATAAGTATGTAATGTGTGTATACCTATTGTGACAAAGTTCCTCCTCTGCCTTGATGGGTTCTGCGCTTTCTGGCGGATTTGCTCACCTCAGAGGTTCATGGCAGTCCTCAGTTTCGCTTCTTTTGTTAGTGGCACCAACCTGCCGTTCACTCAGGTAACCTTATCACTGGCCAGCATGGGGAAAAAAGAAGGAGAAAAATCCCCACAGTCTCTGCTGGCCTACCTAATGGGTCAGGGGACAGGCCAGAGACCTTCCCCTTTGGTGGGACCCACAGTCAAGCTCAACTCTTCTGGTATCAAGTAGGGGGATGGGGGGAACCCGGGCCCGCCCTCTACTCCAGGTTCCAGCCCAGGGCCCTGTGGACTGCAGCTGTCTACAGTGTCTCCTGTAACAGCTGCATGACAGCTACAACTCCCTGTGCTACTTCCCCGTGGCCTCCTCCCAACACCTTCTTTATCCTCACCACAGGACCTTCCTCCTGATGTCTGATAACGCTTGTACTCCTCAGTCCTCCAGCAGTATGCCTTCCCACTCTCAGTTCCTAGTGCACCTCTTGCTCCCAGCTCCTCGCACGCGCCTCACTAACTGAAGTGAGGTCCTTTTTAAAACCAGGTGCCCTGATTAGCCTGCCTGTCCTAATTGAGTCTAGTAGCTTCTTAATTGACTCCAGGTGTCCTAATTAGCCTGTCTGCCTTAATTGGTTCCAAAAACTTCCTAATTGTTCTGGAACAGCCCATTATCTTACTCAGGGAAAAGGCCAGCTTAATCTGGGGCTAATGTATTTAGTACATTATTTAATTTAGTATTTAATGTATTCTCGGGTAGGTGGGGCTCGTCAGCCTTGGAAGGCAGCCCACCTAGGAGAAGGAAAACTCTGATTTAAACCCTCCGCTGCCTTGTGGCAATACCCGCTCATGGGAAAGGCTAAGGGAGTCAACCCTGAAACCAAATCCGGTGTCGGAGTCCCGATGGCGGTCTGACATTGTCCTCGACGTCATTCCGGCAACTCCTGTGATGCCACTGGTGCCAAGTTGTATCGACATTGTCTTTCCCTTGGATCCATCAGTTGCGTGGAGAGGGGGGTTCTGCTGCATGGGCAACAGCTGTTCCTCCATATCACCCTGCCCTGGCTTGCGCCCTGGAGAGGACACTCCAGCTTCGCTTCACAGCGTCGACACAACACGGGAAGCAACAGTTTACATTCCCCATGGGCGCATATCCATCGTCTCTTGAGACTAACGGACGCCAACAACAACAATGTATTTACCTTCCATCACTCTCCTGTAGCCATCTGGCCTGACCCTGTCACAATATATATACGTGAGAGAGCAAGATTAACTTGCTCTACCTTACAGCACAGATGTGACAAATATTGCAGACGTTTTCACTGAATTTTTTTTTTTACAATTTTAATTCAAAAAGTGTTATTTCTCCTTCCCCTCCCCAACCAGCTCTACCTCACATTTCTGCTCTCCATCAGAGCCACTTTTGCCATCTTCTTTTGATCGGAAGGAGTTGTACCTTTCCAAGGCACTGCCATCATTGTTGCATGTATCAGATGGTGCTTGTTTCAACCACAGCAGGTTAATATGGGTGTCTGACAGACTTAAATGCTCAACAACGCTCCTGACTTTTTTACAGCTACAGGGACCAGCCATATGCAATGATGGAGATGTGACATTATTCATCACACATTTTAGAGAGTAATTAAATGACATGACCGAATCCTTTGTGGACTCATAAATTTGACTATAGTGAATGATGCAGCAGAAGACAAGAGCTGAGTAGTTTGGCAGAGCTCTGTCCCTAAGAATCAGGATCTCATTAATTATCTCAGGATGATCTGCATGCACTAATTAAATTTTTTTTTGAAGAAGAAGAAGAAGAGGAGGTACAAGATGTGGAAAAGTTGTGAACTCTAGCCCAGAGTCTCAGCTGGTGACTTCAGAGTGATTCTGACTTATGCCAGCTGAGGATCAGGCTCTCTGTTTTTAGAGCAAAATAGACATTTCATGAATGAATTAAAATATGATCATCTTTACAGATCAAAGAATGGAAATGCTTTTTTCCGAGTTTTGTGGAGGTGCTAATAACTACGGTAACTTAATATTGATTCAAATAATATTTTTCTTGATTATCTTTGACTGTAGCCTTGATTGTCTTGAACCTGGCAAATTGCCTGTATTTTTCAGGCACAAAGCTGTGTGGCAAGTTAAACTTTTTTTGTGGGTATGGAGACGTACGTGTTTGGAAATCTGTAACGAACTGGTGGAATGGGTACCTGTAACCACTGTTCCATCTAAGCCGTGCGCGCGTGCACACAGATCCTAAACCCTGCGCACACAGCAAAACACCACGCGCACAAAAAATGAAATACTACATTGGAGCCAGGCCGAAATATCATTTACAGGCGACTTTGGACATTGTTCGCATGCTATCTGTCAACACAGCCAGATTCTACTAGCTGGCAAGGCGGGGAAAGGGAAAGGAGGGCAATGAATCGTACCCCTCCCCACCAGCATTTTGAACATGGAACATTGATCACGTCGGGACCCATACATCTCCTTGTATAAGCATTTTACTCGCTTGGGCGCATTTCCTCATGGCGCACAAATTTGAACTCTGCTTCAAAAATTTGCACAGAAGAAATTTTTTGTGCACACAGCCTGTCAAAAATTAGAGGGAACATTGCCTGTAACATAAAACTATGGTCCTGTTTGTAGCTTTTGTGCTTTGTTGGAGTAAGCTCTCATGCAGCTTGAAAGCATAGGCAGGCTATGCCCTATAGTCTAATGAGTCGGGCTAATCCTGGAATTTTAACTCATCTTTTACTCAGTGGGATTTTCAGGAGTTGGCCCTCAATAAGTGAAATCTGCAGCTGCTTACTGATATCACTTTTTAAAACTGCCTATTGAAGAACAACTTGGTCAGGGTATATATTTTTCTTTTACTTTCATGTTTTCTGCCAGCAAAGAATGAAATAATCATGTTCTAAAATCTGAACAGTTCATTTAACTAT
Source organism: Macrochelys suwanniensis (assembly GCA_033296515.1). Taxonomy (NCBI): domain Eukaryota; kingdom Metazoa; phylum Chordata; order Testudines; family Chelydridae; genus Macrochelys; species Macrochelys suwanniensis. The sequence continues at coordinate 116,212,522 of CM065779.1, forward strand.
ATACGTAGCATGGCGTGAACAAGCCTTTGGAAAAATACACACTGATTTGAAAGTGACCCATGGCTTGGTTAACTCTGAGTATGTCAGTAATCCCATTAATTTCTGTGGGATTGCAAATATTTATGGGGAGTGCTTCTCACGTATGAGCGGCAGCATGGGAGAGAGTGGGAAGGTGCTTACCTTAACTTTGGCATTTCCAGAGTTCTGAGTGCTTATCTGTGCAATTTTTGCTTTCAAGTAACATCGTTTTTATATGGAATAATGTATAATATTCAGAGAAGGATGCCAGCTGCACAAAGTTTGCTAGACTAGCCTGTAATTTAAGACTGTATTGTTGCTTTTTAATTTAAAAGTTTGTAGCCATCTGGAATAAATCTTTTACCATCAAGAACAAACAACAAGAGATTCCTCGGCCTCCATGTTCTATAGCTTTAAGTGATCCCCATTAAGGGAAATTAACCCTTATGTCACTGAGCTTCTAAGTCTAGCCAATTATAGTAGGAGTAAATATTAGTCTGCAGGTTTATGCTCTGTGTGGTTCCTAGGTTTATACAACGTGAGCTGTGCTGCTGGGTCAGCTCTGATGCTACAAAATGGCTCCAGGTACAGAAATCTGGAAAGCTGCTGGTGTTTGCTTTCCTAAATAAAGCAAACTGTAAGTCAGATGTTGAATCATGGCATTCTGACAGGTAATAGGGAGTTTAATACAGCTCTTTTATTCGCCCTGGTGTATTTCAGAAATAATAAAGGCTGCTGTGGAGGATAAACTGTTTCTTAATACAAGCCTTGTGTGGAACCTTTGTCTTAAAACACGAGTGTTGTATAACAATATGAATCACCAGCATGAGAGCTATGCTGATCTAGGATGGCTTTCCATTAAGAAAATAACCTGCTGGCTTTATTAGTGTTTGTTTACTTTATATCTTTAGGGTCATTATTCTTAAATAGTCTTATCTATTTTCTTTATCACATAGGAGTGTATATATCGGCGGGGGGTGGGGTGGGGGGTGGGATTGGAATGTTGAGCCGTGTCTCCTTTGAGGCTGTCCCTGGACATGAGAGAAAAGCTCTTTGCTTTTCTCAAACATTCCAACCCCATGCCTGCATACCACTGCAGGTGTACATTTTTGAATGTGGCTTTTCTAGTTTCTTAGAAGACATTTGCGAGAGGGGGATAAAGGGAGGGAGAAGAAGGGCTCCTTGTCTCCTTAACGAGGACATAACATCATTCCCTTTCAACATTTTAGACAGGAGCCTGTTTTAATCCCTTTAATACCTTGGGACGTTCTGCATACCTCCATCTAAAGGGGAATTTGTGGCTCTAGTGCCATGCATTGAATGTTCTGCCCAGCCAGTAGAATTCAACAGGATCATTTTTTACATGGTGTAGCCTGGGGTGTGGGCACAGCTGTGGCATGGGAGGAAGCTAGTATGCATTTTTACAAAATGACTTTGTTATTTTACTTTGAAGAGGGTTGTACGCTTCCTCTGAGAAAGGAGGTATGTTTGTGGCTCCAATTATTCTTAGTTTTCTATTAAAGGATCTGGCTTTGCAGCCCTTTTCCACATGAATAGTCACAATAAAAGTATGTGACACTTCCCCCCCCCACCACCACCCGCAAGTCTCAAACAACAATGGAAGAATAGCTGAACATCGAAACTTAAAAACTAATGGACCAGATTCTGATCCTACTCGCACTAGTGTAAATCTGGAGTAACTCTCTTGGGTTCATGGAGTTATTCAGGATTTACACTGGTATAACTGAGTTCAGAATCTGATTCTATAGAATTTTTTGACTGATATTTAGTTGAATTTATTTATTCAGATATATGCATGTAAACTGTATTCACTAAAATGGTACATTTTTTACACCATAACGATGGGACTAGTTCAATTCCCCAATACTCACAGCTCCAAAATTCTTTCAGAGAGAGATTTCCAAAGGATTGGTATTCTGGATTAGATTTTGTCTTTCAGTCCATTTTTTTTGTTTTGTTGCCTCCAGCAGTGGCGAGTTCCTGATGTTTTAAAAGAAGTGGAACACTTCTTCCTCATAATGAACTTAGCCAATCGGGTAATGCAGTATGTGAGGATTTGGGAGATTTTTTTTCCTGATCTTTGCAGAGATCGGCTTATGCCTTGAATCAAGAGATTTAATTTAGCACTCTCACCAATAATACATTGCAGACTTAATAACGCATATTTTAGAAAAGAGTGTTGAACAGTGGGTTTTCCGTGTGTTAATATACAATGGGATTCAAGTCTCAGTGATCATTTGGCTCTCTGGAGGGAAAAAGTTACTCTTCAAAAACACTTTTCTGTGGATGCTGCTATTGTTTGCATCGGACTGACTCCAGCTGGTGGGGCTGTCAAGAAGAGGTTGCATGTAGTTTTGACATTTTTCTTTTTCCTGGGTAGGAAAATTTGTTTCACCTTTTGGACTGCTGCTCATCTTCAAGTAACGAATGTTATAGCTTGTGGGACTGCCAGCTGGAGCCAGTTATAACCTGATGAACCAACCTTGGCATTAAAGTAGCGAGTAGAACTTGTTCTGCCTCACTCTGGTGCTTATACCTGATTTCAGATATTCAGGTTGTTGTTAAAAACCAATACATTTACTCTGCACTTTGCAAACCTAAAATCATGTTCCCTGTCCAAAAGAGCTTAAAATCTGAGGTAGACTACTAGTAGTAATAGTATAGTAGCACCTAGAATTATTAAGTGAGATCAGGGCCCCGTTATGCTAAGTCCTGTACAAGCACATAGTAAGAGACAGCCCCTGCCCTGGAACCCTTACAATCTAAATAGGTCAGACAGAGGAATGGTGTTAAGGAAAATCAAAGCAAATAAGGCCTTGGCTACACTTGCAGCTGTACAGCGCTGTGAGTTAAACCCGTCTTCGTACAGCTGAGTAGGGAAAGCGCTGCAGTCTGTCCACACTGGCAGCTGCCAGCGCACTAACGTGGCTACATTTGAGGCATTTGCAGCTGTATTGGGAGCAGTGCATTATGGGCGTTCAAGTGGCTGCAACGTGCTTTTCGGGGGGGGGGTGAGGTGGAGTGTGACAGGGAGCGTGTGGGGAGAGAGAGTGGGTTTTTGGGGTATCCACAGTGTGTCAGCTCACTATCTCCTAAGTTTACACACACCCACATCCCCTGCCTCTCTCTCAATCACTGAAAGCAAGCAGCAGGGGCTTTGTTTGTTTTTAAAGAGCAGATAAAAGACAACTCTGGGAAACAGAGCCCTCCCGCCCCTCCCCCGCCATCTCTCTCCAAGTCTCTCTCCAAGCTAACTTTGCTGCCGGCACTCCTAATGGAGTCCCCTGCCTCCAAACAGTAGCTGTGTTTGTTTTTTTGTAAAGCAGCTCCAGAACGGAGCTCTGAACTCCAACCCGGAAGTGCCGTTTCAAAAGAAAGGGAGCTTCCGGAGGTCAGTTAGTGCGAACCTGCTCAACTACATTCCAGCAACAGCGTAGCAGCCACTACGCAACAGCTGTTATTCCTCTCAGAGAGAAGTACCAGCAGCGCTGTACCTGAGGAGATGCAGCGCTGCACGTGCCTGGCTAGTGTAGACAGTGAGTTACAGCGCTGCAGACAGTTTTATTGCTCTGTAACTCGTGAGTGTAGCCAAGGCCCTAAGTTAGTGACTTGCCGTTGGGCACAGAGCTGGTGAGTGGCAAAGCTGGGAATAAAACCCAGGTCTCCCAAGTCCCAGTCCAGTGACCCATCTATTGGACCATTCTGCTTCAAGAGAAGGGATACTAGTTCCAGCAGGAAGAGCGGAGATTGAAGAGATAACATTAGTGAGAGTAAGAGTAAGATGAAGGTATACCTGAGAGAGGGCTGCGAGGGCACTTGACAGACAGTTAGAAAGTTCTCCAGGCATATGAGGCAGCATGATAGAAGCTACCAAGCTAGGAGTGTGATTTAAGGAGATATAGGAAGCAAGAAAGAGAGAGAATGGGGCAGGCAATTCAGCAGCACGTATTGCCGGCTGAATTGAGACTCCAGGATCCTGCTTCCAGGATCCCAATCAATATGGGGGTTGTCAAAGTACCAAGAATCATAATTGAAGAGCAGGATCGCAGAGCTCAGTGGTGACTTTAGTCTTAGCCCGATTTTGTTTCTGTGGTTATTTGGTAACTAATGTGTGTGTATGTAATGCTGCCGCTGCTGAATTGAGAATCCACCTGAAACATACCACTGAGAAAAAAGAACTCTGTGTAGCTTGAAAGCTTGTTTCTTTCACCACCACAAGTTGGTCCGATAAAAGATATTCCCTCATCCACTTTGTATCTCTAATGTTCTGGGACCAACATGGCCACAGCACTGCAAACATACCACTACTAGCTACAAAATTACTCACTCTCCCACCTGAACTCTTGTGCCCGGATCGCAGTTTGTGCTGGAGCGTCTTTACTGTTAGACCAATTTGAGATGAAAATACAGGGCGCTGAGAAGACAGTCCTCAAAGAAATGAGACTTGGACCAGAGTTTCTTAAATTGATTCTGAAGCCACATGCCAAAATTGAATGGATTTTCTTTTGTACAGCTGGCACAAACACCTACCCACATTTTTGTGAACCAGGCTGATCTAACTTTCAGGAGACTCCTAGAGGTCTGTTCTACACAGTTATAACTCTGTGGTTCCCTTTGTTGCAACAGACAATCATGGCTCCTTCTAGGCAGCAAGGCCCTGGATTCGAGTGAGGGTGAAGATCACGGCTGGCTCAGGCACAGGGTTGAGACACGGTGACAGTTGTGGGGAATGCTGCATAGGTGCTCCTCATGTTATGCTTATACGGGGGCCAGAGATCTTCATTTTCTGAGTCAGTCAATGTGTCACTTTTCATAGGCGCCGCACTTAATATTTGGAATAATCCAATTTCAGATCTTAATAACAGCTTCAGAATGTGAAGAAGAAAGAGAGAACCTAATTGGAAAATGAACAAAGGCCCTGTGGCTAGCAGCTTTGTTAGCCAAGCTGTAATAATTCCTAACCATTTCCCCCTCACCTCCAGTTTAAAGTAAGTTAGTCTGTTGGCCTTTTCCCTTTAAGAATTGCCACTGGAATAGGACTTGCTCCTCTTTTACATATCTCAGTTTTTAAAATACAGTTTAGAGGATAATAAAAAAAAAGGAATATGAACAATTTGGAAGTAAGAGCTGTTGAGGTTGTAAAAAACACAGGTAGGGATTTTGACGGGTTGGCAAATTTCCTTCCACATCTATAACGATATCACTGGTGAAAGAGATTTTTTTCCCCTAGACAGTCACCTGATTTATGGCAAACCTTTTATACATCATATGTTGACTCATAGCTCATCCTCAGAGGATGAGCTGTGACTAATAGATCTCAGTGGCTGTACCGCAATTTATACAGGATTAGTATTTTAGGAGAATGGTGTGTGAGATTTAAGTAGGAGTAGGATACATCGCAGTGGTTTGTCCTTTGCTGTCAGTGAAGCAATCATACGTTCATTTCTTTAAAGAAGCTCCAGGCCAAATGTCAAGAAAAATTAAATCAAGCAGTGATGTAGTTCCGTAGGGAAAATGTATTTCAATTGTGAAGTATTCATGGATGTAATCTCTCATCCTGTAGGCTGTGACTTTTGGGTGCACTTACAGGCAGTTTGGCCTGGTAACTGCTGCTTGTTAAGAAATTTGGCTATGATAAAAGAATACTTCTTTCTTTCTTCAGTGAAGACTTTAAGGACATATATAGATATAGACAAATCCTCTGTGATACAGCATTTTTAGTGGAAGAACATCAGCCCTGTCAACCACTGAGCGAAGACACCAGAATCTTCGAAAACTTTGGCTTCTGGAGTTTGTGAGAGAATTACATTGGACGAGGCTTATCCAGATTTGGAAAATGAGGTTCCTTCTATGGGATGCAACAAGCATTACCAGTATCTATGTACAATGACTAAGGAGGGAACACTAAAGACATTTTGGGATTACTTCTGCAGGATCCTGTACAAGAGCACTGACTTGTGGAGGAAGTGGCTCTTATACTTTCTTGATCTTTGAAATTTTGCTACAAGTTCTGTCTTACCTTCTACTATGGCCAGTGTTAGCCCAAGCATGAATAGCTTAGTGCAAAGCCATTTGAAACCAGTGAACAGACCCCCATTGACTTCAGTGGGCTTTGAATCTGGCCCACATGCAGGAAGATTCCCATTGATAGATTATCCTCAAATCCCAACTTGGAGTCTGTTCCTGAGAGGTGCAGATCACCAGCTACTACCAGTGAAGTCAGCAGCAGTGGCAAGGGTACAGTGACTCCCAGGACACTAGTCTTGAGGTGCTTCTTTTGCTGTGAAATGGACTGACCTCAAATTTCTCCACATTCCACTGAAATGTTGTCCAAATCCATTTTTGGGGGATGGAGAGAGGGGAGGAGAAGCTACATTTCCCATCAGATTGTTTTAGCTCCAGATCATTATAGATGTTGATTTAGAGCAGTAACTGGCCAGTGGCATGCAGTTCACGCATGGAGATTAGAGGAAGAGGGTGGGTAGGGAAAGAAGAAGGAGGGAGAGAATATGCCACTCCCTAATGATGAATCAGTAATTCATATTAAACCCTATGTCTATTGGAATGGAATATTCCCCAGTCTTAACTGCTAATGCACATATCCAAAGGATTCTCAGTGACTTCAGGACCGAGCCTCAAACATATAGTGTTCTCACTGTGAGGTCCCATCCTGTATAGTACAGTACTATATTATATATATATTAACTCTTCTACATTTCTTATACAACTCTGTATATTAACTCTTCTACATTTTTTGGGTGGTGTTGGATGGCTGTGGCTTTTTATTGCCTTTAATTACAGACATTCGTAAGCCTTGTTATCCCATGAGCCGTGAGCACTGATGTGTAGAATTCAAATATCCATGTCACCCTCAGCCATATTATTTGATTATTTTGAGGCGCTACACTTGGAGAGCTCATATCACTCAGGAAGGGAACCTGTTCAGATGCAAATAGGTGTTTAACTCCTCACAACAAAACAAATGCATGCTTGACATGAGGTTTTTCATTTTGGAAGGGCCACATTGCTTTTATCTTCTGCTGTTTTTCATTTTAGAGATAACGGGCCTGATTCCTCAGCTGCTGTAAATCAGTATCATTCCTTTGACTTCAGTGGCGTTATGCCACTTTATATCATCTGGGGATCTGGCCTATTATTGTGCCCACATGTGAAAAGAGCAGAGTCCAGTCAGGTCTTTCATGGGTTTTTGAAAGCATCACAAAGACATGAGGGGCTAGATTCTGCTCTCAGTTACACTAATGTAAATCCAGAGAAACACCAATCAAGGCAATGGAGTTACTCCATATTTACACCAGAGTAGCTGAGAGCACAGTTTAGCCCTTCATATCTGAAACCAGAAAACACAAAGAAAACAAACCAGGACAAATTAGGGAGTCTTGAATCACAAAAACCTCTGAATAATTTCATTGTGTGATACATGATCAAATATACCTTATATTAGGGTAAGCGGGTTGCACTGAGTTTTGAACAGAGAAACTATCATAAAGAACAACTGCAGTTAATAACCCTTTGTAGCATGCACACGCATATCAATGTATTAACTTCGCTGGCAGTGAGAAATCGGCTAGTGTTCTCAGGGCTAAGCTGCTGCCAGACAGCTTCAACTTGCTCAGCTGGCAGTTACGTGTCTGGTAATCCAAGCTGACACTTGCCATGGCAGCATTACAAGGGGTCACTTTATGGGAGGGTGAACTGCTCTTGATCCCTTTCCACAACACATTATTGTAGGGCCCATAGGCGCCGACTCCGTGGGTGCTCCGGGGCTGGAGCACCCACGGGGAAAAATTGGTGGGTGCTCAGCACCCACCGGCAGCTCCCCGCCAGCCCCGGGGCCCATGCCCAGCTTCCCACCAGCCCCGGGGCCCGCGCCCAGCTCACCTCAGCTCACCTCAGAGTCATGCATCTCCCCCCCCCCACATACACACACTTCTGTGTGCATTGAATAAACTGTCTCATTTTGAGCAGAGTAAGGAAAAGCCTCCGCTTGAGCTCTCTTTGTATTCCCTGGCATCTCCCTTTACGGTATATCCCAGAAGAGTCATGCAGTATATTACGGGAGCTGTAGGGACTAAAGTACTTTGGAAAGCAGTTATTACTTTAGGGAACAGTTCTGCATTGGTAGGAAGATGGGTTGGATGATCTAATGCAGCGGTGCCCAATACGTTCGCCACTAGCCAAATGTGGCTAACAAGCTATTGAATTGTGGCTAATGCAAGTGGCTTTTTTATAATGTGGCTAATAAGAAAAATTCAAAACCACAAGTATGGCTAGCAGTGTGGCTAGCATTGAATTTCTGTTGGACACCGCTGATCTAATGGGTGTTTTCCATTGTATTGAGCAGAAGTTTTTGTTGCGCTGTCCACACCAATAGCCAGGGCTTTCCCCTGTGTGGTTACAGTTGATTTAGAATCCATTTACTTGTATGAGTAGTTCAAATTGTTCTTTCCAAAGTGCATTTCTTTGCACTGGTCTTCACTGAATTGCATTTGCTGTTATGTTGCTCAGACACCTCACTTTATTAGGTCCTTCAGCGGTTTTTCAGCCATCTCTAGACTTTAATCTAAATAATTCCATGTCCTCCATAAACGGTTACCAAATTATTAGATCATTAATATATTAATTATCACCAGCCATTGTATGGAACATTGGGGCATCCATTATTGACCTTTCATTTGGAAAATAACCACATAAACCTACTCTTCACTTGCTACATTTAACCAGTTTCTAATCTGTGACTTTGTCTCTCTTTAAGTAGCTTCAATAGCTTTTTTTTTTTTTGGTTGCTAGTTAGGGCCTATACAAAGTCTATTGGAAGTCTGAACATTTATTGTTTATCCATTGCTTTTTCATTGCCTTAAAGAATTCTAGTAGATATTAGAGTGGCATGATTTTGCTTTACACAAGCTGTGCTCTTTTTGTCCCTGTCATATCTTATTCATCTAGGGAACAGATCCTCATTTGCCGTAAATCATCATAATTCTGTTGACTTCAGTGCTGCTATCATAACTGCTATCCATCTGAGGATCTGGTCCTAGATGTTCTATAATTCTTTCTTTAATTGTCGTTTCAACCAGTTTTCCTGCTATAGACATAAGACTAATTGGTAGACCTGATTTGCATTTTTTAAATTTTGAAATTAAAAGTATTTCTTCCCCCCACTTTAGAAATGGTATTTTAAAATGGGGGATTTATCTCCCTTCCACCCCCCAAAAAAGATTACACCCTTTTTCCCCCAACCAGTTCTCCTTGCTGGTTCCTAATTGTTAGGATCAGCCTTTGCAGTGTTTCTAAACATAAGTACATCATTTACTACCCTCCAATCCTCTGGCATTCTGTTCTATGTAGGTTCTTATACCACACCCATCACCATAGTATGAGTGCCTTCTAGTAGGGCTCTAAGCAACTTGATTAACATCTGTCGTGTTTGTTTCCTCATCCTCCCCCAAGGGAGATATTTTTATACAGAAACTAATTTGAAGGATTGATTTTGTATTTTTAAGAGCTTGATTCATTCATTCATTCTCTTTAGTATCTGCGTTATCATTGTGCAGAGGAAGCCCGGTCATGGACAAAGACCCCATGGTGCTGGGGGCTATATAAACACAGAACAAAAAGGGTGGCCCCTGCTCCAAACAGCTTACAATTTAGGTATAAGACGCGAGACAAGAGATGGATACAGACAGACTGATGGGGGAAATATGAGGAAACAATGAGACAGTCTTGGTCAATATGCTAGGCAGTGGTCTCAGCACACCAGCAGCCTAACAGCAGCGAAGATTTTTACAGGCATCATGGCCAAGAAAAGTTTTGAGGAGGGATTTGACAGAGAACAATGAGAAGTGGCATTGGGAATGTTTATGGGGAGTACCTCCCAAGCACATGGAACTTGAAAGTGAAGACAAGCAGCTTATGTTTGATGTGTTAGAGAAGAGGGACCCCAGCGAGGGATGCAAAAAGAGGGGTGATATGGTTCAAGTGTCGGGCTAGGAAAATAATATTTGCTGCAGTGGATGGCTTTGGGCAGAGGAAGACTGCATTTGCCAAGGTCAGAGAAAAGATGTTGTAGTAATCAAGATGCAAGATGATGAGCGCCCGGATGAGAGTTTAGCTGTGTTGGATGGATAGGCGAGGTATGGATGAGCTAGAGTTCTGATGAGAAGCGTAGCAAGGAAAGTAACTGAAATAATTCCCTGATGGATTGTATTTTCTAAATGGACAACCTACCCTAATTCTCAGTTACTGAGGGACAATCTTCACTCATTGATATATTTACTTTCCACAACCAACTCTCTGTACAACTTTTCATGAGTTATGTACCCGAATACTTGGATGGTAATATCTAAACTGTATTCTTAAATGTATTCACCTACAGTTGGGTTATTGCTGATTATGCACTATATGTATCATATGACATTTAAAAACAAGCTTTGTATTTGTGGATAATCTAAGCACTATACTCAGATGTACAGACACTCTTTTCTCAACCTGTGTGTTATATAATTTTAACATTGGCTTTAATCAATTTTTTAAATCTAAGAGATGTTATGCAGAAAGAATGTGCAAGATTTAGACATAGCCTGGATGTGGGAATCTAGAGAGAGAGGTCTGAGTTGAATATAACTCCCAGGTTATGGGCCTGAGTGACAGGCAAAATGGTGGTTTTGCTCACAGTGATTGAGAAGGAAGGCAGTAAGGAGTGGATGCAGGGTGGGGAGGAGGGGAGATTAAGAGCTCAGTTTTACCCATGTTGAGTTTGAGCTGGCTGCTACAAATCCATGAGGAGATGAGACAGATATTTTAGTTTGGACAGAAAGTCCTTCACAACTTTTGGATGAACTATCCCTCATTCCCCGTGACACATTGCAGTTTTAATGGTCAGTTTCTTCCTTTATGGGCACCCCCATCTCTGACAGTGCCTCATCTTTACTACCTGCAAAAATAGCTCTGGGGAGAGGAATTTCCCTGTTTTCATCTGTGATGAAAACTGATGCAAAGAAGTCATAATCTTTTAATACCTCTGGGCATAGTATTTGCAAAGAGTCTGACAAGGGTGAAACAAGGCTACTCCTATCTCCTTTCAGCTACTCTGCACACAGAAAAACAACAGGGAATAAACAAATTCTAACCTTGAATTAGTCTCTCTTACTCATTCCCTCTCCTCCAGATCCCCCTCTTCTATCTGTTCCACACCTGACCTTTCCGTCTCTCCATCTTACATTGGAACCTCCATTTTCTTTCTACCTTAATTCTTCTCTCTTTCCCTCTTTCTCTGTTTCCCTCTTCCTTCGCTGATTCCCCATTCTTCCCCTCTACTACCCAGCAGCTGTGCTTCCACTGTCGCTGTCATAACCATACAGCTAAGGGAAGCCTAAAATTCCTCCTTACCTGTAAGGGGTTAAGAAACTCATAGCCCAGTTGGCACCTGACAACCAGGACCAATGAAGAAAGAAGATACTTTCAAATCCTGAGGGGATTGGGAGGCTTTTTGTTTTCTGAGTTAGTTCGTTCTCTCTTGGGACTAAGAGGACCAGGCAAAAATCAATCTCCTCCAACCCATCCTCCACCAAACCTCCAATATTACAACGTAAGTTAGTCAGGCATTGCGAATAGGTTTTGGTTTTGTTTTGCTTGTGAAGTTTCCCTGTGTTAAAGTGGAGGGATTATTCCTGTTTTTCTGTAACTTTAAGGTTTTGCCCAGAGGGGGAATCCCTCTGAGTTTGGAAATTGAGTACCCTGTAAAATCTTTACCATCCTGATTTTACAGAGATGATTTTTACCTTTCTTGGTTTTAATAAAATCCTTCTTTTAAGAACCTGACTGTTTTTCCATTGTTCTAAGACCCAGGGGTTGGGTCTTTGATCACTTTGTAACCAACTGGTGAGGAGATTATTCTCAAGCCTCCCCAGGAAAGGGGGTGTATGGGATTGAGGGGATATTCTGGGGGGAAGGGGAACTCCAAGTGGTTCTTTTCCCTGGTTCTTGTTCAAATCACTTGGTGGTAGCAGCGATTACCTTTTCTCAGGGTACAGGGGAGATTTTGTACCTTGGGGAGTTTTTAACCTAAGCTGGTAGAAATAAGCTTAGGGGGTCTTTCATGCAGGTCCCCACGACTGTATCCTAGAGTTCAGGGTGGGGAGGGAACCCTGACAGTCCCGCTCCTCTCTTCTGCTCCCCCATCATTTCTCTCTCTCCTCTGGTTCATAGTGGGGCTCTCTCCCCCTAGAATCCTCCATCTCTTCTGTCTCCTCCTTCCCTTCCTGTACCCGTCCTCCCTTTTATGGTCAGGGGTGATCTCCAGTGGCCATCTGTTTAGCCATCCCAGGCACCTGCTGTAATTACAGTGGGCTCCCAACCTCAATCACAGGGTCTTCTCAAAGGCCTGCAGAAGTTTTATTTCCTTTCAGACCCTCTCATATTGCCTGCTCTGGCAGGAACCATTGTGATGGATGGGACATCCTCTAGGCAGTTAGGATGAGGCTTTCAGAACCAGAGTAATGAGTGTACTACTACAAATAATAAAGCTGTCTGTGGTGCAGAAGATCCGGTAAGTAATGGAGTAATTCCAGTTCACTCTGCTGCAGCAAACCAATTCAGAATTATTGATGGTATGGTGGCAATAAGTGCAGGATACACTGGCTTTTTGAGCTCTGGAGGTCTCCCTTCCAAATTGTGCCCGGTCCTGATCCAGCTTGGCTTATGAGATCCAATGAGATCATAGCCCAAAGCTGCGTGGCTATAGTGTATGGCACGCTGTTCTGCCAAAAGCAGCAGTGGGAACTGAACCAACTTCTCTCAAATCAATGAGATCTAGCAGCTTATTCTCTGTTTGTGGGGCAACAAGAGTGCAACTGTGTGTTTCTTTGTGTGTGTTTTCCTTTGAAAAGTGTCAATTCAGAGTTTCAAACTCATTTATGTAGCTCTGTGCATATTGATAAATTAGTGGTGAATATGGCTTTCGTGATAAACACTCAGAGCAGATCTGCCATGTCACTTTATTATTTATAAAGACTTTGGGGATTCTTTCCAGGCCAGCTGACTCACAACTTTGAAGTCACTGAGCAAAGATTCAACCTCTTCTTCACTCAATAGATGCTTTCAGCTGCAAATCCTACTTGTACATTCAGGGCTAAAATCTTGTCTATTGAAAGAGCTGTAGCTTCAAAATGTAGCAGATCTGCGTTAACGCTTCATTTCCTGCAGTGAATCATTTTGCCTATGAAAGTGTAAGAGCTGGGGACATTAAAAACAAAAAACAACTGCTGTGGAATGGATTCTTTTCTTTTTCTCTAGATAACTTTATCCCATCATAGCAGTAAAATTCAGTGATATGGAATAATTATGTGTGTTAAGCCTTTCCAATTGATATACTGTTGGGTAAATATATGCACTGAATGCTTCAGAGTGACTTTGGAAAGCAAAACACAAAGACATTATGAATAAAAAAAGCACCCACTTAAACTGTGGGGTATATTAACCACTTTTACATCGTCAGTCTCTATTCAAGATTAAAATAGGTATATGACAGAAAAGTGATTGTAAAAATGTCATTGTGGAGCTGCATAATTTGTCGTCTCCCAATGGCTTCTCATATCAAATGTGCTCAGTTTCCAAGTCCAAAGGTGATTTTTCTGGATGCCTGAAAATTTAACCCAGGATCAGAAAATCAAGCTCTGCTCTTTCTACTTTTAGCATCACTGCTGGGAGAAAGGGTGCTTTAACTGGAAACTGACTGACAATCGGGTTGGTGATATGAGAGGCAGAATGTAATCCAGCTGTTTCCTCTATTGTCTTTTCAGTTTTAGCAATATTAAAAATTAGATTTAGTCAGCAAAGTAAACTAGAGGACACCAAAGTGGCAGAAATGTTGAGTAAAAAGATGCCATTTTTTCAAGGTGATTTTTTCTTAAAGTGGACACTCTCTTTAACTCAAGCCATTGGATTCCCTGTGAATAGCTATAAACTGTGAAAAAGAGATGGGAGAGACTGTTCTACCATAGATCAAGACAGGGCTGGCTCCAGGCACCAGCATTCCAAGCAGGTGCTTGCGGCGGCAATCTGCAAGGGGCGGCAGTCCGTGTGCCGTTAGGGCAGCAGCTTCTATGTTCAGTTGCCTGCGGCAGTGGCAATTCGATGGCAGCTTCTGTCTTCAGCTGTCTGCAGTGGCAATCTGGTGCGCTGCTTGGGGTGGCAAAAACGGTATAGCCAGCCCTGGGATCAAGAATGTGCCTAATGTTATTTTTGCCTGTTTTCTTCTATGTTTCATCTAGTGAGTTTGTAAGCAGTATCCATAAATCTATGGAGGTAACAAAAAGTACAAATACAAGTCAAATGGGAAATTCATAATTAGAAATTCGAGAAATAAGAAGTTATTTTGGATATGTCAAATAATATATTTGATGCACATCATATTTTTCACATTCTGATTAAGTTGTTATTGCATAATTAACCACTACTTCTAAAACAGAGCTATGTAACTGCTAAAATAGGTAGCAATAGGGTCATCTCCTTGCACAGCTAAAAGTTTGGTATTTTGATGTTCATGGTTGTTTTAAAGATACGTCTGTGGCTTTTTATTTCTCTTTCTTTGTATCATGAAAAAAATAAAAAATGTCTGGAAAAATATGTCTGCCAATATAAAGGCAATAAAGATAATGATGTGGAAAGTCTTTGGATGAAGATGGCAGCAAAGAACACTGGAGGATTCACGGTGAGGTAAAGCACCAATTCAGGAAAAGGTTGTGGCTGAGCTCCTCTGAGAATATAACATTGAAATAGTATAAAATGGTAACAGTGTGGGGGATTTTTACCTGCCCAGATATGTTGACTATAGAGCTGCTTTTAAGAAAAAGCTTGATGAAGGAATTGTTGGGTGAAGTTCTGTGCAAAAGAGAAGATACTTACAATTCCATCTAGTCTTAAAATCTATGAAAATAACTGTTTCTGAAGCTTTGCTTGCAAGATTCCATACTTTGACCCTGTAAATAGCAGTGAGACTAAGGGCTTGTCTACGCTTACTGGAGGATCAACGCTGTGGCGATCGATGAATCGGCGGTTGATTTAGTGGGTCTAGTGAAGGCTGGCTAAATCGATCGCTGATCACTCTCCTGTCGACGCCTGTACTCCACCTGATCGAGAAGAATGAGGGGAGTCGACAGGAGAGCGTCGCCCGTTGACGTCGCATAGTGTGGACCCCGCAGTAAGTAGATCTAAGCTACGTCGATTTGAGTTATGCTATTCATGTAACTCAAATTGTGTAGCTTAGATTGACTTTTCCCTTTAGTGTAGACAAGGCCTGATCCTCATTCCATCTGCAAAGCCTGAGGAAATGGCCTCTGTGCATAGACTTTCGCTAGGGCTCCAGGGAAAAGGAATGTCCTCTGACCTAGAGAGCAGGTTGTAGAACATCTGCACAATTCCCGCACAGCTGCTAGTATAGTTTCAGGTCTGCTGTATTATCTGCAGTCCATTCTGTGGCAGCTACATGTGTTCTGGCCAGTGGATTCCTATACTTTCAGAACCCCCGGTCATTTCCCCAGCCCTGCTTCTGTGCTATCCAGTCCCACTTGATCCTCTAACACTTCTCTCTGCTGTTGTGGAACAGAGGAATGGGTCAGCCCCATACAAATATTCTCCATGGCCATCCTCCATCCTCTCATCAGGACCTTGCTAATTCTGTTAACTATGAGGCCTTCTGTGGCTCTTTTTGTAAATTGGAAGATTTAGTCTGATGTGCTGCAGTCTACTTTTGGCTAAAGATAAGGGAGTAATTCATTCTTCATGCCCATCTTTGGCCTCTCAGCAGTGATTGTTAACAAGGATACTCAAGAGTGCCAATTTTGGAGGTGGCAATCCCTCTACTGGTAAAGGGATTGGTCATGCCCCATGGGCATTTGAGATCTGGTAGAGAAACATTATTCACCTATTTTTAATGCTGCATGGGGCTAGATGCAATGTTACTGCTGTTCCTACATAAATGTATTGTACAGGTCATGCCTTATAATTTAAGGCATAGGATCCAGGAAAGAGCTAGACTTGGCCTCAGCCATTAATTGTTGTTAACAGCACATAGATGAAGATGCTAGATAGACAATGAAAACCTCTCAGGTGCAAAAGGCTGCTATATTTTAAGACCGTTTTTCTTTATTCATATGATTATGTGTGGGTTTTTTAAAATTGCTTTTTGTGGATATGCAGGGCTAATTACTCAGAGTAGTTGCATGGGTGCAAATTGTTTCATTTGTTTGCATTTAGCAATTGCATTTAGAAATGGAAATCTTACACCTTTTGGGTGGGTGGCTGTATTTATTACATTCATCAACTAACCAACTGTCACAATAGCTCAATAAGGGAGAAAAGTAATATTGGCCTCATTCTATAAAAGGAGGAAATTGAGATGCATGGAACCTAGATCTTGGATGTGGCTGAGTTTTGCTTGCTCTATGGCTAAAAGTTGCGTAAGGGATAAGTCAGCACTGATATTGGCACATAGGAGTTAATCTATTTGCCCAACGTCTCTGAGGGAAACAGCATCATAGGCAGGATTTCCTGGCTCCCAGTTCTGTGGTCAGACAGCTAAACTACACTGTCTGTTCCTGGATATCTACTGGAGCTGGATGGATTCATCTATTGTTTGTAATATACATTATCTGAAAAATAACATGTTGGGCCTGCTTTTTGCTCCAGCTTCAGTCAAAACTCCTGTTGACTTCAGGATCATGGCTGTGATAGATTTTATACTTGCTTTTCCTAAATTGGCTTTGTAATTATGTTTGTAATATTTTCCTTTTTTCTGAAGTTCTCTGACACGATATGCTTTTCCCATCTGTCTCTGTCCAAACTAAAATGGTTTGTGAGGTTAGTTTTAGTTCTTTTATTGTATCATTATACTCAGCAGCCTGTCAGTGTTTCCATTCTAAACCCAGTTGTATAAGGCTTTATAATGCAGCTGTACGATATTATTCTGAGCTGAAACTTGGCTTTAAATGATTCAGACTCAAGGCCCCCCCCAATCTTTTTTTTAATACAGATAAGTAAAATAAATTGGTATGGGATGCATTTTGAAGTTAGAGGATCAAATGTTTCGACATGGAATGATCTGGAAGTTGGTTTTTGTTCCTCTTACTTAGAGGGAGGCTGTATCATTAGTACAGTTAGCAAGTATTGGTAATTAGTACATAGAAGATAATAATTTCTAACTTATGAGCCTGATTCTTCTCTCAGTTTTACACTGGCGTAATTCCATTAACTTCAATGGGGTTACTCCTGATTTACATTGGCATGAATGGGAAGAGATTCAGGTCCTATATGTATATGGCTCTCTTCTAATTTACTCCAATTTTTTTACCGCTGTAACCAGTATACATACAGAGATATCAGACTACCACAACTTTTATGGCCTTTTGTGTACACATGTATTGTACTGATAGGTAAGGTACAGGTCGAATTATGGTTAAGGCACTGGCTGCATTAGTGAGCAGTGTGGATGTGCAACTCCTGGAGACATTGGGACTGATTCTGCTCCTACTTACATTGATTCAATTGAAGTTACTCCTGATTTACATTACTGTGAGAGGAGACTTGGAGCCATGATCTCTCTCTCTCTCTCTCTCTCTCTCTCTCTCTCACACACACACACACACACACACACACACACACGATATATAATTGAAATAATTAAATCATCTTAGGGTCACATCTTACTAACCCTGTCTCAGATGACACATGTTTAATCTTGAGAAAAGAAGACTGAGGGGGACCTGATAAGAGTCATCGAACATGTTAAGTGCTGTCATAAAGAGGATTGGGACCAGTTGTTCTCCATGTCAACTGAAGGTAGGACAAGTAATGGGCTTTATGCAGCAAGGAATATTTAGGTTAGATATTAGGAAGAGCTTTCTAACCATAAGGGTAGTTAAGCTTTGGAATAGGCTTTTAAGGGAGGTTTGGGAATCCCCATCCTTGGAGGTTTTTAAGAACAGGTTGGACAAACACCTGTCAGGGATGGTCTAGGTTTACTTGGTCCTGCATCAACGCAAGGGGCTGGACTTCATGACTTCTTGAGGTCCCTTCCAGCCCTACATCTCTATGATTCTATATGCCTGTTCCCATAGTCCTGCCTGGAACTAGGCATGCGAGAAAGAGTAATCATCACATTAATAAGGGTTTGCAGAACCGAGTCATTATTATTTTGAAAGACTGGCTATTAGGGATACTTAGAAACTCATTGTTTAATGTTTTCCAATACAAATGTTATCTCCGTACTGGATTAATACACCATAGTTGGATATGATACACTCTAATAGCGCTGAAAGACCTATTAGCAAATATAGTTTCTGACACCTTTTAGAGTCCTGACTAGCCCAATATGTTGAAGCAGCAAATAACTGAGATCCATTAATGACCTGTCTGAAAAATAAGTTGACAGAATCTATCATGACTAAATGTGTCTAAGGTGAGTGATCTGTGATGTGCTGAGCTGGAGAGAGCCTTGGTGCATTTGTTCAGATCAAGAATCATCTTTCACTAAGACCTGGATTGAAGTGAAAGTGACTAGAAATTTTTGTTTGGCTGTCACGGCAGGCACTCATCTCTGGAATGCTCCCTGGCAGCCCAATGTGGAACCACGGTTACCTCTCTGCTTCAGTTTCCCCTAGTGGGCTTTCAATAAGTTCAGAGAGGCTGGTATAAAGTGAACAGAGCCCATTCAAGGATCTGGTTTATTTAATTGACCACCAAATGTGGTAAGCAAACAAGCTTTCTCCTCCTTTGGTAAGTCCCCAGGCTCTAGAAGGCCCGGGTATTCCTTAACTAATTAACTACCACCTAGCCATACATGCATCTGGATTGGCGCATTCTCCTTAGTGGAGCCTGTCACAGGGAGGGTGAGGACCTGACCCCTCAGAGAGCCAGTCCCTGTGACAGTAACTGTCTGTGTTATTTTTTCAAGAAACACCTTAAATACTGCCATTAAAAATCAAAAAAGTAGGAAAGTTCAAATTAACTGCTCCAAAGTCCATAAAAATAACAAAAGAATGGCATGAATCACGGTTACCTAAAGCAAGACCAAATTTAACTTTCTGGGCCTCGGTATTGCAGCATGTGGCTAAAGCCAAAGGCAGCCTTTGATATGAACAGAGTGCAACCCCACTGAAGTCAATGAGCCTCATTCTCTACTGCTCTGCATCTTGTGGAAGGAATTACGCTTGTGTAAAAGGAGCGTAAAGTGCTACCAAATCAGAATGGTAACATTTTACACCTACTTAGCCCAGGGTAAATGGCTCCACAAGGTTCTAGGCAATGGATAGTTAAGCCCAACATAACACATTAACTGCAGTGGAATCATACCCAGTAACACCAAGGGCTCAGTTGGGCCCACAATATATAAGATCACGCAGGGTGATTATGGATAAACTTATATACTAAAATTGCATTCCTTAACTTTCACTCGTTTCTCCAGGCCATTCCTTTATGTTAATATCAGCTCATAATACTTTTTTTACTGAATCACAAAATAACTCTTTAGTATTAAAAAAAGGAATCTTGTATAATACAGGCGAGTCTCATTTTATGCTGGGGTTACGTTCCGCAGTCAGCGCGTAAAGCGAAAACCGCATATAGTGAAATGCTCATTGAGTTGAATGTCAGGCAGAATCACCCGCACTACAGATACAGTTTTAAAATTGTTATTTTTCTCTCTTTTTTTCCCTTTTTTTGCCGACCGCGCAAAGCTGAATTCGCGCATGTTAAATGCGCGTAAGATGTGACGCACCTGTATGTGTATGGGTGAAGGCTTCAGGGAGGGAATCCTGGCTCCACTGAAGTCAATGGGCATTTTGCTGTTAGCTTCCACTGAGCCAGGATTTCATCCCTCATCTTCACATTTCTTATGGCCTCTTGTGTAAACATAGATAATGGCCTAATTAAAGCTTTAAGCCAGTGTCTGCAATTGGGAGCAGGCTTGAGATGCGTTGCTCTAGTAGGAATTCCTGGAGATATCAGGCCTGATTTACACCAGTGTGGGAGGAGAATCCAGCCTGCTGTCTTCTGGAGACAGCTGGGGAGAGAGCAGGCCAAAGTAGCCCATGAAACACCCCTTAAAAGAATGCAGCAGGAATTCTACCACTTTTGGCTCTGGACTGGTGCTGCAGAGTAGTGTGAATGCATGAGCAGGGTCATGGCTCTGCCTGCACCCCTTTTCACGCACTTTGAGAAGGCTCACAGAGGGAATGTATCAACTGGAATTATAACTTAGCCTCTGTGCTTCTTGTGTGCTCTCCCATTCCACCTCACTCCCATTGTGTATTTGTGCAGGGCTAGTCATAATCCAGCCCTAAATATGTATTTATTGTATATGCTGTTTCTTATTAAAGCAGAAGTAATGTTTTGTTTGCAGCCATCAGGGTCAGTTGCATGCATATATCTTTTCCTAGCAGCTATAGGAGAAGGACAAAATCCCCAAAGTGCTTTTGACTTTTCAGGGTTTTTAAGCTTAAAAAATTGACCTGGCAGAAGTCCAGTCTGGAAGGTTTTATCTGAAAATAACAGCGTATTAAATATCTACTGTCACTGCTCACATATTTGTTTATTGTTAGTTTGACAGTATATCATGTGTTCAGTTTTTGGGTGGGGTATTTAAATTACCCAGAAGTACATTGGAATGCTTACAAAAACATGCTTAATTCTTTGACTTCAGTGAAGTTATTCTGGATTTACACTGGTTTAACTAACTGCAAAATTTGTGCCATTGTTGGATTACAGATAAGAGTGATTATATTGTCAAAATAGGTAAATTTGTTTAAGTTCCAAATCTTGATAATGTCCCTTAGAAGTAACACACAGATTTTTCACTTTTTTGTTTAAATAACAAACTAAAAATGTGTCTGGAATACGACCATGAGCTTGAATCTGATTTCACTTACACGGTTCTCCATTGCGTTCCAGCCATCTTAGGTTGTTGTGACTCCATTGGTTTCAGTGGAGTTGCATTTGCATAAAACTAGTGTAGTGAACTTGAGAATCAGGTCTTCACTTCAGTGGAATTATTCCTGATTTACGGTGATGCAACAAAGACCTGAGTGTGACAGATCTTCTGTTCAACATGGTAAGTTATAGGTAGCCTGAACTATGGGGTCCCACATATGGGCTTTGTCTCTGGCCCATTTCTACTGTATCCTGGATTAAACATCTTGTGATTCAATGGGGAAAAAAAACACCTTTACTTAGGACTTTACAATGATAAATCATGTGCAGGAGAAAAGTGAAAATTATCTTTGCATGTGACCAGGTGGTTAGAAACATGGGGATGAAGGAAAGCCCTTATTGGTAAGCCTGTGAAGGAAAAACAATGGACTTTCAGCACATGCCTACATTTTCCCATGTGTTTTTTATCCATCAGAGCAGCGTCTTGACAGAGTATTAGCAGTTACTGATGTGACTGGAGACCTGACTGTGGCAGTTCTTAGAGCAGGAGGCAGAGATGCACAAAAGTGCCATAGTGCTAGGTGTTTTGTTTTTCCCCCCTCCCTAGCTGAACTAAACAAAATAAACAAACCCACCACAACATCCCTGGAGTTATTAATGGATAACTTTCAAATGAGAATGGTGATGAAGATTAACAATCTTAATTCCAGTAAGCACTAAGCTAAAATAAATAGTTGTGTTTTTGTTTAAAAAGTCTCAGAGGGCCCCTGCGGCTAGCATATAAATGTTTTACCACTGTTAACATTTTATTTTAAATTACATCAAATGCAACTGCTTTGACCAAAACAATTCCTACAAGTGAATACACCGACTCAGTGGGTGTAGTACATTAAAATGGCCATCTTCTTGTACAGTCTGTTTGCATATGGTGCATACCGGTGCCAAGAAAAGCAAAGCTGCACATGTCTTATCTTGCTTTCTTACTCAGTGTTTTTTTCTGTCTTGAAAGCTGACGTATTTTTGTCATTATTATCCCTGTAGTTCCCAGATATTTCAGATAATAGACTTTAACTTGATTTTTTGGAACTTCTGCAGGTCTATATCTTAGCTTTGGCTTTTTGGGGTGAAGTTTGTGTCCTTCCACAACCTAAACTGCACACATGTTGAAAACCAGTTTAAATGTATGGATATTTTAACACTGATTTCAGATGGACCTCGGTGGTGTTAGTGGAATAGAGATGGCTCATGGGATCAATATTGGGATACAAAATTCTCTTCACATCTAGGTACTTTGTTTATATCTAATTCAGGTCATTACGCTCTGATGACTGTTGGGGGGGGCTTGTTAAATGAGTTTGCTCTCAATGCAGATACGAAACCTACATCAGTTAGCAGTCTCAGCAGGGCTCAATGGGAATGGAGACTGATCCATGGAGATGTGCTTCAGCCCCCTTCGGGAGAGGCAATCAGTGGGGCAGTGAGGGAAAGCTTGTACTACTTTTGTCTGAGCTGTATGTCGTGCATAACTAGAGGACTTGGCAACTAATTTGGCACATTTCATTCTTTAAAAAAATGAGTCTAAGGTTACATCTACTTTTTATTTAATATGGTCAAGAAGCAAATGCGCTTCAGTAACTTAAATGAGTCGCCGTTCTATTATCTGTAAGCGTCTTGCTTTATCCCTATGTGTATATTTTCACTCCATAACCAGCAGCAAGAACTGTCATCTGAAAAGGGAGAGGTAAGGAGTTCAGTGAAGAAAGGAGAAATCTTTTCTTTACGATACAATACCGCACGAGGAAAAGATCAATAATACTTTGATCATTACATTTTGAAAATGACCTGACACAAGTGGCTCAGCCATGCTAAACATGTGTGGTTCTCTCTCACACACACACACGAAGATCAATATATAAATGCAAGGCAGGTGCGAAAGACAAGTTGAACTCTTTATCCTTCCATGCTTTGCTATTTCTTACCAAACTCACTACATGGGTGGCTCCTAGAGGTTGATGTGTTAACAGCTTCAGCTGGCTCTGCCACATGAGCTTCAGCTCCACCGGTGAACACAAACGTAGGTAGTGACTGTGGTGGAAGCTGTGATACAGACCTGGCATGCACATTTTTACCCCTGCAAGGGAGAGAGTTAGGGGAAATGATGAGATTAACTATTATAAATTCATTTGGAACCTGCATTTAGGTTTCTGTTGTGTACAGTGATCAGTGTGGGTAACACTCCACATTTGTTGTGTGCCCATGCATGCTTGAATGGTGTTGGGATGTGAAGATAAATGACACCGCCGTGCCCCATTTTTCTCCTCATCTCTTCTTTCTCCTTTGCTTTTGTTTACTTCCTTTTTTTTTCCGTTGGTGTTTGGTGCCAGGGTTGTCCTTTATATTCAAGATATTTGGGAATTTGATGATGTGATGTGAATAGCTGTGTGTAGTACTCTTGGTGTTAAGGATGGTGGTTATAATTTTTAGTTGTTTAGAAATTAGCACAAACTTTTAGGAATTTTTGAAATCCAAACTCAGATCTGAATTTTGTAAATGCCCCCTAAACTCTGCCAATAACCTAAACCAAAAAGTCTGGCCAGAAAACACTCACATTTGGGAGGGTATTTCAACAGTAGATCCAGATTCAGTTATCTTTTGTATCTGCTTCTTATTGTGAAATTCCAATAAGGAAGGGGTGTGTGTGTGTGTGTGTGTGTGTGTAAAATGTTCAAGGATTAAAAAAAATCCTTTCTCCCTGCAATTTCTCACACACAAGCCAGCATGGGGTTCTTTAAACCAATACTCTGGTCTTTACCTGCTCTGTGGACATGCAGGTGGACTGGCAGACTGTTTTGAAGCTGGTGTGTCTAGAAGAAAAAGCTGGTCTTCAAAGGAAAGCCAGCGCTTGAGAAAATAAAGCTGGCGTTATGATGATTGGAGCTGAACACTGAAGTTTTTAAAGATCAGGTCCCATCAGATTTAAAAAAAAAAAAAAAAGAAAGCTTTTTTCCCCTTCTGAAATTCCAGTTTTAGGTTAAAATCATGCTGCTCCCTGACACACAGCTACTTCAAAGGTTTTCTGCCTACAGTGGCTGCACAGCTTGGGCTGACTAAGCTGTTGTTTGATACAAACTGCTATGGGGTTTGAGATCTCACAAGGTCCTAACATCTCTGGTCAAAAGCCTCTCGTTCATTAAAAATGAAATGCAGAGTTAAAAGAAAAATAGGAAAAGATATACAATGGTTTTTTAAAAATGCTTAAAATGCTTCTTGAATAATTAAAATGAAAACGTTAGTGGTTTTCCAAAAACAAAAACTCACTTAACCCGTAGAATAGCTCACTCATTAGTATTAATATTTGTTGTTTGTATTGTGGTAGCACCTGGGGGCCCCACCAATGACTGGTGCCTCACTGTGATGTGTGCACCACAGGTAAGAGTCAGTGCCTGCCGCAAAGAGCTCGCAATCTCAGCACAAGAGAGAGAAAATGCAGGGGAAAGGAAATATCCTCATTTCACAGATGGGGAAAGGAGGCACAGAGAGATTTAGTGACTTGCCTAAGGTCACACTGGAAATAGATGGCAGAGCAGGGCATTGAACCCAGATTCCCTCAGTGCTGAGTCAATACCTTCGCCACATCCTTCCTCCTCATGGCCCTGTTTCAGAGACCACTGAACTAAATGGAATGTTTGGTGTGTTTCTCTAAAAACATGACTATGTTCCATCCCCCAACACCTTCCACATGAAGATCTCCCAGGCCTTTGCAAACAATAATGAATGTAGCCTCTCAAAATCCCTGAGACATAAGTATGGTAAATACCCTTTTACCTAACTGAGGAGGAAACTGAGACAGAGACATTAATCAGCCTTCCCATGTGTCACAGGTGCAGTTGCACACCCCACTTGGCCACTCAGCAGACTATTGTGAGGGGATCCAATGGATGGATTGTTTGTTTTAAAATTCTGGTGTCTAAACATAGCCCGACACTGTCCCTATCTTTGGGCCTCTGAGCATTCTGTCTGGGCACAGATCTTAGAGCTGGCATGCCTTCCATGCCGATGGATCTGAGACCACACAGCCCCATACTCAGGCCCTAGAACCAGTACCAACCCCTCAGATTTTCCCCATTGCTTAAACACACCCTCTCCAAGAACTCCACCCAAATATTGCGGTTTGCCTCTTCCAGAGGGCGTGTGGTAGGTGTAAAGAATGAAGTGTACAGATACTTTGCATAGGATTTTGACACATTGCTCTTTTTAATAGCACAAGACGTTCTCAGATCTGTGTAAAAATAATAAGACCTATATGTCCTTCCCTGGCTCAGTTTCCTCACCACTCCTGAGCCTTCTTTGGGCTGGAGCCCTTCTGTTGCAGTGCCAGGCTTGGGTTCTGAAACATAGAGCCTTTCCCCCATAGCTTGCCTTCTCTGATCTTGGTTGGTCTGTCTCCTGATCAAAACCTCCCGTGTGGCTCCCTGAACTTTGCCCCTGAGAGACTTTTTTAAAGGCTAGCATTACACCTTGGTGTCTTTGGTCTGCTGTTGGTAACATTCCAGTCTTCAACCTCCCTGCTCCAACTGGCCCATTGTCCAAAGGTGCTTCACCCTGAATAGGCACTTGCTGAGTTTCAATGACCCACTATTGCCCTTGGTCTAGCAGTGAAGTATCCCAGCCCTGCTAGCCTATGGTGACCTCCACATTTACATAGAGGTATTTCATGATCCAGCAGTTTTCATAATAACAACTTCTTAGTATCAACCAGAAGTCATAAGTTGCCTTGGGAAACCCCCCAATTAATTGCTCTGTGTCATCCCCAAGCCTGACATTCCTCCCAAGTAGGAACTACGGGACTAGTGTAGTTTTACATCTGCAGAACTCCATTAACTTGAGCAGCACTTTGCACTACTGCCAGTGAGAGCTGAATCAGCTTTGGAACCCACTGCTTTACTAACTGGGCAGATGTGTGAGAGATTGTGGGCCTGGTTCCCAACTGCCTTGCACGTATATCTGTGCAACGCGGGTGTAAAATGCTACCGCCGCTCAAAGTGAGTAGAGAATTCTGCTTTGGCAGAGCTTCTATGCTCACTCTGCATAGGTGTAAATTACAATGCAAAGTATAAAGCCTTCCAGAGCCTTGTAAGTGATCACTTTGTGTTTTAGCCTGACTTATTTTATAACATTTTCGTACCATAATTTCTTTGTTTATCTGTCTGTTATGTTTACACACCCACCTCTTCAGTTTCACAGTGGGAAACAATTTGTTTAATCCCAAATAGCAAGATTTAATACAGTTGCTTCAGCTTGTTACAGTTTCACTGTGTTGGTTCTAAGTTCAGTGGAGCTGGGGGGTTTTTAAAAGCAGTTTTCGTTTTGGTTAAGAGTCTTTGAATACATAGTGGTAACCATTTGACTGACAGCTCCATGGACTGAAAATGCTGTTCATTTTATCCTCTTGTAATAAACCATTTATTGTAACAGTGATGTCATTTATTTCAGCAGTGCAAAACTAACCGCTTGTATCAGTATGAAAGTAACCACCTGGAGCACTAACAATAATTTACATACCCCCGGGACAACATTCTGCTCTTGATTACACAGCTGTAAACCCAGGGATATCTCCAAGTACATTCCGAATAATTCTATTGGCTTCAGTGGAGTTACTAGGTTTACACTGGTGTAATGAAGAGAAAAATGGGACTTGGTGTATGCATCATCTAACTAATTCAGCAATAATGCATGAGAAGTAAAACTAAACTTTGTTGCTGGTCTAATAAATTAGCTGCTAACTCTCGTAATTAAACTACAAACTAGTTCATTTGATGCAAGCAGTATAACTAGATTGGTTCTAATATAAGCTAGGTAGCTACCAAATTTGAGAGGCTGATTGGGAGTATTACCACGGTGACAACAATAGTTAATTCAAATAATGATAGAGTTTTAATAGGCAAGGTTGTCTGCCCAAATTAGCAAAAGCAGATTCGCTGAATAATTGTTTCTTTCTTAGTACAGTATGTCATTGATTCCTCTCCCCACCCCTCTTTCCACCCCTACAATTGCAACCATCAATCTGTTCCAGTGCATTATGCTCTGGGAGTTTTTAAAGTTGCCAGTGCAGAAGTTGAACATTTATCATTAGTAGGAAAAGACATCCATGGAATATTTGAGCAATATTGGTAGATGAAACGCAGTATCATCAAAACAAACAAATCATCAAGCCAATGAAACCATAGACCCAAAGATGCGCATTGTGGAACAAAGAGAGGAAATGCATTCATCTGAGAGTTACAAAATACTGTACTACATTGGAACGACAGCCTCTGACACCAGTGGTTTGATAAGTATAAGCCTGCTGTGCCATTCTACCTGCTTCTAGTTTTCTTGAGGAATTAGCTTGCTATCAAGTCTAGTGCTTTGGAAGGGAAAACTACTGTTCCTGTAAAGCAGGTCTTGTGCAATTGTTCTGTTCTTCATTTACTTTTCCTTAACTTGATCTGTGGTCACATTTCTCTTTTTTAAATAATGTTTCAAGCTTTCAGATAAATGTTTACATGTGTTTCTTATCACTTCTGTGTTGAATACTAGTACTTTTGTATTTACATGAGCCACTTCACAAGGCACACACTAACATTTTATACACACAGACACACTCTTTTGAGTGCTGCAGTGTTAAAGGTTTGCAGCAAATATCTGCATGACATGTGGTTTGATGCGGTAGTTGATACAGTGCAACTTTATTTTGTACGCTTTCCAGTGCAGCATGGATTTGCTTCCAGCTTCAGTACCAGGAAGCAGATAATTGTTGTAATACATGCATTCTAATTACCAAACCAAACGCCTGGATGCAGATGACTGGAAATTTGGGGAAGTTTGGCTTTCCAGAAGGGCAATCAAACTTTGTCTGTGGTTCCTGTCTCTATAGTGGAACAAACCAACATCTTGTACAGTAACATTCGTAAACATTGGGAAAGTTTGGGTCTGGATCTAAATTTAGCAGTTTGGGGCCCACCTCTGATTTTAATTTTACATTCTGCAGAGTCCTGATTGGGCCCACACATTAACTTGCTAACCTCTCAAGGACGTTACTATGGTGATGAGCGTGTTATAAAAGACTATATAGAGTAGAATAGAAACGAGTTATATAGATTCATCAATGCTCATTTTCTTGTGGCTGGGCTTCCTGACTTGTCCTGCAGCATGTGAAATGAGTAATAATCCCCTGATGCTGTGACCACCATGATCTCTACACTTCACTCACATATAGATTTTATTTTTTAAACCATGTAACTAAACGTAGGGATTGGGTAATTGGGACAATCAGCTCTGCAGATTTCCTAGGCCCCACAGGGCCGAAACAAAGCTTCTGCATTGCTCCTAAATGAAGGTTTTACACCGCTCTCCAGAAGCAGGGCTGTCTGCCAGGTACCAATAAACTGTTGCCCTTAGGCATGCTTTGTGTCACACCCTTGCAGTTTCCTCCCTGTTCAAAAGGTCAAGCTCTGCTCAATTGTGTATTGTGTCCATCATAGCGTTTTCACACCATGTAAATGTGTTTCTACTGTCACCTTCTCTGTGTCTCCTAGTTCCCACTCTATGATGAATGCTGACCCATTTCTCCAGCTATTTGGCCATGTCTGTCCCTACGTCCTATCCTGCTATTGCACCTCTGTCTGATCCATGTAATTCTGAGCTATTTCTATGTGGAGTGGTGTCCTCAGCAATTTTTCTCTCTTCTCACCAACCATTTCTCCTTTGAGCTGTGTGTCACTTGGCTTTTATGAAGGTACCCTAATTACCCCTTCTGGGATCTAGATGGGCCTGACATACTCCCCGGGACTCCATGCTGTGCTGCGGGAACGCACACCTTGAAGCACACTTTTGAAGGGGAATAACACCTTGCACTTTGGGCCAACACTTCTCTGTACATTGTTAGTACATTTGTTGCAGTCTGAGGCACAGAGATGTGTGTGAGACAGGAGGTCAGGATATGAATTCAGTTGTGTCCAAACTTCTTCAAAGTTGAGGAGGGCAAGAGTGGGATTCCGATCCTGTCTTCAGTTCAGGCCCATTTCTAGCAGGGTGCAATTTTGTGCTGCTCCCTGAGGAATTGAGAAAGTAGGGCTTTTTCATTTCTAATTTCTGGGATTCTCAGAGATCTTTTGCAAATAGATTTACACTCTACGTGTGCTAAGCTGATCTTTAGGAGTTTTCTGACTGTATCTGGAACATTTTCTGCAGCTTTTCTTGATTAAGGAATAAATAGTGCATCGTGGCCAGATCCCTGCCTACCAGCATCTAAATGAATACATCTTGGCTATATAATGAAATATGTGTTTTAATCTTATGTTTAGTGATTGGCCAAAACTGACTATTGTACCTAAGGTGCAGAGCCCAATTCCAATTGGTCTTTATGGTCCCTATATTATGAAGGCATAAAATTAAGCATAAGGATTAAAGTCAAACAGTTTCTCAGGATATTGTAAATACCATCTTCTAAAAACTAATTGTTTTTGTAAATCTTCCATTCTGCTTTTGTGATGTGGGAGCTGGTGGGCTTTCAACAACCGTGTACCTTGATCCTGCAAGGGCTTAGGCACTTGCTTAACTTTATGCACTGTGAGTAGGCCCATTGAAGTTAATGGGGCTACTCATAGCGTGTAAAAGTAAACACGTAAGTGTATGCAGGATCAGGGCCTTGGTTGCTGCTTCTGCCTCACAAATTTAGAATTTAGCAAGATTCGAAGAGGGCTTAGACGTGTATATGGATAACATGAATTTGTACAGCACCTAACTCTCACACTCTACAAGGCAGCAGGAAAGGAGGGAGGGGAGACAGAGACACACCCTGTGTGTGTGTTAGAGAGAGATTATGCACATTTCCCCTTTAAGTACACTGCCTTGTTAATTAGATCAGCAAGCTGAGACCAGGAAGCTCCCGCCGGGACTGTCCTGTGTCCCCCCCTGCTCTATGGAAGATGGGGTAAGCGGGGTGCAGGGGGGAGGGGGAGACCCTGACATTAGCCCCCCCTTCCCTCCTGCACTCCCCCCCTGCACAGCAAGCAGGAGGCTCGGGGAGCAGCTCCAAGGGAGAGGGCAGGAGCAGCACATGGCAGTGGCGGGGGGGGGGGGGGGGCGGACAGCTGAACTGCCGGCAATTGATAGCCTGCTGGACAGCTGCTGCACAGGGAACTTAGGGGAGTGGGGAGCTGCTAGGGGGAGCTGTGAGGGGGGCTGCCTGGTTCCAAGCCCCCACCAACTAGCTGCAATAGGCTGCTCTTCCTGCAAGCAGTGGACAAAGCAGGCAGCTGCCAAACGACGTTAGAAGGGAGCATTGCACAGCTTCAAACGATCATGTTCCCTAATTGATCAGCAACGTAACAATGAAACAACGTTAACCGGGACGACTTTAGGGAGGAGTTCCTGTATATATATATGTAATGGCGCCTACATAGTACAGCAGTTGGTGTCCTATAAATACACCATAGATTAGATTGGATGAAGGTATTCTATCTTTAAACATACAAGTTAATTTGAACTTAGGAGGAGCCTATTTTAAGGATTGCCCTAGGCAGTAACCCTGGGAACCACTTACACCTTTTTAAGTCCCCCACCCTCAACATTCCATAATCTCTCTTCTATGAAAACTTTCCATATTATTAAAATCATGCCTGCTTGACTTTTCTCGCTCTCTCCTGTCAGATGTTCAAAAGCTTGTCGTTTTCACCAACTTCAGTTGGTCCAATATAAGATGTTACTGTGACGGGTTGGCTCACAGAAACCCCCTTGGGAACTGCCAACTGATATGCCAAGACTGCTTCTGCCCCTGCTTTCCTGCCCTGGCAGTTTGGGTCTCCAGACCTGCTAGCCTGCTGCAAACTGGTCGGAGGATCTGATAGGGGGGCTCCTCCTTGCCCCCCCTGCCCAACTGCTGGCCTGCTGCTCACCTCCCTGTTCGTCTCCTCCACCAATTAGAGAGGCTGGATGTTTCCTCCAATTGGGAGCGTTGTGGGTGGTGCCAGCTGGGGTCCACGAGTCCACACATGCTGCTGGTACCAGTGAGCTGCCAGGTGGTGGCTGCAGTCTGAGGACTGCCTCAAGACCCGCAGTCCCTTCCACTGATAAGGATGGCAGCATTTGAAAAATCAGCTGTTTTGTTTTGTGGTTAATTTGATGTATTTGCAATTTCTCTAGTTTTATTTTCTTCCTCCCACAACCATCATGAACGTAAACGTATGTGCCATCTGGTATAAATTTGATAATTTTTCATTGCATTCTTTTGTCTTTGGTGTGCTAGAAACACGTAGGGTGTGGTACAAAGCATGTCAGCCCAGGGTTCCCTGTGGGTATAGCAATTTAAAATTGTGGATTGGCTGAACATGCACTAGAAATACTGCAACTGAGCATGATGTTGACATGAGCAAATCACTAAATAATTCTTGGAGGGTTTTTCATTTAATTCAACATTTCTTGGACAGATTAGATTTCAAAGTTCTGTGCTGGAGTAATGAAGTTTTACATAAAGTCCCCTATAAAGTTTTATATAAAATAATATGCCTTTAAAGAGTAATGTGGGTAATTGGTCCTTGACAGTAATTATAATGGTGGTTAATTCTTAAAGATTCAATAGATAGATTAAGCTAATTTGGTATTTCCAGAGCACCACTGTATTCATCTAGCTATTTAAATGGTTGTAAATTTAGTTTGGAAGTTATGCTGATTTAACAATGGATAAATCAAAGGTAGATGGCCAAACTAATATTTAGAGCAAGGAATTGTGGAATCAGGCCTCCCAGCTTTATTTTGCCCTCTGCTACTGTATAGTTTCCCAATCTGTAAAATGAGCATCATACCTCTCAAGTTGTGAAACATAATGTTTGTAAAGCTCTTCAAGTTTCTCAGATAAAAAAGCATTCTAGAACTACGAAGTGAAGTAGTCAAGCTAGCTAAGAATGCACAGTCCTGTTTTGCTGTCCGTGTTTCTGTTTGTAATAAAAATGAATTACAGGATCGAGGAAAACGGTAAAACATAATTGTGTAGATGGCTGGATGGGAAGGACAATTGATGTTTTAATATTCCTTCCTTCATTTCTTCTCAGGTCTTGTCCAGCACACAAGTTGCACTGTTTTAACTAAAATCATTTAAAACCAATTTACTTAAACTGATGTAGACACATTTATATCAGTTGAAAAAGTGGTTACAGCCGTTTAGCTTGTGCCTGTAAATTGAACAACAAACTAAACTGATTTAAAACAGGTTTAAATCAATTTAAGAGGGTTCATGCAGATTTTTCACGGGTTCAACGTAGGGCTGTAAAATGATTTAAAAAATTAATCACGAGTAATCATGAGATTAAAAAAATAGTTGTGATTAATCAGAGTTTTACTTGCACGGTTAAACAATAATTGAATACCATTTATTTAAATATTTTTGGATGTTATATACTTACTTCTGCGAGGCTGCTGCGGCTCTTGGTGCCTGGCACTCGACCTGCGGCACAAGGCGGGTTCCATGCTGTCGCATGGGGCTGCATCTTGCCAGAGCCCACAGCCCTCCCGCAGCCCTGTGTGTGTGTGTGTGTTGGGAGAATGCTGTCTCTTTAAGCAGAGCACTCAGGAGCCTGAACGCACATTCAACCAGCAGGAGCTGCTGCTGGAAGCTCCCACTCCTGAGCCAGCACAGCAGCAAACAGGCCCCCCCTGTTCCCCGACCCCGGCTCAGCAGTGACCGGGTACATGGGCAGGGGGAGGGGAAAACCCCATCATCAACTCCCCCCACCCCCACTCTGCGCAGCAGACAAGAGGCCGGCTCCCAGTCCGGAGCAGCTTGGCTAGGGGCGGCTCTATGGGGGGCGGGAGGGAGGAGGCGGGAGCAGCAGTGGAGCAGGGTGGTGGGAGGAGGGGCACTGCTGCCCCAGAGGCATGCAGCAGCACCCCCCGAGCATGATGCCCTGGCAGTGGCCCCCCTCGCCCACCTCTAAAACCGGACGGGTCTACCTCCTCACCCGGCTACTGCCACACCCCGTTTCCAGAGGTGTGCGATTAACGCTCGTTAAAAAAATGCATTAATTTGTTTTGAGTTAATCACATGCATTAACTGAGACTGGGAGCCCTAGTTCAACCAAATCAGTTTAAAATGACACCTTGGTTAAACCTTAGCTTGTAGACCAGACATAAGTCTCTCCTCTTTGCTGTTTCTGATTTTTGGTCTGTTTTTAAATGCACTAAGGCCAAGATTTTCAAAATGGGGCACCTATAGTTAAATTTCTAATGTGGGACTTTCAAAAGTGCCCAAGGAAGTCAGACACCTGATTCCCATATGTACTGTTGAAAATCCTACCCGTAGGTTCATGTTTAGGTGCCTAAATAAATGGCCTCATTTTCAAAACCTCTGAGCGTCCTGTAGCACCTATTGATTTAAAGAGGAGCTGCTGGGTGTTGAGCACTGCTCAAAATCGGGCCATTTATTTAGGCTCCTACATAGAGATTTGGGAGCCTAACTTTAGGAGTCTAAAGGCCTGATGTAAATCCCAGTGAAGTCAGGAAGAGGCTATCCATTGAGTCAATGGCATTGGATCAGGCCCTGACGGAGTAATTATATTTTGATTTGCAGTTGTTACTAAACATGTAAAATACGTAAATGAAGCTGAACTGGAAGGAACAGTGGTCAGGTAATGTGTATTGGTCAACTGCATGTGCAATTACAGAACAAAATGTTGACATGCTTTGGAAAAAGTTGTTTGTTTCCAAATCTATGCAAAACAGGCCAACAAATGGAAAGGCACATTCTGTATAATCTGCAGAATTTCTATTGCTTATTTTCAGATGTAATAGTACTAAAAAGTAAATAGACAGGGTAGGTTGAAAAACTTTGGACTACACTTTTTCTCGGCTGAAAAATGCTTTTGTTGAAACATCAGTTTTGATGAAATTTCTTTGGGCAGGTGTATTGAGATGTGTATTGTCTGTGGTTTGGGGACTTCTGCAATTTAGGGCAGGGTTCAGATTTTCCCCTCTCTATAGTTTTGACTTTTTCCAAATCAAAGTACTATGTGTTTTTTAAACGAAGATGTATAAAATCAAGATGAAGAATTATGCTGGAACAACAATTTTAAGCAAATTATCCATGATAAGATCTTTAATGTCATGTAATAGAATATATTTTTTTAGTAATGCATTAAAATTGTCAAACCAGATATGATCATACAATTAATGAGATTACATTTGATGTAAATTTCAATTCATTATTACAGTCACTGTGTTCATAGTCTCTTTAATAACATCAATATGCCATGATAGTTCAAAAGGACAGCTCTGCCGTGGAATGCATTAAATGAGCAGATACAGAGTCTTCAAATAACTTAAATACACATTTTGATGCATTTGAGTATTGTAAGATTTTTGTGATATGGTAGTGATTTGCAGATAGAGAATGAAATAGAAGTTAATTAAGGCAGTCCTCCATGCATGTAGAATAATAGCTTAGATAACAGTGTTAGCCAGTTTAATGAAGAGTTGTCTTCTAGATGTTTCTTTTGTCTTTTTAAACCTCCTCCCCCTCTGTCTCTCTCTAGATTTCACCTATTTTAAGTAATTCTTTATGGAAATAACTAATCATTACGCGGAAGTGCCTGGGTGACTTTGCCTCATTATAATTGTTACAAAAAAGTTTAATTCAGCATGAAAAGAATAACTTATGAGCAACATAACTCACTTGCTCTCTTGCTTTTGGAGGTTAACAAATAATTAACAGATAGAAACTAACATACTTTACCTTTGTAAAGTAAGAGAGAGAATTTTTCACTAACTCAATCTCTTGCCATAGGTCCTAGAGGGCTTCTCTAGTCCTCTTTTGGGAGCCATAGAGGTCCCTGCATTTTTTTTTTAACTTCATCCATTACCCTCCTTTAGGCAAGGTCACCTGGAGAGGGACCTGTTTTTAGAATCTAGGAGGGAGAGGGAATGAGAGATAATTACCTGAGTTCACAAGATTTTAGAGAAAGCTGGTGGGAAAACCATCATATCATGCTCTGTGATAGTGGAGAAGTCTCAGTGTGAACCTCCTGAAAGACAAGGGCTTGCAACTTTAAAAGAACAACAACACGAGTAGTTTGCTATTATTTTAAGCTGAATTAAACATGGGAAGTGGCTTGCAAAGAGGGAACGTGAGGCTTGAACCTGGAAGCATGGCAGGCTGCAATCCTTCAGGGCAACCCCAACAGGCGATCACATAGAGGGTACCAAGATTCACCATGCTTCCTTCCCAGCACTTCAAAGACTCTGCTGCTCTGGGAATGAAAAATGCAAGCTTGAATCTGGAGCCTGAGTCTCTGTGTGGCATTGCATTGTGCTGCTGCTAGATTGATGGGCCAGTTAACGTGTCTTACATTGATGGAAGGGGGAAGTCTTTTAGCCCTATTTTAGAAGAGGTAGTCTAACAGGGCAGGCCCTCTCCCACACTGGGGTCCCTCACAAACAGTCTTGCATGCCTCTTGCTTGTCCACATCTCTGAGAGTTTTAGTGATGATACTACCACCACGCCTCTGTCACATTCCCTTTGAAGGGACACTCGTACCAACCGTGTCCATCAGCCCTTTCTCTAGGGAGTGCTAGCGATCCCAGCAGCCAGAGACCTAGATTCCCCTGGGCTCTGCTATCCCCACCCTTCTTTGTGCTTCCTTCCTTCCTGTGCTTTTAATTAATCTCCCCAGCCGGTGGGAGAATTAGCTTCTTAGCTCATGAACCCCCAGTCAGCTTAGACAATTAAGTACTCTCCTCCTCCATCAGGCTTTTCCTTGTGGAGCTAAGTAATGCTTAAGTGACCAGAGTGCTGGGTCAGCTACTGGCTCTCAGAACTCTGTCATAGGCAGATAGTGACTTTCTATGGTAGGTCTGAGTCTTTCTGCTTTCTTATTCAGAAAAGGTGATGGCTGCCTTTGATTCAGGGAGCTGAGATTGAAAATTGAGTCACTCTCATAGCTTTCTTTTCGTTATCCTGTCAGCAGGGAGAGGTCAATCCACTTTAAGATGATAAAGGTCGATGTATCACAAGCAAGGTCAGAAGCAGAATTTGCTTCATTCTCATAGAATTACTGAAACTCTGCAGGGGCTGGACATTGCTGTGATTTTTGTTCCTTAGGCTGTGTGCCCGTCAGCATAAGATGACTGTCATGCAACATTATATGGTCCGCTGTGTACCAGGGTGTCTGTAGGTCCTCAACTTCATTAAAATCTTTCTTTCTTAAGTAGATCTGATGTTTCTTAACACTGGTTACATGAATCTGGTCTTTTCTGCCTGGCACCTTGCACCGTTGTATGCACAAATAACGTGTCCGTTATGTTTCCTTTCAGCAGGGGCATTTATTAGGCATCCTTATTTCCTCTCCTGTTTGCTTTGGCTACTCAGGTTGCATAAAGAGACTGTCATAAAATCTCACTGCATAAGGAGCATAGTCTCCTTTACAGCATTATCGCATACCCAGTCAGAGCTTCACCTCAGCTAATTTAATCGTTTAGAGAATATGGTGCCATATCACATTTTAACCTCAATCTGTGCAAGCCCAAAGCTTTTCCAACAGGGCTGTTTCATTTTCTGGCTTTACAACAGAAGCACCAATAAATGTGTGTTAGTGGTGAATTGTCAGGCTCAAGGGGATTGGTAATGGACAATGGAGCCTTTCAGCAATTAATTGATAGTCCAGATCCAGCCAAGGTTGAGTGTCCAAAAGATGCTGGTTACCATGTGATGGCTAAGCAATGGCCCATGATGCTGTTCAATGTTTAGATACCAAGTGATAGGTACCTTGTGAGGTCAGTGATTAAAATGACATGGCCCTCAGAGTTTTCCCCTCCAAGACAAGTTTAAGCTATGTTGATGAGCCATCGTGGGGAAAGCTTTCCTTGCTTCTGCCCTTCCTGTACCAGTTCCACGGCTAGTCAGGGGTTGTCTGTCTTTAAGGCTGTTAATGTGGCATATTCAGAAAATAAGAATGTTTGTTGTTTCCAAGGATATCATCCCCTGTCATTTGGTAAGATTTTCTGGACATGAATTTCCCTTCTCTTTTGTGGGCAGGTGCTGTAAATTGGTCATCAATGAAGAACACCTCTCAGCTGATATACATTTTCAGCACTTTCAAACTAGAATTTCCCTACCTCACAAAAAAAAGCTCTTATCAATGTTCCAGAAGTCCATCTTCAGGTTTAATTAGTAGATCTCTTTACCAGTTTATTGAGACAAAATCTTTTTTTTCCATTCTGTTTGAAAAAGGTTAATAGGTCAAGTTCCCTTAGCAATTAGGGAAAAATGATTATTAAACTTAGGTTAATGCTCACATTGTACTGGGAATTGATAATGACTGAAACATGCAGAGATGAGTCATGTACTCGTTGACAACAACCTACCCTTCTGATGAATGGGGTGATTGGAGTTGGTGCCAATGGCACATTTGCCTATTATATTACCATTTTCTTGGCTGAAATCTCAAGGCCTTGTACCCAATTCACCTGCCTCCTGGAAGAAGTTAATATTACTTTTCTAAAATGCTAGACTGATGATCTTTTGGTGAACTATTATAGAAATGTCACTTTTCATATTTGTACTTAGTGGTTCATGACAAATGGCTGTGAGCCAAATTTCAAGATTCTGTCTTGTTCAAAAGATAATCTGTCGTGCCCTCTGTTGGCATGGTGAAAGGTTGTATTTGATGAAGCTTCTAGCTCAGCAGGAACATCAAAATTGAATGTGCTATCTTGTCCATTACTCCTTTTATACACCGAGGGTGGAGTTTTAAAAAGTGTTGGCCTAACTTGTGTTCCCACTAAGATCAAAGTTAGTCTTACCATTGACTTAAATGGGAGCAGTCTTACCATTGACTTAAATGGGTCAACTCTGAGCACTTTTGAAAATCCGGCCCCACTTTTGAAAATCCAGACAGTGGCAGCTGCTGACTGAGGGCCCAGCTCTGCAGGTAGCATTGCAGAAGTAAGGGTGGCAATACCATACCATGCCATCCTTCTACGCGGCTGCTGGCAATGGCTCTGCCTTCTAAGCTGGGCTCCTGGCCAGCAGCTGCTGCTCTCCAGCTGCCCAGCTCTGAAGCCAGTGCTGCTGCCAGCAGCAACTGGGTAGCAGTACCACAAGGGTAGCAATACCGTAAACCTCCCCTACAATAACCTTGCGATCCTCCCTTCCACAACTCCCTTTTGGGTCAGGACCCCCACAATTACAACACTGTGAAATTTCCAATTTAAATACCTGAAATCATTAAATTTACACTTTAAAAAATCCTATGACCGTGAAATTGACCAAAATGGACCGTGAATTTAGTAAGGCCCTATTAATATGAAATACTTTAGGTATGAGTATTTTAACCCAAACTGTCATGTGTTGGTTTCTTTGCATGGTAACATCTTTGGCCACAATCTTTCCTTGTTCAAGCAAAGACTGTTCTGAAATATTTGAAGTCTCAGGATAAGTTTTGCATTAAGATAAATGGGAAAAAAAATCTTTCTTTGTGAACATCCCATCAACCAAAGGATGGACGGAATGAGTAGCTGCAGTACAAAAGATTTTACATGGGGAGTCATTGAATGGAAGGTGATATTTCAGTTGCACGGTTTGTTGACTGACTTCCATAAACTATCACAACAAAGACTTGATTGGAATATAAGCTTATAATTGGTCAGCGATTGTGTTTGATGACTGGGCATATCCATCTCTTTCCTAATTTTTCTCTCCTTCAGTCTCTCTCTCTCTCTCTCAATTCACCATGTAGAACAGATGCCCAAGGCCAGCTCCTGCTGAGCCAGTCGGATCTGGGAGTGCAGATTTTCAATCCTCTTCCCTGATAGGTTGTGGGTCGAAGTTGGACATAATGAACACAGACAAAAAATACTTCCTTTAAAAAAAAAACCCAAAGCCCAAGCACTTTTTGGATGGGTCAGATGGTGTGGTGGGAAAGTCAGTTAGCTGTGTGTTCCATCTGTGCTTCAGTCTGAGTGAAATGATTATTAGTGTTAGGTCATAGAGCACCACACCTGCAGTCCAGTCTCTGTGGAATCAGTAATTACGTGTTAATTAACAAGTCTGGAATGAGTGAGAGTTTGCATGTCAGCAGATAATCTATATGGTGACTAATAAACTGCAGAATGTTTTCAATTAGCAGGCTTGAAAAGGAAATCCCAGTGAGCGTTTTGCTTGGCTGGGTAAGGACTGAATGAATGCACTCTGTTGTTACGGCTCACAAAATAGGAAAGTGGCAAATTTAGAGAGTACATTGTAGAAATTGAGACCTTTAGAGTGAAACATTTACGTTACAGATCCTAGCTGCTGCTATACATCGATGAAGTCATTTACAGTAACTGCAGCAAAATGTACTAAAGTATAAGACCAGGGGAAATGTTGAGCATTTTTCATGTTTGTCCAATGTGTTTTAAAAAAACCCTGATCATAAGTCTGAAATATAT
The DNA here is from genome assembly GCA_033296515.1 of Macrochelys suwanniensis. Taxonomy (NCBI): domain Eukaryota; kingdom Metazoa; phylum Chordata; order Testudines; family Chelydridae; genus Macrochelys; species Macrochelys suwanniensis. The sequence goes on from CM065779.1 coordinate 116,251,957, forward strand.
TTTTATTAAAAGTTTAACGGGGCAAGCTGGGTCCAGGATGAATGGAAACAAATGCTGCATTCCTTCTTTGAGGTAGATGCTGGGTGCAGTGGAATAGCTCATAAGGTGTTCTGAACCTCAATAAAGCATTCACTGTGATCTCAGCATATAAAATTCCTTCCATGACATGTTTACATAGTAACATCAAGAGAAATGGCATTTCCCAGTGACCTGTCTCCATGACCTGTCTATTTTGATTTACCTTATTTCTGCCCCAAACACCATACCTAAGTCCAGGCACACACTCAAGGGCAGTGTTTGGAGAGATGATTTCTAAACAATTGCATGATGATTTTAGTTTTTCTCTGTGAGACAAATATTAGAATGGCAGGCAAAGGTTTGACCTGTTACAATATTGGATCACAACTTTTAATGAGATACCGCTAAAGAATGCCCATGCATAGGGAGCATAGCTATCCATTCTGGCTGCTACCTTCATTGTGAAGTGAAATGTAAAACATGTATTCTCTGCTTTCTTCAGGTGCTTTAGATAGACCAAAGCTGGTCAAATCAACCTAAAGAAATGATTATTTTGAAATCTGAATCTCAGTGGATAGGTGTTCAAATCCCAGAGGGTGAAATAAACTGGAGCATGTCTGAGTGTCAGGTAGCTGTCTTGATCACAGGGTGAGAGATAGGAAGCCAGAACTGTGCAAACTGAGTTTTACAGTTGATCATAGAATTAAGGCCAGAAGGGAACATTAGATCATCTAATCTGACCTCCTGTATATCACAGGCCATAAAATTTCACCCAGATACTCCAATATTGGGTCCAATAACTTGAGGTAGACAACAGCATTTCAATCCTCAGGAGACTAAGCTGTTGTGTACCACAGACAGAGAACAGGGGAAACTGAGGTCAAACCAATACCCAAGGCCACTGCAATGGAATGGAATTGATTAGACGAGTTATGCCCAGATGGCCCGAAATCCCTGTTTCTCCTCCTGGTGAACTGGCTCAGATTCCATCTCTGCAGCTGTGTTGGGATCCTGAGTCACTGATAGAGATCCTGACATCATATTGGGCATCTCCTGGTCCAGTTCTTTATCTCTTCTTCCTGGTTCATGGAGCCAATGTTTTCCTTTTTCTCTCATGATTAAGGTGCAAGGTACAGGTGTGTTACCTACTAGTGAACTGGGCTGTGTGGAGGTGCGAGTCTCGAGGACTCAGCTCTGTGTAAAATAGGCAAGTTTTCTGCCAGACCAGACCACGGTTATACTAGATTTCAACCCCTTCAACTTCATGGCATCTGGTGTTGCCTATCTTTGCCAGACTTTGATGGAGTACATATGCCACACTGGCACTTAAAGGTTTAACTGGAACTAAAGAGTTTAATTAACGCATCTGGTTGCAACTGAAAGTTGGGCCAGGACTAACAGAAGATGAAGCCCAACTGGGAGAGGAGCTCAGTGGTGAGTATAAAGGGAGGAAGCCCAGATGAGAAGGGGGCTACAGGGAGAGAACTCTCCAGTCCTCCTTTGGTTGCTGTGGAGTGAAGGAAGGCCTAGAGAGAGGCAGATATACAGTAAGCCCAGGTAGGAGCTGTGGGAAAGGGCCTGAGGGAAGGCCAATGTAGGAAGAAGTCCAGTAAGGCAGCATTGGAGAACCTTAGCTGCTCACCACAGGAACCCAGAGAAGAGGGAAGGCCTAGGTTCTCTTACTGGCAACCAGAAATGGTGGTGCAGAAACCCCCGATCCAAGGGGGAGGAGGAGTATTGAGTTTGGAACCGGGCCTCCAGGGGGAAAGCCCTGGGAGATATCACTTTGCACAAGAGTGGGAGGACAGCCCTGCAGAGTCTGGGAAGGGGTGAAGAGGCTGCAGAGGAGTGAGTCCGGGTAGGGGTGAAGAGTTATGTTTATTTGAGTTTAGTTGATTGGACTCCTTGTTTACCCCTGAAGGAAAGAGACTTCAATGTGACCTGGCTGGAGGGTCATGAGAAGTCATGAGAAGAGGCAGACATCTGCAGGACTGGAACGACCATCAGCGGGGGATTCTAGAGACGGAAAAGAGCAGCTATTCAACACCAGGCCATGAGGGGGAAGTGCCAGTGGTGATTCAACTTTTCTGCACAATCACGCACTAACTTGCTGTGTCTGACCAAATTAACTTGGCTTAGGATCTCCTCCTCTCCCCAGTAGGATTCCAGTCATAGCCTGTATGTAGGCCTCAGGGCAGCTGGTATTCTTTTTTTGTAGGATGGTCCCCTATGAAACACAGCAGCAATAGAATCATTTGGATCACAGAAGCAGGATGTATTTGTCACTGTGAAAACATGGTGCAACTTAGGGCTGGTCTACACTAACCCCCCCTGTCGAACTAAGATACGCAACTTCAGCTACGTTATAAGTCGAAGTCTCTTAGTTCGAACTTACCTGTGGTCCACACGCGGCGCGCAGGCTCCCCCGTCAACAGCGCTTACTCCTCGCAGCGAGCTGGATTACCAGCGTCGACGGGGGAGCACTTCCTGGTTCGATTTATCGCGTCTAGACAAGACGCGATAAATCGAACCCAGAAGATCGATCCGACGCCTCCGATCCAGCCAGTAAGTGTAGACTAGCCCTTAGCTGTGCATTGTGTGCTGCTGTATTTGTACAAGGAAGAGGCTTTGGGCCTGCTTCCCCCCTGTGCAGTATGTAGACCCGATAAGCCACTAAAACAGTGTCTGAAACACTGCAGGACAGTAGTGGGAGGTCTGTTTCCACCGTTAGGGCTGTTATGCCAGTTAGCTCTGTCCACACTGGCACTGCACTGATGGAGACTGGGACCTTGGAGGACCACATGATGGCCAGTTTTGCTCAAAGCAACTAACGGTGGTTGACACACATACCATTGGGGTGTTCTTCTGTGTGGACATGAGGTGTGTTTCAGCTGTACTGCACAAAGGTTAGCACCCCAAATTTCTTTAGAGTAGGCAATGCCCTGTGGTCAAGGCCAAGTCATGGAACCTCTCTGTGACGCCATTTCTCCATCTATATAACAAGGATAGTCCTGTTTACCCTACCTTACAGGAATGTTACTTATTAGAACTGTTTTCTGAATGTTTGTAAAGTGCTAACAATTAATATTATTTTTTCTCTAAATGACTTGTTCCAGCTTGTGCAAGTTTAATGCACATGATACCAAAATAAAACATGGAAGACTTTTGAAAAAACTTTCCAAATGTCTCCCTCTTTTGGGGTGCACTTTCAGACAATTTATTTGCTTGCAGTTCCCATCATAGAACCTGGAGAAGCACTTACGTCTTGTGCATTTCGAATCTTAACTTTGACTTGCCGTACTACACGATATGCCAAACTAAAAATACCCATGGAAGAACTGCACCAGTTCCCAGGGACGCCATGTCCAGTTTGGTCAAACCAGGGAATGGACAATGAAAGAGGTGACACCCTTTGTTTCCATTTTAAACTACCATGAAAAGAATGCACATTAAGGTGGGGGCCAAAGAGCTGCCTCCAAATTGCTGCCTCTCTGCACCCCAGGTGTCTCCATTTGTAAAATAGGGATTATATCACTTCCATATTTTTACATGGTTCTCTGGAAGTTTCATTCATGAATGTCTGTTAAATGCTCTGGGACTCCTGAATGCAGAACTGCAAAACTGTTAATGAATACTAAACCATTTCCTCCCCTGTCTAAGTTGAGACCATTTCCAGTGGTTTTAAGTGCAGGGAATTGCTCTCAAACTGGTAGAAATGTTCTCAAAAGGGAAGTAATTTGTAAAATGTCACCACTGTACAAAACTCCATGACAGTATGAAATTCCAAAGGGAGGCTGATGCTCCATTCTTAATGCATGCGTATGGCAGGGGTTCTCAACCTTTTTCTTTCGGAGGTCCCTTCAACATGCTATAAAAACTCCACAGCCCACCTGTGCCACAACAAATGTTTTTTTCTGCATAGCCAGTAGATTAAAAGCCAGGACCAGTGTTAGAGGGGTAGCAAGCAGGGCAATTGCTCGGGGCCCCACACCAGAGGGGACTCCACGAAGCTAAGTTGGCTTCAGCCCCATGCGACGGGTTGGGCTTGTCAGCCCCCAGCGGTGGGACTTGGGCTTGGGCTTTCTTCCCTGGGCCCCAACAACCCTAACACCGGCCCTGAACTCTGCTTTATTTTGGTGGACCCCCTGAAATCTGCTCACGGCCCACCGAGAAGCCTCAGACCCTTGGTTGAGAACCACTGGCATATGGGACCTGATGTTGTAATCAGTTCTGTGTGGGCAGACTATGGAAATCAACAAGGCTCTGTATAGGTGCCGGAGTCCACTCACACAGATCTGATTGCAGACTTGAGGTTGTTGAACAAAATCCTGCCCTACTCTGAGCTCCCTGAGAGAGAGTGAGTGCACTAAAGATGGAGTGGCATTCTGAATTTGGTATTTTCTCCCTTTGGGCATTTGAAGTCAGATCTTTACTATTATTTTTGCATAGTTTTTGGTATTTAATTTTTTATTAGGCATGAGAATCTGAGGGCTCATGAACGAGTCTCTTTTTGAGAAGCATAATGATTTCACTAGATAAATATTTAAAACATGGCTAACTCAGTAGCCAACCTGATACAGACACACAGTTTCCTTTGAGATAGCCTCTTAACTATATACATATTTAAAAATCATTTTATCATTTCCTTTCAAATCAAGTCACTCCTGCAGTAAGCATCTCTGATTCTCCCTCTAAGGTAATAATTAATAAGAACAATAATAATTAATTAAACAGTAGTTGCCTCTTTTTTAGTAAAATGTGTGTCAGATTTGCAAAATATAACTGGGTGTTTATTTTATTTTTCATGTTCCCTGCAAGCTGTGAACAGCTGTGAGAGATAGAGCAGCAACATCTGATAAGCCTGTCTCTTCTCTTTTTGCCTGCTTTCTTTGTATACTGCCTCTGAGGGAACTATAGTCTAGATACCAACTGTCTTTACTGGCCTGGGAGAAATCAGAGCTGCAGAGGATAAACTGATGCAAAAAAGAAGTCCTTGATTGCTAAACGCATGGTTAAATGTTAACTTTCTATTAATCATCATTTCCCCTAACCTCCCCACTGCAAAACACACATGCCGTACTGTTTTAACAATACTTAACCAACAATAACAGCAGAAAATAATTAGTATTTTCTACACCAATTATTTCCCCCAGTGATAGAAAACATAATGGAATAATGTCTATTGCTGGGTTCATATCAAAGTGGTGGTTTTGACCTATAAAGCTCTGAGTGGTTTGGATCTTGGTTACCTTAGAGACTGCTTCCCTCTCTATTATACCACAGCTCCAGTGCTCCAGGTTTAAATAGGAGAGTAAGGTGGCTGCAGGCATTTTCTGGGTAGGGTGCTTGAATCAGGAAGAATGTTTTTGTGGTTAAAACACTGGCCTGGGATACTGGAGTTGGGAGGAATACTTCCTGGCTCTGCCACATAGATTCTGTGTGACTTTGGGCAAGTCACTTAATCTTTCCGTGGCTCAGTTCCCCATCTATGAAAAGGCAGGATAAAAATACTTTATCTCACAGCGGTGTTGTGAAGCTACATTCATTAAAATGCAAATAGGCTCTGTAATGGATGCCAGATAAATGCCTATGTTTACAGGAACTTGCTTCCACCCACACAGGGCCCTAGTCAGTTGACTATCAGAGCACACTACAGGGTGACCCATTCACCCAAGCTCGTGAGAAGGGGTTAGATAATGGAATGTAGAGCCCCAATCCTGCACACATTTAAGTGAGTACATAACATTACGCCTACGAGTAGTCTCATTAAACTCAGTGGGGCTACTTATGGGTGCAAAGTTATGCATGTGCCTCAGTGTTTGTTTGGGGCGTAAATAAATTAATGGGTAATGGAAACCATTAGCCTTGATAAAGCCTTGGTAAATCATGGGAGACAGGAGAGATTCCAGAAGACTGGAAAAGGGCAAATATAGTGCCCATCTATAAAAAGGGAAATAAAAACAACCCAGGAAACTACAGACCAGTTAGTTTAACTTCTGTGCCAGGGAAAATAATGGAGCAAGTAATTAAGGAAATCATCTGCAAACACTTGGAAGGTGGTAAGGTGATAGAAAATAGCCAGCATGGATTTGTAAAGAACAAATCATGTCAAACCAATCTGATAGCTTTCTTTGATAGGATAACGAGTCTTGTGGCTAAGGGAGAAGCGGTGGATGTGGTATACCTAGACTTTAGTAAGGCATTTGATACGGTCTCGCATGATATTCTTATCAATAAACTAGGGAAATACAACTTAGATGGGGCTACTATAAGGTGGGTGCGCAACTGGCTGGATAACCGTACTCAGAGAGTAGTTATAAATGGTTCCCAATCCTGCTGGAAAGGTATAATGAGTGGGGTTCCGCAAGGGTCTGTTTTGGGACCGGCTCTGTTCAATATCTTCATCAACGACTTGGATATTGGCGTAGAAAGTACGCTTATTAAGTTTGCAGATGATACCCAACTGGGAGGGATTGCAACTGCTTTGGAGGATAGGGTCATAATTCAAAATGATCTGGACAAATTGGAGAAATGGTCAGAGGTAAACAGGATGAAGTTTAATAAGGACAAATGCAAAGTGCTCCACTTAGGTAGGAACAATCAGTTTCACACATACAGAATGGGAGGAGACTGTCTAGGAAGGAGTACGGCAGAAAGGGATCTAGGGGTTATAGTGGACCACAAGCTAAATATGAGTCAACAGTGTGATGCTGTTGCAAAAAAAGCAAACTTGATTCTGGGCTGCATTAACAGGTGTGTTGTGAGCAAGACACGAGAAGTCATTCTTCCGCTCTACTCTGCGCTGGTTAGGCCTCAACTGGAGTATTGTGTCCAGTTCTGGGCACTGCATTTCAAGAAAGATGTGGAGAAATTGGAGAGGGTCCAGAGAAGAGCAACAGGAATGATTAAGGGTCTAGAGAACATGACTTATGAAGGAAGGCTGAAGGAATTGGGTTTGTTTAGTTTGGAAAAGAGAAGACTGAGAGGGGACATGATAGCAGTCTTCAGGTATCTAAAAGGGTGTCATAAGGAGGAGGGAGAAAACTTGTTCATCTTAGCCTCTGAGGATAGAACAAGAAGCAATGGGCTTAAACTGCAGCAAGGGAGGTTTAGGTTGGACATTAGGAAAAAGTTCCTAACTGTCAGGGTGGTTAAACACTGGAATAAACTGCCCAGGGAGGTTGTGGAATCTCCATCTCTGGAGATATTTAAGAGTAGGTTAGATAAATGTCTATCAGGGATGGTCTAGACAGTAATTGGTCCTGCCATGAGGGCAGGGGGCTGAACTCAATGACCTCTCGAGGTCCCTTCCAGCCCTAGAATCTATGAATCTATGATATGTTGAGTGGGTGAGAGAAGGTTTTAGTTTAGTTTGGAAGTGTTTCCATATTGTGCGCATGCCTAGAGAACAGGATTTAGGTGCATTTTGTAAATTAAAAATAAAACTGATCGGTCAGCAAGCTTTATAATCAGCATTTCTCAGATGCATTTGTGCACAATCATGGAGTTCAGATTTAAGAAGTTCAGCCCACCAGTTTCAGAGAACTTAGTCAAGGCATGTTAGCTCTCTAGCCAGTGTTATTGGGTTGCTCTAAAATAGAGAGAATTATGGACTCTCTCTCCTGCAAGAGCGTGGGGATTGGAGAAAAGCCTTGGCTTCACTAGCAATAAGACCAGCGTTTATAACATTCCATATTTGTCCTGTTTTCTTTGTGATCGTCTCAACCATCCAAGCAACCACAAATTTCAAGTTCCTCGGTGGTAGCTCTGAAGCTGGTTTGCTGACAAGGCAGTTGCATTTCTCGTGGCTGATTACAAGACCACGGTCCATCAAACTTGAGAGATCAGCTTCCTAATTGAATGGTATCCATAATTATTTTCTCTTCTTTGCATTTTTGACACGTGTGAAACTTTACTCTTTTCAGGCTTTGTTACTCTTAAGAATTCTGCCAAGGGGATTTTAAAAACTTTTTTTTAAACTGCAGCAGTGTTTCTCAGGCTATAGTTAGGAGCGTATTACCAAACAGCAAGATGCAAATTAAAATTTTACTTGAAAGTGTATTTCTTTTGGTTAGGTTAAAAAAAAAAAACCAACCCAAACAACCCAACTTCCATTATATAAGGAAATCATCTGGTAGCTGCAATTCTGAGGTTTGGTGGAAATGCTGCAAACTTACCAACATTTGGAAGCTATAAATAATATGTGGGTGAAAATAAGGCAAGGGCCTTCTCCTGCAAAGCTTTACTCATATGAGTAGCCCCATTGATTTCCTCAGGGGTTACTCGCTGGGATAAGGCTATGCCAGATGGGCCCCACATCTTTTAATTTTGCTTGAAATGCATTGGAATAAAAGAGCTCTTTGAAGGGACAAAATAGGGTCTCTCTTTTTCCCTCTATATGAACAGTCAGCGTGTATGAGTGAGCAGCAGACTGGGCCAGGTTGAATTGTTCTGTTAGTCTCCCTAGCACACGTCTGCTCAGCCTTGTGAGCTGATCTTGTGGTTCACAATGTGAACCATCTTAGAACACCTCATTAGCAGAGGATGATGGCTTTATTGGGGGGAACAAGTAATAAAAACCCTTCCTTTGGTTAGAAATGAGCAGTTTAATTTTAATGTGATGACAGCCTGATAGCGAGGATTAGGCTTGCATTAATGCTGGAGCTTGGTGTGTCAGAATGACAGAGAGGAGAGCTATCGGCACTCATGCATATAAACTAGCCCCGGTGAAAAAAATCGAAAGGAAGAAAACCTGCTGTGTTTTTAACTTCTGAGGCTTTTCTCTCCTCTGTCAGCTCAGTGGACATCTGTTAAGTAGTAAAACCTTTATATGGAATCCTTCTCCCTGAATCTTTGTTTTCGGGATGCAAGCAGCCATCATTTGAAACTACAACAATGAGTAAAATACCACAAGGCAATGCATCAGATGCAGTTTTTACTGCTAGTTATAATGAAAGCATTTAAATAAACGAATATACACTAAGCAGTGCTGTATTTTGCCACCATGGGACTCTAGCCACAGAAAGTTTCCATAGTGTCTGTTCTAATGGGAACATTTAATCTAGCAAAATGTTTCAATAAATAAAAGATTTTAATCTTGACACCTTTCATTTACATGATACTTTTCACATGTGTCACAAAATGCTTTACAAAGATGGGTGAGTGTTGTTATTCCCATTTTACAGAAGAGGAAAATGAGACACAGATAAATAACTTGGTGCTACCTTGCGGTCCCTATCCCCGCTTGATTGTTCCATCCCTCTATTGCATCTTGTCTCAAACAGGACTGTAAACTCAGTGGTGCAGGGTCTGTCTTTTTCACTTTATGTTGTACAGCACTACAGTAATACTAATATACACCAATCATTCCAGGTCACACAGTGATATAAAAGCAGAGTGGGGAATATAACCCAGGCTTTCTAACCACTAGATCATGCTGCCTTCCATTTGTTGTTCTTTGTTATTGACATTGTATTGACTGTTCAACTAAAATGCCACAAAGGAACATCCATGGATTCACAGAGTAAAAAAGGAGTGGATAATAGTGTGTTAGAATCAGAAGCACAGTGCATGCATGTCCCACAATATAAAATGTAATCATCCATGATCACTGGCATATAAATATCACCATCACTAGCTAACTGCATAGGTACACCCTGGGGAGTAGAATCTAAGATCTTTGGCACCAAAGCCACAAGCCACTAGTTGGTGAACAAGATTAAATTGTAGATGGAACTAATGTGTATATGAAGGGGATCTGACATAACCACTATAGTACTATTGATTGAGTGATTGAGTGGATCATCCAGTAGAGGGCAGTTCAGGGGTTCTCAGGACAAATTTTTTGGTGGCCTCAGAGTGTGGCCACCAACCCTTGCTGGTGGCCGTTCTCAAACACTTTCCCCTAAAATCCTTAATTAGCTTTAGGAAAAACAAATAGAGACACACACAGACACATCCAAATCATTGTAATTTGTTTATTGCTAGCTAGTAAGTCTGTTGTAAAAGGTGATGATATCAAACATAAAAGTATCACTTTTCACAGAAGACTTACGCAGCCCCAGCAAGCCTGGGGGACAAATTAAGCCCTTTATGGTAGGGGGGTCAGGGTAAGCAGTAGGGGCCAAGGGCGATGGAGTTGGGAGGGGGCGGGGGAGACAGTGGGGGCCAGAGCCAGAAGCTCCAGAGCCCAAAGCCCTGCGGCTGAGAGATAGGGATGGATCCTGAAGCCGTGCAGCTGGAGCCTGCCGCCTCATCACACCAGGGGTGAAGCCCAAAGCCTAACCCCACCATTCCTGGGAAGGCGGGGAACTCATCAGCTGCCTGCTCCTCCAGCGTTGTGCCTGAGCCTTCTTCAGAGGGGGGCAGGGCACAACCCCTGCTTGCAGCCCCAGAAGACAACACCAAGGCAGTGCATCTAGGAGCAACAGGGAGAGGGAGGGACTGCTGCTTTGCCCCTCCCAGGGCTGGCTCTAACTTTTTTGCCGCCCCAAGCAAAAAAAAACCCCGAGCACCGTCCCGCCGAAACAACACCCCCCCAGCGCCGCCCCGTCGAAATAAACCCCCCGCCCCCGAGCACCGCCCTGCCGAAACACCAAAACAACCCCCCTCCCCCGAGCGCTGCCCTGCCAAAACAACCCCCCCGAGTGCCGCCCTGCCGACACAACCCCACCTCCCCCAAGTGCCACCTCGCTGAAACAACCCCCGTCCCCCGAGTGCTGCCCCGCCGAAACAAAAAAACCCACCCCGAGCGCCGCCCCGCCGAAACAACCCCTCCTGAGCGCCGCCCCGCTGAAAGAATCCCCCACCGTGCGCCGCCCCGCAGAAGTAAAAAAAACCCAAAACCCGAGTGCTGCCCCGCCGCCCCAGGATTGGCTGCTCCTTAGAAGGTGCTGCCCCAAGCATGTGCTTGGTCGACTGGTGCCTGGAGCCAGCCCTGGCATCCTCTTCCCCACAATCACAGCCCGGGAGGCTGTGGCTGCAAGAAAAGCCACTGGTGGCTGCATTTGAGAAATATTGTGCTAGATATATGTGTACTAGAGATCTGTGCATTGGAATTCCACAGGACACAAATAACCCCCCATATCATGTATGTGCAACCCCACTGTTAAGTGTTACAAGTGTCCGCAGTGTGTCTGATTCACAAGGATATGAGTCTGCTAGAGCTACCAACAAGTGATCCTTTCGCATAAGCTGTAGAGACTCATGCTTTAGCTCAGGAGCTCTTAAGTTAAACCCCAATCGCAGCTGAGAAGGCAGTCCTTGTGTTCGAGTATCTCCTGCTGAAGTAGAAAATAATGCTTGGAATGAATAGTGTGGAATATTCATGGGAATAATCAGATTACATAGAGCAGGGGGAAGGTATATTCCAATTAATAGTTCAGGCATCCTGATTAGAAGTTTAGGGGGAGGGATAGCTCAGTGGTTTGAGCATTGGCCTGCTAAACCCAGGGTTGTGAGTTCATCCTTGAGGGGCCATTTAGGGATCTGGGGCAAAAATCTGTCAGGGGACAGTACTTGGTCCTGCTAGTGAAGGCAGGGGACTGGACTTGATGACCTTTCAAAGTCGTTCCAGTTCTAGGAGATTGGCATATCTCCATTTATAAAAAAAAGTTGTCCTGACTGGACATGGTTGCAGTTCTGTCCTCTTTGTCTTAAATTTACTAGGCATGATTGCATCCCTCTGGCATGCCCTACATATGTGTATACAGAGAGAGAGAGCCATACACACATAAAATATCCAGCACTTGCAAGGGATGGACTCACTAGTCTAAAAGGGGCAGTTTGGTATGGTGGCTTGGTCACTGAACTGGGATTCGGGAGACCTGGGTGCCACTGATATGTGTGACCTTGGGCAAGTGGTTTAACCTCTCTCTGTCATTTTCCCTCCCATTCTTTGTCTGCCTTAGCTGTTTAAATTGTAACCTCTTTGGGGATGACACTGTCTTTTACTCTATGGCTGTGCAGTTCCTAGCTCCCTGGAGACCTGATCTTGGTTGGGGGGTATAGGTGCTACCATATGGTTCATAATAATGATGTCTTTTTTCCATCTCTAAACTTTGATAGCTTATGCATAATCTTCTGTGAAATGTCTAGCTGTTCATTGTTGTTCCACATAGAGGAAGCTGAAAGAACATTAACTTGGCACTAAAAAATATTGAATTTTAAAGCAAGCAGATCAGTTATAACCTTTTTGGGTGTTCTGGCACATTTGTATTCTCCAGGTTAAAGTGCTATTTATTCTCAGTACTGTTGACCTGATTTTAATCCTAGCTACATTAATGCCTACAGCCATTGAATGGAATATATTGAGTAGAAAAATAAATTCATTCTTACAGAATGATGATATAACAGTGTTTTAAAAAGGTCAGAGATGGAATTTATTTTCTGAATGTTGTTGAAACTTGCATGCTCGAGCATTTTGAAATTCAATATGCTCTTATGCCAAGTGAACACTCGCAGGGAAATAAGCACCTCATCCTGTTGGTTGGTGAGCACACTTGCCTCTCATGTTATTTAATGGCCATTGAGAGCACTCAGTATCTCAGGATTGAGCCCGGTGAGTGCTTTTTAAACATTGCACAGCCCCATGCTTACACAAGAATAATAAAGAATAGACTTCCTGGGCATATCTGAGTAAATCGGGGCGAGGAGGCAGAATAAGTGTTAAATGGTCACATTTGTCAATCCTAGCCACCTTGGAATGAATGGATGATAGCTGTGGGAATCATGCTGTGTATCCTAAAGGATTCTGCACGTAGCCTCAGAAATCATGAGTGGCATGATTTGAAATCTGAGCACCGTCTATTCTCTAGTTTTCCCTTTGTTGTCAGTCATCAGCTTGGCACTGCAAACTATTATTATACGATTGTATATCTTTTGTGAAGTGCATTGAATTGTCTTGGCAAGATTAAGCTCTATCTAAGGGAAAGTCACAGTTGTAGGTGATAAACATTTGTTGAACAAAGCAAAGTTCATAGTATCTGTTTTCTTTTAGTGTTATCCAAGGACATATACAATTTCTAGGCAGATAAAGTCTTTACTTAAAAGTGGGAGGAGGAATAACTAGAGATGTCCAAAACATCAATGAAATGATATTTCATGAAACATCTTAATGAAATGAAAGATTCAAGATGGATTTTTGCAAATTTTTTTTGGCTTGAATAGAAATATACTCTATGAAGCATCCACAGGCGCTCACTTTTGTTTTTGCTGGTGGGTGCTTCAGCCCCGAGGCCCCACTCCTGCTTGGCCTCTTCCTGCCCCTGCTCCACCCTCTTCCCGGAGCGCCTCCTGCCCACTCCTCTCTGCCCCCTCCCCCAAGCACCTCCTACCTTCTGCTTGCTCCTTTCTGCCCCCTCCTGCTTTAATGGCGAGTGACGGGGGGAGCGGGCGGAGAGGAGTGAACAGCGGGGGCCTCAGAGGAAGGGGTAGAGGAGGGGTGCAGCATGGGCGTGGACATGGGAAGAGGCTGAGCAGGGGCGGGGCCTTGGGGCAGAGTGCGGGCGGGGGGTGCGGGGCGATGGTCCATGAGTGCTGAGCACTCCCTATTTTTTTTTCCCCTGTGGAGTTGGTGCCTATGGAAGCATCTACATTGTGACTTTGTTTTAACTTGGTGTACTCCTATGGAAAGAAAGAGATGTTTATTAAAGGGCTGACTGATGATTAAGCTAATTTCCTGACATGCTTACAGACACATCAAAGTGTCCAATTAATATGTGGACTTGGGTAAAATGCTTGATGGTTGGGCATGAGTAATGTTAGTATTACAGAGGCTCAGAAAGAGTATAGGCCCAGTCTGATCTCCTTTTTACTCACGTCAATGACACAACTCCTCCTTACGTCAGTGGGAGTTGGAATAGGTCCAAAGAGTTTGGTTAGAAATAATATATTTTGGGTGGAAAATTCCATATCTCTTTTTCTAACACCTGAGACCATTAAAGTTACTGGGATTTTGAAAATGATTTTTCTTTTCACCATTTAATCCCATTTGTGTGCCTTTAGTTTATGCGATTTTTCTCTCAAACTGAACAGTGAACTCACACTAGTTAGTTTCAATTCTATTTTCTGGAGTATTTCACTTCCTGGGTCTCTGGGGAACATTAAATTCAAACAAAATGCGTTTCACTGAATTGTTAAAGTAATTATCAAAATATTGAATTCATACTAGGTTTTAAAAAACATGTTTTGTTTGTTTGTTTTAAATACACCTACATTGTGGGTCCGTGCTACTCACCCCTTTCGAAGTGGGAACAGGTAGGTAAAGAAGACAGAGGAATTATTTCAGATACACCTTCAGTACTGATGTACATAAACATAAAGGTCAGGAGCTGCGGGGCTGAATCTTGGATCCCCGGTGCTCTCCATGGGGCACAAGTCCACTGAGCCCATAGGCAGAGTTGGGGGGGGGGGGCGGGCACCAGGAATGTTGCCACCTTCACTGCAGTGCACGTGAAGGGGTGGCAACACCCTCCACACCTCCTTCTCTCTCTCTGCCCTCTGGCCAGTTTGGAGGTGGGAAGCTGGAGCCAGGCAGTGCGGGGCAACTGCTTCTCTGGCAGGTGCCATGAAGCAGGCAGCCATGGTGTTCCCTCCTCTCCTGCTGGCTACGCCTCAGCTCCCAGCCTCCTTTTCTCATGCAGCCGGTAAGAGCTGTAGAAGTGGGGCTGGCAGGGCCCCAGGGAACAGGGACTGCTCCCTGCACCCTGAGCTACCTCCTGCCCATACACAGCCCCTAGCTATCCCCCTCCCTGCACCCTGTGATACCCCCTTCCCTGCACCCTGAGCTGTTTACAAACTTTTTGAGCTGAAACCCCCCTCCCCCTTTGAGTTATAATTTTTGGTTGTGCCTCCCACCCATCACAACCAAGACAGGCTGGGTGGCCTCCTGAGGTGAGTCAGTGCGTGAAGGTGGCACTCCCTCCCCGGACCCGCCATGTGGAGCTGGCTTGAGCCCTGCTGGCCCCTGCCCCCCAAAATAGAAGTCATACTACGCCTATGCCCAAGGCTGCCGCCCACCTCCCTGACCCCTGAAGCCCCCCCCCCCCTTTCCCTGCTGGGCTCTGAAGTTTTTATAGCATGTTGCGGGGGCTACTGCATAGTTCTGATTGATTGCTGTTGAATACGAGCAATTTTACAAGGTGCCCCGTATTCAGCATAGGGAAATATGGTCACCCTACCCTTGGTAATTGTCCCAATGGTTAATTACCCTCAGTGTTATGAATGTACACCTTACTTCCAGTCCGAATTAGCTTCAACTTTCAGCCATTGGATTGTGTTATAGCTTCCTCTGCTAGAATGAAGAGACCATTATTAAATATTTGTTCCCTATATAGTTACTTATAGACTGTAATCCTGTCACCCCTTAACCTTCTGTTTGTTAAACTAAATAGACTGAGGCATGTTTTTCTTTTAATCCTTTAATCATTCTTGAGGCTCTTCTCTGAGCTCTCTCCAATTTATGAACATCCTTCTTGAATTGTGGGCACCAGAACCAAATACAGTATTCCAGCAGTGGTCACACCAGTGCAAAATGAAGAGGTAAAATAACTAGGGCTGTTGATTAATTGCAGTTAACTCACATGATTAACTCAAAAAAATTAATCGCAATTAAAAAAATTAATCGCAGTTTTAATTGCACTGTTAACAATGGAATACTAATTTAAATTTATTAAATAGTTTGGATGTTTTTCAACATTTTCATATATATTGTATTTTGCATTGTAATTGAAATCAAAATGTATATTATTTTTATTACAAATATTTGTACTGTAAAAATGATAAAAGAAATAGTATTTTTCAATTCACCTCATACAAGTACTAGAGTGCAATCTCTGTCATGAAAGTGCGACTTACAAATGTAGATTTTTTTTGTTACATAACTGCACTCAAAAACAAAACAATGTAAAACTTTAGAGCCTACAAGCCCATTCAGTCCTACTTCTTGTTCAGCCAATCGCTAAGACAATGAAGTTTGTTTACATTTACAGGAGATAATGCTGCCCTCTTTTTATTTACAGTGTTACCAGAAAGTGAGAACAGGCATTTACATGTTACTTTTGTAGCCAGCATTGCAAGGTATTTGCATGCCAGATATGCTAAACATTCGTATGCCCCTTCATGCTTCGGCCACCATTCCAGAGGACATGCTTCCATGCTGATGACTCTTGTTAAAAAAATAATGCGTTAATTAAATTTGTGACTGAACTCTTTGAGGGAGAATTGTATGTCCCCTGCTCTGTTTTACCTGCCTTCTGCCATATATTTCATGTTGTAGCAGTCTTGGATGATGACCCAGCACATTCTGTTCATTTTAAGAACACTTTCACTGCAGATTTGACAAAACGCAAAGAAGGTACCAATATGAGATTTCTAAAGATAGCTACAGCACTCGACCCAATGTTTAAGAATCTGAAGTGCTTTCCAAAATCTGAAGGATGAGGTGTGGAGCATGCTTTCAGAAGTCTTAAAAGAACAAACACTCCGATGCGGAAACTACAGAACCCAAACCACCAAAAAAGAAAATCACCCTTCTGCTGGTGGCATCTGGCTCAGATTATGAAAATGAACATGCGTCGGTCCACACTGCTTTGGATTGTTATCAAGCAGAACCCGTCATCAGCATGGACACATGTCCCCTGGAATGATGGTTGAAGCATAAAGGGACATACGAATCTTTAGTGCATCTAGCACATAAATATCTTGCGATGCCAGCTACAACAGTGCCATGAGAATGCCTGTTCTCACTTTCAGGTGACAATGTAAACAAGAAGTGGGCAGCATTATCTCCTGCCAGTGTAAACAAACTTGTTTGTCTGAGTGATTGGCTGAACAAGAAGTAGGACTGAGTGGACTTGCAGACTCTAAAGTTTTACAGTGTTTTAATTTTGAATGCAGTTATTTTTTGAACATAATTCTATATTTGTAAGTTCAACTTTCATGATAAAGAGATTGCACCACAGTACTTGTATTAGGTGAATTGAAAAATACTATTTATTTTTATTTTTACAGTGCAAATACTTGTAATAAAAATAAATATAAAGTGAGCACTGTATATTTTATATTCTGTTATAATTGAAATAAATATATTTGAAAATGTAGCAAACATCCAAAACATTTAAATAAATGGTATTCTTTTATTGTTTCAGTGCGATTAATTGCAATACATTTTAATTGCGATTAATTTTTTTAATCATTTGACAGCCCTACAAATAACCTCTCTACTCCTCCTCAAGATTCCCCTATAAGTCATACAAATATGGAAACAAAGACTAAATTCTCCTTTACCCCATCAAACAGAATTAAATATTGTCTAGATTTGTTATTGTTCTATTTCTAACTAACGTTTCAGAACTAGTAGCAACCCCTTTTTTTCCTTTATGGAAAGGTGATGGTTAAAAAAATGTTTTTTCTCATTCCAGGCATTTTGATATTTAATGAATAATTAAAAAGTGTCTGCATTAGGATAAATGCCTTTAATATTATTTTTTTTTAATTAAAAAGGATTGGACGATGCTTTTTTCGAAATATTTAGCTGCAAGTTGTCCCCATTACGTAATGTTTTTCATTCGCTCCAAAAGAAAAGGCAGTGGGCCAAATTCTTCCCTGGTGTAACATCTTTGAGATAAGTAGGGTTACAGCACAGATGAATTTTGCCCGATGTCATTTTCGGTAACTTAATTTAGGCTTAATTGTTTGGCATAATTGCCAAGTGTACTGTCAGTTTAATGATGGTTTATGAGAAATGGCCTCAGTCAACCATTGCTAACACAATGACTCTCTAAATGAAATGTTGCATCACAGACTACTAGTTCTGGCATAAATATTTTTTGATAAGTAAATAAATGAGGTGACACAAAGAGATTTGGGATGAATTAATCCAGCATTAGGAGAATGAATAATTGTTCTCCACCCCACACTGACCTCTGCTGCCCATTTCAGCAACTCACTGCATGGTGAGACCCAGCATAAGCCATCCCCAGAACAGAAGGACTGGTCTGTCAAAGATAATATCAGTTGTTTGTTTTCCATTTGGTATCCTTGGCACATGAATGGACTGTAATAACAGTATAGCAGTCGAGTACTGTTATTATAATCACATTGGAGAGCCTGCTGCTTATGAATAACATTTTTATAATGGGGGAAGAACTGGGGGCGAAACCATGCAAAATAACTTGTGTACCAGCATCCGGAACAAAAGGCTAGTGTTTCCTAAACCGATATTTTAATTCGAAAGACCTGGGGAGAAGGCTGCCACCAGCAGCTGTGATGCTATATAAAAACTGACCATCATGCTGTTGTAATAACAACCTGAAAACCCTTAAACTGAATGCTAATTAATAGAGTTCTTACTTTAATTTTAGGAATGTAATGTTGTTTCATAGACCCTTCCAGGTGCCCGGAGTGGCTTTCTACTGCAAATGTAACAGTCCAATTACAGGCATAATAATCCTTTATTATTCTAGCATCAATAAAGGATTGAGTGGATGCATCAAGTGGATGTTCAGCAGAGAAGAAAGCTACTGAAGTCAGGGTTGGTCCTTTGCAATCCAATGACCAGAGATTGTGTAAATATTAATCTTCGTGTCTGTGAAAGGAAATAACAGGAATAATTCTAACTGTGAAGTAGCCTCCCTGTAAATTTCCCTGTGTGTGAGTAATGTACCTTTACATTAAATTACATTTCTCGTCTGTGTCTTGTAACAGTATTTCCATTAGTTTCTCTATATTACACACAATCTTTAAGGCTTCTTTCAAGCTGTTCCATTAAATATTTGAGGAAGGTGAGCATTACCTTATGGAAATGCTAATGATCTGGGGCTATATTCTGATCTGTTTCACTTGTGTAAATCTGGAGTATTTCAAGTCAGTTGAATGATTCCAGATGTATGCTGGTGTAGTTGATATCAGGTCCTTAATCCTGAGTGGTGTAACTGAAATCATAGTCTGCACCCCTAATTTCCTATTTGATTGATGTGCATAGCTCCCTTTATCCTTAATGGATGTTGCACACATATTAGAAGAGTAGACCCTATTAGGAACTGTCTAAGAAGTGAAATGAAAATGATAAAGACTGAGTCTTGGGTGAGCTATTGTATTTATTCTATGGGATTTTAAAGGATTTTATAGTGTTTAAATTATCTGATGCATTAGCAAATGGTTTAGATCGGTTTTGGTTGATTGACAGTAGTGGGTACATTTTAGAAAATTATTATCCACACTGGGATTTTAATTTTGCTGCAAATTATATTATTTTTGGACAGGTAAATTGCTATTGCTCCCAGAGGATGAAAATAGCGTGTCACTTATTACTTGACTTTTAGCAATAATTAAAATGCATTGTTAGTAATGAAGCAGGGCCCGTTTGCTTATGTGGGTGAGTTCTGAGTCCTTGAGGAACCTGAGGAGTTTTTTGGTAAAATAAATTGCGTGCCCTGTGCTTCATGTCACAAATCACCCTTCACAGTTTGCATAGTTTTGATACTTGTAAGACATCCAAGTAATCTGCCCCAGAGACAGGGCTACAGAACTTTTCACTTAAATTGAGGGTGGGCCCACTCCAACTCAGAATTAAGGTAATTGAAGAACAGATGAGCAGAATTTTACCATTCCCACATCTTATGTTATATTTGGCTACAAGAGAAGATTCTGTTTTCCAGTGCTGCTACTCTTGTAACTTTTATTCAAGGCCATTGAAATCAGGTGAGGGTGTGGTTTTAAGAAGTACTTTGTTAAAAGAAAACTTCTTGTCATCTGAGCTGATCAAAGACCACAGTCCAGATCTTCCAGGCTTTGTGAAATGGCTGATGGGAAGGAACTAAGGTTAACAAAAAATTATCACTCTTGCTTGCACTCCAAGGCTTTTTACCAGTGGTTCCATTTGGAAGGGGCTATTTCTTTCCATAGCGGAAAGAAGTCGTGAGAAAAATAAAGTAACATTTATGTCAACTGATGGGAATCAAATTGAGTGCAATGGAGTGGGTGATCTTTATTGAGGACTAGGTGACACTGATACATATCACCCTCTCAACAGAAGTTGGCAATTGTAAAGATTGTTTCCTTCCTAAATGTAACAGGTGAAGGTTGTCATGCTAGATGGACGGAATGAATGTGAGAGGACTTTGAGGATTCTTTTAGGCATGTATTAGAAGGGAATCAAGAGAGACCCTGTTAATCTGTGAGGTACAGCAATGAAAATTTTATCATCTGTCTGTGAGCTTGTCGCCTGATCCAGAGAAAGAAACAGACTAACTATTGATACATTGAGACTAGAGGAACTTGTTTCTGAACAGTTTGTGTGTGTGGTAAACTACTAGTTTACTACTTGCCTTTGCTTAATTGAAAGCTACAGGAGGTTAATAAACCACTGAAATGTTTTAACAATCAGGGGCTTGGCTGATGTACAAAATTGGGATTTGAAATAGCATTAAAGTCTTGATATAAATCCACAAAAGGAAGAGCTAAGGCTATCAATTCATCATTGACATACCATGTTGTCCCCAGGCATTCCTACACACATGGTAAAAATTAAAATGGCTTTGCAACCTAACTATAGCATTTGCTATTGAGATCCCTGTAATGTCCAGGCACGGGGGATGAGTTAAGAATAGATTTATAGTTTGGTTCTGAATTTTCTTGCTTCTGTTAGCATCAGGGGTCTTGCAGCAACTATCCCAATACAAAAAACTTGAGTTTAATTTCCTTTCCTTAAAGATTATCTACTTACGTCCCAATCCTACAGTTTACAATGTGGACTAGATATCAGTTGGCACACCAGGCCACTTGCACATTGTAAATTGTAGTACTGGAGCCTGAGACTGCAATTTCCCTGGGGGCAGGGACCCTTCCTGTTTTATGTCCATACCGTGCTCTGATTCTTATTGCTGATACTACAATACCAATATAAGTGCTTATAGAACAATAATATTATCATAAAATTTGATGCCAGCCATATTAGTCTGCAGTATCTTTCTCCAAATTAGTACTGTATACTATTCAGGGACACAAGCACACTATGTATTTTAATATTTTTGTATTTATTAAAATAGTATAATGAAAAGTAAACTTTTCCTGTCTATCTTTTCTAATGAACAGGAGTGTCCTGGCTAAGATGCACTGTCTATAGTGAAGCCAGTTCCAGACTGCACTAAAGGCATAGAACTAGGAAAAGAGAATTAAATGCTGCACACACAATGATGTAGTAAGCAACAAGCTTGGTATGCAGCAAACACAAGTGTTCCTCATGGTGCTGAAGCATACAAAATGTTGAATGAGCTACTGTTTCTGCTCAGTAGCTGAGTTTCCAACTCGCTTCAGAACACCAGAACTCACTTGCAAGATCTACCCATTCTTATTGCTCAAATTAAGGTCTTGATCTTAGAATCTGATCTGTGCGGGCAGACCCTTATGCCTGTGTGTGTAATCCTGTTAAAGTCAATGGGGCTCCAGTGGGTGCGGAGGTCTGCTCCTGCAGTTCGTATTGTGGCACTGGAGCCCAAGTCATGGCTTTGGTTTAGGGTTAACTGGATGGAAAACTGGCTGGGCTACCATCCCCTTTTTCCATAGAGGGAAACTGAGTTATGGCAAGCATGGCTTTCGTTGGGAGGCAGGCCAGTCCTTGCCCACAGACAACCCACCAACCTGAAGCATATTCTCACCAGCAACTATACACCGCTCCATAGTAACTCCAACTCAGGAACCAATCCATGCAACAAACCTCGATGCCAACTCTGCCCACATATCTACACCAGGGACACCATCATAGGACCTAACCAGATCAGCCACACCATCACTGGTTCATTCACCTGCACATCCACCAATGTAATATACACCATCATGTGCCAGCAATGCCCCTCTGCTATGTACATCGGCCAAACTGGACAGTCCCTACGTAAAAGGATAAATGGACACAAATCAGATATTAGGAATGGCAATATAGAAAAACCTGTAGGAGAACACTTCAATCTCCCTGGACATACAATAGCAGATTTAAAGGTAGCCATCCTGCAGCAAAAAAACTTCAGGACCAGACTTCAAAGAGAAATTGCTGAGCGTCAGTTCATTTGCAAATTTGACACCATCAGCTCAGGATTAAACAAAGACTGTGAATGGCTAGCCAACTACATAAGCAGTTTCTCCTCCCTCTGTGTTCACACCTCAACCTCCACCATCAGCTAACTAAAAAAAAAATTCTGCAAAGGATTACAGTACTTGTAACAAGACCATGTACATTGTGTTGATGGCCCTTTAACTTCTATATTTTTGAATTTGCAGCCTTAGTTGTACACCATGAAGTTTCTATTTCTCATGTATTTTCCTTGTTTGGTTAAAACAAACAAAAATCTCTTGAGCTCAGTAACACTAGTGCTTGCCTGTTTCCAGGTGCATGCTTTAAAAAAAAAATTTGACCCCTCCCCCCGCATTCTTCTTCATCCCTTGTGCCACTGACCTCTAGTACTTCAAACCATCATTCTCATCTCCAGTTCCTGCTGTTTGGAACAGTCATGTTGTATCCCTCTACTTCATCAGTTTACCTTATTGACTCTCCATTACCCGTTGGATTTAATCTGAAAGCATATCTTTCTCTCTTGTTTATATCTCTTAATTTCTCCCTCCCACAGTTATTCATTATTTCAGACATTAACTGTATTTCACTCTGTAAGAAAGTTGGGGATACTGTTTGTTTGAGAGACTCTATACAGGATGAAGTTGTATAATATTTGCTTGATTATGTTAATTCTACCTGGTGCTTATCTCTCCGCAACAATGAGCTTCGTTTGCTGGAAATGTTCTGTATCACCTCACATCTCTGTGTTGCAAAACTGCATAATCAGGTTGTCTTATCTATGCTGATTACATGAATGAGTTTGGGTAGTGGGGAGGGACAGTACAACTATTTTTTTACCATTGCCTATTAAAGTGAATGAGAATTTTTTTATTAGAAACATAAAGAAACAGCTGCCACCCACGAGTGCTGTTGTAGCAAGTTTGAGGGGAAAAGACATCAGAGGAAAGTGCTTTGACATGGAAGTACTTCTATGTTTTTTGGAGATGAAACTTTTACACATTGAGCATGCTTCTGATGTCTTGATTTACCTGATGGGTGAGCAGAGTTAGTCCCAGCAGGCCTGATGCCTCTTCTCTGCCTTATTCTTGATGTAACATTCTGATCGGATGAAGCATTTCATATCTCCTTTGCACAGATGTAAACGACCATCCATGGGGCACGGTAGGGTAGAATCCAGACTACATGTGTGAGACAGACTAAGGCCAAATCTACACTGCAAACTTTTGCTGACATTGGTACGTTAGTCAGAGTGTGATCAACCTAGCGGTGCCAGCAACAGCCCCTAGTGTAGATGCAGTTATACTGGCAAAACTACACTTTTACCAGTATAGTTTATTGCACTCCTTGCCACTGTCCCACCTGCAGTGAACTGATACTAACAAAAGTACAATTTTGCTGTTATAAGCTGCTTCCATCTAGGAGCTCTTTCTTAGTATAGACTAGCTATACTGGCAAAGCCTTCCAAGTGTTGCGCTGGCCTAAGAGAGTTCAGGGAGGGAGATAAGTCCTACATAACTTTGCTCCAGTGTCTGCTAACATTCTAGCCTGGCCTACTCACTTCTGTGTACAAGTGCATTGCGTTACTAACATGCAAAATGGCTTTGTGTCGAGGAATAGCATTGTCATGTTGGGAAAACTGCATTTTCTGTCACAGACGAGCTGTGGTTTGTGCTCCCAAAGAATGATATTTTCCTTTGCTAGATATTTTTGGCGGGGTGGATACCCGCTCCTGCCCTGAGGGGCTGGAAACAGCCCTGGGAGAGGGCTGAGGCTGGGAAGCTGGGCTGATTGGCAAAGCAGCCACAGCTGGGGCTAGTTGAATCCGGGCCCAGCTGGCCCTTGTAAGAGGGCAGTGGGCCTGGAGCAGGAGAGACACACTCTCTCTGCCTTTAGAGAGAGAGAAGGGCCTGGCTGCATGGACCTAAGCAGGGTACCTTGAGTGGAGCAGGGCTGGGGAAAGGCTAAGGGAGCCTGGGAGCTCCGGCCTGAGAAAACCCCAGGCTGTGGCCAACTGGATACAGGGGTTGCAGGGGGCAGCCCATGGGTAGGCTGAGGTAGCAGGTCCAAACCCCATTTGCCTGTGATGAGTGGCTTATACTGCAGTCTGTCCCAGGACGCGGGGGCTAGCGGGTGACTGGCAGTAGCCTATGACTGAGGTGGTGTGGGGATAGTGGGTTGGGGGTTCCCCTAGGGAGGGGAGACCCAGATCTGGGGTGGTATTGCCAGGGGGCAGCACCCCAGTTAAAGGGGCACCGGGTCCTGGGAGGGACAAGGGCCAGAGTGGTCAGGTGGATCACCAGCCTGCAGGGGGCGCTCCAGGGGCTGGTGAGCTAATTCCCGACGACAACCAGCAGGAGGTGCTGCAGGGGTGAGTCCGACCTGTCACAGTATTTCACAAATGAATTTCTTAGTCTGAATTTGATGCCATTGTGTGTGGATCAATGCTATTCCTCTGGGGCAAGGTGTACAGAATCCCAAACATACTCAGCAGTCTGTTATAAGGCAACATAGGCAAAGCCAAGAAGCCTGCAACTACCACTTTCATTAACAGTAATTATCCTTGAGCAGCCGTGATAGGAGCAGAACCCTGAATGGTAATTAGCTCTGATTGTTATACAATGCATTTTCAGGTTCCTGTACTATTTTTTCTCCCTGTTTAAGAATAGACTGTGGGGATGGCAGTAAATGCTGGTTCCTCGCTGTTAGAGGGCAGAGCACTGACATAAGAGTGGCTATACAAAGCCCTTTTCTGCCTTTTTGGGTTTAGAGCTAGTTGTTTACTGCTCAGTCCGAATTAGGATGTTTTTTAACATGTCAAAATGGTCTCTGTTATGATCAGAAATCCTCCTACCTTTACATGCTTCAGAGTCTTCACAGCAATGATAACATTTCCCTATCCCTTTTCTCAGCAGCTGTATGATGCTGTTTAGTTGTATGTTTTAGCAAATTAAAGTGACAGTTACCGCAGACATGCTTCAATTCAGATTTGTTGTATTTGTTGACGTTTGTGTGCGTGTCACTGATGAATAGAATGACCAGCCTGGCACACTTATTGCCGTTGCAAATCTTCCCAACCATTAAGAATGTTTAGCTTTTTCTATCTATCAACTAATATCTCTTCTCAGTAGAAGTTAAATCATATACCAACATGAAAGGATTTTAAATATTTTGACTATGTCTTTAATGCACACTGTGATAGATATGTCAATATCCTGGACAAACCTTGTTGAATTAAATTTCAGTATTTTAGGAGTATTAAAAACATATTAAACATGCCACTGTGTATTACTGTGGGATTTTAGGGACGAGGCATGACTAATATAAAGCCTGGGAAGAGCTATGAGCTTCATAGGACTCTTTGAAACAATTTGCTAGACAAGCAAAGTTAAGCGGGGTGCTAGGAAGTACTTGGGAGGAAGGAAAGGCAACTTCTCACCTCCAGACCCAACAGTTTTGAATCTGTGCCCTGAGGAGAAACCCACTGTCTGCTGATTGCCTGTTACATGAGAACAAGATCAGAGGCCCAAACTAGATAAGGGTGACTCTCAGATTCATGAGGGTAGTTTTGAGTGACTTGGTACCGGGCATATTGATTGAAACTATGGTGAAGAACAGAATTATCAGACGTGTAGATAAACACAATTTGTTGCCTTTTGAAAAGGAAAATCACGCTGCACCAGTCTATTAGAATTCTTTGAGTGTGAGCAAGCACATGGACGAGAGTAGATATAGTGTACTTGGACCTTCAGAAAGCCTTTGACAAAGGCTCTAAATCAAAGTAAGCAGTCATGGGATCAGAGGGAAGGCAATAACACTGTTTATAGTCTCTGAGGAGGAAGCAAAACAGGCCCACTTAGATGGTCTGTCTTGCGAGGGAATTCACAGGATAGGCAGGGAACTGTGCAGCCTGGAATAACCTGGTCAGGAGGGAGAGAGACATGCAACTCTGCCAAAGAGAGGGGGCCACTGAGGAGCTGGAAGCTTGAAAGTGTGTGCCCTTGATGAACCACCACGGTGAGAGGAAAATAGAGTTGCAGTTGCCCTGAACCGTGACATACCCTTTATGGAAGTTCCTTAGATATTATACACTCACATGAAGCAGTTGCGCTTTATAGCCTGTATTAAGTTCTTATTGTAACATTCCTTCTTGAAATGAGACTGAGTTATGAAAGGGTTAATACATTTCTTGGCATATAAAACAAATCTGCTAAAGATCTGATCAACTCTGTCCTGGCCTGTGGGTAATAATAGTCCTGAGCCCTTAACTAACACTGCTCATCTTCAAAGCTCTTCACAAACATTAGTTAATTGACCCTCGCAACACTGTTGAGGTAGGTAAATATCTTAGTGTTTATTGTGGTGGGTGGGAGGTAAATTGAAGCAGAGAGGTTACATGACTTGCCCAAGGCAACAGAGGGGGAGTCTGTGTCACAGCTATGATTAAAACGTTGTGTTCTTGGCTCCCAATCCTGGGCTCAAGTCACTAAGAGATTTCATTTCTCTGTGATTGCAGTCCCTGGGAATTGCTGAAGGGAGCTTTGGGTGAGAATATAGAACAAGGAAAGGGGGAAAAGTGGAAACAAGAAGAGAATCCTACTAATCTCTAATTGTGCATTAAAACAGGGTGGCTCAGTGCTGCTATCTTCCCCTCTTACTCTTTGTGAAACCTATGAAAACAAGCACTGGGTAACTTATTTCTTTGAAGGTATGTCTACACTTAATGGCAGTGTGTAGAATACTGACACTGCACAGCTAGTTAGCGTGGGTATAAATCGCAGTATTCATGGTTAAGCACGGCTTAGATGAGTGGAGGGGAGTGCCCTACATGTCTGAACCTCCTGGGTAAATTACCTACATGACTCTATACATGCCCAAGCAGAGCCTTCCAATTCTGCACTGCTCTTTCTATCAGTGTGGTGTCTGCAGCTGGAGCCTTTCACTGCAGCGTGGAGACACAGGCTGCCTTTCACTGCAGCTACATGTGTAGTGCCTGTACTTTACATGTTTCCAAAAGTGTAGGCATAGTCTTAAAGAATGCCAGGTAGATTAAGAATGGAAGATATTCAGAAATGCAAGTACTCAGACTGTAGCCTGTAATGCTAGGATAAGGAATGGCAGTGAAGGATTTTGGAAGTGAGGGGAGTGGTACTTTTTATACCATATTGTATTACAAGTTCTTTGTAGGAAAGTTGCCCTGGGGTGAGCTTGCAGTAACCCAGATTTTAATAACATAGATCTGGAGATGGGTATTGTTGTATGTTCTATTTCAATATATTAATATGCACATAGTGGATTTGAATACATAGTGCAAGAAACCTGGGAAAGAAGCAGGGAGAACTGGAAGTCCTGGCACAGTCAAGGAATTATGATGTGATTGGAATAACAGGGACTTGGTGGGATAACTCACATGATTGGAGTACTGTCATGGATGGATATAAACTGTTCAGGAAGGACAGGCAGGGCAGAAAAGGTGGGGGGAGTTGCATTGTATGTAAGAGAGCAGTATGACTGCTCAGGGCTCCAGTATGAAACTGCAGAACAACCTGAGAGTCTCTGGATTAAGTTTAGAAGTGTGAGCCACAAGGGTGATGTTGTGGTGGGAGTCTGCTACAGACCACCAGACCAGGGGGATGAGGTGGACGAGGCTTTCTTCAGGCAACTAACAGAAGTTATTAGATCACAGGCCCTGGTTCTCATGGAGGACTTCAATCACCCCTATTTCTAAGGCGAGAGCAATGCACAGACAATCCAGGAAGTTATTGGAAAGTGTAGGGGACAGTTTCCTGGTGCAAGTGCTGGAGGAACCAACTAGGGGCAGGGCTCTTCTTGACCTGCTGCTCACAAACAGGGAAGAATTAGTAGGGGAAGCAAAAGTGGATGGGAACCTGGGAGGCAGTGACCATGAGATGGTCAAGTTCAGGATCCTGACACAAGGAAGAAAGGAGAGCAGCAGAATACAGACCCGGGACTTCAGAAAAGCAGATTTTGACTCCCTCGTGGAACTGATGGGCAGGATCCCCTGGGAGAATAACATGACAGGGAAAGGAGTCCAGGAGAACTGGCTGTATTTTAAAGAAAACTTATTGTGGTTGCAGGAACAAACCATCCCAATGTGTAGAAAGAATAGTAAATATGGCAGGCAACCAGTTTGGCTTAACAGTGAAATCCTTTCTGATCTTAAACATAAAAAAGAAGCTTACAAGAAGTGGAAGATTGGACAAATGACCAGGGAGGAGTATAAAAGTATTGCTCAGGCATGCAGGAGTGAAATCAGGAAGGCCAAATCACTCTTGGAGTTGCAGCTAGCAAGGGATGTGAAGAGTAACAAGAAGGGTTTCTACAGGTATGTTAGCAACAAGAAGGTCAGGGAAAGTGTGGGCCCTTTACTGAGTGGCGGAGGCAACCTAGTGACAGAGGATGTGGAAAAAGCTAATGTACTCAATGCTTTTTTCGCCTCTGTCTTCACGAACAAGGTCAGCTCCCAGACTACTGCACTCCACAGCACAGTATGGGGAGGAGGTGACCAGCCCTCTGTGGAGAAAGAAGTGGTTCAGGACTGTTTAGAAAAGCGGGACAAGCACAAGTCCATGGGGCCGGATGTACTGCATCTGAGGGTGCTAAAGGAGTTGGCGGATATGATTGCAGAGCCATTGGCCATTATCTTTGAAAACTCATGGCAATCGGGCGAGGTCCAGATGACTGGAAAAAGGCTAATGTAGTGCCCATCTTTAAAAAAGGGAACACGGAGGATCTGGGAAACTACAGGCCAGTCAGCCTCACCTCAGTCCCTGGAAAAATCATGGAACAGGTCTTCAAGGAATCAATTTTGAAGCACTGCGAGGAGAGGAAAGTGATTAGGAACAGTCAGCATGGATTCACCAAGGGCAAGTTATGCCTGACTAGCCTAATTGCCTTCTATGATGAGATAACTGGCTCTGTGGATGAGGGGAAAGCAGTGGACGTGTTATTCCTTGACTTTAGCAAAGCTTTTGATAGTCTCCCACAGTATTCTTGCCAGCAAGTTAAATAAATATGGGCTGGATGAATGGACTATAAGGTGGATAGAAAGCTGGCTAGATCATCAGGCTCAATGGGTAGTGATCAATGGCTCCATGTCTACTTGGCAGCTGGTATCAAGCGGAGTACCCCAAGGGTTGGTCCTGGGGCCGGTTTTGTTCAAGATCTTCATTAATGATCTGGAGGATGGCGTGGATTGCACCCTCAGAAAGTTTGCAAATGACACTAAACTGAAAGGAGTTGTAGATACGCTGGAGGGTAGGAATAGGATACAGAGGGACCTAGACAAATTAGAGGATTGGGCCAAAAGAAATCTGATGAGGTTCGACAAGGACAAGTGTAGAGTCCTGCACTTAGGACGGAAGAATCCCATGCACTGCTACCCACTAGGGACTGAATGCTAGGCAGCAATTCTGCAGAAAAGGACCTAGGTGTTACGGTGGATGAGAAGCTGGATATGTCAACACTGTGCCCTTGTTGCCAAGAAGGACAACAGTAATTTGGGCTGTATAAGTAAGAGCATTGCCAGCAGATCGAGGGACATGATCATTCCCCTCTATTCGGCATTGGTGAGGCCTCATCTGGAGTACTGTGCCCAGTTTTGGGCCCCATACTACAAGAAGGATGTGGAAAAATTGGAAAGAGTTCAGCGGAGAGCAACAAAAATAATGAGGGGGCTGGATCTTATGAGGAGAGGCTGAGAGAACTGGGATTATTTAGACTGCAGAAGAGAAAAATGAGGAGGGATTTGATAGCTCCTTTCAACTACCTGAAAGGGGGTTCCAAAGAGGCTGGATCTAGACTGTTCTCAGTGGTTCTAGATGATAGAACAAGGAGTAATGGACTCAAATTGCAGTGGGTGAGGTTTAGATTGGATATAGGGAAAACTTTTTTCACTAGGAGGATGGTGAAGCACTGGAATGGGTTACCTAGGGAGGTGGTGGAATCTTCTTCCTTAGAAGTTTTTAAGGTCAGGCTTGACAAAGCCTTGGTTGGGATGATTTAGTTGGGGATTGGTCCTGATTTGAGCAGGTGGTTGGACTAGATGACCTCCTGAGGTCCCTTCTAACCCTGATATTCTATGATACTATGATTTGTGGGATGCATTTTTTCTCTTAATTTTTGTTGTTCAAGTTCTGTGTTTCTATGTATGAAAATATTCTCATGTCATATATGAAGGATAAATGAGGATTTGGGGCCTGATCTTTTGAGTTGCTTAGCAACTTCTGTGAGATTACTTACGTGAGAGTGAGACTACTCTGCAACTTCATGCAGGATGCGGGGCATCTCGTGGGATTGGGCCCTTGATATACAGAAATCTTTTGATGTTGCTAAGGCACATTATCCAAGATTGCCATCGATAGTGCAATACACCTAATAGTTATTTACTTCATTCTAAATTGCGTTTGGAGA
The DNA here is from genome assembly GCA_033296515.1 of Macrochelys suwanniensis. Lineage (NCBI taxonomy): Eukaryota > Metazoa > Chordata > Testudines > Chelydridae > Macrochelys > Macrochelys suwanniensis. Next base: position 116,282,471 of record CM065779.1, read on the forward strand.
TTAATGGTAGAAATCCCTGTATTTGTAAAACAAGTGTGAGTTTCACAGACCCATGCTTATAGCTGAGCTGGTATGATATAGAATATCCTTGGCACAACAGTTAATGCTCCATTGACAGTGATTACCGTTCGTGGGAAAAATAGAACAGTATTGTAGCAGAACTACGGGATGAGCAAACAACGAATGCTGTGTACTGCGGTATTGTTTAACCTCTGTGCATTGCATGGATGGTAGTAGGGATTATTACCTAATTGAATCTAAAGCACAGGGCTGGGAGTCAGGAGATCTGGGTTCTGGTTTTGCCACTCACTTGTTCTGAGACTTGTGCTGAGTCATTTAACTCAGTGGTTCTCAATCAGGGGCCCCTGGGGGGGGCACAAGCAGGTTTCAGGGGGTCCGCCAAAATAAACCAGAGAGCAGGGCCAACATTAGACTCACTGGGACACAGGGCAGAAAGCCCACGCCCCGCCACTCAGGGCTGAAGCCAAAGCCCGAGCAACTTAATTTTGCAGGGCCCCCGATGGCATGGAGCATGGGGCCTTGGGCAATTGCCTTGCTTGCTAACTGCTAATGCCAGCCCTGGCTTTTGATCTATTGCATATGCAGAAAAACAGTTGTGGCACAGATGGGCCATGATGTTTTTATACCATATTCGGGGTGTGTGGTCTCAGAAAGAAAGAGGTTGAGAATCCCTGATTTAACTTGTCTCTACCTAGGCTTTCCCCAGTCTAAAATGGAGGTCATACTTGCCTGTTTCATAGGAGTCAAGAGTGGTGTAATTAATGTTTACACTTCTGTGACACTCCCTCTGAAGATCTTAAAGCATATGAAAATGTATTGCGATAGAATCATGCAGTGACTGAGGCAGTTGCAGCTCTGGCTTCCTGGTAAAGAGAAACGTGTTGTAATAAGGTGTACTAGAGCCAGGTGAAATGTGAAGGAATGCATAGAAGGGTGTGGAGATGCATTGTCTTGATGGCAGTTTTGAGGCTTTAAAATGATCTACTTAGTGAAGAACTTGAATCCTTCTAAGAAATTTCTGACTCCATTTTTTTAATTCCCCTTCAGCATCTGTTCACATGTAGACTGGATTGGATTCCACATCTTTAAAAAACAAACAAAAAGTGCTTCCAACATTAACTGCACACACTCCCATGGGTTTTTTCCTCTCCATATTTTATAGCCTCAAATCCCAAATGATGTGCAGATTTTAACTCTGCAGGTCGCATACTGAGGTTGTCCCCAAGGTCCAGTCACATACTAGCCAGTCCTTCAGAGGAACGGGAGCAAAAATTTTCCAAGTGTCTAAGGTTTGGCTTCTAAATCCATATGTAGGTTCACAAATAGGAATTGTCCTTGTTTTTCAGATAAGTGATTGATACCTGCATGTCCCACTGAGTTCAGTGGGAGCACAGGTTGCTCACCACATTTCTTAAATAAAATCAGCTTGATTTTAGCACTATGGATTTAGTAGCCATTAGACTCATATTGGAAAATTTGTGCCACAATTCCCAAACTAATTATTTATATTAATAACTAATCTTGAAGAAATAGTATGAAACCACAGATGGTGGTCTTTTAAATCACATGAATAGCAGAAAGAGGGGAATGATTTGTGTGCGGAAAGAACTCCTGTTTACAAACATCTTAATCTCATTTACTGAGGACAGAAGACTTGCTTAGGCCACATTTAAATGAAAGGCATTATCAATAAATTGCCCGTAGACAATGTGCAATTAAAATGTGACTAACATTTCTTGTCCTGTCAGAGGTGGCCTATAACATCTTACCAGTTATATCTAAGGTACAACTGTAAAGCTGTTCAAGTATCTATATTATTTCCTTGTGTTCCCCAATGCTTTCTATAGCAAATAACCTGGATATTTGCAATATTAAAGATATCTAAGAGGAAATAATTATTCAGTTGCCTAAGGCAACTGGTGAGTTTTAAATGGCTGTCACTGTATGCAAACCTACATATGTTTCCCCTTCAAAGCTATAATTTCTGATTCACTTCTTTACTACCTGTGTCTGGGCTGTCATGTTTCTTTTAATTTGTGTGACCTTATTACTCAATAACATCTATCAAGGAACCATGTCCTGATATATGTGCCTGTGCTTTAGACTGCAAAGGGGCTTCCTGCCTTAGGGAAATGTGATTTACACTGTCCTTATCCAGCATTTATGGCCTTGGCCCACAAACTGGGCAAACTTCATTTTGCTGCCTGTGACGATGGATCTCTTAGTATGCATGTTTTGTAATACATGGGGGAAATAACATGCAGGCAGAATTATAGCATTGCATTTCTCACTCTTTCAGTACTGACTAGAAGGTGCTCAGCTAAATACGAGAACTAAATATTTTTGATTTGGAGGGGAAAAACCCCAAATGACTAAAGGCTTCATTCAGATAAAACTCCCATTGAATGATAGCCTTGCCTGAGTATGGGCTATGGGGGTTTGGCCTGAAGTAGCTTTAAAAATGGGGGGTGGTGGTGGTGGATGTACAATCTCCACTTAAACACGTCCTGTGGATAGTGTTAGGACTCAGTGCATACACATGCCACTGCCATGGATTGGAATAACCCTACAGGATCCATCACAGCCTATTGTATCAAGAGGTTGTGATTTGAATAGCCTCCCTAGTTACAGGTCTGCAGGAGCGGCTCATTTCTTTCCCGCCCCATACCATAATGCCTAATTACATATTTATTCAGTAAAACAACACAACTAAACAAATTTCCTCAAACTGTATTGCCTAGAGCCGTTACAGACTATTGTTGGATAATTAGGTAGTTAGAAAATTGTTAAAGCGTGCATTGAATTTGGAAGAAGCTTTTTTTTTTTTTTTCCTCATACTGCTGGGAGGGAAAAACAAAAAGGAAATTCAGCTAAGGAATATAAAACCGACATTTAAGTAATACTTAGGGTTTTGGCTTAAGCTCAAAAATTCAATGGAATTCAGAGTTCAGGCTGGAAATCCATGTTGACAATCAGTCCATCAGAGCACTATTGTGCCACCTTTTTCACAATGGTGTGATGTGAGGCTCGGGTGTCAGCCTTGATTTTCAGCTTCAGCTTTGAGTGTCTATGCGTGTGTGACTATAAATCAGGCCCTTACTGTTGCGTAAACATTGAGGTTTTTTGTTAGTGAGTCTTGGTCTGAATAGTACACTGTGCTGTTTCTGTGGGGGTAGAGGAGAGCCTTAAAGGGAGCCATGTTCACAGTAAGTACACAGCACTCTGCTGGAATGATGAAGTGTCAGCATAACCAGAGGTAAACCTCTGTAAGAAGTAGAGAAGGATTGTTTTGTGATTGAAGGAGAGGTTTGATCTGGAAGCCAGGAACTAGTGAGTTCTAATACTGTTGCTGATCCCAAATTACCAAAAATCACAAGTTTGACCACCCAAAATAATGTTTGTTTTAAAAAAGTGGTGGGTTCTTATTTCCTTTTTGGCTTTTAGGATGTACTCATTAAATGTGTTCAAGCTTTGTTCTGCAGCCAGTAGTGCTAGAAACGTACTTAAAAAAAAGAAGCCGAGATTCTCGTCCAATATCATGTCACCAGCAGGTGGTGCTTCAAACTCTCCTCCCCACCCCCCCACCCCAAAATAGCAATAAAATCACAAAGGTTGGAAACACTGACACTGACTCCTATGATAGGACAAGTCACTTAGGCCCAAATTTTTAAACATACCTAGGCTTTGTTGTGCTCAGCGCTGCAAAACCTAATTGATTTAGGAGGCTTAAATCTAAATTCCTGAATCCCTTTTGAACACGAGGAGTCTAAATCCCATTGACAGTTAATAGGATTTAGGATCCTAAGTGCCTAACTCACTTTCAAAACTGAGATTTAGGCTTCTAAATCAGGCATTGCAATGCTGAGTGCAGCAATGCCAAAGTACATATGCATCCTTTTGTCTCCCATCTTGTCACAACATTGGCCATAAAACGTGGCAACACCAGCACTTTCCGACCCCAAGAAGGAGAGAGTATTTGCCACACTCTAGTGCCCCCTTAGGCTGATATGAATTAAAATTGATAGTCTCTGGAGGAAGTGGCTTGGCTGGAAGAAAGCTTGCTCTTATACAGTGCCTTCACGGTGGAGAATAAATCAGGGGTAGAGAAGGATTCTTTGAGTCTCATGAGTCATGCATGGGATCCCATTTTTAAAAAAAAAGAGCGGAGAAGACAACTTACAAAAAATTTACTCCTTCAGGCTCTGTTTTCCCTGAATTAATCCTAAGCGCAGCTTGCATGGCAAGACCATTGTTTTGTACCATCCTATTTCACTGGTATTCAAATAAATATTTGAAATAGGCATAAGGTTGTTGCTGAAATTCATTTGAAGTACATTAAACATCTTTTTAGAAAGTGTTACTTGTATCATAACTGTGTTTACAGCAGCAATAGAGTATAATGAATTGCTGTATTTTTCACTAAGTGAACTATTATCTGTTGCCTGCCTTCCTCCAGTTTTTATATAAAAACCAGGGATCATTCATATTCTGAACCCATCTGGGAAATTGCCATTCAGTTCAAAGTAATCTCAGGATGTTTGGAGTTTAAATTCATCATAAGTTCCAGCATGCTGTTTAACAATGTTAATATATTTCGTTGGAAGATAATGCTGGAGACTTGCAGAAACTTCAGGTTTTCAGCTGAAGTTAACCTTATCTGGTGTGTGTGTTTTTGTTATCTTTACTGCTGCACCCTAAGTTCTCTGACGTGTCTATTTCTTTTTTTGTGGAGGGAGAAGGGACGATAACGCCTCATAGCTCCTGAGTGGCTCTATAGATCTCATGAGAGACAGACTCAATCTGCGCTGTGCTGTGTGACCATGGACACTCTAATACAGTGGTGTCCAATACGTTTACCACTAGCCACGTGTGGCTAATAGACTACTTAATTGTGGCTAATGCATGTGGCTTTTTTATAATGTGGCTAATAAGAAAAATTCAAAACTACAAGTGTGGCTAGCATCGAATTTCTGTTCCGCTGCTCTAATATATAAAATATATACAAGGCACCCTTCTTCTGAGGACTTTTGTGGGGGAAAATTCAGGTGCCAGAAAATGAACAACAGTTCTGCCAAACACACACGTAAATAGTTTTGTCAGCCTGCTCTTTTATTTGCAGCAGGAAATACTGTATTGTGGCTTCAGATAGTCTGATTCTGTAGGCTGGAAAGGCGACTTGAACTTTTCAGATTACCTGCTGTGAATAAGTATCCTACTAAAGCTTGCTTTATTTCCCCTAATTCTCTATTTAAATGCAGTTTCAGTGAAGTCTTACTTTGGAGCTGACAATCTTTCTGGGAAATTGTTGCAGGGGTGGTGAACTTTTGGCTCTAAAATTTTGAATGAAGAGCTGATGCAGAGGTAAAAAACTAATTCCTTTCCTCCCCTCCCCCGAGACTTACTCTCCATTTGAAACCAAATAAAAGCATGAAAGACATTCCGTTAAACATTGCTAATGACAGTTGTTTGCATTCTGCACTTTTTTTCTCCTAGGAACACAGTCTGTTTTCTGATTATCTGAATGGGAGATATTTATTAATTTATTTCTAATCTCAAATCTTTTTATTTAAACTCCCTTACTAAGCCTGAACCCAAGAATCAGCTATAAACCATCACACTGCATATCGGACAGATGAACAGTATGTCAAAGAATGTATCACCTGTATATGTGAAAAAAGGTTTAGTTTTAAATCCAGGTTTAACTGTATCTGTCACTTATGAAATAAATGTATTAGTGTTAATTATTCATTGAAATAGCAATACATTAATTGGAAAAAAGACTAGATTGGAGACTAGTTACCTCACTATTAGATTGCTAGATCAAATCTAGCCCAATTATATAGTGATGGTAAGTTGCTTTACAAAGGGATTAATGTCTTATGTGATGCAAATTTGGCACACTCAGTACACTTTCACAGGTGTCCACATTAATAAAGCCACCATCATAATTGGCTATTGTTAGTAGTCTTGGCAGAGAACACAGGGTTAGCTTTTTAAAGGTGTTAGGTGCCTAAAGATTAGGGTTAGGATTTAGTGTTAGGGTTAGTGCTAGGGTTAGGATTTAGATTTAGTGTTCGGTTTAGTGTTAGGATTTAGTGTTAGGGTTATAATTAGTGTTAGGATTTAGGGTTAGGGTTAGGATTTAGATTTAGTGTAAGATGCAGCACCATATGGGATTTTCAAAAGCACCTAGCTGCATCTTTAGGTACCATCATATGATTTAGGGATCATAAAAAATCTGATCCATTAAGGCTGAATTCCCCAAACTATACTTAGAGATGGTCCCTATATGTCATGAGTGTGCTGTGAAGGCACAGCAATGTAAGGCACAGCAATGATTCTCCACACATCATATGCCTATGTTTTTATTGTGTGAAGATGCAAATAATTTCTGTGTTCAGGGCTGACAGTTTTTTCAAATCTTAAATGCACATGGGAAAAAATACAAGTAAATGAGAGAGTACTCTGTCTCAAAGGCAAGTCACTAAATCTGTGATAAGTTGCATATGTAAGAGTCCCCCATTAATGGTAATAAAATCTTTACTTGCAGTAATTATTCAGCCACTAGATGTCTGTATGTGCTCAATGCAAGAGATGGCCCTTGCTTAATAAGGGACACAAAGCTGGAACTCAAGCTGTGTGGAAGTCTCTATTTGTTTGACTGTAGTTGTTTTGTTTAACAAATGAGTGATTGTATATATCATGATTAGGGCCCTATGTAAATCACTATTTATTTAGAAAATTCACCATAGTGCAAATGGAAAAGTATAGAATTTCACGGAGTTTGCATGGAATGAATTTTACAAGTAATGTTAGTCAATTTCAAGGAAAAAAACAAAAGATTTGTGTCCCCTAAATAAGAACATAAGCAAAGATGAATTTGCAAAGTAAACACTGCAAATTTATGCTTCAGTAATATAATGCAATTCCCCTCCCCCTTTTTTAAAATAGTAACATTTTGAGAGTGCGAAGGTATCTGAATAAAAAATAGACAAGCATTTCAGGAATTGTTAAAAAAAACCCATCAGTTTGACTTCGTGCTAAGACATACAACTACTCAAGATGAAAATATAGAGATGAATTAAACTATAGAGTGGGAGCAGACCCCCCCCTTCCAAAAAAACCACAACCCCCAACCAATCAAACAAAAAACAATTGCAGCCTCAATCTTACAAAACTCCCATTTGGCTTCAGTGGGAGCAAGATTGGTTGTCATTTTCTTTGGGGTTGTATATCTTGCAGTGTAAAAATCATGTTGCTTAAACTAAATCCATTAGTGATTAGGAATATTTATGGTGACCATAAAATGTGATGATACTAACAGATGTAGTGCTCACTGCACTAGGGTGTATGGACTGAATACATAGTGATGAAAATGCAGTGTATGGCATTCAAATTGTGTTCTTCTTGCTTCTCTACCTTAAATAGCATTGTAAAACAGAAGCACTTCATTTACTATTGATGGTGAGATTTTCTTTCTGTTATCTCAAAAAATTGAAGAATAAAAGGATTAAGAACCAGGAGACTGAAGTCTCTTCTTGGATGGCTTGCTGTCCTCTTGGTCAATATGGCAAGAAATGAACTCATAATTTTTTCCTCCTACACCCCATTCACTGCTGCCGACAACATCCTTCTCCATATCATCAATTCTTACAGCCTTAGGGGTTTTCCTTTCCTTCCATGTGCCCTGCCTCCCATCCAGGCTATGACCAAAATCCTAGCACTTCAATAATATGGCTGTCCTGACTCTTTCTATTTGTCCCAACAGCAAAATTACTCTTACGGGCCCTAGTCGTCTCCTGGTTTGACTACTCATTCTCGTCCTCCTCCATCTTCCTGAGACCCAACTTGGTGCTTTCTAAACTGTCCAAAATGCTGCTGCTTTTTTACACATTGTTCAGATCTCTTTGAAGGCCTCCAATGGATCCTCATTGCACCTCTGTCAAGTTCAAAAGTCCAGGCCTTCTTTTGAAGGTTCCATATAACTTAGATCTGCCCTGTGTTCCTCCCCCGCTCCTTCCTTTCAAATTCTCCAAGTCCCGCTATTCCACCAATGATGCAGCCTTAACATCCCTTTAATTTTCTTCTCCAACTCTGTCTCTCTGCCTTCTTTCATTTCACTCCTGTAGAGAGAATAGTCTCATTAGACTGGGACTTATTAGACTGGGAGAACTGGGTTCAATTCCTATCTCTGCCAAAGATTTCTTGTGTTACTTTAAATCTCTCTCTGTCTCAGTTTCTAACCTGTCTGTATGTTGATATTTTCCCCCACACCCACTAAACATGTTGTACTGTACTGGGTGCCTAGCATGCTGGGCTCCCTCAGTTTACTGTAGTACTTCCCCATTCCCCTCATTTGTTTGTCACCTGTCAAATGCAAAAAAATAAATAGTAAGCTCTTTAGGTCATGGATCTGTCTGTCTCTGACTTGTTCTCTACAGCACCTACCACACTGTGTCACTGTAAAAATACTACTCGTGTGTGTCCGTTAGTGATGGTAATATTTCTGGGTTATTTTTAATTTTAATTTCCAGGCTGCAGAATTTTTCAGCCTTCCACCTTGCATTTCTTTTTTGTGACACTATAACCTGCTTGTGGCTGGGAATTAAAAAAAAAGTTTAAGAAGCTTATGAAATGCTTTGGGGTTCAACTTTGAGGGTTTTTATTTTTTAAAAAAATTACTTTTTATTTTTATTTATTTTTAAAATTACCAATTCTTTAAATTCCAAAGACTTTCCACCACATTTTGGTCAAAAATGTGTTTTTAAAAAGATAAAAGCCACAGTTCATGTAGATCCTACTATAATTCTGTAGGATGATGCTAGAAATGCATGTTTGTTTCAAATTCCAGTATAAATAAGCCAAGCTGATAATGAAGGATATTGATTTTTTTTTCTAAGAAAATATTGCAAGCAAGAGAGTAGAAAATATGTTCAGCATCCTCTTAGGCTTTACTCTTTAGTAAAAGAAAACTTTACAATGTGAATAACCATCTCATGGCTGAAATACTTTCAATAAACTCTGCATGTCTTTCAGCTTCCTTCCCAGCCTTTCATCTTCAGTATCTCTCTTTATTCTTTCTTTCTCCTTTGGTCTTCCTTAATAGCTACAAGTCCCAGAATGCAGAAGTCTCTTATATGAATGCATCACCCAAAGTCTTGATGAATATAGCAGAAGAGTCTGCCCTATAAAAATCTCTCCCCATTGTTAAGGGCTTGTTTCTGTTTTGTCTTGAAGCTCAGGTACAGGGGAAATCATCAGCTCGTATCTGTTGACTATAACCCTTGCCTGTCTTGTGAACTATCTTTAAAATTTTCAGTGTATGTTTGGCAATTGAAAGCACTGCAGTTACTTTTCCCTTATTTATCCTCCCGCACCTTCTTTATTCTTTTAGTGTCCAGTTGTAATATTCTACATGAACTGGATGGAATCTTTAACCCATCAGCACTGCTTTTCTATTAATAGAAATCTGCATTGCCATTTGGTCTTGGAAGCTTGTCATTTGGGCTTCCACCTCCATTCTCTGGCTACAGCACCCTGACCCAGATTTTTAAAGGTATTTAGCCATTACTGTGCTCAGTGTCAAACACCCAACTGATTTAGGAGCCTAAGTGTCATTTCCCAAAGGATTTAGGCTCCTGTCATGCCTAAACTCCCTTTGGAAATGAGATTAAGGCTCCTAAATCAGTTAGGCATTGTGACACTGGACACAGCAATGCCTAAATACCTTTACAAATCTGGGCCTCTATTTGGAGGTTTCTGTTTGTTGCCTCTAAATTCAGATACCTCTTTATTTGTATGAATGGTCCAGGCCCTTAAGAAGTTTGGCAAAGACTGCCGTCACCTCTCATAGGGTGCCTCCATACAACAGCTGGGAGCTGTGATTCCTAGCAGGGGTAGACACATATGTATTAGCTCTGGTCAAGCTAGTTCCCTACAATTAGCAGTGTGGCCACAGTGGCAGCCATGCTGCTATTTTTAACTAGCCCTTGTCAGTCTACCTGATCGGGGAAGCACCCTCCCAGCTGCTGTGTAGACATACCCAGAGTTGGGGTGAGGAAGCCCATGGGGATACTTGACCTGTCATTGTTTGTTTGCTGTATATAGAGACACCTTATTACTGTTTCTTTGAGGATCAGCAGCATGCTCAGTTGTTTATGGAACATGAAGGAGACATGGGCCTTGCCCTGCGGGCCAATCCACGACCCTAATCCTGCAACCTGATTCATACAAGTGTTTGCTTTTGCCCCATGGAACCTCAAAAACTTCACTGGGAATCCTGGTTGGTGTGTGGATTCACTCGCTCAGTCAGACGGAAGGATGGTGGGCTCCTGGGGAAAAATGGCAAGCGTAGGGAGTTGTTTTCTCTCTCTGGTGCCCATACAATGGTCTGTGTGAAATAAATTGCCTAGTCTAGTTCCTACTCGATAGATTTCCACGTCTCAAAAAAAAAAATCAATTGTTCTTCTTTTTGACACTTGAGATTGAATGGTCAGATTTAAACTGCCTCCTCCCTCCTAAAAGTAATGCCCCTAGCTCAAGGCTGAGGCACACTGTCATCAAAATTTTGTAGCCTCATTGAACGTATTGTATCTGTATCGGTACTGACAAACTATCAGCCCTAATGATTCACACATTTATTATTTGTATTACCGCTGCACCTCAGGGCCCCTGCGCTCTCCATCATGACAGGCACTGTACAAACACAGAACCAACAGAGGGTCCTTGCTTCCTTGAGGCAATAGTTCAATGGCAGCAGTCCTGCCCTATGAGGCCCACTCGACTGCTCATCCTTCTTCATAGTGTGTTCAGCTTTCCCTCAGCTTTCTTGGGTCACTTCCTACCCCAGTCTGCCTCCCCTCTGGCCGTTGCATGGCTCCGTGGGACATCATTTCGAGCGTCTGGCCTGCATCCCCATCGTTGGTTGCTGGAGTGCCCTCCCCTCACCAGCTCGATGTTGGCTCTGCTCGGGTCCTTCTTGAGGGCTCCCAGGGCACATCCTGCTCCTTGGCTTGCTAGCCCCTGACTGAGCTGCCAGTCTGGCATTTAAAACCTGCCTCCACTCCAGGGGTGCTGGAACAATTTGTATAGTGGGGGTGCCAACAGCCATTGAACCAAACTGTAAACCCTGTACATTATGGGAACCACTTCAAGTCAGGAGTGCGGCAGCACCCCCCGCAGCCCTAGTTCCAGCACCTATGCTCCACTCTGAGCATGCTTGGCAAGACCTAGGGGTCTCTTTAGTCCATAAGAGTTTCTTAACCCTGTGATGGTGGGGGGGGGGGAACGTTGTTGCAGGGGGTTCCTGCCTAGTAAGGGGCTCATACATCCCATCACACAGCCCAAAATACTTCAAGTGCAGAATATAGGAAAAAAAAGAATTCTACAAGAGCAAACACAGGGCTTCATATTCCACAGCAGAATAGCTGTCTTGGCAGGCTTTTTCTTGTTGCTCCTCCTCATTTTAGGTTCACCTGCCCCCATCAGTTTGAAATCTAGTTATTTTTTTCCCCTTCAAAATGACACCGGCTTCTGAATCCCCTACCATTTTTTGTGGGTTCGTAATGGTTTTAAAACAGCTTGTCTTACCCTGACTTTTCGGTGGGTCTTTCACCCTGCAGCAGGAGAAATTTGACTGACTATACAGGAAAAATGATGCAACTGACTAGACACCAGATTCTGTAAAATCCAGAAGTAAGCAAAAATGGAGGAAGAAATTGAGGAAAGTACTTAATTTATTCTTCTCTCGTCGCTTTCCATTATAACAGTCTTTGATGGTACTTGTAACAGTAATAGCTAAAGAATGATTCAGTAGGAAGCATGATCATTAAGGACCAAATAGCGATAGGGTCTATTTTCTTGCCTCTCTGGCCAATTGTTTGGAAGAGGAATTTTTCAGCCCATTGCTTAGGTTGATACCTGTGAGATCTTCATACTGAATCCAATTTTATGTTATATGCTTCCATTCCCTTTCATCTGTTTGTTCCTACAAATAGTTCTTTTGGAGAAGATGTATTGGCATCTTGAAGTTTGTTTACATGTTTTCAGTGATGATATTGTGCATGCAGATTTGCCAAAGTAAGGTGTTGTCTGAATAAAAATAGTCTCTTTGTATTCGGATTGCAGAATCTTCCATCTGGGGTTTTAGTAATTAGACTTCTTGTTAATTAGATGTAATAAAGCTGTGCCTAAAGTTAATAATTTATTCAAAATTGTGACATGAGTATTTAATTTTTATAATTTAACTGTAAATAATATGATATTGCTAATATATTCAGGATGTCCATGGTTTTTCCCCTTTGCGGGTTTTAAAAATTCCTTTTCAGTCATTCATGACACTTCTGTGGTTGCTATAGTGATGTCAATTTCCTGTTTCAAATTATTACACTTCAGAGAGATACAAGGTTTTTTTAATCTCAATTTTTTCTTTTTAATTTCAATCTCAGATTTTACAGATGCTCTTGATTCAGGATGGAAATACTTATAACTTTGCCCTGTTATAGAAAACAGAATAAATATAAGGCTTTGTGCTTTCTTTTATTCATGGGGCCAATGAGAAGTCACTCTGTTTTATTGTTAATGTTACTGCATATGTTCTGTGTTATCCACAGTATGCTTTACAAATCTTACATTCTGTTTTTATATGTGTCATTTAATTATGGAATTGCAGACCGGTCACCTAGCTGACCAAATCAGCAACAACTGCATCTAACCTAATGAAACTTATACCTGTATGAAAAACAACTTGCTAAGTGGCATGAGTACAGGTTGGTCTGGTGATGTTGACAGCTAGTCTTAGAAATTGCATTGTGCCTAGCCTCCAAAAGACAGTTTAATAGAGGTGGGATCCAGAATAGAATAGCTTGTGTGGCTGTGCTACAATAAAAAGATGGAGTGATGGTTACTCCAGACAGGATCACCAGCTTATCAATCTCCCAGCCTCTCTGTATGTATGTGTAACCCTTCTGCCAGGATGAGTTGACAGCAGCAAGGGCCAGGTTCAGTACATAGGGGTTCCCTTCTCAACAATGCAATGCAAAACCGGCTCGAGCCCCCACCCAGTAACCTGGGAAAATCTTATACACACCCCTGGGCGCCTCAAAGAGACAATACTTCCCCTCTCGCAAGCACAGAGCCTCAGTGTAACAGAAATCTTTAATAGCAGCAGGTAAACGATACCAGCCTTAAATTGGGAAAACACCGCAACTAGGATCTATAAGCCAAACTGTGAGCAAGACCCACCCCAGCCAATTGGGCCGTGCCCTGTCCCTTGGGTTCTTGAGTCCAGCAACCCAAACGTCACCCAAAGTCCCCAAAAGTCCACGAACCCAAAAGTCCAGTCCCAGAGTTCAAAAGTTCATCTGCAGGGTGCTACACGCCACCCGCCTGGGCAGCAATGGGAAGGGGCAGGGGGTAAGGGGCACCTTACGTGGCGTGAAGATGATTGCCTCACCCCTCCGTGGGGCTTCACTCTGCTCCGCCAGCCGTCTCACCGGCCGCTCTGCTCCGCCAGCTGTCCCGCAAGCCGCTACCGCTGTCCCCACGAACTGTTCTGTCCCACCAACAGCGCCGCTTCACCAGCCGTCCTGCAAGCTGCTCCAACTGCAACCACGAACTGCTCCGCTCTGCCAGCAGCACCACTCATCAGCTGTCTTGCTAACTGCTCCACCAGCCACTTATCTTCAGGCTCCCCCACTACTTAACACAGTGCTCAGTGATTTCAGCTTAGTGATTTCAGCTCATAAGGCTGTTAGCACTTTAGTGATTTCAGCTTGTAGTTTAGGGGAGCCCTAGTGCTCAGTTGCACTATTAGCCCAGAGTGATTTCAATTCAGCAGTCTGAAACCAGACTCTCAAGGAACTCAACATTAGCTCTGATATTCCACAGTGGAGAGAGGCGGAGATGCTGCAATTGGTGTCTCAGACCCTCACAAGGGTCCTACACCACCAGGTAGTACGCTTAATCTTGGCCAAGAAGCAATCCCCTGTCCCCGGCCTCTCTCAATTCACTGGGCTTTGGAACCCATGTCCCTTGGCTGGCGAGTGCTGTGTAGTTAATGGCAAGTTCCCCTTTAACATGACAAAAGGCCAAGTACAGTTCCACTGGCCGTGATTTACATAAGCAGTATAACAACAGTTTATTCTTCCTGCCCCAATAACAGAAATTCCTGCCCCCAATACAGAAAACTGAGGATCCTACAGCAGCCCAAAATGCCCATTTGGGCCACTATGGTTCGTACCAGGCAGGGTGGGTGTGCCTATGCAAATTGGATCAGCCCCTGGAGTGCTTTGCCATGACTCACCACCAGATGTCAGGGTGGAGCTCATCCTGACTCTGCTTACATCTGGCACAGGACACACAGTGTTTTTATTTTCTGGGAGTCTCTTACAGATCGGGGATCAAACTCCTCAACTGATACTTCAGGTTCTGTTGCTGTAGCCATGTTGTCACATCTCATGTTCGTGCTTATCAGCTGACATATTGCATCTGGCAAGTATGGCTTTTGATGGAGTATTCCTGTCGATGCATCCATCCTAATAGACTAAAAAGCCTTGCTCTCCTCCTAGTAGTGTGCCCTGTTCATTGTCATGATTGCCTTGATCTTCTGACGACACACAATTTGGGCATGCTTTGTGATACATTTAGCCCAATGCAGCTTTGTTCAGGCATATCTATCAGTAAACACCTTCCTGTTCTGGAACAATTAATTCAAATGCTCAGCACTTGCTTTGGTAAAGCCTCGAACCACATCCCTACACCAGTATGGAGTTAAATACATTTGCAGAGTTTAAACAATAGCAAAGGGAAATTTTAAGAATAGGCAAGGGAGAAAAGAAGGGATTTGAGGAGGAGGAAAGAGAATTGCAGAGAGATAAAGGAAAGCAATTCCATATGGCAGGGGCTGCTGAGGGAGCAGCAAGGGCAAAAGACAGAGCCCAAGTCCATGAAATAAGCTGGAGAAGTGCATGAGGAGACTTAAAACCAATGAGGGCAGGTTTGGACGGGTCTTGGGATGAACGCACAATGTGGCAGCACTTCTTTGTAAAAGAGAGAAGGCAGGCAACAGCACGCAACGTGTTCTGGAGATCAGTTTCTAATTAATGTAATTCTCCTCTATGCATCCTTGGTTGGTGTGGAGGTTGTACCCCATTTTATGTCCAAATTAGGCTCTATCCAGTCTTGCTGTTGTATCTATTGACTGCTGTTTCCCTTGAGTAGCTATGTAAGGTATAGCCAGATGGGTTTTATTCTGTTATTCAATGAAGTTTCCCATATCAGTTTATCATCTTCATTTTCACTTCCACTTGCTGGCTTCTGTGACTCACTTTTCTACCCCAGCCTTTTGTTCAGTTGTGTTTTTCTCAGAGAAAATACTGCCTGAAATAGAAATGGTTAAATCTCTCTATAATAAGAGCTGGACTTTCTGCTCACTTACTCCTTCCTGGAACTAATTTAACTCCAATGCCTAATGAACACCTAGTTGAAAGGATTTTTTAAAAATTAATATTTCAGTATCATTTTCTCTCCAGCTAAGGTAAGATTTACTTGCAATAAACATCTCTGAGAACCCCAAGGAGTTCATCCAGCTAAACCAAAACAGACCAGTTCTGACATTCCTGATTGTTTGTTTCTAAACTTAAAAAGGCAGGAAAAACCTGTAAGGGTGGGGATTTAAAAAAACGGGGGTGCCAATTCAACTAAAAAAAAAAAACTTTTTCAGGTGGCTATTTGTATAGCATTTTCAGTCAATATTAGAGTTTAAAACTATGTTTGTAGCTTTCTGGGGGCAAGTGGAACTTGAAAGCCAGTCTCTCTCTCTTGCTTTGCTGAAGCCCCATGTAGCAACAAGCAGACTGCTCAGCCATCTTCATTGGTGAAGAAGATGTGGGTGACTGGTGACAGAGGGCTGACGAGTCTAATGTCTTAACTTAAAGTCATCGATGACAGCATTACTGTCCTTTTCTGTGCATTCCCTGCTGTTGACCTCTACTCTTCCTTGCCTCTATATGGGGCATTTGCTCTCCATTCCTCTGAAGTCACAGTTGGAGATAGATTAAGCTTGCCCTATTTGTTAATAGGCAATTATGTACATCAGATCCCTTAAACATTTATTTCCTTCACTGAAGGTTGTCCAAGTCCAGTTATGATCCAGTTTCTGTCCTTCGAGGGAGAATATCTACCTGGCTTTCAAAAACCAGGCCTGCAGTGTCATCTTTGTGCAGCTCTTGGTCACGTCCCCTGTCTGATTTTTTTATGATGATTATCCCTCGCTAGCAAACCCTTATTGGGAGAAGTATTCCAAAGTCAGTGGGTTAACTTGTGTGACTAAGGATTTGCAGGAAGGCCCTGTGGTATTCATGTGCAGCCGATCTTTATTGTGGGTTAGGAGACAAACCTAAACCTCATTGGGTTTAGGAGACAAAGAGATTTTTACACTGCCTCTGTGCCTCCTTTATTCTGGGGCCTTAGCACTGCCCTAAATTGTCCTTAGTTGTCTGTGGCCTCAAAAGGCCATTGTGAAAGTTGGGAATAGCTGGAGCACATCTCTTCAATTCCATCCCCTTTCCTGAGCCATACCAGCTAGACTGCAGTCTGCGGAGGGTTAGGATGGTGTAGAATTGTTAACTTTAACTCTATTCCATGCAGAGATTTACCCTGCACTGGAAAACACTTAATGGCTGGTGTTAATAGGTTCACAAACCCGGGCGCTGGTGTAGCTGGTATAAAGGGATCCTAGTGCAGTGTTGACTGTCAGGCAATAGATCTCCAGCTCTCCCTCCTGTCTTCCCCACCTTCCCCAAGTCCTATCACCTTTTGCTTTGTTAGGGTTCTTAGGACCCATCCTGAGCACATTACTCAGGTGAAATTCCCACTGACTTTTCTGGGGGTTTTGCTTCTCAGATCCATAGTTGTCTTTTACTAGGAGTATTCGTTGCTACTTTTGTTTTAAAAGCAAATGTTTTTTAAATTCATTTAGAAGTTTGTTCCCTGTAGTCTGCTGGTCAAAATGTCATCTCTTAATTACAACAGCAAAAAGATAAAATGTAAATTAAATGTTTATAGCACTTCTAGTCTCACATGGCTAAGGAACACTTTAAAAATATTCTTTATTTGTATTGCTGCAGTGCCTTTTAGCCTCTGCACCAGGACCCCATTGTGCTAGGCTATGTACAAACACAGAACAAAAAGATGGTCCCTGCTCCAAACAGCTTACAACCTAAGTATAAGACAAGAGACAACTGGTGGATGCAGACAATGAGGCAATATGGGTCAAATCCAGTATCAGTTTTGTCCCGTTACTGTCCCTTTCCCCAATGTGCGACTTCGTATACATAATGAGCCATCTCTTTCCCATTTCTGGTAGAAGAAGGAAGGGGCAAAAGGCCCCTACAGCGCAGCTTGTACAATATTTTTTTTTATTCTGATTATTATTTTTGGTTAATTATGTGGTCTTGTTGGCAGGATACAGCCTGCTCCTCAGGAAAGTCAGTTGTCATGACTATCATCAATGGATTGCTTTTTCTGTCATAGTAGACTCCTTCAGGCCACTCAGCGTCGTCTCTTTCCTGGGCTGTAAACTGGAGAACTTTGATTTCTCGGGAATAAAAGAGCTTTAGAGAATTAATATGGTATACCTTAGGTTTTAGGGTAGGGTCTGGGAATGCGATGAGGTAATTAACAGTTTCTAGGTGCCCTAACACCATAAATAGTCCTTCCTATGACACTTCCATCTTATTGGCCTGGAGCACTTTCAGGACCATGACTTGGTCACCTACTTTGAAGGAATGCTGTCTGGCATGTTTATCATACCAGGCCTTTTGCTCTTGTTGAGCATCCTGTAGGTTTTCCTGAGCAAGGGTTAGAGAGTCTTTGAGGGTGTTTTGCAGGTTGGTTACAAAGTCCAAAATGTTAGTTCCCTCCCCTCCCATTGCTGCTTTACCAACTGTAATGGCCCCTTAACTTTATGGCCATAAATGAGTTCAAAGGGTGAAAATCCCAAACTGGGCTGTGGTACAGCCCTGTAGGCAAAGAGCAACTGCTGCAACACTAGGTCCCAATCATTGGAGTGCTCATTCACGAATTTATGTATTGTGGCCCCCAAAGTCCCATCCCATTAAACTTTTTCACCAGGCTGGCCAGCACCATCTGTGGTTTGGGGCGGCGTGTGATAAATAAAGTGGGGGAATAGCTCCCTTTGATGGACACCCAGCCAGCCAGTTAGCTGTAAAATCCCTCTTGGTAGCTGTTCTTCACTTGCTTTACCTGTAAAGGGTTAAAAAGTCCCCCAGGTGGGAAAAAAAAAGTGGGCACCTGACCAAAAGAGCCAATGGGAAGGCTAGAATATTTTAAAATGGGGAAAGAAACTTTCCCTTTGTTTGCGAAAATTGAGGATGCAAAATTGAGAGCAGGTTAAAGTTGGGTTTAAAATCAGACCCTGAATACTAACCAATTTATGGTAAAAATATCTGGCTTCCTGAAAATCTCCTATTGCTCAATGCAGAGAAGACTCTGGTTGTTGTGGTATTGTTCAGACAATGCACTAGGCCCTCTGCCAAGGGATGAGTGCTGCAGATTGAGACTAATGAAAGAAATATTAATGCAGTATAGCATGTCAATTATCTTGGAAAGGTCTCCAGCAGCCATTTATCACTTAAACTTCACATCTTAAAGCCAGATACCAAATTGTGTTACATGTTTGAATAGTTCTGCCAAATTTGATCCATAATTAACTTTCATTTGTTGATAATTTGGACATGAATTTTTATTCAAGTTATGCATCTTTGTCAATTTGATGAAAATGGCTCGAATTTTAATGTTGTCTTAGATGAGTGATGTTGCTCTCCCATTTAGAATGAGCCATAGCTTCAAATAGCTGAGAGGAAGATGTACCCACAGAAGTCAGGTTTTTTGTTATTGTTCACATCGGGTCCATGTGGGCTTTTGTGACCCAAATTGTGACCACTCTCTACAGGTGAGTGATGCACAGGAGAGGTGAGCTGTTTGACTTTATAGTATATCTCTATTATCTCATCAGCATGATAGATTTTAGAAGGGTTCATCATTAGGGTAACCAGATTTCCAAAGAAAATCGGGCCAAGTCTGAAGGTAGTGTGGGGTATGATTTTGTTGAGGTGTGCACAAATGGATTATTTTGGGTATCTTGGTGGCATGGGAGAGGAGCTTGTGTCAGACACAAGAAGAGCAAGGAATCCTTGGGAGATCTTATGATAGGAAAGGGAAGGATGGTGACATGTTAAGCTTGCTGGGGCTTGGAATGAACTATCATAGGAACAAAGGACCCCCACAAACCTCACCACCTTCTGCTCCAAGTGCAAGGCACGCTTCTGTGACCTTTCCTTCTCTAACGTAAACACAGCAGCATTTATATTTAAAACTAACAACCCCCCCACAAACCTTACCAAAACAAACCACGCCCTCTGCACACATGATTCTCCCCTTGAGGAAGGGATGAGAGAGGATGAACCATACATGACAGATGTTAGTCACATAGTTTAATGAACTACTGGAAGGTGCTCAGATACTGTGGTGATGACTGAGTGCCATGTATAAACCTGCATAGAATAAACAGACTACAAGTTGGTCCTTGATACACATATGCACTTAGCCAGCCAATAGACAGTTTCACAAGCTCAGCTGGCAACTTCAGCTGGGTAATCAATAGGGGTTTCAAAAAAGGACCAAATTCTTGTATGTTGGTAACAATATGTAATGCTCTGAAGACGGGGGACCTGGTATCCAAGGAGACATGGTTGTCCTATTCATCACAGATAATTTTCATCTCAGATTGTCTTATCATAATAAACCACATTCAAAATATAGCTGATTAATAATTTCACTTATGTTTACACAGCAAATGCAAACGAATTCATGTTTATACAGCAAATGCAAATGAATTCTGTTTGAAAATCCCCAGATAGTTCCTTCTACCTTGTCCTGCATTTGATTTAATTTAACATGGATTAAATCCCATCACCACCACCACACACACCACTGCAGATGGTACACACACGGCTTAGGCATTCCTAAACCTACTTTAGGAATAGATCACTGGGCTTTGAGTCAAGAGGTTTGGGGTTTATTTCCTGTACTTCCACGACTTTGTTTTATGGCTGCGGAAGAGTCATTTGACCCTCGTGCCTCATTTCCCCCACCTTTACAATGGGCAATAGTTAAGTATCAGTATTTTTTAATACGTTCAGTGAGACTGCTCAACTGCTTAAGGTTGTTATTACTTACGTGTATTGTGGTAGTGCCTGAAGTCCTGGTCCATGACTGGGGCTTCTGAGATGCTAGGGGCTGTACAGTCTGTACTAACAAAGTTAGACACATACTTAAATGCATTGCTGAATCAGGACTTGTATTACTCTGTGATGATGCTTTAATGCAGGGGTCTCAAACACGCGGCCCGTGGGCCGCATGTGGCCCATGGAGCTCTTCCCTGCAGCCCACTGGGCTCCCCGCGCCCCCCCCATTTTTATTTATTTTTATTTTTTTTCCCCCAGGCAGTTTCCGCCGCCAGACAGCTGTTCTGGCGGCGGGAACTGCCTGGGGGTTTAAAAAATAAGGGGGGGGGGCATGGGGAGCCCAGTGGGCCGCAGGGAAGAGCTCCGCGGGCCACATGGGAAGAGTTTCGCGATTTCTGGGAGGGAGGGAGGGGGGAGGAGCGGGAAGCCGTGCGCACAGGGGAGGAGGCAGAGAAGGGGCGGGGCCTAATGGAAGGGGTGGAGTGGGGGCGGGGCCGGGGGCAGCGAGGGGGCGGTGTGGCGGGGTCAGTGATGCGGCCCTCGGGCCAACGCACTAGTCCTCATGTGGCCCTCGTGGTAATTTGAGTTTGAGACCCCTGCTTTAATGCATAAATACCCCTTTGTCTACAGTACCTGGTGTAAACATCCATAGACATTTCTGCATCTGCTTCCAGTTTTACGTTATTTCATATGCCAGTGGTTCATTAGTATGGTGTTAAGGCAAGCACTACAAGTAATATCTTAATTTGCTTTGTTTGCAACAAGTTGAGTAATTCCCTGACAATGGAGATGTGGAGGATTCTGCTTGCCTGAACAGTACTATAAATAATTCTGCTGTGTACATCCTTTTAAATGTATAACTGAAAGAAACTGTCAAACATGATTTTCATTCCTTAATGTTGTGCCTTCATCAAAACAAATTTACAGTATTGCTCACTATGTGTTATGTTTTATTTCTTTGGGATTATCTATATCTCTGTGGATCTGTTGATATCCTCCAGTTTTTAATTACTTGCTTTTATTTTAGTATCTCATCTGTTTAATGACTGTTAGAAATGCCTTTTTAGAAACTGAAACACAAAATATAATTGTCAACAGAGGACAAATATACAGGTCCTTCATTCACTTTTACATAGGGACATAGGACTGGAAGTGACCTCCTCCTTGGTCATCAAGTCCAGTCCTCTGCTATCACAGGCAAGCCCATTATATTGTTGTTATAAACTTATAAAGTTCCATCTTAAAACTAGTTGAGTTGTTTGCTCCCACTATTCGTATTGGAAGACTGTTCCATAATTTTACTCCTCTGATGGTTAGAAACTGTGATGGGGTACTCTGCCATAGAGAACAGTAGTGCCTAGTGGTCAGCCCACCCCACCACCTGGCATGGCTCTTTAGGGATCATAAGGGACCAATAGATATACATAGAGTCCTAAGGGTCCTGGGAATGAATGTTGCTTGGGGAAGGAATTCTGACACTGTACCTTTAAGGACCTGAAACCTTGCAGAGAGGGCGGGGCAAGGTGCCCCTCTGACCAATCAACTGGGAAGGAAGTGGGTGAAGGGGACCAGCATAAAAGCTGCCTCCTCCGTCACAGCAAACAGACACTGACAGAGAAGGCAGCCTGCTGAGATGTCCACCTTGACAGGCTAAGTGGAGAGGGTGCTCCATAAACAGAGCTGGCAATAGCCTAGCAGCTGACATTCCAAGGCAAGAGGCCTGAGACATAAACCACAGCTCCAGGAAGAGGCTGAAGGAAAACCCCTGCTTGAAGGAGAAGGGAGGACAGATTGCCTTAAGGCAAGAAGCCTGAGATACAACTCCGAGCCCCCGAGGGAGGGCTGAGGGGGAACTCATATCTGGAGGAGGGAGATAGCGACTGCTCTAAAAGCGAGAGATGGAGGAACTGGTCTCAGTACAAGCCATGCTTCTGGAGCGAAGGGCTGGGAGTGGTCTTTGACAAAGCACCTCCTGAGTTGGTTAAGGGGAAGCTCTGCGGAACCACAGATCCAGGCGGTGACAGCAGAGTCAGAAGACAAGCTGAAGACATTGACAAGCAGGGTGATGATAGGAGCAGCTCAGGGAAGTGGCAAAGGGGTTGAAGAAACAGTCCTTACCACCCAAAGCAGGGTTTCTGGTCTGGAAGCCAGAGGAGAGGGTGGGCCTGAGTTCATAGACCAAGAACTGTGAGCCCAGGATGGGGATTGAAGGCTGGGTTTAAAAAGACATTGGAATTTGGGTTTTCTTATTTTTTTTAGACTTCCGTGTTTTCCCTGAAAGGGGAATGAACTGAGTCGTACCCTGGCCAGAGGGCTAGGCCACATACAGTGACAAACTGTTGTGGAACCAGAACAACTGAAGGGGGTGCTAAACTGAGAGAACCCATGCAACACCACACCTGGATGCTAGGATATGCTGTTGAGGTGAGAGGTGCAACTACAGACACCTTTTATTTCCAGCCTAAATATATTTTTGGCCGGTTTATACCCATTTGTTCTCATGCTAACATTATCCTTTAGCTTAAATAGGTCTTCTTTCCTAGTGTATTTGTAGAGAGCAATCATATCCCCTCTCAGCCTTAATTTTGCTAGGCTAAAGAATCCAAGCTCTTAGTATTTTCTGGTAAGATAGGCTCTCCATACCCCCGGTCGTCCTGGTTGCTCTTCTCTGCTGCACTTGTTCCACTCAATTCATTTTTCTTTAACACGTGTGACCAGAATTGTACACAGTATTCCAGATGAGGTCTTGCCAGTGTCTTGTACCCTGGCATCAGTACTTCTCTATCTCTACTGGAAATACATTGTCTGATATATCCTAGGATTATACTTGCCTTTTTTGGAGCTGCATCACTGTGGTGGCTCATAATCATCCTGTGATCGATTAACGCATCCAGGTCTTTCTCCTCTTTTGTTGTTTCCAACTGATGACCCCCTTCCCTGACGTTATATAAAAAAATCTTATTAGACCTTGGACTTTGTACTAGAAAATTTCATCCCACCTCTATCACTCCAGTCCTCGGGGTCATCTGATTCTTATATAATAATCCGATCCTCCTCTGTATTGATGATGCCTCCCAACTTTGTGTCATCAGCACACTTCACTAACACCCTCCTACTTCTTGTGCCACGGCATTAATTAAAATATTAAATAAAAAAAAATCTGTACCAGGACAGATGCTTGAATAACTCCATTAGTAGCTTCCCGCCAGCCCAATAGTTCTCCTTTCAGTGTAACCCATTGTCATCTCCTTTTTAGCCAGTTCCTTATCCGTCTTCCAGTTCTTGTACTAATTCCCATCCTCTCCAGCTTAACTAATAATTTCTCATGTGGTACTGAGTCCAAATGCTTTACTGAAGTCCAGAGTGACTAGCTCTCCTGCGTTTCTCTTGTCTAAAAAAAAATAAAAAAATCAGTTATCAGGTTAGTCTGATCTACCTTTGGTAAACCCATGTAGCATTTATCCCATTTTCCATTTACCTCTGTCTTTAGTTTATTCTTTCCTTCAAAATTTGTAGTTGCAATATTTAACAGACTGACGGTGTTTTGTAGGCCAACGCCCTCTAGTGCAGGGGTTCTCACACTGGGGATCGGGACCCCTCAGGGGGTCACAAGGTTATTATATGGAGGGTTGCACGCTCTCAACCTCCACCCCAAACCCCGCTTTGTCTCCAGCATTTATAACGGTGTTAAATATATTAAAAAGTGTTCTTAATTTATAAGGTGGGGGGGGGCGGTGTCGCAGTCAGAGGCTTGCTATGTGAAAGGGGTCACCAGTAAAAAAGTTTGAGAGCCACTGCTCTAGTGGATAGCATCAAA
Source organism: Macrochelys suwanniensis (assembly GCA_033296515.1). NCBI lineage: Eukaryota > Metazoa > Chordata > Testudines > Chelydridae > Macrochelys > Macrochelys suwanniensis. The sequence goes on from CM065779.1 coordinate 116,306,576, forward strand.
ACCATTGTGCTGTGCCAGAGGCACTATACTGCTAATGGAGATGCCCCTTCAGCTGAAGGGGCGAGTCGAGTTCTATACTCACTCTCACCGGAGGATTGCAGGATTGCTTCCTAGAGTGATATCCATATTTCACTTTACTGCCTAAGGCAGGATCTTAGTGAGGCTTAATTATTTGTAAGAAGTTTGAGATACCAGTGTGAAAGATGCTAGAGAAGAAAAGAACTATGAATTAAAAGGCACTAATTGCAAATATCTGGCACTCTTTTCATGATGAGAAGCACCTTGCTTCATTAAGAGCCCCACTTGAACAATGGGACTACTCACAGAGTAGGTTCTACTCAGTGAGTAAGAATGGCAGGCTTTGGCCCATAGTTAGTACAGAGTACTCTGCTTAGATTTGTACTTTTATCCTTTTCTATTAACAGTAGGCCAAATTCTCCACTGGCAAAAGCAGCTGCAGTACCATAGTCCTCAATGGAACTGTAAATTTAGGTGATTATTTGCTGTATCCTACCGTGGCCATATTCTGTCCCCTCATGCATTTTTATGGCTCACATTGCTTTCTTATTGGCTTTTGTGGTATTGCCTTTTCTCACTAACAGATGGGCTCTTTAAAAAAAAAAAACAAAAACAAAAAAACAGAAACAAAGAGATTTAAATTCCAGTGTAAAGGCCAGCCTAATACTGGAGGACCCAAACAGGTTGACTGTGTCTGTTTGACTAATGGACGTCCATCCCCTCCTTTTGTTCTGAGCTTATATATATATGTGTGTGTGTGTGTGTGTGTCATTTATATACATGTGTCAATTCCAGCTGTGCACATGTTCTGTCTTTGCTTATAACCCATCATGCCTATTTCATGCAGCTTGACCAAATCTCCTCCCATTTGGTGCCAGTTTTAAGACTGAAGTTTTTGCACTAAAAGTAGCAGTACAGTGCACAGCATGAGTGGTGCATGGAAAATGTGGCTGGATTCTGTAATACTAAAGACATTCCTGTCCCAAATTACACCTGTGTCACACCATTGAATTGAGTGGCTGGAGAACTGAATTCTTCTGTTTCCATGGCCACAGAATGCTAGCAAAGTTGCTCTGAAGCTGCTGCTCTCTCACTGTGCCCAAGTGAGGGAGAAGGGTTGTTTGGCCACTGGATCTACAGAGTGGTGAATCCACCAGCTATGCTTCTGTACCCCTTTTACACGACTATGAATGGAATCTCCTCACAGCACAGTCTGGTGGGAAATTCTACTTGCATGGGCTCTCCACAGGACCACAGCATATCATCCCTCCTCTCTCTTTAGTCTTTGGGCCTTCTGTACCTGCAGGGAATGGAGGGGGACAGAGTTTTGACCTGGGCATTGATACATCCTTGTTCATTTGGTAGACCTGCTGCTGCTCTCACACTAGTCTAAATCAGGAATACACTCATGTAAAATTTGTGGTTAAGATGTTTAAAGTAGTCTAGAGGATTTAGCCAAACATCACATTGAAGTTTAAAGAGAAATGTGTGGCTAAATCCCCTGGACTGCTTTGAAAATCTCTCAGCATGAGAGAGAATCAGACTCAATTAGTATTGTAGCTTGTTGTAACCAGCAGTCCATGTCAGGTAATCCTAAATTTAGATTTAAATTAGACCATCTGGGCCCAGCTACTATACTTGTGAAACTCCACTAAGGTTAGTCTGAACGTAAACAAAGCACAATTTGGCTCACTGTTAAAAAAAAAATAAAAAAATCTAAAAGTATTTCAAAAATCCAATTTATTTATAAGGTTTTATTACTACACTCCTGAGATTGTCCTTTTTCCAATATTTCTTTTTTTAGGGGAGAAAATCAAGTCACAATGACTCTCTCCGTTATGTTATTGGCAATGGCAGCAGAATGCTTGCTTTTCTGAAGACAGTGCCTGTTAGCTTTACAGCTCACCAAAATTTGTTGTCTAACCATTTTTTGACCTAAATCAAAAAATGTAGCAGAACATTGTGTTGTGCTGACTTTTATAAAAAATCTCTAGCCCCCATTGTTGTAAATGTTCTGCACTCTCCGGCATGTAAATTAGGCAACATTTTTTGAAAGGCTTTTTAAAAGTCTTATACAGTATTTAAGATTTTACTCTGTTAGCACTTCAAAATGTTGACTGGCTGCAACAAGAGGTAAAAGACCATCACTAAAATGGATCACTATCTTGCAGTCTACAAGCGAGACTGTTACACAGTCATCTCTCTGAGTAGATGCCCATATAATTACCTTGCAGAATTCACTGTTGCAGGATATTACTAAAGTAAATAATGTAACTTTTAAGGATTATGCATTTACAGAATTCCTTCTGTAGTGTCACTATCAGACCACAGGTTTCAGGGCATCAGATGGCCTCTAACAGGATTAGGAAGAGACTTTCCATGGTACGATATCTTATTGCACAATTATCTGCATTATGGGAAGTTTACCCTTTCCTTTGGAGCATCTGGCATTGGCCTCTCAGGCTGTGCCTATACTTGGAGCTAAGAAGACATACTTGAGCTAGCTCTCATCGAGCTTGTGTGCTAAAAACAGTAGTCGGACCACAGGGTCTGGGTGTGTTCGAACTCGGAATGGCTAGCCCTTTGTGCTGCCCATGTTATCACGGCTACACTACTATTATTAGAGCACTAGCTTGGTGAAAGTCTTCTTGAGCTGGGAATTGCACCGTTAACTCCAAGTATAGCTGAAGCATCAGACTGACTACCAGGTTAGATGAACCATTAGGTATTTCCAGTAAGACTGGCTCAAGGTATTTACCAAAGGCCAGGCATTATAGTGGTAAGAATATATCAAATTTGGATGAATTTGGGAATTGTAGTCCTTTTTTTTTTTTTTTTTTTTATGCTGAACAGCTTGAACAGTATAACTATTAGCTTGGAGGACAGATGGATTTTAAACAGCTTCTTCTGAGTCACCAATGCCAAATAGTTGATAAGAAGTGATGTATTATAAATGTTTCCTTTTAAAAATTGGTAACTTGATATAGAAAAAGGAGCAGCTGTAATAGAATACATTCTCCTTTGGATGTACATGCGTAGCAACTAATGGGAGTTATCCTGGTGCATCAAGCTAGACTGTATAACTGATGATATTCATGTAACTGATGATCCTGTAACACTGGCTGAGTCTATGGGGGGAAGAGACTCTGAATAGCTAATTTCAGTTTTGCAAAAAGAATTTTTTCCTAACTGCCTGTCTTAACCCTTCATATTAAGGCAGGCTTAAAAAGAAGTCCTGAAGTTCTTTGACCTAATGAACATATGGTCATCTGCATGGGGAGGGGGAGAACATAAGATGCTGAAGTAAAATTTCTGATTTTAAAAGAATATCAGCAACTTGCATTTTGCTGTATTCCCAGCACTTACAGAAGCATGACAGTAACTTCACAGCTTATCCAATTATCTTTTACGGCTATCAAAGATCTGAAAAATGCAGACACCACCAGGTGCTGTAGGAATGTAGAAGATGGTTTACAAAAATATTCCACATGTTAAGGAAATGGGGTTAGTTTCAGAATCAATTAAACAGCTCTCCTTCTCTTCATTATATTAAAATTCACACAGGTTTCAAGAAATTGTGCCTACTGTAATAGCACTGGTGCAGATAAAATAAATTCTGATGGAAGAACTTTCCATTTAAATGCACTAATTCTTTAAGTGTAAAATGTCACTCTCCCATTGATAAGTAAAGTAAATTGGCCAAATGCATGAATGGCATAAAAAACTGGTTTTGGAAGCAATTACTACTGTCTGTGTAAGTCAGCAAAATAGTGTTTAAAGGATAATTAGCTTGAGCTTTTGGGTCCTGATTCAAAAAGGCACTAAAGCACATGCTTAAACTTAAGCAGGTACGTAACTGCTTTGCTGAATCAAGGCCTCTGTGCTGAAAGTGCAGGGTCATTCCCCGTGGATACTCATGGTTGGGTTGTTTATAAAGTGAAGACTGTACAGGAATTCTGGGTAGCTCAGTTGTATGGGCTCAGCTTCCCCTGTCAAGGGAACATGTAGCACACTGGCTAAGTGTGTGTTAACTTGTCTCCCTCTAATACCTGGCTTAGACAGGGTGAGCCTTCTATGAAGTCCAGCTAATGGAGCTGCTCTTTTTGCACACTAGAGGCCTGTACGTGTAATACAATAGGTTGCGACTTCTATTCCCAGGAAGTACTTGTTTGGGGCAGAGTGGGAAAGGGGCACCTTATATTTGTGATGAGTGTGTGCAACTCAGCTTTTAGTCTTTGAAAATCTACCCCACAGTGACAAACAAAACTCCATGCTTGTTTCAATATACCCTGTGAACGTACTGGGGCTGCTTGGCTTGGCTTTTTAAAAATTATTATTATTATTATTATTATTATATTATTATTTAATTATTTTAAGCTTATGGTTCTTTTGGATTAGAGATTTTACAGTGAAAATATCTTGTCACAAGGCCGTCTTTTTTGTCTTGATCAACCGCATTCAGTAAGAGAGTGAATCAGGAAGTCTTTTGGCCTTAGTTTCTATTGTGTTTTTTAATAATACGTGATTATCTTCTTTCTACTTCATAATGGGTTACCACCTCAGAGTCCTAATAGCTCTGTGGCAATAGCAGGATGGACCCAATGGAGAGATCTTTCTTGACTGAAAGTAAATGGTGACTCCATTCTCTCTCTCTCTCTCTCTCTCTCTCACATAAAAAGAGGCATATTTGCCGAGTTCATTTAGTTAGAGATTAATCCAAGCTCGTTGTCTGGATCTTGGATTTTGATTTAGTCCCATTATTGTACTCTGTTAAAACGGAGCTTTTAAGCTAGTGTACCGAAAGAGCTATGACCATATGTTAGGTAGGGTCGAGTGCTAGGCAGCAGTGCACAGTCCTAGAGCCCGTCTGAGCTGTTCATAGGCTTCATTTCCTCACATGCACATCTTTTATGTGTTGATCAGACTTTGCTTGTACCATCCCACCGTGTAATTGAACATGCTCCTTCCTGCTTCTGCAGGGTCTGAGCAAGTCTCTCCTTGCAACTGCTGCTCCTGGTAGCTGGAGGCCCGTAGCACCAGGCAACTAGAACCAAACCTGCAGGCAGATGGTCTCTCCTGTGCACTCAGTGCTCCCCCTGTTTGGCCCAGGCATCGTGGAGGAACAGGAGAAAGCAGCTTGACACAGGGTATGTCTACACTGAAATTAAATACCCGCAATTGGTCTGTGTCAGCTGACTTGGGCTCAGGCTCCGGGGCTGTAAAATTGCAGTGTAGACATTCGGCCTCAGCCTGGAACCTGAGCTCTAGGTCCCTGTGAGCAGGAGAGTCCCAGAGCCATCCCTGCTTGGCATTGTGCTCTGTCCCCATCTAGTGGCACCTAGGCCATCTAGAGTGTGAGGTAAGAGCTCATGCAATAGAAGCTCACACACTAAACTTCAGAGGTCCCAGGTTCAATCTGGCCTGTGGATGACTGGGGTCTATCGGTGTTGCATTTACACCAGTTTTACAGCCCTGCAGCCTGAGCCCAAGTCAGCTGACACGGGCCAGCTGCAGGTGTTTAACTGCAGTGTAGACATACCTTCAGATGCAGAGTCGTGAGAAGCAGAGATGGGACAGGGACAAGAGCCCTAGGATGGGGTGAGGAGTAGGATCAGAGAGAGGCAGACAGGAGCTGTGGAGGGAGTGAGGGGAGAATAAGAGCTGGGGTAACCTTAATTCTGGCATTTCTTAACTCTTAAGTGCTTGACTTTGCAACCTTAGCATTCTTTGAATGTAGTTTATCATTTATATCACAGTAGCACCTTGGAGCCCAAGTCAAGATCACAGTCCCATTCTATTCCATGCTGCACACACACAACAAGCTTACAATCTAAATTAACAAGACAAACTGTAGGGAAGGGCGGGAGGGGAGGAAGTACCATTAGTCCCATTTTACACATAACTCAAGTGTCTGAAAGTGTCCAACATGACAGTCTTTGGAGGATACCGGCAGACATCGGGATTCCAAAGCATTTAATTAAACTCATGCCAAGTCTCTTATCTCCAATACCAGACCCTGGTGTGAACTGCAGCACGCAACAGTATGTGGCTTTCCACTGGGCACAGGAGAGACAAGGGTGTATTCTGTCCCCAAGCCTTCTCAACATGTATGCAGATGTTATGAGACAAGCCCAGGAAGGTTTAGACAAAATGGAAGGAGCTGGGATTTCCATTGGTGGACACCGCTTATCTGACCTTGGATACGTTGATGGCATGACACCCTTTGCTCAACCACCGAAGCAATGCAGTCAATGTTGGAGTCTGTAAAAATAGTCAGTGAGGAACATGGACTATCCCTGAATATGGCAAAAACTAAATGCACACACAGTGACCTGACTAACAGAAACAAGAGGCAAGCGGACATCATGATTAACAGTCAAGTTGTAGAGGCAGCAGATGAATTCAATTATCTGGGATTGTGCAACTCAACTAAGGAGGCTGTTGAAGGAAATCTAGGAATGGCTTGCTCAGCGATGGGCTCCCTTAAGAAAGCTTGCAAAAACTGTGGCTTCTTGAAGTGTACAAAGGTTCAATTGGTGAAAAGCTTAACGTTTTCCATATGGACTTATGGATGTTAATCGTGGGAAATTAGTGCTGCTGAGAAGAAAGCCTTTGAGATGTGATGCTGGCAAAAGACACTTATGTAATTTCAGGACAGAAAAGAATGCAAATCTTACGTTAGAAATACTATTATTGGGAAGCAGACCCTATTGTCATAAATCAACAGGCACAAACATATGTACTTTGCTCACATCAGGTGTAGAAATAAGGTCGTTATAGTAGGGGATGACCAGCAAAGAGATGGATAGATGGCAGATCACTTGGAGGTCAATGCACTCCGAGCTAATAATGGATTGAGAAAGGCTTTTGAAAATTCTGTTATGTCAACAATATTCAGTTGTGAATAAAATGGATTTTTACTTACACTTGTAGAACTGAAACGCAGAGAAAGGGACTTGCCAAAGATGACAGTGGGCATCTGTGGAAAAGCTTGGAATTAAACCCAGATCTCTCAAGTGCTAGGGCAGCATCTTAACCACAAGGTCAACCCTTTTTCTCTTCTTAACCCTCGCCTTGCCTTGCCTCTACCCACCCTCTGCACAGCCTCCTGGAATCCTGGCTGCACCCCCTAACTTGCACAACTGAACAGTGCCAGTTCTGCTGCCAGGGAATCTTCCAGAGCTATTGGGTGAGGTGTTATCCCTAAATGTTTGTTCTCTGATGGAACCAATGCATGCTGTCAGCTGTGATAGATTTCAAGCTAGATCAACTGTGTTTCGAGGACGGGGGAGGAGAGGAATGCAGCAGATTAAGGTCTTTAAGCAGTCAAAATTTAAATCTTAAATTACCAATTGCATGGCTGACCGGAAAAGAAAATGTGGGGAGAAAAAAAGAGCCTGTAAACATGATGATTAAGTGATCCTATTCGGAGTAAATTATAGCATTCCTGAATGAAAGCTTTCTCTTTAACAGAGAAATCATTAAATGTTAAACTCACACTATTATTTGCATTTCACTGGAAAGACTCGCATGTGCAGAAATATCCATTTTAATTAGTGCTTGAAAAGAAGTCTCTCATACAGAGCCATGCCTGGTAGGTATTTTTATACTCCGTGAACTCATTTTATATTATGATGATTTCCTCTAATTTTTAATTAACATGTCTAAGTTAGACTTGAGGAAAATGATCAGTGTTTCATTAACTGGCTCACACTTGGAGATCTATGCAAACCTAATTGATATGGTTGCTACAGGGTACTTTGTCAAAATGAGCCATTCTGCCATTACCTTTCTTTCCCTTTCCTTTCATTCATATAAATGTGAATAAGAGGCAAACTGCAGTATCTTATTTTTTAGACTCTTAAGTGACAGGACATTAATATATTACTACTAATAATAGGTTACATTTCCATATAGCTTTTCATTCAAAAGGATCCAAAGCACACTTGACTATGCATATAGATCACTCATCCATCACTAATGTTCAGTGGCTATTCCACACACAGAACAATACGCAACAGCGCTTAGGAGGGGAAGTGAAAGTGTTTCTCGCTGTCACTCTGTGGGAAAATTGCATAGGCTAAAATGTAGGCATTCAGTTAGAATATGCCTGCTAGACCCTACCAAACCCACTCCCCACTCACCTCTTAATTTACAATATTATGATCAAAAGTGGTCAGAACCTTAGTTCTACTCTTGTGATCATAACAGTATTGTACAGTAGAACCTCAAATATACCAACACCAGAGGTATGGACTTAGTGGTAAACCGGACACTCTGTGGAACCGGAAGTCCTCAATCAGGCGTTGGCGCAGACCAAAAAAAAAAGCAAATACTGTACTGCCTCGGGGCTTTAGTGCTGGGGCTCATGGCTTCAGCCACAGGGGGTTGGGACTGCAGCTGTGGGGAAAGGGGGGGTTCAGGGCTCCAGGTGGGCTCGGGGTTTTTGACCCTCAGGAGCGCCAGGGCTCAGGGCTTTACACCAGGGGGGCGTGTTGGGGCTTGGGGCTTCAGCCCCGTGACTCCGTTTCTGGCTTCAGCCCTGTGGGGGACACCGGAGCCCCGGGCTTTAGCTAGAAGGTGAGCACCAGTTTCAACCCCAGCACTCCCCCATGTAATTAAAGCCCCAGGCCCTGGCACACACCCCTCCCTTGAAGCCAAGAGTGGAGCTGTGGGGAGCCCCAAGCCCCGGCGCCCCCCATGAGGCTGAAACTGGGAGCGGAGCCGCGGGGCTGAAGCCCTGAGTCCCAGTGCTCCCCCGCAGTCTAAAGTACTGAGCCCCCGGTGTTCCTGTGGGCCAGAAGCCCTGAGCCCCCTGCCAAGAGCCCAGGCGCCGTGAGGGTCAGAAGCCCCAACTCCCCCTCCCCCTGCTTGGAGCCCTAATCCTCCCCCACTCTGCGCCTGCAGCCCCAATCCCCCATGTGGTTGAAGTTACGGACTTCAGAGTTACAGAACACATCAGAGTTATGGACAGCCTCCATTCCTAAGGTGTCTGTAACCCTGAGGCTCTACTGTATATCTGAAAATTGGATTGTATATCTGAAAGATGACGCCATCCTGGGAAAATGGGTTCAGGTGTTTGAAGGCAATGTCCCTAGTGGGTGGAACACTGGACTGGGATTCAGGAGACCCAGCTCTGCCACTGACCTCTCTTGGGTGATCTCGGGCAAGTCACTTCACCTCCCTGTGCCTCCATGTCCCCATCTCTAAAATGAGGATAATGATACTGACCTTTGTAAAGTGCTTTGAGATCTACTGATGAGAAGTGATCTATAAAAGCAAGGTATTGCTGTTATTTTAATAAATGGATACATTCATAACGGCTAAGTGGGTGGGGGTTAAGCTCTTACATTAGGGCAGTGGTTCTCAACTGTGGTCCACCACTTCTTCAGGGAAAGCCCCTGGCGCGCCAGGCTGCTTTGTTGACCTGCTGCATCCGCAGGTTTGGCCGGTTGCGGCTCCCACTGGCCGCGGTTCGCCGCTCTAGGCCAATGGGGGCTGCGGGATGTGGCACGGGCCGAGGGATGTGCTGTCCGCCGTGTCCCGCAGCCCCCTTTGGCCTGGAGCGGCGAACAGCGGCCAGTGGGAGCCGTGACTGGCCGAACCTGTGGATGCGGCAGGTCAACAAACCGGCCCGGCGCGCCAGGCGCTTTCCCTGAAGAAGTGGTGGACCACAGTTGAGAACCACCACATTAGGGTTTTTTAAATCCATAAACTGGTAAATAGGTGCAGATCTGAGGACACAAAATATATAAAAAATCATGATGAAAATTGAACCCAACAATACTCTATATGCAAAGCGTGTACTATGTCATGAAAGTGAATTAGATATTGTAGAGTCAATGATCGGAAGCAAAGGGTGGTTACACTGGAGATGCTGTCCTCTCTGGACTCACCATACTGCAGTGAAAACCTGGGTCTCTACTGTTTGCTTATAGTGTAAAAAATCCAAGTTATTGCAGTAGTTGTAGTGTTGATATGTTACAAACGTTGCAAATATGGTTTTATAAGCCATTATTAAAGGATAGTACATTTTTGATGTTTCTTTACACTTCACTTATAAAATATTTTGTTGCTACATCTTTCGTGGTGTGGTGTAAAAAGTCAAAACTAAGCATTTTTAAATTCAAAATATCATGCCGGCTTCTTGAAGGCTAAACCTAGGAGCAACCGTAGGGATTTTGTACAAAATATAATGAAATAATGTAGGAACAACCTTGGCCCTCTGGTACATAGTGAGAATAATAAGAACTTTCATTTCTTTAAAGCATCTTTCATCTTGAAAGATCCGAAAATATTTTATAGTCCTTTCATATATATGTCACTCAACCAGCACTGAAATGGAGCCACTGGTGGGAAGCAAGCCCACCAGGAAGCAAAATGTTAATTTTCTCAAACCTTGTCATCCTCCTGCATTAGTTGGTTTCAGGAGAGAAACTATTTTATCTGCAGGTTCACTTAACACCTATATTTGTTTCCTTGACATGTATGAAGTCACTGTGGGTTTAGACATAGAACAAATTAATTTATTTAGGTGATGTGATCATTATTTGCTAGGAGGACTTTAATACAGCATCATAAAGCACAACACTAGAGTTAAGGTTCCATTAGCAATTCCTTCAGAAAGATCTTCTTTCATGGGTTTGGAATTTGGTTTTAAAATTTTGGGATAAGCGAACTCTAGCCAGAAATGGTTATTTTTATTTAATGACTTTTTATTGCTGTTTTTCTTTTACTTAAAATACGATTTTTTAAAGCAGCACAAAGGTGGTTCTTTTGAAACATGCTGTCCTAGAGTCCCACCAGTCCCTCTACATTTTCCCATTTACTTTGCTTCAAGACCTCACATGATAACAGACTTGCCCATCCAGATGAGTCGGATGAGATACTCTCCATGATCTGTCAATGGGAAACAGTCAGCAGAGTCACTGCAGAGCAATATGGTGACTAATAATTTAAGATCCAGAGGAGTGGATCTATTATATTGTGTAGGAATGAATAGACCCTTCTTACAAAAATTAATGGTGCTATTTGAAAGCTTTAATTTTAAATAGCCACAATCAAATTTTATTCTAACACCTTGCTATTACTCATGGGATTTAAACCGTTTCATAAAACAATGAATTGGATATGCAATTAGTAAATGTGGCAGTTTTTGTGCATATCAGTAAGTTGCACACAGCCCTGGATGGACCTTTAACGTCTGTTACATTGGGGACAGGGAACGTAGAACACAACAACGTGGCTATCACCAAATACCATGATATATTAAAGTTCCTTCTAGTCAGTGACTGTGGATTTGGAGATTCAGCGCTCCCAATGTTATTAACAGAAAGGAGACCATCTATGGCCAGAATAGAAAACCTAAACAGCCTGATTCATTTCCAACAATTGAAGTTGGACCAGGCCCAAAGAACTGAACTATGGTTTGGGACTTTATTTTACCTTGCCTGGCTGATGCATTTGCCCACTAGCTTAGACTAGCTCTTATAATATCTTGTCCATGGAAAGTTTCCATTGCTCATATGGAATTTTGAAGGCTCCCATATTTTTCCCCATTATAAACCTTTGGCTGCTTTTAGCTCCCATGTTGCAGCCATTCTTTATCTCACCCGGGAGTGGACTGCAATCTTGAAGCCTCTCATTTTCATGACTTAGTTGGTCAGTGTGATTGTTGATGAGTGACATGGCTTGCCCCTTCTTCCCTAGGGATGGAACATTCTAGATAGCATTTGTCATACTTTTAACAATTTAAGGGGAAAAAGCTGTCATTTGAGTTAAATTGCTGTCTGCAGAGACAAAAAAGACCTTTCACCCTCTCTAGGCCCAGGGCGGCCTTTAATAAGTAGGAAACATGATTTCTTTCCCTGGTAAATGCAGAATCAGTGTCTTTTAAATTGAATGGATTTCTGCAGCTAGAGGATGGATCTCTGAACTGAGCGGCCTGTAAATACAGACCTGAAATCAGGTTTTTATGTGTTGAATTCTAAATACCTCCTGGTCTTACACTCACATTAAAAGCCTTCTTACTGCTTTAAGAGTGCTCTTTCATTCAGGAGATACGAGTTCTTTTATTTCTATAAAATTCAAAGCTATACTGTGTTAAGTAACTAAGCTTGTTCTTGCACACGGTATTCGCTCCTTTCAAATCTTCAAAGGAAATTTTCAGTCATTTTGATGCATGTGCTCCTGTAGTAATCATAAAGGCATTTTTGCTACATGTGTAGAACTGTTTGAAAACCAGATTAAAGCAGAGCTGAGTTAGAACAGTTATTTCGCCATTTGTGAGGTTGGTGTGCCTAGGGGAGACTCCATTCATTTCCTAGGAGGAGGGTGGTTCAAGAAATCTCAGGGAAAATTGGGAAGAAAGAAGAGGAGAAAAAGCATCTGTGTTCCATTATTTGTATAGGACAGGGCTAAACCATCAAAAGTTACTGGTTATTCTTCATTTGTTGTGTCCACTGTGGAAACGATCCATCTGAAGAAAACTCCAGCAAGCTGCCTTGTGTGGAGGAATAAATGGACTATTTTCTCCCAATATTTTTCCAACAAAGAACTCGTGTCCCCCTCCTAGTCCTCGGTCTCAGAAAATACTGACTTTTTGGAGATCTCAGCACTCTTTCTGTGCTAAGGAGAGGAATGCAGAGTTTGAGAAACTCTGAATTAGAACAATATCTCTTTAGTTTGGTTTATGGAACTTATATATTACTTTGCATGTAACTTGCTTAAAACGTCAAATGTAGGTCACTAAAATTTGACACTCTGATATTATATGTAGGCTAGCTAAATAAGGAGCCTGATTATTTTCAGAGATGTTCATTGGAGCTTGGATATGGATTTAAGTGTCTAACTCAGGCACATATGTTTGAAAATCTTGGCCTAAATGACTTGTCTCTCCCAGGCTGCATGAAAGATCTGAGAATGGAAACCAGGACACAACATGACTCCGTCTTGGGATTCAGCTACTAACTACTAGACCATCCATATTGCCTTAAGGTGACTAGATATTTTAGCTAACTAGTTGTGTCCATTCTGGACACCTCTTCCTATAAGACCTTGATTCTGCTTTCCGACACCAGGATGTGCATTGCCACCTATCATGTGAAATCAGCTGTAGAATTTGTGGCAGCGTCACAAGATTTACAAGATTTGTATTGATGCACCCTTAATTTTAGGAGACAGGAGTGCAGCCCTAAAGATATATATACTTGAATTTTCAATCATAATGAGCAAAGAATATATTTCTCTTGAAGTGTTAACACTAAAGAAATTGGACATTATTCTAGGCATGTGAATTTTTTTTATATCTGTAGTCTTGACAGAACTTTTGCAAAATATAAGATTTTAGTTTTGGTGTGGATGAAATTTTCTTGTTTAGATTCATGTCTGTGGAGCTGAGATCATTTCTAGTGGTCTATCTCCATCCATCTTCTCTGGTATTAGTTACAACAGTCTCGTATCTAGCAATGAATGTTTGTTGAGTAGATTGACCTTCAGAAGCAAATTTATAGGTCTATCGTCAGGGTACAACAACATATATCATTAAATTGAATTAGCTCTCACCTGGCTTCTGTAGGGTATGCTTAGAGGTCCCTTGTGAACTGCAATGTCATTAAGTCACAAACTATAAAGTTCTGTGTTTATTTTAAAAATATAGCATTGGTTGCATTTGCTGCATGTAAGACACATCAAATCTTGGAGTCCTTTGGGAATTTTTGAGTTTTGTCAGCAATGATTTCTTTTTGCTTTTAAAGAACTTTTTCAGGGTCAGATTCACTTTTAACCTTTTCAGATTTCCTTCATCTTCCAGGCTGCTAGTTGTGGCTTTGTTTAGATTTCCTTTAACTTCAGTGGACTTTGGATCAGGCTCAAAATAAATGCTTGGGGAGGTAGGAGGAAAAAAGCCCACCCATGTAATAGTAATAACCATTGAATTAAAGTGCATTTATGCTTCTTGGGCCACTTCACCTGTAATATGTCCACTCCTCCATCTATGGCAGGACTACAGCTACTACTCCAAACCTTTGGCTGTTTGGAGGTGCTCACTTTTGTTGTTGTTTTTATAGCAACTTGATTTAAAGCAAAAAAACATTTCTCTGCTCCCCCCACTCACCTCCCACCCCCCCAAAAAGAGTTAATTGGCTTGAGGCCAAGGATGGGTAGTGTTTCGTCCTGCACCAGTGACGTGTTAAGGTGCCGTACCTCATAAACACTGTAGGATTAAAACTTGGTGGGCCCAGTGCTGCATAAATCAGAAATAACTCCATTAAAGTCAGTGGTGTAGAACTGAAGTGAGAACAGAATTGGGTCTGAGAGGTTTGTGCTCTTTGAAAAGGAGAGTGCTAGCTTCTCAGTGGGGGACATAGTTGTTTTCTTCTCCTGGCAGATCCTGAAGATCAGAATTCTAAACTTGTCTCATTTTTATATATATCTCTATCTCTCTATCTATATATATATATATCCCTGCTCTGCCTGCCACTGACCTCCTGTGTTGCCCAGTCTCTTTGGGTATGTCTACACTGCAGTTAGTCACCCGTGGCTGGCCTATTCCAGGCCTATCACCCGTGACTTGGGCTCGCGGGGCTCAGGTTAAGGGGCTGTTTAATTGCTGCATAGATGTTCCGGTTTGAGCTGCATGTGGAGCTCTTGGACCCTCCCACCTTGCAAGGTCATAGAGCCCAGGCTTCAGCCCGAACCTGAACATCTGCACCACAATTAAACTGCCCCTTAGCCTGAGCCCTGTGGGTCCGAGTCAGCTGGCACAGGCCAGCCGTGGGTGTCTAATTGCAGTGTAGAGATACCCTTTGTGACTCAACCCCATTTTACAAATGGTAATGAAGAGCACTGCCCTGCTTCACAGGGGTGTTAAGGGGGAGTACATTAAAGATTGTGAGATGCTCAGATTCTGTGATAATGGGCCATGTATGTATCAGAACTATTCTAGAACATTTGTTTCCGAGAGGCTATAAGTTAGTTTTATTTTTTCTCTTCTGCTGTGCTCTGTGCTATTAGACCAGCGCATCGACCTTTACAGACAAAGGGATGAAAATGAATAGTCGCAATAATATTTTTAAAAGCTTTCTAAAATATTTCTAAAATAATTTTGGGCACTTTTGGGAAGAGACCAAGTATGTAAAATGTCAGGCCCAATGGGAATAGCTCCATTAAGAGGCTTATTTGAAACTGCATTGCAGCCTTAATGATAGCCTGGCAAATGCTGAAATACAAGAGACTGCCTCCAAAAAGTTTCTTTCAATCTTAATTCTTTATTATAGTGAAATATGTATATGATTAACCAAGGCCTGGCATCCTTTTCTGCTTGTATCTCCTTGATCTGGAGGTCAGTTTGAAAAATACATTGGAGCTTTAAAATTGGAACTTGTGAATATCTTGAAACTTGGCTTTAAGATATGCAATTGCACTAAAATACTGGAAAGTGGCTGAGATAGAATGTAGTCTCTGTGTGACAGAACATAGTTGGTAACTATCCAAACAGCATAACACCTCAGTGAATGTGGACATATCTCCTCTCAGATTTGGTGTGATTCCACTTAATTATGGTGACTCTGGATTGTTAAAGTAACTGACATTTAGGACAGGGAGGGGTGAGGTTAAGTATGAGGGAAGACTGAAGGTAGCCAAAAAACTCTGTACTTGCAGATTAGACAACTTCAGGTTCGGCTTTGGATCTGAATGTAGAGACCTCTCCAGTGCTCCCCTGGCCCTTTCCAATGTTTTCTCTGATGTATTTGGCTGCTAGCCAGTTTTTGCAAATGCTCCCAAGCCCTTTCTAATACTTTTCTGGCCCATTTGCATGATCCCTCAGTCCTCCTACACCCTTTCCAATGATATAGATACTTGATTTCAGCTGCTTCAGAAATAATGCAGAAAGTTAAATGTACTTTGCACCTCCCAAAGGGGCTGGTGCTGATCTCTTATACCAGTTAAGCTCCATTAACTTCACTGGAGTTAGTCCTAATTTTTCTTGCTGCAAGCAAGATCAGAGTGGCCCAAAGTGGATAGAGACTCTCAGAAGCTGAGCCCTAGCATATCCTTTCACATGCCTGAACAGGAGCAGAGTATCAGCACTCCTTCAGAAATGAAACCAATTTTTTTAAACCAAGGAAATATTATGGAACAGTGAAGGAAATGGAAGGTTAAAATGAAATAAAGAAAGTAGGAGACGGCAAGGAAGGAGGACAGTCAACTCAGACCGTTTCTGTAGTGTTCAGTTATTTGGCTAGGCATTCTCCAAGGCTTTGCTTTCCAGACCAGACTTCCAGACCAGTATCCTAGTCGGTCTATCTAATATATTTATATGGCTCCCATTGCCATAGTACCTGAGCACCTCAGAGTTTCTCATGTAGTTATCCTTTCAACACCCTTATGAAAGGCATCATGGCCTACTGGATAGAACATTGGACTGGGACTCAAACCCTGGGTTCTGTTCCCGTCTCTGCCACTGACTTGGGTGTCCCTGGGCAAGTCACTTCACCTCTCTGTGCCTCAGTTTCCTCATCCATATAATGGGGGAAATGATACTGAGCTTCTTTTGTAAAATGATTTGAGATCCACTGAAGAAAATTGCTGTATAAGAGCTAGGCATTTTAATTGTCCCTTTCTAAAAGGTCATATGCTATTCTAGTAGGTTTTCACATCTGTAAAACACCAAATTCAGGTAATAGCAGCAGCAGCCCCCTGGAGGTGCAAAGTACTAAATAATTTTCCCATTTCAAGATTAATGAGATTAAAGATTGAAGCATTGATCCTGCATTAGGATCAGCTAGTAAAAGCACCGGCAGCCTCAGTGGGCTTGAGGAGTCACGTTAACTAATATGATGTTAAATGTAATTTTGTAGTCAGAGTGTGTGTGTGTGGGGGGGGAACAAGTCATGATTAACCCCAGGTCAACTGGTCATGATGATTAACTCTGATTCTGGTGATAGATAAGCAGCTGTGCAGGGAAATATGGATGTATTTGCCAATATATCTAAATCAGATGAGCATTCTTCCCAGGTTACAGTATCCTCTGTAAATGTTTCCATATGTCCTGCATTATGTTACTTTTCAAAACTAAGATTCTAACCATAATATAATATAATATAATTCATTATAATTAATATATAAAAGACCTTTGCTTGCTTTAAAGAGGATTCAGTGACCCAGACCCAAAATGTATTTAAATTTTCCTAATGTTACGTTGTACTGTTGGGTGGTTCAGTCACATGACTGGGAGTAATAGGGAACTCGCAACATAGGATTCTATCTTTGGTAAACTGTGTCTACAAACAATCGATGTTCAAGGTACGTGATAAGCTTCAATATTGGGCTATTGGAGTATCTAGGGAAGAGTAAAAGCAATTGTAAATACAAATGTAAAACATCAGTTTTGCTAGATGATCTTGAATTTTTATTGGGAATGAGAGAGTGTTTTAACAATGGTTTAGCCTCTGTAGAGACACTCAGTCCATTTGGGAATACATTCTTTGATATACAAAAATAGATGGTCTCCTAATTCAAAACTTTGTTTTACTACAATCAAGCCAGATGCTATGTTAAAAAATAATGTTTGGGATCAAGAGGAAAAAGAAAAAAATCGCACTTCATGCTTTGGAAATTTATTCTCTTAAACCTACTTCTAGAGACACTTCCTCAAGAACTTGTAATGCTACAACAAATATGTAAACGTCTAAAAAGCATTTACAGGTTGCTTGGAAAAAGGAAATTTTAGTGTATTTGATATTTTCATACCATCTAAGGCAATATTTTGATCTCTTTGGACCAGAATGGAAAGCTGAGTAGGGTAGACAGTTAAAATTAGGACAGTTTAAAACAAAGGGCTAATGCCCAAACTCTATTGTGGGTTAATTCTAAGGGTTTGTCTCTATGGGGACATTCAGGAAAATTAAACTGAATTAACTAAAGGTATGATTTGGAAGTGGATTAGTTAAAGCACATTAAATTCCAGTGTGGTTGCTGTTATTCAGAATTAAAGTTGGCTTAATTTGGTTTATTTTAATTAATTTCCAAATTCACTTAATTCACAGTGAATTAAGATAAACCAAATTCACTTCCAAAGTGAATTAAGCCAGCAGCTGGCATGCGGGGCAAGCCTGGGACTCGGGAGGAAAAGCGGAGCAGTGAAGCCTCGGGGGAGGGGGAAGAGGCAGAGGCGGGGCCGCCCAGCTTGCCTTCACCACCTCCCCCTCCCCCAAGGTGCCTCTGCTCTGCTTCCCCCTCCCTCCTAGGCTTGCTGCGCACCAAACAGATGCGCGTGGGGCAAGCCTGGGAGGGAGGAAAAGTGGAGCGGCGGAGCCTCGGGGGCAGAGGTGGGGCTGCCCAGCTCGCCTTTGCCCCCTCCCCTGAGGTGCCTCCGCTCCGCTTTCCCCCCACTCACTCCCAGGCTTGCCCCGTGCGCCAGCTCTTTGGTGTGGGGCATGCCTCGGAGGGAGGAAAAGCGGAGCGTCGGAGCCTCAGAGGAGGCGGAGGCGGGGCCGCCCAGCTCAAGTGGTGCGCGGCAAGCCTGGGAGGGAGGAAAAATGGAGCAGCGGCGCCTTCGGAGGCGGAGCGGAGGTGAGCTGGGTGGGAGGGGGGAGGGGGGGCGGCAGGGAGCTGCTGGTGGGTGCTCTGCTTCTCTCCCTGGTATGGGGGGAGGGGAAATGCAGCGCGCCCAGGGGAGGAGGCGGGGATTTGGGGAAGGGGTGGAACGGGGGCGGGCGGGGGTTAGGAGGGAACCCCTTGTTAAAATGTTGGCAGCTCATCGCTGGTGTAAGCTTTTCTAACCTTGATCCATGTCATGTGACAAGCTGGGGCCAGAGAATAAAGAGCATTTTCTTACCACCACTCCTGTGTTGGTTAGGTTAGTTCTCATTGGACAGCATAGAGACCATTGAACGCATTATGTACCTCCATGATGCTCTGTCCTGAGCCAAATCTTGCACATTATCGGATAGGATGCTTGTGAGGATCAGGGATCTGATGCCATCCAGACATTGTGTTGTAGGTGTTTAGTTCCTGTGTGCCACACCCTTATTACATGGTGTCAGAAGAAACTGAATCTTTGGTAAAAGTGGAGCAAATGAAGCCACCTGAATCCCACAGACAGGAAGGGAACCTGGCAAACTGGAGACTGTGGTTGCTGCTTTTCCAGATGTTCCAGGAAGCAAGTGGTATTGCAGAGAAATCAGGAGGGTCAAATATTCCATATAGCTCCTTTGGCCACATGAAGCAGACTTGAGAACAAGAAGCAAATGTGTAATCAGAAAGCCACTGAGGTACAGTGTAGGATTGCCAGGTGTCCAGTTTTCAACCAGAAAGTCTGGTTGAAAGGAGACCTGTACAGTGTCTGGTCACATGTACTGACCAAACACCAAAAGTCCAGTTACCACGGGTGGAGGGGCCAAGGAAGGAGGCGTTGGGTCGTCAACCCATGCCAGCTCCTGCTCAGCTGAGACCACCTCCTACCTACATCTCTTGGGCAGGCAGGCTCCCATCCTAGTCCTGGAGCAGAGGGAGCCCAGTGGGAGAGAGGTGGACAGGATCAAGCAAGGAGGAAGCGGGGCGGGGAGAGCGTGATGGGGGCAGGGCCTTCGGGGAAGAGGTGGGGCAGGGGTCGGGCCTCGGGGGAAGAGGTAGGGAGGGTGGAAGTTTCGGCTCTCCTGCTGTAGTGTCCGCTTTTCAGAAATTAGAAAATTGGCAGCCCTGTAACGGTGATGGCTGGAACCGACAGATGTCCAGTAATGGAGGGTACTGGACATCTGTTGATACCCGACTGTCCTGATATTTCTATTTGTTCCTACTTTTGGCTAATATTTTTTTATTTGCATTTCCTTTTTTTGTAAAGTTTCATGGCTCTTGTTTTGGCAGTCTCAGGCACAATGACGGTGGGGTTAATGATGCCAATTGTGGGGAACTTGGGAGAAGAAAGACCAGGAAGAAATGAGACTTATGAGTAGGTGTGTGGAGGGAAGAGAGGCGGGGTGTTTCCTGGGAACACTTGGCCAGGAACACCCCACAAGCCATGGCACACATTCCTAGGCATGGCCCTTTGCAATGCCATGGTAATTGCCTCTTTCTCTGAGCCAGTCCCAGGATTCTGGGGGATGTCTGAGGTAAAATGGTTGCAAGTGGCTAAACAGGTTGAACTAATTTAATTAAAATAGAGAACCTGTTTAGCCTAATTCTCCTCTATCCCTGTTTAATAAAATTATTTGGCATTACCCATGATTTAATATAATATAATAATATAATCTTGAGAAGAATCAGGCCCTATTTCTTCATTGCCTTTGCGCCTCAAATCTCTGCTCAGAGGCAGCTTTATCACTCACTAGGGCAGCAGCACATACAAATATTTGGCTACTATCCAACCTGCAAAATGCTTTATAATTAAAAAGTCCCACTGAAATGAAATGTCTGCACAGTAAATCAAGGACCCGCTCTTCTAAATGAGATGTGGAATTCCTAAGGTCCAAACAGACTTACCTCTAGAATCTTCTAAAGAGATTCCTGTAAATGTTTGGATTCATTAATTAATTATCTGAGATCAAATGTAACTGTGGTTGGTAGGATATTTGTTTAAGGAACATGAAAAGATGACTGCAATAAAGAGGATTACATTGAAGGATGATTGTAGAATAGATGACCCATGTTTTTTCAGATGCTGGGATGAAATGCTTTGGTATAACTGAAATGGCTGTCAGCCACTCTGACAACCTATGCCTCAGTGCTTTTAGATTGCTGGATGTCTGTTAATGCTGTATAAGGGCCCAAAGATGGCTGTGGCTTTGTCTAGCCACTAAGTCATTTTTCATAACTTCATTTCTGATGCTGTGTAGGGTGTCTTCATTTTTAAATAATTTACCAGCCCCATTGAAGAAGACAACATTGACATATATTCATCAGTGCTATAACTCACTATTTGTGGATCAGAGTTGAACTGCAGAATGGGTACCTCAGTGAGGCATTCCTTTACTACAGATGACTGCTGCAGAATACAATTTACAATTACTCTGGATGAATGGTTGTCAGATATGCTCTGTACACTGGCTTTCTGATTAGGTGAATTGCTGACAGTCAGCAAAGTGGTGGGTACACTGGAGTCTCTTGTTTGAACCTTTCCATTTGAAAGCCCTGTATTCTGAAGAAGGATTTGACAATGCTGTGTGACAGGCTTTGTCTATTTGGGCGGGGGCGGGGTGTGTGTGTGTCTTGGAGTGTTATCCATAAGGGTTAAGAGAAAAGGGCACAGCTGAGCTATTTAAAAAAATCACAGCCTAGTGAGCTTTTCTATATGTGATATCCGGGCAGCCTAATTAAAAAATAAAGTTTCTTGCTTGATCTTGGCAGATGATGACTCCATGATACATTGCAGTGTCATTGAGAATCGGCAGTAATTTTAAAATTACATGTATGGGATGCACAGGGATACAAAGTGTTGGTTTAATACAATTAAGATTCATTGCTGTGGTTAGGCAAGTGTAATGAAACACAAAGTAATATTCTGTATTACTTTATATCTTCTAATTATCTTTCCTCTGGTCTGATGGGCCAAAATTATATTCTCAGGGTCCATAAAAATCCTCTGGGTAGATTTCTGTGATCTGAACAAACACCTATTGGTTGAAGAGAGGCTGGCCCAAATAGTTTCCCTTAATAAGCTGAGCTAATGGGCGCTTGTATCTGATAGTGAAGTTTCCTCCTTCTCCCTACCCAGACTGAATTGCCAGTAAATGTGTAGTAAGATACTAGCAACAGAATAAATAGCTGGTGTGATTGGAACATGCCTGGAGCTGGAGCCAGGAGTTTGTGCAGTAAATCGCTCTCTTGATGGTTAGTTTCCTGAGGAGACTTGGGTCATGATTCTCTCTTGATTTTATGAGTCATGTTGTAACCTATTAGAACTAAACAGTTTGTTTTGTTTTTAAATTATACTCTCTTTTTAAAGATGCCTCCTTGTTTTTATGTTTCTATATCAAACACCAACAAAATGCAATAGAACAGAATGGCCTTTAGATTGTGCAGTCTTTAAACAATGTGAAAGCTTTAATATATTTTAGCAAATTAAGATCTGATTCTACAGTTTTTTGCACCAGTATAAATCCAGAAGTAACTCTAGTGAATTCAGAAGTATTACACCACGGAATGAGATCCAAACTGTCTCAATTTTGCATAGCGCCCTGTACATTTATGACACTACGTAAATAATGCAAATGGCCTGGAATTGTAGTCTTCGTTCACTCATAATCTCCAGGGTACAGCAAGGTACATTTTGAAATGTTGCATAAATACTGTAGCAACATACTAATTACCTCAATAATCAACCCAAATGGCTAAAATTTGTGTTTGCAAAAGATTTCATCTGTTAGGAACAAAGCTAGTGATAGCTAAATAAAAGCATGCTCCAAACTGTTGGAGACAACTGATGTTGACCCTGCATTAACCAAGCTAACAGCTGTGCAAGGAACCAGAGGTTCTTCCAATTTTACCTCTGGAGGGTTGCCATGGTAACTGGGGCAAGAAGAACTAATATGGACTGGCAGTGAGTGAAAGGAAATTTTATTTAAGTGATCTAAATCTAAAATGTAACAGCCAGCACCATGCAAGAGATGTGAACTAGCACTTCACCCTATTTGGCTAATGAGTTTGTCTTACTTTGCAAATAGATTGTGAGATAACAAAACATATTTCTTGTTACTGCTGGTTTTCTCTCTAGCCTGAAGACCTTATTTTTCAATGGGATTTAATCTGTGTGTAAATTATTATTTTTTTTTTTTTTGAGTATTGGTAACGTGGGCGAGTAACACAGACAGCACAGTGCTCTCTTGGAAAACAGCCACCTCTTCTAGAAAAGTAATAAGATGACATATTTCGGTGCTTGTTTTTGGTCTTGCACAGAAGACCAAAGCGCCTCTTTCTGGATGAGATCCAGTAACGTTGTTTAACGCTTTGGATAAGATAAATTCGTGTCCATAGAATCCAAGACAGCTGCATTGTAAATTAGGGCTGGGGACGAACTCAGCTCTCCCTGCTCTCTCCAACGGTTCAGGAAACTAGTCTATTAATATCCAGATCAGAACAGCTCTGAAAATGCTCTATTGTTGTTTTTTTATTTTAGCTCATATATCTGTATTTATTTATTGCTCTCGCTCTCTCTGTAGGTGATTCTGATCCTTACCAAATATTACCATACTGACATGGGGAAGGTGCTGGAGAGCTCTTTGTGGAGGTAAGTACTCAACCTTTTTCTTGTTGCTATGCTGACCAAAGTAGGACTGCTTCTTGCTTCCTTTTATCTTTTGAGGTTTCCTAATGGGTTGAATTGCTGACTCTGTGCCAGATATAGGGTTGCCCAGACTTGCATCTCTTTTATGGACTGTGGTTGAGTGAAGAAGAACTTGAAAGGGGATTAACAGTTTGTGCAGTGGAAATAAACAACATTAGAGGATAAGGTATCTTTCTGAGGCCACATTTTAAAGAAAAACGGAATTCTAATTGTAAGCTGGCGTCAGGACCCAATTCTCCTCCTCCTCCTCCTTTTTTTAAAAAAACTCCCAGAACCTTAGAAGTTTTGCACCAAAGTTAAGGGTACTTAATGTCGTCATTATTTTAATTGCTAGTAGCTTTTGCTGTTCAGCTATGTATTTAGGTTAGTAAATTATCTGTAGGCGTGGTGTATCTTTCTGGTTGCAACTTGGAGCCTATCTAGGTTGTGTTGCATCTTCTGATGTTTGGAAACTTGTAGTATTTCAAGTATAACTTTTAACATAATTTTTCATTTAATCAAGATTTACCAATGACTTTGTCAACTTTGTCTCTTGCGTGAGTCCATGCTCACACTCTGACATGTGCACACATGGAGGGAGGAATAGCTCAGTGGTTGGAGCATTGGCCTGCTAAACCCAGGGTTGTGAGTTCAATCCTTGAGGGGGCTATTTGGGGATCTGGGGCAAAAATTCAGGGTTGGTCCTGCTTTGAGCAGGGGGTTGGACTAGATGACCACCTAAGGTCCCTTCCAACCCTGATATTCTATGATTGAGACTTTTTTAGGGTTTCAGATACAGATACGGAACCAGTAAAATTCTCTGTTACACCAGTACAACCCCATTGATCAAGATCAATATTTTCCTTTTTAAGGACACCAGCGGCAGATGCAGGGTCATTAATTTTCCATGCTGTTTTTCTGCCAAAGTGCTGGGTTTTTTTCCAAGTGAACTATTGTCAAATATCCAGTTGAAGTGATGGATGCACTTTAATGTGTGTATTTAAAAAAAAACATACTTCCTATTGGAAAATCTTTCATATAAGTGCTTTGGTACTGAATAACAAGCCACATTCAAAGTCATGGAAATATGTTTGTCCTTTGTTTCTAGATATACTTTGTACGCTCTGCTGTTCCATCCACCAAGATGGGTTTTCAACAGAATACTCATGTCGTATGCATAGATCACATGCATTTTAAATATAGAAGTGTTTCCTGTATTACTGATAATCAGGGACCCTAGAAATCCATTTGTCACGGAAAAACATTGAATTTGTGTTTTTACAGAGAATATTTAGTTTTTACACGTTGTGAAAAAATAAACACATATATTAACAAAATTTTACTGAAAGTATCAGTGTCACTTATTCAGTGTGCACAATCTCCCCCTCTTGTGGTTTATTTTTGAATGTGCTTTAAATTTACATAGCTAAACATTCTCCAATAAACTGCTTCCGGTGTATAGAGGTTACTCAACAGTGTATAGGGGTTCGTGTTTTAAAGCATCTCAAATTTCACTTTTAAGACTAACTCAGAAAGTGAGTAATGTTAATATAAAAGCAATTTTTGCTTTTTTGTGTGTGCATTTAAATGCCCCCCCCACCCCGAAAATATAGAATACAGACATAGAATTATTTGGTACATGTAAGAAATGCAAATTGCAATTCTATTAATTTTATTTTATTATAATGATTGATGGCACTGGTAGGCTTTGAACTTGCTTAAAAATGGTAAATATATCAATAAAACACTGTGTTCAACTGATACCTATATATATATATTATGGCTAGGGAAACTAAAGTTCAGCATTTCATTTTAATTGCAAAAAAACATGGATTTTTATGTTTCTTTTTTAATCACAGATTTTTGTTTTTTTATCATGGAAAATTAGGACCCCTGCTGATAATGTAGGAACAATATTATTTTTAATCTCTAGCTGGAGACATTTTCCTGAGCCTTACTAGATAACTAAATAGTCAACACAAGCAATGTGGGAAGAAAACATAAAATTTCTAGGAATGTGAATTTCTGACACAGCCTGAGGACTTTGGTTCCAGAAATCTGCAACCAGAGTATATAGTATCTTCATTAGGGACAGGTATGGAACCCAGATTGTTGCAAACTCTCTAACCACATGGAGCAGTCCTCACCCTATGTAGCTCACAGGGAAGCCACAATTGCTGTCCTTGAACTCAAGGGAGTGCTGGCCTTGCTCCTTATATGTGGTCTCACAGGTCCGCAGCACCCCAAAAGGAGTCCAGAGAAGGCAAGATCTATGGTCTGGCCTGGCTCCACACCCACTTGTGAAGTAGGCTGGTTGTGCTGGTTGGAGGAGGAGTCTGCGTCCTCTTAATCTGCCCAGGTTTCCCATACAGTGGAGTAGCCCTGCACCACCCAATATTTGTGCCAGTGGCTAAAGAACACAGTCTGCCCCAACCTCTTGCTCCAATACGCTACATATTGCATAAGGGTAAATAGTACCTCTTTGCTTCAGACCTGGTATGTGATAACTAGCACCTCTGAATGTGAAAACTGAAGAATGTGAGCCTGATCTGGCCATCTTCTGCAGAGTGGCCTTGGTTCCCACGGACCCCTAGTGGGAGTTGAGGGCACTCAGCATCTTTCAGGGTTGGCCCTTTAAGGGCTATGACAGTTAATTGGAATTTCCATTTAAAACTCCCAACTTGTGGGATGGGTAATTTTTCTTTTTAGAGAATACAACCAAATAAAAATTGGGATTAGAGCTGGGTGAATTTTTTTGGTTGATTTATTTACTTTCAGAAAAATGAAGAAACTATTTGCAAATTCAGGTTGAAATTGGCAAATCATTTTTTTGCCAGCAATGTTTTGGCAATTTTTTTTTTTTTTTTAAAGTCAAAATTGTTTGGACACTTTTTAAACCACACATTTCAAGTCTCATTGGGCTTGTGAATCTGCAGTGTACCAGCAATCCCACACTCCGGGATTTTCACCTGCGCTATAGCAGTGTCCATCTGGGACGTTACTGTGTGGCAAGCTTGCATACTGTAGAGTCACACCCTGGCTTGCCACACAGTAACTTGCCATGTAGACAAGCCCTTAATTAGATTTTTTTTTTTAAAGTGCATCCTCCTGCTTGAAAACATAATAAAAGGAAATGAAAACCCCCAAAACTTCAGTTTTGGTTTGACCCGAATTTTTTTTTTTCCAGATTTTTCGGTGTAGCACTGAATTGAAAAATCAATTATTCAGATAGTCCTAAAATTGCATAACCACATGTTGTCTTCCTGTTATATACTGTTGGCCCATGTAATGTATGTGGTATGTGTCTAGTTTGCTAACTGTAATTCAGTATAATCATAGAAATGTGGGACTGGAAAGGACCTCAGTAGCTTACCTCTGTTCCCGCACTGAGGCAGGACTAAGTATTATCGGGACATCCCTGACAGGTGTTTGTTCAACCTGTTCTTAACAACCTCCAAAGATGGAGATTCCACAACCTTCCTAGGTAATTTGTTCTAGTGCTTAACTACCCTTACGGTTAGTTAGGATTTTTTTCCTAAAGTCTAACCTAAATCTCCCTTGCTGCCATTTAAGCCCTTCTTAAGCTATTAGTTCTTGTCCTGTCCTCAGTGGATAAGAACAACAATATATCACCCTCCTTTTTATCACAACATTGTACATACTTGAAGATTGTTATCTTGTCCCCCTCTCAGTCTTCTCTTCTCCAGACTAAACTCATTTTTTGCAATATTTCCTAGTAGATCATGCTTTGTAAACCTTTAATAATTATTTTGCTCTCTGCTGGATATTATCCAATTTCTCCACATCTTTCCCAAAATGTGGTGCCCACAACTGGATGCAATACTACAGGTGAAGCCTTATCAGTGCTGAGTAGAGTGGAAGAATTACTTCTTATATCTTGCTTACAACACTTCTAAAACGTCCTGGAATAATGTTTGCTTTTTTTTGCAACAGTATTACATGTTATAGTGGATTACAAATTAACTCATGTTTAGTTTGTGATCCACTGTAATCCCCCAATGCTTTTCTGCAGTACTCCTTCCTAGGCAGTCATTTCCCATTATATATTTGTTCAAGTACTTGTTCCTTCCCAAGTGGAGTACATTGCATTTGTCCGTATTAAATTTCATTTTATTTATTTCAGACCATTTATCCAGATTGTCAAAATCATTTTGAATTCTAATCCTGTCCTCCAAAGTGCATGCATCCTCTCCCAGCTTGGTATCATCTATGCCATTATCCAGATCATTTATGAATAGAAGCAGATCCCTATGGGACCCCACTTTATATGCTCTTCCAGCTTGACTGTGAACCATTGATAAATACTCTCTGAGTAAGTTTATCTATCAGACAAGACTCTTTCAAAATTACCCATTGGGACCCTGCACTTTCAACATAAATAAACATTAAACATGCTTTAGATCAGGGGTCTCAAACACGCAGCCCGCATGCGGCCCGTGGAGTTATTTCCTGCGGCCCGCCATAGGTGCCGACTCCACTGGCAGCCAATCTCCAAACATTACTGAGTGTTTATATTTTATTAAAACCCCTCTTTCCATTATAGTTTTTAAGAAGTTAATACATTGACTTTTAATAGAATACTATATTACTCTGAATTTTTTTAATTTTTGACTATACTTTTGTATCATTGTATGAAAAGGTTTCAGTGATGTGGCCCTCAGGCCAATTTACTAGTTCTCATGTGGCCCTCATGGTGATTTGAGTTTGAGATCCCTGCTTTAGATAATGCTGTTATTTAAGACAATTGCTTTAGGTCTGATTCTGCGCTGAATAATCATGTAAATGAGGTGTAACTACACTGAAACCAGTGGAGTTATATCATCATAAAACTGGTGTGAGAAGAAATCAGGCCTTTCCCTCTGCTTTCATGCAATGGATTTACGAGATAGTTTGCCTTTTAAAACCAGAATGAAGCACCCCATGAGGAAAATGCTTAGAAGTAGCCTTAGAAAGAGTTGACTGTTGATTTAACAATCAACTTATGTTTCTGGAATGCAGCTGAAATAGGAGCTTGGAGCATGAGTTTGAAACTGGAACTGAACATTGTGGTTCTGACATAACTCCTGTTTACAGAAAAGTAGATTTAGGAAGTGAATATACTCAGATTGTAGCATGTATTAAGATTACAAAACTACCTAAGGATCCAAAGAGAATAAGAATAGCATTTAGAATAAATCCTGTTTCTCTTGAAAGCTTTATGTTTTGAACTGTGTGCAAAAACCAAGCAAATTAGTAAACGATGAATCATAGCATAATAGAATACTGAACAGTTGTACTTTCTCTATATAGTTATTTCAAGATAGCTGGTATAAATTGACATATCTCCATTGACTTTCAATGGAAGGTACATCAGATTACATAAATTGATGACCTGCCCCAGTGTATTTCTATGTAAAATGCCTATTTTATTAAAGATTTTTTGTTTTGCTCTTTACACTTCTATTTGCATCAGAAGAACAAATACACAATAAAACAGATGTGGAAAAAAATCAGAGACTTTTGGTTATGGGGGAAAGCCATTCATTTCTGCAAGGTTTGTATGTTCTAATGGGAATTAATGCTGTCAGTTATTTCCTGAATGAGCCCAGTATTTGTCTCTCTCTCAATTGTCTTCCAGGCTAGAACAATCCCACACATTTATTGTTCTCCATATGGGGGCAAAAAAGGTACTTTAAATTCTGTAGGTAAAGGTATTGTAGCACTGTGGCTGCTATTACAGTAGAGTCATAGGGTTTTCCCCAAAGCCCTGTAGAATCCTAGATCTAAAACTAGGCTACTGAAAATGTGGCTTTTTAGCTTAATGAAGTCTCTATTAGATGCATAGCAAAACAGCTCTTTGTTATTCTTAGTGCAGCTCATGTACAGGGTCTGTTTCTGATCTTGAACACTATGGATTTAGTTGAATTCATCCTGTTTTTCAACAGTGTAAAAGAGATCAGAATCAGTAAAATTATGCTAATTACACAAAATGGAAGCCACAGAGATGAGGATATCTACCTCCAGGCTTGAGTCCTCTGGCCCAGATAATTACATCTAGGCAATCAACCTCGTTTCCAATTAATAGCATGTTGTTTCATGTTACTCTTGTGCCCGTAAGAGGCGCCAGTCTCTTTCGCTTTGTACGCTAGTGCCATCCCTTCCCTGAAAGCCTCTCCTGATTTTTAATTTACTTACGTGTTACTTTAAAAGGAACACTTTCAGTTGCTTTTTTGGATAAGTTTCACTCTTTTTGATGAAGACCTTCAGACCGTTTCCCTACATCCTTTACCAAAATCCTCACTAAAATCTGGCTCCAGACACTATTTAGAGAATTCCTTTATTTAGGACCAAATTGTGATCATTTGGAGTTGTGTGATTAACTCTGATCAGTGTATTCTGAATCTTTAATGCAGATTTGTCCCACTTATCAGGCCACCAGACAGTGTTGTCCTTCTGCTGAGAAGTAGCAGGTGTCATGACCTTGCAGGTCAGCTGTCCGTTGGAGGAGAAATCGCTGACACAGCCTGGGTGTATGCTTCGTGTAACTTGTTTAATTGAGGGCAAGTCTACTCTGCAAAATGAAGTCGACCTATATTACACTGACGTACAGCCACCACAGTAATTAAATTGCTTTTGCATGTCCACACTGCGCTCCTTGTGTCAGCGGTGCACAGTAATTATCATAATAAAAAAAAATCATCAGGAGCGCTTGCATTGATTTAACTGTCAGTGTGGGGCATTGTGGGATGGCATCTGAAAGCCAGCAACAGTTAGCTGATGTCAGCAAGGCAGTGTCTACACTGACACTGCGTTGACGTAAGTGCTATGCCTCTCATGGAGGTAGAGTTATTAAGTTGGTGTAGTGGGCGAGTTACGTCAGTGGGAGCTACATTTTAGTGTAAACGGTTACAGAGTTAGGTTGACATAAGCTGCCTTACGTGGACCTAACTCTGTAGTGTTGACCATAGGTGGGCAAATTACGGCCCGCAGGATAGCCCCCGGCCCCTCGCCTGCTATCCTCCCTCCCCCGCAGCCTCAGCTCGCCGTGCTGCCAGCGCTCTGGGCGGCAGGGCTGCAAGCTCCTGCCGGGCAGTGCAGCGGTGTGGCTGGCTCCGGCCGGGCCAGACATGCTGCTCTGAGCAGCATGGTAAGGGGGGCCAGGGAGCGGGGGGATTGGATAAGAGGCAGGGGGTCCCGGGGGGGGGCAGTCAGGGGACAGGGAGCAGGCGGCAGTTGGATGGGGTGGAGGTTTGGTGGGGGGCGGCCAGGGGATGGGGAACGGGGTGGGGGAGGTTGGATAGGCGTGGGAGTCCCGGGGGGCCTGTCAGGGGGCGAGAGTGTGGATGGGGGTCGGGACAGTTAAGGGACAGGGAGTAGGGGAGGTTGGATGAGGGTGGGGGGTCCTGGGAGGGGGAGGTCACACACACATCACATAGGCTTGGTGTACACCTAAATTTAGGTCAAACTACCTACATTGCTCAGGCCTGTGGAAAAACTGTGCACCTTGTGCAACTTAGTTACGTCAACCTAATCTCCACCATAGACGCAGCTAGGTCAGTGGAAGACTTCTTCCATCCACCTACCTTTGGCCTCTTGAGGGGGTGGATTTACTACAGAGATGGGAAAAACCCCTTCCACCGCTGTAGTAAGTGTCTACACTACAGTGCTACAGCATCATAGCTGCAGCTGTGTTGCTTGTAGGATGTGTAGTGTAGACATACCCTTATTAACTTTCTCTCTGCCAGTGAATCAGGGGGCTTGGAGAGGCTCAGTGGCAGAGTTGAAAAGGGGTGGTGTCTGTTCTCTGTGCCATTGTAGTAGCAATAGGAGCTTGGAGAGGGGAAGGAGACAGGAGATGGAATCAAATATTCCAGATCTGACAGAAAGGAAAATAGCAGTTTGAGGCAGGGTTAGACTGGGATTCATACAATAACCAGAGACCCTGATTTTGCATCTGGATCTATATAGGCTGACCCCTGTACCCATGAAGAACCCTGTAGGTAACTTCAGTCTGCCCATGTGGGTCAGATTGTAGGATTGGATGCCTACATTTCAGTCGGCTGCAAAGTCTAATAGTTGAGTAATAAGCTAGTGAGATAATGGTACTTGGTAATCAAAGTGCTAACAACCCTGCTACATCAGTGGTATTAGCTAGTTCCATTGATGAAATAGAAACACAAATCATCATGGAAGCATGTAAGTAGAGCTAGGAAACTCCAGGGTTATTTGTGTTGTCAGATTTGCGTCTGCTGCTATATTGTTTGTTTACTTAGTAGTTATTGATCTTAGAACTGAGATAAATTTATCTACTTATTTGGCTGAAAGCAAGCAAGGTAGATCGGCAGAGGCACCTTGGTTTCCTCTCTGAACATAACTTGTCCTCAGTGATGAGCATCAGTTATTTTAAGCTAAGATGATTGTTCGTAAAATTCTTATTCAAAAGCGTTTTAATGAAAGCGCAGTTAACCCCTGGGGATATGAGGCACAGGTCGTTTTAGCCACCTTAACTTAAATAAATGCAAAAATGTATTAAACTAATCAAGGGCCAGAACTTCAGAGGTGCCCAACTTGTGCTGGTAAAGGATACGTGTGTGTGGGCATACCAGTCACATAGACTAAGGGACGGGTGTCATTCACCACAGAAGGTCCACCTTAGGGGCTATGTGGGACTTAAATCAGACACCGAGCAAAATTTATCCTAAGTGCACAGTTTTGTACACAAAATAGATCAATTTATGCGCAAGCAGATATCTGTATTTACTTTTGATGCATGAGAATCTGTGTGCTTATATACATGCATATATTTTATGTCTGCAACTTTGGGCACCTATATTTGAAATTTAGGACCAGTTATTCTATTGCTTATTTTAAATAAGCAACACCTAGGAAATTCATACTCACACTTAGCACTTGTCTTCAGAAATGAACTAATTAGTCGTCATAACACTTCTTGGAAATAGGCAAGTAAATATTATCTTTATTTTACAAATGGGATAATTGAGATGTTCGGTGACCTGCTGAAAGTTACACAGTAACCCAGAAGCATACATGGCCACAGTTGGAATTGGTACAGACCACTAGACAACACTCTATCTCTGAGATGGATTCAACTTTTCCCTGCTTAACTTGTTATAGATGATGAATAATAGATGATGATGATTACTAATAAAGTTTTAATTGCATAATTATCAGGCTGTAATGATATGGTAGTGCTAACACCATTCACCATGTAATTTCCATTGTTCCCAGTGGCATTATCATGTAGTTAATGCCTTGCTACAACAAAATATCCTGCATTTTTTATGTTAACTATACTGTTTAACTCCTCTTAGTGTTTTATGATGAACTCAACTTTTGTCAATTCTCAGAGCAGTGCATGATTTTACCCAATCTACCTGCTGTCATTGAGGCATGGCTGAATGACAGTTCAGAAAGGTCACTTCCTTAGGAGAGGCAGCTGCTTCTTTACACTCTCTCTCTCTCTCTCTCTCTCTCTCTCTCTGTCTTGATTGTAGGCTGTCATAGTTAATATCCTCTTCAGAGAGAACCTTGTTTGTTTAGGCACAATTCTGAAAAGTGCCAATTCCCAACAGCTCTAGACACTTAGACAACTATACAAAAGTAGGACTACATTACAAAATAAAATGTCTTCGTTCCCACATATCACCCAGCAAAATAAGCTCTCCATGCATCTCTCATGTCCTTCAGACAATAATTTCTAGCAAAATCTTGGGAAAACTGATACACCCTACAAAGTGCTCAGTATTTCAACAAATTCAGGAGGGAGGATCCCTCACAGAAATTACTCTGCCACCTTTAAAATCATGGTGCTTTTAATTCAAGCACATCCACTGATTTTAACTGCAGTGGTATCTCGCACAGAGACAAACTAGTTAGTTATCTAGCTTCCAAACCATTTAGGGCTTTATAGGAGAAAAACTATACATAAACTCCTGGAAACTAATAAAAAGAAACTTGATGGTAAGTAATAAAAAAAACCAAGTGTAGACTCTGGAGTAATATTTTCTCCATTTGAAGTTCAACCTAATATGTGCGCAGCTGTATTCCACACTAACTTGTATTAGATGGTCTTAAATTGCAGTTCTGCTCTGAATAGTGACTTTGTAGGAATAGGCTTAGGGGGATGGGGGGAATCCAGTTACTGATTTGCTTACTTTCTGAGGAGGGAAAAAACAAAGTATTTCTAATTACTGTACTAGCCCAGAAAACTCAGCTTGGGATCTGACGTCAAACTGAGGTTTTCTCTGGGTAGTTCATCATTGCCAGTTAATAAAGATTCCGTAAATGAAAGCTGTCCACATTTACATCTGTACAACTCAATTTTTCTCAAATTGTGCCCTCAGTTGCACCTGTGCCTTCATGAGATGATTTTGGAGACAGTTGAGTTGCAAACATGGCCCTGCAGTTGGAACTTAGTCAACAATTGTATATGATTTCACATAACAACATTTCATTGAACTCAGTGTGATTTGTTCATGTTACAAATACTCTGCCATGGATGGTACTACAATGGATGGTGCAGCACAATTTCCATTTACTTAATTTTATTTTCAGGCATTTAAAATGTTTGGCTGATAAATTACACTCGGGAATTTAACATGCCCATTCTTGGCGCATGAGCAAGATTTTATTTTAGGGAACCTTCAGATAGGCAAATATGTGCTGAAATGTGTAGAAGATAAAGGCAATGAGGACAACACACTATTCTGACAGTCTTAACTTTTGCATATCCATGATACAAAATAGATACTTTATATACTCTAGCATGAGGCAATTCCAATGATCCACAGTGCCAAAAGGCTGTCAGTGGTTCCCGTACAATAGAGGCCCTTATACTACAAAGGCTTAAGCAAGTGCTTGACTTAAGTGGGACTACTCATAGTATGTAAGGGTAAGCAATGCATAAGTCTTTGCAAGTTCACGGCCTGTGAATGCAGTCTTACTTATTGTAAGCTACCAGGGGCAGAGACTGTCTTTTTTTTGTTCTGTGTTTGTACAGTGCCTAGCACAATGGGGTTTTGGCCTGTGACTGGGGCTCCTAGATGTTACTGCAATATAAATAATATAATGTAATCTATTGTATATTTTGATTTATAATATATAAAAAAATAACTACTATGCATGACAGTAGTTTACATAAAGTCATAGGCAGTTTTTTAAAATTAAAATTACCCATAATGTCTAATCCACTTTGAAGCACCTGTTTGCGAAACACTTATTTTAAAACTGAGAGTCTTTGGGTCTATAACCATAAAGTAACCCAAGAAGTGGACATTTTGTTTTATTAATTATCTGTATGACTTTTAAATGGCTATTTTTTCTTAACTATAATTTGATAAATATGTAGTCAAAGAACATAAGAAACAAATGATAAGTTGTGGACTGAGTACCCAGCTGTCATTTCCAATTTGATACCATTTAAAATAGTTAAGGTATAAATCCTTAACACAAGGGTCTATTTTTAACAATATAAAGCCTATCTACCGTATACAGATGCTAAAAGGCGCGGGTGTAATAAACAAAGCCTTGTTAAATACATAACCTTGGGGCACAGAAATGTTATTTCTTTAGGTTAATGTTTTGTTTTTGTTTTCTGTTTCTGGTTGAAGAATTTAATCATAGCAGGAATACATTGCTTTTGAATCTATTATTACTTCTAAGATACAGTATTTATTTAAACTGATAATCCCATTTCATTTTTTAATTCACTGAGATTTATTCACATACGATTCTGATTCCTTTAACAGGAACAGGTTTGTTGAAGTTTTATTATAGGCACAGGATGTGAGGGAACTGCAGCATCTCTATTTAGTATTTGCCTTGAATGAGTTCCATATTTTGTGGGCTGCTTGGCTCTGGCTATTGGAAATATACAGTCTTTCATCTCCACTACTAGGTCACTTGTTTAAAGCCAGCTCAAGTCAGTAGTAGCTGAAAATTCTTGTCCTCTCTTGGCTCTTTCATGGTCTCAGTCCAGTCTCTAATATGTTATCTACATCACAAAAACTATTGCCCCAACTAAACTGGCATCTTTCTTGGAAGCCTCATAATGGAGGCCAGAGATGAGCATGGAGCTACAACTACCTTCCTGAGCCCTAGTGATTTTTCCTGCAACTCATGGCTAAAGCATGTGTATGGGATGGAGAATCTTGTATTGGCACTGCCAGTGATACACCTAATCTCTGACCAAACTGAGAACTTGAATCTCCAGGGCTTTCATTTTGGCATGTTTCCGCAACAATAAATTCACAGTAAAACGACCTATAGTGTGTTAGCTAACTGGGAGTAGGACCGTGTTGTGTTGTGTTGCAGTCCATTAACTGTGGAACCCAAGCTTTCACTGTCAAGAGAGTTGATAAATACTATTTCTCTTAAGTGCCTTTTCCTATTCCATTCCAGGAGGAGGAATAAAGAAGGCGCCATGTATGAGGAAGCTAGTCAGATTGTTTAACACATTTTTGGAAGGCGCCATGGTGATGGACAAGTTATAAGAATCTGAATGGAATAGTAATAATCAAACTGCTGAGAAATGGTGAGCTCATGGCTTACAGGAGGCTATGTAATCTAGAGAATAGGGCATTGGACCGTGAATAGGAAGATCTATGTTCTATTCCTGGCTCAGCCTCTGACCTACTGTGTAACTTGGGCAAATCACTTCATCTTTCTGCACCTGTTTCCTCTCCGCCTCCTTTGTCTTATCTGGTTAGACCGTAAGCTCTTTGAAAAAGGACTCTTTCGATGTTTGGTAAAGTGCCTCACACAGTAGGACCCCAATCCCTGTCGGGGCCTCTAGATGCTACTGTAATTAGAAATGTGTAAAGTTCAGTTATGGTAGTATTCTGTCTCCCTACAGCTCTTGACAGAAGGCTGAAGGAATAGTGAGTCCATCAGATGACACTGACATACAGTGAGCATCATCTGAAAATGCTTATCCCACTCTTTGCTACAAGACAGCTGTTGTCTGCACCGGCAGGCAGTAACATATAGTGAGTCTTCTCAGCTGTTTGCAAATGCTGTCATGCAAAGGGGTTCACCCCTCTTGCTTCTCTGAGTATTCGGCTTCTTGTGTCCCTTATGTGGTGGGTGGCATCCTCATAGCTTTGCTTAGTCCTGCAGTACGTGCAGAGTCTGTTCTAGTGAATCCACTGCTAACCAACTGCAAATTAATTTGGTTGTTGGGGCTGAATGAATGAACAGCTGTGTAGTTAATTATGCAGAATGGTATAGAAAAATGTAGTGCTAATGTTTTATACCCTTATTATCCCTGCAGTATGGAATATATTTTTCAACATGACAATGGCTAAGGCAATATTTCCCACATAATTTATTTATTACAGACACCGTGTGGTATGCAGCTTTCTCTGCCTTAATTCTGGCAGAAAGGAGGGGTTTAGAATACTGAAACCTCAATGCAACCCTCTTTTTAATTCATCTGTAATTGAGGTCGGGGAAGAGGGGGAGGAATGCAGTGGATAAATTCATCATGTAGAAAGATCTAAATATGCTGATTTGTCTTGCTGCTTTGTGGTGCAGCAGATGTATCAATGGATGGTCCCACCTTCACCTCCCTGCCTCCTCTCATTGAACGGTTGACTATTCACTCCATCATTCCAAGCTGCTTTTCTACCCTCTTCTGTTTTATTTCTGTTCCATCTCCTCCCACTTGTCTCATGCAGAGCACTTTTGAACCACCATGAATAAGGTAGCAAGAACGTATTCTCTCCATTTCCTCAAGTCACTGTTTCTCCCTCTTTTTTAGTTGTCTTTTTCATGGTGCTGTCTTTCATTGCATCTTCTCCTTAACCCCCAAACCTATTTGTCAAGGGCTGATTGTCATCGGAGAAGCTGCTTCTGAGAGAGAGAGCAAGCTCAGCTCCTCAAAGGTATTTAGGTACCTAACTCTAATTGAAATCAATAGGAATTAGGTGCTTAACTGCTTTTGAGAATCTGGGTCCAAATCCTTATCAAAGAGGTGCATTAAGATCCAAACATGTCATGTGCCAGCTCCGTCCAGTTTCCTTTGAGAAGATGTTCTATAGCAGCTGCCTTGCTACTGACTGTGCTCTTTCCCACAAAGCCCCAAACCTGGACTTGTCTAGTAACAGCCTCCCTGAAGTAGCCTTGGCAGGTCATGGAAAAGATTGGTGGTCTCTGAGTTTATCTGGTCCTAGCCTGGTAGATTAGAAACTGAATTTTGAATTCAACTCAGAAAAAATATGTAGCCAGTGATTAATGTGTTCATGCCCGTTGTGTTGTTTAGTAGAAGAGCAGCCATATTAAATTTGTCTGGCATATACCTTAATCACCAAGTAGATATCGCTTCCCTTCATGGGGGCGTAATCCAAATCACAGCCTGTCCCTTTCCGAACAGAAATCGCATCACCCGTGAAATACAACTCTGGGAAAAGAGCAGAAGCAAGGGTGATAAGCAATGGAGAGCTCATTGTGCAGTAGTGGTACATGTCATTGAGTAAAGAACTTTGTTACAATACAAAAAATTCAAATCTGTCAACCTTTTATATCAAGTTGTGTAGACCATGTCTTCTGGTAAGCATAAAGGAAAAGGTGGTGAGGTTCTGTTTTTCCTCAGAATGTAGATAAAATGTTACAGGATAAGTGGGTGTGAAGTCATCCTCTAACACTTAATCTAGGGTAACAGTGGATATCACAAATTTTTCAGGAAGAAATGATTATGAATTTTACTCTCCAAGTATTTGAATATTGTTATCACTTTTTTTATCTTCATTTTTACCATATATTATCTTCTATTAATTCTGTAATGTAGCTTTGGGATACACTTTGCATGGAAAAATGCAGTCACAAATAAAACTGTGCTGTACTAAAGTATGCTGACCCAAGGTCTGAGATTTCCTTTTCTCTCCATGAAGTTTCCATCCTAAATGTAGGTCTCCCAGATTTTAATAGTATTTTAACTTGCCTTTTGTCTGACTCACCTTATAAACCAGAATAATAGTCATTTTTGTTATACCTCAGGTTTTAAAATAAACCAAACTGAAATTCACTTATTGGTTTGGTGCCAATTCCAGGTGAGCTTCATTTAACCTCTGAGCACCTTTTTGGCACAGTTAGCAGCAGCTTATTTGGGAGCCTTTCATGCAAGAGGACCAGATTTAATTCCCTGTTCAAAGTGGTCTTCTAATTAAATCCTCATGGATGGTAAAATATTGTGCTGCACCGCTGGGGGCAGTGCATCCACGCACGGTGGAGAAGATTAAGATGAAAAAGCCCATTCCTCGGCATTTTAGATGGCTTCAGGAGAATTTATGAACCTTCCAATGTTCCAGTGTAGAAAGCTTGCCAAGAAGCACATTTAAATAAAATTAAACAAGAAGAGAAAGTTAATTATTTAAAGATCAGAAAAGTGTGTTGTGTACAGTAAGTTTTTCTTTGTTCAAATTACTGCGCTGTCGGAATGGTTTAAAATCAAGAAGCTCTTAACTGCTTGCCTACAATGTAGAATAAAGTGCAAAAATATGAGGAAATTAATTTGACTGTTCAAGAGAGATCAGTCTTAATAGATTTCTGCAACACGGACAAAAAAAGCTAGGAAATTCTAGAATTCCAGCCTTTCACTTGCACTATTATGTGAAACGCAGATGGTTGGGTTTCCAAAGAGCATATATTAATAATCACACTCTAAATTTATTTAGCACCTTCCATCTGATGATCTGCAGGTGCTTTACAAATAACAATGCTCTTCTAGTGTAAATAAATACACAAGTAAACAATGAATTTTTTCTGAATTCCAACTATCCAGATTTCTGTTATATCATACTCTCATCAGGTCCTGTGTTTACCCTTTGTTTAGAAGATGATTTTTTTTTTTTAAAAAAGAAACCTCTCAATTTTATAAAGTTTTCCTGAAATTCCATTTTTGGAATTTACTTGTATTATTATCCTTATTTCCCAAAGCACATCTGTGGTAGAGCTGGGAATAGGACCCAGGTTTCCTGGCTCCCAGATTTGTGTATTAATTGATGACCATTCTTCTTCTTCTCACCATTGGGAAGTTAATTGTGCATTGCATGTACACAAATGTGGAACTACTTTCATGTGCACCAGCTACTTCAGTTCAGCTTCTGTAAATAATTCTGTCTTTTCATAAATACTGCTGCGAGGCCTATCTGCTTCTTTTTTTAAATATGTAGACCACTTTAAGTTTAGGTGTGATATTTGTACTTTTCTAGTTGTATTAAAAAGTCACATCAGCTTTGAAATATGTGGCCATAGCCTTGACCCAGCTACTTATTTTCATGCTGTTACTCAGGCATGAAATTGAGGTTTACTTAAGCCTTACTTAAGGATGTTAGTGACTGGAAATTGTGTACAGGGGAATTTATAAATTATGAATCTGCCTGCAATTTTTGCATATATACCTTTGATGCATCTTTTTTGGAAGTGTAAAGTACAATTTTCAAGATAACTTGAGAGTAACAAGCCTACATTCCATTTTCAAAAGTGAATTAGCCACTTAGGCTCATTGAAAATCAGTGAGACTTAGCTCCTAAGTGCCTAAGTCACTTTTGAACACGGGACTTAGGCTTCTAAGTCACTTAGACACTTAGAAATTTTTACTGCCGGTCTTGTATGCACTGAACACTATGGATGTAGAAGCCCTCTACACCAACATTCCACACAAAGATGGACTACAAGCCGTCAGGAACAGTATCCCCGATAATGTCACGGCAAACCTGGTGGCTGAACCTTCTTGATGGCACCACTCAGAACCCCTTTTTAAGGTGTTCACTGGACATGGCATCTGTAGGTCTTGTATCTGGTTTTTCTAATAAGCAACTATGATTCGCCCGAACTTAGGACTCAGTGAAACTGTCTGCAGCGATGCACCTTGTGCTGTTAAGGCCTGATCTGAAGCTCATTGAAGTTGATGGAAACACTCCCATCTACACCAATAGGCTTGGAATCAGGCACTTATTTGTAAAATCTAAAATAAGGCAAACATTTTCAAAAACAACTATTGATTCATGGATCCCTCCATATATGGATGCCCTACTTGAGACTAGAGCTGACCAAACCTCAGAATTTCTAGTTCATGGGAAATTTTGGCACTTTTTTTTTATTTGGTTTCAGTCCAATTTGGAATAAAACCAATTTTTTCAAAATTGTCCATGAAATTTTGGAAACACAGACACTTTGTGTTTCTGAAATGAAATATGCTCCCCGGCAGCGCAGCAGCTGCTGACTTTTCTTTTCAGTTTCACCACTGCTATTTAGTAGAGAAAAAACTGAAAACAACCTTGTCAATTTCAATCAGCAGCTACCAGGGCTCCCAGGGTCTGCTGCTCCAGGGCAGTTCTGCCATGAGGACAGTTCTGGGGCAGGGGACTGCAGGGTTTCCAGACTCTGGACTCTGTAACCGGGACTCTGTAACCAGGAGTCTGGAAGGAAACCCTGGCATAGTGAAACTGGCCTGGAGCTGTGAAACTTGAAGTCTTGGTACCAGCATGACATATGAGCTGGTAGAAAGCCAGTAACGTTTCTGTTGTAACCCTGCCTGTCCTTTGACAAAATGTAGTTGTACTTGAACTGTTTCTGTGAAAGAGTTTTGTTGGAAAATGTACAACCCTACTCTGAGAGAGACACTTTAAAGAAGCCTAATTTTTAGAAATTGAAAATTGGGCCTCTTTAAAGTTTCTCCAGCTGAGCACCCAAAAATTGAGGGATTAGTTATTTTTGGCCCCCAGGCCCGAGTAAGAAAAACATTGTTCTCGGAAGATTAACAAGCTCAGGCTCTTTCAGGAGTAAGAGCTGCAGCAGCAAAGGGCCTGTACTGAAAATGTCCTACTACTGGGCCTTGGGCGTAGAGATCCACAGCCTTTTAAATAACTGGGCTTACGTTGCTTCCTTTCATAAGGAGTGACAATCTTTAAGGAAGGATGGTGTGTGATTAAGATATAGTGCTGGACCATTCTGCCTTAATGGGGCACTTTAATGAGTGACTGTCAGTTGTATTCTTGTGTGATCTCAGGTGAGTCACATCAGCTCCCATCAGTGCCTCCATCATGTGCCAGTAAAACAGGGATCATAATACTTCCCTGCCACGCAGGAGTGTTGGGAACGTAAACTCATCAATGTTTGTGTAGTGCTTGGACACCCTGGTGATGAATCCATGAAAAAGCACAGTCAGTAAAAAATAAACAATGGCTTTGTACACAGCAGATGTTAGATGTTGGCTACTGAGTGCTGAGTACTTGCTTTCCCCCCTTCCCTGGTAAGATGGATACTGCTCTGTTTATACTGTGGAACAGAAAGCATCACCAGAGAGAAATTTTTTACTCTGCTTCAGTGATCCTTCCCTGTAACGTATTCCATGGGGTTA
Source organism: Macrochelys suwanniensis (assembly GCA_033296515.1). NCBI lineage: Eukaryota > Metazoa > Chordata > Testudines > Chelydridae > Macrochelys > Macrochelys suwanniensis. The sequence goes on from CM065779.1 coordinate 116,348,233, forward strand.
GTACTGTATGATCTGATGAAAAAATTAGAACAATACAATTTCAGTCTAGCACATGTTAAATGGATTAAGAACTGGCTAACTGACAAATCTAAAAAAAATAGTAGTCAATGGGGAATCGTAATGAAGGCGTGTACAGTGAGATCAGTATTAGGATTTGGCATTATTCAACATTTCATCAATTATGAGGGAGTAAATGTAAAATCACTGCTGATAAAGATTGGCCAAATGGTAAATAATGATAAGCCGTGGCAGATTAGCCACTGGGCCAATGGGGCCTGTGCCGAGGGGCCCCTGTTAGTTAAGAGGCCCTGGAAAAATGGGTGCCCCATGCCCTGACCCACTCCGCCCAGCCGGTGCGCCCGCTGGGGAGCGGGGAAGCCCCTGCACCCCAGCCACATTCCCCAACAGAAGTGCCTGGCGGGTGGGGCAAGCCCTCATGCTCTGACCCCATTTCCCTGGTAGGAGTGCGGGGGAGGGGGGAGAAAGGGAGGGGGACTGCAGGCAGAAGGGGTGGGGAAGGGCCCCCACTTGCTGTGGCCCAGGGCCCCCCAAAACCCTAATCTGCCACTGATGATGACAAGGCATACAGAGCGATCTGGATGGCTTGGTTAGCTGGGTCTATTCAAACAAAGTACATCATAATACAGCCAAATACTAAGTCTGGCCTCTAGGAACAAGGGATGAAAGCCATACCAAAGAAACGGGGGATTGTATCTGGGAAAGAAATTACTCTGAAAAGGATTTTGATGTCATAGAGAACAATCAACGTAATACAAGCTCCTAGTGCAACGTTATGGCCAATAGGCTAGCGTGAACCTTGACTATATAAACAGAGTAGTAGTGAGTAGGAGCAGGGAGGTGATTTTACCTCTAGATAAAGCATTGATGAGACCAGTACTCAGATACTACGTAAAGTTCTAGTCCACGATGTTGAAAAATTGGAGCGGGTGCAGAAAAGGAGCCTCGCCAATTATTTGAGGGCTGGAGAAAATGCCTTATAGTGAGACACTTAAAAAGCTCAATATGTTTAGCTTATCAAAGAGGGCTCTGAGAGATGATTTGATCATGCAGTGTATAAGTACCTTCATGGTGAGAAAATACCAGGTACTAAAAATGGGCTCTTAAATCGAACAGAGAAAGGCATAACAGGAATGAATGACTGGCAGCTGAAGCCAGAGAAATTCCAATTAGCAATAAGACACACACATTTAACAGTGAGGCTGATTAACCACTTTGAAAAACTACCAAGGGCAGTGGTGGACTCTGTTTCTTTATGTGTTCAAATCAAGACTAGAGACCTACCTGGAAGATATGCTTTAGTCAGAGACAAGTTATTGGGACCAATATAAAGGTAACTGGGTGAAATGTAATGGCCTGTCTTATATAGGAAGTTAGAAAAGATGATCTAATGGCCCCTTTTGGCCTTTAATCTATGAAGGCACAAAGTAGTTCAAGATGAGTGGCTGATTTCTTCCTACTTAGATCATTTTTGTATTATGCTTCCATGTCACTAGGGCTGGCAAGAAAACAAAAATTCCATTTTTTTAAAAAAATGAGGTTTTAAAATTTGTTTTTGTTCTGTATTAGAACAAAACTGAGACCTTTCGAAATTTTGAGAGAGAGAAAGACACAGACACCCAAGAGCTGGTTTAAGTTTCTACAGTGCCTGATTCAGAGCAGGAACCTGAACCCAGGTCTTTCACATCCCGGGTGAATGCCCACACCACCAGGCTATTGGTTGTTTATGGGTGGAACTTTCTTTGGTTGTGACCAGAAATTCCTTCTTGGATCTGAGACACCTTCCCATCCAAACCAATACATTTCCACAAAAAGTTTAGGTTTTAATCAATCAGCATTTTCAGATGAAAAAACATTTCATCAGAAAAAATTCCTGACCCAGCTCTGTCAGTAGTGTGAACAATTTAAATCTTGCTTAAATACTTGGTTACATTTTATTTATTAATTGATCTCATATGAATCAACTTGTAAACTCTTTTCCTAGTGTTTTAAATAGCTGCTGTTGGGAAGAAGGAAGGCTGAAAGGATGTACTCGTGAGGCCACAGGAGAAATGGGGAGGTCCTGCTGTATGGGGAAGAGAGCTGTGCTGAACCCTGAATATGTCTCATCTAAAGAATCCAAACCCATTCTTCTTTGTAACTTGCTCTGTTTCCAGTTGTTTTAACATCTGCAAATTTAGAGATTTTGGGTGAAATCCTGGCTTCTTTGAAGGTAATGGCAAAACTTCCCTTGACTTCAATGGAGTCAGAATTTCACCTTATTTGATTGAAAACAGCTTGAGTAGTGTTCACAGAGTCAAGGGAACTGGAATCTGTTCCCAACTCAATTGTTGTCTTGCTGTGAGACCTGGGCTGAGTCATTTAACCTTTCTTGACAGTCTCTTAAAAAATAATAAAGTGGTTGGAGAGCTACGAGAGAGTACAGTGCAAAGCATTACTATGTTTGAAAAAATTATACATAACATGAACAGAGATCCTGTCACGAACATCCAACTCTTTTTCCACTTGGAAAGTTTCCACTTCTGCCTACTCTTTATCCCCTGCTTCTAAGATAGTTTTCTTTCCATCCTCTACTCATCTCTTAGTCTGATGCTTTGCCATTAGTCTGTGAGGTGAAATCTTGTCAAATGCTTTATTTATTTTATTTAAGTATATTACATTCAAAGAATCTTTACCATCAAAGCCCTTCCACTGATTCTAGGATGACAATAATATTTTCAGTGAGCTCCAGCTGAGATCCATGCTGGCTATAGCCATAATCAAACTCTTGCTGTCTTTATATTCCTCTACTTTTTTCTTTGAACACAGGCCCCAAGACAGTTGAGAGTAGGAAAAAGGTAGTTGGTTGCATGCCATTTTTGTGCTCCCATCCCCCGGAGTAGCCAGGCAACAATTCAGCCTGCCCATAAATTAGAGCAACTTCAGGAGTGTTCTGATTTACAGTGTTCTTCATCACTTCTTCCCCTGGCTTAGAGACAATGGGTCAAATTCTCAGTTGTGCTGATTCACACTAGCAGACAATTTGGCCAAATAGTACTAGGTGACTGAGAATTAGCCATCAAATGTTTTACAGTGGCTTGAAATTATGATTCTTTAAGTGTGAAATATTATGAATATTTATTGTCATAAACTATGATGTTTTTAGTGTTTGGTACAATAGCGCTGTTCTTTTTGTAAAGGTTGACCAGAACGTATTATTCTGGGTACTTCTGACCCTCTCTGCTGGACTGTCATTTAGTATGATGACCCAAGGAATTAAATGCAGAAGTTCCAAACTACTGCTATGTTGCTGCATCCCTATCAGTGCATTCAGTTACTGAGACATACTTATAAGCTCCTGATTTGCTTTCTCTGCCTGAAAAATAAGCTGTACCTGTCCTGTGCTCTTTGCTCTTGCAAGTGGGTGTCATGCTGCCTGGTATGGGACACAGCTAAGAGCACCCATTTCAGGTCAGACTGCATTCTCCAAGATATATACCCCAGACTGGTGGGATACTCTAGCACAGCAGTTCTCAAACTTTAGCAACTTTTATTTAAAAATGTTCACAGACCCTGTGACGGGGCAGAGCGGCCCCACACTGGTACCGCAGGGGTTAACCCTTTCTTCCTGGCAAAGGAAGCCACACCCCTGAGGCTCTGCTGGGCATGCTCCAACTGGAGAACAGATATAAAAGCCTGCAGAGCTGCTCAGTCTGAGCTAACCGCTGGAGGGGAAGGAGGCTTGCCACCAGCTCCCGAGGAGGGACAGCCTATTCTCCAGGATCCAGAAATCAGCCAAGCCAGGACGTGCCGTGATGCCCAGACTGAGTATGTCACAGAAGGGGAACTGACCGGAGGACCCCCCAAAATGGAGGACCCAGAAATTATGGTAGGAAGTGACCCAGGGGAACTTTAGAAGAAAATGGAGTTAGAGCCACACAGAGGCTCAGCATGTTTTGGGCAGATCCCTGCCGACCGGTGGCAAGGGGAATTTGCCACTAATAGGGACCTGGGTCGGGACCCAGAGGGAGAGGGTGGGCCCAGGTCCCCCTACCCCTCCCAGCTGCGTGCCCCCTTCGGAGGGGGCTGCCCCAGCACGGGAATCACATGCACTCTGGCCGCTAGGCCGCACTACCCTGCCTGTGAGGGGGGTTATATGGACTCTGGCCCTTGGACCACACAGCCCTGATGTTTGGGACGAGTTACAATGACTCCGGCTGCTAGGCCGCACTACCCCGCCTGCCAGGGGAGGTTATATGGACTCTGGCCCTTGGGCCACACAGCCCTGACATTTGGGACGAATTACATGGACTTCAGCCACTTCAACTCATCACCCCCCCTTGCAGGCAGGGTAGTTGCATGAAGAGAGGCAAGCGGACTTGGGAGTGGCGAGACTCCAGCACCCCATCCCCCGCACCCCAAAGGGGCGGTAAAGTGCTAAACCCGCCACAGACCCCCAACCCCCCTGCTAAACCCCAGGCCCCACCCCTGCCTCTTCCTGCCCCCGCTCCATCCCTGCCCCTTCTCTTCCTTGTCTCTTTCCATCCCTCCCCTGTGCATGCCCTGACCTGCTCCTTCCCCTCCCTTCCAGCGCCTTCAGCACGCCGCTGAACAGCTGTTGCCTGGTGTGCTGGAGGCACTATGAGGGAGGGGGAGGAGTTGATCAGCGGGGCCGGAAGACCCCCTGGAGTAACCTCATGGACCCCCAGGTGTCCACCGATCCCAGTTTGAGAAACACTGCTCTAGCATAAGATTTCACCACACCAGTAACAAATGTGTGCTTCCAAAATACGGCACTAGTTATTATGGAGCCACAGACAATCCCCTTTAGGCCCTCTCGCCCCTCATGCACCACCCAGACAAACCAGATTTCCGTGATAAACCAAAAATCACAGTTCCAGTTCCAAAGAACCAGACACATACCCCAGGTCAAAATATACTTCAGATCTTACCCAAAGCCCAAGCTGGTAGCCAATCCTTTAGTAACTAAAAACTAAAGGTTTATTAATATAGAGAAAAAAGGAAGAGAGTTATTAAGAGGTTAAAATGAATCATATACATTACAGTTGATTTCAGAATTTGTAGTTCAGGATAATAGCACTGTTTTTAAATCTGCCAGTTTGTAATAAGTCTCTCTGGTTCATCCCAAATATTGGGGTCTTCAGTCCATTGTTCAGAGCTCTTCACCCGGTTACCATTTTTAATGCCAATTTGTTTACAGGTTTTGATGGACAGGTCTGGGGTTTTTTTGTATCCCACCACCCAGAAGGGTGTATTTTCTTTTTCTTTTTTTTTTTTTAATGAATTTATTTGACGGTGCCTTTACCCCCCCTACTTCTTTCTGGCAGGGTCACCAGGGCACCGTGGGAGGAAAATTCTAACCACATGGTAACCCCCACTTACTTGCCAGATAGTTGGAGACTCCCAAGAAATAACACAAATACATACAATGTATTTAATACAGCAATTATATTAAACAGGAAACAAATATAACATAACAGGGTAAAACACTATTCTTAGGGTCACCGGTGCCCACACTGATACCCGTGACTTTCCCCAGTTACAGGACCTGATGTAGCAAATGTAAGGTTAGTGTCCATTGGTAGTTGTACTTCTTTGGGTCCCTTGATGACCTATGACCACGATATTTTTTTTTTTGCAGTGGTTTAGCAGTGTGGCTGACTGGGTTCAGTACAGCCCAAAGGACTCACAAGTAGGAGGAGGTGGTAAGTTCCTCCATGGGTTTAATATGCAGCAGGTTATAAAATCCCCAAACCCTTACTCCCTGGCTTGAGGACACAGTTCAGGGAGTAGGAGGTTCCCAAAACAAGTTCCCTGACTAACTAAAAGATGGTACACTCTCAAACTCTATGAATGATCCTCCGGTTCAGAGATGACTTTGGACTCCTCAGTCACTACGGAGGGGCTGCTCTCTGCTGGCAGCGATCCTCTTCAGGCAGGAGTCAGGCTGCTTTGCTCCCAGGATTCCCCTCACCACAAAGTGGTGCAGGGCTCAAGGTGCAGATTACACAACTGTACTAAAATTCAAACTGTAGTCTCCTAGCCCAGCCTCCAGACACACTCACAGCAGGCAGCAGCCCTGGACTGGCAGCCAAGCAGAGCTGACCATGTGGTGACTGGTCTCACTGGTCTCACCCAGGGAGCTGGAGGGCTAACTCAGCCTGGCTGGGGAAGTTCCCCAGCAAAACTCTACAAACTGGGAGTCGTCAGTAGCGACGCCAGGGTTTTTGCCACCCTAGGCAGCAGCGCTTGGTGCTTCGGCGGCAGCTCCTGTGAAGCTGCGTTCTCGGCGGTGTTTCGGCGGCCGCTTTTCTTGCCACTGAATCACTGCCGGGAGTTGCCGAAATGCCGCTGGGGTCGCCTAGTGGAAGCACTGGCCCTGGGAGTCATCAGTGGAGAGGGAAAGGCCCACCTGAGGGATCTTACTTTTAGGTCCCTAGAGGCCAGTTCTCAAGGGGAACCCTGCATGCAGGCCTGGGACTCATCAGCTCCCCACACAGCCAGTCCTGCCCTTGCCCTGGCTGGCTCCAGACTGACTCAAAAATGGCTTCTCCCCTTCCTGAGCACCCAGGGAAAGGCATCTCACTCCCTATTGGTTGCTGGGCAGATTCTGAGTCTGCCTTGGCTCCCCCTGCTTACCAGGGACAGTGTCTCTGTCCCTGAGCTGCCAGCAGACAGAGCCCCAGGAATCTAGGTAATCTCCTTGGTGGTTACAGTTATCATAATCCAGACACGTGGGGCAGGAAAGAAGCAAAGAAGTGATGTCACAGCCTCCACTTTTATATCCTCAGCTCATGTGCATGGAAAGCTGCTGGCACAAACATAGAGTATTGTATCATGTCCTTACATACCATCGTTTGAGTCATGAGGGATCCACTGTCTACATGCCCTCTGAGATGTCCTCGGGAGGGGCCTATTCAAAAAATTGTTTCTCCTAAATGGCCCATCAGCCATGGCTGACTGGTCTTGATGTACATTTGTCATGTGAGTGTTACTCAGGAACATGACATGTTTGAGATACAAACACAGCAAATATTCATAATTTCAGATACAATGATGATACACGGATTTAAATGGGATAATAATACTTAGCAGCTCCATAACTCTTCCAGTGATACTTTACAAGACATACTTTGTACAAAATTTATTACAGTGGTAGCAGCAGTGATATAAATGGTGATCTTTCCTTCTATACAGTCACAGTGGGTTTGGAAGGAGACACTTTTTTTATTTGCTCTGCTGTGTAGATATGTTATGTTCACTCCCTTATTGCAGGGGGAAATTTAAAAAGATAAATATTCCTTTTGAAAAATAGCTTTCTTAAATTTTTGGTATGTCAAAAATGCTTTTAAAATGATGGTAAACAGTGAAATATCTACACAATTGATAGACTTGACACCCATAACATTTAACAGTACATACCATCCAGTGTATGCTGAAATGAATCAGCAGTTTCAATTCTGTTGCTGCCGGAAAGGAATTCAAATAATAATCATAAACTCCATCAGTTGACGCTGATTTGATCTCTGTTGGCAGTCTCATCAGAAAGGCCAGGGATTTGGTGGCATGTAGAGCTGGAATGCACTCTTCTGTCTGGAATTGGTCCCCTTCAGGTCAAAGTTTGGGCACATTAGGTGATAGTTTAGATAAGTTTGTACTGTAACTACCTGTTCTGTATGTGCTCTGTGGATAAATGAAGGATGTAATTTCCAGGACTGTTAGTTGGGCACATTTTTTACTAGCATTAGGGTTTTTAAATACTGAAGTCCATTTGATTCAATAGCTGAGAAACTTACAAGGAGTCCTTACTGTGCAGAGTTCTTTGTATTTCAGTAGCTCCTACCATATGATGATCTCCACATACTTTACTACTGCTAATGACTCTCATTAACCCTCCCCCTCTCCCGCCAGGTAGGGAAGTTTTATAATAACACCTACACAATAAATGAATAAAGGAAGTAGTAACTTGTAGACACAGACCTTAGTATGGGGAAAGGCAAATCTGCATTGCTTGCTGGGAACACCAGGAAGTAGTACACCATAATGGAGCACAATGTGTATAGACCCGGGTCTCTGTCTTTGGAATGTGTAGCATTATAGGAGGGACTGAAATTCTGCCTGCCATTCTGAGGGATACAAGTGTGGAGGTTTCTTATCCACAAGCCGTCTTTCCTCCCACTCCCAACAGAGTAACGTTTCCAATTAATTCCACAGAACTGTATTTAAATAAATTATAAAGGGAAACCCAAATATTTAAAATGGAAAGGTTATCAGTAAATGCTGCATACATGAAAATGATGAATGAATAAATCTTCCTGGTTACTATTATTTTAATGTTGTTCAGAAGGAGAATCCTAATAAAGGGATGAATCAGTTCAAGACTTAAATGTGAAGTATGCTAAAACTCAGTACTTAAGAACACCTTGCTATATTCTAATTACCTAAGCATCTGTAAAACGGGGATGGCACAAGAGAGAAGGAGAGGCCAACTTTTAGAATTCAGAAATGCTTTAAATTATGTTCCCCAAATATGGATTTCATTTAGGTTTAATAAGGATGTTCAGTGAATAGCAGCCGGTTATTAAAAACATATGTATTGATGCTTGACATCTATGTTATTGATTATTAAATTTCTCTGTGTATAAAACATTTTAATGGCTACTTTCTATTTCAGTAACTCTCTTGTTAAGTCAGTCAAGTGTGTATTTATTTACTAATTTAAAAAAATTATCCAAAGTTCTCTTTTGAACTGAGCTTCTAGGCTTGGAGTGAGTGAAAATGTTAGAATTTATTTAATGTTAATGGTCATGGAGGGGGCAAAAAAAATTCAAGATGGATCCTCTATCATGGGAGATATGGTTTGGATGATTGTAAGCTGGATCCTTGCTCCAAAGTGACCTTTAAAGCAATTTTGAGCAGGCAGCAGGAGATTCCCTCTAGCACTGGGGAATCCTGGGACGTTGTAAAGCTGGCATAGCCAATTTTTGCCTCTCATTCCTTCCCTCTCTCTGTGCACAGGGTGTATAAGGAGAAGTGAGAATAAGGACAGCTAGGTGTGGGCAGGGCTGGAGCACATAAGAATGATTAAAGGATTAGAAAACATGCCTTATAGTGATACTGAAATAATTCAATATATTTATCTTAATAAACAGGGTAAATAAGGGGTAACTTAATCTATAAAAACCTATATGGGGAACAAATAATTGGTAATGGGCTCCTCAATCTAGTAGAAAAAGGAATACCATCATCCAATGGCTTGAAGTTGAAGCTAGACAAATACAGACTCGAAATAAGGCATACATTTTTAACAGTGAGGGTAATTAACCATTGGAAGAATTTGCCAAAGGCTGTGGTGGATTCTCCATTACTGTAAATTTTTAAATCAAGATTAAATGTTTTTCTAAAAGATCCGCTCTAAGAATTGTTTGGGGAAAGTTATACGGCCTGTGTTATACAGGACATCTGACTAGAATGATCACAACAGTCCCTTCTGGCCTTGGAATCTATGAACAAATCTCCCCAGCCAGCATAATTCAGAAGAGCTCTTAGGCTATGCTCAATTATTCTACAGCTAGTTTCAGACCCTGGCAACCCCAGGGTCAGGGTAGGAGGAAGCCTTCAGTATTGGACCCATTATGAGGAAGTTCTCCTTTAGGAAGAATAAAGGGAGAGGAAATAGACTTTGGGAAGCAAATGGAAGTTGTATGGAAAGGAGAGTTGCACCCCAAAAAGCACGTCCCTTCAGTGCGAGGCATTGTATTTAAGAGGCTAATGTTTTCTGTGGTGATAATTACACAGCTAAGGGTGATGAAGATTTAATGGTGCTAATCAGAAGAGGCTAGAGAAAGCAAACATCAGATTTTAATTTTAATTTCTGATTGGCTCTAGAATGTATTCTTTTCTGTCAAACCTGGTGAGAAAGGTTTGTTGGCTATGTATGTATTTTGTACATGGAAAATCTGGAAAATGTTAACCAAGGAGAATGGTCTGCATTAAAATAATTTGTTGACTTCAGCCAAAATGGAACATAATGTAGCATATAAATTCAAATATTTTAACTATCCTTCCACATAAATATTTTTAATTCTTTCTTGTCATGTGGCCATCACCACTGCTGACTTCAAATCCACTAGTGAGGAAAGAAGCTGTAATAACATGCTGTCTGCACTGCATTTTTGTAAAAACATATGCGTGATGCTAGGTAGTATCTATCCCTCTTATGTTTACTGCCCAAATGACATTTTGTCAGACTGTTTGGAGGGAGGTGTTAGAATCAAGGCAAAATTAAGATCCATTAAGAAAGGGAGCCCATAATGAAAAAGCATTCTTCCCTCCTCTCCCCCCTCCCCCCCACCACACTTAGCAGCATCCCTGGGAAAATACTCTTTGAGAGAGGCGGACTTCATGAAATATTTGGCCATGTGTTCTCTGTACATTTGCCATCTGGCCTTTTTTCTTTTCTTTTTTTTTTTTAAAAATGTTCAGATATGTAGTATTTAGTATGAAAAGAAGTTGAAGCTAACCAGAATCCAGTTGCTTTGCTTTAGGGAATAAAACAAAGATATTGTACACAAAATTGAAAGGCAAGGGATGTTTGTAAAAGCTTTCCACAATAGTTCCAAGTCAGTAGCGCAGCCAGGTCCGGAGTGCAGGGGGAGCGGCATTATAAAAAGGCGCCTCCCCCTGTACTCACCCGGCGGCACTCCGGGTCTTCGGCGGCACTTCGGCAGTGGGTCCTCACTCACTCCAGGTCTTCAGTGGTACCCGCCGCCGAAATGCCGCTGAAGACCCGGAGTGCCACCGGGTGAGTGCAAGAAGCGGCACTTAAAAAGAAGCGGCGCCTTTTTTTAGTGCTGCTAAAAAAAGGCTCCGCTTCCGCTCACAGGGGGTGCGGCCGCTCCCCCTGCTCCCACCCTGGCTACGCTACTGTTCCAAATATCAGCCAGCATTTTATGTAGCCAAGATTTCAATGGAAGCAACCAGTACAGGGGTCAATTGCATCAGTTTGTGTTCAGCAGCTGAACAGCCCCTCATTAACTGTGGCACGTAATTACATGGAGCCGTTGTTGTGGATTTTTGTGGGGTTTTTGTTTTTTGTTTTTTAAGGATAGCAACCACAATTCTTCATTTTCCTGTCTATTACTTACCTCTCCGCTCATTTTGTATGACTAGTTATACAGATTCTCTGTTACCTTTCTTTGTATACAGTTGTTTTGCTTTGGGTATTTGTATGTGTGTCTGTCAGTCATCTATCTGTCTCAATATCAAGACATCCACCTGAGAGGTGGTAATTTCCCCCTTTTATTCAATGCACACAAGTAGGTGGATCAATAACACAGGAGACCGAAATGTCTTGAGAAAAATTCCAGTGGATTCTAAGCAGACTGTGTGAATCAAGTTCTTTGTACAAGTTCCTAAATATTTCCACACTTTTAATTTGCTTTGATGTATTCTTGAGGAAATTTTTTAAAAAATGTAACCTCCACCTTCGATATGCCTATGCTATAGGAATTGACTAATTTTGTTGCTATGGAGTGGTTTGTGAGTACAGTATCTCACACAATAAGCAATGAAAAATTGGATTACCACAGAGGAGGTGGATAAAGTTGTAATATACTGCATGTGTTTTCAGCAGGGGGATTCCAAATCTGTGGGAAGAGAGAGGACAGTAGCTAAGGGAGCTTTCTGTGGTCAGGGATTAAAAACTGCAGAGAAATTATTCCTGTGGAAGTAATCTCATGCTCTCTCCCTTTTTATATTTCTGCAGAAAATAGATATCATCATTTAAAAATATAAATAACCCGATGCAAACCAACTAAATTGCACATTGTTTTATATAGTAATTGAATGGTTAGCTCATTAATGGCAGCTCAACTATATATATATTGTGTGTGTGTGACATTCTATACCTTGGAGGAGCGTGCTGTAACCTCCATATTCCTATAATCGTGATCTTACCTTACAAGGCATACTTTATAGGTATCAGGGGAAAGGTTATGATCTGCTGAAAGTCATTTCTCTATCCATATATGTATATCATTAATGCATATGAAGTTATGAGAATTGTGTAGTATGGTTGTCACTAAAATATGCTGTAAATTGGGGGAATCAGCCAGATATTAGCTCCCCAGAGGCAACAGCAAAGAAAGTAACCAATGCCCGGGCGGGGTGTCAAACAACCCATCAACAATCATTGTCCAGCAAGGGAGATACAATGCAATGACTCACCTGCATGAGGCCACACCAGGGGAATTGCTCAACCTTGCTTGGAGAGACTCAGTAATGCTCACCTGACTCTGAAGGGCACGAGGCAAAGCCAAGGGGGGAGGAAAGGACATGATGAAAGGAAGACACATTTGCCATGCTCTTCCTCTCTCTTCCACCTACACCTACAGACACCACACCAAGCGACTGAAGCACTGATCAAAGGGGAGAGCATGGCTGAAAAGTAACTAGCCAGCCTGAATCATTGTGATTTGACTTATCACTTAAAATCTGTTTGTCTATTCTACCTGAAGCAGTGCATTTAGTTTGAAGCATGTCAGAGGCTCCCCTTAGGAGAACAAGCCTGGTACACCAATTTTTGTTAAATTGATGAACTCAATGCTGTGAACTAATCATACCTAAGCTTGGAAGCAAACAATTGCATTAAAATAAATGATATGAGTTGTGAAGATGAGGGAGGTAGGGGAGGTTGGCCTAATGGTAGTACACTGTGTTGCCGTGAAAATGATCTAGGTGCGTGTCATAACCACGGTTTCTCAGTCCTTGGATTGGCTGATGTTGGGCATGCTGGTAAGGTGCTATTGTAATTTGGTAAGGTGAAAAAACAGAGCCCCAAAATATCTTTTTTCTGCTTTTGGCTTCAAGTTCTTCAGAGGGCCTGGTGGTAACTGACTGCCTCCAGCCACCACTCTTCACTGCGTCATAGTGGAGCTCTGACAGAGTGGAAAATGGGGGTTCACTTCACTATTTGGAAGCTTCTATAATGTCAGGGTCTTTAATGAAAAATAAATAGGCTCAAACAGACACTCTGATCAGTCCTCTATTCTTTGTTATGTAAATCTCTCTCTGCATTCTACCTGGAAGTATTTTGGCATCCAGAGACCTTTGCCATCCTCAAGAGCATACAGAAGGATCAGATGGACAAGATCAACTTTTTGCAATTGCAGAGACTTACACTGGTGGCCCCTGTTCCCATCCATCTTGTTCGTCTGTGTTTGTGTAATTTTCTAATTCATTTTCTTAAAGCTACAGTAAGAAACTGTGTAATGGTTTCATGCAATAGTATGCAAGATTTTACATAGTCAATACTCTGGGAAGGCCTTTATGTATAAGATGCCCTTAGGGGTCCATTTCTTTTTATTTATTGATTTTTGGTGTGCACATTACCCAGGAAGTCAAAATCTCTTTCTAGCTGTTTTCTCAGATTTTAAATAGGTTAGGAAGTCTTCTATGAAGTCATCAGTTACCTAGTTACTACACATAAATGTGTTCCCAACTGTAACAGGTTTCAGATTTCTGGCTGAATTCCTTCTAGCCTGTGTCAGAAACCCCCACTAACCACAGACAGCTGCAGCTAAACAGAAATAATAACTCTGTGGAAGTGCCTTACACTGTACAGCAAATTGGGCTTCAGTTACTAAAATGCTTTTTAGCTGTTTGTGACTGTATACTGTTGCCAGGATTGGATAGGGTATTTGGGATGATATAAATTTTAAGTAAACCTTCTTGTTACTTTTCTTACTGTAAAAACATTAAGAGTAATTTGGATTCAGGGAACTGTTTCTAGTGACCTAGATTCATTTGTTTTACCCCACCAATCAAATTACTTTTAAATATTTAATAACATCATAAAGAAGAAAGGGGGAGGAGGAGTAAAGGCATTAAAAACTTTAAGGAATAAGTAAATCTACACTATAAGGGCTGATCCACAGTAACCCCCCGGTTCGAACTAAGATACGCAACTTCAGCTACGTGAATAACGTAGCTGAAGTCGAAGTTTCTTAGTTCGAACTACAAGGTACTTACCGTGGGTCCACACGTGGCAGGCGGGCTCCCCCATCGACTCCGCGTACTCTTCTCGCGGAGCAGGAGTACCAGTGTCGACGGTGAGCACTTCCGGGATCGATTTATCGTGTCTAGACAAGACGCGATAGATCGATCCCAGAAGATTGATTGCTTACCGCCGAACCCGGAGGTAAGTATAGACGTACCAACAAACTCCATTCTCCCCCCTTTCTTGTCTCGGTTGGGACTTTTTTTTTTTTTTTTTTACAGGGGAAAACCTTTGCTTGCAGGTGTCAGTTATGGTGTTAAATATCCATGTGGGAGCAGAAGGAGAGGGAATTGGTTTAAAAAGAGCTCTCTGGTTCTGTTTAAAGTCTGAACTGACAAAGCTAGACAAACATACACAAATAAGAGAGAGAAATAAACAGCACAAGATGGGAAAATACAGGTTCTCTTTGATATTTGCAATTCAGCTAAGTTAAATTCTTGCTAGACAGAGAGCAATAGTAAAAAGGTGAGAAAAATTAGTTGGGGTGGAGAATGACACTCAGGAAATGGGGGAAGGAACAGCAAGGGCCTTATTTCTTCTTCTTGGGAATTAATTAGGACACCACTGTGGCAATGTTGAGGTTACCTCATTTCACTCTCCTGAGCCAGTCTAGTTAGAGTAATTATCTAGATTAGGCAAAAGAACTATCAGTGGTGCATGGTAATGTTTGGCTCCCAGTATGTGGTGGTGGCAGCAGAGTGGTGGTACTGATGCAGATTGATATATTGGGAATTGATGTTGCTGTCCATAATGCCCTGCCCCAGTGAATAAATTGCCACGTGCCCGCTCGTAATGGGAAATGCTGGAGGCCGTGGGGTTAGCCAACCCTGATTTCTGACAGAGCCATGCCTAGGAGAGGTGATTGTCCTGTAAAGAGCAGCTGGAGGCTGCAGTGAAGGGTGAAGCTGAGAAAACAGCAGGGAGTGAGAAAGGTTCCTGCAAGGAAGGCCCTCATACCAGGGAAGTTGAGAAGTCAGAGTCAGGAGGCTGCACTCCAGCTGGGTAAAGCCCGTGAGTTAGTTTGATCCTAATTCAACAGTATCGGAATGAGGGCTGGGGATTTCCTGTCTAAGGGGCAAGAGACATTGAATAGGGGTTGGGGCCTGGCGGGCCAAATTCATGAAGAGAGAGAGACTTTGAATTGGGACTCAGCTCCGGGAAGAATGGCTGGGCCTCCCTAACAAAGGAGGAGAGTAAGAGACACTGAACCGGGGTCGCTCCTGGAGAGCCAGTGTGTACCCAGAGGGCTGAATAAATTGGACCCCCAGAAGGAACCCCTTGAGGAACTAAGAGGGGAAACAGAGGCAGATGCTGCAGAATGACCTCCGGCCATCAGGGGGCGCTGGGGGTGGCTGACCTTGTTACAGGGTGGAAACCTCATTCCATCTAAACAAGGTTCTGATAGTCCAGCATATATAGATGCTTCCTTTCGTCTTAAGAAAGGAAATAGCCTTAGTGTATGGTCTCCGTCTGTCTGCTAGGAAGAATGGTAACCCAAACATCTGGACTGCTATGGAAGAAAGAAAATATTTTCTTTCTTTCTTAGCTGTGTAGAAGAATTACTGTAGGATAGTAAAAAGTGAAAAACATAGACTTGAACCTTTATGGCAAAGAACTATATAATGGAGAGATGAAAAGAACAGTTGGGTTAATTAGAAATAGTGTTCTATAAATATTGCTCTAAAAACCATAGTTGTTTTTTTTTTAATTCTCTTTAGATATGTTTTGAACCATCTTTTAGAATTCTGTATCAGGGATGTAATCCACCATTGCGTTCTATTGTGTGGATCAAAAAACTTATAGAAAAGTTATAATTTTCTGTTAGAAGCTGTAAGATTTTCCAGAAGGGAAGGGAATATTTTCAGAGACTTTATTTTGCTTTAAACTCAAATGTGACTCTAACTTTTTTGAGCCTTTAGTCAATAATGTGGACTAGTGCTCTGGAATAATTTTAGAAATGTTCATAATTATAGAATAATATAACTGTAGAATGTGTGTGACATTTTTGTTTTGCTAATATAGCTACCTGTGTCTATGCTAATAAAATCTGTTAATACAGGCGTTTCTTCTTAATTTGTCTCACAGTCCTTCACTTGCATACATAAGGGTCTGTTAGTACTAAAAACCATGTGCATATATCTCTTTGCCTCCTCTTTTCTCTGTCAGACAGAGGGATTTTATATGTCCTGGTGGACAGAAAGCCCACCTATTTTACACCTTCTCAGATGCGTGCAAAATTAGAACTGTTTGAAGTTGGTATCATGGTCTCATTTTAAAATTAACCTGTAGCTAATGTGTAAAGCAGTAATATGAACTGTATTCTGTAAACTCTGTGCTTCCAGTTTTTGATGCTATGTGTTTTGTGCCGTTTTCCTTTCATTTGTATCCTGCAAAACATTATCACCTATGGTAAAAATATTTAATATTTTGAAGATGCTCCTTTCTGTCCAGAATGCAAAAAATTGCTTCATTTTTAAATTGACTCCCATCAAAATCTGAGTCATTAATCTCTTGGTGATATTCTGCATCCTTTGAAATGCACTCAGAGGTAGAGCTATGGGAAACGTACATATTTTCCTCATTGGGGGCTGCGCAAACAGTGCGTGGAGGTTGCGGACAACTGAGTGGGCCATGGAGTTTCTTCCATTCTGGTGCTGTAGAACTGTTGCACGCAGGGCTCTCATGGGCATGATAAAGCCAATAAAAGCATTCAACATAGGTGAAGTCCTGGTATCAGTGAGGCTGCTTGGTAGTTGTGACTTTACTAGTAAAGTTCATGCTGAGATGTCATGTGGAGTGAAAGCCATAACCTACAGCTTTGGGTACCTGGACATGAGAAAAGATACATTTATATGTATGGTATAATAAATGTGCCTCTTAGAATTGCTGTTGAAGGTATTTAGCAGATCATTGTAATGGTTATACTGTTTCCCCGCTTGACTTTGGAAATCATCTTTAAACCAAAAAGGGGAAAGCCTCTTCAAACAGTGTGTGTGCGTGTATGTGTGTACACACGTCAGTAAGTACCTGTGTCTTTCCTCAAAGATGATTTTAAAATATATATTTTGATATTTTTTTCTACTTATGTATTTCAGTGATTAAAACCAAAATGCCATGAGAGCAATTAATGACATTATCTGTCAGTTCCTTTAGCTGGAGCATTGAGGATAGAATTTCTAAATGAGATCATGGCTGTTTTTTGCATCTGGAGATGAAAATAACTTTCTGATGGAAAGACAGGGCTGGCTACTGTTTACTGAACCCATTGATGTCAAAGTAGTAAGTTTCCAGCTGATCACCTTTAACCGAGGACTTTTCAAAGGCAGGCAACATGTGATCACATGGATATTACACAGTTAAGAACAGCAGTGAACCTAGGCACATTTTACTAGAAAAGTTTAGATGTTTTTAGTGTTTTGCAAGGTGTCTTGAGCCATACACAGGTCAGACTGTTAATTGCAATGTAGTGCAACACAAGGGACAACTCCTGTGTGCTTTGAGTGGGATTGCATCTGACATTTGTGCTCTATTTAATATTTCCTTCTCTTCAGGAACCACCACTGTTAATAATTACAGTGGGGGAAATGAATCCTTCTCTATGCCTAGCTGAAATTCCGAAACTCCATGCATTAGGGAAATGCTAAGTGTTTGGGCTTTAAACTCTTGAGGCTTAGACTCAATTGTATTAGTTCAGCCTCAGTAGTGGCAATTCTTCCTTTTCTCTGTCTGGAGTGGGGAATAGTTCTTGCATAGACTTCACCTATTATTGACTCTGGAAAAAACAGCTGGCTAGCTTTAGGTGAATTCCTTATCAAATCTTTGTCATTGCAGCCTCAGTGGCAGTGAGCCGTGGCACTTTACAAGAAGAAAGGATGTCATCCTGGCAGGGCCGGCTCCAGGCACCAGCCTACCAAGCACGTGCTTGGGGCGGCACCTGGAGGGGGGCGGCGCTCAGGGTTTTTTTTACCAAAAAAACATATTGGGGGGCTGTTGAGGCGCCCCGCGGTGCTCCAGCCCCTCTCGGGCCACGGCCGGGCTTGCCGCCCTCCCCCACGCTCTGGCCGGCTGGGAGAGCGAGACCGCGGCCGGGCTTGCCGCCCTCCCCCCGGCCCCACGCCACCCGGGAGAGTGGGGCCACGGCCGGGCTCGGCGCCCTCCCCGTGGTGCTCCGGCCGCTGGGGAGAGCGGGGCCGCGTCCGGGCTCGGTGCCCTCCCCGCGGCGCTCCAGCAGTGGGAGGTGGTGGGCGGCTTTTTTGCCTGGGGCGGCAAAAAAGCCAGAGCCGGCCCTGCATCCTGGTTGGGAAACAGCCTAGTTTTAATGACAACTGATTTCACTTATTCGGTCCTAACTGCACATTTGGCTAGAAGACCTTTTATCAGCTTATACCTTCAGTCCAAATTAGGTTTGAATAGCAGGCAGGAGGAGCTGAGCAACATTTCTTTACCATCCCATTGGAATATACAGTAGCTAGAGCAGGGCTGCTGGCCACAGAATGGAATACATAAATGTATCTCAAAGAGGGAATGCAAGTCACAGCCCTTTCATATAACAGTTGATTGTATGTTACCTGATAACAGTTTTTGAGGTTCTTAGCAGTGATCTGTTATTTCTTGCTTCCTAGGTGGGTGGAAAATTTTAGAATCATTCTGATAAACTCTATGAATGTTACTTTGGAAGGATTGGTCAATTTGATTCTTAGTGGGACTTTATGCCAGTTTCCACTGCAAATGAATTCACCAACATTCTTTCTTTAGTCTCACCAATAGGAAACTAATTTGACAAATGAAGGTTTTTCCTATTTCTCTCGGGTGAAATGCAAAGAAAGGACAATTTAATCAAAGCATCTTAGAGGACACCTTGATCTGTGTATGGTAGAAGTGTCTAGTTTTGATCCTCAATCATGGAGGGTGAAATTCATCTCTGTGCAGAGAGCCACTTCAAGGCCTCTGAACCATTTAAGCCACCTTTCAACCCATAGGTAATGTGCTCAAGTGTGCACAGAGCTGAACTTCATCTGGAGATATTTTTGCTTTTTTGTCTAGTTTATGGCTATATTTCAGCTGTTAGTACTGTATTGGGTTGCCAGTGATTGAAAATATAGGTGTTTAGCAGGCCTGCTCTTTCAATGGGAGCTTTGGATGCACAAGTGTAAGCCTGTGGGCTGTCGTTCTAGAGGAAAGGAGCTCTTTGTCACCATCTATTGGTGAACTGGAGAAAGGGATGGAATGAGCCAGCCCTTGTTTGTATATTTCATGTCCACCATCCCACTGTGAACATTTTGATCATTTGCATTAAAATTCATTTCAGTTTTGAGCATAGATGTCTTGAAATGTTATATTCATTGTGTAACAAAGGGGCAACAGAAATGTACTTAATATGCCCTGAGTGAGGAGTTGCCATAAACAGACCCTCAGTCTTGCAAGACTGGGTAGTGGAGCTTG
This sequence comes from Macrochelys suwanniensis, assembly GCA_033296515.1. Taxonomy (NCBI): domain Eukaryota; kingdom Metazoa; phylum Chordata; order Testudines; family Chelydridae; genus Macrochelys; species Macrochelys suwanniensis. The sequence goes on from CM065779.1 coordinate 116,367,752, forward strand.
GACATAAGAGACAGACAGGGAGAGGAAAGGGTTCCTATCTTGTGGCAAGGAGTAAATCTTTGTTGACAAGGACTCTGGTCATGGGTCCTATATGCCATTGAACTCCATCTGCAATGCAATGATAGAGCTGAGTGCACTCTGGTATGGGCCCCTTACCCAGCACCACTAGGACCACCATTAGAGCCATAATCACCTGAGCAGGTTAAGGAGTGTAGCCTGAGGATCCAGGCTTAGCATTGTGATGAGAGATGATGTGGAGGTGGTGGCAGCAAGGTGCCTCCTATTGAGCACTGCTAGAGCTGTAATCACTATAGCTGGGTTAGGTGGTGGAGTTTCTGGACCCAACCTGGCACAAAGACAATATCGTGGTGAGAGGCAGCAGTGCAGCAAGAAATGGTGTAGTGGCAGCAGCTTGGCAAGAGATGACACAGGTGACAGAAAGGTGTCCTTTCACAGAAGCCAGGCAAAACTTCCCCCTCAGGGCTGGAGATGGACCTTCATGACTGCACTCCCAGGCCTTGGAACTTTACTAACCACGGACAACAAACTGTGAGTGGGATGCACCCGAGGGGAAGGGAAGAAAGTGAGGTGTTAAAGGGATGTTTGTTCTTTGAACAGTCACAGAGGGGTGGGGAAACTGAGGTAAAGGATTACCGCCAAAGAAGCTGTGGGATGGATGTTTTTACTTATTTATATAAGCCTATTGTTTTTCCCAAACCGATGCAGCGTTCCTTTACCCGTTTATAAAGTTTTCTTGTTTTCTACACACTCGATGCTTGTAACGAGTGCTGTGAAGTGTGCCCATAGAAGGTGTTCAGTTTTTCCCAGGTTTTTGGGTGGAAGCTCAAACCACTGGTGTTTGTTTATTTTAAGAGGAACCCTGACTAGATATTTGTACCTGGCCCTTCTTGGTGGCCCTTGCTGCCAACATCTCCTGGCTACCAACAACATTTGGCTGAAGGGTTATACAAGGAATGCAGAATTTGGCACCTGCTGTCAATATTTATGAATGAAATTGATTCTCATTTTTGAAGTGGGAACAATGGCAATATTTGACAAAGGTTTGTCGTGTAAAGACAGACTAGCCATCAGAAACCTACTTTGGCTGTTTATACAAGCAGTGGTAGTGCAAGCAGCTTGCACTTCAGCTGTTTGTATTCTTTGGAGAGAGAACTTCATTCTCCAGGGCAGGGAATCTGGAACCTTACATAAGCCCTAAATTCACATGAAATCCTTGGAAGCAGAAGAAGAAAAACCCCAACTAAATAAAAAACCACCACTTAGCTCTGTTTTTGAAGGCTTATATTTATATTATACATAATTTTAAAAGGTTACTACCATCTGATGAAGAGATGCATAAGGAGTCGATTTAACTATTAAAGCGAAAATATCTTTTTCTTTAAAGAAGAGGCATGTTGTAAGGAGCATCAGTTTAGCTGTGAAACATCAGGGAATACAAAATATATGAAAAAATCATAATTGAGATAATGTGGGGTTTTATATATAAATATAAAATATATATTTATATAGTTGTATAAAATCAAACAAAACCCCACCTTTATGGAACCATCAAGATGTGTTTGTATCAAAGCTGAGTAACTGCATGACCCTATTCTTGTAACTCTTGTCATATCTCACTTCCTCCCTTCTTCTGTTTATTACCATCAAAGTGTCCTGTTGAAAATTAAGGCCTGATGTTGCAAACATTTACACAGAAGAGTGACGTTACTCATGCTAGCAGTCCCATTTGATGTCACTGGCACAAAAAGTCTGAATAAAGTTACTTGTGTGTAAATGTAGGGTTTTTATATTGTAAACAGTGGTTAAGTAGAGTGTTTGCACTTGAATAATTTCTTCAGTTTTGAGATTGCCGGTTCCATCTTTTCCCCCTATCTTTAAGTATAGGGAAGCCAAGCCACATGTTACTCAGTTCATATGTTTGTGCTTTTAACCCCCACTTTGTGCATTATTTTGCAGGGTAATGGATAGAACTGCACAGAGGCTTTTGGGGCCCCGGGGCAAAATCTAAAATTGAAACCCCTCCTCCTTAAAAATTATAATGGAAATGAAAGAGGGGAAGGGACAGAAGATCAGAGGGCCCTGGCCTGTGGGGTCATTGCCCTTCACATGAGGATGTGCCTGTCCCTGAGCTCCGGCCCTGCTATTGGTGGGAGTGGTATCTCCAGCTCAGTTCCTACCGCCGGGCTCTCGGCTTGGTGGGTTGCCTCAGGCTTGGCGTGGTAATGCAATTGGCAGTGGGTTCTGGGCCCAGCCAGGCTGAGAAAGTTGCTCCCTGCATTACTGATGGCAGGTGCCAAACTTGAGTGGCCCTGTGACCCTGTGCACCAGGTCACAATGCCTCTCACCCAAACTTTGGCCTGGCTTGGCCGCCCCTTCATCACTTTGGGGGACCTCTTAAACAGGAGGCCCAAGGAAAACTCCCTGCCTCTCAGGGCAACCCTTATAGTAGAGAATCAGCCCTATGTAACTGCTAGTGGACTCAGCATGTATTTATCTATTTGTCACTTTACATGACTTTAAAGATGTACAATACTGGAAATCCCCTGCCTCCCGCTGGGTATCTCTCTCTTAATTTTTCCCCTTGAGACGTCTTAGGTGAAACTAGAGCTTTTGAATTATGCTAGATTGACAGCCTTGGAGACTAAAGTCCTCTGTTCATCCATAGAATTGGTGCTGCAAGGGTAGCGATAGTACCAGCTTCCCTGCCAGTGTGTCTAACCTTGTTTAGAAGGGCCATGTATAGTGGTGAGAATTCAGTCTCTAATCCATGGCATCTAGGCTGAGATTGCCAACAAGGCTATTGCCAATTAGTGTTAATTTTGTTGGTAGCTTTTGTAAGTAAAACCATTCATACTATTTCCTTACTTTGATCGTTTGATTTAGTTTTGCCCACTGTCTGTGCTAGGAAGCTTATGCCTTGTTGCCAAACTGGATAGGTTAAGAACTCTGATTTGCTGAAGACTAATGCTGCAGGTGTGTGGGGGGGGAGGGAGGGTGTGTGTGTGTCTGGGGATCTTAGAGTTACCTTGGCTTTAGCCTTTCTACTTTGGTTCATGCAGTGACTAGTCAGAGAGCCTGCATGTAACTTGAGCTTGCTGTGTCCCTGCCTGTGTGAATGCTGGTGGAAGTGTAGGACTGGGATCTTGTCACAGAAGCACTATGAGAGAGGGAGCCCAGGCTGGTGGGTCAGAGGGCTCAGTGGTACCCCAGTTCCAAGTGGCACTCCGGTGGGAACCTGTCACAGATTGGTATGGATTTGTGCACTTGCACATATGCTTACAGGAGAGTGAGAGGTAAGCAGCAAGGATCTGGGTGGGAATCTATCATGGTCTAAAAATAATCCCAGTCTAGGACAGATCAAATAACAGTCTGAAGACAGATCACTTCTTCTTAATGAAGATTTTTCTTAGCTTTACTTGAGGGCTGTTGGAGAGGTCCCCACTGTGTCAGGAACTGTTCAAGTAAATACCTCTGGGTATAGCTAATGACTAAACTCTCTTTCAGGCTTCTCTGCAGGGTAAAATCAATTTTTCAAAGAAATGTTCTAAACTTCCAGGATATTCCCACATTCTTTGGCATATTTTGTCTGGAAGTTACCTCTCCTTCCCCTGCAGAAGTGAGGATTACCTCTACTCTTCCCTTCTGTTGCTATTTTTGTTTTAGTAGTGCCTGGAGTCCCAACCCAGGAATGTGACAAAACACATTATGAGCAGCATAGTCAGGGCCGGATTTACACCTTAGGCACCCCTAGGGACAGCATCTTCAGTGCCCCCCTGCCTACAGGTGACCTTCGTGTTGCACACAATTTTAGAGAGGTAAGGTGACCCTAGAACATCGGTTCCCCAAGGCATGTGCCTACTGTGCCTAATTGGAAATCCAGCTATGAGCAAGGTACCTATTAGTGTTTGGCCTCATAATTCTCTGACAGATAAAACAAATTGCAGTGGCTTTTAGGGGCAGGTCAAAGTCTCTGTTCAATGAGTTGACCACCTGCAGATTCAGGATCTGTCATTTTCTGGGGATTTGTGATTAATGGAGCCTCAAGTAAAAATCCTCCTTAGTAATCAGTGAAAATATGAAGCCAAAAGCCCATTGTTTCAGCTGGCTGGTATTCCTTCTGAGGAGAACTATTTTACACTGAAAATGTTCATTCCGCATTATATATTTTTAAAAATGAATAAAGGAGGCAACAGGCAGGGAAGCCTAATCAGCCCCAGTCTGTAAGTGAGAGTCAGGCAGTGGCTTTCTTAAATTTGGTTCAAAGATGGATTAAAGGTTCTTGTAGCACTTGTTAATTCTAAGTAGTGATTGGTACACAATGGAAAATTTGACTCTGGATCCAAATCCAGATTTTGAAATTCTTCCTTCCCACCACTAAAACTCAGGTATTTATGTTTGAGTAATTGCCATGACTAGAACAGTTGTGAAGTTCAGAACCAGATCTAGGTTCAGAGTCCAATCTCTCCTACATACAAAGTTTGGGGACTTTTGCTACTGGGGTTTTGGTTTGGCCCCATCACTTCTAATTCTAAAACTGTTTTGTGGAAATGAGACACCTATCACAATTTTGTATTTTACATCCAGAGGAATGCTTTTTGCAGTCAGGAAACTTAAGGAAACTGAAAGTAATGGAGGAAAATGAAATTCTGCAGGCTGTTGTTTAAGACTTACAGACATCAGGCAATAATAATTACTTTTAAAGTTTAACTGGAAAATTATAAAATATTTGGCTATTAACTATACCACTTTTAAAGTTAAAGCCGTTTTACACAATGTCTTCACAATTTTTGTGTGTGTGTGTGAGGGAAGTCTCAGTTGTTCTTTCATTTAATGTCTACACTTGCCAACTCAAAATAGCAGTTCAACTCTCTTCTCACAACCTCTCCTTCCCTCAAAGTATTAATGCCCTATTTGATTAAGGAAATGTCTCTTGTGATCCTGCCCAAAGAACCACAAAAAACTGCATCAGATCATTAGCTGGTGTAAATTGCCATAGCTCCATTGCTGAGGATCTGATTTATTATTCTTATTTATCATGTTTATTACACTAGTGCTTGGGAGCCAATTCTCCTCATGCAGTGTTACTTCTCATGACTGGTGTGGAGAAAGTAAAGAAGGAAGTGTTATTTACTCCTTGTAACACAAGAACTAGGGGCCACCAAATGAAATTAATAGGCAGTAGGTTTAAAACTACTAACTAACAAAAGGAAGTATTTTTTCATACAACGCACAGCCAACCTGTGGAACTCCTGGCCAGAGTATGTTGTGATGGCCGAAACTATAACAGGATTCCAAAAAGAATTAGATAAATTCATGGAGGATAGGTCCATCAATGGCTATTAGCCGGGATGGGCAGGGATGGTGTCCCTAGCCTCTGTTTTAGAGAGAGAGAGAGAGAGAGAGAGAGAGGTAGGGGTGTGTGTGTGTGTGTGTGTGTGTGTGTGTGTGTGTGTGTGTGTGTGTGTGTGTGTGTGTGTGTGTGTGTGTGTGTGTGTGTGTGTGTGTGTGTGTGTGTGTGTGTGTGTGTGTGTGTGTGTGAGAGATTTCGATTCATACTTCCCTGTTAGATCTTATCTCTCTCTAATGGGCCAGAACAAACCCCTGATTACAAACACGCCATACTGACCATAGTGAAAATTCAGATCTGGATCATCACTATGAATCTGCCCCATTTTTATTACATTTAGTACATTTTGGTGAACAATTAACATTTGTATGAAAATAGGAGAGCCTTATGAAGAGCATCAAGACTTATACAACCTAAACGGTGCCTACTATGCTGCATCAGGAAATAATACAAATGTGCATTGTCTCAGGCTGGTGCACATTGCCATTATTTGTTTATGGAAACAGCAGCTTTCGATATCAGTGAACGAATACCAACACAGTACAGCACGCAAAACTGCCTGCCATGAGATAGAGTCCTGGACTTGCACCCCATTCCCTGATGGAAGCCTGAATTATCACTTCTCTCCCTGATCTATTTAAAAGCATGACTACTTACCTTTGTATCCATTTATAGCTACCCGCCCAAATGTGTTTTAATCTGTGTATAAATTTAATTAAGAGAAAAATTCCATGCATGAGGAATTGTGATTTGAGTGGCATTAGCTATGGGTGGGCCCTAGGAATCTTTCCTCACCTAGTGGTGAAGTATATCTGACTCTAACCAATTGTGTTCGTACACAAGGAGGCAGTATGAATCTTAATCATTTGAGGCTGTCCAACACCATACGTCACTGTGCAGTATTGCCAAGCCCAAAAGACTGAAAAACATGAGTCAGGCCCTCAAAAAATCAATTGGCTTAAATCACAAGTCTTTTTTTTTTGTTTGTTTGTTTTAAATAGGGTTTGGATTATTGTTGTTGGCCTTCAGTGTTCTGAGCTTTTAGGGTTCATATTTTCCAGCTTTTTTCTACAACACTGGGGACTAAAAATCTTCCTTAAACAAGGTGAATTCTTGCTTAATCTCATGGCTTCAGCAACTGGGCTTTAAGAAAAACACCAGATATTGCGAGGCTCATGATAAAATTGTGAGAGCTGGCAACGCTGTTATGTCTCTGATATTTCTATATAAATACAAATTAAGTGTCATAACCATTCTGCTGTGCATTGAAGTCCTGATTTACACATTCTAGCCGTGCACAAGGAGTTTATTTTGAATGATCATTTGGCTCACACTGCAGGAAGCAGCTGATTGAAAAACAGTTCAAAATTCCTGATGTGCTGCATTAGAGGGAAAAATCTGAAGCATTTTTGACTAATCAATACAAGTTACTTAAGAACAAAGCAAAGACCCGGGGGAGTCTAAATTATCTAGCATTTTATTACAAGCGGCTTGTGACTTGGGGTCACAACATCTAAGCTACTTTATAACAATGTGATGAAATAGCTGTTTAACATTTGAAATTCAATGTATGTTGTGTGCTGAGGAGCACATTGTAATTTTGTTTCAACATACAAACAATATTTAATAAATTAGGTCTAGATTCTGCAGTTGGAGTTGTGTATCTGTACTGCCTGCTGACTTAATAGGGCACCCTGTAGCACAAGGGTCCTGCCCAAATGAATCTCATTGCAGAATCTGGCCTTAGATTCTTTCTGCTTCATTTTCCGGACAGGTTCTTAGTTCCATATTTCTCTGCCACAGCTGATCACATCACAAACATCCAAAGCAGTGCTGGGGGGGGGGGAGAGTGTGTGTGTGAGTGATGGGGTGTAGTGTATCTGGCGCTTCATGATCCCCTGCTGGAGGCCCTGCAGTCGTAGCCTGTCCCAGGAAAGAGCAGTGAAGCTGGGTCCTCCAGACCTGCTTAGAGAAGCCTTCTGGAAGCAGCCAATCAGAGCGCAGCAGGCTCAGATAAAAGGAGCTGCAGGGTGTTAGCAGGGCAGGCTCTGGCTGGGGCCAGAGGGGTGGGCGGCCGAGTGGACTAGCTAGCTGCACTCTGGACAAAGGAGCTTGATGGGCTGCATTTTCTAAACCTAGGAGCAAGAGAACCTGAGAGCGCTAGCCCTAAGGTAACAGCCAGAGGTAAGGAGACCAGGTGGGCCCAAGGAATGTAGCAGCAACCAATTAAAGGAATCAGTATGTAGTCGATGTTTATAGGGTTCCCAGGTTGGGACCTGGAGTAGTGTGCGAGCCCGGGTTTCCCCACAGGCAAAGTGGTCTAAGCCCTGAGAAGGAGAAAAGGCTCATTTAGAAGCCCAAATGAAGGGTGGGATTTAAAGGGCCTAGAGATGGGGTTGAAGACCTTGGGGAGGGCTGACAGTTTATTGAACACTTTGCTACCCTGGAAGGGGTTTATTTGTATTGACTGTGTGACTTGGCTGGAGGGCTGTGCCACTGACCCTACAAGGGTGCCAGGAATGGGGAAAAGAGTTCATTACCACATCCAGCTGCTAGAAGGCACTCAGGAGATGAGTATTACATATTTAAAAAGTTCGAGTACTGTCAGGTTAAAAACTATATCTATATCATTATAGTTATAGTTTAGTTTATAGTTTTAGTATATATATTTGTGTGTGTGTGTGTGTGTGTGTGTGTGTGTGTGTGTGTGTGTGTGTGTGTGTGTGTGTGTGTGTGTGTGTGTGTGTGTGTGTGTGTTTAAAAAGCATATTTCCTTATCTGTGACTACTAAAACTGAAGTGTTGGGCAAAAATCTCATTTACTTCTCTCTGTTTATATTCATTTACTATTTACATTGCATTTCGTTTGAACAAAAAAACAGATGGGACAACTTTGAATGTACTCACTAGTCATTGTTTTCCAATTGACAGATGTACTTGGATAGGATAGAATAGAATTAGTTCACTGATGGCTGCTTTCTAGTAAGTTTCACGTTTTGGTTCTCTGGCTTTTAACACAATGCTGCAGTGCTTGGGTTTCAAACACTAGACCTGATCCTTCAAGGTATTCATAGTTTCCAAGGCCAGAAAGAACCATTGTGATGATCTAGTCTGATGTCTGGTATAACACAGGCCATACGACTTCCTCAAAATAATTCCTAGAGCATCCTTTTTAGAAAAAAAAAAACCTTCCAATTTTGATTTAAAATTTTGCAGTGATGTGGAATACAGCACAGCCCTTGGTAAACTGTTCCCATGGTTAATTACACTCACTCTTAAAAAATTTGTCTTTTTCCAGTCTGAATTTGTCTAGCTTCAGCTTCTAGCCACTGGATCCTGTTATACCTTACTCTGCTAGATTGAAAGGCCCATTATCAAATATTTGTTCCCACTAGAGGTACTTAGATCATAATCACGTCACTCCTTAACCTTTTCTTTGTTAAACTAAATAGACTGAGCTCTCTGAGTCTATCACTTTAAGGGATGTTTTTAATTCTTTAATCATTTAATCAGACGTGGTGTATTTTGACTTTAGTAAAGCTTTTGATACTGTTTCGCATGACCTTCTCATAAACAAAACTGAGGAAATGCAACCTAGATGGAGCTACTATAAGGTGGGTGCAAAACTGGTTGGAAAACCATTCACAGAGAGTAATCATCAGTGGTTCACAGTCCTGCTGGAAGGACATTACGAGTGGGGTCCCGCAGGGATGAGTTCTGGGTCCGGTTCTGTTCAAGATCTTCATCAATAATTTAGATAATGGTATAGAGTACACTTATAAAGTTTGTGGACGATACCAAGCTGAGAGGGGTTGCAAGTGCTTTGGAGGACAGGATTAAAATTCAAAATGATCTGGACAAACTGGAGAAATGGTCTGAAGTAAATAGGATGAAATTCAATAAGGACAAATGCAAAGTACTTCATTTAGGAAGGAACAATCAGTTGCAAAATGGAAAATGACTGCCTAGGAAGGAGTACTGCGGAAAGAGATCTGGAGGTCATAGTGGACCACAAGCTAAATATGAGTCAACAGGGTAACACTGTTGCAAAAAAAGTGAACATCATTCTGGGATATATTAGCAGGAGTGTTGTAAGCAAGACACGAGAAGTAATTCTTCCGCTCTACTCTACGCTGATTAGGCCTCAACTGGTGTATTGTATCCAGATCTGGGCACCACATTTCAGGAAGGATGTGGACAAACTGGAGAGAATCCAGAGAAGAGCAACAAAAATGATTAAAGGTCTAGAAAACATAACCTCTGAGGGAAGATTGAAAAAATTGGGTTTGTGTAGTCTGCAAAAGAGACGACTGAGGGGGGACATAACAGCTTTCAAATATGCAAAGGGTTGTTACGAGGAGGAGGGAGAAAAATTGTTTTTCTTAATCTCTGAGGATAGGACAAGAAGCAATGGAGTTTAGGTTGGACTTTAGGAAAAACTTCCTAATTGTCAGGGTGGTTAAGCACTGGAATAAATTGCCTAGGGAGGTTGTGGAATCTCCATCTTTGGAGATTTTTAAGATTAGGTTAGACAAACACCTGTCAGGGATGGTCTAGATGATACTTAGTCCTGCCATGAGTGCAGGGGACTGGACTGGATGACCTCCCAAGGTCCCTTCCAGTCCTATGATTCTTGTGGCTCTTCTCTGAATCTTCTCCAGTTTATCAACATTCTTCTGGAATTGTGGGCACCAGAACTGGACACAGTCTTGCAGCAGCCTTCACCCCAGTGCCAAATACAGAGGTAAAATAATCTCTCTGGTGCTACATCCCCTGTTTATGCATCCCAGGATCACATCAGCCCCTTTGGTCAAGCATCACACTGGGATCTCATGTTCTGATGATTATTCACCACAACACCGAAATCTTTTTCAGAGTTGCTACTTCCCAGGATAGTCTCCCATCATGCAAATATGGCCTGCAGTTGTTCTTTCTAGGTGTATATATTTACATTTAGTCATATTAAAAGCATATTGTTTGCTTGTGTCCAGTTTACCAAGTGATCCAGATCCCGCTCTGAATCAATGACCTGTCCTCTTCATTGTTTACTACTCCTCCATCTTTGTGTCAACTGTGAACTTTATTAGTTATGATTTTATGTTTTCTTCCAGGTCATTGATAAAGTATTAAATAGCATAAGGCCAAGAGCCAATCCGCGTGGGACCCCACTGGAAACACACCCGCTTGATGACAATTCCCCATGTAGAGTTTCATTTTGAGACCTATCAGTTAGCCAGTTTTTAATCCATCTAATGTGTTCCAAGTAAATTTTATATTGTTCCAGTTTTTGAATCAAAATGTTATGTGGCACCAAGTCAAACACCTTAACATATTTAGACTTCTGTATGTCAACGCTATTATCTTTATCAACCAAACTTGTAATCTGATTTAAAAAATGTTGTTTTGATCTATTTTCCATAAGCCCATGATGATTTGCATTAATTGCAAATTGCATAATTATTCTCCTTTAGTTCTTTATTAATCAAGTCCCATATCAGCTGCTCTATTATCTTGCCTGGGATTGATGTCAGGCTGACAGGCCTATAATTATCCAGGGACTCCTATGTACCCTTTTTAAAAATTGGCACATTAGCTTTTCTTCCAGTCTTCTGGAACTTCCCCAGTGCGCCAAGCCTTATTGAAAGTTGGCATTAGCAGTCCAGCGAATTCTGCAGCCAGCTGTCTTATATTTATTGCATGCAAGTTATCTGGACCAGCTGATTTAAAAATATCTATCTTCAGTAGCTTCCCTCTAACATCCTCCAGAGATACTAGTAAAATGGAAAGAGTTATCACCATATGATGAGATTATATAATCCCCCCCCCCCCCCCCCCGCAAACATAGAAGAGAAATATTTATTGAACGCTTCTGGCTTTTCTGCATTATTATTGATAATTCTGCCATTTCCATCTAGCATTGACCAATACCATTGTCAGGATTCTTTTTGTTCCTAATATATTTAAGAAACTCCCTATTATTATCCTTAACAATCCTGGCCACTGATTTCTCCTTATATACCTTTGTTTCCCTTATCAATTTTCTATAATTCCTAACGTCTGATTTATATTCATTACTATCAACTTCCCCTTTCTTTCATTTGTTATATATTATTTTGTACAGATGCCTTCACTTCCCCTCTAAATGAGGTCAGTTCTTTAGCCTGCTTAGCCACCTTTGATTGTGGGATTGTGGCTTTTGGGGCATCTAGTGAGGTATTCTTAAATGATTCTCAATCATCATTCACATTTTTCTGATTAAATTCTTTCTCCCGGCTGATTTGGCTCATAATTGTTTTCAGCTTTGTGAAATTGGCTTGGTTAAAGCACCAAGTACATATATTACTGAGCTGCTTCAGGTGTCTTTGTAGGAATTAGGCCCACTGGGCTCAGTACATGGAAATATTCAAAGCCCATTATTGAAAACTATATATTAATACTGGATTTCATAAAAGCTATTTTTACAGATCCATAATCGAGCTACTCTATAATGTCCCCTTAAATCTTCTCATCTCTTGTGGTTTTGGATATTAATTATTACTGTTTTAAAAAAATATTATTCTCCTTCTAGAAGTTGAGTGATTCCATGGTGCTACCTTTACAGTTTGTCAGCTTGATTGACTTGAATTCCTTCCTATGTGGCCTCTGAATTTTTTATCTTTCTACCCCTGTAATTGTAAAAAATGTATTGCAGTGCACTGTGGTACAACAAAAAATGTGTGCTTTGCCTTAAAATGGGGGGGGAAATGAAAGCTTTCTCTTCAGTGTTTGCACAAGTTGGTTTAGTGGAATCCAGATTTGAGAAACCGAGTTCTTCTGCCCAATAAGCCCATTTGTCCATAATTTACTAACAGTCAAAGCCTGTTATTTGCTTGTCTTTCCCTTACTGAGCTGACTGACTGGCTTGAATTTCATGACTAAATGAATTTCTAAGCAGTAGTTTGTTCCATTCTGGCTTTAAGGCTTAATGAGAATGTAATGTACCCCATCTGAGGTTTCCGTTTGATCTTATAATAGTAGGAAACAGACAAGGAGATTGCACTAATCATTAAGAATTGTTAGTACACTCATTTCTCTCTGCTGTAACCCGGAGTGACTGTCTAATGCATGGTTTGGAGTGGGTCATACAGTCAAACAGAAAGGTTATATTATCTCGCTTATATAATGGCAGAGACAGAAATGTATGTATGTCAAAGTGATTTAGAGAAGGCTGGCCATCTTTGCAAATGTCATTGTAGTCGCAAAATTAACTGGAAGGGGGCCCAATGCTTATAGGAATATAAAGAAATTTTCAGTGGGGTTAGCGTGCATCTCTCCCACAAAAGCTACTTCCTGTTCCACAACTGACCTTGTTTTCCTCACATTCTTGCAACTCAGAGTTGGCCGCCTCTCCTTCTGCATAAAATTAAAGCTCATCTTCATTTCTTTTGAAGCATTCAAGAATTCTGCTCCTGCCGGCATCCTTTCCTCTGACACCTCTTCCCATTGTAGCCTTAGAGCTATACTTATGGGTTACTTTAACCAGTTACTCACCCCAAGGTGAGGGTTTATATCTACTTTAATCTGTGAGAGTTCAGCCCCCAAATTGACTTCAGTAGAGAGGTACTCAATAGAAGGGCTATGGTGCACAAGAGGAGCAACACAGTGTTCTTTCTTTAATTACTTGTATTAGCCAACTAAATGACATTACTCACACTGCTATCAGGGAAAGGAGAGAGAAGACAATATGGTATGTCTAGCATTGCATTACTCACACCATGCATTGAGGAGAAACCCAAAGTGACAGCTGTCATACTCCTCATCATAATTCTCACCACTGTCAACATCACCAACGGTATTCATCCAGGCATCTCCCAAGGCACCCAGGCAGGAATACAGCTTTTACAGTGTGTTAAACTGAGGCCCACTGGGGTGTATATATAGTTATGAAGGTTTTAACCCCTTTTCCTTGTTTGAACTTTCACATCCAATCATTTTTGGGCTGCCCTGTTTTCCTTGTTAGTTCCCCTTATACTCATTAACGTTTATATCACCTTATCACTATAGTTACAGGTAGGGTGACCAGACAGCAAATGTGAAAAATCAGGACAGGGGATGAGGGGTAATAGGAGCCTATATAAGAAAAAGGCCCAAAAATTGGGACTGTCCCTATAAAATCAGGACATCTGGTCACCCTAGTTACAGGCAGTTACTTTAAGGAAGTATCTAACATTTCACCTTGGCTATGAGTGGTCACTTGTGTTTACTGATTACTGGTAGACATTATCCAAACTCAGCAGTTATTTTCCAAACATCAGCATTCAAAACATAGACACAATGTATTATTAACTAGCTTATGCTAACTTATTTGTATAATAAGAAAAGTTAGCTCTAAGTCCTAAGGCCTAATTCAACTAAGCTAAGTGTCTTACAAGCCTGAGGCCATTGGGCTCTGTGTTACAACATTAATTAATACTTATATTTCATCTCTATCCTAAATATACAGGATATTTTTTATCCTCGGCTACACCTTTCTTTCTGTACTCCCGAAGGTTCTCAGTTTGCTGCACCACTAGATGCTTCTTGTGAGTTGCATGGCATTTGAATGGTGAACAAAAGGGAACACAGGCCAGAAAAAAAACATTTTCCCCTACACTGATTATTTATTTTATTATATTACAACAGTGGCTCTCGGCCAACTGAGAGCAGGGGCCTCGTTGTGCTTGGCACTGTACATAGAATAAGAGAGAGTCCATGACCCAAAGAGTTTCCAGTCTAAACAGACAAATGGTAGTGGAAAGGAGTAGAACATATGAGTAGAGAGAACAAATGTGATTGTAGCAAATATTGCACATGTTCTGTTTCATTTGGTTTTGTTATGTAAGTGGGGATATGTTAGGAGGGAATTAGCTAGATAGAAAGACAAAGGATTGGAAGCTAGAGATGATAGATAAGGGAGTCGGAAGGATTAGCATTCTCTCCCCTGTGCTGACTGTGCTATCTATGCAGTTTAACAGAGCAGAGACTTGATGGGATCTGCAAGATGCTGGACAGCTTTAGAATGAAAGTGAGAGTATATGCAGGAGTAGGCCTTTCTCCTTCTGCGCACTCCACTGCCCGTTGGCTTCTTCCTGCCCAACTGGCTTCTTTCTCTCCACAATCATTAATTAAAACTGTTGCCTGGGGTTTCTCAAGCCTCTTGCCCCATTTTACCTCTTTGCAGTTATATAGCGTAGGAACTGTGTGTGAGGGTGCTTTGTGTCTGATTGCCTGTTTTAGGGGCCAAGAAGGATTTTTTTCCCGTTCAGCTCAGATTGGCTGAGACCTGATAGTAGGTTTTGGTTGGTGGTTTTTGTTCCCTTCCTTATAGCATCTTGGAGAGACAGTTGGGTTAAACAGGAATAGGACTTAGAAATTTAAAATTAGGAATTGTATGAATGTTTAGAAGCCTTGTAAACCCCGCACTAGACCCATTTAAATGCCTGGTATGCGGCGACTGGGCAGGGAGCACCCCACTGTGGTGTCAAGTTTAATAAAGTTGCGGCCTACTGCTTAAAATTCATCGCTGTGTCTGTCGTCCTTCACTTGGATGGCCTAATCAATGTTCACAGTGAAAACTGCAGGAAGCACTCTGACGTCATTAGTTTTCCTTGGGCCCTGCTTGAACTGCTTTCAGCAGCTGGAGTGCTTGCTCCAGTGTATGACTGGCTCCTCTTTGCAGTTTCTTTTCCAAAGCCCAATGTGTCTATGGGAAACAGGGATGCTGCATGGGTCCTAGTGCCGCCAGAGCAGTGGTCTCCCCTGTACTGAAATACAAATATTATATGAGACTGTGGGCTAGGTGACATTGGAAGAGCAAGTACCCATATGTGAAAGTGAAAAGGAGTAGCAGAAAAAGAAAATGTGAGCTAGGCGCAAATAGTTGGTGAGAATCCAGCAAAAATCTATACATGTGATATATACATCTATACATGTGATATATAAATCTATACATGTCTCCCTCCCCACCCCCCAAAAAATTATTGCAATACCTGGCCAAAACCAGATGGCAAGTTTTTATAAGGGAACTTTAAAAAATGCCTTTACATCTGTGTGAATCCTGCTCTGTTACCCTGGTGTAAATCTGGGGTAACTAATGTAAATTAGAATAACTTCATTGAAGAAATTAGTATCAATGAGAGCAGAATTTGACCCATGAATTAAGCTGACAGCATCAATTTAAAGTACTGCCGCAGCCCAGACTCTCAGCTCCCCCATGCTGCCATGTTAAGTCAATGGAAGCACTCCTGGTGAGGATGTGCACCACCGACAGAAGGAGCCTAGTGTGGACATGAACCTCTGCGATAATTATTACTGTGACTATAAGTCGATTTAACATAGGTTGATCTACATTTGTAGCGTAGACGTACCCTTAGTGTGTTTCCACTTTAGTTCTGAATTGGGTATTTGGGTGATCTTTTTTTCCCCAGAGCCTCCGTACTGAATATATTTTGGGATACACTTTTTTTGTTGCAGTTTTCCTACCTACCTTTTCCCCCCAGATGTCATATGGTGCCCACTTTTACTGATTTTGCTTTGCATGCATCATGGGCCTGATCCAAAACCTGTTAAAGTAAATAGGAGCCTTTCCACTGTCTTCAGTGGGCTTTGGATCATGCCCAATATGAAGAAGTAGCTTTGCTGATGTTTTCTCTGCAGATTGGCTGCTGAAGCTGAGAACCATCAGCCCAGGGCACTGGAACTTAGGTTCACTCCTGAAACTCAGTGTCTTTTGGCTGTCATAGATGTTAGACTGAAATATCAATCTAGCCAAAATGGCCTGAAATTAAGGTATTTCCGTTAGGAAAAAATATAAAATTAAATTAAACATCAAAAGGGATTCTATTGTTTCTTTTAAATATGTAACTTCAACCCTCACTTGGTTTTCCTATCTCTTGGCTTAACATCAGCAAGACTCAAAATTTCAGTGTAGAAACAAAGGGTAGTATTGCATCTGTGAGCTAGAATTCAATTATTTGGCGTGTGGCCAGTCCTGGAAGATGGCCAAACTGGAGACTTGCGGAGGTGTTACAGACCTAGGCTCCAAACCCACTGACCTTGCCTAGGGAAACCTACTGATCTGAAGAAATAATAGGAAATATGTCTTAATACATCAAGATAATAACATAATGTATGTAGTGAAATGGGAAGTTATCCTGGCCCGTTGAAAAACATCTGGACTTTCTTGTTTCATTTCTTTCTTTTTTAAGTTAAGCAAATATGCTACAGTTTTAAAATCCTATGGGAATAGCAATTTCTCGCAAAGTGTAAGGATCCACTGTTTGTACAGCAGCTTCCATTGTTGTTTAAGTGTCCATGTGATATAGCCTTGTTCTTCAGTTCTTCCTTTCCCCCTCAATCCTACCCCATAATGCATCAAGACTGTCAGCTCATGGGCAGAATAGTGTTAGGCCCGTTACAGGTGATGTCATAGTGATAAACTAGAATGGAAGCAGATCCTGAAAAGACCAGCACAAGGACCTAAAACCGTCCAGCATTTTTTCACTATTCAACTCACTTTCCACAGACTGTCAGCTGCAGTTAAATACTATGGTGACGGGCAATAATTTTTATTTTGGTAATCTCAGTGTGAAGAGCTGAAAGCTTGATTGAGTTGCAAAGAGAATGACCATGCCAGTGTGGAAATGACCATGCATTGCTTTAGAAAGCAATATTGACGGAAAAAATAATCTGTGCTCTATTTGCTGCACTAATACTGGCAATATGCTGAATAGACACTTTTACAACAACACAGACAGTGTTATTTACTCTTTCAAGGTTCTGCTCTTTGAGTGCTGTGCTTTTTTTTTTTTTGTAAACTAGAACTGAATCTTGGCACGCTGGTTTTTACAAGAAACCTTACGCTTTTTGGTTTCTCGGCGACAAAACATATAAGGAAGTCCAATGGCTTTTCTTGGCATGTGAACAACTTTTACTGACTGGAAGTAACCCTGTGTCAGAAGAATCCAACATTTGCAGAGAAAAGAATAGCTGTGCAATATTATCATTCAAAATGTTTTATCATGCACTGGACAGATGTCTTAATTTTTCACTAAATCATTTTGTATTTGAACAAAAATCATATAACTGGTACATATAAGCTTAGACACTGGTGTAACAATACCAGGAAGCTTAAACTGAAGGTGGGAAGAAGGCAAAGGGAGCAATTCATACTATAGCCTGGGTGTAGTGAACCTAGGAGAACTGCCTGTGTCATGTATTAGGGGTAGACTCTAATGTGTTGTCTTATTCTCTGCTTCCATCAGCATACAGTGTGGGGTCAAGATTTTTTTTTAAAACCTAAAACGTAAGAACCTCAAGCAGCCTGACTTTATCTGTGGGTTTTTGTTTTGTTTTGTAGGATGACTGCTTTTCTTGGCGTTTCTGTTGAGACTCTTTGTTTCTGTTGTTTATAACAAGTAGGTGTGTTCCTCCTTTTAAAGGGTACAAAAAGTTATTCTTTAGCTTGCAAGATGTCTCCTGTAGTCACTCTAAATTAAGAGAATGTTTACAGGAGTCTAGCCCTGAATAGTTAAAACAATTAGTCCCTGATGACAAGATGTGTAGACAACGTTTTATTTCCCGTTTGTGTTCCTGGAGGTAGAATTGAAAGGTAACATACAGGTCCAAGGTTCTGTTCGGGCTTTGCCACCGACTTTATATATGATGCTCTCAGGGGAATATTGGAAGAGCCTTCTTTGGGCAAACTGCAGAAGATTTGCATGGCCAATTTGGGGCACTCGGGAAATGAGGAATTTTCAAATCAGAATGTGGCTGGTGCTTGTTCTTTGGAAAAATCTGCACTTGGGTGAGCATGCAAGCTCTTAGGGCATTCATGCCTCATCTGGGAGCATCACCACAAACCCCACTGTTGTGTGACACTGTGCTTTCCAGGACTGCTGTGCTCCCTGTTTCTAAATGGCACAGCCTCAACAAACAATCCCTCCATCCAAGATCATTCAAAAAAACCCACAACCTTCCTCAGTCCTGTCAGGGGGTATTAACATGTGAAGACAATATTAAAAACCTCATCAGCACCTGCACTGATAGGAAAGTGTCATCTAAAGATCTGAGCGTGGAATTGGTCAATGGTTTCTAAAACCAGGTATTGGAATGTGGACTATGGAGCAGGTATAGGGCAATTTCTACACAGTATCAGCTCATAGTCACTCTGAGAGGCATAGGGGCTTCTTGCATGCTTATATGACTAGCGAATGATGAAAAAGGGGTGTGCCTCCTAGAATCTGCTTTGCCTGTGAGCTAGGGGTGTGCCTCCTAGAATCTGCCAACATTCAGGCTGTGAATGAGGTTCTGCAGCTGGTATCTACAAGTACCATGTCCCTTTAATGATGCTCAGTGCTATTTTGCACACATTATAGTGGGAAAACCATCCTTTCGGACCTTTCCTGCATGGGCAATACATGGAACTCCCAATAACCCCTGCTGGCCCTCCCTTTACCCTAACAGTTTAGAACTGAAGCTAGGGCACACACCATTTGAGTCCTATTAAACAGACACTGGCATCCAATATCGGACTGATGGCAACGTCTTAAACCTTTCTCGTCTCTATGTCAGAAGTAAAGTAATATCGGCAACAACAGCCAAACTCCAGTATGCGGATGATTGTGCTGTAGTTGCACACTCAAAGGAGGATCTTCAAACAGCCCTGAAGCTTACAAAAGCCTAGGACTAACTCTGAATATAGGCAAAACAAAAGTTCTCCACCAGTCCTTGGTCAATCATCAGACCCAGCAAGGAAGATCTACATTGTCAAAGAAGAACTGGAAAATGTAGAATACTTTGCCTGTCTTGGCAGCCATCTCTCACAGAGGGCAGACCTAGATGAGATTCAGCACAGAAGTCGCTGTGCCATCCTTGCCTTTGGCAGACTGTCTCGCTGGGTGTTCAACCACCACATCAGAATACACGCTAGACTTTTAGGTTATAAAGCAGTGATAATCCCAACTCTCCTCTACGACTGTGAGACTTGGATGACCTATAGAAAACACCTGAAAAATGTGAAACGTCAGCACCAGAACTTTCTTTGGTAGATTCTCAACATAAAGTGGGAGGATCATCACACTAATGCCAGTGTCCTTACAGAGACCAGCATCTTCAGTGTTGAGGCCTGGATTATCCAGCACCAGCTGAGGTGGAGCAGGAACTCTGCGCATGCCTGATGTACGCTTACCAAAACAACTGCTGTATGTCCAACTCACCAAAGGAGATAGGAAACGGGGAGGCCAAAAGAAATGCTGTAAGGACAAACTCAAGGTAAACATCAAGAGATGTGGCATTGACACCACACACTGGGAGACAGCAGCCCAGGATAGGAATAATTGGCAAAGACTTGTCAGAGAGGGAACGTCCATATTTGAGGAAAATCGCCTTGCCCTGGTCACAGAAATATGCCAGAAAAGAAAGGAAAGATGACTGTCACGCAGTAATTGCGGCCCAACCCCCCGTCTTCCTACACCACCTGCAATGTCTGCCAATGAGCCTGTGACTCCTCAGTCAGCAAAGGACCCATGAAAAATAAAATCTGTGAAAGAGATCATCCTGGACCTCAAGGGATCGCCGACAACACTAACACAGATATAGGATAGTATGTAGTCTGGACAGTTAGACTGTATTGCCTCTCCTTGACCCCCTCTGTGTGCCCTCTACTGTGTCTAGTCCAGATGTCAGGTCAGTGACACTGAATTCCTGCCTAATTTTGACTGTCTAGCCATAGGGCAGCAAATGTGGTCTGTAGGGTGTGCTCTAGACATGCAGTGGTCCTCTAAAAGGACCAAGCGTTAAGGTTGCCAAGTGCAGTGGTGAACTTGACTAATAAAGAGAGGGCCTAGGTTCCCTTTCATCTCAACACAGGTGCTGGACAGGCTCAGGAGTGCCTGTGCCTCAGTGAGGCTGAGGATCGTCTGCCAATATTCAGAAACCTTGTTAGGAGGGTGAGAGCACTTTCTATTCTGAGCCTCAACCTCCCTCACCAACCACTTCCTTTCCCTGAGTTGCCTAGATAGTAGACAGAATCAGTATTAATTTATTAATGCATCCATCAAGCTATGTAAGGGAAATGTCTAGTGAGGTTCCACCGAGTCTAATGAAAAGTTATCTTCAGAGAGAGAGAGGATTTTCTGAAGTTTTGTAGGATGACTATAGGGACAGAAGGAGAGTCCGGGTTAGCTCAGGAGTTGGAGAGGGGTGTGATGGGGCAGAGGATTGAGGACCCATATACAAGGATTTGGAGTGGGCATTGCCAGGAGACTGAGGGACAGCAGAAAAGGAGTTGTACTAACCTTAATCCCCTACTCCAAGCCTTGATATATTTGCCCCCAACCCTTTCCACATCCTCCCACTACCTCTTCTGTCCCTGCCCTAAATCCTGACACTTCTCCCCTGTCCTGATACTAGTCCTATAAAGCCTAAGTAAATCGTCTGTCTTTCTGAAGATAAATTTTCACTAGATACCCTCCCTTCTGTAACTTGAAACATTATAATTTCTCATGGTCCCTTAGTAAATTTTCAATCCATGTGGCATTGTTCCAGAGAGCTTTTATAAGGGCATGGGAACACACACCTTACTAAAACCCAGATATATTCTATGCCTCTTGCTCCTAGCAAACACCAGTTTTGTAATTCTGTCAGACAAAACCTAATCAGGCTACTCTGCCAAGCCTTAGTTTTTTCTAGCTGTAGAACGTGTATTTGTATGTGAAGATACTGAGTGACTGCTTTGGTCAGTTTGTTAGCTTTTCAGGGGGAGTGTACATCACAGCAGGAGCTCTGTTCTCTTTCCCACCCCCTACCCCCCACTTCTGACCCTAGCAAGCTATTTTCCATACAAGACCACCGGCCCTTACACAGTCTTGACCTGAATGGTGCAGAAAAGATTATTTTATTATGAACATAGTTCCAAATGATCTTCATAGTTATGGTACCCCATTTTTCACTTTAACTAGCCAGAGCTATTGGTTCTTGACATGCTTGAGATGAGCTTCTCACTTTTTTTTTGTATTTGCTGCAAATTGTGTAGTGACTAAATAACCTTGTACTTTGACATGTTGTACATATGGCAAATGCTTTCGATGCTAATTGATAAAATGGGGCCAAGATTTCATTAAAGTGAATGCAAACGCCAAACAGAAGGAAATAATGAGAAACCTGTTTATTGTAATTAATTTAAGAATCATTTTCGGAAAATGAAGCTTGCCTCGTCATGCTGAAATCTACAGGAGTGGATAAAACAGCTTTACATAATATTCCTCATTTTATCAGAAAGAATTCCCAATTTGTTACTAAGGCTTTCTTTGTAAACAGGTCTTTGTGCTTTATTCTTTTAGTGTCCTCTGTTACGGGTAGTTAAAAGTAATGTAACGGATAAGTTAGAGGAAGAAAATTTAAAATTGGAGTCCTGGCAGCTTGGCCATAAACCATGTGTGAATTAGTGATTGTGTTCCCTTTGGAGCTCCAAGCAAAGAAAAGTTCTTGCACTTCTTTATTTCTTGTCTTGATACATATACTCAGACAAAGGGAGAGTCAAAGTCCGTGATAGATTTCCATGCATGAGACCTTTGAGACAAACTGGAATGGAGCGGCAAGAAATCAGTAGCACGATTCTACATCTTATATTGATCTTAAAACCGTTTTTTGGTGTTGAAAGGCCAGGAGTTGCATGCAGATGAATATTTTCTAAGAGTGGCAAAGGGGAGGATGTGAAGTATGATAGTTAGGATGGTGGGTGTCTGCATGTCACAGGTCTGTGTACCCTGTGGTTTTACGGCTTATAATATGCTAGATAATCCAGCCGTTGTCTCAGAATTCTGCTCTTGTATCTAACCTTTCATTTTAAAAATATGGATGTTTCTGCGTATGATAAAACATTCCAAAAGTTAAGTGGGTAGATAGAGGCAGTTTTATGCCTGCCTCAGTCTGCAGACAGCATGTACAAAATAGCCCTGGAGGAGGGTGAGCTCTTGCACTTACCTCAGTGGGTTGTTGACTTTCAAATCTAATGATACAAATGAGAATATCAGCTATTTAACTATTTCACTGCTGAGCATTTTAAAATCTAGCCAATGTCTTTATCCCACAAACCCAAACTGGCCTCAGTTCAGGATGTCTGAGCTCAGACACCACAAACTGAATTGCTCCAGTTCAGAGATCTCATAGACTCTTCATGATGGACATCTCCAGTTCAAAGAATTCATATGCTCTGCCTGTGCAAGATAGGGTAGCTTGCATGCTTTGCAAAGAGAGTAGCTCTGCATTTCTTTTTTCCTTTTGTTCTAGTTTGTTTTTGCAAACACTCAAAACACCAATGACACCTCATATTAAGGTTGAAAAAGCATGTGCATAAATGTCAGGAACTGCAGATTTAAATGTGAACAATCAACATTAACTCTTCCCTTTTTATATCTGCATTAAAATAGAATCCCTAAATGTTCTAACATATTAGGCCATGTGACCACAAGACTGTGTGAAGTAGCATTCACTTGAATATTGCTCATTGGGTCAAAACGAGAAAACGTATCATATGAATGTGTGATACTAATATGTTGTAACTTATCCAAGTGAAGACAATGCATGCAAAAGACCTGTCCATGCCCTTTGGGACTGTGATTGTCCTTTGACTTTGCCAAGGGGAAGAAGTAAGGGTCCTTGTGCCCTCTCCTCCTCTTCCCTCATGGGAAGGACCCTTACTAGGACCCTTGCAAGGACCAATCTGTCACAGAATAACTACTTTTAGTGGCCCACCTGTTTATAATACAACATGCCTCTCCTGTGTATATGGGAACTTCAGCTGTGTCCAGGTTGATGATACACTCAGTTTGCTAAAACTTTTTATTTGTGGGGGAGGGGAGAATAGAGCTAGCTTTGTGGTTTTTCTTCCCCTGCTGTTATGGTTCCTCTCAATTAATTAGCCTCTTAAGGTTGGTCTATGCACCTCCACCTTATCATGTTTCTCTGACTGTATAAATATCTGTCTACTGTATGTTTCATTCCATGCATCCGATGAAGTGGGTACTAACCCACGAAAGCTTATGCTGAAATAAATTTGTTAGTCTCTAAGGTGCTACAAGTTTTTCTTTCTTATTTTCATTGTTGCAGTGAATGTTTTAGATAGGTGGTCAGTTTTCACGCCATGGGTTTTAGCAATGGCTACAGCTGTTGAAGACCTAAATCTCCTCTTTGGACTGTTCACACTGGAGACAGCGTGATCACTCTTTTTTCCTGTAGTACACCTCCAAAAACTTAAGTTTATCTTGACCACTTACCCATGTCTGCTCGTTGGATAAAATGAGACATCTGAGCAAGATGGTGACCAAATGACCTTCTGTCTTCATAGAGTTAGGTTAAAAGGTTTAAAGAAATCCTGATGTAGATCTTTTTTCTGTTGCTCTGCATTTTCTATCCTTCTTATGTAGATAGCCCAGACTTCTAGCGAGGTGAGCATTTTCTCTGTGTGTGATATGTTAATTCTAACACATCTAGTCTCCTTGACTGTTAGCTTTATGACACCACCTACCCCACTTAATAAGTCTGTGCACTGAAGATTCAAACTTTTAACGCAAGGACAGTGTCTTTCACTTTTTTTCACTGTCAGTAAATTTATCCAGTGTCCCAGAATCATTGTTGAGACTTTTGGTTAAAAGGTAAACTGAAATAAAGGCTAAAATAGGAGTAGAAAAGCTGGACTGTGTCCTTTCAGATTTTATAAATGGCACTGGGAGGCTTTCAGTTGCAAAATTGCTGCCTTCTAAGGCTTTCCACTGATTCACTTAATCCCTTTAAATCGGTTCTGGTGTTCACTTTTTCTCAAAATCCAAGAATAAACTGTTCCAAAAATGGCCTGTGATTTGCTTCTGTATCTTCTACTGGATTTAATTTCCCTCTACCCTCTTTCACAGAGCCTACAGGAAATAGAGGCTATAATTTCGCTTCACAAAAGACATGCATGATTACATCACTTAATTTTCAGCAATGTACATGTTTAAATGTGTGTGCAGTTTTGTGTACACTACATTTAAACATGCAATACTTCTCCCCTTAAGACCCTCCCTTGCCCCTCTACCCTACAACTATGCATGTGTAATGGCAACAGACCCAGGTTGTCGGCAGGATTGAACTTGGGACTTCTGGCACTTAGTGCGTGAACCTTTATCGCATGAGCTAAAAGCTAGCTGGCTGTTAACTAAGGCTGTAGAGCAGACTCATTTAACTCTCTCTAAGTGGTCTCGTTGCCACTAGATGGGACAGAACACAACACACAGGAGGTGTGTGGGTTACACATGCAAGTTGGTTTGCACAAATACTCCCAGTACTGTTTGGGCACATATATCCATCCCATGTTCATTTATGGGTGCATGGGAAAGCTTTGAAGTATGTGCACCTCTGAGAATCTGGATCCTAAACTTTAGCTCCCATTAACCTTGACTGTTTCTAAAACAGCAGTTATATCTTGAACAAATATGTGAAGACACAATAAGAGAGAACTTAGAAAGATTAATCCTTAAATGATTTATAGATCTATGCTGATTTTCCTTTATAAACATTTCTGGAGAATCATGTTAAGAGAAACAGGTCAAACCATTTGTTCAAATAAAGGGCATAGTGGTAACTCTTTTTTTTTTTTAAAGTGTACTGGGCAAAGAGTAAAAAGACTCTCCTGTGAAGAATTGCATGTGAAGGTGAAACTTTATTTAGTGGGCTAACCAAATTCAAACTAAATGCATGTTAAAGCAAACTAAGCTTTTAAAATCCGACTAATATGAAGTTGGGAGAGGTAGCGTACGTACAGCACATTCCACTGAGATGGTGTTGCATTTCATAGAACACAATCCCTCGCATGCAACTGGACAATTTTTCTATTGGCATAACTCCATCCCAATGTGCAATTTCCCCCAGCTATTGGCATGTGAGAGCACTCATGGCGCTGCTGAGGGCTTGAAGAAGCCTGGCATTCAACAAGGATTACAAGTACAATCATATGTTATGTAATATTCTATTTTATTTTATATTATATAAATATGAAAAATAAATTTTATAGCCCACAGAGATAATGTAATATATTAGAGCACATAAAGAGTTCTCTGCATTTTTGCTTCCAGTCACTGATGATCATGAAGATAGTGATTACTGTAGGGTAGGAAAGCAAATTTTTCCCTCTTGTTCTGAAGCTGTTGGGTCTCAAGCCTGATTACCCATTTGTAAGTAAACTAACTCATGGTGTGCAAAATTTGAGTTTTTGCAGCCCCAAAGCAAGAAATTGGAACATTTAACTGCCACAGTCTGAGTGCATCTTCAGGAGGGAAAGATCAATTGCTTTCCTGGTGCTCTGTAGCCCTTCAATGTGTAATGCAACCTATAGACTGAGGTTAGTACTCTCGTGGATAAAGCTGAAACAGCAGTTGCTCTTCCCAAGGCAATACAGATAAAGGGCATGACATAAAATACCTCATCTTTTAACAATACAACCTGGCATCCCAATTTCATGCAGTCAAGTGGTTGAATTGCTGGCCTTGGAGTCAGGAATCTTGGCGCTTAACTATACACTTTAGATTATCATGCAAGAAAAAAGATGCTCCACGAGGACTCCAAACCAAAGAATTGCTAAGCGTAAAGGCTCATCTGTCCTCCCATCAAGTCTACACAAATTTGCAATGTGCACAGTAACCTGTGGACGTAGTTTCGGTGAAGGTGGATGTTCCATGTGTCCTCCCAAAGAAGTGACTATACTGGCTGCAAAATGCTGCAAAAGCACTTTAAATTTTCTCTGAAGTGGTAGCACACCCAGAATACAACAAATAGCCATAGCAACCAGCTCAAATGTGAAAAGTCTCTACTATGTTTGGCACGGAGGTAGGAGTATTGGACAGCGTCTGCTGAAGTGAGTAGAGAGCAGGTACAAGCCTGAAAGGTGAGAGGATAATGGGAATGTGATCCTGAATCTCGAGAGAGAGAACCCCTAACAGTGGAGGTCAGACTGTAAGAGCAGAAAACCTCTGACTTTTATATGTGTGTTACAGACATCACTGTTTTGTCCCATGTCTAATAGTGTTTCACACATAATATTTCTGTTGTACCAATGCACATCTGTTCGCTCTGGAATGATGCTCCTTTGGTGCACATATTGTTGGAAATGCAGTATACATTTGCATTCAATCAAAAAATTCAGAAACACAGTAAGATTTGAATGGGGATGGATCATAGACATAACAGATGACTGAGCCATTCAGATATGCATCTTTAATAAAGACTATGAGCTCAGTTAATTAAATACACCTGAACACCATAAAACCCACAATACACTACTACATGCATGTTGTCAGTATGGTAACAATATGAGTTCCATCTGGCAAATAAGGCTTATATTGCATGAATCCCTGGTAAACCTCACAGGTAACCAGAATTCCCCAAGAACCAGACTGGTTCTTATATATTCTGGTATCAGTATATCTTATGCTCAGAGTGGCATAAATGAAAGTAGAATCTTCCTTAAGAAGATAGTTTGCTTTCTCCCTGCTTCTGGGAAGGATAATACTGAATAATGTTCAGTTTTGATCATGCCTCCATTGTGGAAGATTAGACCCACTTTGCTCCAGTTTACTGAACATATCAAGTCCTGTTCAGTGCATCTGGTGCCCCCTCTACTGCCCTAGTTTGCCTGGGATCACCAAGCAGGGGTGAAAGTAACTTAAAGAACTTACCGGTACGCCGGAGTCCTGAGCAGGGGACAGGGCCTCAACCGGAAGAGGCGAGGCCTTTAAATCCCCAGGCCCTTTAAATCACTGCCTGAGCCCCATCTTAGCGGTAGCTGCGGCAGTGGCTGGGAGCCCCGGGGCTCGGGCAGCAATTTAAAGGGACAGGGCCTCCACTGCGGTAGCGGAGCCCCTGGCCCTTTAAATCACCACTGGAGCCCTGGGGCTCCTGGCTGCCGCTGCTACCCCAAGGCTCCAGAGCAGCAGGGCTCTGGCGGCGATTTAAAGGGCCCGGTGCTCCGGCCGCTGCCAGAAGCCCTGTGCCCTTTAAATCGCCCTCCTGGGGAAACTGCCCTATGCCAGTATGGTTGGCTGTGTTTGCTCTTGCTGGTACGCTATGCTGGACCATACTGGCTTACTTTCCCCTCTGTCACCAAGTAATTTTTTGAGGTGCTGTATCCTTCTCTCTTCTTGAGAGCTGTGGGTGTCACTTGTACCATTTTGTCAAATGAATGCCATATACTAGAGGAAAAAGAACAGGATTACTAGTGGCACCTTAGAGACTAACAAATATATTTCAGCATAAGCTTTTGTGGGTTAGAACCCACTTCATCAGACGCATGGAATGGAACCTACAGTGAGCAGATATTTATACATTCAGAGAAACATGAAAAGGTGGAAGTGCCTATACCAACTTTAAGAGGCTAATTAATTAAGAGGAACTATATCAGCAGCGGGAAAAAAACTTTTGAAGTGATAATCAAGCTGGCCCATTGCAGACAGTTGACACAAAGGTGTGAGTGAGGATAGTTAACTTAAGGGAAATAGATTCAATTAACGTAATGGCCAAGCCATTCCCAGTCTCTGTTCAACCCTGAGTTGATGGTATCTAGTTTGCATATCAATGCAAGTTCAACAGCTTCTCGTTGAAGTCTGTTTTTGACGTTTTTCTGTTGCAAAATTGCCACCTTTAAGTCTGTCACTGAGTGATTAGAGAGGTTGAAATGGTTTTTGAATGTTATGATTCCTGATGTCAGATTTGTGTCCGTTTATTCTTTTGCATAGAGACTGTCCGGTTTGGCCAATGTACATGGCAGAGGGGCATTGCTGGCACATGATGGCATATATCACATTGGTAGATGTGCAGGTGAACGAGCCCCTGATGGCGTGGCGGATGTGATTAGGTCCCATGATGGTGTCACTTGAATAGATATGTGGACAGAGTTGGCATCGGGCTTTGTTGCAAAGATAGTTTCCTGGGTTAGTGTTTTTGTTGTATGATGTGTGGTTGCTGATGAGTATTTGCTTCAGGTTGGGGGGCTGTCTGTAAGCGAGGACTGGTCTGTCTCCCAAGATCTGTGAGAGTGAGGGATCATCTTTCAGGATAGATTGTAGATCTTTGATGATGCGCTGGAGAGGTTTTAGTTGGGGGCTAAAGGTGATGGCTAGTGGCATTCTGTTATTTTCTTTGTTGGGCCTGTCCTGTAGTAGGAAATAGGATTTCAATGCCATTCCCATCTCTGCTGCTGACTCGTGTTGTGATCATGGATAAGTCGCTCTATGTCTTAATTTATCCATTTTTAAAGGGTGTATATTACCTTTTCTTCCCATTTGTTGCACCACTCTTTACTCGTATGCTCAGACTGTAAGCTCACTGAGGGAGGGACCGTCCTTTTTATTATATGTTGGGTATCTAGCACAATAGGGTTTGATTGATGCTTGTAGGTGCTCTCACAATACAAATCATATAGTTACTCTGTTCAGGAAAGGGAAGTTGAGGAGGGAAAAGGAACAGTCTCAGTCTAGCAATATTTCTACTTGAGATTTAGTAGCTTGTTTGGCTTTTAATAGCATTTCTGTTCAATCAGTGTACTACTTTTTTTTAATTAACTTATGCTAGCCACTGAACAAAGATACTGTCCTTATCACCAGCTTTCATGATCTTATTGCAACACTAGCAATTTTTAGTGTGTGGTTTGGGTTGGTTTTTTTTACATTTCTCATGAAAACATAATTAAAGGATGCCCAACTTGTGAATTTTCTCTTATTCAAAATGGCCACCATCTTGCTGGTAATGGAGCTGACCCCAGAAAGATGATCATTTCCCTCCAGTCTATCTGCATGTAGAAATGAGGTTGCCCCTTTATAAAGTTGACTACCACATCCCATAGTTTTCAATAAGGTTTAGGACATGCTCAGAGGCAAAAGGCTCCCACTCTGTTACAAGGGACTGGACAGGACACAGTGACTGTGAGGCAATACTGTGAAAGGCAGATGGGAAGAGTGAGGGGGGAGCAGGAGGCAGATTTAAGGGATGCAGAGGAAGAGGGAGACAGGGAAAATGTTGCTCTTGCAAAAGGATATCAAATTCCATATTTATTTTACTGTGGCATTATTGTTTTTATGAATGATTGATATGTGTTTAAAGTTCTTTAGTATGTATATCTGTAACTCATCTACCCTAAAAAGTATTATAAGTTCAAAGTGCAAGTGTGACTCATGAAGCATTAATTTGGTTACTGGTTCTCAAACTATTTAACATCCAGCCCCTTCTTTTATCAAAGGAAATAAACTAGGAGGTGAGAGAATCAAGACAGTAATAGGGAGTAGATCGCAATTCCCCTGTCTTAAGGGTGAGGAGAGGATAAGTGGAATCTCCATCTGAACAGCCATGAAAAAAGTGTGCCCCTCTCTCTCTCTCTCTCTCTCTCTCTCTCTCTCTCTCTCTCTGTGTTTAAACTAAAGGTTGACATTTCTGAAATTATTACACACACATTAGCAGAGGAGTAGAAGTCAAGAAAGACTAAAACATGATTTGGTGGCTTTTGAAATCCCATGATATTTGGGGGTCTGACTCATGATTTTTGATCCCTTGAGTTTGGAAATACTGCAGTGTTTTAAGCATATGTGTTGGACTTTGTGTCCAGAAGGAGCAACTGGTCTCAAGTTGCAGTGGGGGAGATCTAGGTTGGATATTAGGAAAAACTATTTCACTAGGAGGGTGGTGAAGCACTGGAATGAGTTACCCAGGGAGGTGGGGGAATCTCCATCCTTAGAGCTTTTTAAGGCCTGGCTTGACAAAGCCTGGCTGGTATGATTTAGTTGGGGTTGGTTCTGCTTTGAGCATGGGGTTGGACTGGATGACCTCCTGAGGTCTCTTCCAACCCTAATCTTCTAGAATTCTATGAAGTCCTATTTCGGAGCTAATAGCTAACCACTATCTTTATTTGGATTTTGGTTAAGTGTCAGTGGCACAACATATTCAGGTATTTTTCACTCAACAGACAATCAGCATTCTGTTGCACCATCATGTAAATCACAATGTGCATAAATCATTAAAGATAGATTCAGCAATCATCATGGGCGGCAGATATAATAGGCCAGGGAAGGCTAAGCCTTCCCTGGCGCAGCTGCCACCGCCCTGCTGCTGGACACCTGGGCTGCGGTGGCCATGCCTCTTCCCCAAAGCCCCCACCATCTGCTGCCTGCCTGCCTGCTGCAGCTCGCCGCGTCCCTCCTCCTCGGGTGCGGGGGAGTGAGGAGAGTGTGCGGTGAGCCAATGGTGAGTGGGAGGGTCTGGTGGGGGAGTGAGGCAGCTCCGTGCACTGGGGCTGACCAGGGGTGGCCCAGCCTGTCGCTCGGGGTGGTCATCAGCTCGGGTGGGGGGGATTGGTGGTGGCTCAGCCCAGTGTGGTTGGGACCAGACTGGCGCTCAGGGGGTGGTGGGCGGCCTGGCATGGCTGGGGTGGGCAGGCCGGGGCTCCTGCAGTTGCAGGAAGGCCCTCAGGGCTCCTCCTGCCTTACCCCATGAACACTTTCATTAACATCAGTGAGACTACTTGTGAAGTAAGATGCTATGCAGCATGAGTAAGGGTATCATAGTTGACCAAACTTGGGCTGAAGAATGCTGGTTTTGAAAACCACAAAGTTAAGAAATAAAAAAGTGAGTGCTCAAGTAAGTGCATCAGGGCCAGTGAACAGCTAGTATTACAATACATGTTATTTTGCAATTTGACTAAATCCTCAAAGTTCTGATCATGTTAGTAGCTGAATCAATGCCTATTCTTTCGGGTGATATTGCTGCTTCTGATAGGATTTAGCAGTAATGACGTTCAATTGTAGAAGTGACATTCAGACAGCACATACAGTAAGTAACCAGTACAAAACTCTAAGGAAGGAAATCTTCAAAATTTGAAGTCTATAGTAAAGATGTGTAGTAGTTCGTTCTTTACTCTCACTAGGAAGAGTATAATTTTGCTTCCAGTTTAGAAAGCTAACACAGATGTGTGTTTGAAAAAGCAACTTCCAATGGCTGTTTGGAGTCACTTCTATTGTTTATATTTAAAGTCTATATAAACAAAGTAGTAATCTAAGTAGTTACTCTAGCTGTGCAGAAAGTTTTATGCAGAAGAATTCACCTGCACTGTTTGATTCAGATAGAGTGTAGATTCCAACTAGTGGATGAAAGCACAACATATTTTTGTTTATGTTAGGTTTTTGGAAGGAAGACCTGCATTGCATTTTCATTGTCAGGACAGTGCAAATTTTCCCATTGTATATCTATAGCAGAAAGTTGTTGTTGCTAGAAAATCAGAAAAGCAACCTTACTTAAAAGAAATTTTTTTTAAATAAAAATGTCAGACTCTCTCCAAACTGTGCATCACACACACTGCATACATCACAGAAATGGTTTGCAGCCATGTTCTTGTGTAAAGTCTGTGGGGTCTAAAAACGCGTGCACAGAGCCATTATGTACTGCTTATTTTTCTTCTTAATCTCCTTACTACAGATACACCGATTCCAGGCACACTGAACTGGAGTCTTGTGCTGATCTCTGTATAAAAATAGACCTGTACTTTTTGCCTAACCACACGCTTTGTAGTTTGCTCTTCCCACCACCTAGTAAAGAATATGGTAGCTCTGAATTAAGAGACAATGGACCTGACTCTCCTCTCGCCTATTTCTTTCTATGGAGTTACTCCTGATTAACATTGCTGTTAAGAGGAAAATCATTCTTAATATTTCAAAAGCTGGCCATAAAGCTGTCTATAACCATTTTGGTGTATTCCATGCTAAAAACAACTGGAAGGAACTATACCTTTGATCTAAATAATCCTTTATTCAGACTCTCAAATTTATCTTAGTGCCATGTAAATCAAATACACTTTTTATTATTACATTATTTACCTTGGAAATGCCAAATTGTGCAATTAAGGATGAAGAACACATTATTTCTCTTAAAGAAATAATTGCTGCTTCCTAATAAGCTCCATATTCCGTTATGTTTCTTCTCTTTCTCTCCTCCCCACTTACTTCCCTTTTGAGTCTTTGTCTCTGACTTGGATCTTGGCAGGTTGAGAGCTCTGCAGGGAAAACTTCATAAATGCTTTACAAATCTTTAGTAAATTAGGCTCTAAGTTACATCAAAGTAACTTTTGATCTCATTATCTACAAAAAAGCATGTCTTGCTGCAGAATTTAATAGTGATTGCTGAATGAGATCTTTTTTGTGCTGGCTAGTATAATCTACAGTATGGATTGATAACTAGTTAAGCAACAGGATTTGAGGTTTAGCTCTGTGGAAACGATACATAGAGTAAACAGTTCAAATCCCGGACAAAGAACTGCTGAAGATGTGAAGAAACTGCATTGTCCAATAGATATTTTGTTATTAATCCAGTTATTGTTGAGTACCTTATGGACATGATTAAGTGAACCTGACAGATTTCACTTTGTAGTTGTAATGTTAAAAGGGAGAGAGCCTAATTCACATAAGTATGGATGATCTGAATTCTCACTAACAGGAAATTTAAAGGCAAATTTTCTATTTAGTAACTACAACTTTAAAGAAGACACGTAGGCTGTGGTAGGGAGGAACTAGAGCCACCATGGCTGGTGACTAAGGCAGAGTGGGGAAGTTGTACAATTGCTTGTTTTCATCATCTCTGTTAATCCTTGCACCTTTCAAAATGATACTCATTAAGTTGTTCTTTAATTGGAAAACAGCATAAAGCCAATAAATATGATGGTGTCTCCGGGAGAGAATTCCCTTCCTGCTCTGGGTCGGAAGGTAAGGCAGTAGGGTCTCCAACATCAACAGACAGCAAATAAAATTAAATTTAAAAAAAAAATATATATATATATATATATATATATATATATATATATATATATTTTAAGATGAAAACAAAAGCTTATTTAAGCCTGAAAAAATTGTTTTCAAAGAAATTTAACAAAAAGGTGGCAAATTGTATACATTTTCCCAGGAAACAACACATTCTGTGTATGTTGCGGTGCTTTGGACAAAATTGGGCACATGGCTCTTGATAACTAGGCATCAGTGTGTAGTGATAGATGAGAGGATAAATGAGTACTGATGTTAGAGGAAGCACCAGGCCTGTATGTTATCAGATTGTTGGATTGTTGTTATACCACTATTACATGTTAGGGATCTCTGGAGCTCTGATGAAATGGAATGGAACAAGCATCTGTCCTGTTTTATTAAAGTATAACTGCTCAAGACTCTCAGTATGTGAAGCTCATGTCAAACAGAGAAACTTTTCTCAGTCCATACTGTACCAATAGACGTGAGTGATCCTGCTAGTTTTTAGTTGGAGTGCCAAAAAGGTCCCCAAAAGGTCAATCAGGTGCAAAATGAGTTACACCTAGCAAGGGAGATAAAAAGCAATAAGAAGAGGTTCTATGAAATACTTTAGAATCAAGAGAAAGACAAAGGAAAGTGGTAGCTCCTCTACTTAGTGGGGAAGGAGAGCTAATAGTGGATGATATAAAGAAGATGGTAAGGTATTTATGCCTATTTTGCCTCAGTCTTCTCTAAAGAGGTAAATTCTGGCTACATAATTACCATGATTAATATTAACAAGGGGGGAAGGAATGCAAGGAAAAAACAGGTTAAGGAATGTTTAGATAAGTTAGATATATTCAAGTCGGCAGGGCCTGATGAAATTCATCCTAGGATACTTAAGGAAGTAGTTTGAAGCAATCTCAGAATCACTATCTTTGAGAACTCATGGGGGATGGAGGATGTCTCAGAGGACTGGAGAAGGGCAAACATAGTTTTCCATCTTCAAAAAGAAGTCCCCAGGAATTATCGATAAGTCAGCCTAACTTTGATACCTGAATAGATACTGGAACAAACTATTAAGCAATCAGTTTGTAAGCACCTGGAGGATAATAGGATTATAAGGAATAGCCAATGTGGATTTGTCAAGAACAAATCATGCCAAACTAACCTAATTTCCTTCTTTGACAGGGTTACTCACCTACTGGATTAGGGGGAAGCAATAGGCATGATATACCTTGCTTTTAGTAAAGCAGTGGTCCCCAATCTGTGTGGTGTGCTCCCTTGGGGGGGTGGAGAAATGTTCAGGGGGGATGTAGCAGGGCCTGGGCCAGCTCCATGAGGGAGGGGAGGGAGCACCACCAAGTCTAGCTCTGCCCCCAACTCTGCCCCCAACTCTGTTCCCAGCGCCTGCTCCCAGCCTCAGTCCTGCACCTGGTGTCCAGCCCCCAGCCTGGCCTCCACCCACAACTGCAGCTCCCAGTGCCCAGCCCTGCTCCTGGTGCCGGCTGTCCACTGCAGATCCTGGGGGGCATGAACAAAAAAGTTTTGGGACCACTCTAGTAAGGCGTTTGACACAGTCCCACATGACATTCTTATAAGCAAACTAGGAAAATATGGTGTAGATGAAATTAATGTAAGGTGCGTGCAGAACTGGTTGAAGACACTACTCAAAGAGTAGTTATCAATAGGTTGCTGTCAGATTGAGAGAATGTATCTAATGGGGGTCTGTCCTGGGTCTGGAACTGGTCAATATTTTCATTAATGACTTGGATAATGGAGTGGAGATTGGATGACACCAAGCTGGAGGGTGTTGCAAGCACTTTGTAGGATAGTACTAGAATTCAAAATGACCTTGACAAATTGGAGAATTGGTCTGAATTCAACAAGATGAAATTCAATAGAGACGAGTGCAAAGTACTACATTAAGGAAGGAAAAATCAAATGCACAGCTACAAAATGATGGTACTGCTGAAAAAGGATCTGGGGGTTATAGTGGCTCACAGATTCTGAGGTGTATTAACAGTGGTGTCGTATGTAAGACGTGGAAAGTAATTATCTGGTGCTACTCAGAACTGGTGAGGCCTCAGCTGGAATACTATGCCCAGTTCTGGGCACCAGACTTTAGGAAAGATGTGAACAAATTGGGGAGAATCCAGAGGAGAGCAACAAAAATGATAAAAGTTTTACAAAACCTGATCTATGATGAAATATTAAAAAACCTGGGCGTATTTAGTCTTGAGAAAAGAACACTTATGGGGGACTCGATGACAGTCTACAAATATGTTAGACTTCTGTAAGACTTCTTATATGACTGTGATATTTCTATAAGACTCTATGTTAGACTTTGTTCTCCATATCTAGTTGAGGCAGGACAAGAAGCAATGGGCTTACTCTGCAGCAAGGGAGACCTAGATTAGATATTAAGTATCAGGGGGGTAGCCATGTTAGTCTGTATCCACAAAAACAACAAGCAGTCCAGTTATTTTCGTTTTGCTGACACAGACTAACACGGCTACTACACTGAAACCTATCAAGGAGTCCAGTGGCACCTTAAAGACTAACGGATTTATTTGGGCATAAGATTAGATATTAGGAAGCACTTTCTAACTATGAGGATAGTTAAGCCCTGGAATAGGCTTCCAAGGGAAGTTGTAGAATCCCTGTCATTGGAGGTTTTAAGAACAGATTGGATAAACACGTGTCAGGTGTGGCTTAGGTTTATTTGATGCTTGAGGTCCCTCCCAGCCCTACATTTGTATGATTCTATGATCATGTGAAAGGGCTTGGCTGGAGTCTCTCCATGAGCCTGCTGGCTATGTTTTATTTCACCACTGGTTGTCGCTATGGGTTAATCGGCCAGAGACTTATATCTCTGATATAACTTAGAGATCATTTATCAGGCTTGCTGGTACTCACCCAGCTCTGAGGTAGACTCTCAGTAGCTGTGTATCACCCAGATGTTCACTTTACAGACTCCTGAGAGGATTTGGGTAAATGCTTCTTCAGAGCAAGGTCTTACTGTTTTGTGTGTACTACTGAAAGAGAAGATAACATTTTAGTGGAACTGTATTTCCTGATAGATACCTTAAATACTTTATCAAAGGAACTATACCTGGAACAGAACAGACAGCTATAACTAAGGTTGCCTGTTTCCGTTTAATTCACTCTTTTGAGTTACTTATCTTTCCCAAATTACTCCTTGTAGGCTCTAATAGTCCAGACTTGGTCTCTACCCAAAGTTGTTCC
This sequence comes from Macrochelys suwanniensis, assembly GCA_033296515.1. Classification (NCBI taxonomy): domain Eukaryota; kingdom Metazoa; phylum Chordata; order Testudines; family Chelydridae; genus Macrochelys; species Macrochelys suwanniensis. Next base: position 116,404,165 of record CM065779.1, read on the forward strand.
CCCTTTTCCCCTGAACTTTGGAGCCAAAATGGTTCAATCACTTGACTAGAGAATTCAGAAAATTGAACAAAACTAGCTTTTCCCCATCATTGTACAGTAGACTTGAAAATAGTTTTACAGCCAAAATAGCTGGAGTAGGAAGTTGAAGTTTGGGATAGAAAAAGCAGCCCTTACTGAGAAGTGCATTTGGGTGTTTTGGTTTTGATTATACGGAGTCACAAACCTCTGCACACTGTGTAACTAGTACAATTTTTTAAAATGTAACTGGCGCAATTTGCGTAACTGGTACAATTCTTTAATACTCATCAGCAATGTTTGAGTGAACTTGGGCTGTACTGCACATGGTCAGTGAGTCTTGGAAGCATCCGCTGGGCCATGCACACTTTGGCTTCTGTGGGAATTTGCCTGATTAAGGACAAATGTGTAACTAACAAATGAAGCAAGGACATGTGGACATGACCAATACCTATTTCCAGAAGCAACAAATAGGATTGGGGCCTGATTGTGTTAAGTGTTGTATAAACATAGAAAGATAGTCCCTGCTTTGGGTAGCTTAAAATAATTAATGTATGAGGAAAATAACATATTTTAAAGACATTAACAATTTGAGAATAGACACTTTTAATTTGGTGTTTGACATGTAAATATAAAAACAAAGTTATACTACATTAGAATACAGTTCTGTGTTTTGGAGAGAAGGCTCTGGCATGTGAAAGTTCAAATCAGTGTCATGTTCTTATCATCCTGCTTAAACTTAAGCTTAATAAGACCACAAGATAACAATGCAATATAAAAAGGAAACCAAACTATGCCGCTGACATTGTTTTATTCTGAGTTACATTTTTCTTTGTTTACTGAATGGTAGTGGAGGTAAATCCCAAACACTCCGTGAAATGATGTGGCTGGCATTTACATTTTGTCCCAAGAAAAATAGCAAAGAGGCAACCCAACTGTGCTTACTATCTCCTGCCATTATTGTCAATGGAAATGTAAGACGATGCTGTAGACATTGCAAACATAAATCTTGTACAAGCTAATTGCATTATGTTGCTGTGGTGAGGTAGCAGGAAACGAAGAATATTTTATAGCCCTCATGGAGAAAATAGTCTAGTGGCTTGCTAGGACTGTGTGGTCCTGAATCAAACGGATGGCAACACAACACTAATCTTGTTTCTGCTCTTGCTAATTTTATAAAACCTATTATTTGGCTATATCTAGTATGCTGCTTTGTAAAAGGAAAAATAATGGACTTTGGGGTGTGTGTTTTTGTTGCTGTTTTTTCCCCTGTGAAATATAATCAGTATTGGTTTTGGTCACTCACAGGAGTTCGGGCATGTGACTGGAAAAGAAACTTTCTCTCCACACAGTGTATCCAACTGTTTCCCTACTGTTTCCCGGTTATGAAGAATGACGTGTTACTACATTGCTTTATCTCAGGTTTTCATAACTGAGATTCAGTCTGCAGTACATTATGAAGTTGTTTGTAGCTCAGAAGATCCCATAGCATAGAACAGTAGGATCTACTTTATCATCAATTTTATCTGGTGATCGGGGTAGCAAGGTACATTAAATAACCAAAAATTAATCAGAATTTTAAGCTGAATTGATATCCAATGCCAACTGAAGTCAATGGAAAGACGACTGGTGATTTCAGTGGGCATATTGAGGCATTCACTTACATGTTTTCAGACTATATCTGAATGCCTGCTTTTTTCCTTTGGTTACAGTAAATCTCATTCATTTTCTTTCAGATAGATGTGGTTTGGAAGAGCACCCAAATACAAAATGTTGACAAAAATAAACTACGGAGAGACGGACACAGAGAAAGAGAATCATAAAATAACATTGAGTCACATTTTCAAGTAGCCCCCATAATTTCTGGAGAGTCTGAAACGAACAAACAAATTCGGAATTAACCCTTAAAACACTGCATGGGTTCCAGATGCAGGTGTCCTGGGAACTGAACATTCCAAGGGGTGAGCGTTAAGTCAGTCATGCTCTTGTTAAGGGAATAGCAGGCAGGTCCGAGTAGCCAGCAAGCAAGTCAGAGTACTTGTCTATAGGGTGCTAGGGGGGAAACCGTTAGCTTGGCGGGAGATGAGTGAGGGTTTCACCTAGTTATTTTATCAAATTCTATACTGACAAGCGTGGTATAAAAATCTGCAGTGGATAGGTAGGAGAGAAGAAGGAAGAGATTGGCAGCTTAAAGGTGTAGTTTCTTTGTGGGAGGATTAGGCAACTTACCAGAACACCCATGTAGGGAACAGGAATAGTCCATCTTTCAGCACTGGAGGGCATAAGGGTGGTGATGGCTAAAAGTGCTAGCAGTGCTTGTGGCTCCACAAGGGGGTATTTTGGGCCAGGGAGGGCCAGCGTGAGGGAAAGACCATTGGCTGTACTGGTTTGGTGCTAGTTGCTCCTGTTGGTTAGACTCTTACTTCCCTGGTCCATGACTCTTAGGCTCTATGGAAATACAAATAAAAATGAAATAAGTAATGGATGATGAATCAGGCCCTGCATGAGGTAGACCTCTGCTGTCGCAGTGAACCATTCATTTAGTCCCAGATCCAACAAAGCCCTTCAGTACATGCTTAACTTTAAGGATGTGAATAGTCCCATTGTCCTTAATGGGAATACTCATATGCTTACAGTTTGGAATGTGCTAGGCAGAGGAACACAGGAACTAGATCAGACCCATAGTTTATTGAGTCCAGTATCCTCTCTCCGGCAGTGGCCAGTGCCAGATGCTTCAGAAGAATATGCAAAAAACCTCGATCTCTTGTAATGAGAGATTGGTTTAAGCCTTGAGGCTTAATATTTCTTCCAAAACTCGTTGATATTATAACTCTGGATATTCTTTTATTCCATGTAAATGCCCAGTCCCTTTTTTTAATCATGCTAATTTTTTGGCTTAATCATCATCCTGGGGCAGTAAGCTCTACGGTTTGGTTATGTGTTGTTTGAAAAAGTATTTCCTTTTATAAGGTTGAATTTGCCACCTTTTTAATTTCACCGAATGTACCTTTTTTCTTGTGTTTTTGAGTAAGGCTATGTTTTAGTCACGGGTATTTTTAGTAAAAGTCACGGACAGGTCATGGGACAGTAAACAAAAATTAATGGCCAGTGATCTGTCCATGACTTTTACTATATATCCCTGACTAAAAATTAGGGGGGAAGGGGTGGCCCAGGGGGCGCAGTGCGGGCTGAGGGGGAGGCCTGAGGGGTGCCAGGGGGGAGGCCTGAGAGGGCACCAGGGGTGCTAGGGGGCAGCTCGGGCGGGGTGGGGTGGGGTGTGTGCTCGGTGGCCTGGGGAGGGGGTGGCGGTACTCGGAGGGGGTACAGCCTGGGGGGCACCACAGGTGCTGGTGGAGGGGTTTGACGTGGCAGGGACAGGTTCCCTACCCAGCTCCAGGTAAGCAAAGGCCCAATCCCCAGCCCTGAGCCCCCCCACACCCAAACTCCTGCTGCTGGGGGGCTCGACTGCCCTAGCAGCAGCCGGTGCGACTGGCCCAGGGGCTGCTCAGACGACTCCCGAGCCAGGCACATGGGCCGCTGCAGAAGTCATGGAGGTCACAGAATCTATGACTTCCGTGACCTCCGTGACAAACACGGAGACTTATTTATGAGACACTGGGAACAGAAGCTCCAGATCTAACTTCTCTATGCCAGACTTTTGTCGTGCCCCTTATTTGTCTTCTTTATAAGGTAAACAATCCCAATATTTTCAGTCACTCTTCATATGAGGTTTTTTCCATGCACCTACTGTTTCTTGTAACTCTTTTCTGAATCCCCTCCAGTTCTCCAGTTGTCCATTGGGATTAAACATATGCTGAAGTACTTTGCTTTATAAGGATGGACTCAAACACATGCTTAAGTGCTTTGCTGAATTGGAGTGTAAATTAATAGCACAGCTATTTATATTAATATTTTAGTATTTCTAAATGGGTCTAGTTCATTTACTGACTCTGCACATTTTTATTTTTATTTATCCATTTTACTTTAGATGAAGATAGTAAACTAACTTTTGAACACACCACAAAAGATTAAAGAAACACAATTTTAAAACTCTCCTAATTTTCAAGGCTCTCCATGGCTCCATCCCCATTGGACTGTGTAAATTACTCCAGGTTCTAAACTTGATAAATAGGATCATAGGAGCATGGCAGGGAAATCAGTGGGAGAATCAGCTCAATGTCTTAGATATCTAGACACCAATGCAAGGAGTATGGGAAATAAACAGGAAGAATTAGAAGTATTAGTACATAAGCTAAATTATGACAATTGGTATTACAGAGACTTGGTGGGATAAGACTTGTGACAGGAATATTGCTATAGAGGGGTATAGCTTGATCATGAAGGTTAGGCAAGGTAAAAAGGGAGGACATGTTGCACTATACATCAGGAATATATAGCTAATATCATTCTGGGGAGTATTAACAGCAGTGTTGTATGTCAGACATGGGAAGTAATTGTCCCACTCTACTCAGCACCGGTGAGGCCTCAGCTGGAGTACTGCATCCAGCTGTAGGAATGATGTGAACAAACTGGAGAGAGTCCAGAGGAGAGCCATCTTACATGTTTAGCCTTGAGAAAACAAGTCTAAGGGGGCACCTGATAAATCTTCAAATATGTTCAGGGCTGTTCTAAAGCAGGTGGTGATCAGTTGTTCTCTATGTGCAGTGAAGGTAGGGCAAGAAGAAATGGCCTTAATTTGCAGAAGGGAGATTTTATGTTAGATATTAAGAAAAACTCTGAAGTATAGTTAAGCTTTGGAATAGCCTTCCAAGGTATGTTGTGGAATCCCCAGTATTGGAGGCTTTAAAAAACACATTGGAAAAACACCTGTCAGGGATGGTCCAAGTTTACTTGTTCCTTCCACAGTGAAGGAGGCTGGACTTCTGAAGGCCCCTTCTAGCCCCACACATCTTTGATTTTGTGAGTCTGACACCAGCTTTTAAGAAACAAATTTGCATTTAGGTTTTATATGCCAAATGTTAGCCTGATGATTTTAAGTGGTCAAGATATTAAATCCTACACCATATGTATGAGTTTATAGCAGAAACTTTTACTGACCTTTAATGATAATGATTGCATAAAATAAAAGCACCATACAGGGTTTCATTTGAAATAAATTGATTTATTTAAAGAACATTTAAGGTCTTTAGAATACATTCGTTCCCTTTGGTTATAACACATCTTGAAGTGTATCTTATGCTGTAGTAATCTTGCTAATCTTTCAATGTATGTTAGACACACCACATTTTAAAGCTTTGTGAGGGATAGATACACATACACAAACAATAAAATGATTGTATGAATTTTGTGGAAAAGTTTTATAATGTGGATTTGTTAGGACTAACTTCTTTCAAGGTCAAGCCTTTTGTGAAGTGGGAGTATAGTGGGAAATATAATATGGTTTGTCTGGTTGTTCTCATTCTCCCTGGTTGTTCAGTTCCCAGCTAGTAACCTGAAGCTTTCACAAATCCACTTTCATTCCACAGGGATAACTTTCTGGTAGTCGGTCAGCCTTCTAGTCAAATGTGTCTGTTGTTGGGTATTGACATCTGTGGCCCTGACCTTCCTGTGAACTCTCTAGGAAGTCTAGAACAGTTTTTTCTGTGTTTCATTCAATGTACACAGCAAAGATTCACTAATTAAATTTGCCATGGTATGCTACCTTTTGAAACACTGTAACATTGCTGTTAGATTTCCCTTTTTCTTTTGTGATTCCCTGTCTCCATTTTCTTCCACAATCTCTGGAGTACATCAAAATAATTGTCATAAACAGAGTACTGACTGTCAAAGACCAGACATTTAGAATATTGTTCTGCTTCAGTGACAAGTGGATAAATATGTTATTGAGGGATATTGTATACAAATGGGGCTCTAATGACGTCAGGCCTGAAAAAATTATTATTCAATCACTAGTACATTAATTTTCAAAAATTAAATTATGCATCATTTCCAGGCTTGTAATAAAATAATTACTGTCTGCACTTTCTCATTACCAACTGGTTTGCTCTGATTTCTGTATGTGAAAGGACTCTGTCACGTAGTGAGGAGTTTTATTATAGTCAAAGATTTTTATACATTTTATGTCTTGAGTTCAGCTCCAAGAATTACATGTCTAGTTAGGAAATGAATCCACAGCACCACAGAATCTGGCAAGCTTCCAGATTTTAACTACTTAACATGGGGACAAAGAGGAAGCTACTCTTCCTAGGATGGAAAGAATAAAATTAAACAAAAGTCAGTTGTGCTAAATAAGACAGAAAACACCTTCTAAGAAACAATAATTATATTGATAAATAACACAAACAATTAAAGCACCCCAATCAGTTGTCTATTAGTTCAGTTTGCCTGGCCTGAACTAACAACATCTAGGAAACTAAGCAAGCAAAATAAGTAGCAGCATGAGGTCGAGGCATAGGTTTTCATGACATTTGGGTTTGGGGAGGCTGAGTGAGGTAATTGATAGAAAGAAAGTATCTACAGACAAAATAATGATATTCGAGTGTGGGAAAGGCTGAGTAGGAGAACGGCGTGAAAAAGTCCTGTTGAGGAAGAATGGAGAAGTAGGGAGCATAAGGGGAACCAAGAAGTAAAGCGGAGGTCATAATACTTATACCCAATGCAGTACAACGTAGGGAAGCAAGGAGGTAATGAGGCAAGATCATTGATGTGAGAGTTGGGGGGCCTGGGTTCAAGTATTGGCTGTAGCCCAGACTTCCTTTGACAAGCCTTTTAACTTCTCCATGCCTTATCTGTAAATAGGGGATAACATTTACCCAACTTTGAAGATCTTAAAGCATTTTATAGATAAAGTGCAAAGTATTCTCATTTGTTAATTTTACAACATCTTATTCATGCACCCATCTCACAGTTCACAGTAGTCACAACAAAGTATCAACGCTGGTAAGGTCAGCAGAGCACAAAGGGCTGGTGAAGGGAAATACAGTAGTAATGATGGGTATGGGAATTTATCAGTGGCTATGGAAATGTGTCAGCAATATACTAATGGCTTGGCAGCCTAGGAGATGTGAACTGTGTTTTGAAAAGGGATGGGAATCAGTGAGGTGCTAGGAAGGACGGCGGCAGACCACTTTAGATACTGAAGCAAGTACAAGAGCTGCATAAAATCAGCCTCCAACAGAGAAGATAAGGGAATTGGGAGTTGAGATGAGGTCTCAATTGGCAGAGAGGGAGCATGTTAGGTACAGGGAGGGATGAGATGATAAAGATAAATAGTAAGTGAAGAATATAAGAATGGTCATGCAGGATCAGACCAATGGTCTATCTTGCCCAATATCCTGTCTTCCAGCAGTGGCTGGTGCCAGATGCCTCAGAGGGGGTTAACAGAACAGGGCAATTATCAACTTTCATCCAGTCCCAGCTTCTGGCAGTCAGAGGTTTAGGGACACCCAGTGCCTGGGGTTGTGTCCCTCACCATTTTCCCTAATAGCCATTGGTGGACCTATCCTCCATGACCTTTTTAATTCTTTTAAAACCCACTTGTACTTTTGGCCATCACAACATTCCCTGGCAACAAGTCCCACAGGTTGACTTGCTTTGTGTGAAGTACTTCCTTATGTTTGTTTTAAACCCGCTGCCTTCACACAAAACAAGAACCAGGGATCACCCAATAAAATTAATAAGCAGCAGGTTTAAAACAAACATAAGGAAGTACTTCACACAACGCAAGTCAACCTGTGGGACTTGTTCTCTGCACTATTCATTGATTTTATAGACCTCTCATATCCCCCATTGTCATCTCTTTTCTAAAATGAACAGTCCCAGTCTTTTTAATCCCTCCTTGTATGAAAGCTGTTCCTTATCCCTAGTCATTTTTGTTGCCCTTCTCTGTACCTTTTCTAATTCTAATCTACCTTTTTTGAGATGGGGTGACCAGAACTGCACACGGGATTTAAGGTGTAAGTATACCAGGGATTTATCTAGTGGCATTATGTTATTTTCTGTCTCATTAGGAAAGGGATATATAATGGGTCATAACGTTCTGTTAGTGTCATTGACTGACTGCATCTGCACATTTGGCATATGTTTTCAGAAAATTTTCCACAGTGACTCCAAGATCATTCTTGAGTGGTAATAACTAATTTAGATCCCATCATTTTATATGTATAGTTGGGATTATGATTTCCAATGTGTATTACTTTGCACTTTATCAACGTTGAATTTCATCTGCCATTTTGTTGCCCAGACAACCAGTTTTGTGAGATCCCTTTGTAATTCTTCACAGTAAACTTTGGACTTAATTGTCTTAAGTAATTTTATATTGTCTGCAATCTTTGCCACCTCACTGTTTACTCCTTTTCCAGATCATTTATGGATATGTTAAATATCACTGGTTCCAGTACAGATCCATGGGGGCCCCCACTACTTACATCTCTCCACTGTGAAAACTGACCATTTATTTTTAGCCTTTGTATCGTATCTTTTAACCAGTTACTGATCCATGAGAGGGCCTTCCCTCTTATCCCATGACTGTAAACTTTGCTTAATAGCCTTTGGTAAGGGAACTTGTCAGAGGCTTTCTGAAAGTCCAAGTATACTATATCAACTGGACCACACTTGTCCACGTGCTCGTTGACCCCTCAAAGAATTCTAATAGATTGGTGAGGCATGATTTTCCTTTACAAAAGCCATGTTGACTCTTCCCCAACAAATCGTATTCATCTATGTGTTTGATAATTTTGTTCTTGACTATAGTTTCAACCAGTTTGCTAGGTACTGAAGTTAGGCTTACCAGCCTGTAATTGCCAGCATCACCTTAGAATCCTTTTTTAAAAATCGGCATTACATTAACTATCCTCCAATCATCTGGTACAGAGGCTACTTTAAACAATAGGTTACTTACCACAGTTCTGCAATTTCATATTTGAGTTCCTTCAGAATTCTTGGGTGATGACCATCTGATCCTGGTGACTAATTATTGTTTAATTAAACAGTTTTTTCCAAAACCTCCTGTACTGGTATCTCAGTCTGGGACAGTTCCTCAGATTTGTCACCTAAAAAGAATGGTGCAAATGTGGGAATCTCCCTTGCATGCAAATAATTCATTTAGCTTCTCCACAATGTCTTTGTAATCCTTGAGGGCTTCTTTAGCATCTAAATCGTCCAGTGACCCCACGGATTGTTTGGCAGGCTTCCTGCTTCGGATGTATTTAACAGATTTTGAAGACCCTTGAAGCTGAAGAGAGAGATTTTTGTAGTGGCTATGGAAGTGAATGGAGAACCACTGGAAGTCTTTCAGGATGGGTCTTACGTAAATATGTTTTCACAAACAGATGTGACATTGTAAAATGCTTGAGTTTGGACATGAGCAGTTTTGGGAGGCTGTAGAGGAGGGGAGATGCAGTAATCTACTGCTGTAGGCAAGTTTGGACAGATAGCAGCAGCAGCTGGAAGGGAAGGAGGACTGCTGCTTGGGGATTTCAGTTTCTATGGTTTGTTTTCTTGGAAGATGGACTACACTTTCAGCCTGACATCTGGCTGTCTTCCCTTGAAACTAAGACTCTCAACTTCAGTGCTACTCCTGAGCTTTCCCTTCACACCTGTTAATCATTTTATGCTAACACTGCTTTTCATTCTCCTCATCACCCACCGGGGAAATCACAGGAAAGATCATCAGTACAGCTTGGTTATGGAAACATGTTCCAATATAACACAATACTACCATTTAAAAATATTCACCAAACGAAACATATCGCTTATATGATTTTAAGGCCTTGTCTACACTACTGTGGGAGATCGATCTAAGTGAATAATGTAGCTGAAGTCGACATACTTAGATCTACTTTGGTCCATACTATGCTACGTCAACGGGAGACGCTCTCCCATTGACTACCCTTGCACTTCTTGTTCAGGTGGAGTACAGAAGTCGACAGGAAAGCGATCTGCAGTCGATTTAGCAGGTCTTCACTCGATCGACTGCCTGTGCATTGATCGCCGCATGTCGATCCCCCGGTAAATGTAGACAAGCCCCAAATCTCTTATTTCCGTTAACAGCGAAACGCTCCAATAGGTACTCTTTAATCTCAGAATGGAGTAACAATGCACACACTAAGAGGAGCTCTAGTTAGACTTGTCAAGATCCAGAACTATAAGCCTTGCTATTCATTCACTGATGTTCACACTTGCTAATGTTCATGGCTGTTACATGTAACATTCATTTAAAAATATCATCCATATTCATTATTTTACTCATCCATCTCTAAATCAGATTTATAGATCACTGTGCATTTTTACATTAATTTTACTACCTAATGGAAGGGATCTATTATTCAAACACTTAGCATCACCCATGTGTACACTTTCTTTTCTTTTGCAGTCGATCGGCTCCCATCCATGAATAACAGAGAGAATAATGCTGAAAATAATGCATTTTGAGATCTTAAAGACAGTAGTGCCAAGACTTATTGCAAAGCATGGTCAGGTTATTGAATCATTTTACTATGCTTCTTTTTGCTTATGCATCCCCAGTAGGGTAATCCTGATTCAGGAATGTCCCAAAAAATTGTATTTCTGTGGCTGGATTAACTGATATTTCTGCTCACTCTCCACATTGTTCCCTTTTAGTTGATTTCCATCTCTTTAAAAAAGGCTGGTAGCTGTTCCTCTGGTGGAGAAGGTCTGGGGCCCCCATTCACCAAAGCATCCATATTAAAGACAGCCCGTAAGCACGTTCTAAAGTTTCATAAAGGGATGGGCTTAAGCACATGCTCAATTGCCGTCCTGACTTGAATCATAGATACAGGTTCTTTGCCCTTTATATTATAAAATCATAAGAGTATGAGATGGATAGGACATACTGTGTATATCTTCATATCTATCCCAATTAATGTTCACAAAAGAGGTAAAGGGCTGGGCAAATAAGTGCTATTTTTACTATTTAATATAACTCGTTATTATTATTCAGTGTATTCTCCAGTGCTTTGTCCTGTTCAATGTTGACTTAAGTGATGTGGTTTCCCTTACTGTCCTTAGCAGAGTATATGCCTCAGTCTAACAGAGCTCCTCATTAGGATTTACCCCCTACTATCTACCCTATTTTTTTTCCAATGGCTGCTCCATATATCTATCAGACAGCATTGTTAGAAAACAGCACAGTGCTTTGCATCTTCTAAGGATGAGCTCCATCTCTCATCAGCATTCCCAGGCCCTCTCAGCTTGGGAACAAGCTTTGGGACCTTCAAGAGTTTGCATGTGTAGTATAACTCAATGCACATGGATGAGAAACGCTGTTGGTTTTGTCGAACCATAAACATTTATCAAGGTACTTTTTGCAGGGATGGGGGCTGGAATGGAAGAAGGCAAGTCTGGTCTCTGCTCATCGTATGATGAAATTCCAAAAAAGAATTCTCAGCACAAGCAGAGACTATAGGGGTAGTCAACCTATGGCACGGGTGCCAAAGACGGCTTGTGAGCTGATTTTCAGTGGCACTCATACTACCTGGGTCCTGGCCACCAGTCTGGGGGGCTTTCCATTTTAATTTAATTTTAAGTGAAGCTTCTTAAACATTTAAAAAACCTTATTTACTTTACATACAACAAGCGTTTAATTATATATTAAAGACTTATAGAAAGAGACCTTCTAAAAACATTAAAATGTATTACTGGCACGCAAAACCTTAAATTAGAGTGAATAAATGACGACTCGGTACACCACTTCTGAAAGGTTGCCCATCCCTGGACTATACTCTTGATGATAAATTGTATCTAGCTAAAGTGGGGGCAACTTTAAAAGAGAACAGCTTTGAAAACTATTCTGTAAAAACTGGATGCAGCTGTAGAATCCCCAGTGCTGAGTTGCAATGCCGGACTTCTATGCTAATGTTACCAAACATGGGGTACATATTATTTTTCAAGGTATCTTCTGGAAAGTTAGTTATGTTTCCCTTTGTGCCTTCTTCTAATCCCCCTTCATTCTGCCTCCTCTGTTTGTCCTTTTTCTGTCTACCAAGGATTTGCTTCTCAACACTAATGCCCGCAGTGTTACCAGCTAAGTTATGTGAGGCTGTGACAGTAGGGCCAGCCATTGATTCTGTGCATTTTCAAACTTTCGAATTTTTCAGAATTAAAATATGAAGGAATGTGAAATTTCTGTTTGGATCACATAACAGTGGCAATACAGTAATGTCAAACTGGATCTTTTAACACTAGACTGAAGAAGGCAAGAACTAACTCCTAGGCTTGGTGCATTCACCTTCTGAACCAGTAGCGTAGCCATGGGGGGAGCAGGGGGAGCAGCTGCTCCCCCTGTGAGGAGAAGTGGCGCTAAGGTGCCGCCCAAGCCTGGCTGCAGGAGCTGGGCTCAGGGGGTGCTTTAAAGGGCCAGCGGCTCCCCCAGGCCGGCTCCGGCAGCGGGGCTGAGGGGGGCGCTTTAAAAGGCCGGCGGCTCCTGCCACTGCAGGGAGCCGCTGGCCCTTTAAAGTGCTCCCCCCCCAGCCCCGCTGCCGGAGCCGGGCTTGGGCGGGGATTTAAAAGGCCCGGGGGCTCCGCAGCGGCTGGAGCCCCGGGCCCTTTAAAACGCTGCCGGGTGAGTACAGGGGGAGCGGGGAGGCGCCTTTTTATAGCGCCACTCCCCCTGTGCTCTAAACCTGGCTACGCCACTGTTCTGAACCTGCTACTGATGGCTGTGTTGACATTCTCAATTGATTGACTAGCCTGTGCACTGAGCCTGTTCTTTAGATAGCAAAGCCGGTCTCTTCTCACCCAGTTTTCCTTCTTTTTCACTTTTTCTTTTCTTTACCTAACATGCCCTTCTGAGGATTGCTATTGAGGTGGAGGCTGGAAACTGCACTTGCCTGTTGGAAGGCTTTGTCTGTCACAGAGTGAAGTGTAGGAGGCTGAAAGGTGGTGATGATCGTTTCCTTTTCCTCAGTAAACACTTTAAAAAGCGGCAATAGTGTTTTAAACATGGAAATAAAAATAAGAAGCTCCAATGCAACACTATACAAAATAAAAGTAAAAACATTCCATGACTTGCAGATTTTCCGAGCAACACATTTTTATTTATAGTTAAGGAAAAAAATTGAGTCCCATGGTATTGGGAATCCGTAATAGCCGTTGTGTGGATTGCCCTGATGGAGATACTCCCATATTGGGAAGTCATCAGATTCTCTTGTACTTGTCCTATATCTGCAAGATGAATAAAAAACCACTTTATTATGCATTTATTTAAGGGTTACTCTTCACTCCTGTGAGCAAACCACAAGTGGAACAGCTCTTAGTATCACTCAAAGAGGTAAAACACTTCAATAATAATACCAGAAAGAGATGGGCAGTGGATTCTGTATAAGAATATTACTCAAGCTAGCAAACACATTGGTGCTTTATAATGAATTTTATATGCAGTCAGGTGATCATTTTGGGACGGGGGATATCCTGTGCAGCCCCACTTATGCCAGTCTTTTAGGCCTAACACTGAGGGTTAATTTGCCCCCTCAGTCTCTAGGTCAACAAAGAGCAGTGCGCTAGCCCAACGAGTGGCTGGCAGAAAGAGAAACTGAGCTGTGGTCCTTTTCCCAAAGCATGGTGACCTGGCATGTGCTGACCCTTGAAGCACTCAGACAAGAAAAATCGTACTTGTTAAGTTCAAGCACCCTGTTTTCACCTTCAAGGACTTGCGCAATTCTGTCTCTGCCTACATCACTGTTCTCATTTCCTTCCCCGCCTCTTCCAGCCTCTCCTTCCCTCAAGCCTCCTTCCCTACCACATCAATTGGTTTCTCATCCTCGTGCCTTTTTCCCCCAGACCACCTCCTATGCTTGAAAGGCCTTTTCATTTGTTGAATACTAAATAACCTCTCACTTCCCTCGTTCAACACACTTCTTCTACAAAGCCTTTCAACAATGATTCCCCCTCCCAAATTTCCCGAAAGATGAAAAAAATAAACAAATGAACATATATGCATCGCTTTGAGATTGGATGCTTAGATGAGGACAGCACATGTACAAGGTCCTTTCCATATGCATAAGAAGACTAGGATGCCTCCTTGAAAAGTTTACAGTCTGAAAGACAAACAATGGAGAAAGAATTGGGGTGGGGGGAGGGGAAGGGAGAGGGGAGAATACAACACGCCAACAGAGTGGGCAGGACTGTTGCATAAACTATCCCCAAACGATCTCCCGCATAAGAATTATTTCTTGTAGTCTTAATGGCAGTGGTGCATGTTGAGGAGACACTCAGACAAGGAGAGGGCAGTAGAGGGTCATTGGTTTAGGAAGGACGTTCCATGTATTGGGATTGGTGTTGGGGTATAAAACCACTTACAACACTGGAGTAGCAGCAGGGCTTGGAGTAATACAAATAGACGACCTGTCTATCGTGTGGGTCTGAATTGGATTGTTTGTCTCTGATTTATAGTAGAAGCTTCTTGGACAGTAACCGTATCTGCTTCTGTTTGTTAGAGACTTCAATGGAAGAACTTTGGATCAGGATCTGCCCTTCCCAAATGTTTTGAGAGGTTTTGATCCAGTATTCTTGTTTTGGTCTTTCTCTGATGTTTATATTGTGTCCAGATCACAACTAGAGCTTTTTTTTAAAAAAAATGAAGTACTGGCTCTGGCAACTGGGGGATCATCTTGTGTTAGGACATTTTTGATGCAGCTTATGGTACCTGTAATATGCTTCAGAGAAGCTCCCATATTAAAAGCATAGGGCAGCTGGAATCAGATTCATCAAAGTTCAAAGGAATCTAGAAAAATAATTAGCTTCAGAAGACTGTTGATTCATAGTTAATTATTCACAGCAGAGTTTCCATGGCCCAGTTTGGTCCTACACTTTAATCTCCTCAGTTTGTCTAGTTTCTTTGGTTTTGTTTGTAAATTCATACATTTTTTTTAAATGTCAGACTTAGAATATAATCTTGGTTGTGTCTGTGGTGGATCTGTGGATATACATGCTTGCAAATCTAGGGGATTTAGTCATCTTGTGGATTATATAAATGTGCAGTGAAGCATCCCAAGGTGAAATATCATTCTAAATTTCTGCCTACTTGCAACACCAGTGGAAACATCCACATGAGTGTATTCTTGTTTTACATGGTAGTGCTACGCTCAGACAGTTACACATACTTTGGTAAGGAGCACAAAACAGTAATAAGAATGACTCCAATTATTTTAAACTGGAAATGCAAGCTGAAGCCTGGCTAAATTTTCTGGTAAATTGGAGAATTCCCTAATACTGGTTTTCAGTTGCATGTCTTTTGTGCTTTATGCTGGCTTCAGCTAGCTAACATATGGAGCATGGTTTTGCATTGTGGTGTTACAAGACAGCGAACAGCTTTGCTTTTTCTCGTTCTCTCTGTGCCGGGTCCACTACAGTAGAACCTCAGAGTTATGAACACCTCGGGAATGGAAGTTGTTCGTAACTCTGAAATGTTTGTAACTCTGAACAAGACATTATGGTTGTTCTTTCAAAAGTTTACAACTGAACATTGACTTAATACAGCTTTGAAACTTTACAGGGCAGAAGAAAATGCTGCTTTCCCTTTATTTTTTTAGTAGTTTACGTTTGACATAGTACTATACTGTATTTGTCTTTTTCTGTGTATGTGTCTCTGCTGCTGCCTAAGGGTAAATCTTCACTAGCAACGTTAAAGCGCTGCCGCGGCTGTGTAGTCGCGCCGCTAGTGCTGAGAGAGAGCTCTCCCAGCACTATAAAAAACCACCTCCATGAGGGGAGTAATTACCAGCACTGGGAACGTGGCTCCCAGCGCTGGTGCACTGTCTACACTGCCACTTTACAGCGCTGAAACTTGCAGCGCTCGGGGGTGTTTTTTCACACCCCTGAGCAAAGTGCCAGTGTAGACAAGCCCTAAGTGTGTATTTCCAGTTCCAAATGAGGTGTGTGGATAACTGGTCAGTTCGTAACTCCGGTGTTTCTAACTCTGAGGTTCTACGGTACTTCACTCTGGTTGATACTGCTTTATCAGCATCCAACAGCATGGTAGGTATCTTCCAGCACAGGTAGAAGACAAAATCCCTGCTCTACATGGTTTGTAAACTAATGCTGGACAAGAGGAAATAAAGCAAGTAACAAGATGATATAGATGACTAGGAAGGCCAGAGGCAACACTGATAATGAATACACAGTTACTAAGCAAGGCTAATGCACATCTTAATGAAGCCCAAAAATTTGAATGAAATAAATTGATTCAATAGGATGAATAGGTAGAATATTTAACTGGTCAGTTTGATCAGCTTGTTCCTCTCTCTCCTTTTTCAATATGTTTGATTGAGAGTGAGAGTGGATCTTTCTGATCTGTGATTTGCTTTAGGTACTCAGTTACACATGGATAGTTATTTGAGCTTGATAGATTTTTGAGCTTGATGGATCTTTTTTGATCCATCTGGAAATATTCCTAGATTGCATATGTAACCCTGCAGACCCCAGTCATCAGCGGGCAGGATCAAACCTGGGACCTCTGGGCCTTAGTGCATGAGCTAAAAGCCAACTGTTAGCTAAGGCTGTAGAGCAGATTCATTTTAACTCTATTTCTAAGTGTTCTCCGTGCCACTAGATGGGACAGAACACCACACCCAGGAGGTGTGTGGGTTACACATACAGTTCTCAGTATATTCTTGGTCAAGCAGTTATGTCTGATACTCTCCGATGTGTCTTATGGACAATGATTATAATTAAGTATCCACAGCTAGTTCATATTTCAGGAAGAAGGCTTACTATGTTCCCTGAGCTGTACTGGCTCATTTTACCAGTTGAAAAATCATTACATTGTTTTCCTTTTATACATAGATTGTAAACATGCTTTATGATCCAGAATCATTCCAGCTGAACAATTTCCTTACTCCCTGGTGCTAAACTGAGTGGTCAACCTAGAGAAGAGAATCTCTGTTAATTAGCTATTCCCAGCTTTTTGCTGGTAAGATTACAACAGAAAACATGTTAGAAACATTGGTTACATTTATTAGAAACAGTCAGTAGATATTTCTATCTGTGAGGTTAAAATAGGCATAGCCACATGCTTCTAGTGCAGCTATATGGACTGACTGGCAGGGGGGTGTTTTAATAGCTCTGAAGCTCAGACCATCTCATCATTAGCAAACCTAAGTTTTTGCAGCCGGGGATCAGGGAAGGGGGAAACTGGGTATGTGGTTGGGATCAGTATGGAGGAAGCTGTTATCTCTCTTAGAGCTGTTGTTTCAGGCTCTCTCCAGTGTAGACTCTGCCCAGCATCCATTCTCATTCCTTTTATATTTAGGCTTACTTTGCAATGGGAAGTACCAGAACCTTTAAAGCAGAGGTCCCCAAACTGTGGGACATGCCCTCCTAGGGTGGTGTGGAGGAACATTTGGGGTGGGAGATGTGGCGGGGCCCAGGCCAGCCCCCACAGGGGGTAGGGTGGAAGCACCAGCCAACCCCACTCCACCTGCAGCTCTGCTCCAGCCCCAGCTACTTCCGCTCCTGGCCCCAGCCCCTTCCGCTCCTGGCCCCAGCCCTGGCCATGGCTCCATTCCCTGCCCCAGACCTGCCCCCAGCTGCAGCCCCAGTCTCGGCCCCCTTATCCCATCTGCCCCCCCACCCCCCCAAGCTCCCGGGGGGCGCAGACAGTGGTAAGGGGAGCACGACCATGAAAAGTTTGGGGACCACTGCTTTAAAGTTTAGGTTCTGCAAATAAGCCTTGTAGGGGAGGGCTTCTCCTACCCACCCACCCTTTGATTCACTAGTGCTTCTTAGTAAAGCATTTCGCTGTAGCACAGAGAAGTATCCTGAAGTATGATAAACTAAAGTTGGTCAAAGTCACGCTCCTCTCAGACAGTGAAATATCCCATGGAGTTAATGGAATGGTTAGCCAGAGGGAGTTAATAGAATATTTAGCCAGAGAGAGGGAGCAGTTGGAAGCATCTGGCAGTTTCTGAGAGGATTAAGCAAACTGAGTAGGTAAAATGAACTGGACGAGTGTGGAATGATGAAAGAAATATGAGCAGTAGGACTGTCTTGGGATCAATGCAATGTTCTATCAAACGATGGAGAAGAGTTGGAGTCTGAGTTTTCTCCTTAGATTGCCAAGGTCAACCCTGGGGTGAAGGAGTGTGTATCTCATGTTTCCCATCAGTGATGCTTCCTCCCCCTCCCCTTCGTGTAGCTTGAAGAGAAGGCTTCCATGATCTGAGAAACCTCCTGGGCATCTGAGGTTCACAGCAGTTCGGTTCCAAAGGACAGGTGCCAGCCCGTAATGCATGCATGCGCTGCAAGCAAACCGCACACAGGGAGAGCCAGGTTTAGACCTCTGGTCCATTAGCTGCAAAAACACAGGGCTCCACTGCTAAAGGAGAACTCCAGCCATGTGCATGCTGCTGCAATCAGTTCATGGTTTAGCTCTGCTAGCACTTGGAGGAAACGTTGCTTACTCCTAAAACAAAGGCAAGTGAAAGTGAAATCTGTTGTCTCTCAGGGAGCCAGATACTCCTCTGGAGTGTACCCAATAAATAAATAAGGGAGGAAAGGTTGATTCATTGATCTCATTTACACCAATGTAAATCTGAGGAACAACCCTGAATTTAATTGGGTCTGCATGAGTATAACTGAGGTGTGAATTTTGGCTTTTCAAAAGAGATTCTGATCTCTAAGTGTTTGAAAATCCACTGAACCTGATCATCCATTGCCTTACATGTTGTGTGATCATTTACACCTACGGAGAGTGAGTGGAAATCAGGATGGCTGCATGTTGAACTCTGTGCAGGTGTAAATGGCCACACAATACACAAGGCAGTAGAGAATTAGGCTCATTAATTTCAGTGGGGTTGCAGCTGTCTGTTATCTATCATAAGGGAATCATAGAATCATAGAATCTCAGGGTTGGAAGGGACCTCAGGAGGTCATCTAGTCCAACCCCCTGCTCAAAGCAGGACCAAACCCAACTAAATCATTCCAGCCAGGGTTTTATCAAGCCTGACCTTAAAAACCTCTAAGGAAGGAGATTCCACCACCTCCCTAGGCAACCCATTCCAGTGCTTCACCACCCTGCTAGTGAAAAGGTTTTTCCTAATATCCAACCTAAACCTCCCCCTCTGCAACTTGAGACCATTAGTCCTTGTTCTGTCATCTTCTACCACTGAGAACAGTCTAGACCCATCCTCTTTGGAACCCCCTTTCAGGTAGTTGAAAGCAGCTATCAAATCCCCCCTCATTCTTCTCTTCTGCAGGCTAAACAATCCCAGTTCCCTCAGCCTCTCCTCATAAGTCATGTGCTCCAGCCCCCTAATCATTTTTGTTGCCCTCCGCTGGACTCTTCTGTCATTCTAAGACATCTAAAATGCAGTATATTTCTGTCTGTAAGGGCAAAGGCTCAGTTAAGAGTGGGCTGAAATTCAGACCCTAAAAATAGTCAGCTGACATCAATTTTGAATGCACTCAGCAAACCTCAGTCCATGCTCCCCTGCTGCTTAACAATAAGTTAGTCAGCACTGGGGAACAAAAATCTTAAATTAGTCCTAGATCTCTCTCACTATTCATTTCTTAGAAATTACAGATATCTATTTAAACACAGATCTCTCCACAACCTTATGGGGACTATAGGTTAATCTTGGCATCATTTTTAATTTCTGAGTTTTAATATATCTGGCTTAAGATGAAGCCCAAAATGATTGCACAGATAGCCATTTAAGTACATGTATCTCTTTTAGCATATGATGTTTTACCAGCCATTTTAGATTTTTATAACCGATTATTGGATTTAAAATGTTCTAATAGGTATGAAACTTTTAATTGAGTTTTTTTGTGTGTGTTTTGGCTTCATTTGTTTTTTTAGTAGTTTGGCATGTACTATTGTCTCATTGTGGCTTTTGATACACTAAATTCATATGACATTATCCAAAGGAATTGCCAGACACACTTCCTAACTCAGCTATATTTCACTGGGAATTAATTGCATTATTGAAGAATGAGTACCTCAGAGGCAATTAGACAGAATCTAGTCAGGCCTGAGATCAGAGGAAATTGCCAGATAGGCTTGTGTTTGCCTAGCAATGGATGCTTCACCCAAGTGGCAGCAAGAGAATATTGCATGGCAGAGACCTAAAAAAAGAAATACTTTTGTATGAGTTGAGATAACGCAAATGATTGGTATCAGATGTAAACTTACTTATAGCTTTCACTTAAGTCGTGCTATTATAAATGGGCTTGCAGGTGCAAAATTCTTTCCCCCCCGAGACCTCAAATGTACAATAGGAAGATTAAAAGTAGGACAAAGTTTGATAACCTCATTAACCGAAAAATTTGCTTTCTTAGTCTCTAGGTCTCAAAAGCCTGGTTACAAACTAGGAGGAGGACAGTGGTTATCTGTACAATTGGCAAAATTATAAAATTACCAACCCCAGGTCTTGGTCCAGCTATAGGAAAGCGTATTGTCCATGGAAATTACATTTAATAGTCAAAATGTGAAGGTCTCGGTTGACAGCCATCTTCTCAGCTAATTTGTCTCAATGTTTGAATTTAACTATCCTTGCTGAAATAAAAGTGACAGGTTTTACCTTTGTAGACCTGCTAGAAATCTGCAGGGCTGCGTTTATAGTCCACTACATGGTATGTGTTTTAGTGTCCAACATACAATGGACTCTGCTAAAAACAAACAACAAACTCTGTTCCCCTCAGATTCTTGTACCACACCCATAACTGTGGATCTAAGCACCATACTAAGCGTAGTCACAGTCACATCACTGTTTCCTATTTTCAGTACAGGAAATACAGCAACTGCAGTAGTAAAGTCAAACATTTTAGCAAATTAAACTTTTTATTTAAGGGAGGATAGTTAAATTCAAACATTGAGACAAATTAGCTGAGAAGATAGCTGTCAACCGAGACCTTCACATTTTGACTATTATTAAATGTAATTTCCATGGACAATACATTTTCCTATAGCTGGACCAAGACCTTTGCAAATTCAAAGACGTGGCATGGGTTAGCTATGGGACCTTTTACTTTTTTAAGTTGCTGGTTCAAATCTAGTCCAAGCTGGTAGAGACTAGTCTAAGCATTCTTACATTCTGAGAACTCTTTAGTAGACCATGTGTAAGGAATTAATGCTTAGCCCAGCTTCTAGTGCACAGGTATTCCATATCAGAAATAATTGCCATCACAAAATTGATATTACTTGGGAAACTGAGTCTGAAATTCATCAGAATGGCTAAAATTTGTATAGGCAGGAGAACCTGAGTTCATACTTCCACACTTAGTCCTGGCCTGGACTGACAATAACTAAGGCACATTGGCATGACAACAATTGTTATCCCTATGCTCTGTGGCTCCATTTTTATTCACTGAGTTTCTCCCACCATTAACAAGTCTCATTTGAACTCCAACCCACCAATTATCCCAGCTGACCCAACCAGCATTGCTGCCTCTGCCAAATGCAATCTGATCAGGCTTCTAATGTGAAACACTAAACTTGTTCAGGGTTTATGGTGTAAAAACGAATGAAATGCTCCATTGATTATTTGATTTGATCTCCCCAATGTCATGAAGACTGAGAGGCAGCATTAGACAGGTTTAAGCATACAGGATTGGGCTTGAATGGGATAAGGCCATGACTGCTATGATATGGGATTACTAAAACCTCAAATAATCCATGTGTTTTATTCCTTGGATGACACAACAAATAACAGTATTTTAGGGGAAGAGGTTGAGACAGAGGGGAATAAAAGATCTTCTGAGATTTACAGATTTTTTTCTTGAATAGGGTTTCTTCATAATTTCTTCATTTTTTCCCTTCGAGTCTGGCTTTTTCAGTAGTCTAACCATTTTTCAACATCTATATGTACCCTATTTTTTCTCAATTGTGGAACTGGGTTTAATGTTCTGAATATCTGATATACAGTATTTAAAATATATGTATTGAATTTGGGCTTTACTTCGTGGTTAAATTCTTGTTAATTGATGGTTTATGACCTCATTGTTTGCCAGTGAATCTTGGAAAATTGCTGGTTTTGACTATCTGATAAAATTTTTTTTTTAGCACTCCTATTAAAATTGTACTGAGCCAGGCAGAAATGGTCTATGTAAAAATTTTGTGCATGGTTACATTAGTCAGTATCAGCAACATTCTTGTCTTTGGGCCAGATGATCCCAGATTCAAATCCCAATTTAGAGACCTGGATATACTCCAGCTGCAGTCCCAGCAGGGTGTCTGGTCCCATGGATGAGACACCGAACCATATTTGTCTTAGCAGCCTGGGCTCTGAAATTGGAATGGTAGCATACAAAGGAGCGTAGAGGAATTCAGCATGGAGCACAGTCTATATTATTTTTTTTTTTTCTTTTTGGAACATTTACTTCCCAACCCTTATAATTGGGATGATGCCTCTTTGGAAACAAGCATTGGTATTCAAAGAGCTTTCCTTTATAAGTGTCTCCATTAAGTAAATAGATGTAGGAGTCATAGCAAAGCAATTTGTTGTTTAGCTTTAGAAAACAGCAGTGATTTGTGCTTATTGAATTTTAAAATAGCAGGGAAAAAGTTAGAGCAGAATTTGGGAAATCACTATTCAGTTCTTGTTCACTGCTACAAAAAGTTGAGTGATGCATACAAATAACACTAATTAATTTTTCAGTAGGAAACCAACACTTCATGCATACTGATTCTCACAACACTGGCATGAAATTGGTTTCACTATTGTTATACTGGGAGCAAGAGGCATTACTGCAGAGAATTATAATGTGTGTAGAAGTGCACTATATAATCAGCAGTACTCAGCCTTGCAATCTCATTGGCTAAAAGGTTTTAAAATGGGAAAATCTATAATCTTTCTACTTTTCCCTGTTACATTTTCAAAGTATGTTTTAAATTGAAATATAATTAGGTGACATTCACCATAAGTAATTAAACTCTGATCAATACATAACAAGTGCAAAGGTTGCCAGAGTCCTTAAATCAGAATAGATGGCTAGTGGTATGCTATGACAAACTTGAAACTGGAAAACCTTTTTGCATGTGAAATCTTGTTTGCCTACAAAGCGCAAGAGTACAACAGACATAATTATTTAATCCTAGAAGTTCTATCCTAGGATCTCAAAATGCTCCACATTGATTAGTGAAGGCTCAAAGTACGTAATAATAATTGTCCTTTTATCTGGTAGAGGTGTTCAGGAGATTTTAAAAATCCCTGTAAGGTAGGTAAGGGCTATAGTTTGCATTGCCACTTCCTTGCATTTAATTTTTTTAACACAATGAAAAAATTAAGAGCATTTGACCTCTTTGCGCAGCAGAAACTCTGAAGAGATCTTACGTTTTGTAATATGGAGAGTAAATTCTCTAAAGTGATCTTACAACAGAATAGTTCAGAGGAATAATAAATACTTAATAGTTAAAAATTCGTCAGTGCAGGTATGTTGATTTATAGGAGTTGAGGATCTGGCCCCTATTGTGTTTTTCATCTGTAGATTTAAAAGCTTTCTAAAGCTTTTAAATAATGGGACAGCATTGTTAAGGTACCTAACTTATAGGTAATGCAGTTTGAAAATGTTGGTCTAGACCAGGGGTTCTCAACTTTTTTCTTTCTGAGCCCTCCCCCCATCCCCCACATGCTATAAAAACTCCATGGCCCACCTGTGCCACAACAACTGGTTTTCTGCATATAAAACTCAGGGCCAGCATTAGGGGGTAGCAAGCAGGGCAATTGCCTTGAGCCACATGCCACAGGGGCCGCCACGAAGCTAAGATGCTCTGACTTTGGCTTCCACCCCAGGTGGCAGGGCTCAGGACCCCAGGCTTCAGCTTTCTGCCCTGGGCTCCCAAGCAAAGCCAGCATTAGACTTTCTGAAGACCCTCTGAAACCTAGTCACGGTCCCCCAGGGAGCCCCAGATGCCTGGTTGAGAACCACTGCTCTAGACCCTTCTCACTCCTAATCCACAGGTCTGCACTGGTATAGATACTCATCCTGGGACCAAGGGTAATACTGTCAGATTGAAATATGTTCCAGTGGTAGGGCATTACTGTGGGACCTAAGAAACCCAGATTCAACTTCCTGCTGTGCCACAGATTTCCTATGTGACCCTGGGTAAGTTACTTAGCCTCTCTCTGCCTTAGTTTCCCATCTGTAAAGTGGAGGTAATAGTGCTTGCCTACCTCACAGTGGTGCTGTGATGATAAATACATTAAGATAGTTCGGTGCTCAGATACTACAGTAATGGGAGCAGTATACGTATCTAAGATAGCTGACGTCACTAAACACTGGATAGCGAATCTTCCTGTGGTTTCTGTGCTGAAGGACAGTGAGCAAATTCACACAAAAGGTACAAAATACTTGCAACAATCTTTAGTATAGACGTGTTTATCTCTTTAGAATATAATAAATGTAGCACTTGCATAACACTTTATATGGGTTCAATCTTTCACCCATTTAAGTCAATGGAAGTATTGTCATTGACTTCATTGGATGCGGGATCAGACTTTAGATATTTAGAGCACTACACAGTCTTCACAATTCATTTTGACTCTTCTTTGAGATAAGTAGGTCTTCTAACTTCTAGTCCCATGCTTTAGGGGCTCCTCTATGTAGCAAGTTAGTCTGTGGCAAATGGGACTAAGCATCAGCTTGCCCTGCAATAACGTTCTGTAGCAGTGACCATATGGGGTGCAAGTTGATGCCCAGTCGATTCACCCCCTGGCTTGTCTCGTACCATATACAGTGCACCAACTGGCTGTATAGTAACATCCCATGTGTCCGCTGCTACAGCAGAGTGAAAATCCTGCACTCTGGGACTTCCGTTATGCGCTAGCTGTGACCAAATAGGATGTTAGTACATGACAAGCTGGCATGCTGTAGATCAGGGGTCTCAAACTCAAATTACCACGAGGGCCGCATGAGGACTAGTGCATTGGCCCGAGGGCTGCATCACTGACTCCGGCCCCTCGCTGCCCCTGGCCCCGCCCCCATTACGCCCCGCCCCTCCGTCCCAGAAACCACGAAGCTCTTCCCATGTGGCCCACGGAGCTCTTCCCTGCGGCCCACCAGGCTCCCCGCGCCCCCCCATTTTTTATTTTTTTTTAAACCCCCAGGCAGTTTCCGCCGCCAGACAGCTGTTCTGGCGGCGGGAACTGCCTGGGGGGTAAAATAAATAAATAATTTAAAAAAATTGGGGAGGGGGCGGAGGGGGTGCGGGGAGCCCGGCGGGCCGCAGGGAAGAGCTCCTGCGGCCCGCGTGTTTGAGACCACTGCTGTAGATACACACCCTGGCTTACTGTGCACTAACTTGCTGTGTAGACTAGCTCATGCTGCCTCTCTTTATGGCTCCTTTAAAATGTTATGGTATTGATTAATCTGCTGTTGTTATTTGGAGTGTTTATGAAATTTCTTGACTGGCTCCTACTCAGTTAGCTGGCAATAGCAATTCATCCTTCAGGGCAGACAACCCAACCAATTTCCACCAAGCTATTGTATAAGGAGGATCTTCAGGAAACAAACAGTGCTGCTGTTTCAAACTGGGGAACAGCAGGGAATAAATTTTCACAATTCTTGTGCTCTATACAGCCCATGGCCTTGTTAATAATACATTTTTCCCCAAATGGAAAATTTGAACCAAATTGAGATGTAGCTTAGTATTTCTGATGATTTTTCAGTCCCACATCCTATGTAACAAAACACGCAGTCTAACAGACCTGCTGTGTAATATCATATTGCTCTGTCTGTAGTCGCACATTTTCTGTATTCATTACAACCCAGAATTCATGCTTTAAATTATTTGGGGGCATAGTCTACTCCCTGATCTTTGTGCAAAATTCCTATTGATGTCAATTAGAGTTCAATACGAAGAACAAGGGTTGAATGTGGATTTTTTGAATGTACAATAGTCCATTGTTGTTGCTTTTTTAACAGAGCAGTTTTAATAATAAGGACATTACAGACTCAGAATAGAATGGTTTCTGTCTGTATGAGGAAGAGGAAAACTTTAATGCCAGCCAAAACAGCAACTGGTTTGGGATTGTAAGAATGTGCTAGAGCAATGATTTGAAAAATGATTCTACTGCTGATGTTATGGTATTAATGCAGGTACTGTATAATACTTGGCACTTACATACAATCAATAACCATTTTCATCTGAGGACTTTAAAGCGGTTTATAAACATGTCTTTTTGTTAATCCTTCATTCCTGTAATGAAGCTAATTATTATCCTATTTTACAGATAAACTGATAACCTCTGTATCACAATTGGCTGTAAAATGGGTTTATGACCACCAATTTCATAGTGGAAGAGAGGAATAGAAACAGGGGTTTTAGACTTCTACTCCTCTGCTCTGTCCACTAGATCATACTCCTGTTGGTGGTTGTGATGGGGCAGCTACCCTTTATTTGGAGAAGAGAGGTTAATAGAGCCCTAGGGAGGCTGCGCAGGAGGCAGGCAATCAGAGAAATGCTGAAGGAAGCAGCCGATCAGGGCCAGGCAGGCCCATATAAAAAGGGAGCTGCAGGGCAGAGGAGTGCAGTTCTCTGCTGGGAGTCCAGGGTGGAAGGATTATGTCTCTGGAGGGCTGAGAGAACTGCCAGCATCCTGGAGAGAGCAGTGCTGCAAGCAGGAACCGGGGAAGCTAGAGAGAGCTCCTGACTGGCTGCTAGGGCCTGGAGGCCGAGGCCCTGAGGTAAGGGCAGAAGAGGGTGCTGGAGCCACATGGGAAGCAGCCCGAGGATAATGCACTGCAGTTGCCACTGAGGAAAGTGGCTGGACAGAGATTGCATGTCCCCTGGAAGGGGGAACACAGTGTGTGGCATAGCCAGAGAGCAGTTGCCAAAGACGCTGCGGTCCTTGGAGAGACATGGGTCCTAGAGTAGGAGTGATGGTGGCGAGGCACCAAACAAGGAGGGTGCACTGTCATGTAGAGCTAATTCCCAAGACAACCAGTAGGAAGTGCCACAGTAGTGAGGTACCCCGTTACAGTGGTCTTCATAGCATATAGGACACTGTAAGCAAGAACAAAGTCTAGAAGCCCAGTTAGGTTTGCCTCCTTATGTTGAGTTGCATTTTTAGTTTTATCCCATATTTTTTCTTCAGATGCTGTGCTTTAAAATCATACTAGCTGCTGCAATGGCTGCCTTTGATACTCTGTTTTCATATATTGTATTGACAAGTCTGTGTAAAAGAGTGCCTCTAATTCCTTTTGTGGCAGCTTTGTCCCTGCTGTAAGATCTTCTCTCTTGTTATTGAGTAGGACACTAGTTCAAACAGCCTTGTGAAGTCTGTCTGATTTATTCCCTTCAGAATTTTGTAGATCCCCAAATTTTTCTCTTGAATGTATTGTGGTATATGATTACTAAATTTATACTCTTTCCAGATTTTTTTTTTATTTTAATCTAGACTTTATATCTTCTGTTTCTCTACAATGTATGTCTGAGCTACTTATCTGGCCATGCTTTTAGTATATCTAAAGTCATTAAGAGTTTTATTACCTCCTTCTGTATTAACTGTAGTTTTATATCATCAGTACATTTTACCTTTCGCTGGCCTCCTTCTGAGTTGTTGATCAATAAAGGGAACAAAATCAGTATTAATACAGCTCTCTCTCTCTCTTTTTTTTTTTTAGTTTCAAGCCATTGCTCCTTGTTGTTCTCTTCTCTACCACTGTAAACACTACCTCGCCCCCTCTTATACTGTTACCCTGTATGCCAGCTGTACATATTGCATTCTCTTAACCTTTCCTGGAGGTCTCATCTTAGAATCCTTTCATCATTTTGATTGCCCCTCTCTGAATTCTCTTTAATTTATTAATGTCTTTGTTTGTAATAAGGTACCCAAAACTGTGTGCAGCACTTCCAAGCACAGCTGATAAATAATTTATTTGCAATGAATAATTGAATCTGTATTTTATTAATGAACTGATCCAGGTTTCTGTGAACGCATCCATTATTCGTAACCATTTGCCAGATAGGCTGAAATTTGTGTACATAAACTGTGGCATTGAACTGTTCATGGTATACAACTCTTAACCTAAGGTCCTATCTATACACAAACTTACACTGATTTAGTTAAACTTGTGCAAAGGTCTCATCTTTCAGTGTGAGAAAAGTTAAACAAAAATAAGCCAAAGCTTGTGCCTTTTTGATTTAAGCCCGGTGTAAGCTGAAATAAGAGGGTTCATACAACCTTTTGCACCAATTTTACTAAATTGTTTTAAATCCTACTTAAAGTTAAACCAGTACAACTCTCTGGATATAGATAAAAGCTTAGTAATGTTGTTTCTGCTTCCTGACTGCATGAGTAAATAGTAAAACTAAAAATAGCAAAATGACAAAACGTAAAAATGAACAGAGGATATATGCAAATATATAAAACATAAGAATGGCCATACTGCATCAAAACAATGGTCCATCTAGTCCAGTATCCTGTCTCCTGACAGTGGCCAATGCCAGGTGCTTCAGGAGGAAAGAACAGAACAGGGCAATTGTTGAGTGATCTATCCACTTTCCCAGCTTCTATAATTTCTAGAGTTTAAGGACACCCAGAGCATTGGGTTGTGTCCCTGACCATCTTGCCTAATTGTCACTGATGGACCTATCCTCCACAAATTTATATAATTCTTTTTCGATCCCATTTATACATTTGGCCTTCCCAACATCCCATGGCAATGAGTTCCACAGGTTGACTGTGCATTGTGTGAAGTACTTCCTTATGTTTGTTTTAAACCTGCTGCTTATTAATTTCATTGTGTGACTCCTACTTCTTGTGTTATGTGAAGGGGTACGTCACATTTCACTTTTCACTTTCTCCACACCATTCATGACACCTTTAGGTGTCTCTTTTCTAATCTGAACAGTCCCAATCTTTTTAATCTCTCCTCTTATGGAAGCAGTTCCATACCCCTAATCATTTTTGTTGCCCTGCTTTGTACTTTTTCCAATTCTAAAATATCTTTTTGGAGATGGTGTGACTAGAACTGCAGACAGTATTCGACATGTGGGTGTACCACTAATTTATCCAGTGGCATTATGATATTTTCCGTCTTGTTATCCCTTTCCTAATATTTCCTAATATTCTTTGCTCTTTTGACTGCCGCTGTGTATTGAATGGATATTTTCAGAGAACTTTCCATGATTACTCTAAGATCTTTTTTCAGTAGTGACAATTAGGCCCCATCATTTTGTATGTATCATTGGGATTATGTTTTCCAATGTGCATTATTTTGTATCTATCAGCATTGAATTTCATCTGACATTTTGTTGCCCAGTCACCCAGGTTTGTGAGATCCCTTTGTAACTCTTTGTGGTCAGTTTTGGACTTTATTATATTCAGTAATTTAGTAGTATCTGCAAACCTTGCCACCTCATGTTTACCCCCTTTCCAGATAATTTATGAATATGTTGAACAGCACAGGTCCCATTACAGATCCTTGGCGGATATGTATGATAGATGTGCTACTACCGAACCATTTGTGTGAACAATACCCCTTTTAGGGTATGGAATTCACCTGTAGTGGAATTAAGTGCTGGCCGTCTGCACAGGGATGAATTTCACTTAGACTGAGTAGTAAAGTGCATGAACACAGCTAAACTGAACAGTTCATCCAAATTCAAATGCATGTTTTCATCCACTGTTAGATCAGCTATAAGAGAGACCCATCCTCCTAGCAATTCCTTTGGCCTACATTGATCCACTTGGCATTTGGCTTTTTGGTAGTTAACCCCTATTGCCAGATCCCCGTGTATTCTGCAGCCATGGAATCTCTTTGCTCATTCTTTGCTCCAGAATTGTGCTGGGGGGATATACATTTTCATTTGGACAAAACAATAACACTGCTCTACAGCCAAAATGCTTCTGAAATAAATATAGTGAAACTTTACTAATTCTGGGTCACTGAGAATGAAAATGATGCTTAAAATTGTTGATTGGCTCTAGTTTTCAAGACATGCTATTGGGTCAGTATATACGACCCTTGACTTGGGAATGGCAGAGAATAAGTGAGTTATAAAGGGAAGGGATCTCAATTTAAACCAGAAATGACTAAAATGCATCTTTGACTGGATCTGTGAATGAATCTATGTCTGGGTTTGGACAGTACTTGCTTTTTAGGCAAAACAATGAATGATGCAATCTGAAGCTGGTATTGCATCATACATGATATGAATTGCATCATGTTATTCCTAGAAGTCACGGATGATGCAATCATAATGAAGCTTACATCACTCTGCTGAACAAATTGCCCAATATCAGCTCTAGAAATCATACAGTGTCGTGCTCTCTTCTTTGTCAGTGTTTGATTTTGCAAAGGGACACATTTCTGTTTAGCCAAAGTGAGCAGAGATGCCTCGTACTTGTGTGAACAGTGCAGATAACTTCTGCTATGTTTGTGGTGAAGTGACTTTTGCATCACAAAAGCTCAGTATAACCACTATGGTTAAGAAAGCCTATCACCTTTCTTTTGGCTGCAAAATTGGAGATCAGGACAAGAGGTGGGCCCCACACATATGCTGCAATGCTTGTGCAAGAAATCTTCGCCAGTGGTTGAACAGGAAAAGGAAATCTATGCCTTTTGCAGTGCCAATGATTTGGAGAGAGCCAACAGATCATACCAGCAATTGTTACTTCTGCATGGTACCTCCAGTTGGGAAAGGTGTATCAAAGAAGAAAAAGTGGACTGTGCATTATCCAAACATTCCATCAGCTATACGCCCAGTACCCCACGGAGAAGGACTAGCGGTTCCTGATGCACCAGAATCATTCTCACTTGAGTCAGACGAGGAAGAGGATGAAACTTCTGGTCCTGAACCATCAATGTCACAGGACCCACATTTTCTCCCATCCTCCTCCTCCTCTGAACCACACCTCATAACACAAGGTGAACTGAATGACCTTGTCAGGGATTTGGAACTACCCCAGAGTAAGGCAGAGCTTTTGGGCTCCAGACTACAGCAGTGGAATCTCCTGGCAGGTGATGTTAGGGTTTCCATGTTCCGTGACCGTCAAAAGGATCTTGTCCCATTCTTCTTCATGGAAGGTGATCTTGTAGCCTGCAACAACATCGATGGTGTGATGGCAGCCCTCAACATCGTTCACGATCCAGATGAGTGGAGACTGTTCATTGATTCATCGAAGACGAGTCTTAAAGCTGTTTTACTGCATAATGGCAATGTTTTGCCATCAATTCCAGTTGGTCATGCAGTCCATATGAAGGAAACCTATGACAACATGAAACAACTTTTGAGGTGAATAAACTATGACCAACATCAGTGGCAGCTTTGTGGCGATTTGAAGGTTGTTGCTCTCTTGCTTGGTCTGCAGACTGGATACACAAAGTACTGCTGTTTGCTCTGCGAATGGGATAGTCGTGCAAGAGATTCCCACTACATCAAGAAAGATTGGCCACTCCGACAGTCATTGGAGCCTGGGAGGAAAAGTGTTCAGCATCCACCACTTGTTGAATCAAGGAAGATTTTGTTACCACCCTTACACATCAAGCTGGGTCTGATGAAGAACTTTGTCAAGGCCATTGACAAAACACAAGCAGCTTTCAAGCACCTCCGTGGAAAATTTCCAAGGTTAAGTGACGCTAAGATAAAGGAAGGTGTCTTTGTTGGTCCTGAGATTCGTGAACTTCTTCGAGATGATGCATTTGACCATGCACTGCATGGCAAGGAAAAAAAGGCATGGAAAGCCTTCCAGTTAGTGGCAATAAATTTTCTCGGAAACAACAAGGCAGACAACTACAGGTTGTTGGTGGAAAACCTCCTCAAGGCATACAAAAGCCTTGGTTGCAACATGTCACTAAAGATACATTTTTTGCACTCTCATCTAGATTTTTTTCCACCGAACTGCGGAGCAGTGAGCGACGAGCACAGCGAGCGATTTCACCAGGACATTGCAACAATGGAGAAACAGTATCAGGGCAAATGAAGCCCATCAATGCTTGCAGACTATTGCTGGACAGTGACAAGAGATGCTCCATTTAATGAATACAAGAGACAAGCCAAGAAGCGCTGAGTAGACACTGAATAGGACTAAACTATGTAAATAATAGTTGTTTGCCTTTTGTTTCATAATAAATTTTATTTATATAACCCCTTTGCTGATTTTTAAAGTGTTACTATTTCACCTGTCCTGTTTATGTATCATGTAAAGCAACCATAAACACATGAAAAGACCTAGGTTTACAATTTATGATTAAAACTCTACTGACTACACAATATACATAGACATAAAATATAAAAACTTAAATATCTTAGAAACAGTAGCCAATCAGTTGTTTTAATTGTCATATTTGAATTCAGCACATCAAAATACATACTAAATAGCACATTTTATCTCTGAAGCAGACGACTTCTCAAAAATTGTAGACCAGTGTAATTTGCCCCCTCTCATGGGAAAACCAGCCAGAGCGGGTTAGAGGGGAGGAAATATCAGAGGTTTCTCTCATGAAGATTTCTTCTCAGCCATTCCCTCGAGGTGCATTTGGCTCCCACATCCCCATGGAACAGACTGTGGAGCCTGCTCACAAACCCTGTGGATTCCTCAGTGTCTACGTCAATACATGTGAATCAACAGAAAGCTGAGGCTGATCTCAGTGCCAGTTCTGGGCTTTGAGGATTCTATGGAGCTCACGCAACCATGCCTCTAGGCCTTCTGCAGCTGGCTTCTGCCCCCAGAGCCGCTCACTCACTCTAGTAACCATATTCTGAACTCTGCTCAAGTAGCAGCAACACAGAAGGGAAAACACATCTGCATTGCATAATCCCAATCAAATTGCATTCCTTAATACAGCAAATGCCAAAAGTGTTGTTTGGGAATGTTTCAGTCATCATTACATTCAGTTTTAGAATACAAGATTTGCAAGCATACAAGTGTGAGTACATCATATGCCAGTGGCTTAATAAGCTATGATATCAGACCCCCTTTTTTAGGTTTGCAAAATAGATTGGGGACAGATGTCACTTGTTTTGTTCTGTTGGTACAGCGCCTAGCACAATGGAGTCCTCATCCATGACTAGGTCTCCTGGGTGCTGCTACTACTACTGATAATTCTGCATTAAGAAGTCTGTTTAGCAAACAGTTTATGCTTTGTGTTTACTCTCTCTTAACAAAAGGGCTAGAGACTATTTCCACTCCAAAAAATTAAACCTTAGGTCTCTAGCAGTCATGGCATCTGACTGTAAGCTTTCTGAAGTTAATGAGCCATTGCAATGTTATTGTTCAAATCTTTATAAATTAAAGTGATTTGAATGGATTTTGGTCCTATGCTACCAATTAACTGTTTTATATCCTCCTTTGTGTCTTAAGGCATAAAATGGGGTGGGAGGAGCTAAAGGACCTTTTGAATTCTGGTGGCTACATCTGATATCATAACTCAGGAGATCATTATTGATTTTATAGTATTGTAGGATTGGAAGGGACCTCAAGAAGTCATCTAGTCCAGTCTCCTGCACTCATGGCAGGACTAAGTATTATCTAGACCATCCCTGACAGGTGTTTATCCAACCTGTTCTTAAAAACCTCCAATGATGGAGATTCCACAACCTCCCTAAGCAAGTTATACCAGTGCTTACCCACCTTGCTGCAATTTAAGCCCATCGCTTCTTGTCCTATCCTCAGAGGTTAAGGAGAACATTTTTTCTTCCTCCTCCTTGTAACGACCTTGTATGTACTTGGAAACTGTTATCATGTCCCCTCTCAGTCTTCTCTTCTCCAGACTAAACAAACCCAGTTTTTTCATTCTTCCCTCATGTCCTGTTTACTAGACCTTTAAGCATTTTTGTTGCTCTTCTGTGGACTTTCTCCCATTTGTGCACATTTTTCCTGAAATGTGGCACCCGGAACTGGACACAATACTTCAGTTGAGGCCAAATCTCCGTGGAGTAGAGTGGAAGAATTACTTCTTGTGTCTTGCTTACAACACTCCTGCTAATACATCCCAGAATGATGTTCACTTTTTTTGAAACAGCATTACACTGTTGACTCATATTTAGCTTGTGATCTACTATGACCCCCAGATCCCTTTCTGCAGTACTTCTTCCTGGGTTTTTCCCATTTTGTATGTGTGCCACTGAGTGTTCTTTTTTAAGTGGAGTACTTTGCATTTGTCTTTATTGAATTTCATCTTATTTACTTCAGACCATTTCTCCAGTTTGTCCAGGTCATTTTGAATTTTAATCTTATCCTCGAAAGCATTTGTAACCTCTCCCAGTTTGGTTTTCTCAATGCTCATTATCCCCAGATACTCATATTAAGGATAATGATTCTTTTGATTGTGGAGCTATAATTGGGATTACAATGGAAACTTAATTGCAGCTGTCACCACTTCCCAATAACCATTAAATGGTCTTCTATTACATGTTAAGGACCTGAGGCCTGATAAAGGATTCATAGAATCCAGTGCCAGACAGGACCATTTTGATCATTTAGTCTGACATGCTGTATTACACATGCCATAGAACTTCCCCAAAATAATATCTAGAGCAGTCTTGATTTCAAAATTGTCAGTGATGGAAAATCCAACACAACTCTTGCTCAATTATTCCAATGGTTAATTACCCTCATTTGCAATAATTTACGCCTTATTTCCAGTCAGAATTTATCTAGCTTCAACTTCCAGCCATTGGATTGCGTTATACCTTTCTCTGCTAGATTGAAGAGCCCGTTATTAAATATTTGTTCCCCTTGACTGTACTCAAGTCAATCCTCTTTGTTAAACTAAACAGATTGAGCTGCTTCAGTCAGTCTCTATAAGGCAAGTTTTCTAATCAATTGATCATTCTCATGATTCTTTTCTGAACCCTCACCAGTTTGTCAACATTCTTTTTGAATTGTGGGCACCAAAACTGAACACAGCAGCGGTTGTACCAGGGCCAAATACAGAGGTAATATATTCTCTCTACTTGTAGTGGAGATTACCATGGTTATGCCTCCCAGGACTGTGTTGTCCCTTTTGGCCACGCGACATACTAGGAGCTCGTGTTCAGCTGGTTATCCACCATGACCACACATCTTTCAGAGTCACTGAATCTCAGGATAGAGTCCTCACTCATAAACGTATGACGTACATTTTTTTGTTGTTAGATATATACATTTACATTTATAGCCCTATGAAAATGCATATTGTTCACTTGCACCCAGTTTACCAAGCGATCCAGAATCCTCTGGCTCAGTGCCCTGTCCTCTTCGCTATTTAACACTCCCCCAATTGTTCTGTCAACTGTGAATTATATCAGTGATGATTTTGTGGTTTTTTGCAGGTCATTGATAAAAATGTTAAATAGTGTAAGGTCTAGAGCTGATCCCTGCAGGATGCCACTGAACAACACACCTGCTTGATGATGATTCCCCATTTACAATTACATTTTGAGACCTATCAGTTAGCCAGTGTGATAGACTCAGGCCAGTTGGGTACAAAAGAATAGTCCTATTGGGATCCGGGAAGTGGGCGGGCAAAGCCCGCCCACTGCTAAAGGATCCCCCCCCTCCAGCCTAAGGGGAGGGATCCACAGGGCCTGGATACCAAGTGATTCCGGGGGACAAAAAATGAAAAAACAGGAACGGGAGTGCAGTCAAAGGGTCAAACGAAGTGAACCAGATGGGGACACCGAGCAGAGAACCCCGGACTGCGCCCACTGCTCCTCAAAGGCATCAAGGGAGCCAGTGGACGCTGCCCAGAGGAACTCTGCCCGGATGCGTGAATGAACAGAGGATCGAAAATAGGCCCCACAGTCATAGGAGCCTCCATCGGCCAACCTCCTCACCCTGGTTTTGTAGATGGCCAGTTTAGCTAGGGCCAGGAGGAGGTTGACCAGGAGGTCCTGTGACTTCGTGGGGCCGCGGATTGGAAGTGCATAAATAAAAAGGTGAGGGGAAAAGTGCAACCAAAACCTCAACAAAATGTCTTAAGAGGAGCCGGAACAGGGGCTGCAGCCTGGTGCACTCCAGATAAATGTGCGCCAGGGTCTCCCTCACGCCGCAAAATATCCATAATTGCATGGGATTTTTCATTTTTAGTCTTGTTGCAGCAGTAACAGCTATATAAGTCATTTCCTTGGAATTAATGTGTTACAAAGGTCTCACTTGTTGCCTAAAGATGTGTTACGAGCTCTGAAATTTGAAATAAGGTTGGGAATTATACATGATTCTGTTTTAATTAATAAAGCTCAGAAACCTCATCAATGGGCAGGGAAGAATGAATACAGCAGAATGGACCAAATAGAAGAAAATACAATATAATACAAAATACAAATACAATACAAATAATTTCCTGGGCGGACCCTCAGTTTTGTGTAACACAGCTGAGTTCTAGTATCAAAGTATAACCTAAGCAACTAAAAACAGAAAAAGATGAAGGAAAATACCAAAAAGCAGAGCTATCAGGATGGATTAAAAAAATCAATGATATAAAAAAAGATTTTAATTTAAATTAAATACAGGCTTATTAAAAAAACTATTTAAAATTAAATTTGTAATTTAATAACTTGTGTTAAGGCCTAAATTACTTAGTCTATTTAAAACATTTACATAGAAAAATATTAGCAATGTGTGTTTGCTGTCAAGTTTTAAAGAAAATTCTGCCTGTTCAGTGGTTTGAGTCACTGGCTAAACATCTAGAATCAGAGTTTAACTACTAAACCAGATTTTGACAGCAGTAGCCTCTTCTGCAGGTACAGAGAGAGAATATTTTTTCATTTCAGTTTATTCAACTAGTTCATTTCAGTGACTAGTTCATTCAAAGTTAAGAAACCAAATGGGATTTGAAAAAGCAGGAAAGCTTATTTTCCTCTTCCAATCGATGAATAAAACATACGTGTGAGACTGTGAGATTAGGGGTCTATTACAGGAGTGGGTGGGTGAGGTTCTGTGACCTGCAGTGTGCAGGAGGTCAGACTAGATGATCTTGATGGTCCCTTCTGATCTTAAAGTTGCTGAATCTCTGAGATCAACTTGTTCTAAAATCTTGATGGAGGTGGTGACCAGGAACAATCATTTCAATTCACCGACTACAGATAATACTTCCTTTGCTTAATAAATCAGTTTTAAATTTACTTTTTTATGTATCTAGCACATTTTAAATAGTTTTATTTTTAATTTAAAAAATTGAAATTCTGTTTTTATGCATTTTAAAGTGAATTTTAATTCCGTCCAAATAGAACTTCACATAATAGTAAGTAGAAAATTAATCTTCAGGAAAATAAGAAATGCACCATTTACCATTTTCTAACATACTGAATGTTACATTTTTAATTATCTGAATAAATGCAAGTTAAGCTATGTAATTGCTTACATAAATGCATATCGATATGTTGCAGCTTCCCAGATAGCAAAAAGAAGCTCCAAATTTAGTTTAAAGGCTATAGTTAGTACAAATCAACATGTTTTAATGGTTACCAACCAATAAGAATGAACCTTTGGTTAGGAAAATAATTAAAGAACAAATGCGAAATGCCATTTAAAATGTATAATTTAAAATTAAATAACATTTTCCTGCTTGCTGATTTTAAATCCTGATTAAAATCTGTGATTGCTTTGATTTAAATCACATCACCCTGGATGCTATTAAGTTAGTTAAAAATTGCTTGCAAGGAAAAACAGAATGCAGCATTTGAAACATATATTCTGCAAAAGTCATGAGACATAAGAGAATTCTGAATATTGGCTT
Source organism: Macrochelys suwanniensis (assembly GCA_033296515.1). Lineage (NCBI taxonomy): Eukaryota > Metazoa > Chordata > Testudines > Chelydridae > Macrochelys > Macrochelys suwanniensis. The sequence goes on from CM065779.1 coordinate 116,441,761, forward strand.
AAAGTTTTCTTTTTGGTAACCAACCAAACTGGGACTTCAACCACTCTTGGGATCTTTAGGTGCTACTATGAGATATTTACTAGTATTTTTGGTATCACTGATATGTAGAAGCAATGAGATCCAGCAGAGGTGGCATTGACATGGACAGGTCTGTTAACCTTACCAAAGGCTTAATCTCTTTATCTTTGTTTACCACACAGAACCACTACCCTTGTCTCTAGAGCATTTAATGCCACAGTGTTGCCTTAAACATCTGCTACTGATAACTAAACAGTGAATTTCAAATTTGAAATGGCAGTTACACAGCTCTATTTTTCCCTAATTGAAAGATAATATCTAGTTAATACCCTGTCATTATCTTTTAAATGTACCTGATGTTATGTGGGCTATATTCACAACAAAGTCTTCAAAATTGTGCACTGATTATACTGGCTAAGTAATGTAAATCTACAACTGTATATGGTAATGTCTGTTTTAGGGAAGACATAGATGTCCTTTCACTATTGCTGAGAAATAATGAAATAAATTAGTAAAAACATAGATGAGGAGTAGATTTTTTTTCCCTTTAAGGAATACACTGTCAGATATGATTGCTAAGAACCAAGTTCAAGAAAGCACTCAGGGGGAGCGTACATTTAGTAAAATTAAAGATAATTCTATGTTTAAAAAATTAGTGAGAAATATTTTTGTTTGGATTTCAACCTAGCAATCCAAACATTGCAGCATTGTTCTAATGCATGAGAATCAGGAACTGAAACTGGTTTGTCTGTTTTCAGTATCTAGGTACAGTACAGTGAAAATGTGGAACAGGGGTGGAAGTAAATAACCTCTGTTATCAACTCACATAAGGAAATATTGTTAATTTGATTTTTGAATTTCCCTTTTAATCAGAAAGATTATACTTTTAACATTGTAGAATAGAAACTCTGAAATGAATAATGATTAAGCCACAGAAGTACTGCTATATACTAGCAGTGGTTCTAGACGTGATAAAGCTTGGAAGTTGGTAGACTAGTCAGAATCTGTGTATCCTGGAGACAGGTTATTTCTCCCCTCTTCCCCCCAGTTACACTATTGAAGTCAGTAGGGTTGCACCAGTGTAAATATGGGTTGAATTTGGTTAAGTGTAGGTATGCCATTGCTTTAGGATCAATTCTATTATAAATCCTGGTGGGCGAAAAGACATTCAGCTGCAATCCATATGTTGTGATGCCTGCTACTTCCATTGCAAAACAGTTTAAAGGAGAATGTCCCATTTGAAACTGAAAGTCTGAAAAACTGCTTCGTACTATATTGATAATTAACCACCTTCTGGGAGAAGTGCCATTCATCTTGTTGGATTTTGAAAAACAAATTGTGAACTCAGGATGATCAGCACATTCAATGAAAGAGCACATAAAATGCTATAATGGATTTCAAAGGACACAGGTACCGTATTATTTGTCAATATTCAAACAAAAATAAATACAAACGTGCCTCTGTTATGTAAATGTAACTCTGTCAAAGCTTGAAACTGCTTTCCTTACTGAAGTGTTCTTCTCTCAATTTATCTGCTGGTTTGTTGTATGCTTCTTAAACCCGCTGTGCTGTTGGCTTTGATCATAGTTTTTTAAAAAGAATATTGAAGCATCTGATTTCAAAGGAAAACAAAGGATTGCATGGAATTTTGCAAACATTAAAAAAAACCTGTTGATAGTGCCCATTTAAGCTGATCTATAATGGAAGAAATCATAAGCTAGGGAGCTATTTGTGCATTCTTCACATGAAGCATGCAGCTTTAGGTAGCTGAGCAGATAACGGCCAATATACTGAGGTGCAAATATATCCCCTTGATATTTTTTATTCTTTGCTATTGTATTTTTATAAAATATGAAAAAATCAGAAAACAGGAATTAATACAATATATAGACTACCCATGCACAGGATGGGGGAGGTTTTCAAAACACAAACGGAAGTTAACCACCTCACTCCCATTGATTTTGTGTCTAACTGCCATTTGTGTCTATAAAAATCTAAATAATTGTGTATGAGCAGTAGTTCAGATGCAGTCTTTCAGCCTAGGTGGTCTGAGGGGTTACTTGTTTATACAGATATTCATAAAGTGAAATTGTAAAGAAAAAATTAAAGACCAGGAGGAACAAAGACTCAGTATGTCTATGCTTGATCATAGGAAAAAGATGTTTAGAAGAACATTTATTTTATTTACTCTATTGAATCCTATTATTTGTAATAGTTATTTATATGTATCATATTTATTATGTTGAATACTACTTTAATGCGTGAGTAGCAAGTTGGTTTAATTGGGACTACGCACAAAGTATGAATCAGTGTAAGGGTGTCAGAATCTGGCCTTAAGTGATGTTTGAAATAACATTTTTTTCAGGCGTTTTCCTTTTTGCCTCCATAGGGGGCTCCCAATAGCCCCCAGTTCTTAGAGGTATTGGACCAGATATCGCATGCTACAAAATCATATCAACTTCCCAAGGATTTTTGCCTACTTAAAGGTCTTGATCCTGCAAGGTGCTGAGCACCACCATTACAATGGGAGTTGCTGGCACTTGGCCTAATGTAGGAGCGCTCAGCATCTTGTGGGATCATGCCCCATATTCTACCATATCTGGCACACATATAGACAGTCACAAGTGCTGTATATCATGTTCAAGGTACAATTGAGAACTTGCCTGTTCTCAAGTTCATGGAGCTTTTGTGGGCATGAAATACCTCAATCAATCTGGGCTTCCACAAGAATTTTAAAACAGTTTTTCATGGTGTATTGTTTCAAGCTGAGATTGGTTCCATAGTGAAATCACATAATACTATTCATTTTTTGGTTCACTTTCTCATTTTAACTCTTTTCTGAGCCATTTATAGATTTTTATTCCCACATTCTAATTTCTCCCTACAGTTCTCACACCTTCTTGTCAACTGTTTGAAATGGGCCACTCTCATTACCACTACAAAAGTTATTTTTCCTCCCTTGGTATTCTGCTGTTAATTGAATTGTCTCATTAGTCTGACTTCACACTTGGAAAGGCAACTTCCATCTTTTCATGTATTTATACCTGCTCTTGTATTTTCCGTTCCATGTATCTGATGAAGTGGGTTCTAGCCCATGAAAGCTTATGCCCAAATAAATTTGTTAGTCTCTAAGGTGTCACAAGGACTCCTCGTTGTTTTTGCTGATACAGACTAACACAGCTACCACTCTGAAACCTGTCTAAAATAGGAGAAATCTTAGTGTTTCTGATATTTGTCCAGGGCCCGGAACCCTTGAGTTTCCCTGGAAATCACTTATTGCTTATATACTATGTCCCATCCCCCAGATACCTGTGAGCTGAGGTCAGTAACTGGAAGTAGCTCTGTGCTCCTGCTTCTTAATATGTTTGGAGGGCTCTAATTTCTCCATAACTTCTGATTGGGGAGGCTAATGGGAAACATTATCTTGAAATTTCATGGTAAACTGAAATTTCAAGAATGCAAAGTTGCTTGAAATTGAAAAGATTTTTGAAAAATTCAAAATTTTGCACAGTTCTAATTATTATAAATTAACAGAACAACACAACCTTAATCAAACAGTACAGCACTGCAGGAGAAGAATTTAGATTGAGATGAGGTGAAACAGAAGTGAAGGATGGAGATAAATAATTTGTAGATTCTATATCATGAAATCTGTTGGAATGTAGAATACTCTGCCTATGTAAGTAGTTGAGGTTCTGTCACTTGAGACATTTAAAACCTGATTGAATGAAGTGCTAGTAATATGTGGGTACCGGAGTTGATGATCTCTCAGGAATTTCTTATGAATAATTTCTGTTACATAACATTTAAAAAGAGGTAAAGCTTGAATAGTGTGTGTCACTGGATTTTGTCTAATTTCCCATCACAATTTCTGTGTTTTTCATTAATGTAGAATTTTTTAATCTGTAAATTATCAGTTAAGGGATCCAGCCACTTTGCCGTTACTGTATAATCTTTCTCTCTCTCAAAAATATAAAATATACATTACATCCTGATCCATATATGATGGTTGCCATCATGGCCAACACCAGGGATTGATTTAGGAAACGTCAGAGCTATGAGAGTCTGAGCCAGGCTTATTAGCTGGGAGTTGTAACAGATTTACATCCTCTGTGGGCTGTGCATAGAGGAGGCATATAACACAACTGACCAGTGATTTATGCAAACCCTGTTCAAATCAATGGAAGTCTTTCCATTAACTTCAGTAGGGTTTGGATTAGGTCCCAAATAAAGAGCCAAGAGTTTGAAAGGAATATAGTCCCAGGATACTTTATATTATGTGAGAGTTTTGTATGTTTTCTCATAGTATCCTGTATTGATGGAATAAAATAAATATATAATGAATAGAAATTGTAAGGATTGATTTGCGTGGTACTGGTATATTGAATGTTGAACATATGGTGTAGATTTCTATAAATCTGTATGAACCTTGCCCCTATGTATCTTTTATTATACTTTGTAACAAATAACTTATGTAAATTTTTGTGGTGAGTGAATGTTGAAGTCTGTTAGTGTTATAATATTGTAAATGGACCCTTTGAATTGGAAATGGGATTTTTATTTATAATCTCCCTGCAATTATGTAGAGTTTGAGTGGATGGTGTAAGTCACTGGGCTGCTAATGAGTTACGGAGGATTATTTGTGGTTTATAAGGGGGAACCAGCCTCCACTTTAACTATGGAGTTGGGGTAGGTGCTCCATAACAATTATGATGTAGCCAAACATCAGAATGTGATGCACAAGAAATGAACCTGAATCACAAAGTGTGGACTGAGTTCCAAATTTTCTCACTTTGAGGAAGCTTGGCTCATGAGCTAAGGTTGGTTCCTCTTTAGATTGTATGAAGGGGAGTTGATTCAACATTGTATAAAGATTGCTGTGGCAGAAAAAAATATTGAATAGCAACCAGTAAAAAAAAAAAAAAGTAGACAGGCAGAAAAGAAGAAAAATTAAGATAGTGTTTGCAAGAGACACTCCATCAAGCAGTGAAAGAAATTTGTTCTTTCTCAATGTGCTATGCTGAGTCTATATTGTTTCAGGCTGCTGAATCTTGTACTCAGTCATTCTTCCAAGTTCTTTGGCTAGTCTGTTCCTTTTTTAGTTGTTGACAGTAAAAGAAACCTTCTCCAGAGAATAGTAGTGATAAATGAATAGAAACCAGGACATCTATCTTAGTTATAATTATAACCTTGTGACTTTTAAGGGGTACTTGAGGGATTTCTTGAGCAGAAATTCCCTAGAAGATGTTCATTCTTAATAACAGCATCCCCAAATGAAACTGGCAGCAAACCTTTCTCAAGGTCAGTGAAGTATTAAATCATTTAATATTAGTTAAAGGTGGGAAATTGAACTCTTCAGTCTAGCTTTGTTGTCATCTATATAGTATATGTCCTCAAACCTGGCAGCAACAGATTGCTTAATCCTCTCTATCCAGGGCTGACATAATTATATTGTTAACTTGAAAGAACTGAAGTAGAAGCGTAAAAGTAATTAATAGAAATGCATTAAGACTGGCATACCTGATTTACCTTGGCATCCTAGACAGAGATAACTGATTAAGCTGACCTGCATGACCCTGAATCAGTTGTTTGGTACCAAAAATTGTATTCCTGACAAAACTGCTTGGGGTTGCATAAAGTGTTGCCTCATAAGGATTAGGTATCTCTTCTTCAGTATGAAGGATTTATTTGTACAGCACCTAGCACCGTGGAGCACTGATCTTCGACTTGAACCTCTTGGTAATGATGAAATAGGTCACGGGAAAGATAGTATCATATAGGACTTGAGTATAGCTATTGAAAGTTACACAAAAAAGGTAAAACTTTGCCAACACTTCCCATTCCTCCTCTTTTTGTATGAAGTCTGTCATGGTTTCTCTAATGCACTCTGTCTTCCCTTGTAGAGATTCTCCAGTGACATTCTGTCCAGTATTTCTGTCCTTCATTCTCCTGCACAGCTTCCCCCACTGCTTCTCTGATTTTAGTCACTCCTGATAAAATATATCAGTCCAGATATGAACTTCATGGCTCAGGAAGCCTATAGTAATAAAGGGGACGGGTTAGTCTTTCCTTTCTGTTAATCATATATATTGCTCTTTGAATAATGTTTAGCTTGTTGAATGATATTTAGTTTTGTTGACACATCCCTGTACCTGTGCTAATTGTCAACTAGAAAACTAAGTGGCATTTTTGCACAGATGAGAAAATAACTACAAAATATGTGAGTGCCTGAGCAATACAAATAGCAATGCAAGAGTAAGACAGTAAAATGTTGCATTAGCAATATTTTTCACTGAAGCAACAAAGAGTTGCACTACATTCCTTAAAATCATTATGATAGCAATAGGACAAGCTTGGTTAGCCAACCAGCCATCCCTAAGTATGAAAAATGATATGTAATCGGATAGAGAGGAAAATGGTATGGACGAAAACACATTTCTTAATGTGCTGGGTAGGGGCATATTGATTGTGAAGCAACCTGCAGCCTTCCATTATGAGAATATCCTGTTTATTATCTGTTTCTGCCTCTGGTGAAAGAGGTGATCTGGAGCATGTCATGTTAAAATTCCATTCCACAGGCAGAACCAGCACAGAAAACAACACAGCACAACATGATGTGCAAGCAGAGAAAATAATGCCCATCATCAGTATGTGGGCTATTCCTAGAAAACTGTTCTAATAGGGGATTTTAAATCCCCATGTCTGCACTGAAATAGGTTAAAATAATCCTGTGTCTAGATAATTCCATCATTGTTAAAGAGGATAGTCCCAAAGATGGGTAGGAGATGCATATAGACGCCATCTTTTGGATGGGGTCTTTAAAAACATTATTTATGTAGCAACCTAATTGTATCAGGTAATTTACAGATGAAGATACAAGTCCCTTCTCTGAAGAGCTTAGTTGCAAAGAGGTATTGTTTGTCTGGAAGCTGTCAAACTTCTACTGGAAAGTAGAAAGTTCATCTTCCATATTATTCTCCAACAAAAGTGTCAGTTACTCAGAGAACAGCTCTTCCTGAGTCCTGCAACATTTTCCAAATCTAAGAATAAGTCATGAGATTGTAGGATAGGAAAAGAGGAGGAGGATTGATGTAGTTCAAGCTAGACAAGAAGAAATTAACACTCAACTACTTTGAAAGATGGATTCCTCCCAGCAGGAACTGAAAGAAGAATTGCACATAAGAATAGAATGTGGAGACAGGTTGCTGGGAAACGGATTAATGAGCTGGAAGATAAATTGAGAGGAAAAATTAAACAGCAGATAGACCCTGCCTTTAGTGTCGCAGAGACTGATAGCCATTTCCATGTAACTGAGGGAGCTGTGAGTAAAATTTCCATTTTAAATTCTCATGCTCCCAATTTTCTAACCACTACATGTTTTGTGATAACCTCTGCTCAACAAGACAACAGTAGTTTGACTCTCCAGTGCTTTTTAGTTGTGTAAAGATGTATACACCTTCTCAAAGGGGGTTTGAAATGTTACCACTTGTATGAGTGGAGAATTCTAATCTGGTAGTATTTTATACCAACTTCGAAGTCATTGTGCTTAGGTGTAAATGACTACAGACAATGCAAGAGGGGGTGAATTGAGACTTATGTACTTACCAGGACAACACCCAATGATCTACGGTGGTAAATCATACTGAGAAACAGTTATCAGCTGAATGAATCTGGTCAGCTGACTCAAATGAAGTTTCTTTTCTCTCAGCCGCTGTAGTCTTGTGATTACTCAGTACAATGAAGGCAGGAATGAATTACTTAGCTGCCTCTGATAGGCTTTGTACAAAAGTAATTCATACATGGATTTAAGTGTACATCCAAAAGGATGGATGAAATATTTGAAGGACTAGTTTAGAATATACAAAGGCTGGTGAAGCTGACATTATACTAAGTTGCCATTTCTGAGGTACATGATACATTGGTTCCAAATCAGTTTTTAGATACTTGGGAGTCCTATAGAGGATCCCAGGACAATGGAGAAACGGCACCAGTTGAAGAAGTGCAGCAGTGTAAATAGGGTGACCAGATGTCCCGATTTTATAGGGACAGTCCCGATTTTGGGGTCTTTTTCTTACATAGGCTCCTATTACCTCCCACCCCCGTCCTGATTTTTTACACTTGCTATCTGGTCACCCTAACTGTAAAAGGTTGATTTATGGAAATGGATCACATTCAGCAACAAAATCCAATGCTTAAGAGAATATCCAAGAAGCATCTTAAGAGTTGGAAATGTAGTGACATGGGTATGGAACTCCACTCATCCATTCAAGCGGAAAGCAAAACTAGCACTTTTGAAGATCGGCTATAGACAGATGAGATGACAAATGAGAAATTAAGGGTTAAATGTGTTGAGATATCCAGGGCTAAGACCTTGTTATGGAATCATTTTATAAATATATTTTGAAAAACGTGTACACTGTAAGTAGCTGTCAGTTACAAGCTTCAGAATCTTTCTTTTTGCAGATCTTGCTTTGGCAAAATGTTGTACTCTGTTACACCAGTGTAAATTTGGACTCAGTTCATTGATTTCGGTGGAGTTTTCTGGATTTCCACTAATGTAAGTGAAAACAGCATCTTGCCTCTGGCTTACAAGATAACCTTGAACTGAATGCAGAAGTGGGGGAGACACATGTGAAAGGATCACCTACGAGGAAAACTTGGCTAGAGTGATGGGTGAAAATGATGGTTTTTGCAGGAGAGTTTTCGGTAGAATGAAGGGAAGAGATATTGGGTATGGTGGGCAGGGAGAAGGTTGCATAGTCAAGGCTTAAAATTGCCAGAGCATGAATTAGAACTTTGGGAGAAGGGAGGGGAGAGAGAGAGAGAGAAGGATAAATGCTGGGTTCTTTGCCAGGATATTGCGACAGTCTGGGTGTGGGGATATGAGAAGACCAGCCAAAGGTGACACCAGGTGGGATGTGTAGAGAGTAAGGGTGTTTACAATTTTAGTGATTAATCCTGCTCCCATTGACTTCATTGGTGCAGGATCAAGGCCATAGGGAATTGGAAGGAGCGGTATTTCTGTCTTTGGAAGGTTGGATACAGCAAACCCTTTTGGATCCTCTCTAGTAATGAACCCTCATACAAAGAGCATATGTGAAAGAACAGTTAGAAAAGAAACCTTCAGGGCATTCTAAATACATTATTTTTCAATGTTGGGGGATGGGTGGGTGAGAGATCTTTTGTGTAACTGACCCACTTATGATAGCATGCCTTACCTTAATTAGCATGCCTATTTGCCATATATTTCTCAAAATATGCTAATATGCTTTTTTCTCCAAATAGAATGAAGTGCCATACAAATTGCTTCCCCAGTTCAAATAATGCTTTACAGATTAATTTTGAAAATATGAACATCTCTTGGGTAGCATGGCTCCTTCCCTCCATGAAGATGATTATTTAGTCAAGCAAGGTCGTGGAGACAATCAGTATCATAATCCTCATTGGTTGTTCTCATCTTTTATTCTCTCTTTTGCTCTCTGTCAGGTTCTGAACAGTTATGTGCCAGGAGACGCATCTGGTTAATCTTTAATTCTGTAGTGAACAAATTCTTCTACCTCTAGCACTGATGTAAAATAATGGGTCTGACCTTTAATTTCAGACCATAGTCTTGTGGGAGAAAATGAAGCATAATACTTTCCCCGCTCCCTCTGCTTCTGGAGTTACCTCTTTAATACAATCAAAGGCATGGCAGTAACAAGACTCAGGATCCTGTTTGGGCAGTTCTAGGGATTTCATTTAGAAGCATTTAGGAAGATCATAATAAAGGCCCTTTGTAGGAGCTCATACGTGGCATCCTGATGAAGCTTTTCAATTGAGATTCAGTGTAGAGTTTCTCAGGGTCTAGAACTAGGGAGATGCATTTCTTAAAGCTCACTGCACCAGTTTTCCACCTCATATTTAACCATTCCCCTCCTTCAACTGATTTTCAGTCTCTTCTTTCAGTATATTTCCTAATTATCTCATTGATCTTCACTTGATTCACATGCAAGAAAGTTAATTCCTCAGAGTCATAAGTTCCTTGTGCCCTTCCAGGACATCGCAGTTAAATTTCCAAAATGCACTCATTGAAGAGTGTTACATCAGGGTACCCCTACAAGGACAGTAGTATTGCACTAAAATAAACCACAGACGTTAGAAAACTGGATCAAATAACCACAAATGTACACCACAAATTCTATCCAGGGTCCTTAGTTAGCATTGCAGTTTTCAAGGCAATCTGTCTATGCTTCTGGGTTTTAGAGTACTTGAAACAATTGGCTTTGAACAGAAACTCTGGTGCAACCTTAAATACGGAGTCGCTATTGCTCTGGAGTTGCTATATGTTATCCAGAGGGTTTCTAGTCCAACTAACCTGGGATGAAAGTATGCTGGTTTCTTTTCCATGGTGACTTGTTTTTGCTCGTCATTTATATTATGAGTTTCGTTGTTTACTGCCAGTACAGAAGTGTAATTGTTTCCACTGATACTGGAATAGCAAATCTGCTCAGTGTAATCTGATGTATAGATTAATCCCGGAGGATTAATCTTTAGGTCTCCTGCTGCTTAGAAGCTATATGATAATTACATCAGTGCAATGTTTTTGACAATTTTCTTTGTTATGTGAAATAAAGTTCAGTAGGCATCAGATTAAACAATGGATGGCAGCATACAATAGTTTATTTGAAGCTGAGCGCATACGAGTTTGTTCAAGTAAGTGATGACAAGATTAAGACTGCTCAAGTGTTGCCATAGGGCAACCTTTCCTGTAGTGCTCCCCCCCTTACCAGTTACCCCCCTCACCGACTCCTGCACAGTTGACTCAGCAGAGGAGCTTGGGCTGATGGCGGAGCTGGGGACAGAACTGGGGATGGGGGAGGAACTGGGGCTAAAGGTGGAGTTGGCCTTGGGGTGGAAAGGGAATGAGGGCGGAGCTGCAGCTGGGGGTGGAGCTGTGGCTGGGGGGAGCTCCCTCCCTGTCTCTGAGGGGGGCTGGCCTGGGCCCTGCTGCGCACCCTCCCCAAAGGTTCCTCCACTCCACGCCCCCCTCCCCCCGGGGGGGGGACACCCCACAGTTCAGGGACCACTGCCATAGGGGAAAAACAGACCCTTTTATAAAGATACTTTGTGTTTTATGTATAATTACTTCTGTGTCATGTGCAGAACTTATCACTCAAAACAGTTTTAAGTTGTACTTCATACTGTAGGTCCAAACTGATTTAGCTGGGGATAAAATCAAGATCTCTGATTCCCTGTTTCCTTGATACCTAGACATGGGGTTGCGGGGAGGAATCTTTGCCCCATTGAAGACAATGGCAAAACTCCCATTGATTTGATTGGGACCAGGATTTCACCCAACTCTATGGATAGAAAATTTTCACATTTTGATGAAAAGTTTTGGCAAAATGTTAATGAGTATTTTTCTCTTTTTCAACCAGGTCCATAGTAGGCTGGTTATTTTAGTAAATTTTTGGAAGTTTTTCCTAAAAAAAAGGGATGGGCGGCGGTTAGGAGAAATTTTAGGACATTTGCACCAATTTTTTTTATTAGCTCTAATAATATATGTAGCTAGCAATATACGAATTAAAAAGAATATTGTCACAGAGGACTGATCCTGTGACTCTCATCCACACAAGTAGTCCTGTTGTGAGTGAGGATTGTATGATCAGCACATCCCTTTCAAACGTTAGGAAGAAACTTTTTTCCACTGGAATATGGAACAAAAATGGATTTTAATGTCCAAAGGCAGCAACTGTCATTGGTAATGTATTTCCCAGACATTATTAATGAACTAATTTTTTCCCACTGGAAACATCTGTAAATGGGAATACTTGTATTTACCTGCATATCAGAGATATGGTGGTGTGTAGCTAATTGTTTTGTAAAGTTCTTTGAATTCTTTCGATCAGGCACATTTTGTGTTGAATTCAGTCTGAAGCCCATTGAAGTCAATGAAAAAATTCTTCATTGATTTCAACAGGAATTGTTCAGGTGTCTGTAAGCACAAAATAATTACTTTTAACTAATATTATTTTTAAATATTTATTGCAAGATTCTCTTCACTGAGTCAGATTGCAGAGCTCTATGCATTCCCCATACATCTCTCTCATTGAAATCAAAAAGGATCCAGTACACCAGAGGAAGCAGAATAGTAGAGGCTATAACCTGTGTGTGGCTGAGAGAAAAGAATGCTGCTTTCATTTCTTAGTTTTTGAAAATCTTTCTTTTTCTCTGCTCTTCTGCCTACAAAGGTAGTCTCAGTTTTGATATTACCAGCTATTGTAGTTAGAATCATCCCTTGTGTTTAAATTTGTTTTTAAATAAAGGAAAAAATAACAATGGATTTTGAAATAAATGGTGATTGGGGGTGTTAGAATGCGATTATAATTTTTGGGTTTCATACAACGTATAAATGGATAACTGACCACAGTCTGCCATTTATATCTTCTGAAATTGAAAAATGATTCTGCTATACACAATGGCTTAGTTAATCAAAACACTTACTCAAGTTTTAAGTGAACCCATAAATTGGACTAAAATCACGTCTGCGTTTTAAAAACTGGAAGTACAAATTGTACTTCTCTGTCTTCTGGGAGAGGAAGAAAACATGAAATGTGGGTGGTCCAAATCTGTGCAGCAGTAAGGGGCACTAAATCCTGTAGAGGTGTTGACTATAATGGATAAATGTTTATAATTCTAGATAGACAAAGTCCTAAGAAATCGTTTTACACTCATGGATTTGTCATCAGGACAAAAACTCTTTTCTATTGTGTGTGTGTCTGTGTGTGTACACACACTCTGTTAGGATGCAGTTAGCTACATACACTTGCAGTGATCCTGTCCCTTCTGTTCTATTTTACTTCTTTGGATTATTCATGTTCATTAAACCCCACTTGCTCTATGAGCTGTGATTGGCTCATCCATATGTCTGCAAGCCGTATAATGAAATTAAAAAAGGATTGGTGTTTTTAGATGTCTGGTGACTTACGTCTCCCTGGCATTAAACAATTCTAATTCTATGTCTCTGCACAGAATGCATCTTTAAGACTAAATTGTTTGTATTTCATTCTTGAGGGATATGTTTATAGGATCTATAAGGCTTTTTTTGCCGAGGGCATAGTGCAATCATTGCAGTTGCTCCGTAACTTATTTTCTAATATCACAATTTCAATCCCATTCCTTCCACCTGTTATATTTGAGTTTCAGTCTGTAAAGGGGTTGAGTATTCAATCAATAGACACCTATCCTGTACTCTATACTAAAAATGGACACTGGATAAAATTTCCAAGAGTCTACGTCACTTAGGAGCCTAGATCCCATTTAATTAATTGGGACTGAAGGTCCTAAGTGACTTAGGTGCTTTTGAAAATGATATTTAGGGTCCTAAGTCACGGTAGCACTTAGAAATTTCACCCATTTCTTGTTTAAAAAATATAAATGATACAAGCTTATCATCCCTCCACAAATAAGTGAGGACTGTAACAAACATCCGTGTGTCAGGAGGGCTCCCCAACCCTTTAGAGACTGTCTTCTCATCAACTGACCCTGAGAAAAGAGGGGCCAGTGTAGTACAGCTGGGAAGTTGACAAATGTGGAGAGCAGCTGGGGCTGAACCAAGTGTGTGGGGTTGCACAGAGAAAACCGTGCTAGCAGCTCTCCTTTTTTGAGGTGGGAGCTGCATCCCAGAGTCCTATGCTGAGTGTGGTGGTATAACATGGCATGCAGAGAGAAGTGGACTATCAGAGGAAAATGTTCAAAACCATTTAGAGACAGGTTGTAATACCCTTACTCAGCTGAGTAATGGCAATTAATGGGAATATTTGGGAGTAAGGTACCACTCAGCATGAATGAAGATATCCTTATCAGTCACTTGGGGGCTTTACAGGTTTAAATATGAAATCCTCAGTGACTGCACAGTTCTTTGATCTCAGTACACAAGCACCCCTGCTGTCAGGTGGGAAGCTTATATAAAGGCTACATAAAATATAAGTGAATAGGGAAAAGTTACAACAGATATACTATACTTGGAGTATAAATGTACCACTTCTCACCACTCACTGTTCGCATAAGAGTTAGCTTCTCAAGAAGACAAACTAAACCAATTGGATTCTCACAGACTGGTTTATCATTAGAGCCTGTAAAATAGGTTGTGAATTGGAGGGTAAAAATAGTAAACTGTTCACTTGAGTGCTAAGGCACGAAGCTGCCCACACCATGGCTACCCTACAATTAGATGACAGAACCATTACACACAGCCTCCTGTAAATCAGCCAAGCCTTTTCAGAACATTATCAAAACATACTTAAACCTCAAGCCAACAATAATCCTCAGTAAACAGACTCCTCCTTCCTGAAATGTCCATTAGACACTTCTGAAGCAGAACTGGTAATTCAGATGGATATAGGCTAAACTGAAGATTGAAACTCCTGAACCTGTTAAGAACCTTTATTCTGGGAAGGTCCCAGGCACCGACAAGATTCTGGCCAACCTCTATTAAATATGTATATAAAAGATTTTCTTTGCTTTACTTCAAATGATTAATTATCCCTTATCAGCTGAAAAATTACCTCATTCTTCAAACGTAGATTCCATCTTGCTATTTCTTAAAAACGGTAAGGTCCTAACCTGATGCATTTTCAATTGACCCAGTGAGATGATGATCCCCTATTTTAAAATACAATTGAAAGTGCTGTCCTGTTATGCAGATAACATTTTGTTCCCCATTATTAATGAACACCATTCTGGCTTTGTTTTGAGAAGGTCCATTTTTTCTAATTTAAGATTACTGTCCAATATGATCATCTTTCTTCACGAATTTAGTCAGAAGACTAGATTCTCTCAAAAGGCTTAGAAAAAACGTTTATTTCTAAAGACAGGGATGTCTCTCTGCTGTAGTTAAGGGGGAAAGAGAGGTTTGGGGTTGGGATTTATCCAGTGGTTAGTATTCATTTGCATCCCATCAATACAAAACGAATCACTAAGTTTACTAATTCATTCCTTTTGGTAGAGGAATATGTCTATAGTGCCCCCACTTGCTTTCTCTCTTCATCACTTCAGTAGTACCTTTAGGCTTGATGCTTAGGAATTATTCCAGTATCGAGCAGGAGTAGGATTGGGACAGAACAAATTGATGCTCACAAACAGGGAAGAATTGGTAGGGGAAGTAGAAGTGGATGGGAACCTGGGAGGCAGTGATCATGAGATGGTTGAGTTCAGGATCCTAACAAAAGGAAGAAAGGAGAGCAGCAGAATATGGACCCTGGACTTCAGAAAAGCAGACTTTGACTCTCTCAGGGAACTGATGGACAGGATCCCCTGGGAGGCTAATATGAGGGGGAAAGGAGTCGTATTTCCTTGGCTGACTGTATTTTAAAGAAGCCTTATTGAGGGCACAGGAACAAACCATCCCAATGTACAGAAAGAAAAGCAAATATGGCAGGCGACCAGCATGGCTTAACAGAGAAATCTTCAGTGAGCTTAAACACAAAAAGGAAGTGTACAAGAAGTGGAAACTTGGACAGATGACTGGGGAGGAGCATAACAATATTGCTGACCCAGCCAATCAGTTAGTGGTTAACTCCGACCTTGAAGAATGATTGACTGTTTGTATATTTGTGTGTGTGTGTGTTGTTCTTGGAATTATATATATTTGTATACATTGTAGTCAGGTCTACTAAATTTTCATCTCTTGGCTTTTTAACCCCTGACTACCAACCCCTTAGTTTAAAAAATAAAATAAAAAGACCCCCAGCATTTTCAGTTTTGAATCACTAGAACGTACTGGTGTATTTTTACATCCAAGTAGTTACTTTTTTATACATGATGCTCTCTGGTTTTGCTCCATCATGTCTAGGGGAAGTGCTTTTAGTTTGCTAGGTTCCCCTCCCTCCCAGTGTAAAAGGTTAATTTTAGTTTTCATGCAGTAAGGACAAACATTAAGTTTAAGTTAATGCAGCAGATGTATTTGCATATGATCTTGTAATATCAAAGCTACTACACTAGTAAAGATCCGGTGAAGGCTAAATGAAAATATATGAAATAAATATAAACTCAGTTTGGCCTTAAAGGACTTTTACATTTGTTGTTAATTTAGATAAATGTCACAAATTACATTTTTGACATCTCATTAATTAAGTTGATTACAATAGAGGTGGTAAGTATGCTAAGTATTTTAAAATGTGAAGTGAGGGCTATGATTGCAAGAGATGGCTGGAAATAGAAAAATTAAAGTGTTTTTTTTTGCCTTCTTTACTGCAGTGTCATAGTTTTAGACAGAATCAACATGGTTTTATATCAATTTATTAAAAATCTTTCACGGTTATTAAAAAAACTGAATTAAGTTCAAATGTTTTTCCTTTGAATCGAAAACTTGATTGTAATGTCCAGATGCTGAATTTTCGGGCAGTTCTTGAGGTCCGGTGGCATAGTGAAGTGGTATATAGGGATCTTTATTAGGGTTCCCATCTTGGTCATATGCTTCCAGGCCAGCAGGGACTGAGCTGCTATGGATCTAGTGCACTTGGCCCCATATAGGGCAAAGAGAGGGAAGAAGGACGGTCTTGTGATGAAGGCAATGGACAGGGATGTAGGAGATTTGTGTGGCCTTAGGAAGTCACTTAATTTCTGTCTATCTGAATTCCCCACCTGTAAAATGTGTATGTTTACCTGGATCGATGTTGGAATCAGTGTTGCCAACTTACGATTTTATCACAGGTCTCGCAATATTTGCTCTTTTTCTTGAAAATCCACTGCTGAACCTGGTTAGTACTTACGAATCTCAGCTTTTATTTTAAATAAAAGCTAAGTTTCTAGCTCTCATGGTTATGGAGAAAAGCTGAAAAAAACAGAGGGGCAGACACCTCAAATATAAGGAACTGGCACCAGGAAGTCTCTGCAAACAAATAAAGACACTAAAATGTATGGTATATAAATTATGAAATTTTTAAAATAAATCTCAATCTTGTGATTTTTGGGAGCCTGACTCCCAAAATTTTTCCTAATTTTTGAATGCTTGGGAATGGCAGTACTCACAGGGTTGAGCCTTTTTTCATATTTGGCTATCTGGCAGGAATAAATATCCATAATATATCTTAGCACTGAGTTCAGATTTAGCCTTTCAAATAGCATATTGATAGCTTGGGACAAAATTTGTCTGACGATATGCTTCAAGGAAATGGAGCTTTGGCAGGACAGCAGACATCCTTGGATTTTTGCAGGGTCAGCCATGGTCTCCTACGGTGGAAATTTGGCACCTCATGCATGAGAAAAATTTAAAAAAAGTCTCTTTGACTGATGGGTTAATGGGTAAATGCTTCTAAATCAAGAGAAATCAGGAGCAAAAATGAAGTAAGAGACACTTTAGTGGTATTACTTAAAATGCAAGTATCACCCAGCATAACAGGAATACAAAACACAGATTATCCCTTCTTTGTCAAGAGCATGTCCTGATAGAAAATTAAATGGAAAAGGAATTAACTGTACTTAATGTATTACAAGAGTCAATCAAGTTGTCATTAGATTTTAGTTGGTTCTTTACATCCTGATATATCATGTATTGGAGCCAGTGATTTTGAGCATAATTTTTAAGGATATGGTGTCATAACCAGGGCTCCTAGAAATCCGTTTGCCATGGAAAACACAGAATTTGTGTTTTTACAAAGGATCTTTAGTTTTTATATTTTGTGAAAAAATAAAACATATATTAACTAGTAACTTAATTTTACTGAAAGTGATAGTGTCACTTATTCATCGAGCACAACCTGTCCTTATTGTGGTTGATTTTTGAATTAACTTTAAATGTACATAGTTAAACATACTCCGATAAACTGCTTCTGGCATAGAGATTATGGTGTATAGGGGTTCGTGTTTTAATTAATGCATCTGAGATTTCAATTTGGCCTCCAGACGCAACTAATGAAAGTTAGGAAAAGATGCTGAAAACTTTAAAATTCACCCCTAAAGACCATGTCACTGAGTTTGACAAGGACAAATTTAATGTTGATGGTAATGTGCGGTTCCATACTGTATGTAGCAAGGCTGTAGATTACAATCGAAAGCAGACAACTGTAGAATACATGGAAAGCGCTAAACAAACTGTGTGAGAATCATTTCTTCTGGACTTAAAAATTTCATTTGTACTTTCCTTGATTAAACTTACATTCCAGCTTTTTCAATGTCCACAATGGACAGCTAAAAATGTAATTGGATATTGATTACATTTTAGCCTAAAGAGATTTCTCCTGCTAAAGATAGTGACAATATCTCTGTTATTCCAGATTTGAGAACCTCTATAAATCTGCATTGAGAGAAAGGCAAATCTCAAAATATTTTGCTATTTTTTTGCATGAAAAGTACTGTCTGTGATACTGTAAACATTCTGTTGCTCATGTAAATGTTGCCTAGGTTTCTCCGTGGCACCTTTTCATAGTAAAATATAAGAATAGATACACCATATATTTATCTTTAATTGAGTATTGCTCATAATTGTGTACCCCAAACATCATTTCTCTCCTTAATTAGACAGATGAAGTCAGGGGGAAAGATTCAGACATATTTCCTTTCCCACATCACCCAAGGATGATAAGGAAGGACTAGTTTTGGGGGGAAGAGTGAGAGGGATGGGAGGTTGTTTTTTTTTAATCTCTAGAAACTATAGGGGCACCCAGGAACTTTGAGATGTTGAACAGATACTGTTTGTAACAATTAATGAAGCTGGGGGACAGTCAAGGAAAGATCAAGTCATGTTTTGCTACATTGTATTCGAATTCCATAGTGCAATAGTATTTAAAGTGTAGGTAGGAGCTTTGATATGGCACTCTAATATAGCAAAATGGCTTACATGTTATCATTGCTGTGCTTTTATATTCATCATAGAAATAGCCAGAAAAGTCAAGGAATCCCAAATGACTTACTTAACAAACCAAGGAAAGGAAAAACACACCAGTGCCCAAGGGAAGGGATAAATGAGTTAATTGATTGCCACAAAGAGAATTAGGAAGTGATACAGATTCACAGTATTATCATATAGCACTGCAATGGATATAGGCAAGATGGCAAGGTATTATGGTATAGAGAGAGACAGTCTATACTATGACAAGGAAATAGGCGGAAAAAAGTAATGAGCAGGAAATGAGGTAGCATTATGATAAGGCGAGAAGGTAGATATTGTAACTTTTGATTTATGTATTCCCAATTAGTAGTTTAGAGATAAGGACTAAAAACCAAACTATACTCATTAAGGTTTGGGCCTCCAGGAGATGGTTATAGATAATTTAATTTAGTGGAGGACTGTGAATGACACAATAAGTGATAAAATTAAAAACTTTAATATAAAATAGTTAAGCAAACAGGCATTACAATATAACCATTTATACTTGCATTCTGAGATTAAATGCATTTAGGGGTGATCATTCCCTAAATGGGAAGAATGGGTATAATCCTTTCTCTAATGATACCTTGATGGTGGATGGGTACGCCTATCTAAAATCAAGGTGCTACCCCTTTTATAATAAATTACAGTAACAACCATTAATGAATTGATGTTTAATCTACCTTTTACCGTATCTATATTTCTATTACCATAATTAAATATTTTCTACCCTCTCATTGGCTATTGAACATTAAACATCATCAGAATTAACATCAGCGTAAATATCATATCAATTTCTATCAGCATAGATTAACATTTCATCTAAAACACTTGTAAAAACCAGTTAGAACCAAAACATGTTTACAACATGACCTGAGGTTAAACTTGCCTCTAACTCTAACTTGCCTCTGAATTATCTCACTTCGTTTTACACATATTTTACCAGGCCTTGCTTGACTATTGGCGAGTCTATTTTTAGGAAATAGATTTTTGGGCCTACTTACATTTCAACGCATTTCTATATAACATAAGCAAGCATTATCTCTGTAGGTTACAATATAAAAAGAATGATGCAGAAAAAGAGGAATTAGATGATGAAATATGAAATAAGAGAGGAAAAGAAAGATATGAAGCAAAACAGGATTTAATGATGTGGAAGAGAGGTGATTAGGGACAAAAGAAAAATAGAATTTAGAGATGAGAAAATCCTATTAATTAAGTTATCCAATACATCTCCTTGCCTCTGCAGTATATTTTTCTAATGCAGTGATTCTTAACCCTTTCCATGTACAAACCCCCTTCCTATTTAACCAGGACTCTACTCCATTTAACTGTATAGAAAGGACTCAGTAGTTGCAAACCCCAGACACTTGGTTGTAACCTCCTGTTTAAGAACTTTTCTAGTGCTTTGTCCACTCTAGTTTTTAAGTTATTGGGTTTTTGTTTTTACCTGTGGCTCTCCAAAATGTTCATTCCACCAGTCACTTCAGAGGAGAAACCCTCTGATTTAACACCTCTCCTCCAAAAATTCCAGTTATCGCCGTTGCTTGGATTCCATTCTGTAGACCAACAGAAAGGTCTCTGCAGGTCACAGAGAGTCACTTTTTTAGACCATGCTACTTTTGAATGCTTCTATTGTCATTCATTTCAGTGTTGTTTTTATCCAAACTGAGTAGGTGAAAGCAGCAGTATGGCACACAGAGCACACAACCCTCCCATTGGGAAAGGATTCATGCCATTTTATTTCCTTTTTGTTTTGATTTAATTTAGCTTCTCACTATATGTCTGTTATCAGGAGCATTCTCTTGTCTCTTGGTTATCTCTTGCTTTTCTTTTAAAGATATGGTATAGGAAAATTCACCTGTCTATTCCTCTAGAAAGTTACTTGAGAGAGATTTATATTGCAATGAAAATTATGGGTTCTTCAGACATCATTACATTCTCCAAGATGTGACTGTGTTCTTTGATATCATGTTCTTGAGACTTAATTTGGCATGAGCTTACCTTTCAGTTGAAATTTGATTTATCTTGGATTGTATGATAGTGATAAGTGTGCATCTTTCACTGAAGGAAATGCCAGCAAAATTATGTAAAGGAACTCCGTCCAGTTTTCACCAGAGAACAGTTTAGGTCATAGAAGCGTAGGACTGGAAGGGACCTCGAAAGGTCATCTAGTACTGTCCCCTGCACTCATGGCAGGACTAATTATTATCTAGACCATCCCTGACAGGTGTTTGTCCAACCTGCTCTTAAAAATCTCCAGTGATGGAGATTCCACAACATCCCTTGGCAATTTATTCCAGTGCTTAGCCACCCTGACAGGAAGCCAATTTTTTCAATCTTCCCTCCTGGGTCATGTTTTCTAGACCTTTAATCATTTTTGTTGCTCTTTGGACTTTCTCCAATTTGTCCACATCTTTCCTGAAATGTGGCCCCCAGAATTGGACACACTACTCCAGTTGACGCCTAATCAGCGGGCAGTAAAGTGAAACAAAACAAAATGAAACAGAAGGACATCAAAAGCAGTACCTATGTAGTAGACTGATAAACGGGGCTCTGTTTCAAAGTCAGCCAAAGTGATGGAGATATAGTGAACCATCTCCTAAGGTAGAATGAGTAAAAGGAGAAGATTTGCTGCAGTAGAATGTGGATAAGGAAAGCTGTCCTGTAAAGTTACAGGAAACATTTTGTCCAATGTGCTGGGAGAGAGGGGAAGAAGGGTCAGTCTTAAAATGGCATGATTTATAATCTATTAGACTGGAGAAAAATTAAATCTGCCACTGGTAAACTAGCCACTTTTGGAGGTCCTGAATAGTTTAATACTGGGTATTCACCATTCATGTAGGCATTTGTTTCACCTACATTGTTTTTAGACTTTCTAAAAAGGTACTTAGCATCTCGAAGAAAAGTTCAGATATTTGAATCAATGGACTTCCTATAGAATAGAGAGGATTATTTAAGTCACCTTATAACATTTCTTGAAATAGCGTAGCTGACAATATACTGTTATGCCCATCTTGCAAATAGGAGAACTGAACATGAATGAGGGAGTGCTACACTGAATCTTCCACCTCTGTGCCCTAGCAGTGCCTTAAGTCTATTAGATCAGCCCTTAGTACATTTCAAAACAGTTCGGTTAGATAAGCCTGACATTTCTCAGCAAAGTCCTTGGTTTTCAGTGTCACAAAGTTGCCAAGTTCCCATTAGTGATGGTCCCAATCATATAAAGCTTGCTGAAATCAAACCAAATCTGAAGCAAGTTGCTTTTAATTCCCAAAGTCAGTGGCTAGTAAATCCATTTCCTTCATTTTGTTTTTCAAATGAGGGCATTGTTTACTTACTGTTAAACTGTAGATGTCATTGGCAGCAATTTAGTGGAACAGGCTTCTTAAGAAAAATTATTGGGAAAAAATGAATATCCAAACCAAGCCTAAATACCAAGTACTTAGGGAATGTGTATAAATATGGGAAAGTATTCATAGTGACTATTAAAAAGAGCGAAAAATGCCAAAGTATCAATATAGGGGGTTTTAAAAGAGAAATAATGTATATATCTAACGATATGCTTAGAAAGATAACTGCTGTATAAATGCCCCCAAATTCAAATTGTATGTGAGGTGAAATTAGACAAGAGGGCTGCTGAAAGGAATTTTTAAAGAAGTATGAAATAAAATATGATAGCAAAAGGAAGTTAAAGGAAGCTTCAAGTGGCAAGAAGAGAGGAAGTATTCTAAATTTATAATGGCAATTAATTATGCATTCATTGCTTTTGAAGAGGTCAGACATGATGAATTTAAATTGAACGTGAGGATGAAGGCAGTGCTTTGGATTAGAGGCATTACATCAGGGTGATGCAGGAAGAGAAGGGTAGAGAGAAAAGTAGATGAAACAAACGTGAAAAATTGGAACTTTGAGGCAATAAGTAATGAGGATATTAAATCAAACAGATCTGCCTTGTGGCTAAAATGATTAATGATTCCTGGGCAGTTGAAAATAGTGATAATTTGTTAGCCATAAAATTACACTGAAAGGATGTTGAGGTTGCTGTGGAAGTTAATAAAACAAGGAATTTCTTAGTGGAGTCTCACCTCCACACAAAAAATGGACAATCATTTAAGGAAGTTGTTAAAGAGGCACTCCATTGTATGGAATTTAAAGGTCGATTCTTTTCATACATGCATATATTTCCCCGTGACTTTAATGGATCCTATACATTTGAATCAAGAGGACAATAGACCTGTGAGAGAGTCATCTGGAAATCAGCCTTAATGCATTTTTGTGGCATCTGTAACTTTTACACTGCACCATTTAGTTGGTAAATATATTTTTAAAAAATCAAAAAGGAGGTGTAACTGGGACTTGGGGCAATGCTGCACAATACAGCATAGGACAGCTAAGTCTGGGATAAATTAAGATGTCTCGTTCCACTCTCTGGACTAGTGGAACTCAGCTTACTTCATAAGGAGGGCCAAATTCTACTCCGTTATTCTGGTATAAATCTAAAGTAACTCCTTTGCCTTTGATTGGGTTAATCTGTACCAGTTTAGTATTTGGGATGTGTGATGGTACCTCATTACGCAAGCATCTGTCTGTCTAGGAGTACAGATACTAAGATGGTGGGGCCCTACAAGCACCTAGGCAGATTTACACACTACTCCTTACTATGGTATCTGAGCACCTCCTGCAGACAAGTTGTTTGATACAAGTTATTGTAAGGAGGCTTCAGGAGACATGAAGAATATACTGCACATATATCAGTGTGAATCAGAAGTCAAATACTTTTGTTGCTTTTTCAGTCATAGGCACAAACTTAATTACATAAATACCAGGATAGAAGGAGTCCTTCAGGAATTTCTTTACTGCATTGCTGAGCTAAATATTAGCAAAAGAGAGCTAACGCAGAGAGGCTTAGTAGTTAAGAAAAGAAATAAGAAGTAGAACAGTAAATAGAATTTCTTTGTCATCTCAGGCTTTTACAGTACCACACATAACATAAAAAAAGAGATTTTTTTCCCTTGAGGGTGTTTTCGTGCACCAAATTGTCCCTTGGGTATGGGGCCACCAGAACAGGACACTGACCAGCTAATTCCCCTATGGCAGCTGAAATGATTCGCTGGTTTTAATGTTATCTCAACTCCACCCGAGGGGATACAGCAGGCAAAATTCTAAAACATAGTGTGGCCTATTAGAAATACTGTTTTTAGTTTGTTGTTACATAAGATTATTTATTCACACTTGATCTGTACAGTAGCAGTGGCCTGATACCAGAAGAGGCACATCATTAGATTTAATCAACTCTCCATGTTTTATGTTGCATATTAAACTTAAATTATGAGGCACTGCTCTTTTCACCTCCCTGCACAGTACAGTAGCCCCAATCCAAAGACCACTGAAATGAAGAGGAGTCTTTCCTCTGACTTCAGAGTGCTTTGGATTAAGCCCAGTATCCCTTGCCATTTATCTGCTTGCTAATTAAATGATAGCTAATAATTATCAGTAAATGCATTTGCATTGCCCTCTAATTTCAAATTCTCCGTGCAGCAGAATTATTGCCTTGACAATGGGAGATTGCATGGTCGTTGTTGGGGGGAAAAGCTGGAGGCTTTAACACCTTAGTGTGGACCAATGAACCTTTTGGCACAAGGCAGGTAGGAGAAGTGGCTATGGGTTTTTTTGGATACCCATAAAGCCATTGTGGCTTTTGATGTTCAGGAGGGGATGTGCTCCTCTTTTCTCTCCCCCTTCTGGAAGGGCGATCAGGTGACTAAGTCTGAGGGCGGGATTTTGGATTCCTTGTTTCCTCATCCCAGAAGCCCAGTTTCATCTCAGTTTCAAATCTGCCACTGTACCCAACACTGCCAAATGATCACATTAGCTTGATGTTTCTGCTAAAATTATCTGCAGTGAAACGAGTCAATACTGACCTATCAATTTTTGTCTTAAGGCTTCAGTTAGTTCCCGCCTGAGATGAACAGTACAGGTTCACAGCTATCTGATCCATTGTTTCAAGCTGTCTGCAGACTCAGACAGACAGCTTAGCATTGGTTTACACTCTTATCACATTATGAAGGTTTTATTGGCAACCGTAAGTCCTAGAGACTTAATTTATCAAATACAATTTTAGAATCTAGTGGAAGATTATGCAGTAGCTAATTATGTGCATTATGCAGCAATTTGTGCAGCCACATAGTGACAATCTATACAGAGAGTTGGATTTAATGTGCATTTATCTCTATATCCACAAGCAAGTCAAGTATGCTATTACAGAGGACAAAATCACTGTGACCAAATTACATTCCAAATCTGTTGCATCAGCAACCACCAACAAAATAGCTGGGCAGCCAGCTAGTGGAAGCCATATGGCAAGGGGGAGCAGGAGCTCAGATTCCAGATGTGGAGGTTATTTCTCAGAAAGGCAATTTAGGATCAGAATCTCCCTTTTTTTCCTCTTTGCAATTCGCCATTTTAATACACTAGTGCTAGCCAGGGAACATCTTGACTTAAGACCCTCTGCAAAGGCTTTTCTTTTCTTCTTCATTTTCCTGGTAATTTGACGTGATATCATTTCTATCCGCTTCTTCTTCAAATAGAGCTGTGCTGTTTTTCCTTTCTTTTAATAAGGCACAACAGGGAAATTCCTTCCCTGCTAGGACCCAATCAAATTTTCTCATCAGTTAGGCTTGCCAGTAGGTTTAACACATTTCCTAATTACGAATGCAGTTACTGTACTTTGTTAGAACAAACAAGACCCCAAACCTATCTCAAACCTGCCCTGATAAATATAATCTTGAAAGAGACTTCAAGGGTAAAGCTCGGCAAAAGAGAGAGGGGAATGTGCTTTATGATTATGTCACTGTCGGCAGAATCATAGAATCTCAGGGTTGGAAGGGACCTCAGGAGGTTATCTAGTCCAACCCCCTGCTCAAAGCAGGACCAATTCCCAACTAAATCATCCCAGCCAGGGCTTTATCAAGCCTGACCTTAAAAACCTCCAAAGAAGGAGATTCCACCACCACCCTAGGTAACCCATTGCAGTGCTTCACCACCCTCCTAGTGAAAAAGATTTTCCTAATATCCAACCTACACCTCCACAACTGCAACATGAGACCATTACTCCTTGTTCTGTCATCTGGTACCACTGAGAACAGTCTAGATCCATCCTCTTTGGAACCCCCTTTCAGGTAGTTGAAAACAGCTATCAAATCCCCCCCCCCCCCATTCTTCTCTTCTGCAGACTAAACAATCCGAGTTCCCTCAGCCTCTCCTCATAAGTCATGTGCTCCAGCCCCCTAATAATTTTTGTTGCCCTCCGCTGGACTCTTTCCAATTTTTTCACATCCTTCTTGTAGTGTGGGGCCCAAAACTGGACACAGTAGTCCAGATGAGGCCTCACTTATGCAGAATAGAGGGGAATGATCACGTCCCTTGATCTGCTGTCAATGCCCCTACGTATACAGCCCAAAAGGTAGCTGGCAATGGAGTAAAGAAAGATGGGTAGATAGAGTGACCCTCAAGTGTTAGGAGTTTGAGGATCTAAGACTGCTCCTCACGGACCCTGCCATGTTTTCATGGTTTCTGTCCCCTCTCTGGGTGCACCACTTCCGGTCTTAAGCCTCATGCCTTTCCCTACAAGAGTGGAATTCCACAATTCTTGCATTCTTAGATGGGGTCCTGGGCTACCGTATCCTATGTATCAACCATGCTTACCTAGCAGGTACAACAGTGTTTGACACCTGTGATTCTTCCCAGTGGGAGTCTGGGACCAAACAGCCTCCTTAAAGTATTGTTTATTTTAACAGAAAGAACAAAACATTTAGAGAAAAAAAGAGAGTGTGTCCCTTTTTAAACTGCTACAATTCTCTTGCTCTTCTGGTTCCTAGGCCTTGGCCCTGCTCATCAAAACCAATTCTGTGTATAAATTGGCTGGAACCAGGAAGTAGAATCTTCAAAGTTAATAGCTGGGCTTTGTCTCTTAATGACCCTTAATTATTTACTGGGAGTGGTTTATCTTGAGCAATTGTTTCCTTTCCTGGTTGTTTTTCCTGACAGCCGTCCTACTAAATTAAACCAACATATTCACGACAGTAAACGGCCCAATAATCAGGTCAACATAGTGTTTACACATTATTACAGAGCAACTCCACTTCTGTGGCAGACCCAATCTTTCCAGGAGCTGAGTGACTTTAACTTGAAATCAGAGTGGGAGATTGAAATGCTCATCAACTCACATGATCGAGTGCTACATTGAGAGATTAATGAATGGTCCATACTAGCTTTACATTAAGAGACAGAGGTTGTGTGGTTAAATTGGGTAGCAATGGAGTTACTTATTTAAGGCTTTTGATAGTTTTTTAAAATGTATTAATAGGGCCAAATTTTTAGGTATGAGCAGGTAGTGTTTAAGCCGCAAAAATTACACGTTCACCAGTTGTACGCATAAAACTCACATTTGCATGTGCACAAAAGGCAAGTACCTGTTTGAAATGGGTGCAATCATATATTCACCATGCTTGTTCCCATTCTTAAAGATCGCCACACTTGTGTTTTCTTGGGTGCAAGGGGGACTGCATTTCCACACCTGTGGGACCTCCACCAAATTGCCCTACACTTCAACTTGGGAAGCAGAAAACGAGAACATCCGTATTTACAAATGCTATGTCTACTGATTTAGCATACACGTAAGATATGAGCATGTGTATAAGTTAAAGTAAACAGTATCACAAGGCAAACAATATGATCACAAAGCCATGCCATTCCCCACACTGCAACCACTAACAAGTCCTTTCCTTGCTACAAAAGCTGTTTGAGCAGCTGTGTCTTGTTCCCATTCCTGTAAATCACCACACTTCCCTTTTCCGGGCTGCTAGGGGAACTGCATTCCACAGCTGCAGGACCTCCACTAAATTGCTGCACATTTCAACTTGGAAACCAGAGAACAAGAGCACTCATGCTAGCCCTAGCCCATGATTCCACTTATCACTTGTAACATAATTTCAGAAATTTAAAAATTATTTTTGCAGAACCAACAAGGGTTGTTCTTTTTTTAGGCAAGTACAAAAGAATATATACAATGAGCCATATTATATTCTTAGGGCTCGTCGAGATCAGGGGTCGACAACCTTTCAAAGAAGAAAAGCCATTTTTTTGTCTTTGACCAAAATATTTCGAGAGCCGCATCACACGCAAAGCTACTTGCAGAGTTAGAATTTATCAGCTAATAATAATTGAACATATTAAAGTTGTTACTACTCACCAATACTTTTAATGTGATTTCTGCTATTTGAATTTGTATATAAAGAGGAGGGGGCTCCAGACTGGGGCAAGAGGGGGTGTGGGGTCTGGGAGGGAGTTTGGGTGCAGGAGGGGGTTCTGACCTGGGGCAGCGGGTTGGAGTGTGGGAGGGGGTGCGAGGTGCAGGCTGTGGCCAGGAGGTGCTTAGCAGAGGCGGCTCCTGGCTAGCAGCGCAGCAGAACTCTAGCCGGAAGCGGCTGGCTGCTGGCACGTCTCTGCGCGCCCATGGCGGGGGGTGGGGAGAGGTAGCTCCACGTGTTGCCCCCACCCCCAGCACCATCCTCATAGCTCCCATTGGCCGGGAACCAGCCACTGGGAGCTGCGGTGGCGGTACGCGCGGGCAGCGCAGGGAGACCAGCTGGCCCCTCCCTCCAAGGAGCGCACAGAGACATGCCAGCATCCAGTTACTTTTGGGAGCGGCGGTGTGGGGACAGAGCCCTGCTGCGCCGCTGGCCGGGAGCCACCTGTGGTAAGCGTCACCCAGACAGTGTCTGCACGGCGTACCCCCTCAAAAAATGGCTGCCCACAAGGGGCCAGCCAAAGAGCGGCATGGAGGCAGCCAAAGAGCTGCAGGTGGCTGGCCCCTAATCTAGATGAACAATTGGTGAACGGCAAGCTGAGTTGTAAAGCTAGGGTTCATTACTGTTCTGCACGCTAACTGTCTGTGCAGACCCTGCTACTGCACACTAAAAGTTCCGTAGTGTGATTTGACCTCTGCTTTGAAATGGGAGCAGATTAAAGAATAGTAGGGAATTTTTACCGCATGGCAGCAGGGTCCACACGGACAGTTAGCGTGCTGAAGATTTACACTCCAGCTTGCTACACACTAACTACTTGGCTAGACAAGTCCTTTGCTACACAAGTGTAAATCTAGGTTTCTCTGGAGCAATTCCAATAGAATCAGTGGGATTACTCCCATTCTACGCCGTTGTAATGGAGAGCAGTATTTGACCCCATTGCATTATTTTCTGTGGATGTAGGACCTGATTTTTCCACTGAATTACACCCAGTTAACGCAAGTGCCACACCATTAGTTTTAGTGGAGTTACCCTGGTGAAAAAATTGTGTAATACAGTGGATAATCAGATCTGTAGTCACTAGGTTAGGTGATCAGGAAAGAAGAGAATATTATGGATCTATTAATGTATCTATGATCCATATGGTAACAGAGCCAGTGTGCTGGTAATATATACACTTTTTAAAACATATATATATATATATATATACACACACACACACACGCTTTTTAAAAAAGAATTTAGCTATTCCCTCTCCTACTCTGTTATGTTTATTGGACAAGTTCCATTATCATTCATGTTTTAGAATTAATCAGCAGTAAACTGAAGTCATTAAAGTAAAAAAAAATTAGCATTCATTCTTCCTTTTTCTGAGCCAGAGCTCATCTTTTATATCTGAAAGTTTAAAATATCTGTTTTTGTACTATTTTCTGTCGTCAAAGCCAGGTCGTGTTTGCCAGAGGAAAGATGGATAAATGTATCACTTTGAAATATATGTATATGTCTTAAAATACTCAACCTTGAACAATATAATTTGAATTTAGTTTACAGAATTTTGTATATAGACGGCTATTTATTTTTATTGTGTTGTTTTGCATCATATTCGTTATCCTAGTATTTGATCACCTTTGTATTATATAAAGATAAATAAAATTAAGCCAACACAAAAATGTTAAAGTACTAGCAACCTATATACATTCCATGACAAGGAAACAATGCAAAGTAGTGTGCTTACCAAAAACTCCATTAAAAACTGAAAGCAATGACATGACATATCAGTAAATCTGAGAACACAGAACATGAGCTCCTGTCCATTAAACAGAAGTTTAGTCCCATGAACAAGGTGAAATATTACTGTTTACAGCTTGTTCCATTGGATCTAAGATTTGCAATAGGTAGTATTTTGTTTTGGAGAGGAAGGATGGTCTTGTCATGGAAGCAAAGCCCTTGCTTGTATCAAGAGTCCCATTCTTTTCCTGGTTGTGCTGCAGCCTTCTAATGTGAAATCGGGCAAAATGCTAAAGCCAGAAGTTTCAAACTTAGTGCCTAACTTTAGGCAGTGGAATCTATATTTAGGCACATAAATTGGCAACACAGTTTTCAAAAGTGATGATCTTTGACACTTCCTATTAACTTCAATGGGAGTTACAATTGATCAGCACTCTTAAAATCCAACCACTTACTTAGATGCTTAAATATAGCTTCAGCTGCCTGACTTTAACTTTGAACATTTTGATCATCATCTCTCTAAAACGTAGGGACCCCTTTTTGCCTTGCCTATGACCAGTACCAACGACCAGTGTCCACACTGTCCAGATGCAGCTTCAGATTCAAGAGCCCAAATATGAACCACCTGAAATGTGGAGAAATTTGGGTATTAGGCTTCAGACCTTATTAATATCTGAAATGGTTCACTCTTGCTTATCATACCTCTATGTAAAGCCTGCTTTCTATAGGCCTGACCCAGATGAGATAAATGGAAAGACTCCCACTGACTAGGGTTGCCAACTTTCTAATCCCACAAAACAGAACACCCTAACCCTGCCCCTTCCCCGAGGCCAGACCCCCCGCCCCTGCTCACTACATTCCCTGTCCCTCGGTGGCTCACTCTCCCCCACCCTCATTCACTTTCACTGGGCTGGGGCAGGAGGTTGGGGTGTGGGAGGGGGTGAGGACTCTAACTGGGGTGGGGGTTCCAGGGTGGGGCCAGAAATGAGGGGTTCAGGGTGTGGGAGGGGGGCTCTGGGCTGGGGCAGGGGTGCTGGGGTACATGAGGGGGTGAGGGCTCTGGCTGGGGGTGCAGGCTGGGGCTTGGGATGAGGAATTCAGGGTGCAGGCAGGTGCTGCGGTTTGAGGCAGGAGGTAGGGGTGCAGGGGGGTGAGGGTTCTGTCTGGGGGTACGTGCTCTGGGGTAGGGCCAGGGATGAGGGTTTTTGGGAGCAGGAGGGGGCTCCAGGCTGTGGGGTGGGGCAGAGGGGTTCATGGTGTGGGAGGGGGCCTCTAGGCTCGGGCAGGGAGTTGGGGTGCAGGGGGGGTGAGGGCTCCATCTGAGGGTACAGGCTCTGGGGTGGGGCCGGGGATGAGGGATTTGGGGTGCAGGAGTGGGCTCCGGGTATGGGGTGGGGCTCAAGGCTGGGGTTGGGGCTTGGGGTTGTGGTACGGGCTTACTTCCAGTGGCTCCTGGTCACTGGCACAGCGAGGGGTCCCCGGCCAATGGGAGTGCAGAGCTGGTGCTCGGGGAAGGGGCAGCGTGTGGAGCCTCGTGGCCCGCCTGCCTCGGAGCCAGACCTGCTGGCCACTTCTGGAGCACAGCGTGGAGCCAGGACAGGTAGGAACTAGCCTGCCTTAGCTCCGCAGCACCGCCAACCAGTTGTTTAACGGCCCGGTCGGCAGTGCTGACTGGAGCCGCCAGGGTCCCTTTTCGACCGGGTGTTCCAGTCAAAAACCGGACACCTGGTCACCCTACCACCAGTAGCGTAGCCGGGGGGGAACAGGAGGAGCGGCTCCCTGTGAGGAGAAGCGGCGCTAAGGCGCCTCCCGAGCCCCGTTGCGGGAGCCAGGCTCAGGGGCGCTTAGAAGGCCGGCGGCTCCTGCCACTGCGGGGAGCTGCCAGAAGCGCCCCCCCCCCCAGCCCCGCTGCCAGACCCGGGCTGGGAGGGGCGCTTTAAA
Organism: Macrochelys suwanniensis; assembly: GCA_033296515.1. Classification (NCBI taxonomy): domain Eukaryota; kingdom Metazoa; phylum Chordata; order Testudines; family Chelydridae; genus Macrochelys; species Macrochelys suwanniensis. The sequence goes on from CM065779.1 coordinate 116,473,603, forward strand.
AGGCCGGCGGCTCCTGCCACTGCGGGGAGCTGCCAGAAGCGCCCCCCCCAGCCCCGCTGCCGGACCCGGGCTGGGAGGGGTGCTTTAAAAGGCTGGCGGCTCCTGCCACTGCGGGGAGCTGCGGGCCTTTTAAAGTGCCCGCCCAGCCCCGCTGCCGGAGCCGGGCTCCGGCGGGGCTTTAAAAGGCCCGGGGCTCCGCAGCGGCTGGAGCCCCGGGCCCTTTAAAGCGCCGCCGTGGTGACTACAGGGGGAGCAGGGAGGCGCCTTTTTATAGCACCACTCCCCCTGTGCTCTAAACCTGGCTACGCCACTGCCTACCGCTGCCATCAGTGGCCTTTGAATAAGCCCCTAAATTATTGACTGTAGTCTAGCACTATATCTGATTCTAAGTAAGATGTTTTCTCTTTCAAAGCTGTCCATGTTGGGATTGTTGAAAGGTTGCATGGTAGAGGTCTAATACCTGAGTCATATGGTGGTTGGCTTTAAAGGTTGCACTGGACTTGATTGTTTGTGATTTTAATACTGTAAATCTTAGCCCTGACTATATTTGATCTTATTAAGGGAGTAGGGTAGTTTTAAATATGTTTTAAATCTTAACTATACGATGTTCTGCTGGATTTTAAGCCATGTAGTAGAGCTATTATAGTGAACTTAGCTTTTACACAGTTGCCAACATGTGAAGAACAGTTTTCAAATAAGCTGATGGGACCAGCAGGCTGGCTGAGCTCTCAGTTACTTTAAATATGAACCTTAATTCTCAGGAACTCAGAAATGGTTCTGCTCTATCAAACTGTATTTGTGTTACTATAAAATCTCCTGAAAAGCAGTGATGGTGACACTTCTGAAGCTTTGGGGAGTGGATAAGTATCCCAAAATTTGGATCCTTAGCTGAACTAATTGAGGGTCCCATATGTTCTGCAGGGTTCCTAACCCATGCAACTCTTTTCCCAGGCAACCCATTCTTTCCAGTAGTTGTCCTGTTGTGGATGGCTGGTGACCCTTCTTTCTGGTAGAAGGTAGGTGGCAGGCCAGTTCCTGTCCCGTATAAAAACATCATCCTTTGAGGGGCATCTTTCTGCTTTCTCACACAGTTGATTCTCTGCCCTCTGACTGATTCTCCCCTCTTCATCTAACTCTCTGTCTGTGGCAGTTCTGATGAGCCCATCATGTGATTATCAGAACCTTTTGCATCTCTACAGTTCTTTGTCTCTTTCTCCCTAAAGCTCCTAGAGTCCTATGGGAGTTGAGGAGGTGTTTTTGAGATGTGGCCAGAGATATGGCAGCCCCTTCCCCTATCCATCATACCAGTCATTGCAGCTTTAAGCCAGGGTAGAAGGGTTGTGTTGAGTTGATGTGACTCAGCTGCTGACTGTTGTTTATCTCCCCCTTTCCCCCCGCCCCCAGCCACACACACACACACACACACACATACTTTCTGCTCTGCATAAAGATAGCAGAGGGAGCACAATGGAACAGCTGAAGCAGAGTCAAGATGGGGCTGTTGACAGCTGGCTTCCTACCTGATCAGCACAGCACTCGCAGTGATGGGAGACCATCATCCTTTAAAATTACTCAGTCTCAGTTGATATGGTTCCTTGGTCCTTTGGCCCAGACTGTAAGGATCCTGGAAGGATTTGTAAAATAGGACTGTTGACAGTTTTGTTTAATAACACTGGCTAGCTCCAATATAGCTACTTGGAAGATACTGAAGTTTACTTAAAGTGATCATAATTCACATCTTTACAAATGCCTTTGCAAGTATTTCACAGGGGTGCCCATGCTACTCCCCACATTTGCTATAGGGAATATAGAATATTGCTGTCTAGTTGCAAAGATGACATTTTAGGTCTTTCTGGATGACATCCTGCTGCTTTCCACGCATCTCTCTGTTTGCTTTTTTCATGGAGGATAGGTCCATCAATGGCTATTAGCCAGGATGGGCAGGGCTGGTGTCCCTAGTCTCTGTTTGCCAGAAGCTGGGAATGGGCGACAGGGGATGGATCACTTGATGATTACCTGTTCTGTTCATTCCCTCTGGGGCACCTGGCATTGGCCACTGTCGAAAGACAGGATCCTGGGCTAGATGGACCTTTGCTCTGACCCAGTCTGTCTGTTTTTATGTATGCATGTTCTTTATTTTTTCTACATTATGCATTAATTCCCTTTCTTCTTCTGTCAGAGACAGATGGCAAGTTGGTGATATTAATGAGCTCCCTGCTGCCCAGAGAAGTGGGACAGAAATGGTTTGTGTTCCTGGACGAGCAGACAGCTCACACTTACTAACAGAATGTAGCTTGTGTACTGAAAGGTTTGACGCATAAATACTACAGCACATAACACTTTTCTTCACATGCACCTGTGATCTATGTTCCCCACTGCAAGGGAGCAGGAAAAAAATCTTGACCTCTGATTAGTATGCTTGTTTGATGACTACAATTAATTATACAATATCCATCCCCTTTATGGAGATGGAGAGAGCGTTAGGCTGGGACACATGGCAAGTGAATGCCCTGCTTCTCTGGCATTAGCACACTGGAAAATAAAAACAAAGAACACCTGCTGTTTCTTAACATTATTTTTTTAACATTTTAAATACTTTCATTTTGGGTGGGGGGAGCAGAAAGCTATTCTTTACTGGGCTAACTACAAAAAGAACATAATTAATTATGGGAGCTGCAGGCCTCCAAGGTAATTAAACACAGTTATCCAAGGATTCAAGATGGATTGTTGTTTTTTCTTTTTTTTTTTTTTTAAATATATGGGATTCTCAAAAGTAGTAAGAGTGTACTTAAACATAAGACAAGCTGATGGGGAGGTCCACTGGTTGCAATCATGTGGGTGACCCAAAATTGTGGACTAAGTTCCCAAAGACTGGAAGTATTGTGGATGGAGGATGTTCTCCTTCAGGAAGAAAACTCTCTGTGTTACATGTCTGTGTTCCCTTCTAGTGCATTCATGAAATGTTCTTGGTGATCTCCTGCACAAGATTTGTCGAGATCTCCACAGTCAGGGGAAAGCTGCCATAACTCACAACCTTTGAGTAAATGAGAAACAAAAAATGTTTTAAAATAAATAAAACGTGAACTTGGATTGTGGCATTTCACAGCCAACCTTGAACATATGACTACTGGATAGGTGTCTCTTCAATATCACAATTACCTTCTCTTCTAAGAGTAGGGAATAGATAGTATAAGTAACTTAATGTAGAGGATAACTGTAGTATCTCAGATACATATGGATCTGGGTCCTATTTCTAAATGCTGACTTTTTAAATAATGGCCAGTCTATTTACTATAATTACTGTGTATGAAAGATCACCAGAGTATTGAGAATGCTCAGGCCAGTAAAAATAACTTTCAGAAAAGAATTGCATCAACTTGGATGTTCAAAAAAATAAATGATTTTTAAAATGGAGTTTACCAAATGCATGGTTTAAAAACCTTTAACATTTTGCTTATTTTTGTTCTATGTTGCAATAAATCCATTACAAATTAGAAAAGTAGCCAAGTTCACCACAGGCCTGAACAGATGTGATGCCAATAATTTCAAATTATTGCCACTTAAGCCAGCTCTGAATTTTGGAGGAAGGTGTTTGGTGTCCCTTTTCAGTCCTGCCCTTTCACTAATTTTCAGCTTGCACATAAGAATGGAGCCAATCCAAAAGTGACTAGCTGACTGCAGTCATTCACGTGAAAGTGATAAGCAGCACTATAAGGTTATGAAAATGAGTTGGAACTGCTGCTATTGAAGGAGTTGATACAATCTAAGTTATTTTATTTAACCATGCATAAATGTATTGACATATTTCCTAAATGAAGAATAAGGATTTAGACCATTTTTCAATTACATCCAATCAAGGAGAACCAATTAAATAGACAAGTGAAGTGACACGGAATTAACTTTAAGAACTTTAAGTACTCTGCATACTAAACTATAAAACATGCACACAAATGCCATCATGCCATGGTACTCATAGGTGAAAGACACTTTAATTTCCAGAAGCTCTGTTTGGGGAAATCTCTTTTACAGGTATGCATTTGGTACTTAAAAAAACAGAAGGGGACAATTCTGAGAAAAATTTATGGGCCTTTACGAAAAAAGTTATTTTAATTTTAGGTAAAGTTGAGTACCTTCTGAAAGATAAAAGTAATAACCATAGGTCAAATCACTTATTTCTGGCTTTTACGGAAGTTATTTTTGTTGTTCGTTATTATGAGGGAGATTTTTCAAAGCTAGAAAAGGGAGTTAAGCACCCAATCTGTGTTAAGTATTAATTTGTATTATGGCAGCTCCAAAGAACTCTAACGGACAAGGGTCCCATTGTGATAGACACTGTACGGACATGTTATGAGAATCTCTCCCTGTATCGTAAATTTAAGTGCAGCTTTTCATCCCAGGAATCTCAAATCACCTCTCAAACCATATACATACTTGAATCACTTCACACTACAGAAATTCATCAACCTCTGGTGTACAGCTGAAGTGAGAACTGTAGCCAGGATTTAGGCCACCAGGACTAATACTTTTTGTGAAAAAAGAGACATGGAATCTTTAATTACTGCAAACGATCAGTAATTTGATTTTACATCTCACCGAAAGACACAGTGCCCCTAATGCCATGTTGTGGCATTGATCAGAGATAAGATGTCCTTGACTCAAGTTGACAACACTAGTTCTTACAGGACCCTGATTTCTTCTTGGAGATACAAATTTCATCTAAGTATCTTCTTGTCTTAACTGTTTCTTCTGAGATCACAGCCTGAGATGGCATGGTTACTTACATTTTTAAAGTTATACAGGCGAGTCTCATCTTACGCTGGGGTTACATTCCGCAGTCAGCGCGTAAAGCGAAAATCGCGTATAGTCAAAATTACATTGAGTGTAATGGCGGACGGAATTGCCCGCACTACAGGTAAAGTATTTAAATTGTTGTTTTTCTCTTTTTTTTTTGTTTTTGGTTTTGCTGACCGCGCAAAGCTGAATCCGCACATGTTAAATGCGCGTAAGATGAGACTCACCTGTATTTGATATTCTGTTTGCCAAAAATATTGAATTTTGCCTTGTTTATAAATATTCTATATTATCCCTATAGTAAAATACTAGTCGTGCCAGGGAAATATCTGCTGGGTGGTATGACTAGCTTTGGAATGTTTTAATGTTTTTACGTGATTTGTGCTAAGAGTACTTACCTCCAGTTTCAGATGGATGTGGTTATGAAGTTTTCACTAATTAAGATGTTTGTGTTGTGTCAAATTAGGTCTGGGATTCATTCTTTATAGAGGTTGCATTGACAGGTGAAATATGGTTGAGAGAAAAGGGGTAGAGCTTCTGTGAATCGACATCATGAAACTGCTTCTAAGAAATCATATGGGATTCCCCCCTAATATTTATAAAATGCCACCCACACACAAATTGTAGGATGGATCTAGGCTGAAGCTCTGTATTTGGAAGTGTTTATGCTTCCTAGTTCAAACATATGCCTATGATACCGTGTTTCAAGTAGAAAGATGGGGAATTCTCTTCCAGTAAAAATAATGTGAGTAAAGACAACTTTTTTATCTTGAATAAGCCACCTCCGCTTTAAATATGGAGAAGCTTCAGTATTTTGGATTTAATGAGGCTTAAATATGTCAACATTGGAGGCTTTTTGCATTTGTTAAATAATTGGCATGCTATGCTAACTGGCATTGTTATATTTCCTCAGTCAGAATCCTTTTTTAACTTGCTGGTTCCTAAGCCATAAGGATTTAGCTCTTTGGGCCCTGCTTTTATGTTAGGTCATCCCTTTTAGTCTTACCTTGTCTCCTCTTTCTTCTCTCTCTCTCTTTGTACCAATGCCTTTTATTTATTTGTTTGTTTTATTTTTGTGGTGGTAAGGCAGATGTTGATACAGATCCATCAGCATGGATAAAGCAAGAAGAGGAAAATGATGCACTTAAAATGTGAACACTGAAAGTTGCCTCACCTGGGCCATCAAATAGCCTATGTTAGACCTGTGTCCCTATTCTAAATCGGTGTCTTGATGTCCAGGGATCTGATCCTCCTCCCATGCTGGTCAGTCGCAAAACTCCTATTCAAATTAATGGGAGCGAGATTGATCGGCAAGCCATTAAATCTGGAATCGCTGAGTTGGAGCTCTTACTTTGATGGGTTGTACATGTCTCCCAATAAATCTTGTGGTTGATCAGGGGTAGCATACGGTTTTAAAAGGATCTCATTTCTAGTCAAAACATAGTCCTGGTGCCATGAGGTCTACGTTTGTTGTTTGGTTAGCGTTTACTTACAGTTATGCAAATAACTGTGGTAAATGTATGGTATTCGTTGGCAAGTGTTGACTTTTCCAATGATGATCACTTTATGTATTGTAATGAAAGTACGTATGTGGAACACATTAATGTTCCAATGCTGCAACATTGAAGTTAATGGGAATTTGGCCATTAATTTGAATTGCAGCAAGATCATGGCACAAGTCTTGAGGACAGTACATATTTAGAAAAGTCCACGTGGCTCTTCTTCCACAAATGTTGGTACCTTACCTGATCCCTCGGCAGGAGAGAAGTGAATGGCCAAAAATATATAATTGAATAAAGAGTTACTGTTTGGCTTTGATGTTATCTGAAAATAAAGCATGGCAATCAGGACTGTTTACTGCTTTTTCATATGACCAGAAATAAATAAATAAAAATTTAGCACCAGCAAGGATCACTGTTAAATTTATCTAATTAGTTTCTTAGATTAGCTAGATCAGTGCAGGTATACTGATGCATAATTCTTTAATGAAGCTACAGTAGACTAAAATCAGATGCTCCTACCAGTTCAATCTGTGGCAAATTATATCTCCTTTAAGAGATCTTTTGGGGCTTATGGACATGCCTAAAATAAACTGATTTATCGAAATAAACTGATCCACTGATACCTTAATGGTAAATTAAATATACTGTTACCATTATGGTTTTTTTAGCATCAGATTTATTCGGATTACTACTGTGATCTCCTGAATGTGATAATTCTTTTCAAAAAATGGTAAGAATGTTAATAGGTTGCCGAGGCCAAATCCAGCCTTGTGGCTTTGGGTTGCATCTTAATAACATCAGTAGACGTGTCCCTGTTTTACCAGGAAGGAACTTGACTCTATGTGTTTAGCGTTATACTGGTACATACAATGATATGTTAATATGAAAGATAGGCTAGTGTGTACAGCAATATAAAATTGGAAACTGATACAAAACAGAATACAGTTATCTGGGGCACTGTTTGACATGAAGAGGCAGGGGAAAGATGGTGTTTCCTTTGTTGCCATAGTGTAATTAGCTTAATTATTATGGAGAAGGGCATAACAGAATGCAGGAGGAGTTCTCTGTGTTAACTGTTTAATCTGGAAGGCCTGGATTAATCTTTTGTAGCGATGAGAGTATGCTTGATATTTGAAGTAATTCTAGGAGCCAGGGGCTTTCGAAACAATACATCTAATTTTCATATCAGGTAAATATGTATAGGCTGGATTAAATCCAGGTTTTGAAACTGAAATTGTATCGAAATTATGAATTGGTAGAGGAAGAGGAATTGCAGATCCAAGGAAAGGGTCCCAAAAAGGATCTCAATCTGAAGGTTGGTGTTAGTCATTAGGAAGCATTAAAAGACTCCTTCACCTGGTAGTGAAGTGCAATGTGGAACCAAAAGCTTGGGAAAATGATTGAGAGCCTGGTCTTACCTCACTGAAGTCACAGAGGACATGCCTACACTGCAATAAAAACACCTGTTACTGGCCCGTTTCAGCTAACTCAGGCTCATGGGGCTTGAGCTGTGGGGCTATAAAATTGCAATGTAGACGTCGGGGCTCTAGCTAACATGGACGGGTCACGGGGTTTTTATTGCAGTGTAGGCATACCTGGGAGTTTTGTCAATTGGCACATATACAGCTGTGTTGACATATAAGTTAGACTATAAGGCACATGAAGGCCTCATGTAACTCAGCTGTCATATTAGTTTGCTTTGGGGTGCTGATCCTGTGAGGTGCTCACTTCACTGTGTATTGCAGGTGTTTGGTATGTCTCAGGATGAAGTCCCCAGTGGACTATTGCAACATAGATATAGAATTTAATAGAGCACCAGATTAAGAACTGAGAAACTTTTGTTAAGAAGATACTCTTTTGTGTTGATGCTAAATTAGCAAGAAATTGTTCTAGGCACTGTGATAGAAAATCCTTGGTAATAGATGGCCCACCGCAAGAAAACCTGCTAAAAGTTACAATGTACTTTTGCGTTTTCCATGCCTTGCTTTGACACATTAATTGATGTCCTAATTTATTTTAGTTCCTTCTGTTACCATAAAAATCACCATGTCTGTCCATTACTTCCAATATTAAACAGTTTTTCAAGTTTCATGCATTGATATGTAATTCGTTCTTTGCAGTTTTATTACTCCAGTTAATAATGGAAAGGTGAACTGTACATTAAGCTTTGATCATCATGAAAAGAAGTTTTCCCTAGTAAATGAATTCAACACTTACATTTAATAAGTGTATGAGAATCAGTATGTACAGATTAAGCTAACTTAGTACAGAAAAGAGCATAACATTAGACCAGACCCTGCAAATTCTTACTGTGCATCATTGTTACTATTGTCAGCAAACCCATTGGGGATGTCTTTTGAAAACATAGTGGCCTGTGGGGACAGATCATAGTTGTTAGCATTATACTCAGTAGTAAGTATTTGCAGGATTAGAACTGAATTCGGCCTATGTGGTTCTTAAATTGCAAAATTATGCCACTTGGAAACATTTTTAAACTGATATGAAAGTTTTCCAAGTATACAAACAATCTACATGAAAAAGAGGAGCTAAGAAGGATTTGTAGTGTATATACTGACATTATTCATTAGAAAATATCATAAATATAAAGCGTGATAAATGGGGAAAATTCAAAAGCATGCAAGAGGAAGACATTTCAAGGCTAACATTGAATCCAGAAGATTTCCACATGGCAAAACATTGCCAAAAAGTCACAAGTGTACACCTCAGATGAGCCTGTAATTTTTTTAAACAATGGTGATTAGATGAATATGATGATAGTCCTATATCTATGATAACTTTAGCCCACATTACTCTTGTGCGCTTGTTATATAATTATTCTCTCATTAGACCTTCTCAACATATTTATGTAGGTGAGTACCTGTACCCCAAAAGGGCATAGGTTACCAAGGGCCTGTGTGGTGCAATAAGAACAATTGAAAGAGACTTTTTGGGGAGAATAGAGAAGCCTGTGGCCTTTCCATGTGGCCTTTCAGGTGAACTAGATTTTTTGGATTGCTTAACTGGATGCTCCGTTTCCTGCCTCTCTTCAGCTAAAAGTGGAATCTGCTTTACTGGCTAGCGAAACAAATAAAATGTGACAGTAGCAATACTTTGTGGTATGGATGAGATGACAGGCTTAACTGTTGTGATTCTTGGCCACATTCACATGGTTAAACTGATCGCAGAGTTATATATTGTATTTATATAACAATAAATAGTAGATAGCATTTAGATAGTGCTTCACATTTTGAGCGCACTGTACAAAAGGAAAAACAACAACCCCAAAAAAACTAATTGTGGTTGGTAAAGAATTTTCTCCCGAGGTATATTGGCAGTGGTATTGGTGATTGATAGTAGAGACGGAGAGGTGGTGGTGCTGAAATATTCACTTTACGTAGAGTACTGAGTGGCTTTCATCCCAGAGCAACAGGTGGCTGTGTCCCTGCTGATATATTGCTGATTGAGACGTTCTGGCATTAGTGGACTTCACCGTCCCTGAAATTTTATTCTACATTCCTATATATTCTGGGGATTAACTTAATTATTACCAGGACTGTTGCTGCTACTATTGCATACTGTGTAGCATATGGTGGAAATTCTTTCATTCTTGTCTCTCAGTATTTTGGCACTCTGAACAGTTTTTTCACCAGAGGAGGAATGGGCAGATTGTCGGTGCACCAGTGATGCTGTTGTATAGTCCTTTTCTCAAGTCAGGAGCCAGCATTATGCCGCTGTTTTTCAGGTAGTGTTGTTTTGATGGAAAGCATTTCTGTGACACTGAACATATTAGCAACAGCAGCGTCAGGAGTGGTAGCATTTCTCTCACACTCGTGTGGAATGAGGAGCCAAAAATCACCACTGTGGAACTGGCAAGGGTGGGAGCCAGAAGAGTGACTGTGCCCATTAATTTTCTCTTGGATGTTTTCCCCATATTTCAGTGCATTTGAGATTGACTGAATTTGGTTTGAGACAGGAAGCATATGGCAGTGGGCAGGAGAGCTCAGACTTCAGTGAGATACAGCACACACAAAAGAAACTGCATGAATAATTGAAACCACTTGTTCTGGTTGAGCAGAGCCGCTGAATATTACAAGTTTTTTCTGTGAAGATTAGCTGATCTTTTAAAATTAAATTATTTCAGTTGTGTGCATGCCCCCTTTGTGTTCCTGCAAATAGATTTTAGCAAATGGCAGGATCTGCCAAATCAGATGGTGATAAGCAAATATTGCAGAATGCTCATGGAAAGCAATTCAGTATCCCAACCTGATTCTAAGAGTCCCAGCCATCCAGTCAGGGACTAAGAACTTAAATTATATGACCTGTGTGTCCAGTCAAAGCTGCTCAAAGTTCACATACTGAATACTCTCAACACATTTCTTGTTATAAGTTACAGACCAGGAATTACTTAACAAATAGTCTGACGACTGCAGCTGATTTGCAGACAATTTGTGAACGGGAAAGCAGATGAAATGCATTGAATAAATTATCTGTTGTTCAACCAGTCTTTTATATTTTTATGTAGTGAAATCAATTTAGTTCCTAGTATGCCTAGGTAGCACTGCAAATGCTTCCTATAGGTGGTCTGTTATTCAGGCGCCTTGCTGTTAAATCAGTGGAGGGTTGGATGTCTGCCATCATTCTGGGCCTTAGAGTATGGATCTCTCCACCAGAATGAAGAGCTTCAGCATGACCATTCTTGCCTTTTCCCATGATAACAGAAGCGTGTGTGTGTGTGTGTGTGTGTCCCATAGGGTATAAATATATGCATGTATTAATAGTACAGTAATGGGATGTCTAAAAGTACCTAGGATAGACACATGGAAGGAGATTGGGTAAATGAAAAAAGATCCAACCAGATTCAGATACACAATATCCTAAGTAACTTTAAGAATATTCTTTCCAAGATGATAGAAGGCCTCTGTGTCATGCATGTCATGCTTCCTGGAGTACTACAGCCTTCTGCTCCTACCACTTATCAAATCCCTGAAAATGCTCCATTGAAATACAAGCCATGCACACTCTTTAACGCAGAAGTTTTTTCTGTTTTGTCTCCACTTGATGTTATGAACATAATGATAGCTGTTTTCATAGTCTGATGGAAAATGAAACAGCATCTAGAACTGCTGGGACCTCATAAAGGGCCAAATTAACCCTGGGACATAACTCCAGCAGCATTACAATACCAAAGGATTTAACCCAAAAATTTGTTTTGATAAACAAATAATCAACTACAAGAACTACAAGAACTATTTTTATAGGTAACTAAAACTTCATGACTTCTTAATAATTAGTAGATAATGGGCAAGTAATAAGGGGTTTAATATAACAACTGTGTCATCATGTTTGAAACAAATCACATTGTTTTTCACAATGTGACTAACTTAATGCTTCTTAATAATTTAAAATGCCCTAACAAGCCATAACCCTTGTATTCTCTTATCAGTTGTCCCCGCATTTACAAGATAAGTGACCTTGAGCTCACTTTCTGTTGTTTTACTCCTCTTTTTAATTGTTTGTATGTTTTCATATAGTATTAACCTTCACCTTTAGCCTCTTCAGTGTGAAACTAAAAGAAACTAAAATGCTTCTTCTAATTTTGTTTTATGCAAGCCAGAAGCTGAATATTCTTCTGCCTTCCTTTAATGGGAAAGTTGAGGAATCTACAGTTTAATTACTTGTGTTGGATGTGAACTTGTTTCTCTGTGTAGAAACATGTGAGTGATCATTACAAAACTCTGGGATGGATGTACAAGATATAATTGAAAAAAAATCACAAGCTTTAAGTGCTAATCAAAATGCAATCCAGACATCTGCTAAATAGGCCGCGTGTGGCCAATGCAAATACAGGTGTTACGTGACCATTCATTAGAGGTTAGCCAGTTCCTGAAGATAAAACATGAATGTTAGAGGACAATTTTTTGTGGACCTTGATATGTCATCTAATTAACATATGTTATGCTCATAAATGTCATATTATAAAGTGGCTAAAAATGTGAAATGACAAAATGAGTCCAACTCTGTTGGATAGAAGTGGAACAAAAGATCATCTTGTTTTCTGAGAGAGGGCTGTGTGTCAAATCAATAGCTCTGTAATAATTATGAAGAATATTCATTTCAAGCAGTTTTGCCATCGTGTGATAGGAAACACATCCTGAGAGAAGGAGTTTGTTTGATCATCCCGTGGAATAATCTCAATGCAGTTCTGTGAATGAAAGAGAGAGAAAGAGAACCAAACATTAAAATGCTCATTTACTTTTGAATTCAGCCTTTTCTTCTAAGTTGTGTTCTGTTGAGTCTCATCTGACAGGTTTGGTGTTGGGGATCTCGGAAAGAAATATCCCCCCTTTTTTTTCTCTTTGGTACTTTGTAGCTGCTAAGTTTCAAAGAGTGAAATGACCTTGAGTTATGCAGAATACTCCCTTCCAAAACTTGCAAAAATATAATAATCAGATGACAGGTGATCCTACTCTATAGCTAGGATAGAAGTCTTTGAAATAACACTAGAGTCCATTTCAGAGAATGTGCATTGGCAGCTGTCATTTAAGATCTGTATCCAGCACTGAACAGTAGATGTTGTCGTCTTCACTTCCTCACAATGACATGATACCTGATGACCCCCTGGGATGATGTCATGCTCTCCCTAAATCAGAAAGTGGAATAATGAAGATTTCTCTCTTGCTTAAAGTACATTAAAGATAACTCTCCTGTGCCAAACTCACTCACTATTCTTGGATATTTTCAAACCTAAAAAATGCTGACATCTTGTCATTAATACTCTTGTAAATTCTGAAGTAAACAGATTTCAAAGGCACTTGACTGTTAGTGTGAAGACAAGGTCAAAGAATTGCATGACAAGTGCTCCTGGTACAATAAGACTATCCATCAATCAATTCTACCAGCAAGTTCTTAAAAAAGACAAGAGAATGGAACATGACAAAATAATGCGTTGAAAGATATATTTGTAGGAGGTCCATTTCAGCCTTCTTGGACTAGTAGTTCATAAAGAAAATCAATTATGTATGGCTTAGAAATGGGTTGCCCCCTCATTGAACAGCCTAGTTTGCAATTTAAAACTGCTCAAAGGCATCTTGTCATTAAGTCTAAAAAATGAATTCAGAAATTGAAAAAAAATTCATTCTGTCAAATTAAAGCTTTTTTCCATTCCACCACCACTAGAAGAAGAGTATAGTAAGTGCTGAAATAAGTGAAACACATTAATTTGGTCTAGGAAACATCAAGTTAGTAGTGATGACTTTCTGATGTTCTCACACTGCTTAAAAATAATTTGACTTCAGTTATTAAGTAGTCTTCAGCAGGAGTTGTGTGAGGTGGGACATATTTTCACTACCGCTGAGCTCAGCAAACATGGAATGCAGATGTTAATTTGGACATAGTTCAAAAGCTAGGCCACCTTAACCTAATTTTCTGATGAACGCTTTTGAAACTTAGGCTATTCTGCTCTATCACCATGTGTTTGTGGTGCCATTATGTTTTGTTTCCTTAAATTTACTGTGGCATTATTCTGCTTAGATATTCATTAGAGAAAATGCAGTAGGAGTCTGACGTTAAATACAGCTCTTCTATTCGCTTTATAGTAGAAGGACTAGTACTAAATTTAGATGGATGGTTTAGAGGTGTTTAGAAGAAAGGATCTGTTCTCCAAAATAGATCAGTGTACAGGAAAGAAAAACAGTTATTCGTTGCATGGAAATTATGAACCAGGTCTCTCATTTTTTCATTAGCATGTGATAGTTTTCGTTATTCATTCTTTGATTATGTGGTATCAATATATTGAATTACTTCACAAGCATTCAACACAGAGGGCACCTTAAGTCAGTGGTTTTCAAACTTTTTTTCTGGCGACCCAGGTGAAGAAAATTGTTGATGACCGTGACCCAACGGAGCTGGGGGTGAGGGGTTTGGAGTATGGGGGGGACTCAGGGCTGGGGCAGAGGGTTGGGGTGTAGGGGTGAGGGCTGCAAGGTGGGGCTGGGAATGAGGGGTTCAGGTAGTGGGAGGGGGCTCTGGGCTGGGAAAGGGGGTTGGGATGTGGGAGGGGGTCAGGGCTCTGGGCTATGGGTGCAGGCTCTGGGGTGGGGCTGGTGATGAGGGGTTTGGGGTGCAGGAGGGGTCTCTGGGTTTGGGGGGGCTCAGGGTTGGGGCAGGGGATTGGGCCATGGGGTTGGGGCACGGGAGGGGAACAGGGCTCTGGGCTGGGGATGCAGGCTCTGGGGTGGGGCCGGGGATCAGGGATTTGGGGTGGGGCTCAGGGCTAGGGCAGGGGATTGGGGCACAGGGTTGGGGCCCGGGCTGACCTCAGGTGGCTCCCGGTCAGCGGCATAGCAGGGGTGCTAAGGCAGGATTCCTGCATGTCCTGGCACCGCGGACTGCGCTGCGCCCCGGAAGTGGCCAGCAGCAGGTCCAGCTTCAATGGGAGTGCAGAGCTGGTGCTCGGGCGGGGAAGCACGCGGAGCCCCATGCCCCCTGCCTAGGAGCCGGACCTGCTGCTGGCTGCTTCCGAGGCACAGCGCGGTGTCAGAACAGGTAGAGACTAGCCTGCCTTAGCCGGGCAACACTGCCAATGGGACTTTTAATGGCCCAGTCGGCAGTGCTGACCAGATCTGCCACAACCCAGTGCCTTACATTCCGCGAGGACCCGCAGTTGGAAAACCCCTGCCTTGAGTTATATCCGAGGTTTTTTACTCAGTCAATACTCAGGCAAACTCCCAATGATGTCAATGGGAGTTTGCCTATATAAAAACTGAACGAGGGTCTTCGGATCTGTTCTAAATCAGTGGGGGCAGGGAAACAGGGGTGACCTGAATAACACATTTTTCTAGTGGTTCATCTAATGCTGGTGTACATCATCTTTACAGGAAGCACAGCCTTGTAATTAAGGCACTGGACTGGGTTTCAGGAGACCTGAGTTCAGTTCCCAGCTCTGCCAAAGACTTTCTGTGTGACCTTGGGCAAGTGACTTCATATTGCCCTGGAGATAACAATACATTCTTCCCCCTCCCCTTTGTCTGCTTAAAATGCAAGTTTGGCGGGGGCCTAACTCTTACTATATGTCTGTACATTGCCTACTTGTGGTCCCTATCTCTGTTAGGTACTCTAGGCATTACTGCAATACTAATTAATCATTAATGTATAATTGTAATTTAAAATTACAAAGCTCCTCAGAAAGAGACTGTGTATTCATTAGCAAAATAAGATTAAAATGAAGTGTTAAGAACTCTTTAAAAATACAAGTCCCATGGGAGTAGGCCTGATGCCAAGAGACACAAATTGTTGTAAATACACAGGGTCTATCACTGCACTTATTTACATCTCTGTTGTCCCACTGAAGTAAATGTGGTTGCTTGAGTAAATAATGGCAACAGTTTGTATACAGAAGTTAGAGCAAAAACACAAAAGATCCACCAATGCAAGAAAATGATACAGAATGCTGCTGCAGAATCAGTTATTCCCTGCACTCTGTTTTGGTGTTCCATAGGTTTGCAATACTGACGATGACATTTGCCTGTGCCAATGTTTGATATCTGATGCCCTGCTTTTGTGTCATGTAATTGACTGCCCCGCTCAGTGGATGTTACATGTCTTTAGTTAGATCAGGATGTGATGTTTTACTTAATGCTCTGAGAAATCCTGAAAATACCACAAAGAGTGGGAGTGGACATGTGAAAGGACTAATTATGCCAGTTGAAATGCCCCTTACATTTTTTTCTTCTCATCATACGTGGCTGAGCAAAATAACCATCGTTTTCAGCTTTGTCAAGCATCTAGGCAGATATAAAGATGTTGTAGGTGTTTTTTGGAAAGTACTGTAGAATATGTGTGTTAAACATGCCTCTCTTGTCAATTGAGTGAGATCTGTTGAAGTTTCCACTGTGATTAAATGAGTCATTAGGGAAGATTTGTTCTAAATGTGTTTCCGTCATGTACTACTCTGGAAAAAAAATTCAGAGTACTTAGAATTTTTTCCAGAGTAGGACATCAAGTACAGTTCAATACAAGTATTGTATAGAACCAAAAAGCTGAATGTGGCATTGATTGGAGTATTTTTCCAGGGCCCTAGGATCTACAAGCCAAATCTTGCAGTCTCTGTTCAGTCCTTAGATATTCCCTGAATTACCTTCTGGCCAGCTTCTAATCTCTGTTAACCCACTCAAAATCCAAGGCTTTGCCAAGGAGATCTTGACTTCAGTTTACACTTGTGTAACAGAGAGCAAAGTTAAATTATAATTATTAGTATTATTCATATTTGATTAATATTGTGGTAGAACCCAAACTCACAATACACTTTCCAGCTGTAGAGGAAGACACTTGGCCAGAAGTGTATTCACGCCCCCAATCTCATGCTGTAATGTTACAGTTGGCGCCTTCTGCCAGTGCAGAAACCTTTTAATTTCAGTGGTGCTCCAAATAGACCCAAAGACCCACCTGCATACATTTCATTGCAGGATCAGAATCTGATGTTGTTTAAATCCAATATAACTCCATGAAAGTCATTACAGCTACTTCAGATGTATTCCTGTGTGAAGGAGAGAAGAATCTGACCCACTGACTTCAATGGATGTTATTCTCAAATATAGACGGCAAGGCTGTTGGCCCCAAACCATTGACTCCTCACCATTACCCACCTTTTCTGCCTCTAGAAATGGCTAGCTAGGTTCCTTGACTTTTTCCAGTGTGAGGTGGGATGTGCCCTAGAGAAACTTCTTTGAGTGTGATTTGAAAGTGAGGGGGTCAAAATGGATCTTAATTTCCAGGGCTTTGGAGCAGAGCCCGGAGCTGGAGTGCGGAGCAGCTCCGGAACAGTGGAGCTGCAGGTTTTTGCCTGGAGCTGGAGCAGAGCTGGAGCACAGCTCCAAAGCCCTGTTAATTTCCAAAATCACCAGCCAGTCTGTTTTTATTCGATTTATTTAAAATATGCCTATGCAGAGTTCTGTTTTCGTGTATCAAAATTAACTACTGTAACATGGCTTTTAGGTCCAGTGTCTCAGACATAAGAGCCATATATTTGCGGAATAGTATGAAAAAACAATCACAGTTGAACTGAAAAGAATGTGAAACAAACATAGTTTTGGCTTTTGTTATAAACTGAAACTCAGACCAGGTACACCAAAATGTTTGCCACGGTTTTTGTAACATCCGGTAAACCTGCACTGATCTATGGTTTTGTGTGGAATCTATGTAAAACTTGCTATTTGCCATGTAAACCAAGGAGAAATTTCCTTTAGTTTTGACTGAATTTTCCTTTGTTTTGGAGTACATTCAAACCAAAAGCTAAAAACGAAAATCAGCTTATGAATTTGTGGAAACAGATGCCCCAAAACAAACAAATGGTTCACACGGTACTGTGCAAACTGAAATCCCATCGCATGTGTGGGACTGCAGCCACTAAGTTGCAATCCAGATCCAAACATCTAAGTTTGAGAATGTTCGACTCCTTATACCCATTGTGATATATTGGCCTTGCTTGTCTGAGTAAGATATTCGATATAGCAAGGTCTTTTGTGTGGTCTTTCTTCTAGCTATGAGAGTTCTCCTTTAGCGCGAGTGGTAAAGGCCTGTGTTTCTGGAACTGAAAGACCAGAAGTGAAATCCTGGTTCCATTTAAGTCAATGGCAAAACTCTCATTGATTTCAGTGACGCCAGGATTTCACCATAGAAAAGCTTTAGACAAGTTCCTTTTGTGAGTTAATCAGTAATTGTGTTGATTATCTGCAGAACATGGTTTTGTTACGCTGTCTCTACCACTGTATGGATGGTACTTAGATATCCTGGAAGAGCTGTAGTGTATATCATAATCTTTGCTTCTATAGTGAGTATTCACAGGCTTTAGCAGGAAGCAGGGTCATTCTCCTCCTGCCTAAATGCCAGATATTATCTTGGGATTGAGGTTTTCAGATCTCTTAGTGCTTGTATTATTTTTCCTGTAGTGAGCTAATCTTATTCTGAGGGGGTTGTTTTCACTTCCATTTGGAATTACATGGCAACAATTTGTGGTAGACTGAGTTTCCATAAAGAGCAGTTAGTCATCATCAAGAGAATGAATGTATTAGTGTGTCACTATTGCGTATCAGCCCTGACATCCAATACAGCATGATGTCAGCTGTGAACATTTCTCACTGAGATTTTAAATGCCATTCTGGATCCTATTTATAAAAAAAAATAAAAAGTCTTGGCTGAACCAAATAGTCCCTCTATTTATCTGCCTATTATATTTTTAGAACAGTCATTATCATAGTGTAGAGATGCTGTGAGGTCCATGTGGGTGTGTTAATTGCCATAAAATAGCTTGGTTCTAAACTTGCTGCTATGAAATGTCATGTTCTCAGTTTTGAAACTCCCACATAAGAGGCTGTATTTGTGCTTTGATACTGTTTCCTGGTGAAGTGTGACGCAGGGCAGAATGTGTTGCACTTGCCATGGATGGCCTTTATAATCTGTCTGCATAATTTATAGGAACACTTCACTGCCTCTTCTGCTGCTAATGGTCTAACGGAGACCTGCAAAATAGGTTGGTTCTGGCCTCTAATTTTAAGAATTGTAGTGGTGACACTGCACTGTTTATCTTGTTTCTGGATCTCTTGGATTTACGCCTAGTGAAGGACTTGGGAGAGTTGCTATGAAAGCCAAAAATCAAACAAACCCCATCTGCTGGGGTTTTATGCGTTGCCTACTTGCCAAGTTCAACAGCAGGCCAATCTATTGTTGATCAGTCCTGCCCTTACCAGGTGTCACTGCAGTTACAGGAGAATGACTACTGAGAATTTAAAGTAATTTAAGAGATAATTTGGCCACACAAAGTTCTAAACAAAATGTATAAAAAAGATTCAACGATTGGATAAAGCTATTAGGAGATGATGACTCTTGTCATTAGGAAAAAACCCAGAAACAAATCCTG
This sequence comes from Macrochelys suwanniensis, assembly GCA_033296515.1. Classification (NCBI taxonomy): domain Eukaryota; kingdom Metazoa; phylum Chordata; order Testudines; family Chelydridae; genus Macrochelys; species Macrochelys suwanniensis. The sequence continues at coordinate 116,492,809 of CM065779.1, forward strand.
CTGAAGTGATTATGGGGCATTTGAATTCTCCCAGTCACCCTGGTAACTTCAACAGAACTTCTGAAATGTGCCTCCTTCCCCACAATCTCAGATTAATTACATACTTTACTAGTCTGCTTTACAAAATGATGATCCAGGTGACACTCATTGTGGTTTTAATGTGTGTTTAGGCAATCTGATCTTGTTACAAAACTATCTGAATATTGTAATGACCTTTAATATAATGTGGCAACCTGGCTAATGGGCAGACACTTCTGAGGCAGGTGGTTTACAACACAGGTAATTATTTCTTCTTTGTGGTAGATGCAGACATGTATTCCACTTAGGTGTGTGCGTGCCCAGTGCGCCGGAGCTGGAGACTTTTGCCTAGCATTACCTGTAGAGGGGTGGTGCTCATGCCTCGTGGCCATAGCCCTTCCCTGGGCTATATGAGGCAACACCACTTCGACCTCCCTCAGTTTCTTCTTACCACCCATAGCCGGAGTTGGAGCTCTGTGTGGTTGTAACCTCACAACCTTGCAATTAGTCTTAGCTTAGCTTCTTTTATATTTAGTTAGTATTAGTGTTAGTTAGTTTAGTGTGTGTTAGTTCTAGTAGTATTTCTATCCCTGGTGATGCCCTCACCGGGGTTCAAACACTGTCCTTCGTGTGGGGGAGCAATCTGTAATGGTGAGCCTCACACGCAGTGCCTGCTTTGTCTTGGTGAAGCCCATCTCAAAGAGCATTGTTCAATCTGCAGATCATTCAAGAAATGGACTCAGGTGGCCCTGGACCTTTGCCTGAAGCAACACCTACTCAAACAGGCCATGCAGCCTGATTCTGTACTGATGCCCTCGTCGGGCCAATGATCACCCTTGGGCTCTGAGAGTGCGGCTGCTTCGCATTCAGGGTCAGGCACCTCTCCAAGAAGGTGAAGGAGCCGTTCCCTGTCAACTGTGCTGAAGAAGAGGTCACATAAGACTAATCGAGACCACCGCAAGTCTCAGGTTGACTCTTCTTCCTCCCCCAGGAAGAGTACAGACTGGCATGGTGCCAGCAGAACCATTGACTCTGGATCTGGCCTTCGGGCGCCCATTGAGTCTGGTACCAATGAGGGAGATGCTGGCACCAACTCTGTCCATGTCATCAGTGTACCAGGCAGCCACAGACCTCCTCTGCCTTTCGGCTCTGACCTCACCATTGGTCCAGGACTGTCCCAGGGTGGCAACATCTGTAGGGAGTGAGCCGCTGAACCTTTGGTCCCGTTTTAGTAGTGGAGGTAAAGCCGGTATCAGCATCAGTATCCCTGATGCCGCTTGTGCTTCCCTGGCTGCATTCTTCACCCTCGCCATCAGTATGGTCGGCGCTGCCTTTGGCACTGGGATGTCGATACCAACGGTACTGCCTCCATTTGAAGCATTGCTTCCTGCCTTGTTCTGGGCAATGGACGAATTGGATCTCTTCTTGCTCCCTCTGGTCTCGCTCTGCCCTTGTCACCGGGATCTGAGTCTCTTCCGTGTCCAAGGTGAGGTTGTTGTCCTCCCGCTCTGCATCATCCAACAAACGGCAGGGACTGCTAATGGATTGTTATGGTCCCCAATATTGGCATGTTCCCATTGTCGGGGACGGAGGCTGGGTTTCTACTGGCCACCAATCCCCTGTCTTTATCAGTGGCCCCCTTGGAATCAGTGGGAAACCCCTCTTTTGCAGAGGCCCCACTCTTCAACTCGTTCAAAGGCAAAATCACCCATCAAATCTGCAGTTGTGTCTGCAGATCAAACACGGGCTGAGACACTAGCTATCTTCCTCCCTGTGGAGCCTACAGAGCCCTCTTGTGTGGGTAAATCATCCCTGGGGCAAGATCTGGCCTTGGCTCAATTAAGAGCCTCGTCCTCATCTCCGGACAAGGCTGCATTATTGGGTTCATCCTCCTCTTCGATACCAGAGGACTTTAAGACATATCAAGACCTTTTGCACCATTTGGCCGCATCCTTGGGCAACCAGGTGGAGTTTCTGCATGAGAATACACACAAGTTGGTGCACATTTTGTAGTCATCTGCCCCTGAGAGAGTTGCCCTCCCAATCAACAATGTGCTTCTGGAACTGGCTAAAGCCCTTTGGAGTACTCCGGCCTCAGTACTGCTGGCAGGTAAGTGCATGGACAAATGCTATTTTATTCTGGTTCAGGTATTTTAAGGGTTCTATTCACATTTGGCCCCAAATTCCCTGGTGATGATAGCAGTAAATGATGGGGTCCAGCAGGCCAGATTCAAGTCCACCTCCAAAGACAGAGATTCTAAGCAGTTGGATCTTATGGTTAGAAAAGTTTACATGTCCTCATCCCTTCAGATTCAAATCGCTAACCAACAGGCCTTGCTGTCCAAATATGACTTTTTAAATTGGACAGCTATGCACAGATTCACAGACCAGCTGCTCGAGTCTTCATGGGAGGAGTTTCAGGCTTTTGTGAAAGAAGGCTGCTTGGTGACCTTGAGGTCTGCCTTGGACATTGTGGCCACTCTGGCCAGGATGATGGCCTCTGCAGTCACCATGAGGAAGGCTTCCTGTCGGCTAAATTCCAAAATCCTGCCTTTCGGCCTCCCTTCTGCTCCCCGAGTCTGCACCAAGTGCATGGTCATGGTTACTGCATATCTCAGGAGACAGGGAATTCACATCTTCCCATACCTTGATGACTGAGGGGCAAATCCAGAGAGGAAGTTCTTGCTCATGTCAGCACCACATTATGCTTGCTTTACCCTCTGGTTCTCATTCTGAACACTGGAAAGTCAACCTTGGCTCCCACTCAAAAATTGAGCTAATTGGGACCTTGTTAAATTCCACAAGGTCGAGAGAGTTCCTACTGATAGACCATTTTCAGGGAATTCAACGTCTCTGTTCAGTCTGCAGTCCCAACCTTCCGTGACACTCCAGGCATGTCTGAACCTGTTGGGCCACATGTCCGCTTGCAAGCAGGTGGTCTAGTTTGCGAGGCTGCACCTCCACCCCCTTCAAATGTGACTCAAGACAGTCTACCACCCCAACCTTCATCCACTGGACAGGCTGGTTTGCCTCCCTCTGCAGTGGTGGATGTGCCACAGAACGTTATTACTGACACTTCCCTGCTGGGTTGGGGCATGCATTGGGATTGCTGAAGGTGCAGGGACTCTGATCGGAATGGGAGGCCTTGCTCCATATCAACATGCTGGAACTTCAGGCCATCCACAATGCATGGTGTGCTTTCCAAGACCATATCAGACACTCAGTGGTTCACATACTCACTGACAATACCACCACGATGTAATATGTGAACAAACAAGAGGGAGTATCAGAGGGGTAGCCGTGTTAGTCTGGATCTGTAGAAGCGACAAAGAGTCCTGTGGCACCTTATAGACTAACAGATGTATTGGAGCATAAGCTTTCGTGGGTGAGTACCCACTTCTTCAGATGCATGCAGTGGAAGTGTCCAGGGGCAGGTATAAATATGCAGGGAAGATTCAGGCTAGAAATAACGAGGTTAGTTCAATCAGGGAGGATGAGGCCCTCTTCTAGCAGTTGAGGTGTGAACACCAAGGGAGGAGAAACTGCTTTTGTAGTTGGCTAGCCATTCATAGTCTGTCTTTAATCCTGAGCTGATGCTGTCAAATTTGAAAATGAACTGAAGCTCAGCAGTTTCTCTTTGAAGTCTGGTCCTGAAGCTTTTTGCTGCAGGATGGCTACCTTTAAATCTGCTATTGTGTGTCCAGAGAGGTTGAAGTGTTCTCCTACAGGTTTTTCTATATTGCCATTCCTAATATCTGATTTGTGTCCATTTATCCTTTTGCGTAAGGACTGTCCAGTTTGGCCGATGTACATAGCAGAGGGGCCTTGCTGGCACATGATGGCGTATATTACATTGGTGGATGTGCAGGTGAATGAACCGGTGATGGTGTGGCTGATCTGGTTAGGTCCTGTGATGGTATCTACACCACATATCTACACCAGGGACACCATCACAGGACCTAACCAGATCAGCCACACTATTAGGAATGTAGGAATTGTCATACTGCATCAGACCTGTATTCCTTCCAGGCAGTCCCCTGTCTCCAACTGTGTCCAGCACCAGATGCTTCAGAGGAAGATGCAAGAAGCCACACAGAAGGCAGGCAGATGTGGGGTAATCTATACCCCCATTCCTGAAGGTCTCCTCCTATTCCTAATAGCTAGGGATTGGTTTATGCCCTGAAACATGAGGTTTTATCCATGCTCCAATACTCTTTTTGTTAGCATTTAAGTATTATAACCCTGAAAATTTTTGTTAACCATATAAACATCAAATCCCTCTCTGAATCTTCTTAAATTCTTGGCCTCAACAACATCCTGTGGCAATGAGTTCCACAGTCAAATTACAAATTGTGAAAAAGTATTTCTTTTTCAGTTTTGAATTTGCCATCTTTCAATTTTGTTGAATATCCCCTTCTCTTTCAAAGTGTAACAAGCTGTGACCACATGCATACACCCACAGCGAAGTGCGAATCGAAGCCAGGACCTTCACCCCCAAGAGTGCAAACCACTGCAGCTCGAGCTAAAGAATACCTCCTTTTATCTTAGGATAAGTAGCAGGTGGTTATAGTTGCGGAGGCCAGTCACTAGAAGAAGATGCACATGCATATTTAAGTTAGTTTATTACAAGATCACCAACTCTTTTTTTTCCCTGAGAGTTCTTGTTGCAAGCAGAAATGTTCATTACACAAATGCTCACCTGTCTTGTTCAGAGAAGCAGATATTACAAAGTACCTCGTTAAAAAACATAATGCCTAATTCTTCCCTCAAGAACATCCGTACAACTTCATTGAGTTCCCTGGTGCTGCCTGGGTGTTAACAGAAGAATAGAGTTTGATCCAGTAATACTTTCAGTTGTGCACATTAGTGTAAATAAAAAGCAGTGAGAAAGAACTAGCATTTTTCTGTGGCAAATCATTGTAAATGTTCTAGAGGAGCTACAAACATGGGTTGTTTTTTAAGAAGAATGTATCTGTTAATTACTTATTATCAATCACAGCAGTCACACAGGAGTAATAATACTGGAAGAGATGTAAGAACTATTCTGTTCTTCAGCAATCTAGTTAGTAAAAGAAATGTTGAAAAATGCTTTATAGCCCTCAGGCCTTTTTTTCAGCATACTCTGCTCCCCACCACCCCCAAAATTGATGGGTCTTATGAAAGGCATTATAATGAAGATAGATTTGAAGTGCTCATTTTCATCTTTTTATGTACTGAGCAAGTAGTTATGTGAAACCACTCGTTTTTTTTTTTCAACTCAGTAGGTCCAGAAATAGGCTGACCTTCTGAAGCAGAGTCTATATATATTAAATTTTTTATGCATAACAGTCAGCTTCCTCCCACATTTTCTGATCCAGTTAACATTTTTATGGCAGCAGAGAAAACAAATTAATATTTATCACTTTATATAGTGCTGTATGAATTATCAACAGTGGTATTTTATTTATGCTTTTAATGTGGCTGTAAACTCCATTCCCAGGTGAGACCTTACTAGATGAGATGCTGGACTCTCTGCTACTTAAACTAAAACTTTACCCCATCTGGACTTTTTCATGTACATTGAAGATTGCATTATAGAAATAATAGAAATGTAGAACTGGAAAGGACTTCAAGAGGTCGCCTCGTTTATCCCCCCATCCCAGGCTGGGGTATGATTAAATGTACCTAGACCATCCCTGCATGGATGTTTGTCTAACCTGTTCTAACCTGGAGATGTGTTAGTCTGACCCAGTTCTGTATGTTTCTTTAGCTCTAAATCTGAAATTACTAAGAAAATATCAGTTACATGATACATACCTGTCATCTGAGGGAAGGATTTGGCCCTGTTTCCTTTACCACTAGCAATGCCACTGTACAGCACTTATTCCATTTAAAGACCGCTTACTTACTGTACTTAAAGTATGTTCTGGTCTTTGCCTTCCAATGTGTGCTGTCCAGCATACCCGATATTTTGATGAAGCATGGCAAAACAGCTATTTCCAAATGGAAGTCCTACCTAACCTATCAACTTTTCAGTGCAATAGCAAGAGTGCTACTTTTTTTCTCACTGAGGACAGTCAAATTAAGAGTGTTTTCTAAAAATCTTAGTTCCAAATCCCCTAAAAGATCAAAATGTCAGGAATTCAGAATTGGAATGGCCACTTGCAACTGTATTAATTTTTTTGTATGTTCTAAACCAAGGGTCTCAAACTCAAATTACTATGAGGGCCGCTTGAAGACTAGTGCATTGGCCCGAGGGCCGCATCGCTGACCCCGCCCCCTCGCAGCCCCTGGCCCCGCCCCACTCCACCCCTTACATTAGGTCCTGCCCCTTCTCCGCCCCTTCTCCGCCTCCTCCCCTGAGCGCGCGGCTCCCCGCTCCTTCCTCCTTAAAAAAATGAAAAGTAATATAGTATGCTATTAAAAGTAAATATATTAACTTTTTTTATTAACTTCTTTAACTGTAACGTGTAACTTCTTTAACTGTATGGACAGTTAAGTAGCTCCGCCTCTTCTCCCTCCCTCCTCCCCTGTGTGCGTGCTTCCTGCTCCTCTCCCCTCCCTCCCAGAAACTGTGAAGCCGCCAGACAGCTGTTCTGGCAGCGGAACTTCAGAACGTAACTCGGTGGGGGGAGGGGGCGGGGAGCCCGGCGGACCGCAGGGAAGCGCTCCACATGTTTGAGACCCCTGTTCTAAGCAGATATTTTGGAATTAAAACTCCTTCTTCCAAAGAAGATCAGCCTTAAATCTATGTTCTTGTCAGTAAAATGACAGGAAGGTAGGGAAATCTGGGAATTGCTGCTTGTCCTTTGCTGCTCTATGCAGGGCAAAATTTGTGGACTAATAGTTTATTTGATGAAAAATGCAATTTTGGTCAACCCAAAACAATTTGCGAATTTCACACTAATAGTTTCAACCATGAATGGTGATAATGCTGCCCACCTCCCTTATAACTTTTAATGAAGTACATAGGGTACTCACTTGGGTTGTGGGAAATCTCAGCTTCAAATCCTTGCTCTGGAACAAACTTGAAATCAACCTTTTCAATTCACTGAAACATTCCAGATTTGGATAGATCCCAAGCAATTTATTTATTGATTTATTTTCCTGGAACTGCCACTGGATTGAAAAATTAGTTATTTGCCCAGTTTTACTGTACACTGCTCTCTGGTGACTGATTCAGTGACAATCTTCATGTGTACATTTACCATATATATCTTGCACCATGCTGCAGTGCTTTAAGTGTAGAGAAGCCCCAAGTTCTAGAACTGGTTTTTGTCAAAGGAAAATGGGAATGGACAAGGAACAAGGCCTGACACCTGAGGTAGGGTGACCAAATGAAAGGACCCCAAAATCGGGACACATAGGGGAAGCATCGCTTGACAGCCCTATTTTCAAATGCTTTCAATTTTGGCTTGCTGAATAATCCTTGTGTCCCTTGAAACATCTTCATTGTAATTTTCCTGGATTCCACAGAAATCTGCCATTTGATAAAAGCCCTCTTAGCCATAGAGATTCCTTTGGCTGAAAGAAAGCTAGAGTTAACCCTCAAAGGGACAAAGCAGAAGAGGGCATGTCAGGAAACACATTTATAAGTGACTTCCCCTTTCGTTTCCCAGTGTGCTTTTCTTGAGAATAAATGAAAAATGGAGAGCAAACATTTGTGACTGAAATGTTAGTGATTTATTAAATTGGAAACTAGAACGCTCTCTGCAGTTTTATTATTAAACTTTAAATAAAATATTAATAAGTAACAGTTTATATGTTTAAATAATAAAAATGACTGACAAAACGAAACATGTGAGTAATATTGAGTGGTTATTATGTGAGTCATCAGCGTAGAGAATGTATATAACTATACTAATTCTAGCCCAAATGGTGTGGCTCCAAACTTTAGGATTGTTCAAATCTCTGGTTTGGTTAAGGCCCATCTCTAGACTTCATGGACGCTTTTCCTAGATATTGCTGGAGCTCACATCAATTCACTTGTAATAAGTTAAAAATACACTGTGCTGTCCTTGCTGTAATCCTATTGTTTGCTCTAGATGAGTATTATTTCAACATGGTGTTATTACTGAGAGAGGTGATTTTTCTTTAACAAAACCCATCAGGGAGAATGGCATATATTTCAGTGGGGCCATACACTTTTAAAGCAGTCATTACCTACCACTGTGCCTGTCAGAAAAAGGTTGTTGCTGGTGCCTGAGTTTGTACATGAGTAATAATGCAGTTCTGAGAATCTGGTGGTTTTATCTCTGCTTCTATGTCTTGAATGGAACGTGCCTTGAATGCTGAAGGCTTTTGTGCTTTTGATTCCTGAAACCCACTTCATTAAGTTGTGCTCCATTAAAAAACGTGTGTGTGTGTACGTGTGTGCGCGCGTGTTTGTGGGAAATTCATGCTCTTTAGCACAGATGGACAGGGAGCAGTGACTTATAAGGCATCCAGAATTTGCTGCTTATGCTGGAATTTCTCACTGAAAGCTAAAAATGATATCTGCAGTGTTCCTGAGAGCAGCAGCTCAGGCCTGATCTAAGAAATCAGTTGAGTTAATCCTTCACAGCTTCTCACTGTGGCTTATAAAGTTCCAGTCCTTAGGTAAAGCAAAAGCAGAAATCACATCCAGTACAAATAAGCAACACTTATCTGTGTAACACTTTTAAAAATCCTTCGTCGCTCTTTGCACCAGTTGAACACTTGGGTATTTTAAACGAATTTGTGTCCTTGGAACACCTACTTCACGAGTTTTAGAAAGTAAAGAGAGCTCAGGGGAATTTATCTGGCATGGTAAGCATAGTTATCTTTTTTTCTGGCTCCAGAATTCTGTTGAGCTTTTAGATCATGAGCAATTTCCAGCTGCAGACTCCACCCAACCTATCCCCACCAAAGACATCTGAGCAGCTTTTTAAAGGAATGTTACATGACCTCGCGGTCTCTTTATTGGAGGGTTTTCATAGGTAAGCAAAATCCCTAGAATAAGGACACTGGTATGAGCTCAGTTTAACAACAACAACAAAATCTATTTGTTACTGCAAGAGGGTTTTCTTCCCTCAAAACAGCTTCCCTCCCTCTGGAATGTAGGAACCACACAGTCTTCAACTTTTCAGAGTTACTTCCAGAGGTGGGGGTCCTTCCCATCTGGAAAAGCTACATCTGCTAGGGTCTATATGTGTAACAGGAAATCCTATCCTCATTACACACTGAAAAATGACAGCTGTTTGCATATGCAAAGTCCTTTTGAACTTGGAACTTGCTTAAAATTATCAAAGTTGGACATTCTATTTGCCATTCTGCCTCCAGCTTCAATGTTTTGTACAAATAATCTTTGTCAGGTACTTAAGTCAGTGGAGACTGATGGCTTATCAACACTTCCCAAGAGCAGCTCAGTTCCTTCCAGAATCATATAACATGGTTCTATACAGTAATTTGTGCTTATTTTGCACAGGATATTGCAGGTGCAAAATTAGAAGCTCAGATGGGATGTATAGATAAAAAAGATAGGGCTATCCCCGCCCCTTTGACCCTGTCAATCTTGACTGATAGGGAGGAGGCCTTCAAAAGAGAGGAAGTTGTAGTCCGCACCCGGGGGTGCACAAGGAAGATTGCCCTAAGCAGCAGACTACACGAGTGACTCTTGAACCCGCGGAGGGAACTCCTAGCCAGGGGACCTGAAACCTGACCCTGAGGAGAGTACAGTGGACTCCCAGGGTAAGATGGACAGGTTGAGTCTGACTCGGAGGTCCAGCCCAAGTAGTTTCCTCAACTTCCCCCCTATGCTGGTGCTGGATCATTGGTAGCACTGTAGACTCGCTGACCCCCCTCTCTGCTGGGAACACAGGGAGGGAATATCCCTGAATATGTCAGGGCTTGTGGCTTTCATTTTGATCCCCCGTCTGGAGAGACTTAAGGCCCACAAAGGGCAGAGCACCCCACCTGGCAAATAGTGAGGAAATGAGGCCTGTGCTGGAATACCCAGGGTAGGTAACTGGACATGGTCAGTTCCTTCCACCCTCTGGGGGAGGAACCACTGACGACTCTGTTACAGGATCTCTTTGAAATGTGGCTTGGTAGTTTTTGTGATTGATTCTGTGAATCATTAAGCTACAGATGGTGTTACTAATATATTAACAGTTCACCTCCATAAACAGAGGACAGAAGAGAATTGGAATTTCAGACTTTGGTGTTAAGCAAGTGCAACTTTAACATAAGTGAAGTTACACAGGCACACACCAGTTCTGAATTTTTGTTACATTTATTTAGTTGTTAACTAGTAATAAGCCTACTTAAAAAGGAGTGATATGCAGAATCTGCCAGGGTTCCCTGCCCACTCTGAACTCTGGGGTACAGATGTGAGGACCCACATGAAAGACCCCTTAAGCTTATTTCTATCAGCTTAGGTTAAAAACTTTCCCAAGGCACAAATCCTTTCCTTGTCCTTGGATGGTATTGCTGCCACCACCAAGTGATTTAAACAAAGATTCAGGAAAAGGACCACTTGGATTTCCTATTTCCCCAAAATATCCCCCCAAGCCCCTCCACCCCCTTTCCTGGGGAGGCTTGAGAACAATATACCAACCAATTGCCTTTAATAAAAGTACAGACCAGACCCTTTATTTTTAGGACACTAAAATCAATCAGGTTCTTAAGAGAAGAATTTTATTATAAAGAAAAAAGTAAAAGAAGCACCTCTGTAAAATCAGGATGGAAGGTAATTTTACAGGGTGATAAAAAGATTTAAAACACAGGATTCCCCTCTAGGCTCAACTTCAAAGTTACAAAAATAGGACTAAACCTCCCTCTTAGCATAGGGAAAATTCACAAGCTAAAACAAAAGAGAATCTAACGCATTTCCTTGCTTTACTTACAATTTTTGTAATCTTAGATGCTCATTTCACGTATGTTTTTAGAAGATGTTTTTTCCTGCCCTGGTCTCTCTCTGTCCAAGAGAGAACAAACAAAGAGAGCACAAAACAAAACCTTCCCCCACAGATTTGAAAGTATTTTCTTTCCTTATTGGTCCTTTTGGTCAGGTGCCAACCAGGTTATTTGCTTCTTAACCCCTTACAGGTAAAGGAGGCATTTTATGCTATGCTTAGCTGTATGTTTATGACAGAAGCACTATTTGAAAACGTTTGCATTATTTTTAGTCAAAAATGGCCTTTTAAAAAAATGAAACTTTGTTTTTTTTAAAAGAAGACGTCTACGCTGGAAATTTTCCATTATTTGCAAAATTTTCCATGATATCTTTTAACAGGTTTTTTCCAAAATCATGTTAAAATTCTTATCCGATGTTTTGTTTACTGAAAACCAGTTTATTGATGAGCAGATGGTTTTAATAATTTTCTTAGATCAGGCCTGAGTGCTCTCAGGAACACTGCAGTTACCATTTTTAGCCTTCACTGACAAAATCCATCATAAGCAGCAAGTTCTGGATGCCCCATAAGTTACTGCTCCCTGTCCATCCATCAGTATTTTTATAAACTATCATATGCAGGTGGCATGTCCATTATGATAATGATGTGCCCATTATTTTAACAATCTGTAAATCTATTCATTTTTTTAAAAAGCCATCAAACTCATTGATGGCGACCTTATTTCAAATAAGGTTCTAAATGTCACTTAGAACTTTGGGAGAATCCAAACATATCCTAGTAATACTTTGTAGCTGACACATTCAATCACTTTCTGAGGGCAAAATATCCCTGGCAAGCAAATATAGGGCATATCCTCAGCTAGTGTAAATTGTCATTAGTTCCATTGATATCCAAGTGAAGGTAGGTCGATTCACTGAAGACAGCAGGACACGTTGCGTTCTCCATGGATTCTACTGGCTTTCTTTACAATTTTGGTTGCCATGGAAATAGTTGTCCAAAGAGAGAAGACCCTCATGTGGAACGTGACTGTTCTTCCATATATGAATGAGAATCCATCTGAATCTGCTGGTATAGTGGAAGGATGTTAAAGTGGGGAAGAATGACAGAGCTTGAGTAGAGTGACAAGGTGACTGGAGTGATGAAGGAAGGCTGTGGTAATGATAGGGGACTGGATTCTGGAGAGAAGAAGGATGTCAATACAAGGATGCTGCAGCTGGAAGGGCAGAGAGAGTATGACCTGGTGGTATTGCATGGGAGGGAGCACAGTAAGAAGTCCGTTTAACCTGGCACTCTAATCTTCCTGAATATAAACTGGTCCAATGTGTGCATGGTGGAACACATGCTCTCATTTTGTCATGCGATCTGCTCTCTCTGGACTGTAGAAATTCCAGCTGCTGACAGATTCGGACAGAATATCCTCATTTTTCCTTGAACCATTTGTGCTGGCAAATGTGGATGCTGGTCAGAGCATAAAGTATGCTGCTATTCCTTCTCCCCTCCAGGCAGAGTTCCAAATACACTTTGTGGACACAGCAAGAGCCCTCTACACAATGCCTCGGCCAGTCTGGACCCTACTGCTTGGGCACAGTACAGATATTAGATTTAAACCATTTAAACCATACATCTGCTTGAAACTCTTCTCTGATTTTCTGCAAAAGTTTTGTTCACAGCTAGTGTGTCCCAGAAAATACAAGAATTTGACTATTTAAAATGATCTTGCCTTAGTCTGGAAATAGTTCAGAAGTCATAACCTCCTCTTTTATGGCAACTTTATTCACTTAATTCAGGTATTTTATTCTGAGTAGTGAGACTAAGCAGGAATCTTTGGACAAGTATCTTTGAAATGGGCTATCTTCCTTGTTCTTCTCTGCCTGCGTCATTCAGTTGATACAAATGCAGACATAGTTCCTCCTGAGCTGGTACTCCTGATGGCTCTTTTGTAGGAATCTTGGAACCATCTCTCTATGAAAATAGGGGAATTTTAAAAGAATTTTGTCAGGAACTTGCCCCTGGGCAAGTCAGTGGCCTGGCATTCGTTTCCCTACAGAATGCACTAGTTCCCTGTCTATGACTTGCATTTGGTTCTGTAAAATTTCAAATATGCCTGCCTGATGCCAGCAGGTTTTAGTTGTAACTTTAATTACTGTTTTATCCATCACCTCAACCAAATTAGATTTAGAGTCTGTCCATTATTATTTTCTTCTGTATTTTAGTCAGACTGACACAATATAAAACAGTATAGTCACTATATTTTTGATTTCTGCTTAACTGTTTGTCCAACCTGAATTGCTGAGATTACATTTATTTTATAAAGATATCATTGTATAGCAGCAGGTTATGCAACACTGTACAATGAATGGATCAAAGCACACATATCACTATAAAAATATATAAACCTGAAATTTGTTCCCACAGCAATGTCAATATATGCATGAGGGTGCTGAGTATGTGTGCATGCGCAGAAGCCTAGATTAGTCAGTATGCAACAGTCCTTGCCTTACTTTTTTTCTGGGTTGGTGAAGAGAGAAGGGAATTAATGGAAATGTTAAATGTCCTGTTGATTGTTACCATGGTCAAGATCCTGGCCCATGACTTTATCCCTTTTATGCCACTCTGTCAGTGCAAAGAAAACAGAAAGCTGCCCCAAGAGGGCAGCAATGTATTTTTCTGATTAAGGGGAATCTCTGGGTGGTGCAAAATGGGCATAGCTGGCTCTATATGATCTACTCCCCATTTCCAAGCATCAGAAACATCTCTGGTTGGATTAGGGCATGACCAGGGTAGGAGGAGCTATGGCTAAACCATGCAGTGCTCTGGATAATTCACAGCAAAGGGGTCCCAAGAGGACCATTCTAACTGGTGTAATTTCAAGAAGCCCTTTGAGCCACCTTTTGAGGATACAGTCAAGGAGCTCCTGGGCTCCTTGCTCAGTTTTTTACCCTTGATGTACTCAGTCAAGTTCCCATTGTTTTCGGTGGTAATTCACCTTGGTAAGGAGTAAGTGACAATAGAGAGTCTGAGCTGATCAACAGGAAAACAGCAGAATGTTGCTATCAGGAATCAAATAACCTTGCTGAATTTTCTCTCAAATTGTTCCATTGGGAGGTAGGATTTGTTTTCCCCCCAAAGTCACAGGGGCTTGCACATAAACCAAACTGGCTCCTCTAGGATTGTCTGGGAGTGAGAGTTATCCTTGTGAGACAAGTGCCCCCTATGGCCTGAACTCCTGGGAGCTGCACTGATTGGGCTCCCTCAGAGGGGAAAATCCCACATATGGAGGGCAGGGCTCTATGGTTTTCGCTGCCCCAAGCATGGCAGTCGGGCGGCTTTTGGCGTACTCGCCGCCGAATTGCAGCCGAAACCGCGGGACCGGCGGACCTTCCGCAGGCATGCCGCCGAAGGCCGCCTAACTGCCGCCCTAACGGCAACCAGCCTGCACCACCCACAGTCACAAAGGTTTGACTAATCGTAGTTTGTCCATGAAAACAAGGCTATGCGTGCACGCTACCTTTAGCTGTAGCACACATGCATAATTTTGTGCTTAAGACCTATTGGAGGTCAAGCATTTGCTTTGCTGTTTAATTACTCAGTATTGCACTGATGATCTGAAAAAGAAACAGATGTGTGGATGTCTTCAGTAAAGATAGTTTCATAGTAAGTCCACTTTCAATCTTAAACATCTTGTGCTAGATCCTTCTCCCACTGAGCACACAGCTCCCTCTCAAATCAGCTTCTCCCAGTAAATTCATGGTGAGCAGGATTTAGCCTCTTTAAATACACCCTAGGTAAATAACCTGAGGCCATTAGTACTGCCGTGAAGGCCTCTGGTACTGCAATGATAAGAATTTTCACAGGTTTATCTAAAGATATCGGTGCCAGTTTATCTGCTTGTGGTCATGGACGTGTACTGAAGTCATAACAATTCCTGTGGTTTTGTATGTGTTTTACGTCTGTGACTGTAAGCATATTGTATAGCATCAGTACAACTCTATCACCTTGTAGAATTGGATAATACAGATTGGCCAACAACTTTTCTCAAGCTTTGAGCATTGCTCAGTAGTTGCAAGTCCATTCTACTACATAATGACCAAACAACATAAAAAACGAAATTGCTGGCATGGAAGCATCGAAAGTAGACATGTGGTGTTAGAAAGTACATTTCAGAGATGGTTGAAATACTGGGGCCTTTGGGAAGCACTTATAGCTGTTCAATGTTTTTTTCAGGTCATCAGACTTTGGGACATTATATACAAAGCTGAATCTGCAGCCCGGGATTACTACAGTCATTGACAATTTCTACATTTGTCCCACCAACAAAAAAAAGGTATGTGGCAAGAAAGTATTCCTCTTTCCTAGAGATCCAATAGCTCAGGCTAGAAAACTGTCACAGTGGAGTTAAGACTCCAGTAATTAGTTCAGTGAAGCACATTCTCCAGAGTTAAAATATAAAGGAGTAATTTTCACAAACATGTTGATGACCTTCAGTAGAACTGTGACCTCTGGAAATGGGATATACATTTTAGAGGGACTCTGCCAAGCAATGATGGTCTTATGATCTTTCAATGTTTAGAGTATCAGTGTGGACAAAAACTGTGGGAAGGCCTAGGAGTGAGTGTAGTCTGTGAGGCCATTGATTAAGGAGCAGGGTTCAGCCCCCAGAAACTGTAGCTCTTCTGAGAGCCATGCAAATCTTGTTATCCACCGGAGACAAATGACCATATGTACATAGGGTCTGTCCTGCTGCATCAGCTTTGGGGCCTCCTGACCCCTCTGGCCTCCTTAGCAAGATGGCTGCATTGGAGCTGTTCTGCCCGCTCCTCCCCTGCCTGCAGCTTCCTCTGGAGCTCACATTGAGAGGGTTCTGCTACACCAGGGGTCTCAAACTCAAATTACCACGAGGGCCGCATGAGGACTAGTGCATTGGCCCGAGGGCTGCATCACTGACCCCGCCCCCTCGCTGCCCCCGGCCCCGCCCCCACTCCACTCCTTCCATTAGGCCCCACCCCTTCTCCGCCCCTTCTCCGCCTCCTCCCCTGTGCGCACGGCTTCCCTCGCCTCTCCCCTCCCTCCCAGAAACCGCGAAGCTCTTCCCATGCGGCCCGCGGAGCTCTTCCCTGCGGCCCACCCCCGCCCCCATTTTTTTTTTTTTTTTTTTTTTTTACCCCCAGGCAGTTCCCGCCGCCAGAACAACTGTCTGGCGGCGGGAACTGCCTGGGGGTAAAAAAAAAAAATAAATTAAAAAATAAATACTTTTTTTTAAAGGGGGGTGGGGGGCGCGGGGAGCCCGGCGGGCCGCAGGGAAAAGCCCCGCGGGCTGCATGTTTGAGACCCCTGTGCTACACTAAGGTTGGTGTAGCTGAGCTGGTTACAGGCCCTCATCCCCCTTCCTCATTCTATGCACAGATTCCCAGCTTTTTGCATGTTCTTTGGTGAGGTGTAAAGCTGGGCTGAGCTGGTCCTGTGGAAATGGTTGACAATCCCTCCACTTGGGAAGAAGATGGAAATTCTCATGCTGAGCTTCAGGAAATGATCTTATGTCACTGAAAAGATTTAAAAAAACAACTTTTATTTAAAAATTCCCTTGCACTGTTGGTGACCCCAACAGCATTTAGGTTAGTGCATGAGGAACTGAAGTGAAATGGATATAAACAAAGGTGAATTTGACCAGTCAAATGTAGCTGCCTGTGATGAATGGAAAATAGAATGCAAAGAAACACAGAATTTTATACAATTCTTGCTGTTTTAATTATGTAAATAATAAGTGCAATAAGACATCTATGAATAAAGAATTTTATCTTGAAAAGTTCCTTTCAACCACAATATAAAGCAGAAGAATTGATTTCATGTGGGGTCCGTTGATTAGAAAGACAATTTTAGTTGTACTTAGCTATTTGTTCTGCCTAATCAAAAATCAGTGATAAACTCAAGGAACCTGCCTGGGTGATTAAGTGCTGTTTTTATTTCTCCTGGTATTGTGGCTGGAGTCTTCGCGACCAACTGAAGCAGTAGACGAATTAGATAATATGTATTTTATCTGCTGCAAAGCTGGTAACAATTTTCTTATTCATCAAAGTGGATCTACCACCAGGCACAAAATTGTTTTTGAGCAGCATGCATCTCAGAGCTGGGCTCTGCAGATTATTTCAGGGCCCAAAAGAAATAATAATAAACAAAACTTATTCATGTAATTTTCTGGAATGAAGACACAAGGATGAGGCAGGATGGGAAACCTGTGGAAAATTCTGCACAGCTCAGCCGGCTATTGTGTTCTACATGAAATTAAACCCTGCATAGGTTTATGGGGATCAAGGATAATGTAAATCTGCCAGTTTGGAGGGGAAAAAAGAAAGAAAATGAATAGTGGTTGCAGGATTGCTGCTGAATTTGAAGAACAAAGGACATTCCAATACATAGAAAAATGGCACATTAACTCAAACTCAGAAAACTCTGATTTATGTTCAAGGTAACTCAAAGTGCTTAGCACTTTGTGCAAAGACCCTCTTTAGCAGTTTAATGCTATATTAGAATTCAGCTCTATATTAGAAGTCATTGCATTTTGGTCCTCTATGAATGTGCTATTTGACGTTCTGTACTTTGCTCTTAAGATGTCAACCTACTTTAAACATAAAAAATTCCTTACATTTTAGTGCCTGTTAAAGGTGCCATGGCGAAATAAGTCCTTCATGATGCAGGCATAATACAAGCGGCAGAATAAAGCTGCTCTGCTAATATACTTCAGAACTGGCTTGGAGGAACCACACTGATAAGAAATTCAGTCTCCATGCTAAGAAAACCAGAGGCAGCCATGCCAGCCACCATGATGTTAGCTTTTGTTGTTGAATGACGCTTGACTAAAACCACCAATTTATTTCACAAAGGCCGTTTGGAAAGGATGGCACATTCATCCCAGTCTGGTTGGTCCAGCATCCCACTGCCAAAATCCTGAGCCACTGGACTGACCAGGAGGCCAGCCATAGCTCAGCTGCAAAGTGTTGAAGAGCACAAGAGCTAGAGGCTATCCCTTGTTGTCTGCAGTACTCCAGGCTCAAGAGGGAGCATATGTGAATGGGGCAAGCCACTGGCCTCGCCCCTATGCAAAGCCTGGCACCAGCTGAGGGACTTGTTACGATTGTTCTAGAAATAACACGAAATTGCTACAGTTTTCTCCTCTATTCCTGGAGTCATCCACAGACACAGTATGCCTGATTTTCCTCTCACACTGATTTAGTTCCATGGATTTAAATTCAATTTTTTTTACTTTTTGCTTCTCTATAAGGTCTCCATCTTGCAAGGTGCAAAGCATTCTGTCCCCAATCCAGCAAAGAACTTACATATATGCTGAAATTTAAGCACAAGCAGTCTCATACTCCCATTCAGCATTTGGAGGATGAAAATGTATCCAAAGAAGCAGACAAAAACTGTGTGTGGGGATTGTTGCATATAAAGTATACAATTTTAATTCTATTTCACATCATCCTTAGAGAGTCATGAATGATATTTCTTATATAATTCTCATCATAGATATCAATTTTCTGGTTCAACTGAGTGATTTTCTGTGGTAAGGAATCTGGAAGGTAACTCTTTTACAGATGGCTGGAGAGGCATGCAAAAGGTGGGGAAACTTTTAAAATAAAATGCAACCAGATCAATGTGAAAATTGGCAAAAGGCTGTGGTTTAGTTCAAGGTTTGGGCTGAGGTTATCTATCTGCAAACTCCTATCTTGAATAAGAGTTTCATTGAATGTGCTTGGTACATTCATTAGCTATTATGCTGTACAATCCAATGGACTGAAAAGTGCAGTTTACAGAATGAATCTGAAACTGTATTGAAATAATCAGTCCCTGCGGGCTGCCCAGGTTTGCATTTTTCTAAGAAGACCAGTTGTAGAAAGGTGACAGTTTTTACCTCTCTAACACAGTGTTTACAGCGGGGGTTCTCTCAACAATTTTTTTGGTGGCCTCAGAGGGTGGCCACCAACTCTTGCTGGTGGCCACTCTGACAATTTTTTCCTAAAATACTTAATTAACTTTAGGAAAAACAAATAAATATGCACATATACATGTCCAAATCATTGTAATTTATTTATGTAGGTGTGTTTTTTCAGACTCAATAATAAAAATAATGTACAGTTGTCTCTATTCTTTACTGGACCTAAACAAAATAGAAACAAAAATAAGGTGCTTTGCGTGTTTTTTGTTTTTTGTTTTTTTTAGATTGCTAGTTAGTAAGTCCGCTACTGTGAAAAGTGATATTTGTATATTTGTTAACATCACTTTTCACAGCAGACTTACTCATCGCCGGCATGCTGGGGGACAAAATAAGCCCTGGAACATGAGGTGGGTAAGGAGGCAGGAGGTCAGGAGTGATGGGAGGCTGGAGGAGGCAGCGGGAGTTGAGGTGATGTGAGAGGATGAGTCCAGGTTGGAGCCCAAAACCCTGCGGCTGGGTGACAGAGCCTGCTGCCGCATGTCCAGAGCCTGCTGTTCATCACCCCAGGCCGGAAACCTGAGGCCCAAGGCCCATCGCCCCTGGGAAGGTGGAGAACTCATACTGGATGCCTGCTCCTACAGTGTTTCTGACTCCAGAAGAGGGTAGGGACCAACCTCTGCAGGCATCCCCGGGGGAGGAGCTGCTGCTTTGCCTCCCCACCCCATCCCAAGCACCACCCAGGAGGCTGTGGCCGCAAGAAAAGCCCCCGGTGGCCACATTTGAGAAACACTGGTTTACAACATTAAAAGTTCATATTATTATATTTCCTTTTATTAAGAAGCATATTTGTAAATGCAAAGATTAAATTGTTAGAATCATGTTATTTTCAACAGCTTCATGGAAAAAGGATTACATAACAGAATCAATTACAGGATAAACTGATGGGTAGACTGGGGACTTCAGACTACACAGTGGAGGACAACAAATCCCTTTAGAAAGCCCTGGTGAGTCCATGCTCAGGAAGAAGAGGGCTAAGTAGGATGTTGCTCCTTTTCTGTGTAGCCATCTTATGTAGCTGCGAATTATTTATGCTGCCCACTGTGGATGGGACCAAAGGAGGAGCCAGGAAGGACCCACATTAAGTGACATATCTCACCCCCTCAAACCTCCTCCCAAACAAAAAACTTGTGCACTAGCCACCAGAAAACTTAGTTTGTGCTGCCTGAAGAAGCATTAATGCTTGCTTCAGTCTGTGACACCCCCTTCAACCCAGGAGGAACCTGCAGCAAATGACAGCAAAGTTATTGGTCCTACCATGCTGACATGGTTGAGGAGAGGCTGCAGATGAATGAGGAGGAAGAGTGCACCTGTGCAACTAGCCTGGCATTAATTTGTTCATTTTGATGCACTTGAACTGACTTGTGACATATTGTCTTATGAGTTCACCACATCAGGGCTTATCCTGATCCATGATGGGCTGCACATATGTCCACTGACCTTGAATGTTCTTACATTTTAAATAATGGAACTGATTTGATTGTCTCCCTTTCTTCTGCTAGTATTGCCCTAGTAGAAAACTGGTGCAGGCATCCTTGAATTATACGTGCACTACAGGAAAATGGAGTCTGATCTGTGGTCTTCTGTTCCTTGAGATAATAGGGTCTGACTGTGGATTGGAAGTGATGTGATTGGGCCACCCAATGCCTGTATTATATAGAATCAACCTTTCAGTCAACTAAAAAGGAAACCTTTCATGTGGAAGGGGATTAGTTATAGAGTAATAGGGATGGTAATTACATACCAGTTTCACTGAGATAAATGACAAGTGATAACGCATAGTATGAAATTGTGATTGGGATGTGTGCTGAGTATTTTAAAGACAAATTTAGTTCACCCCTGAATAGTGTTTGTAGTTTCTAGAATTAATGTCCTTGGGATTTTATTGGGAGAATCCTTACAGATTTTGCTCTGAACATACTTTAAATGTACATTTGACAAATATTTTTGACTCCCATTGCTCCAGATGTTATGCCTGTGCTAAAGGAGCACTTATAAGTCTTGTTCATATTAGAGAAAAATAGACATTCCCTGTGGCTATGTTGATTTATTAGTAAAATGGGCTGAACAGCTAAGCTTCCTATCTGATATGCTAATCAATAACTGCACATTTCCCCAATCTAAACAGTACGTTAACAGGCAAAACCTACATGCCTGACGAACCACACAGAACCTTGATAAAATAAGGAAGAGGTGGGCTATATGTATAATAGTTAGATTGATGGTACTTCAAAATTAGCTGAAGTATAAAATATACACCATAGAGAAGGGAAATCTCCCATGGAGATAACACTTCCCTAGTCAGAAGAACGGTTTGAGACATGTTTGCAACCATTTGAAGATAATTATAGGGCTGCCACATTTTGCCATTTGTCTTGCAGGGCAAAATAATTGACAATGAAACTTCCATGAGGCCACCTTTTGTATGTAACTTTCTGTCTTAAAGAGACCACTCCAGAGTATGTCCAAACGTGTCAAGTAGAATTCAGCTCCCTCTTTGTTAGAAGACAATTTCCATTAAGCAGCCTCTTTTTGTCTGTTCCCTAAGTGGTTGCTTAAGAGAGGTTTCGCTGTACTTTGCCGTGAGGCTGAGTTGTGATATTCTAACATTTGCATCTACATGTTGTGATGCTGCATCAGTGCATAATAGTGTTGCACCCACTAGTGGTGACACAGTGTCAGTATGTGATAATGTTCCACTGACATCCAGATACTGATGCAACATCGTTGTGTCATATTGCTGTGAAACTTGAACTCAATCCAAGACACTCTAAGTGGTCTAGAGCTTCCAGGACAGTGTATTTTCCATTGTGAAAAAACAGGATTGCCTGTAAACTTGGAATTAATTCAACTGGTACAGATGAATACTACTAATTGGCTTACTGTAGGAGACCACTCCCATCAAGTAGATAGAATTAAGAGTAAGTAAAGGGACTGAGAGTCAGAAGTCCTCACAACAGCCCCTATCGCATGGTTAGGATAGATTAAATTTTTGTTGGTAAATGTCAATAAATGCTGATTTCACCATAGACACAAAATGATAAATATTTCCATTGAATATAATAGAAATGTACAGATAGGAAAAATGCTGCTTGAGAAAGTTAGAGTCAAACTCCAGTTATTTAGACTTTTGAATTAGGCTTGTTACAAATGGACTAGCAAATGAATAATAAAAATAGCTATGATTTGTTGATTTAAGAATATTAACGTTGTATATTTTGATGTGTGATGTTGACAGTTTGTTTTAATGCTTTATAAAGCTTTAACTTTTTGAATCTCAGCATTTGCCATCATTAAATAATTGTCTGATTCCCCCCATAATTTCCCAGAATTGTGAAAATGTAAAATAGATAAAAATAAAAAAAAATTAAAAGTAAACATAGGTATCATGTGTATGCAGCATAATTGTAGTCGTGTCGGTCCCAGGATATTAGAGGACAAGGTAGATAAGGTAATATCTTTTATTGGACCAACTTGTGTTGGTGAGAGAGACAAGCTACACAGAGCAATTCTTCTTCTGAAGAGCTCTGTGTGTTTGACCCAACTCTACATTTTTTCAGTGCATAATATATTTTGGCCAAAAAATTTCACTCTGCTCTAGTGATAGCTTCTCTCATGCAACGTGGAACCAAAAATTTCTGCAGAGTTCAGTATCATGGAGAATTGAATAATAATGCATAGCAGAGTTTAGGAGGGGAAGCAAGTATAGTGGCCAAGACAGAGAGTTGCTTTCATATGATGTTTGAAGAGAGATGCAGTGTTGTTGATATAGAGAGATGCAAGAAATCTGCTCCAGATGGTAGGAGCTGCAGAGGAGGAGGCTGTTGCACCAATAATGCTGAACTTGTGTGAAGGGAAAGAGGAGACAGATGCTAGATGAGCAGAGAGAACGGGAAGGGGATGATTAACAATCATTTAATAGTACAGTATATCAAGCTGCATGCCTAAGCAGTTGAGTCACAGAGAACATAAATGAAAGTGGGGGCTAGAGGAGGAGGATGGAAAATTCAGTTGTGTTCTTTGGAAGTGTTTCTGAGATAACCTTTCTTGTTTAAGAGAAACCATACTTCATAAACCCATCCTCCATGGAATATCTTCTTATCTATATTTATTATAACAACACTTTTCTGTTGAGATAACGGCTTTTCTCTAATTATTTTAGAGAGTTTTATGAACACTTATGAAGCTTCACCATACATCTAAAGGCATGTGTTATTGTTCCCATTTTATGGATGGGGAAGCTGAAGCCAGGTGCTGTCAAGTCTTAATCAAAGTCTGGCAAGAAATAAGAGTCAGTTCTGGGAAGAATACTCAGGAGGGAGTAAAAAAAACTTGTAAATGTTCTTTGGACAAATACTTTTAATATGTTCAAAAGGTCTGCAAGGACAAATTATGGTACACATGTTCCCCAGAGAGACAGAAAATAGTGTTATCATGTATTTGGAACATAGTCTTCATCATGCTGCTGCATCTTGTATCTCTCTTAGAAGCTGTGCATTTCTTCATCGTTTGGCCAATAATAAAAAGGCAGCATGAATCACGAATTCCACACTTCATGCACTGTTAGCATTTTCAAATCTATCGATGTGTCACATTCTGTTCTCTTTGCTGCAGCTGTTCTGCCTCCTCCTGTTCATGCTGACCACACAACTGTCTCTTCTCCTGGGAGCAGAGGTGCAGCAGGATTTCTTTTTCTTTTTCAGTGGTTGGCACGGGAGCGCAGTGGCAACTAACAGTGCTTAAATCTCTGATATTAACATTTGACAGGGCTGACAATACCCACCCACTGAGAACCCCCTCTGGTGTCCGGCCCCTCCACGCCCTCAGGAATGAAAATACTGTCTGAGCTAGTCAGCTGCTGCAGTCATGCTGTCACCTCATGAATGTTCATGACCTTGTACAGGACTGTTAGTTGTCTGTAAATTTCACAGCTATATATTCTGGTGTTCTTGTGTGTTCCTACCAGAAATACAATGCCTGGTGACACTTGTTTTGAGGGATGAAAAGTGGCAGCGTGCTACCTTCTTCTAGTGTATTTATGTTCTGTACACATATTAAAGCAAATGCTGAATACTCTTAACTCCCATTAACCTCAGTGGGTGTAGACGGTCTTCCACACTTTTCAGTATTAGTCCTTTAGTGTTGGGACAGGAAGAGGTCAGGAAGCTGGGGGATCAACATGGTATGCCATGTGATTGAGTGTGGGGCAATGTAACACTGCCAAAGGTTCATCAGGAGATAAAGCCGAATTTTTGATTTTTTCATTATACCATATAACCATGTGGCTCTGTAATAGTGAAACGATTGTCATTTTGTATGAAAGAGCCTGAGTTTCCCTCATGGAGCTTGAAACCATGTGTACCTCACTAGATCAACTCCTCTCTAAAGTAGTTCCCATTTTGGTTTGTTTTACCAGCTAACAGTGGACAGACTTTTCTTTCTGTGGCACTAGTGTCAAGGACTCATCCCCCTTCCCTGCTGTGTGATCTGCTTAATCTCCCTGGTCCCAAAACAGTTCCTGAATTGATAGTGAGCTTGAGTCTTCTACAAGGCAGCATGTATTAGTCTAGCTCCAAACGGTTGAATGGGCTCCTAAGCCCCAACATATCTCTCTCTCTCTCTCTCTCTCTTTTTTTCCTTTTTCTTTTTCTTAATGTTTTTGCAACCTCCATTATCTTTTCCCCATCCTTTCCATGTTCTTGCTGTCTTTGTACTACGGTACCTGTTTCCTTTCCGCCCCTCCTATCCTGTTTGTCTTGATTTCCCCTTTTTAAAAACCTCTCAGATTCTGGAGCTGGTTAAGCCATTTTCTTTCATGTTTACGATATTTTAAAAATTGAAATGATTATTTTTAGAAAAGTGTAGCTAAGCAATTCTATCTTGGGTTCCTGCTCAGAACTAACGTTCAGGGCCATGGTACAAGTGGTGACTCAATTATGATTTCACAAAAGCGGTCTCTACACCAGGGGCAATCTGGTGACTAACTCAGAGAATTGTTAGTCAGGAGACCTGGCATCTATTTCTATGACCTTATGCAGGCCTGAATCTCTCTGAAGCCTGGTTTTCCACTGACTTGTACACTGCATAGCCTATTTATATTTGTGCAAAATGGACATAAATATATTACTATATTTTATAGCATTTTACACCTACCCTGATGTCAGCTTATACAAGGTGCAAAGCAGTGCAGAATGAGCTGCATCTGTGCCTCAGTTTCCCCAGCTGTAATCCTTGTATAAATGCTGAGTATTGTTCTGATTCTATTTAAAGAGAGCTGAATATTTATAATGCATTTCTTCAGACCCATTCCTAGAGTAACTGAGCACCACTCTAGTAGCAGGAGCATAATAAAAATAATTGTTTGTTTCCTTTTTCTTAAATGTAATTAGTATTTACATAACACTGCCCATTCAGAACATGAGATAATCCTCACTTCACCCCTTTGTTGTCAGTAGATGGGGAAATATTTTTATTCTCATATGACAGATGAGGAAATTGAGAGAGAAGTTACATGGCTTGTCCCGAATGGAACACGGTGCATCTATAGAACATCTGCTTGGACCAGAATTCAGGGAGGCCTGACTTCCATCAGTATGCTAAATCCTCCAGCCCAGATTGCCTCTCTGGACATTTAAATGGAATTCAAATTTTAATTAAAATGGAAGTTCAGTTTTCCCATTCTTTTACAAAATACACTAAATCGACATGAGGAGTTATTGTGATGTGGGCTGGCTAGAGAAATGCCTGCCAGGTAGCATTGGGGAGTTCTGGAGTGTTTGTCTTGCCAAAAGTAAAAGATTTGCTAGTTGCACAAAGGGCTATGCTTCCCATGTAACTATGACTACCAGCATCAGAACTGGATCTTTGGGAATAGAACAAACATTTTACATGTCAATTTAAGACATTACATGCCTTGGTGTTTGTTTATTTATTTAATGCTAATGCATGGTAGGTTCATTTAAATCAACTACATCTGTGGAACTAAAGCTTTTCACATTACATCAGTTGGATTTTACTTAGCTGTTTTAAGTCCAGGTCCTTTTGGTACTCACGGTTTCTGCGTTACATAGGAGAGGCATGAACAAATGACTACACCTTTGATCGATGGTTAGCTTTTTGCCACCCTGACTCCTACTGCATAGCATCTTCTCTCTCAGTGGTCCCATTGAACACAATGGACCAGAACCTCAGCTGGTATAAATTAGCCTGGTTTCACTGAAGTCAATGAATCTATGCTGATTTACACCATCTGAGGATTTGGCCAAATTATGATATTCATCACTAAGGCACTACTCAGTGAGAGAGAAGGTGACAAAATATGGCCTAGATTAATGTGCATAGATTCTAGATTGTAAAGACCGCCACTGTGTTTCAGTTGCAAAGAAGGGTTTGGGGGGTATCTCCTTGATCCTGCATGCTGAACAATATGGGAAAGGGCACAAGTTTTCCCTTTATTCTTATTGAAAATTATATTTTATTTCTTTCCTCATCAATCTATGGGAACCATGGTTCTGGAACTGAATGCCAATCAGAATGGCATCAAGTTCCACTAGGCAACCTATGATGCCATTAAATACAGTATAATGCCATATTAAAAATACATTGTGTTTATCTGTTGCCCTCTATCATAAGATGGCATATCATTGTACACACATTAATGAATTAATGTATCTTTATTGCACTCCGAGCATTTAGGAATAATTAATATTATTATTCTCATTTTACAGATATGGAAACCAAGGCATAGCAAGATTAAGTGACTTGTTCAAGGAAATAGGTGGGAGAGAGGTGAATAGAATCCAGGTTTCTTAATGCCCTTCTCTGAATCTTAATCACAAGCCCATATTTCCTCCTCCCTAAGGAAACGCAATAAATGAGTTAAATACAATATGGTTCTCTAACAGTCCAAAGGGGATTACTGACTCAAGGAAGAACCCATTGATATCACAATTACTCCTAGCAGCCAGGGTAAGAGTTCATTTCTGGAAAAGGACAGATCTCCCAATACTAATGGCCTGGTGAAATAAAGTATAGGAAATCCTTTCAGTGGCAAAAATGATAGCCTTTTATCAGGATCAGTAAATTTTGTAGTATGGTTACTGTTTCTGGAATTTGAACAAACAGTACACAGATGTAGGTAAACATAAATGTTTTTAACAATAACATATACAGGTTATGAATAAGATTTGTTAATATTTATATGGGAAGTTACCTATGCTAATCATAAAATAAAAAATTATGAAAAATGTTCCTTCAAACTCTCAGAGGTAATGGGAGGTACAGTGTGTTCAGCACCTGTGAGTATCTAGAAATGTATATACATGCTAAATATGGATTTAGGAATGTGACCAGGGTTCCAGGGGGGGCCACTCTGAGATTGCTCAATTAGGGAAAACTGCAAAGAATGGGGCAGACAATCCACAAAATTGGTAGTTATTCTAATTCCTGGATTCACGAAGCCAGTAACAAAGCAACTTCTGCAATACCTGACTGGTTACCCAGAAGCCAAAACACAGTTCCCTTAAAGCAATCCAGCTTTGGGCTCCCACCGAGACAGCCAAGTCAAATATGATGAGGATTACTAAAAATCTTGTTCATCATATAAAAAAGATCTACCAATCCCAAAGGATTGGACACATTACCCGCCAGGTTAATGTATATCTCAGATCTTACCCAAAATACACACTTACAGCTAATTCTTATTAACTAATTAATTACCTCTAATTCTCTGACAATACAGGTTTGCATTTCAAAGCTCTAGTCCATTTAACAGGGCTATGTTAGCTATTTATAAGGAATAGCCCTAATTACAATTTATATACTTCTCTAAAGGTTGAATTTTGGGTCATTTAGCCTGCAAGTTGCCTAACCCTTTCTGGCCCTGTGTCACAAGGAGCCTAACATTAGATACCTGGTCTTAAAAATCTTGGCCCTGTGAATTAAGATGGGAAATAATTCACATAGTTCACACGTTTGGTTAACATTTACAGAGTGAGGAAACAGACACAAAGAGCCATGCTTTAAGCAGCACCTAGAGATCTCCCTCATCAGGAAGTCCCAACATTTATTAAGCTTCCCACTGCAACACATTCTAGTTCTCTTTGGTAACTTTGGAGGATCAGGAACTCTCTAGTCTCTCCACAACATTTACTTGCTGTAGCCTATTTTTTTAAAAAAAGATAATTGGAATAGTGGGAGGGTATAAAGCAGGGATCGGCAACCTTTGGCGCGCGGCCTGGCGAGCTGGGCTGGTTTGTTTACCTGCCGCGTCACAGGTTCGGCCGATCGTGGCTCCCACTAGCCGCGGTTCGTCGCTCCAGGCCAAAGGGGGCTGTGGGAAGTGGCGGCCACCACATCTCTCGGCCTGCGCTGCTTCCCGCAGCCCCCATTGGCCTGGAACAGCGAACCGTGGCCAGTGGGAGCCACGATTGGCCGATCCTGCAGACGCAGCAGGTAAACAAACCAGCCGAGCCTGCCAGGGGGGCTTACCGTGGCGGGCTGTGTGCCAAAGGTTGCCAATCCCTGGTATAAAGTGTCCAAATCTGTCAGCTATGCATGGTTCCCTCAGATGTACCGCAACACTTTGGGCTTGTATAATATTTATATAGCAGTGACTTTGTTTCATAGTTTTAAAGCACTCTGGATTACTTATTTATCTCGCCAGGAGATCCTTCAATTCATTAATAAGAGAATTATCTTTTTTTTTTTTGGCTAACAGGCCAATTCATTATATTGATGCTCACAGACTATGTTTGTGCAGCACTCTTCTGTTTCTTTCTCTTGTACATGTAGTGATCTATGATTTGGATAATTGCTGGTTGTTTATCTTTTCTTGAACATTTGGATAGCACATATTGTTTGTTTTTTCCCTTTTTCTTCACTCCCTTTGGATAGACTAATGCAGCCTGCCAGCAGCTGAGAGAACAGTATTTGTTATTCAGTGATACTACTGGGTTACCTGCCACTGCATTTAAATGAGGCTCACAGTGTAAGGCTGATTACCTCCCAGCCCACTTCTCTCTGGTTCTGTGAGGATTCATGGGACTTGAACCTGGGACAGCAGGCTACATTTTTATGTTGCTACCAAGCAGCCAGGGCAGAGCCACCTCTGGTCAACACATCATACAGCCAAGGAGACCAGTCATTTCAGGAAGTGCTGTCCATGTTAGAGAAGACTGGCAGCTCCCCACATGACCTCTGATGGGTCCAGACCTACTATTTATGCCTGGAGGGAGTACCAGGAAGTTGTCTATGCAACAAGGAAGATCACTGACCTGCTCCTGAAACAAACCCTGCCTTCTTCCTCCCTCCTTGCCCTGCCCTTTGGTTCCTAACTATTGACTCTGGTTTGATGAGGGGTGGGTGTAAGAGGGGGCAAGGAGGGACATGGACCCCCCCCAATATTTGGTGGGGGAGGCCGAACTCCTTCAGCCTGGGGCTTCGATGAGGGGTGCAGAACTCCTCCTGCTTCTGGGCTGCGATGGGGAGAGAAAACTTCTCCAGCCCCGAGGCTGTGGTAGGGAGAGCGTTCTGTGCCCCTTGCCAGGGCCTGGGGGCTGGAGGAATTTGGTCTCCCCTGCCCCGCCATAATAGTACTGTGTCCCCCACTGGTGCCCACCCAAGAGCAGTAAAATTTAAAATCCTGCGCCTGTCCCTGAGTTTGATCTTTGACTATGGCTCAACCCTAGTCTCTTGTCCCCAGCTATTGACCTTGGCATGATACTTGGTTTCCAGATTTCAGCTGCAAACTTTGGTTAAACTGAGGGTTGCCAACTTTCGAATAGCACAAAACCTAACACACTTGCCCCGCCCCTTCTCCGAGGCCCTGTGCCTGCTCTCTCCCTCCCTCTCACTCACTTTCAACGGGCTGGGGCAGAGGGTTGGGGTGTGGGAGGGAGTGCGGACTCTGGGTGGGAGTGCAGGCTCTGGAGTGGGGCCGGAGATGAGGAGTTTGGGGTGTGGGAAGGGGCTCAGGGCTGGGGCAGGGGATTGGGGTGTGGGAGGAGGTGAGGGGGTGGGCTCTGGGAGGGAGTTAGAATGCAGGAGGGGGCTTAGGGCTGGGGTAGGGAGTTGGGGTGTGGAAGGAGGTTTGGGGTGTGGGCTCCGGCCGGGTGGCGCTTACCTCAAGTGGCTCCCGGAAGCGGCCGGCATTTCTGACTCCTAGGCAGAGGGGCCAGGGGGCTCTGTGTGCTGCCCGCACCCACAGGTGTCACTCCCTGCAGCTCCCATTGGCCGCGGTTCCTGGCCAATGGGAGCTGCGGAGCCAGTGCTCGGGGCGGGGGCAGCATGCAGAGGCCCCCCACCCCGGTACGTAGGAGCTGGACTTGCCGAGCGTTTCTGGGAGCCAGATGGAGTCAGGGAAGGCATGGGTCCTGCCTCAGCCCCGCTGTGCCACCGACTGAATTTTTTGTGGCCCAATCAGCATTGCTGACCGGAGCTGCCAGGGTCCCTTTTTGACCGGGCGTTCTGGGCAAAAGCTGGACGCCTGGCAACCCTAGCTCAACCCCTCAGGCCCAACAGCTCACAATTCGGTTCCTGTTGGGTTCCTCCACAAAGAGACAGAGACCTGTGATCCAAATGTTCATGTTAGAAAAGGAGATTATTAAACTGCCCAGCACCTGTGTCACTGACAAATAGATGGCCAGGTCATGATTTACCAAACACCACAGTGTGACTCAGAGGCAGGACCCAGGAGTCCTACTTCCTCCCTTATCCACAGATTAATTTGCATTCTTCATATAATGTAATTATCCATGGGAAGCGTTGAGATTGTAAATCTGCTCTGGGGTCTGTCAGTAATGGCTCAAGGGAAGCATTTCAACAAGAATCTAAAAGAGGCTCAGCTTGAGTGAGCACCCATTTTTTAAACAGATCAAAAATGACAAATGACAGAAAAGAAAACAGAGAATTCATTGCCATGTGGTTCTAGCTCCACCCTGCAATCTGGCGGTGATGATAATGTTACTGTTATTGTTATGGGAAACCTAAGGCAATCACCTGAAAGTGGTGATATTCTAGGTCATTTTGATTGCTGAGGAAGGAAGTTCCATAGCTGTACAACACTCAGCAAGAAAGCTCTGAATCTAGCTCTCACAACTTTGTTATCATACACAGCTCTTCAGGAGCACAGAGATATGGAAGTTTCTGTGTCACAGAAAGAGGCAGTTCCTTAGAGAATTTGAGAGTGTTGAAGTTTAGCACCTTGCTCTTGAACTGGATCTGATGATCCTAGTGGAGTTATTTAGCAGTGTACAATGCTACATTCTGGACTTTCACTGGCACTTGTGTGTTGAATTCCAGGTATGAAACATGCAGTAATAAAGTCTGGATGTCCTGGACCACTGTAATCTGGCTTGTCCGTTACTAATGGTGGCAGCCTTTTATCCAGTTTAAGTTCAGGGAAGTGTTTCTAATGGTTATGACTATTTGGGTCTAGTCTTGGTCCTGAAGCACCTGGAGAAAATGCATTGCTTTGATGATATGCAGGCAGATTCTCTTGATGAAGGGCTCTGCTGTGGCACCATCTTTTTCTTCAAAGTCCTATATGAATTCAGTTCCTTTCTTTCAAAACCTCCAGGGTATGAATTCCCTTAGCATTTGGATATCAGGATGATAGATGCCTTAGAAATACCTAAAACAGAAAATTAGATGATAGTTGCTGAGGTATTCATAATCCCTCATGGTCCTCTATACATCAGACTAATTCAGGGTTCTATTTAGAGGGGCTATGATCCAAACTAATTTCTCTCCACACCAGAGTATGTATTATGGGAAGCAGAGCTGTCTAGCAGTTAGGGTTGGCAACTGGAAGTCAGGACTCGTGGGTTCTGTACCAGCTTTGCCACCAGCTCACTGTGTGATCTTTGACATTCCCCTTAACCTCTTTGAGTGTCATCCGAAAATGGGTATAATATCTCACCAAGGTGTTAGAAGACGTAATGGATGTTTGTAAAATAATCTGAGATCCTATATGCTGTAGTTTTATTGTTTATCTAAAGTAACTGTTGGTCTGTAAAATGTGCAGATTATTTCCTACAGGAGTTCAGCTGGGAATCAGATGGGCACATCTACTTACCAAAGATAACTCCTAAAAACAACAAGTTCACTTAACTCACCTTGATTGTAACAGTCTGGCCATATATTATCTTATGATGAATATCGTACAGCTAGTATCTATTTGTGGAGCCCTCACTCATTTTCAAATTCTTTGGCAAACAAATTAGTTATTAGTGACATTGACCCATTGGATGAAGAGTGGCAATTTGTTATCTGAAGTAACAGGGCAGCATATGTTTCACTGA
This sequence comes from Macrochelys suwanniensis, assembly GCA_033296515.1. NCBI lineage: Eukaryota > Metazoa > Chordata > Testudines > Chelydridae > Macrochelys > Macrochelys suwanniensis. The sequence goes on from CM065779.1 coordinate 116,524,968, forward strand.
AGTATGACTGGCAGTCTAGAGACTTGCAAAATATGTTTTTACATTTGGGGAATATAAACATCAACCTCCTACATCTCAGGAGGTGTTAAAACCACGTCTTATGAGTCAAGCTGCAGTCAAATTAACTTCGTCAAGTAAGAGCAAGCAGCATATTCAAAGTACCGTCAACTCTGTCTCTCCTCCTATTTGCCTTTTTTCATTACAGAAAATGTGTCGTGATTTCTGTGAAGATTTCTCGAACCTCACTGACTGGGGAGGTGCACTAAGCCACTAAAGTCTCTCTTGCTCAAGTATCTTCAAAAGTTAACCCACAAGTCTTAGTTTATATTTCTGCCTCTGCTCTCATAACTTGCAAAAAGTTATTGATTTATTTACCTAAACTCTGATGCTGAGGGGACTCATGGGACCTTTCTTTATTCTGAAGGGAAATCAGTGCAAGATTGTTAATTTTTTTTGGATGATGACTTGCCTGCCAGACCAAGAACCCAAAGTTGCGAGTTCTGCAGATCCTCCATGCGACAGTTTAGTTTACATAAGAACAAAAGAATGGTGTGATGGGATGTTCACCCCCACACTAGCCTGGAAAGGGATAATGAGACTGAGAAGGGACTAATTAACTGGATAATCCATCTCTTAGGGGAATTAAGTGGCCTATGCAATCCCTGATGGAACCCAGGTGAGATGTAATAGGCAGGCTATTATAAAGCCAGGAAGCTGGCAGCAGAAAAGGGCTGGGAGGTGGAGATAGAAGAGTCTCTGATTCCAAATGAAGTCACTCTGTAAACTAAAGAAGAGTCTATTGGAGAGGGAGAATGGATACAAAGTAGGGCTGAAAAGAGTAGAATCAGAATCAGATGGAGAAGGAAGAAACAGGGGAACTGCAGACACAGCCTCAATCTATAAAAATATAAATACTGAAGAAGTAACAGGCAATCATATACTAGTAATGAAAAAAGTTTATTGCATTTATGGTAGAAGTGATAAATTGTACATCACAAACTGGGAAAAAACCAGAAAAAGAAAATTATAGCAAGGGCAGTGGAAAAATATTTGTATATTAACAACTTGTCAGTGGACCATATTCATGCAATTTTGAATGAAGTTAATGATTAAATATGACTAGAATGGGGAATCTCAATATTATGTCAGAATGCACAAAGTCTGATAGCACATGTTCAGGAACTAAAAGAAAGTATCCTGGAAATGAAAGCTAAATCAGTTGTTATATGTATCCAAGAAACATGATTGGTTGAAAAGCTTGTATTTAAAATTCCTATCGGCAAGACCGAAAACTAGGAAGAGAAGGAGGCATTTTCACTTTCATAAGGGAAAGATTAAACTACATAGCAGTAGAGAACAGAAAAGTAAGCCTAGAATATAATGCTGTTGAGATCCCAATGCTGAAGAGTACTATTTCTTTAAGGATTTATACTATCTATAAACCATGTGGGAAATTAGAACGTTCAGAGCTACAAGCAATAGTGAAGAATGCTTAAAGACCAGATATTATATGTGGTGATCTAATAGTCATAATAAATTGTGGGGAAGTAAGACAACTGGTAAAAATTATGCATGCTTAGACAAGTTCATTGATGAAAACAATCCAGTGGTTTTAAACAATGGCACCCCAACCCAACTAGATTTAATACAGCAGATGATAGTTTTTTCTGCTTTGACCTGTGAATTGTAACAGCAGATATTGCAAGTAAATGCAACTGGGAAATACATAAGGAAGAAAGAATGGGAAGTGACCATTTCCCTATACGTATTACTTTTCAAGGACAAGATAAGGTGGAAGGCAATGGAAAATTACCCACCTGGAATTTTAAGAAAACTAACTGGGAGCTATTTACAACAGGGGTGGGCAAACTACGGCCCGCAGGCTGGATCCGGCCCGTCAGCGCTTTGGATCTGTCCTGTGGGATTGCCACCCTCGTGGCGCCGTGGGCCCTGAGCCGCTCCCGGAAGCAGCTGGCACCACGTCACTTAAACCGCTAAGTATTGAGGAATTGTAGCTGATGGTGGCAAGAGAACCCGGGGAACTACAGACTGGTCAGCCTCACTTCAGTCCCTGGCAAAATCATGGAGCAGGTCCTCAACAAATCCATTTTGAAGCACTTGGAGGAAAGGAAGGTGATCAGGAGCAGTCAACATGGATTCACCAAGGGCAAGTCATGCCTGACCAACCTGATTGCCTTCTATGATGAGATAAGTCGCTCTGTGGATATGGGGAAAGTGGTGGATGTGATATACCTTGACTTTAGCAAAGCTTTTGATAAGGTATTCCACAGTATTCTTGCCAGCAAGTTAAAGAAGTATGGATTGGACCCTGAGGGAATTGCAAGGTTATTACATGGGGGGGTCGCAATGTGTCAGCCTCCACCCCAAACCCCGCTTTGCATCCAGCATTTATAATAGTGTTAAATATATTTAAAAGTGTTTTTAATTTATAAGGGGAGGGTCGCACTCAGAGGCTTGCTACGTGAAAGGGGTCACCAGTACAAAAGTTTGAGAACTACTGAAATAGAGCATTCCACTTTCTGAAATAATTAACAGCTTCAGTGCTGGAGCATGTCCACCTATCAGTATTCTGGACTAATTGATTGATATCACACTGCCATGCAAATTAAATGTGCTTAAAATATCATTTAGCAGCAGTTGCCTCCATTACAAATGATTTGAAAGATCACTTTATAGCTTGACTTAAGGAAATAATTCCACTTATGCTTTGGTGGTCCTCAATCAGAACTGCTGAATTTAGTTTCCTTACTTAATCCTTTGGATTTTTAGTACTACTTGCTGAAAAAGTAGTAGAGGAATGGGAAGGAAGGTTACTTGCCTTGGAAGTGAGTCTTTTCCTTTTCTGATAACGCTTCTTCAGTTCAGAATTCTTCTTCTCATGGAAGTTATATTTATAATAGAATACAAAGAAATTCAGAAAACCCCATTCATCTTCTATCTCTTTTTACTTCCAGTGAAAATGGAAAACAAAACACACTAGAAAGAGTGACCTTTTTATGTTTTTTTTCCAGATATTGGAAAAATAAAGTGAATCGATACAGACTTGGCCAATGCACTTTGGACAGAATTGATTAATTGAACCATGTCCGTTACATACTGGGGAAACTGCTGTACTCTTTCAGGTGATATCCTAAGCAGAAGTCCCATGCTTTGTGAACAGGTCTCATGTTTTGTGTATGATTAAGGCTCAGATTTTGTCACAGATCTCTTTAATAAAAATCACAGACAGATCATGGGCAATAAACAAAAATTCACAGAAACCTGTGACCTGCCTAAGATTTTTACTAAAAATATCCCAGACAAAATGGGGAGGGAGAAGGGTCCACCACCCACAGCAGTTGGGGGCTCTGGGGTTCCCCACCCCCCTTAGCTGGGCTGCTGCAGAGGGGCCCCCACTGCCTGCTATGGCTGAGCGGCTGTGGGGGGGCCCCTGCTGAGCAGCTGGGTGGCTGTGAGGAGTCCCCTGCTGTGGCTGAGTGGCTGTGGAGTCCATTTGCCACGCTGGGCAGCTGCGGGGGTCCTCTCGCCACTGGTTGCTGCTGGGAAGCTGCCGGGGGCCCGCCACCCGTGGGGAGTGGGAGCTCTGGGGTCCCCTTGCTGCCTGCGGTGGCTGGAGCTGTGTGGGGATTCCCTGCCACCCTCGGTGTGGGAGCTGCGGGGTGGCCCCCACGCTCAGAGGCTGGGAGCTGCAGGCTCCCATCAGCGGGGGCTTGGAGCTGTGGGGTCCCCCTGCTGCCCAGGGGCTAGGAGCTGGTGGCTGAGAGCTGTGTGGCCTGCCAGCTGACAGTTCCAGCCCTGGGGCAGAAAATGTCATAGAGGTCTCTGGAAGTCACGGATTCCAGATTTTAGCAGAGGGGCATTTAGCAAAGTGTTGTGCTGAACATAAATTAGTTTTACCTATGCCAGGCTTGCTCTATTCACACTTCATCAGCCACCCAAAGCCTACAGCCTTTTATCTGCCACAAGAAGTGTAGCATTTTAAACAGTTTCTTTATTATACAATGTACTGTGAATATCTTTATCTGATTACATAATTGTGGTACATAGTATAACCAGAGATGTACAATATGCAATAAAAGTATGATAAATGTCACCAGAGCTCGTCCTTGATTAAGAATTTATTTCATTCTGCTCTTAACAAGGACTGACTGGATCATGGGCCATTTCATTTAGGAGGCTGTATGTGAGAATTGTTGATTTTTAATTCTCCTCCATTGATTTTCAGCATGTAGAGAGCACTTGTTCCCTAATGGCTCTCTATGTTAGTATTTGCTAGCAAATTGAAGTCAAAGATAAATGGCTTTCAGGATAATACCTCTCAAAGATCTCTCACTTGAGGGCTGGTGGTTGTTAGCAAAGCTGAGGTGGGTTCAGAAAAAATCTGTGTCAAATATAAAGAGCATTTCCTGAGTCTTTAAATGTAGAGCAAAATGGTTTATTTCTTGGCCTGATGTTGTGACAACCTCCAGCTGATTGATAATTCATTACAAAGAATGGTCCAATTTGCCCACATTTCCCTATAAAAGTGAAATGCCCTACACTTTCCTTAATGGACGTTCAAATATTTTCCCCCCCTGCACTGTTTTTCCTCAGTGCACCATTGATTTTTAAGTAAAGAAGGAGAAAAATATGAGCTTCTTTTATTAACATTTATTATGAATGTCTTCACGTTTGTATTAGAGCACAGCAGCATTGTGTGTTTGCTAAGACTGAAAGTTTTCTCCTGTCTAATAGAAAACAACACTTTGAGATGGCTACAGATTTATTTTTGGAAATCTGTGCCAATTTGTGAATGAGGCTCACATGTAAATGCAACCCTTTGGTATGTTTGGATATTTCAGGTTTGGCTGCATGCAGTCGCTGGGACACACCACAGTACTACAGAATATTGTTAGCTTTTCTGCCCTTAACTGCTAATTAAGGGCCTAGTTTGGTACTCTTTATTTGCTTCTTACTGAGATTAGATTTTCCCATCTGGAAAGCACAGATGTGTATATAGGGCCTAATCCCCTGAGACTTCTGAGAATGGGAATTGAGAGCCCTCAGTTCTTTGGGGAATTGTTCCATAGATAATGGGCCTGATTTTTCAGAAGTGCTGAATATCAGTAGCTCCTGTGGGCTTCAGTGGGAACCGTGATTGCTCAGTACCTCAGAAAACTGGACTTGGCATGTCATGTATTTTTGTATGGAACGTGTGTGGATTGTAATATACACCTTCATATTCGTCCTATATAGGCTAATATGCGCCACAGAAATCTAATATGGGTAAAACATGCTACTTGCATAGTATTTACCTCTAAATCACTTAATTATTTTCCCCACATTGTGGGGAACTTCAACCAGTGGAACTTTGGGCTGAGGAATGACTGCTGAATAGGACCCTATTGTAAATCCTGCTATGCCTTGCACCTTGATCTCTTTATATGCAGTGTGATTTGTGTTTCTACAGATCGTATAATTGATGTACTGTTTTTTACAAAAGCCTTCAACAGCAGCAACTCAAGATTTCTCTGAAGAAATGGAAATTCAAATACTTCCACTTCTTCTTTAGTTCCCCCACTAAAAGAGGCAACATAACCTGTAGCAGAGTGCAAATTATTTTGCTCTTCATATCTTTCTTTGCCTGTAACACACCTCACCTGTTTCTTTGAAGGATTCTGTAAAAATGCCCCATTCTAGTTTTGTGGAAGAGATCAAATATTCTTGTTGAAACTTCTGACTGTTGACTTGTGGAAAAAATAAGGGGAGGTCTTCAAGTGATGGTCTTTACATGTATTCCACTTGGGTGTGCATGTAATCCACTCTCTGAGACCAGAAGATTTTTCAATAGCAGTGTTTACTGGTGCACCCATGTGCCCTTTGCCTCCTCATGCTCCAAAATGAAGGTGTAAGGGGCAGTGCAGACCAACTGCCTTTCTATTTCCTTTCTATCATCTGTGGTCTAAGACATAATTTCTCCAGTGTCCGCAGCTTTAGCTTGTGTTCTTTGTCCAGTGTAAATAGATCTGTTCTGCAAAAGGTTTATTTTAGTGTTCGGAGTAGTTTTAGAAAACCTTTAGCAATCTAGCAATATGCCTTGCCTGAATTTGTTAACAAGCTGCCTCAGAAGCACAGATTTCAGTTCAAAGCAGTCACCAAAGAAGGGAAATTGCTGGCCAGGTCTTCTCCCCAGGCTTCGGTAGATGCAGCAAAAACAGCATCCTGCTCTAAGAACCGGAGTATTTGTGGCACCTTAGAAACTAACAAATTTACTTGAGCATAAGCTTTCGTGGGCAACAGTCCACTTCATCGGATGCATAGAATGGAACATATAGTAAGAAGATATTTATACATAAGGAGAAACATGAAAAAGTGGAAGCACCCATACCAACTGTAAGAGGCTAATTAATTAAGAGGAACTATTATCAGCAGGGGAAAAAAAACTTTTGAAGTGATATTCAAGGTGGCCCATTTTGGACAGTTGAAACAAAGGTGTGAGGATACTTAACTAGGGAAAATAGATTCAATTAGTATAATGACCGAGCCACTCCCAGTCTCTGTTCAAACCTAAGTTAATGGTATCTAGTATACATATTAATTCAAGTTCAGCAGCTTCTCGTTGGAGTCTGTTTTTGAAGCTTTTCTGTTGCAAAATTGCCACCTTTAAGTCTGTCACTGAGTGATTAGAGAGGTTGAAGCGTTCTCCTACTGGTTTTTGAATGTTATCATTCCTGATGTCAGATTTGTGTCCGTTTATTCTTTTGCGTAGAGACTGTCTGGTTTGGCCAATGTACATGAAATGGGCTTTGTAACTCCAATCATCCAGATTCCCCCAAGAAAGTCCAGTAAACCACAGAGAATCTTCCTTTGAGGGACGTAATCTTTTCAGCAAGAAAACGGATGAATTGTTACAAACCCTCAAATACCCCAGCACCACAAAGAAAATATTTATTTGATCTTACCATAGACAATGGACCACTCCTCACCACTTCTAACTTTCTATGAGCCTCTAAGAAAATGTCAAAGAATGCAACGCAGAAAGTAGAATGTTCCCCCTTCCTTCTCCTCTCAGTCCCAGCCTCCTACCAAGCAGCTCTTTTGATAGGATCTTTGAGAGCTGCAAACCAGTCTTGCCACCAAGTCTGCACAGCTCAAATTTCCCCACCCTTTGTGGTGGTTGTCTAGCTTGCTTTTCCTTGGCATAGAGCCATATAACATCAGATGGTTTCTGGAAATCATCACTGCCAGGTACACAATAGAGTTCCCGTCCAAACATCCTTTCCCTATCCCTCTTCAGGGCCCTTTAAATCACTGCCTGAGCCACCTCCACCACCCAGGGGCTATGGCAGCTGGGCTCTAGCGGCAATTTAAAGGGCCCAGGGCTATGGCCGCTGCTGGGAGCCCCAGGCCCTTTAAATCGGCAGCCAGGGGAAGCTGGTCCAGTCCGGCACGACGCACCGGCTCTTGCTGGCTTACTTTCACCTCTGTCTACATATAATGTTGCTATTTACATTTTAGCATGATATTATTGACCAGCAAGTTACTAGTTTTCAAATGATACCTTATGATGCATAATATTTACCCATCTTGCAAACTACATGGAAATGAACATTTTGTAGGACAAGTAGTATAACTGAAGTCTTCCATCAGTATGTTTCATTTTTTAGTCATGAATTTCTGATGTGCTATGTGTGCCACAGAATTGTAAAATCTTTTGTTGTCTTTGTGTTTAGTGCTTTTGGGTCTTCCTGCACACCTCCCCACCCCCGCTCCATAACTACGCTTATTACATCAGATGGATTTTTATTTTGGTTCTTCACTGCAGCTTTCCTGGTGACCTCTGCTGAGATAAAAGGATTAAAACCACCGTGGGATTCCCTACAGTCACAGCTTGCTCAGCTGTGCAGTGATGGGCAATTCAGTGCTCTGAATGCAACTGAACTTTCCAGAAAAAAAGCCAGCGCTGACAAAGCTGTTTTCTGTGTCTCTCTATTGCTTGCAGCTCAAATATATGTACAAAAGGAGTGGTTACAGGAAGGAACATTAGTCAATAGTATCTTTTAAAAAGAGTAATCTTTTCTTGGCAATACTGTTGAAGCTAGTTTGGAAATTGCAGGAGGGGGTGGAGGCTCTCTGTGAATGGGGGAGCCCAGCAGGGGAGTGAGGGAAGACTTGGTGATGGAAGGGGAGGTAGCCGGCTCCAGGCTGGGAAGAAGCGTCCTGGGTTCCTACTTTTTCCCAGGCCCATTCCAGTCCCTCCAGGTCCCAATCACTACTCCCAGGCCCAATTCCAGGCCCCACAGCGACAGTTTGGCAGTTCAAGCCCTGCTGTGTCCTGTTCGTGCCTCTACCCCCTCCTCCTGGATGTGTGTGAGCTTACTCAGGGGCAGAGCCCCCACAGTATTTCCACTGGAGGGATGCTAGCCCCCGTTGCTGCCTAGCTGGTTCCACTGACCCTGAGAAATTCATTTCCCAGTTTGCTGTTCAGTCTGGGTGCCTTCAGAATAGCCTGACATCTTGGGCCTGATTCGCCCTGGCTTTGATCTTTGCAGAGTTGTTTAAACTCAGTCAGAACACAAGTAACATGGGTATAAAATACCATCAAATCGGAATAGTGGGGCCAGCCCATATGTCTCTTGGAACGAACAAAACAAAAAAAGTTGTCTTTTAAAGCAACGAATCCACTGAGATTGTTTCCTGTGAAACAAAAAGACTAGTACTAGGGGAATGGTCACAACATAAGACCTAAAAAGATAGCATAGAGAAGGTTTTACATGGGTGTTCTTTACAATGACGTGAACAGCAAGGGAGTGGAGGAGCATTTAAGAATAGTATAAAGCGGGAAACCAAATGTTTCTGGGGAATTAAATCCGCTAATTCTGCCTGTAAGGAAAATAGCTGTTTGTTTGTTAAATCATTTGAAATGTGGTTGTGAGGAAATGTGTGCGGTCTCCTTTCCAGGGTCTTACTGGTTCTGTGATTTATAAACGGAACTTCTTGGATAAACAAATACATTGGGCCAGATTCCCTGGGGTGCTCTGGCTGCTTTGTGTGGGTCCAGGATGCACGTAAACTGTCAAATAAGCCTGTTTTATAGCTGCGTTGTGTCTCTGTAGTAGCCCAAAGGAGCCAGAGTGTACTGGTGAATCTAGCCTATTTGTGCAGGCATTTACACCATGGCAAAAATAGAGTATCAGGCTCAAATTATTTAAAATGTTTGCATTACTGAAATGACCCTAGATGAACTAATTGTCTATTTCACAATACATATTGTTTTTTCAATTCTTTAAAAAAACTTCACTGTGAAATATGTCACAGCTCTTATACACATGGAGCTTACCTTGGGAAGTCACTTTATGCCTCAGTATTCTCATCTGGCTAATAAAACTTATCTTTGACACAAGGATATGGAGGGACTTAATTAAGGCACGCTGAGTTCCTCAGGTGGAAGGTGCTAGAAGTGCAAAGTATTATTTTAGTCAGTATCTACAGCAATACTTCAAAACAGCCAGGCAGATTCCGTGTGACGTTTCAATCCTAAATCTCTGTTTTCAGGCTTTTTGCCTCTCCAAGGCAGGCCTTTCTAGTTATTTTAGTGTGTTTAATTTTGTATTTCCATGCCTTTAATGTTTGTCTAAAACATCTAAAGAATCTGTTTTGCAAATCAATCAGTGTGAATGAGACCACTTATGCAGTCGGCCCAGTTATGAACTGTAGAAGTACAGGGCACTATGGCAAGGTAAAATGCTGTAAAGTAGGCTGTATAAATCCTTTACAAAAGGCTTTCTGAGCTCTGAAGTCACCAATTGCTTACTGTTCACAGCAACAGTGCAAGAATGTGTTTTGCTCCTTTCCTACGATTGGCCGCAGATTCTGTTTTAAAAATCTATTTCCCATTTCCTCTCCTTGGCATGCTGTCCCCTTTGTTAGCATCTGAGTTGGACATTTCCAAGATTGCAACACTTCCTGGCCTTAAAAAAAGTCTTCTTGTGTCACCCTCACTTTAGTGCCTAAGCCAGACAAGAATTGGTATCTTGTTAGACTGAGAGCACCAAGAATCCATGAGGGGACGGCATGAATACCATGCTGTTGTAAGCCAGATGACCCAAACTGGCTTGGTTTTGTTGCATTACGTATATTGATATTGGTTCTTTTGTCACTTGGCTGACTTGTCAATTAATCGCTTCCCTGTTTTCGAGCCCAAATGACATTTTGAAGACCAGTTGGACCTAGTTTGGTATTGGGGCTCTGTTGTGTTGGAGTGAAAGATGTGTGAAGCTCTGGTTTGGAATGCACTGAATGCTGCTTAGTTCTTGTGGCAGATGTCATTAATTATGGTTTTCCTCTGAGCAAAAGGTTTGCAAGTGCCTTTGTAGCTTGTTCACTGTTAAAGCAGAGCTGTGTTGTGGGAACACAGTGAAATGTTATCCTCTCAAAAGTTTTGTTTCCTTTTTCTATGCCTTCCATACTTGGCTATTTATTGTCTCGCTCCTCTTTTCTAATTAGAAATGGAATCTACTCCCTCCTCTTCCTCAGAAATCTCTTCAGGATGGTCATATGTGGCTGAACTAATTTATACTTTGTAAGAATTCAAAGCTCTTTACAGATCCGAATGAATTAACTCCCAGTTGGGCAGTGAGGTTTAAATGTTGTTATCCCTCCTTTATTTTGCTATCTGAGGTGTGATTGCAGCATGAGTAGAAATGCCCATAATATCTTTACCTGCCATAGCATGGTTAAAAATAGCAGTGTAGATTCATAGATTCTAGGGCTGGAAGGGACCTCGAGAGGTCATCGAGTCCAGCCCCCTGCCCTCATGGCAGGACCAAATACTGTCTAGACCATCCCTGATAGACATTTATCTAACCTACTCTTACATATCTCAGAGATGGAGATTCCACAACCTCCCTGGGCAGTTTATTCCAGTGTTTAACTACCCTGACAGTTAGGAACTTTTTCCTAATGTCCAACCTAAACCTCCCTTGCTGCAGTTTAAGCCCATTGCTTCTTGTTGTATCCTTAGAGGCTAAGATGAACAAGTTTTCTCCCTCCTCCTTATGACACCCTTTTAGCCCAGGGCTACACTAGGGGAGGGGGTCGATCTACGATACGCAACTTCAGTTACGTGAATAGCGTAGCTGAAGTCGGCGTATCGTAATCGACTTACCTGGCCATGAGGACAGCGGCGAGTCGATCGCTGCCGCTCCCCCGTCGACTCCGCTTCTGCCTTTCGATGAGGTGGATTGCCGGAGCCGACGGGGAGCGCGATCGGGGATCGATTAATCGCGTCTTAACGAGACGCGAAAAATCGATCCCCGATAGATCGATTGCTACCCGCCGATCCGGCGGGTAGTGAAGACCTGCCCTTAGATACCTGAAGACTGCTATCATGTCCCCTCTCAGTCTCCTCTTTTCCAAACTAAACAAACCCAATTCCTTCAGCCTTCCTTCATAAGTCATGTTCTCTAGACCCTTAATCATTCTTGTTGCTCTTCTCTGGACCCTCTCCAATTTCTCCACATCTTTCTTGAAATGCGGTGCCCAGAACTGGACACAATACTCCAGTTGAGGCCTAACCAGCGCAGAGTAGAGCGGAAGAATGACTTCTCGTGTCTTGCTCACCACACACCTGTTAATGCAGCCCAGAATCAAGTTTGCTTTTTTTGCAACAGCATCACACTGTTGACTCATATTTAGCTTGTGGTCCACTATAACCCCTAGATCCCTTTCTGCCGTACTCCTTCGTAGACAGTCTCCTCCCATTCTGTATGTGTGAAACTGAGTGTTCCTACCTAAGTGGAGCACTTTGCATTTGTCCTTATTAAACTTCATCCTGTTTACCTCTGACCATTTCTCCAATTTGTCCGGATCATTTTGAATTATGACCCTATCCTCCAAAGCAGTTGCAATCCCTCCCAGTTTGGTATCATCTGCAAACTTAATAAGCGTACTTTCTATGCCAATATCCAAGTCTTTGGTGAAGATATTGAACAGAGCCGGTCCCAAAACAGATCCTTGCGGAACCCCACTCGTTACACCTTTCCAGCAGGATTGGGAACCATTAATAACTACTCTCTGAGTACGGTTATCCAGCCAGTTGTGCACCCACCTTATAGTAGCGCCATCTAAGTTGTATTTCCCTAGTTTATTGATAAGAATATCATGCGAGACCGTATCAAATGCCTTACTAAAGTCTAGGTATACCACATCCACCGCTTCTCCCTTATCCACAAGACTCGTTATCCTATCAAAGAAAGCTATCAGACTGGTTTGACATGATTTGTTCTTTACAAATCCATGCTGGCTATTCCCTATCACCTTACCACCCTCCAAGTGTTTGCAGACGATTTCCTTAATTACTTGCTCCATTATTTTCCCTGGCACAGAAGTTAAACTAACTGGTCTGTAGTTTCCTGGGTTGTTTTTATTTCCCTTTTTATAGATGGGCACTATATTTGCCCTTTTCCAGTCTTCTGGAATCTCTCCTCTCTCCCATGATTTACCAATGGAGATGCGGTGGTCTGGGCTAAATAAGCTCACCAGGGACCCTGAGCCACGTGCTCGCATTGCTAGCCCATGCCACTGCACCTACACTGCTATTTTTGGCCACATCGTGTGGATACCGCTAGCCTAGGTCTGTCTGCCCAAGCTGACGTCACCCCTCGGATTGCACTGTAGGTATCCTCTAAGGATATGTCTACAGCACGCACCTTACAGTGGCACAGCTGTGCCACTATGTGCCACTACAGCTGTGCCGCTGTAAGGTACTGTTGCCTGATCTTTAGATTATGCCCTCACCTGCGCTTTTCGTCATTAAAACTTTTGTTGGCCAGGGTGTGGTTCTTTTCACACCCCTGACCGACAAAAGGTTTACGGACGAAAGTGCAGTGTGGACATAGCCTCAGGGTATCAGGAGGTGTTATTGCAGCTCCTGTAGGAATACTGGAATGAGCTTTTAGCTAGCTAGATAAAAGCTAGTTTGAGTAACAGGAGCAGCGTAGCTGCGGTGGCAGGAGCAGTAGCAAAGGCTAGCCCCCTGAGTACAACCCTGCCAAGGACATGGGGTACACACTCAAGCGGCTACCCTGTGCTGCTTCTCATGCTGCTGCAGCTACACTGCTGTTGTTGCTCGAGCAGTAGCTTAAGTATGCCTATGTGAGTTGCAGTTGGCATGCTGATTGCAGAGGAGACAGGCCCCAAGACCCAGAGAGATGGAGTGGTTTGCCCAGGATTGCACAGCAAGAGTGTGGAAGAGTCAGGAATAGATCCATTGCATTCTAACCAATAGCCTGTGTGCTTTCTCCCTTTATTTTGTTGAACACATGCTTTCACTATTGTCAATGATTGTACTTCTGGGTGCTTGACTCTGTGCACAGGATTTTAGGAATCCTGAGTTTAGGCTTAGGAAGGATTTTTTTTTTAACGTGCACTCTTTAAGAAGGAGTTAGATTTACAATATCTAAGTATAACAATCTGGAATGTGCCTATGGGCAATGTACATTCTGTACTGAATAGCACAACTGGGGACCCATTTCAGCTTTCCCAATAACGCACATGCTGATGGGCTTTGTTTTGTGTTGGCATTTTTATCAGCTTTGCTAAGAGTCATCATTGCTACCCAGATCAGTAAAGCTCATGTGGATGTAGTGATTACACAGTTCTCTTCTCCCAAGACCAATGCTCTAAAGGCAGCATTCATTTTTCCTTTGCTAAATAAATGTATGAATAGAGACTTCTCTGCCTGGAGCTCAGCAATATGTGGGCAGCTTTCTCATTCTAAAGTTCACAAGTAAAAAAGCATTTGAAAGGTCAGTTTGGTGGCCTAAAGGTAAGTGCTGTGCATTGTGGCATTAGTAGGTCTCCTTGTGAGGTGACAGGAGTTGAGGAAGCTAAAGAGGAAAGGTGCTCTGTTTTGGGTTATGGGCAAAGAGTACATATTACTGATCTCCTGTAGCTCACCTAGAAGCTGCATTAATGGAGTTCTGAGTAGGAGCTCAGTTCAGCTTTCCTGCTAAAATTTAGTTGTGGTCACATGGAACGTGTATTCAGGACCATGCTGGATCTGACCATTGGTCCCTCAGTCTCCAGCAGTGAGCAGTACAATATTTTAGAGGAAGGCAAACAAAGAAAAAAAAAAGTTAATTTGCAGTACAGTAGATGGAGGAAAAAGCTCTTTCATTAACCACAGAAGAAATTAGTATAAGCAGGAAATGTAATTATCCTCATAGCCTTAGTATGCATATCTTCAGATATTTTTACTGTTTAATTATTATTAAATGTTTTAAATTACTTTGTTACATTTATCGAAGGTTAAATTTCAATTACCTTGAACCCACATTTACATCCAACTAAAATTTCATCTAGTTTTACTTTTTTTAAGGACAAAAACAATGGGCCTGAGCCCCACGCATAAAATTGGATCAATCAGCAGGAAATCCATTTAAATCCTAGGACTTACACTAGTGTAAACCAGTGTAAATGAAAGGCAAATCAGACCCACTTGCCCTGGGGGCTAGGCCAGTTTCCAACATGAATTAGAGCATGCCTGGTTGGCAGCTGTGCCAGGATGTCCCTACTGCACATCTGTTCCCCAGAAACATCTTAATTTAGTTCCTGGAGCCACAGAAGGATCTGTTCTCCCTCCTACGCACCTCAGTAACATTAATACAATTTTTGTGAATGTGCATCCTGGGACATAGAAATCGTGCTTCTTACATCAGTTTGTGCACGTTGCATCTGGGGAGTCCTGAGAGGTCCGATCTGCTGGGTTTTTGGCTGCTTTCACTCAGCAGAGCAATAGATAGCAGGCAGAGGAAAGCCAGTACTATGATTTACTTCCTCTGTAAAAGCTCAAGCTCAGCCTAGATTAGAAAGTCCACTGCATGACTAGGCTTACATGCTGTGAACTGCCCAGATTCTCCCTGCCTAAATGGGTACAACATGACAGGGTATATAGGGGGAGCGAAAACTCGACGCTTGTCATTGGCAAGGGCAAATAGCAAATTAAAAAGCCAAGAAGTTCAAGAAAGTGAAATAACCAGGTGGACCAACCACAAAATCTAATGCAGTTTCTGTCTGTTGAGCATTGCAGCAGTATTGATATGTAGCTGCAGCATCTTAGCAAATTTCCTTTTCTATAGCAGCTTTTATGTTTTTCAGCTTTTCCTGAATGTCTCCACCTTTTGAGAATGTATCGTTCTGCTGTAGCTGTTGAAGAGGAGGCTTTGTGTTTAGTTCTTACTGCTGTGCTCTTCATTCATAGGGAGCAGTGGCTTGGAAGATGCCCCTCCTGTCATTCATAATAAGATTTCCTTTAATTTTGGCTCTTCAACTGAGAGAGAACCATTAGTTACTCAGCTGTGCAGAGGTGAATGTCATCTGAATAGCTGGCTGAGTCATTTCTGAGTTATTTAACATGTTGGGAGTAAGCCTAAAGGAGTCCATCAGCCAAATAGTATCTACATGGATCCTTACCAACAAAGACCAGTTCTAATTTCTATGGTATTTTAAATCCAAGTTAATAAAAGTACAGGGGGTGATACTCTAATCTTTGTGAAGCCTTGTTGTTATATCTGAATGCTAATGAGCCCAGTACATTCATTATTATACATTTTAAAGGAGAAGGGAATGGTAAATATTGAATAAACAGCTGGGGCAGCTTGTTGTTTTGCTAACATAAAATAAAAACATGAAAGATCAGTAGGTTGTCCTTGTAAGATCTGAAACAGTAAAAATGTGATCACAAACGCAGTAGCTGCATCATTTTGGAGAAATGTGAGTTTCCCGTCTGATTTTCTGTTGTTTAAGGACTGGTCATGTGGCTTCCCAGGTGTAGAAATTCACAAACTGGATTGCTAAAAAACAGCATTATTTTAAGATCTACACATCTCAATGATGGAGATATACAGAGTCACTTGCTTCACGTTATCTGACATTCTCACACTGCTGCCTTCGTTATCTTGGAAGCAACCCAGTGTTAAGTGCGTATCAAGGCCAAGTAAGAATAATGATATCCCTTCTAGTTCAAGGCATCTGCAGACAATACACATTTGGCACCCAGATCTGTGATTCCATTACAGCAAAGGCAAACAGCACCATCTCTGTGCTGTCCCAGTGTCTGGACAACATCAGCACTGGATGAAGAGCAGGCAGCCGCAGCTAAATCCCGTGAAGACAAGATTGATGCTGGTGGAGAAAGGGGAGGACTTGGAACTGCCTCCACTGCAGCATCACTTTCTGTTGAGGACATTTGCTTTCAGAGAGCCAGAACCTCAGCTGCTGCAGATTGATGAAGTTAATGGAACTACATACACTTACATCTGAGAATCTGGCCCCGATGGTCCACAGTCCTGGCATAATTCTGGGTTGCTCCACTATAACCGAATACCCAGCAGCAGGAGTGGTAAAAAATGCCAGGTTCTATCAGCCGCTGGCCAGAAGTACGGCATCCCATCTTGTACGATTCAGACTTGGCCAAAGGTGATTTCCGCAAACCAAACAAAATAGACAAGCACTGCATTCACTGTAATCATTTAAAGAGCAAGTGAAATTCTGTTTAGAAACAAATAATAAAACTTGTATGAGATTAATGGACAGATTGTGCTCCCAGTTGCCTCGGTATAAGCACTCTGATTTCACTGGCTTTATTCCAGCTTTACACTGGTGTGGCTGACAACAGAATCTGGCCCTAAGAATTTTCATGTCTGTCCCTGAAGTTGTAAATAAAGGACACATTGACTTTAGCAGGAGATTTGAGTGTGCAAGAATGCAAGAACAGGCCCAAATAAAGTTTAAAGTAAACTTGCAGGGTTTTTTAAGAGCCTATCCTCCCTTATGAAATCATTCTATAGAATTTAATATAAAATTATATCCCTGCTAAAGAATTTTATAGGCTGGTTCAAGAAAGTTATAGAAAAAAGATACTCTGTTAAATTCTGTAGGTCAGATTCTGCCTCCTTTACTCATACTAAATAGCACTCATGGGAGAAGCTGTGTTGCATTGCTCAGTATAAATAAAGGTGGCAGAAAATGGCCCTTTATGTCTTGGAGTAATTTCTTTAGAACCCTATTAAATGCTATAGAACCCTATTGATTTTATCCCTGTGACGTTGTATACGATTTTTCCATAAATATTGCCAAGGCCTGAATTCAGAGTTCTGTTTCTCCTCCAAGAATTAATGAATACCTATTATAGTCTCCTCCTTCCTGTGAGCCAAGTCTATTCCAAACATAGAGTACAGCATGAATAAAGGGGCCAAGCTATGAGTGAGAGAATGAGACACCAGGGACCATTGAAATGGGAGATAAAAATCAAGGTACATTTCAATAAAAATAAAACCATACTTGTATTAGCCTTTCATTGCCTCCACCATAATTCTCAGCAAAGGAATGGATTGACATTATACAGAATCATCCTATAAAAAATCTGAGTCTCTCTATTTGTAATCTAATAATATGTATATAACTATATAACAATCTGCACAGCTGTAGCATCTTGAATTCAAGGATCTCAAAGTGCTTTCCACGCATGACTGTAAACCAGCCATGTGCTACTGTCTTCATTTTATAGATGGGGAAACTGAGGCAGAGAGCGGTTAAATGACTTTGCCAAGGTCAACCAGGAAATGCATAGCAAAGCCAGGAACAGAACCCAGGTTTTCCAAGTCCTAGTTCTGTCACGTACTGCATTTATGTATATGGCTAGCTCTGTTGTGGTAACTGTAATACCTTTGTCTTCTTTAGTTGATTGTATTGTACATTGATAAAATAGTAATCAATGGGGTATTATAAAGGAAGGGCTAGACCATGCTATTAAGGCCCATCCCTGCACAGGGGGTGATGCAGAGGCCACCTCCCATGCCAACCAGTGGCAGGCATTCTGTCTTAGAGAGGCACAATGCCTTTTGGAGATCCCCAGCATATAAGGGAAGCACAGCCACTACTTACACCCCTTTATGAGGTACAGCTCACTCTGCCCTGACTTCTGGTCTACTTCATGGGTTGACATGAAACCATGGCCCTGCAAGTTCCCCATCCGTTTCTGCTCCTTTAGTTGTGTCATGCATCCACAAAGGAGTAGAGAGGGGGCTATCTCTGTGTCCTCTTTAGAACAGGGACTCTAATACTGCCTTGGCCCTTGTATGGGGAGAGAAGATTCCTTGTGTGTTCCACTCCTGCTATGCATCTACCCAAGCAGGATCTGGCTGATAGTTTGCAGTGACACCTGCCAGGGAAGGCAGAAGTGCAACGGTCCGCAGACTGTCCTGTTGCTTAACTTGGCCTGTAATTTTTACAGACTAATGCAGACTTTGAAATATTTTCCTTTTCAGGTAGAAACATTGAAGTCGTCAGTGACTAGAAATCTATTTGCTACTAAGAGTAAAATGTTGACACAGTCTTTACCAGCATCAGGGCTTCTTTCTTTCTTTCTTTCTTTCTTTCTTTCTTTCTTTCTTTCTTTCTTTCTTTCATGAGAGACTGTTCAGGAGTAGAGGATCTAAGACTACAGATATATTATTCCTTTGAGTTATTCTGTCAGCCCTACTCACTCTCCTCCAGACAGAGAAGAGGAGAGCGTTTTATGGCAATTAAAAATATAAGAAGTACTGAGGATTGAGTTTCCTTTTTTACACCTAAAAGATTGGGTTCCCAATAGTACTGAAAAATTTAACATGCATTACTGCCAATGCTGTTGAGAACAGACTTCCTTATGTGGTGAAGGCCTATTAGTGAGCCAGCAGTGGCGCTTCCATTTTCTTGTCTAGGGTCCTAGGTTGTTAATGGTTAAAGCACCAGAGTCTTTGGGAAATGTAACTGATTAAGACCCTTGTTCTCGAGTTGTCCAGAGTTAGAGCAGCTGTAATACTATAGTTAGCTTTGTAAAATTGCAGTGAAACAGTGAAGTTATTCGCATGTACAGTAACAAATGATGGAAGCTAAGGGACGTGGTCTCATCTCAGTATGGGATCCATATGTATAATGTCCATTAATGCTATATGCAAACTGATCTAAAACATTGATCCTGTCAGCCAAGGTTCCCTTAAAGCTGATCTACTGGCATTTAAACATAGTATCTTTATTATAAGATAAATACAATGAGAAATCAGAGCTTTGATGAGAAGGACAAATTGTCTCTTGTTATTACTCAGCGTGCATAGGTAGGATAAATTATGTGTTTAGCTTATTAGAAAACCAGGCGTAATTTTGTTAGTTTTTTTTCTACATGCTGAAACAAACTAGGAAACATATTTAAGTTGCTCTCTGACCGATGCATGCACTAGACATGTGGTTTAATAGCTTGAGCATAGGGCGGTTTTCCCATGTGTGATATGGGGATAATATTCACATACCTCAGAGTGAAACCCTTGCTTAAGGGATACATAGTGGGCCGCAGTTGTTATGAAGCCCAGAGGTTGTCTTAATGGCTGTTGAGCAGCTATGCACCGCGCTGCACCTTTTCTCTGGTTTGTGAAGAAGATTCTGTCCGTACACACACACACACACACACACACACACACTTCACTCAGGCTTAGTGCAGAGGATGACAAATAGACTCTAGGACTTTCAAACTGATGTAAGGACAGAGAACTTCATTCATCTTAGAATGCCAACGTGCAAATCCCTTGTTAATGTTACTGAGGCACACAGAGGAGAGAGCAGACCCCTTGGTGCAGAGATCAATTTCAGATGTTCCAAAAATTAAGAAAAGTTAGTTTCGTTACCAATATTCTAAGCTTTCAATAAAACCTCTGTGTGTTCCTACAAGATGGGATTTGTTAGAACTAACACTGAGAAGTAACCAGTTAGAAGTAACACTTTTTAGATTAATCTAGATGCAGATTTCATTGAACAGTAACCACTGCTAATAATATTTTTAGCAGAACATGGAGAAATGTACAGTTCAACATTCCATGCAGCTAGAGATACAGTGCATTACTACTTCCTTTTCTTAAGCTTTGACATAGGACATTCTGGCACTCTTACTCATTGCATTATGGTTGCACTTTTGGACAGAAAGAGTGCATGCTGGATAGAGAACACATAGTAAAGAATGTTGAGTAGCATAACACCATCCCTTCTCATGGACATTCAGTGGTATAGAAGTATACATGGAAAATTAAATGAGTTCATTCCTGGAGCCTTAATACTCCAGCTGTCCTACAACAGATTTCCTGTCCTGCGGGTGAATTCTATTGAATGACACTGCATTCTTCTAATTCATACTCCCTATTGCATTTCTGCATGCTGTGTGGATTTAAAGGCACCTGTGTGAACCTGAAAAGGTTTGAAAATTTGGTTTGCTTCAGATAGGTACCAGAATATTCAGATGCTTCCTTAAATCTCATACTTGGCCCCTTATTTTGTGATGACACCGTCACTAATCACCTAATTCTGATCGCCCTTATATTTGTTGTACACCTGTGAGAATCTGTTGAGCTGCTCTTGATACCTGCCTGTAAATGAGATCAGAATCATATCTCATAGTAGTAGTCGTAACTTGTACTGACTCGTATGCTCCTGAACATATCGGTTGTATGCCCTTGACCCCCAAAAGGTCACAAGTTCTGTCTGTCCCTCAGAGTTTCAAACAAAATGAGATCCCTTAAGATGCAGTTGATGTTTTAGCTTAATTCTGGCTTCATATTATACATGAATAACAGAATAAGTAATATTTTGTTCAGTTCAGTATTTAATCCAGAAAATTGTGCGTGCAACTCTTTGTCTCTCCTTTCAGCTCCTATAAGTGCTGATTGACCTATAAGGGAAGTTTAATTGCACCAAAAGTAAACGTCTTTGGATGCAGCAAGAAATACATTTGCTTTAGAACTCACAGTCTGGCTTATTAGAATAAACTGGTTTACTGCTCTGCCAAGGCCTGTTCGGAGGGTTAGAATGGAGCCATATGCTGCATCTCGCCTGCTCCACATAGCAATCAGATGTAGCCAATCAGTCACTATTATTAAGAGATGTGGTGGGGGTGGTGAGTCGCTGTGGAGATGACAGTGTAACAGACTCCAGATTACATCTGCATGCAATACCTCATGTTTGTGGCATTTGGTTTTGCTGTGGCTATGTCTGAGCCATGTTAACAGCGCTGAGAATTAGCTGTGTAAGGCTGTGCTGAGCAATGGAAATGGGCTTAACTGACATCTAAATAACATTCCTATTGGAACTGCATGTAGAACTTACTCCTGTTTCTTGGTTACCTCATTAATAATGCCTTGGCTGGTTGGAAAGCATGGACCAAATTCTGCGTGGTCACACAGGAATAAGTCTGGAGTACCTGTATTTGAAACTTTCTTTCACTGCATAAAATACCTTATCTAACCACCAGGCTGAAGAATTGTGCTTTGCAGACTGTTGAGTTCAGGCAGGCACTTGTATGTATGAGGCCAAAGAGTAACTGATGTTTAGGTCAGTATCCTAAATACCTCCTCTAAGTAATTCAGTAATGGTGTGATAGACCATTACTGCTAATCTCATTTCCTGGTCTAAACAATGCCTGAGATTGCTGGTGGGATGCATTGGCAGTCTGAACTGCCTGGTGAAAATGCGATAATTTGGAACAACTCACATTTCTATAATTTTATTTATAAGCACATTTCTCAAAAGGTTTGACAAAGCCTTTAATTACAGAACAGCAGTAGAATGAGTGTCCACAGGAAAACGTAGTTACCATTTAAAGCTTAGCTATATCACTCTTACAGCTGTCAACATTAATGTCAAGTAATGAGTAGTGGCGTGGGTGAGAGAGAGGATATTGGCAGGACAGCGCCATGGCTGTTCTTAATGTAAAAGGTCGTTGAATTTTTAAACTTTCAGTGAACAAACCGTCACCGAAACAGGCAGGAAGGGAGACTTACATTGAAGTTAATGCCAGCACATCCAGCAGTTGCCATTGTAAGGCAGCTTGAATAAATCGATGCACAGCAAAGAAAGGAAATCTCCATATAGGGCCTGAACCACAGCCAATTAAAGTCACTGGAAAGATTCCCATTGGCTTTAATGGCTCCCATAATGCGTTAGCTCTCCTGAATGCTCTGCAGCACAAGTTGCGCATTTAGTACCACATTGTTGACTCCTTACTCACAACTGTGAGCAGATACTTTAATTGCTCACCAGTGTGACTTAAGAATTCAAACTCTGGCCCTTAATAATAAGCATTGCCATCCAAAAGATCTCAAAGCATTTCACAAACATTTAAAGCATTTTCCTGCTACCCTCCCCAATTTACAGCTGCCCTCAACCTTCAAAAGTTGTGATGTTTCTGGAGAAGCTGAGAGATGAAATGATTTGCCCAAGGTCATACAGCAGTTTGGTGACACAGGTAGGAATACAATGCTGGTCTTCTGACTCCCAGTCTGGTGTGCTGTTCACTGGAGCATGCTGTCTTCCCTAAGCCGAGTTAGTCACAGGTGGCATATGTCCAAGTTCTTCTGCTCAGACCTGAATTTGGCTGTGACTTTTACTCAGAGTTGTAGGTATTGCTCATTGAGTTTCTTGATAGACAGTTTACCTTGTCCTATGTGCTTTACTTGGACCTTTGTTTGCTCAGTTATCACCATGTTCTACTCAAGGTTTGGTAAATTACAGCCCAATGTTTCTGGTTCATTTAACATTACAATTTTTAAACAGTAGTATTCATAGACCTGTTCAACTTGTTTGTAATTACTGAAAAGATTAGGTGGTGCCTATCTGCTAAAATATATTGGATGGGTAATTAGAGAGGCTACAGAATATTAAACAAAAGATAAACAGAAGGAATTAAAAGGTAGGCAGTTAAACTGTTTCTGCTTCGCCATAATTTAGAAGTTGAAGAAGTTTCTAAAACTCTAATTTTTTCAAAGAGTAACATTTTTTCCCAAATAAATATTAGACACTGTGACTAGTAAAAAGGAAAAATATGCTACTTCATTTTTAGAATCCTGCAGACATTGGCCAGCTTCAGCGGTAACATTACATCGGCAAATCAGTATAAATGGGTGTAAATTACTCGTATTCTGAAGAGAGGTTGGGATTGTAGCCGATAAAGTGACTGACAGGACTGTTAAAAGCAGGCCACTCATTAACTGACTCCAAGATGTTACCCACTTTCCTCTTGTTTAATCCTTGAAACCTGAAATACCTATTGATCCAATGTTAACTCTTGAATTTTTGTGTCAAAAGAGGTTGTAGTTTGAAGGCTTAATTGTGGAGGATTGTCTGACAGACATCTAATGCCACACTCAACTATTTTCTTGAGGAATTCCCCCAATAATTCCTTTTGTTCCTATTGTAGCCCCTAGAAATATCATAAACTGATGTATGCGACATTAGACCTATACTAGCAATTGTTCAGTCAGTTCACTTGCTTTTCTCTGGGTAAAATAATCTTATGGACATTATTTTTGAGAGTAATAATAGTTCACCGTAATATGTATATTATTTGTATTTATATTATTTCTCTCTGCACCTAAAGGTGTGCTAAGCACCTCCCGAAGCAGGAAGATGTGAGCGCTCCCTTGAAGGGCTTGCGGTCTATATTAGGCATGATGTAATGTGAGTGTAACAATATAGAAGAGAGGTGGAGAGGGAAGATCAGTAGCACCAATAAGATTACACTCAGCAATGGCACAAAACATAGAATGATGAATAAAGAGAGTTGGGGGGAGCTGTTTGCTTTTTGGTCTCTGCTAATTGACCCCATTCCCAGTTCGGGGTCTTATCCTGTCTTTGCAAAGTAAGCTGTGTTTTTTCTGCACCTCCACACATCCTTTCCTAACCAACAATAAGAGCTTACCTGTCACAATCATAACTCATCTTGCACTGTGGAGAATGAAGCGCATGTCAGAACAGACTCCAGCTCACTCTGCATCAACTATATTTACTCTGCACTGCTGACAGCAGTAAAAGCTTTATTTTCTCAGTAATCTTAGCAGATACCTCTCACAAGAGATGCAGTGAGAAAATGTGGCACCATTTGGACAGAGTACCTCTCCTGATCATAGCGACACTTTAATTGTCATGATACATTCAAATGGTTTCTAATTTATATCATAGGTGGGATACACATAGTTTAGTGGTATATACCTCAGATTTTAATTCCCTGAACTCTCTGGAATGACAGGTGGTTCAACTACTAGCAGGGTTGACTAATCCTCTTCCTCTTTTTGCGGCAAATGAATTATCTGAAATTTACCACATAGAATCTCAATGAAAAGACACCTAACAACTGAAGTCGTGTTTCCTCTGTCTGGATGCTAAATATCCTTTTAATAAAGGATGGGTTTTGCATTGGTATCCTTACAAATAAATAATCCTCCATCCTCAGCTGTTGGATAACACACCCTGTTGGTTGCCATCCTCCCACCACAGAAGCAACAGCTTTTCAGTGGAGCTATCAGTATTGAATATAAGTGCTTTGAGATCTTTCAAGATCTTTTAGTACTTTTGTGAAAAGTACTACTCACTCAATGTAAATACCAAAGATGATGTATGTAAATCTACTGAGTGGGCAGTTTTGCTCTTGTGAGGATCAGCAGCAGGAGCAGTTGTGGTTTTTGAGATGAGCAATACCAGCTTTTGATACTTCAAAGAGTTGCAGAGGCAGAGGCAAATTAATAGTTCTTTGAGAAAACAGTAGTGTGTGCTACCAGGCTTCTGACAGATGGGTTTCTGTAATAAAGCCTCCACTACTCTTGTTGATTTAAGAATTCAAGGGCGTTAACACTGGATCAAGAGGGATTTCAGAAGGTCTCAAGGATTATCATAGGAGGTGGGCGAGTGATATTATTGCAACAGTCTAGAGGTTAGTTGGTGATAAATCAGGCAAAGACACAGAATGTAGACTGCAACAACAATGTACTGACATTATTATAAAGCATGTGTGTGCAGGGGGTGTCTTTGCATCTTAAAATGTCACTTATGAAATATAACACCTTCACTACTGTTTTCTGTGGGGCAATACAGCACAGTAGTATTCTTTGAAGTGCCATTGGTCCACTGGAAATGGCACTTCTAGTGTTAATGCCACATATCTGATAATATCTTTGGAACACTGATGCTCCAGTGGAAGATGGGAGAGAGATGGATAACACGAATATCCGGAGTTGTTATCATTAATGATGATACAATTTTTGGAAGGGATATCAAAATTCAAGTGTCAGATCTTAAACAATCTTTAACTGTTAAGAAATCAGCATGGGACCTAATGTGTGTGGGGGGGGGCATTATCCCAGAGCTGTGGGGTTCTTACACCTTCCTTTGAAGCATAGTATTGTAGAGACACAGGGTTAGAAGGGACCACAATGGTCATCTAGTCTAACCCCCTGCCAAGATACAGGATTTATACCATCTGGTGCTGGAGACAGGATACTGGACTAGTTGGACCTTGGATCTGATCCAGTCTGGTAATTCCTGTGTAGAGAGAGTGTGCCTAATAGGAAGGCACAACACAAGAGTGTAGCTGAACTACTATAGAAATCATTACTATATTAGGTAAAAGCAGGTATGAAGTTAGGTAGCAAGGAAAGGACCTAGATTATATAATGGCACAGCTCAAGGAGAATCTATTTGTAAGTGACAGAAATGTCTTTGATATATTGGGAGGCAAATCAAGTATATGGAATAGTAGTGAGTTTGCATATTGCGTCATGAATCCGTTACACTCAGCAGCCTGAAATAGTTAATTGTGTATAGATGTATGTAGACACATTGGGGTCCTGATCTTGGCTGGGGCCTCCAGGCACTAATGTGATACAAATTATACATTGAAATCATAATAATATTATTAGAAAGCATTGGAGATGCTGTTAGCATTGTAAAGGAAGTAAAAATAAACCAGGGTTTTCTTTTTGATACTGGAAACTTTTAAATAGACTAGACTAAATCCAAAAAGCCATTTCAGACCTTTTTCTTACTAGGTCAGATCACTGCCTCCTTGGAAAAACCAGTGGACAGTCTAATGATACAGAGAGAATACCAGAAGTTTACACTAACTGTACAAACAGAGAGTGGGATATTTAGGATTCTTGTCACGCTCAGAAACAAGATTATCTGGGACCAGTGGTGCCGCAGGAAATGTTATAAACAACTTGTCACATACATCCAAGAGGGCATCTTGTAAGCAGCAGATGGGCAAAGCTAATCAGGCCAGGGCTCAAGAACATGAACGAAAGAGAGAGAGACAGCTTAGCGGGAAGCCATAGGTGTAATGTTTATCTGAGGTTTTCTTTTTTTTTTAATAAATGAGCAGTATTGCAATAGAAAGCTGGTAAAAAGAAACGTAGAGCTAGATAGCAGAGAGAGAAGCCCAGGCCCTGATGATAACACAGCCAGGCAGCATAGTACAGTGGGTGTGAATGCAAAAGTTCTGACATGTGGCTGTGTTGTGAAAAACAAACTGCGCTGTGAACACTGCTTAGCAGTATTTGTGATAACTTGAGTCAGATGAGTGCCATGAACCAGTTACAGAATTACTCCCGAGGGCATTCTGCACCAAAAAATAAAAAATTCTGCGCCAAAAAATAAAAATTCTGTGCCCAATATTTTAAAATTCTGCAAATTTTATTTGTCAAATAAATGTGGCGGCTCCAACATGGCGATGGGGATCACTGTGCAGCTCCCCCCCGCCTCCCTCCCAGGACATGGACTCAGTGGTGAGGCTGCACCCAACCCTGACACAGGGCAAGGACCAGACCTGCCCCAGAAACATGCCATGGCCCTGCCCCTCCATTCCAGGTTCACCAGGTGTGGGCAGGCAGGCTCAGCAAGGCAGGATCCAGGTGTGGAGGGGCTTAGTGTGGGGCGATCCAGGTGTGGGTTGAGAGGGTTCTGTGTGGGGCAATCTGGAAATCTGGATGCGGGCGGCTCAGGGGGATCTGGGTGCGGAGGGGATCTGGATGCATAGAGGCTTGTTGCGGGGTTGGGGTTCAACGGTAATGGGACTCTGCAGGGGGTCCAGATGAAGGTGGTTGGGACTCAGCAGGAGGGGGTCTGGGTGTGTGTGGGATAGTGCTCAGCAGGGGGTCTGCATGTGGGGAGCTCAGTGGGGGGTTCAGATGCTGGGGGAGAGGGGCTCAGTTGCGAGGGGATCCAGGTGCAGCTGGTTGGGGCCCAGTGGGGTGGGGATCTAGGTGAGGGTGGCTTGTCAGGGTGGTCCAGGTGGAGGGGGAGTGGGGCTTATCGGGGAGTTCTGAGTGCGGGGGGGGGGGTGAGTCTTGGCAGGAGGGTCTGGGTATGAGGGGGTCTGGATGCATAAGGGGTTGGGCAGATGGGGGAGTAGCTCCCCGCAGCTGGGGGGAGAAATCTGGGGATGGGTCTGATCTGGCCCTGGATGCCGTGTAGGGGAAGAGGAAGTCCCATCCTCCCCAGCCCAGGCGGGACTAGTAGCTGAGCCCAGCGCAGGGTAGGAGCCACCAGCCGGGTCTTCCCCAGTCCCACAGTGCCCAGTCACTGCCCCACAGTGATTTACTTCTCTGCTGGCTGCCCTGGGCACCCAAAACATACTGCTGTGAAGGGTTGTATGACCGCTTTTGTGGCTTCCCTTTGCTTCCCCGTCAGTTGGAAGTTTTCAGGTACCATCACTATAAAATAGTAAAACAGTTGGCTGAAGGCAGTGACTCATTGTCAGTGGGTCTGCAGAAAAAGGTGGGTTTTCAGAATTAATTTGAAGGCATTTGATTTGTAAATAATTGAAGAGATGGGGCTAAATTCTGCTCTCAATTAAAGCAGCATAAATCCAGACCAAATCCTAACTTCAGTGGAGTTATTGCAGATTTCCATTCCTTTGATTGACAGCAGAATATGGCCTGTACTTTGCTATTTGCTTCAGATTATATTATAATGGTAAGAATGGGTTGACAAAGTTCATCCCTCATATTTTACCTACGTCTGACTGTCAGTGCAGCATCTTCCTCTTAGGTGCAGACCATGCAAACAGCCTCCTCAAAGACTAATGGAAGTGTCATTTGTGAATGAGAGCTTGCAAAGTTCCTGTAAGAAAGTATCCACTTCTTCCCCCAGGAGACAGAGCTTGTCACCTGTAGGCTGCTTTCAATTTTCTGAGTCCATCAGGCAGGTCTGCAAGAATGTTGTGTTCTGTATTTGAGTTGAAAAATTCATGAAGATTCTTGATTGAAAGACCAGGAATCGGATTTAATTCGTTTTCACAGTGTAAATATGTGGGATTTCTCTACAGTAGTCTGCTGATGTTTTGCTGAGAAAAGCATTGTCAAGACTGGCAGTGATGAGAAGTCCTATATAATTCTAAAGTAAAAAAATGTATTGGTTCCGATGACAGTTGCTTGGTTTCTTCATGAATTTGACTTATTTTAAAGTATTTTTTTTTATTTTTGATTTTGTGGTGCTCCAGTAATGCATGTCAGAACAATATATGAAGATCTTGCAATCATCTGCTATTCAGGAGAAGTGAGAACATAAACATTACTTTTTGCTTCATAAAGAAGCATATTAATCTCACTCCACCATACCTTTCTAAACCTCTGCAGTGGATAAATGATATTACAATTCTTCAAGCATGTAGGGAAGGGAAAGCCTATTGCTTTACTTATGCTGTCAGCTATCATTGACAGCATAAACCCTGTATTCTTACTGATGCTGACAGTTTGTAGAAGTCATGAAAAAAAAGAATTCTTACTCAAATATGCTGCTTACCTAGAGTACATTGTTAATGTGAGGTTCTATTTCTGGATGGAATATAAAATTTCTTATTCAATAATCCTCTTTTGATTTTACTGTTTCATTTTCCAGTCTGTATTCTAAAAGCTATAAATATATCAATGTGATCATTTTAATGTTAAACTTAGCAAGTATGGTAACTCCTGGATAAAATCCAGTTTTTTAAAAAGAAAATTAAATGTATGCATACATAGTGTTAGTGCATCGCTCCCTATCTAGTATCTTATAATAATGTCTTTAATATATCACAATATATAAACAATAAAAACCATGTAATTACTCTGTTATAGGATGATAATTACAAGAGTAATTTTGCTTTGTAATCGTAAGTGTTAACTTCTGATACAATGTGTGGATTGCAGAATGACTCCAAATGTAATAATTTTGTTTTGTGCGGGTCATAAATAGACATGTAAGTACACTGCAGTAATATGAGGTCTAATTGTCATGTAATTATAGAACAATTAGATGGCTATTTGTCCCTTATAAATTGGTAGCTATATTTCCTGTTAATGTCAGATGTATCTTTTAAAGTGTTTCCATTTTCTTTGCTGCAACTGAAGTAAAATGTCATTTCCCAGTTGAGTAAATCCTATATAAATACAGTAAATATAAAATTTTTAAATGTCAGCAACAGCTTAATTTGAAGAAGACCATTTCTCTCTCTCTCTCTCCCCTCAGACGTACAGATAGTAGGGAAAGGGAGATGCATGTTTTCATCACGGCAGTTTTATGGGATATAACAGTTCTCCTCAATGTCATGGTCCAAAGTACAAAAGCATTGTGCTAGTGCATCACAATCAAATACTGAAATTGACATAAACCAATGTGGCCCTGAAGAAGAGCTCTGTGGAACTTGAAAGCTTGTCTCCCTCATAAACAGAAGTTGGTCCAATAAAAGATATTGCCTCACCCACCTTGTGTCTCTAATATCCTGGGACCAAAATGGCTACAACACTGAATATAAACCAATGTGAACACAATTCATCTTTTAAATTATCTAAATGAGTGAACCTCAGAATAAACTTGATATCTATTTGTACTTGGGGCTTTTGCAAACTTACAGAAGTGCTGCACAAAAATGTATAAAAGGTATCTCTCTGGGACATAAGGGACTAGAGATGAGATAAAACGAGGACTACTTGTGACACCTTAGCGACTAACAAATTTATTTAGGCATAAGCTTTCGTGGGCTAAAACCCACTTCATCAGATGCATGGAGTGGAAAATACAGTAGACAGGTTTATATACACAGCAGTGGCGTAGCCAGGTTTAGAGCACAGGGGAAGCGGAGCTAAAAAAAGGCGCCGGGAACAAAAAAAAATGCTCCGCTCCGGCTGCAGCGCAGGAGCAAAAGGCGTCGGAGCACAAAAAAGGCGCCGCTTCTGCTCAGTGGGGGAGCGGACGCTTCCCCTGATCCTCCCCTGGCTACGCTACTGATACACAGTACATGAAAAGATGGGAGTTGCCTTACCAAGTGGGTCAGTGCTAACGAGACAATTCAATTAAAGTGGAAGTGGTCTATTCTCATCAGTAGAATACCAAGGGAGGAAAAATCACTTTTGTAGTGGTAATGAGGGCAATGTAATTAGGGTGGCCCATTTCAAACAGTTGACAAGAAGGTGTGAGTAACAGTGGGGGGAAATTAATATGGGGGAATTAGGCTACCACTCTGAGAGGTGAGATAGGAAGTCTTACAAGGAGATACAAGCTGGTATCAGATGCTTTAAAGGAAGGTGTAAGAATTGTACAGTAGGCAGATTTAGGAGATGATCTGCCTTCCATGTTAGGTCTCATCCTGATATGTACTGGAATTGGCTGAAAGCCTGAGGTTTCATATCCCTTCTGAATTTTTTGTGTGCGTTAACTATGTTAACTCTGGATGTTTTTGTTACCATATAAATGTTCAATCTCTCTCTTAATCTTGCTAAGTTCTTGGCCTCTATAATTTTATGTGACTATCGGTTCCAGAGCTTATTTATGCCTTGTGTGGAGAACAAAGTATTTCTTTTTATCAGTTTTGAATTGGCACCTATAAATGTCATTGTCTGTCCCATAGAACTTGTATTATGAGACAGGAAGAACAGAGACCTCTGTACCATTCATAATTTTATATACTTTAATTTTGTCCACTGTTAATGTCTCATTCCTATGGTAAACAGACCCAATCATTCCAATCTCTCTTCAAAAAAATAATACTCTGCACACAAAGGACTACTAGAAATACAGGTTACCCTATAAACATGTCTCTTGAGCACATGCACACACACATACAATGGTTGCAACATAGGCACCAAGTAGAGCATGGAATCAGAAAATGATGTTCTGGCTGGTCAGAGACCTGGATTTGCATCTACCAGGCTGATGAAAGCTGACATTAGCCTCAGAAAATCCATCTCATATTTTGGAGGGTAGGGAGACAGTAACGTCTGTCTTCTAAAACCAGATATATTGATTAAGGCTGTCTCTGAATGGTGTTGCTGAATTCTCAGCTCCTCACCAATGTAATGGAGTTAGAGAAATAGACATTTGGGGCCTGGTTTGGAGATCACATATAGAAATATAAAGTAGGCAAGAAGTCAACAGAGGTACATACGTGAATTTAAACATGGTTTTATGAATGCAACTAAGCAGAATTTGAACTACTTTTCTTCTTACCAAGTGACAAGTCTAAAGTCATAAGTACAAGTGACTTCAGTGACAAGTCTAAAGTCATAAGTACATCCCCCTATGTACTGCTTGTCTTTATGTGTCAAGGAGTCCGAAGATTCTATAAGCAGAGTATCTTTCATAGCTGGCATCTGTGCTGGCTAACCATGACTGTGTACAGCTAGGACCGAGTAGCTAGCACAGCCCTTGTTTCAGTAGTATTTACAACGTAAACAGAGAGAGCAGGAGGAGAAGGGTTGACTATTTATCAATCATGCCTTACATTATGCATTCCGATCTTAATTCTGAGAATATTGAAGCTATTACTGTAGAGCTTGTATGAATTATTGCCTTTCTCAGTTTTTGAAAATTTGGGCCATACTTTATAGAGCCTTACTTTCCTCCCACCTACACTGGTGCAAATCAAGAGTAACTCCACTCATGTCAGTGCAGTTACATTTGTATAAAACTGGTGAAGATGAGATGAGATTCAGATATTACGTGTATATGACTAAACTTTGGAATGAGAATTTATGGTTAGACTTGATTACATTTTGGTTACATATTCCTTATGGGTATCGTATTGCTGGAGAATAATAATTTTATGTATAATTAGAAGCTTTTTCTTCCTATTTATGGAAAATAAAAATGCAGTGTAAGTCAATTTGTTGGGTAATTGCAATAAGTAAATGTAAAATAGGTGCTTATAGTCCTTATTTTATATCTAATTGGAACATTGTCACTTCTTAAATTTATTATTTAAGCAAAGTTGCTTGAATATATTTTGCACTTTCCTGACTGTTATTGGCATTATAATAAATACAACAGATACACACTTAAATGGATTGATTAATTCATGTGCATACTGTAGTAACAGTGCTTTGCTTAGGTAATGAGATTGTGGTGCACAATTTGAACGTTAAGTCATACACTTGAGACAGGGACTGCGTCTGATGTAAATCTATGTAGCTTCATTTACTTTATTGGAGCATTGTTAATATACATCAGTTTGAGCACGTGGCCCTTGGTTTCCATGAGCTTCTCCAGGATGAAAAGGATGGTCAGTATGCATTGATCCCTTCTTTTATTGCTACAAAAAGGTATTCTAGGCTTCTAACATTTGCCAGATAAAACATAGTCTGAGATTTTGAATTATTTCTCTAACAATTTATTGCTCAGTTACTTAAATGATTTGTTTCGGCACCATTGAGGGAATCTGTAGAAATGTTCCAGAGATTAGGTGACAATGGTAGTAGAAGATTGTTTTGAATAGGTTTCTTCAAAATCAAGTTACATCGCAGTTTTGTTGTCTTGTAAGCTTTTAGTTTAATTACTAAAAATATCTAAGAAAATAAGTCAGTCTCAATTAGCATTTTTACAGAGATATGTGTTTCTTAATTGAATCAGAAATAATTTGTTGAATTGCTTTACCGATGTGATATTTCAGACAGGTACATTTTAATAATGCCATTAAAAATTTAATATCTTATTGTTGATTGAGTGCACTGAGAAGTATTAGAGTTAGCTCTTGGCCAGTATTAACCTGATCCATCAGATATTCGAATTTCAATACAGAATCTTTTATTTCTTCTTCTTAAGACTGAATAATTAAAACAAAAGCAGGACATTGGCTGGAATTATAATACAAAGAAAAATAATTTGTAAAAATCAGCAATGATATATTTAAGATATGAGGCAAAAAAACCACCAAAATCCAAAAACTTGTGAAATACTCCCCTCCCGGGCTACCACATGCTTGCATAGCTCAAAGGTAGCTAAACTGAAGTCTCCTTAGAAGAGACAAAACATGAGAAATTTCAGCAAAAAGAGTTCAAAGAGTTCATATTAGGAGTGATAAATGACTGAAAATAGGGGTTAAGAATGAAAAAGACTTCTCAGCCATAATAAGTAGGTTGCCACTGTCACTATACTATATAAATAAAGCACACATACTCAAATCTCTGATTACATTTGGGGATTTGCTTGTCTGGTTGACTTTTTCCTTCTGTTCTTCCAGTAATTGGTTCCTTTGACATCTACTTCTGATGATGGAGCTGATTCCTTTGAAGGTTCCCCTGCTGATGAACTTAATCAACAACCATTCATGATTACAGCAGATGTTTATGCTATATGGGTGACAAACATTTTGTGGATTATGGTTTGCTTTCATTCTTTCTATTCCAGAAGTAAATGCTAGCATGGTTCCTTGAATTCATTATTTGGCAACAAGGGCTAATTGCAGGACCAACCTTTCACTTCAGAACCTAAAATGAGTCTCCCTAATAGGATGCATTCTATAAGTTATGCGGACATTTGATATAGAGAAGAGCTGTGCTCATTCTAACAAGTACTTTAAGGAGGGCTGCTATCTTTAAAGCTAAAGACATGACTGGCCTGTGCAGTGTTTCTTAGCATAGCAAGAGGTGTTATATAAGAGAGAGTTAATCTGACCCCCCCATAGTACATCACAAAGCAATTATGTCACGTAAGTACAGCTGGAAGAACATTTGTCTGTCATTAAACCACAGAACTCAACTCTGTAAGACATCAGCTTACATATAACAGTTTCAGATCATTCATCCCTCTAGTTTTTGATCTATTGTGAAAAGCAATGCCAAAATGTATGGACTCTCAGTCATGTGACAGACAGATTCCTCAGGATCCTTTGAAAAAATCTGACAGCTCCAATTTAACTTTATTAATGTGATAAAATGTTTTTTAAAAGGATGAAGAAACAGCTTTATGTAGGGAACTGCCAGGAGAAGAGTTGGGTGTTGGTTTTACCAACAAAAAAAGGATCAGTAATTAGGTCTGCATAAAATTTGCTGAACAAACCAAACCTCCCTAGATTATTGGATCCATAGGGGAAGAGACTATAAAGTTCTGAAATGGGCTGAACAAAAGAGAAGTTCAGTGGATTTTAAAATCAAACTTCTTCTCATTTTGAATTTTTTTTTTAAATTAGTAAACAAACAATAGAGATGGCCCAGAACCAAATCCCTTACCCAAACACCTACTAGGTTTGCAATGTTCAAATCTGAATCTGATACTTTTGGTTGGTCCCTCTTGCTATCTGAAAGCTAATAGGCTAGTAGACTAATCTGAAATTCCGGATTAAAGCACCCTCAAACTCTGAGAAGGTCAAAATCTGAACTACCTGGCTTGGGCCCATCTCTAGTATTATAGTACACATCCCCCAAGAACCACATTAAGGTACAGTAACTCCTCGCTTAACGTTGTAGTTATGTTCCTGAAAAATGCGATGTTAAGCGAATCCAATTTTCCCATAAGAATTAATGTAAATAGGGGAGGGGTTAGGTTCCAGGGAAATTTTTTTTCACCAGACAAAAAACTATACATACATACGCAGTATATGTTTTAAACAATTTAATACTGTACACAGCGATGATGATTGTGAAGCTTGGTTGAGGTGGTGAAGTTAGAGGGTGGAAGAGGGTGGGATATTTCCCAGGGAATGTCTTACTGCTAAATGATTTTGGCTGAGCCCTCAAGGGTTAACACATTGTTGTTAATGTAGCCTCACACTCTACAAGGCAGCACGAATGGAGGGAGGGGAGACAGCATGGCAGAGACAAAGACACACACCCTGTGTTTGGGAGAGAGAGAGAGAGATGTGTATTGCCCCTTTAAGTATGCTGACTCTTAAGTACATTGTCTTTTTAAGTTGATCAGAAAGTTGAGACAGCAGCTGCTTCCCCAAGCTCTCTTTGTCTCTCTCCATTCATGTCCTCACCCTGCTTTATATGAAGAAGGGGTAATCGGGGTGCAGGAGGAGGGGGGATTGGGACACCCTGACATTAGCCCTGTTCTTCTCTCCCACCCTCCTGCACAGCAAGCAGGAAGCTCCCGGGAGCAGCTCCAAGGCAGAGGGCAGGAGCAGCACATGGCAGTGGGGGGAGGGACAGCTGAACTGCTGGCAATTGATAGCCTGCTGGGCAGCTGCCGCACAGCGAACTTAGGGGAGCGGGGAGCTGATAGGGGGATTGCCAGTCCACTCTGGTTTCAAGTCTCCGGACCAGCTAGCTCCAACGGGCTGCTCCTCCTGCCAGGGCCGGCCCACAACATTTTGGCACCTGAGGCGGGGAGCTCAAATGACGCCCCCATTTCCCCTCGTGTGGGCCAAAACTTTGAAAGGTCTCAATTCTGCCTTCTTCCTGTTATACTCCTCTCATGGTACTGCTCTGCTACCTATCCCAATAAAGGAGAACTAACAACTTAAAATGCCTTGTTCAAAAATTTTAAGTAGCACTTAACTTTCAAATGCCAGAACAGCAAATGTAATTTTTCTTGTCTGCATAGTAAACACTGGCATTTTTATCTGTTTGAATAATCAAAGTGGTGCTTTCCATGCCTTCTTGTTTGCAAAGATTTGAACTGCTTCCTGAAGGTCCACAGTCTGGGCCAGCTCATGCTCTGTTGAGATGGTTGCAAGGCCGACCAGCCTCTCCTTTGTCATTGTGTAGTGTAGATGTGTTTTTATTAACTTCAGCTTGGAGAAGCTGCGGTCTCCACTGGCAACTTTTACAGGAAGTGTTAGAAGTATGCGCAGAGCAACAAAAGCATTTGGAAAGAAGGTGATCATCTTATTTGTGCACATATATTCCAGAACAGTCTTTGGAGTTGATCCTGCTGAAATGTATCTTGAAAGGGCTTACAGTTCATCACCTAAATCACTCGCATCAATATCGCGCATGTCCTCATGTGTCACTGTCTCTAGCGCCCTGCATTGCTGGTGTAGGTCTTCTTCAGGTATAGCGAGGAGTTTTGGAATATCATACAACATCCCAAATATACTGCTGTGTTCCCTGAGCTGCATGAAACGTTCTTCAACTGACTGTATTGCACTATCTAGCACATGGTTAAAGAATTCAACTTTGAATTGTTGTTTGGGGTCTCTTATGGGATTATCCCGTGCCTCGTAATCAAAATGTCATCTTCTTCAGTGACTCTTGTATTATTGAAAGGGTGGGGAAATAGCTTCAGTGTGACGTTCCTCTGCCAACTTCTGTGCACTCTTCAGAACACTTTGAAATTCCTCATCTGACCGGTAAGACTATAGGTATGATTTTGCTTTGTCCAGTTGTTCCATTGCTCCAGATATATCAAGCTCAACACCTTGGAGTCTCTTGCTTACAACATTTATTTCAAACAGTATGTCATGCCACAACACTAAGCCACACATAAATTTGAACTTATGTTATGTTTCTTGTGATTAACATTTCCCTCTGCCACTGTTCTCCCACGAACAGTTCCTGTCATAGCATTATCCTCCATAATGGCAACTATGGCATCATCTAGCTTACCAATTTGGTGTTTGATAGGCTTTATCTCATCCACTCAACTTTTCCATCGTGGAGCACTCAGTGGTTTCAGTGTCAAAGAGGATATTACCAGATGTTGCTTCAAAATTTGCCATTGATGAGTTGATGCAGAGAAAAATATATAGATGCTTTGAATTACATTAAAAAATTCAGCAGCCTCACTAGAAGCTGATGCTGCATCACTGACCACCAAGTTCAATGAATGAGAACTACATGGGACAAAAAAAGCTCAAGGATTTAGCTCTCGGATCCATGTCTGCACGCCTCTGTTCTTTCCTCTCATGTTGGCACCATTATCGTAGCCCTGACCTCTCATGTCAGCTATTGCAATTCCCGTATCTTCCAGCTTTTTAAGAAGCACATTTGTCATACCAGCTCCTGTAGTATCATCAATGTCAATACATTCTAGAAGATGCTCTCTGACAGTCACCATTGCAGGGACATTTTCACTAGGTTCTGTTGTTGCAAAATGCACCATTAAAGTCATTTGTTCCGTATGGCTGATGTCAGGTGTGCAGTCCAGAAGAGCAGAGTAATATCTTGCTGACTTCAGATCTGCCACAATTTTCTGTTTGACTTTTGTTGCCAGTAACTCTATGATCTCATTTTGAATTGTTTTTCCAAGGTAGTGGTGTGTGTACATTTCTTGGGTGGTGACTCTTCTTAGATGCTCCTGGAGTACAGCATCAAACTCAGCCAGCAGCTCCACAATTTTAAAGAAGTTTCCATTGTTTGGCACATACAGCTGAGCTGAAGTGCCACTCAGTGCTAGGTTTTGGGTAGCAAGCATTCTCACAATGGCAATGAGCCTTTTCTGAACATTTTGCCAGTAAAGAGACTCTGATGCAATCTTCTCTTGATGCTGATCATCTGTGGTGGCCTTTAACCTTAGTCTCATCTCAAGCTCTTTCCACCTATGGAATGCTCTCTGGTGATTTGCTGCCTTCTCATGGCATGCCAGTTTTCTAGCCAGATTTTTCCAGTGCTTTGTTCCTGTAGAACCCAGTGTGGCTGGAATATTAGACTGGAAGAGTTTGCAACAAAAACAGTATGCAGCATTCTGGGTTTTTGAGTACATAAGCCATGGCCTCTCCACTTTGTCACCATTGGGGATTTCACGCCAGTAATGTGTTGGATGGAAACTTCTATTTTCATTGTCTTTGGGGAACATGAAGTTTTTCACTTGCTGTGGCCCATGCAGTACAAGGAAGTCCCTCGGGCTACTGCTCAGGTGGGTCCACAGTCCTGGATCATCTAGACTTAAGGAACTAAACTCAGCAGCATCTGTTTCATGCGCCTCCACCACACTCTTCTCTGATCTACACTTTTCTTCAGGAATGTGCATGGTTACATCCATTTGAGATGGAGATATGGATGCTGCAGTAGCTGCCAGGTCACCTGCACTCTGACTAACTGGAAGATCAGGCATCTCCTCACCACTCACATCCTCACTGGGGCCGGAAGGCTCACCGTGAACATTTGTGTCTATGTACCTCAGGAGGGCTCCTTCCTGCTTAGATAGAAAAGCTTCCTTTGCTTTCTTTCTTTTTCTGAATACTGCCCAAAGGGGCGTTTTCTTCTTTCACTCATGACTGCTGTTCTGTGCCAGCTATAGTGGCTCTCAACACTCAATTGAAGGGGACAAATAAGCAGGCTGGTAGCAGGGCTTGAGTGAGGGAAGATATCAGCGTCTTAAGGGCCTAACTGGCTCCTACTACTTCAGTTGACTGCCTGTTCTCCTCAAGTGGGTTCAGGGAAGCAGCAGGAAACAGGAAGCTCCCTGTGAAGCTTGTGTTTATCAGTCCAGGCTCCTGGAGGTGCTAGAGAGGTACGTAAGAGTCCTCTCTCTCCCTGCAGCTCCTGCTGCTTTCTGTCATTCCCTCTCACCTTTTCGCCTGCCTGCCTGTTATGTCTCTGTGCCCTCCTTCCTCCAGCACAGCACTCCACCATCTCTGTGCATCTAGAGCAGAGAGAATACACAATTTTCTACACTCTGGGTCCTAGTGGCGCCCCCCCCCCCCCCCGCCCCAGTCTGGGACCTGAGGCGGCCGCTTCAGTTCGCCTCATTGTCTGGCACCTGAGGCGGCCGCTTCAGTTCACCTCATGGTAAGGCCAGCCCTGCTTCCTGCAAGCAGTGAACAAAGCAGGCAGCTGCCAAACGATGTTATAAGGAAGCATTGCATAACTTTAAACGAGCATGTTCCCTAATTGATCAGCAACGTAACAGCAAAACAACGTTAACCAAGGACTTTAAGTGAGGAGTTACTGTATTATTATAATCATTTTACAGATGGGGAAACTGAGTCAGAGTGTGGGTACTGTATGTACCTTATCTAAGCATATAAAACAAATCGGGCAGGCATGGGATTAAAGTTTAGGAGTCCACTAAACTATAGCTTCTACACTACATTAATTTCTTTGCATTGTAATATCTCTTATATTCCTTGCCAACAAAAAATAAGAAAATTAATCTTCTCCCTTGCATTGCAGGTAAAGGCAGTTTACTGAATGTTATTACATAAACACAGCAAAGGGAGAGGTTCTGCTTTAATACTAAAATACTAAGCATTTTAATCTGAATTTCTGAAATGGTTTAATTGCTATTAAGGATAACCACTTGTTTTCCGCCTCACTATAATAAATAATGAAATGTTTGCACTTAAATAGCTTTTCACTTTAACATGTCAAAACCATCACTTCATTTAAGCATCAGAACACCCTGTCAGATAAGTACTATTCCCATTTCACAGAGATGTACATTAAAACACATGGAGAATGACTGACTTGCCCAAGTGTGCACAGTGTGTCAGTGTCAGATTTTGGAATCACTAGTCATGCTTCTTCCATCCTTTTGACTAAAGTTATTTGTATTTACTGTTAAAATCACTCCTCTAGCACCTTCATCTTCGGATTTTTTTAATGTCTAGTGCCATGGGGCTTATATTGGTTTTTATGTGAAATCAATTCTAAATGCTCTTAAAATCAAATGTGTAGAGCTTGTCCATTAAATAGATTAATATAAAATGTTAACCCTCTTATATGTCTATTTCCTGGAAAGAAGTGACATTAGAATGAGAGGTGGTCCATAGGATACTGTGCTATATGTGGTTAACTGGTCTGTTCAGAAAGGGATGTATCAAAGGCCAAATTGAACATAGTGTTACAGATTTCTTGCTGGCTACCCACTGGACTATTGTGAGGGGAATCCAAGCCTCTGTATCCCAGGATTCCTGAGTGTTTTAAACTTCTCTGGGTCTCAGCAGGCTGCAGCACTGTTTCCTTCCTTGGCCTCTCTGGCACGTTTCC
The DNA here is from genome assembly GCA_033296515.1 of Macrochelys suwanniensis. Lineage (NCBI taxonomy): Eukaryota > Metazoa > Chordata > Testudines > Chelydridae > Macrochelys > Macrochelys suwanniensis. The sequence goes on from CM065779.1 coordinate 116,564,942, forward strand.
TGGGCACAGACATTGTCTCCTACTCCTTCACAAAAATTGAGCTCCTCAGCACCTCCCCTCACCCCCATCTTAGTCTCTTAGGAGAAGTGCTGACCATAAAGATACCCTAGTTGCTTTTGGTGAAGCTTCTGGTTTCAAGTTTAACTCTCTCTGGAGGCACACAATAGTTGCAAAGCAGTTAACATACTCAGACACTTTGCTCAGAGTCAAACACATTTGCTCTTTTACTTAATCATATAAAGCACAAGAAAGTACAGGTCATACAAAACAATAAACCCTACACACATTTCCAGGCCTCAGTTTCCTCACCACTAGAAGGCATTTTTTGGGCAGGGATCAGCGTCCCTTGGGTAGTCCAGAGTCCTTCTGCTTCCTTCTGCTCTTCAGTCTCGCAGACAAAGGTATAACTTGACCCAATGGCTAGAAGTTGAAGCTAGACAAGTTCAAACTTGAAAGAAAGTGTAAATTTTTAACATTGAAAGTAATTAACCACAGAACAATTTACCAAGGGCCATGGTTAATTCTCCAGCACTGACCATTTTTAAATCAAGACTGGATGTTTTCCTAGAAGATCTGCTCTAGGAATTATTTTGGAGGAAGTTCTATGGCCTGAGTTATACAGGAAATCAGACTAGATGACCACAATGGTCTCTTCTGGTCTTAGACTGTATAAATCACTCTATGGATTGTGGGCTGAAATATGGAGCCTTCTTCCCCATCAGTTAGCTTGCTTGAAAATGGGCAGGACCCCTGCCAACGGCAGACCCCAACATGCTGGATTGCTTCTCTCTCCTTTTGGGCTAGAGACAGAATAGCCAAAGACCTCTAAAATATGAGCACCTTCCTCTTTATAACTTTTGGCCCCCTTTGTCAGGTGACACCCTTGTCAGCTTCCCCATGGGAGCACACCCCTGCAGAGTTACTTCGTTCCCAATATCAGAGGGGTAGCCGTGTTAGTCTGGATCTGTAGAAGCGACAAAGGGTCCTGTGGCACCTTATAGACTAACAGAGGTATTGAAGCATAAGCTTTCGTGGGTGAATACCCACTTCTTCGGATGCAAGCAGTGGAATTTTTTTTCCACTGCTTGCATCCGAAGAAGTGGGTATTCACCCACGAAAGCTTATGCTTCAGTACCTCTGTTAAATTTTTTTTTCCACTGCTTGCATCCGAAGAAGTGGGTATTCACCCACGAAAGCTTATGCTTCAATACCTCTGTTAGTCTATAAGGTGCCACAGGACCCTTTGTCGCTTCGTTCCCAAGGTGACCTCTCCCATGCTCTAACTTTTTTCTCCTAGTTGGAAGACAGTCTGTTGTTTAGAGCTATTCCATTTCAGTGGGAGAGGACTTCAACAACTCTCTTGCTATTCTTTTCCCACCAGCCTTTGGAATTTCAGTACAGCCTGGAGGCAAACAGACCATAGAGAAGGCAACAGGTTACACATTTAGAAGGATACATAGAGTAAAGTAAAGCTACATAGAGTTCATAATCTCACACAGAATTAGTACTTTGTATAGGCAGATTCCCAAATCATCACTCATAGTATGCTTGAAAATAACTAAGCTGACTCCATATGGAGTTCCTTACTCTTGGTACTCAAATAAAGATATACTCCTCAAGAAAGGAATATAATATACACAAGGGGTCGTGTGTTAATGCATCAGTGCTTTCTATATTTCATCTTTGCTAATTGGCAGGTTTATGGGATGCACATGATATTGGATGCTGTGACTTTTCTATAGTTTGCTAAGTCTTCTGCCAAGTTTCAGGGAAAAGATAAGGATGTGTAGTGCTTTGTGTTTTGGGGGAATGGATCTTCAAAGCACACCCTCACACAGAACAGCACAAAAACTTCTGTCAAGGTATTCTTTTCTGGTTAAGTATTTATACTATGCTCATCACCCTGGTATCTACGTGCATACATTTATCTTACCATAACTGCATATGTTTGCATTTTTAAAGGATTCATATGCCTTCTGCAGTATGAGCCAAATTTAAGCCATGGATCTTATAGAATTTATGTTAATAACTATATTAAAATGTCATATAATTAGAGGAAAAATTGCTTCTTTTATTTAAATTGATTTGTCATACTAAGCAACTTTTGAATTGGCATTTCTGTTGGTTTTACTAATGGGTGAGAGACAGCTTCAGAGGAAGAGGAAATATTGATAATACATAACTAGACTGTTAAATAAAGGCACAAAAAATGTGTCACAAAAACTGGGGACCACTACAGACCATTATACTCATCTGTCATTGCACAATGAAAAGAAATCTTAGAATAATAACTCCTATTTCTATCAGTATTGATTTTCTGTTTTGGATTATAATTGGATTGGAATTATGTTGAAAACCTGTGTTAGTTAACCATTCATTCAAGTATTGACAGCTATGTGTTTTTTTAATATTACTTGATGCCCATTATGGAAGGGCTTGCATTCCAAGCAAATGGGTGTCTGCTGTCCACTCAACCATCTATGAATAATTGCATGATCCCAACAAATGTATAATGTATATTTATATTGATTTGCATTGTTTTCCCAGTTGAATGCAATGCTTTTGAAAGGTGCCCAAACTGACTGCTCGTGCATATGAAATCCTCTTTTCAGCCACAGAAATAAGTATAGCACATACATCAGCTGTGTAAGCTTCTGAATACTACTCTTTCAAGAAGGGATCACCTCTAGAGGTGAGGGACTGATAATCTTCTACACCTTTTCTGTCCTTAGCCTCTCAGAGGAGACATCACACAAGGATGACAGTTGTTGTTGACACCTGTCCATTAGCAAGTGGATTAAGATTACCAGGTAATTTAATATGAATAAGTGAACCACTACCAGGTAATGGCTTTAGGTTAATAAGAACCTGAGCCAATAGGTGGTAGATTCTATACTCAGTTATCAAACTCACTTATGATTTACATATCTAGGACCAAAACAGATGCATTTTAGGAGTGATTTTTCTCTTGTTCAATTTGGAATTAGAGGTTTAATCCACCACATATTGGATTTAGAGAGCGGCCACATTATCACATTTCTTATGGAAATGTAATGGTAAAGAGCCACTCTTTGCTTTCATTTAAGTACAGTTTGTGTTGCTTATGAAAAGCCAGTACAACAGCTTTTACCCAAAATGAATGTCGGATATCAAAACAACCATGGCCCAAAGGAGCCCTTCTGGTCTCTCAGGGTAATATGTTTGCTGTGCATGCACCATGTATAATGCATAATAGATGTCATTGTGAATTTTTTGTTGCAAAAACATAGCTGTACTGCATAATAGCATCCTGAGGCGCAAGATTTTCCCATATAACTCCCACTAATATTGATGGGAGTTTTCATGTGTAAAGCCCCCACATGGAGATGAGAATATCAAATGCTTCCTTACTTCAATAGTGCAGAAAACCAAGTATTTTCCAAACAGAATAAATTAGAGTCTATCCCTGCATCTTATTCATGAGAGCAATATCACTAACTTCCACGGTGTATCTCTGTGAGCAAGGAATATTTGCATGTGTAATAATTTGCAGGACAAGGCTTTTAGTTATTTCCAGTTTACTTTTCCCCTGGAAATGCAGCCGGCACAAGTTAGCCCATGAGTGACATCAATAAGATGCAACTTCTCATTTAAACAACAAAGCCTTTAAAAGTTAAATAAATAAATGCAAGCATCTGATATTCCTCTGTTATGTTTTAATATAGGATTTTAGTGAAAATGTTAAACTTGATTGTGCAAACCTTACCCATACAAGTTGTCCCAATGATATAAGGATTTGTGAGTGATCCCTACATGCAGTTCCTTGTAAAAAGGAACTCTACCCTATCATGGGACAAATCTCTGTGAGGAAAATTTTCTGGCTAGTCCATCCTTCTCCCTCTCTGCTTCCCCCCAATACACACCTGTGGGATTTCTTGCAGGAGGGGACAGTTGTGTCTTCTCTTATTTTTCTTCTTCTTCTTCTTCTTTCTTCTATTCTCCTCTCTCTCTCTCTCTCTCTCTCTCAGGCTCTGATCCCACAAGCACTTAATGCACATGAGTAGTCCCTTTGAGTTCAGTGGGGACTACTTTTGTGGGTGAGTGCCTGCAAGATCACATTCAAAGATGTAAATTCTTTGGGGCAGGTGTTATCTGTAGATGTCACACAGTGCTGAGCACAGTGTCAGCACTATAAACAGATAATACATGATAACAATAATAATAATAGATCTGGCTTAGAGCTATCAGAGTGCAAAAAAAGCATAGAACACTTTCTTAAGTGAAAAATGCTTTCTCCCTTATGCCTGGATAATTCAAAAGTGGCAGAATGGATGTTGTATTAATCTTTCCAAAATATTTTCATTCTGATCCAAAGACCAGGCATGAGAAATTTCATCCCCAATGATATGTTTTTGAAAGGGTTACACATGACTGGAGACTCTTTGAATGAAAGTGCCATCTCAGCTCGACCTTTAACATCCATCTCATCATGATGCTCTGATAAATGGCCCACCTCGTTTTTTTTCCTTTGGAAATTTATATTTAAAATAAACAACATCATGGACTAAAACTTTGCAGGCCAAGTTTCATCCCGATATGAATCATAATAAGCTACATCTAAACCTCTGAAAATATATGTTTTGTATCCAAAAATGCTGACACAAGCTGTATTGGTGGTTGTGTTGATGTCCAGTTAGGATTCAGGGAGCCTGATCATGGTTGCTTAGTAAGAAGGACAAGTATCACCCGCAGGAGGATGAGGTGTGGCTACAGCACTACACCTCTGCTTTTGAAATAGTGTGTGTTTGTATTATTTGCATTTCTAAAACATGCATCCTTCACTCTGGATGCATTACACACAAAAGAGTAACAATCTTCCATTAAATCAGAAGGCAGACATTTGCCAGAATAATGACTACCATCTCTATAATGTAAAGAAAGGTAGAAACATTATCATCAACCAAACATAGGCAAGAGAAATATCCTTTCCAAACAGTTATTTGGTATATTTTTATCTCAGGTGCAGGTTGCTTAACCAGATTCTGATGGGGCTTACCCCCTATCACCTGCAAGGCCAAGAGAAGAACCCAATTTTTTATACTCTGCACTTGGGGAGTGATTAGATAATTGCCTTCTGGCCTAAGGAGGCAGAGCTAGGACTTATAAATAGATTGAGGGAGCTCAGTTGCGGAGGAGACAGGTCTCTGGTAGAGAGAGGCCCTGGGATAGGATTTAACTGACAGATGACAATGGAGGAAGAACTCTATAGAAGCAGATTAGGTCCCTTCAGGGGAGGGGCCAACAAGAGAACTACAATGGCACCTGAGAGGGGCAGATGATGTTTGAAGGTTTGTTTGGATTTTCGTTTGGACTTTCTCTATTAGTCCAGAAGGGATTTAGACATCCATGTGGGTCAAGCCACAAAAACCTAGAGGGAGAGATGGGAGAAGACAAAGACTGGGAAAGGCTATTGCAGGGCCAAGGGAGAGCCCAGTAGAGGGTGCCAGGGACAAAGACTCTGGGCAGCCCTGCGTCAAGAGACAATGGGGTACGCACAAGATGAGGACACAGTATTACACAGATAAATAACATGGTCACAGTACTGCTGTCCTGCAGCTATTGCCCTGTAGCTCAGTTAGGTGAACCAGCTTGTATTCCATAGCATGTACTACTGAAGAGGGAACAACCATCATCATGATGACATTTCCACCTCCTTCCAGTGGTACTCCCAAGCCACCTGGATTGGCAGCATGTTCTGAACCAGGACTTGTAATCTTTGTGACTTTTATTATTTTGTATCATTCCAGTAAGCTTCTTTTCAATTTGTAAAAGTCTGCGGCTCTAGGAAACCTTGTCACCCATTCAGAAGCGCACCTTATATAGTATACTGTGCAAGAGGACTCATAGTGAAATTGAGGGCACTAAATGGGGATGAAGTAAAAATTAAGCTACAAGTATACAGGAACTCCTCGCTTAACGTTGTAGTTATCTTCCTGAAAAATGTGACTTAAAGCGAATCCAATTTCCCCATAAGAAAATGGGGGGGGAGGGGGTTAGGTTCCAGGGAAATTTTTTTTACCAGAAAAACATCTATATATTTTAGAAATATATATACCCATCCCGTATACGTTTTAAACAAACAATTTAATACTGTACACAGAGATGATGATTGTGAAGCTTGGTTGAGGTGGTGAAGTCAGAGGGTAGAAGAGGGTGGGGTATTTCCCAGGGAATGCCTTACTGCTAAATGATGAGGGCTCAGCCAAAAGCTAGTTCAAGGGTTAACACGTTGTTAATGTAGCCTCACACTACAAGGCAGAAGGGGGAGACAGCATGGCGGACAGACACACATACCCTGTGTGCGGGGGAGAGAAAAATGCGCACTGCCCCTTTAAGTGGATCAGGAAATTGAGAAAGCAGCTGCTGCTGCCCCAAGCTCTCTCTGTCTCTCTCCGTCTGTGTCCCCAGACTTCTCTATATGGAGAAGGGGTAAGCGGGGTGCAGAAGCAGCAGGACACCCTGACATTAGCCCCTCCCCGCACAGCAAGCAGGAGGTTCCTGGGAGCAGCTCCAAGGCAGAGGGCAGGAGCAGCACATGGCAGTGGGAGAAGGGACAGCTGAACTGCCAGCAATTGACAGCCTGCTGAGCAGCTGCAGGCTGAGCACAGGGAACTTAGGGGAGCGGGGAGCTGATAGGGGGGCTGCCGGTCCACCCTGGTTCCAAGCCCCCACCAGCTAGCTTCAACGGGCTGCTCTTCCCGTTGGACAAAGCAGTGGACAAAGCAGGCGGCTGCCCTAATTGATCAGCAACTTAACATCGAAACAGCGTTAATCAGGATGACTTTAAGTGAGGAGTTCCTGTATTATGAGAGCTCTTGAAACTGTAAACCCTCTATATCGCAGAATTTCATGTGGCTTAGAGGCCCCTATAAGGGCAGCTTTTTAAACTTTGAGATTGGTAATGACTTAAGGTTACATAAAAAAGGTGGTAAAGTTCTTCTAATGGGACCTTGTAATGTAACGGTCACATTGGCAAGCATTGGCTGACATATCAAACTGCTTCATACATTCTGGGTCCTTTGTGTAAGATGTTAATAGTTTATTTGAAATGCAAATGAGGGTGAACTAAATTTTATTATGAAAACACGTTTCACATTTGAAGTCCAACTTTGATGTGTGATTATGGAAAGAGAGTTTCTGAAATTTGGCTGCAGTATCTACATCAGCTGAATGTATTCGTAGACAGTTGCTTTTGTTTTAGTTAAAAGATGTAGTAGTCTAACAACATTTTTTTTAAATAAAATTTCCTTTCTTCCAAGGCATCAAACAGAGTTGCTACAGTGTTTATTTATCTCATTTGTTTATCTCAAATGGACTTGAAGTTATTTAGTGGAGAGGGCAGGACTTGTGTAGTGACATTCAGATTTCCTTCAGAGACCCTGTTTTATACAGCTCCACTTACACTACTGATTGCTGATCAATAACACTTCATTGAAAAACAAACAAAAATAGGTCTCCTGAACACACCTGCCTGCATTGCCTCTGTGAAAAGAGATCACTTCCTATCTTAAGCTTTCTTCTGCCTTTGTCTTAAGGTGTAGGTAGTGTGTCAGGACTTTAAATGAAATCCTCCTCATTTTTAGGACCTTTCTGATATTTTCACACTGAAAATGTGTAATTCTGTTTCTGCAGCCATATTCTCCAATGCCCTGCACAAAGTGTAGTCATTTATAGTGGTGCAAAATAAGTATATAAAAAGCTACGGTTCTGCTCTCGTAGTGTTCTACACTACACCTAATTTGCGTAGATGTAAATGATCACCCAACTTGCAAGATAGCGAAGAATCGGGCCCTGATTGTATGGTCTGTCACATACTACTGAAACTCTGAATATATTTGGCTTGTTGTTTGTATGGCTTAGGCTGTCTCTTATTCTTGTGGTTTCCAGCATTCAGGAAATGTTGTCAAAGCAGGTTGATAGGTACTTAAATTGGTTTATCTGAACAGAAAAAAACCTCTTTCACTACCATAGCAAGACCATGAAAAATTTGAATCAGGATGAGCATCTTCAACTTGTAGAAGGAATGGGAAGAAGAATGTTACAAAGAATAATACTATTTTTATAAAAAGTGAATGGTATGCCCTCATCTGGAATACTGTGCTCAGTTCTGTTCCCCCCACCTCAAAAAGATATAGCAGAAATAGGTTGAGAGACAGAAGATGAGAATGATTGGGCATAGAAAAACTCTTTCCTATGACAAGAGATTGAAAAGATCTAAAAAAAAAAAATGAATGAGGGGGTGAAAATAAACTACACAGTATAATCACTAGTATAGAGAAGGCTGACTCAGAACTTCCAGTCCTTATTTTTATAATAAAAATAACAAATAGACACTGATTGGAATTTAAACGGGGGGAAATTGAGAACTGATGAGAGAGAATACTTTTTTCATAAAATGCATAATTAGCCCATGGCACCCATTGCCACAAGATGTCATAGAGACCAAAAGTTTAGGAGGATTTTAAAAGATTGGACATTTATATGGATAGCAAGAATATCTGAACTGATAATGGTAAATACTACACAAACCTCCTCCAAAAAGCCCCCAAGAGCTTTGGAGAGAATATTAACCCTTCTACTTTGGGGCAAAAGCCAGTTTCTACTATGCGGGTTATATGTTAACTATCTCTGGGGAATCCCATAACTGCCTACTTCAGCTAATACTAAAGCACTGATTTGATCCAGTATGCCAGTTCCTGTGAATAGTGTGACTTGGGAATTATTTTTAGGGTGTATATCTTTACTTTGGAGAGAAATGAAGTGAATGGACAAGGTAAAAAGCAAATGGTCTTGAGGAAAACGTTTCAACAGTAAGTTTTTGTTTATGTAAAATAAATGTACTTTCTGAAACGATCAGATCTGATATTGCTAGATTATCTTCTTTTCTCATTTATTCATCTTCATGCAAAATTTATTGTTATCCATTATCAGAATGGAGGCATCTTTTTTGGTCCTGATATATTAAAATCAAAATAACAGCAATATTTCAAAAAGCCTAGACTAAGGCAGTTTCAATGCATTTCTGGCTGGGAAGAGGTCGTAGCTCAAAGGAAATGCAAAGGAATTCAAACAGGTTGCAGCCTTTAAATGGTAATTGGTTTTTTCTGCTATGATGTTGATAGAACCTATAAGGAAGAGAGTGGGAATTCATTTTTGATACAGATAATTAGAGGAAGAGGGTGTGAATAAACAAGGAGATATATTTTTCTTCTTCTAGAGATATATCATTCATTTGAGCACAATTACTACTGGTCAGTGTAATTTTTTAGTTTTTATTGTGTTTGAAATTTAATTATCTGTTACTTAAAATTATTATTTGTATTTATTATTTATATTTTGGTACCATATAGAAATGTCAGCCCCATTGTGCTAGACATTAGAGCTGGTTAGAAAATGTTTTTTTCTTTTTTTTCTTTTTTTCTTTCTGCAGAAAATGTAGACATTTTGGTAAAAAATAAATAAAATGTAAATATTTCAGCTGAAAACGGAAATATTTCAATTCAGAAATGCTGTCACAGTTGTAGCTTGTTACCATTCCTCCCTATAGATTGTTTTCCCTGAGTGAATTTCATCACCATCTCTTAATGAGGGGAGGGAGGTGCATAAACAGAGTCCAGTAGCTGTGGTATATCATGGGAGATGAAGTGTGGAGCCCAGCCCATTGAGGTGAAGGAAACATCAGATGACTTAACTACAATTCCATGAGATACTGCAGCAGCATATCAAGTTAACATATTTCAATTTTTCAGTTAACACTTTCAACGACACTTTTTGTGAAAAATTTAATTTAATCAAAATCCCAATTTTTCCATCCAACTGTTTAGATGGAAAATTTTCAACTACTCATACTAGATACTGCATAAATATATAAAAATAAATGATATCTGCCCTGAAGAGCTTACAGTTTAAGATCAAACAAGTGGATAAAGCAGCATGTTGTTTAGAGATGGCATGAAGCAACAAATAAAGTTGTGATCTGAAACTAAATTACCCAGTGCATTTCTAGCCTCTGAACTGGGATCAGCTCTCTCTCTCTCTCTCTCTCTTAGTACATTCTGTAATGTGGGCTCACGGCTTAAGTCCTTAACTGCCAATGCTAATGATTTCCTCCAATGCGATGGAAATTGGCTAGCTGACTTGGGTCACGCTATTGATGCATGGCATCAGTTAACATGACATAAATGGCTAGTTAAACTGGATTATGGGTTTATGGTTGCTTTGCCTCACATTTGCAAAGACATATAGAGTATACCGGTGAACTTGACCCCATATTTTTAGCTTTTATTTATGGAAGCTAGGGCATTTGCTCCTTTGGATTAAGTCTATGAAGTTAAGCCAATTGCAAGCTGGTGTAATAGGAGGAGGAGGAGGATTAGTAGTACCATAGTAACTAGAGGCCTCACCAAGAAGGTTTATGACACTGTACACACACATCGTAATAATAGTCCCCTTCCCAAAGAGCGTACAATCCAGTTAGACAAGACAGTATTTTATGACATTTCCCTGATATAGATAAGGCTTGTGTATGTCTATGCAGAGCTGCTGCTGTAACTTGACAAAGTTTACACCTCACCTATGTCTTTGTGTGTTTTTCCCCCCCATGCATTTCAGTGATCTCATCTTCCAGTGCTGCCACTAACATTTTTTTGAGATGAATTTTTTTTCTGTTGGTGAATAAAGCACACTGATTTAAACATGGATTTCAAACAAAGGGTTTTCCTGCTCATGAGATTCACTTACCAAGGGCTTTCCTATCTCCCCACATTCTCTTTAGCAGTGGCATTACAATATAAATATAATAATATAGTTGAAAACTAAGTATAGTTACATGTAAATCTGATATGGATAGACAAAGTCATTGCCCTCCTCTCAATACAGCATGTGCCCACATCCACACATTTGGTTAGCATCCAAAACACACACCCTTCTTGGAGTTCTCCTTTATTCTTATCTTCAGAACAAAACTATATAAACCTTAGGATTTTTCAGGATTACTGGCCTGATAGGTATGGGGGAAGTTGTAGATGTGATATTTCTGATTTTAGTAAGGTTTTTGATACAGTCCCACATTACATTCTCATAAGCAAACTAGGGAAACCTTATCTAGATGAAATTAATATAAGGTAGGTGCATAACTGGTTGAAAGAGTAGTTATCAATAGTTCGCTGTCAAATTTGGAGAATATTTCTAGTAGGGTCCTGCAGGAATCAGTCCTGGATCCAGTATATTCAACATTTTCATTGATTACTTAGATAATGGAGTGGAGAGTATGCTTCTAAAATTTGTGGATGACACCAAGCTGGAAGGAATTGTAAGCACTTCAGAGAACAGGATTAATATTCAAAATGACCTTGATAATTGGTTTAATTTCAGCAAGATGAAATTCAATGAAGGCAAGTGCAAGTATTGCATTAGGAAGGAAAAATCAAATGCACAGCTACCAAATGGGGAATAACTGGCTGGGCAGTAGTACTGCTGAAAAAGATCTGGGGATTACAGTGGATCACAAATTGAATATGAGTTAATAATGGTGATGCAGTTGTGAAAAAGGCTATTATTATTCTGCAGTGTATGTAAAAAACTGGTGGTAATGTCCCACTCTGCTTGGCTTTGGTGAGACCTCAGCTGGAGTACTGTGTCTAATTCTGGGTGCCACACTTAAGGAAAGATGTGAACAAACTGGAGAGAGTTCAGAGGAGAGCAACAAAAAATGAGAAAACATTTAAAAAACCTAACCTATGGTGGAAGGTTAAAAAAACTGGGCATGTTTAGTCTTGAGAAAAGAAGACTAATGTGAAACTTGATAACAGTCTTCAAATAAGTGAAAGAGTGTTATAGAGAGGACTATGATCAATTGTTCTCCATGTCCACTGGAGGTAAGACATGAAGTAATGAGCATAATCTGCAGCAAAGGCGATTTAGTTTAGATATTCCGAAAAAAATTCTAACTATAAGGATAGTTATGCACTGGAAAGTAAAGGATCCCTATCATTAGAGATTTTTAAGAATAGGTTAGGCAAACACATGTCAGGTATGGTCTAGGGACAGTCCTGCTTCAGCACAGGGGGGTGGACTAAATGACCTCTTGGGGTCCCTTCTAGCTCCACCCTTTGATGATTCAGCTAGCTTCCTCCTAATTAAATGATTCTGCTTTTTCCCCTGTAAAGCCCCTTAGGTCTGATTTGACTATCTCCCCCTAGTCATGCTGATTCAGAAGGAGAAACAAACCCTTTTATACTATTGACTTGGATCTAATGAGAGCCATCTTGTCTAACAGACAAGAAGTGTCAGTAGAATACTACTGATTCACCATGCAAGGTCCAAGAACTTGACAGCTTGTCAAAATTTCAAACTTTTTCGGCACCTAGTTAAGCACCTAGAGCTTTTTGGGTTTTTAGGCAGCTAAATAATGCTGCCTGATTTGCCAAGGTGCTGAGCAGTCATGGTTCCTAGTGACTTCAACAGGAGATGAAGATGATTGTCCTCTTTGCAACTGAGTCCACATATTTTGAAGTGAATGTAGGCGATTCACTTTGAGCCCAAGCTTTAAAATGTAGGTCTTAGCCTCTTTGTTCACATGATGTTATGAAAACGAATTCAAGTGCTTTGGTCTATTATATATGGTCTATTAAGTGCTATATGTGGGCCATTATTAAAAGGACATGAAAAATAATCTAAGCAAACAAGCAATCTAAGCAAAAATGGGTAGCAAGTCCTGTATTCAAGATATATAATCAGTAAGTGAGGAAGATTTAAATATAGCCACCGCCTCTAGTTTTGTTATCAATTAATAGCTGACAGGTGAAGGAGAAAGCAGATACACAGTTAACTTGGACTTGTTTCAAATTCTGCAAGTACCATGCCTAGGCAGCCGGACTCATTGGGCTTCTTTATATTTTAGTTCTTAATGAAGAAAGTGAGTTTAAGAGAGAAAAAAGAGTTTGTGAGCTTGTAACTCTCCATGCCATACTTGAGCTCTGTATCTAATGAGGAAACTTGCCAAAGTTTCCTAGCTTTGCTTCAGTATATACATGTATTAGTCACCATAAATCAGTTTGCCTGCTAGCCCTGCCTTGTTAAGCAGAATAGAAACTCTCTAAAGTCAGTGTGTATAACAAAGCCTTAAGATCACTAACGAGTAGAAATGTTTCAGAATGGGGATTTTAAAAAAATATTTGAAGAAGAAAGTGGTATCATGTTGAGGAATGGAACAATTACTTGATCTGACCCATCACACTCTGCTTAGCAATTCACCCTCAAGTGAAATAAGACTTAAGAATAAGAGAGAAAGAAAAGTGGTCATAATATAGAAGGTTACTATAGTGCTTATCTTAAATCGTTAGTATTCACACTGATCCACAGACCACAGTGGTCCATTGGAACATTTCCAGTTGCTCTGCGGAGGTGCCCTTGTCACAATGGTGAAGCACCATGACATTTGCTGCTTGTTACAGACAAGGGCAACACTTGCTTAGGTTTTCCAGAAGCTATTTTAACCAACTACACTAAAAATAATGTTCAAAGCACTTTGGTACCATCTGTATGCTTGTTTCGTGTCTCTCTTGGTCAAGTATTTGGTGCAAATTGAGTGATGGTCAGATTTGCGGAGGACACTAGAATTGGAAGGTTAGTCACCACACAGAAAAACGGGAAATGCTAAACTAACCTGGGGAGATTCGAGAAGTGGGAGCTATGGGCATTAAAGCAAGATTTGGTACTAATAAAGTCATGCACCCACCATAGATTAAAAATGAGGTGTTGTAACCAAGCTGTGAGTCGGATAGCAGTAAAGTGGGTTTATTTCAATTGTCAGATTCTCCTTTCTCTCACACCGGTGTAAACTGGCAATTACGCTGCTAAAGTCAATGGAATTATATCAGTGTAAAACTGGTGAGAAAGGAGAATAAGGCTTACTTAGTACACTCTGGCTGCTTTCTGCTTCTCCAGTGAATCAAAGCATCTGTAAAGCTGTCTTAAAATGGGTTTAAATTACAAAGAATTTATGTAGAATTAAATTTCATTAAACGGGGTTTATAGCTGCATTGTGTTGTTGAAGCAGTGGAAGGCAGCCAGAGTATATCAGTGAATCTGGCTCAATATTTGCATTCTATTTGCTGCAAAGAAGGAGTGGGGTTAGAGTTGGGAAGGGAGGTGTCCATGAAAAATATGCTTTAAGTGATTAGCAATATGAAAAAGCTTGAGAGCCATTTCCCAAGAAATTAATCATGCCAAACTTAGTCCTCCTCATTCTTTCTCTCCCCTGGATCTTTCTTAATCCCTGGAATGTTTACTGAAGTTTCAGAATAATTATTTTCTCTGTCTGAAATGTTACTACAGTTTTATCTGCCTCCTCAGTGGGAAGCTAATAGTTTATACTGACAAAATTCTGAATGAATATTTGTAAGAAAAATTTCTCAAAGTTTCAAGGGAGCTCAGAATTATCCTTGCAATGGGACTGTGGTTGCAACCTTAACTATACAGTGGCTGTCACCCCTCCACCATAAACCACACAATACAACAAAAAAAGCATTTGACATTTTTTTCTGAACATCTAACTACATATACACAGAGAAATAGGGCTAGACCCGTGCCTCAGCTCAAAAAACAGAGACTCTGCCACTCAATGAAAGCAGGATTGGATTCATATCCTCCTTTGTAATCACAGCTATCAACATCAGTCATCCTTAATAGCTGCTTCCTTACAAACTATTATCTTCAGATATAGGAGTACCAAGGAGATTTTGCCATGTGAAAAGTATGCAAAGGTAGTAAGAAACCATTTTGAATTTCTTATTTATTAGATTGAATGCTTCAAAGCAGGACTGTGCGGACAGAGCCTGCTGTTAGGGACTGGAATGTACGCAGTCTGGTTTAGTAGTCAGAGCAGGTGTCAGGTCTAGTGGGCAGAGACGGTGTCCAGGTTGCGGAATGAAGCCAGGTTGCGGAAGGGTCAGCACCAGAGTCAACTGCCAATTACCAGAGCCAGGGGTCAATCCGGAGTCAGAACCAAGAATCAAAGCTGAGGGTCAGAGCCGAGGTCAGATACCAAATGCCAGAGCCCAGGGTCTAGCCAGAGTCAGGGTTAGAAGTCGGAGTTGGAGCCAGGGCTGATAACTAGTGACTGGGGGTGAGGTGTAAGGACAGGAAGTGGAGGAGAGGCAAGGATCAAGCACAGAGAAGGAGCACAGTGGGAACAGGAGCAAAGGCAGTGGTGAGCCAGGAGTGGAGCAGGAATTAGGAACAGGGTTGGGTGCAGGAGGCAGGTACCATCAGGGTCCAATGCAGGTACCATCAGGGTCCACCTTATTTCCCAGACAAACTTCCCGTGCCTCCTCCTGACTTAAATGAGAACATAAGAATGGCCATACTGGTCAGACCAAAGGTCCATCTAGCCCAGTATCCTGTCTTATGACAGTGGCCAATGCCAGATGCCCCAGAGGGAATGAACAGAACAGGTAATCATCAAGTGGTCCATTCCTTGTTGCCCATTCCCAGCTTCTGGCAAACAGTGGCTAGGGACACCATCCCTACACATCCTGGCTAATAGCCATTGATGGACTTATCCTCCATGAATTTCTCTAGTTCTTTTTTGAACCCTGTTATAGTCTTGGCCTTCACAACAGCTTCTGGCAAGGAGTTCTACAGGTGGGTTGTGTGTTTTGTGAAAAAAATACTTTTGTTTGTGTTAAACTTGATGCCTATTAATTTCATTTGGTTACCCCTAGTTCTTCTGTTATGAGAAGGAATAAATAACTTCCTTATTTACTTTCTCCACACCAGTCATGATTTTATAGACCTCAATCATATCCCCTTTAATCGTCTCTTTTCCAAGCTGAAAAGTTCCAGTCTTATTTATCTCTCCTCATACAGAAGCCGTTCCATACCCCTAATCATTTTTGTTGCTCTTTTCTGAACCTTTTCCAGTTCCAATATATCTTTTTTGAGGTGTGTGACCACATCTGCACACAGTATTCAAGATGTGGGCATACTATGGATTTATATAGAGGAAATATGATATTTTCTATTATCTATCCCTTTCTTAATGATGCCCAACGTTCTGTTCGCTTTTTTGACTGCTGCTGCACATTGAGTGGATGTTTTCAGAGAACTATCCACAATTACTCCCAGGTCTCTTTCTTGAGTGGTAGAGCTAATTTAGACTCCATTATTTTATATATGTATAGTTGGGATTATGTTTTCCAATGTGCATTACTTTGCATTTATCAACATTGAATTTCATCAAATAGTGTGGTTGGACCAGTCGGTGGAGCCAGGCAATCCTCCAATCAGGACTCCCATGGGTGGTACCTCCTACTAGCTTCTCAGCCCACCAAGTTTCAGTAGATATTGGGTGGAGGCCAGGATGCAGCAGCTGTCTCGGAACACCTAGGCCTGGGTTCAAGACGGACATCACACCTACACACATTTTAGGTACTACTGAAGTACTGATAAATAATAATGATATCTTTAGAATAAAACACATGATGGGCACTTTGCTCATCCTCTAGATAGTCGAGGTCGGATTCTTCAATATGTTCCATCAACTTTGTGCTGTTCAGGTGGCACAAAGAGGCCAGATTCTGGCTGTAGTTGGTCAGTGGAGAATTCTCCTGGTAGATGGGAATACCTCATTGGCGGACAGCTTTTCAGTCAACAACATCCCCCACAACATGCATAGGGGGGGTATGCCATGGAAGAAACAGGTGTGTGAGAGCAGAGGTCTTGCTGTGTTGATCCTGTGTTGTTTTAAGTCAGAGCATCCCCCAGGCTCTTCTAACTGACATCAGGGCCAGGCTAGCACAGGATCAGGGCATTGTTACTGGCTCCTTAGCCTTTCTCACCTTCCATGTTGAGTGGAGTTCAGATGCCAGGGATAATTGAGCCAACGGTATGTATGTATGTATGTGTATATATATATAAAAATAATAGCTGAAGCAAATAAGTGAACGAGAAGTGAAGTTTATCACGCATCTTGCAAACTGCATTGCTTTTGACACTATTTTGTAAACTTCTGTTGTTTTGTTAACACTTCTGAAGGAGTACCTAGGGTTCAAAAGCCTTATAGAAGTGTGTTTGCAGGCAGGAAAGGAAGGGAAATGGGGGGCAGATTGGGTGAGGGAATGGATTCCAGGCATAGGGAGCCTGTATTTAAAGGGTTATGTTGTGTTATTATTTAGTTACCAATAAAGCCAAACCCCAAGAATGAGATGATTTTGGAGACTAGCTGAGGGACTGTGAAGTGTTGAAGATGGGACAGGGACTCAGACCATTCCTAGGGTCATATGGAAGAAGGTCTGGAGGTGAAAATAGGAAAAGGGAATTATTTGTGGCACATGTGCCAAGGAACTGGAGCATGAGGAGGAAGAGTAAAAAATGACAAGACCTAAGAAGTACTCAGGAGCTAGACTATACAGAGCTCTAAAGGCAAGGCAAAGGTAAACGTTTTATGCACAAGATGATGGAAAGGGGTGTGAAGTGGGGCTGGACATGGTAACAGGTACGATAGATGATATTTTGGATGTAATTTTGATGGACTGAATGTGAGAACGCAGGGAGAAGGGAGAGGCTATCTGGAAGTAGTTAGACAAACCTGACATGACCTCACTATTCTCTTTGGACTGGGTTCCTTTCTTCTTTGGTCTTCCATTGTGTTCTACTCTGAGCTTTGTGCAGCACACAGAAAAGCAGGACAGCCGGCAATGTCTATTTTGCCTGCACTGGACCAGCTGCTTCTGAGATTATGTGAATTTTTTACTGTTACTCAAGTATAGGTGCTGCCGACTGTGTGCTGTAAGAGTAATTACTATTCTCCCACTTTAACAGGATTTTTTCTGAAGAAATCAGAGCACTTGTAGCTGTGTTTCTTTCTCAATGATTTAGTGCATCCCCAGTGCATTTGAATTGTTCATTATCCAGATGCTACCTACAGTAAAAGGAAAAAGGTAATCTACCGTGTAGCCTGACCTAGTACTCGCTACAAAAATGAACTAAATTCATTCCAAACAATAGCAAATAATGTGGGCTTGTCTCATGGGCTTTCCCCTGAAAATTTCATGCACAGCTTATAATAGTCACGTCTGTGTGCATGTGCAGTTTGTACAGATGCCATTTTGTATAAAGAGCTGTCTTGTTGGTACTGGAGTGAGTCAGAATAGCACTGTAGGGGTCAGAGTTTTCGGGGAGAGGGGAAGGGGTTGAATGTAGAAGTATGAATCAATACAATAAAGGCAAAAAATACCATATTTCTTCTGAGGCATGTTCATATCAGCACCTGGTGAAGCTGACAAAAACATAATTTCAGATCCTCCAGCTGGATTTGCACAAGTGGGCTCCTGCACCCGTATGTTGCCCCGTTGACTTCTGTGTGGCTTCATGAGGGCATACAGGTCTGCCCATATAGATCCGCTGGTATGATTGGAAACTGGGGGCCTAAACGCCATTCAAGTCAATGGGACTTAGGGTACGTCTATACTACCCGCCTGATTCGGCGGGTAGTAATCGACCTTCTGGGATCGATTTATCGCATCCTGTCTAGACGCGATAAATCGATCCTGGAAACGCTCGCCGTCGACTGCGGAACTCCTGCTCGCCGAGAGGAGGAAGCGCTGTCGACGGGGGGAGCCTGCCTGCCGCGTGTAGACCCGCGGTAAGTGCTTTGAAGATCGAACTAAGACACTTCGACTTCAGCTACGTTATTCACGTAGCTGAAGTTGTGTATCTTAGTTCGACACGGGGGGTTAGTGTGGACCAGCCCTTAGATGACTAACTCACTTAGGCACTTCTGTAAATCCCGCTGGGTGCCTCTTTAGGCACCTAAATTCCTTGATAAATCTGATCTAAAAGCTCAGTCCTGCACACAGTTACTATGTCTTCACTTTTGTGCTTAACCCCGCTAGAGCTACAGGCAGGAATGAATGTAAGCATGATAGTAACTAGTAGATCAGGCAACAAGGCTTATCTCTTTCCACATTCTCATTTTTACTATTATAATTGCTTGTTTGTCAAGCATCGACAATGTGCTATATACAAGGCACAATAGAAGACACGGCCTTTACTGTAAGGAGCCTGCAACTGCAGCCCAAAACTTTCAACTGTTCCCTGATATTTGGTGCCTTAAATTTTCTGTATCTAACTTTGACTGTGTTTGACCTGATTTTCAGAAGTGCTGAGCACCTAAAACTCCAGCTCAAGCCAATGAAGGCTGTGGGTGCTCTACACATCTGAATATTACAAAGAAAGAAAGATGGGAATCTCACAGCTGCACAGTTTTGCAAATTGGGCTTACATACATAGCTAAGAAACAGACTTAAATGTATTGGGAGTTCCTTGCTTACTATAATTAGAGCATATTTTAAAAATCATTTAATAATATGGTGGCATAACAGCCTTTTGGCAAGGGTTAATGTTTGTCTTGCAGGATACACCTTTCTGGTGCTTGCCTGCTATACACAAGAAAAACTTTCATGCTGTTGTGATGTTTAAGGTTCTCTGTATTAGAGCTTCACTGATAAATGGCATTGATCTAGCTGGGTTAACTTTAGTTCATTGCCTTTCTTTATATTACTCCTTGTTATTTCTTGTTTCCACTTTTTCTACAAAGATATCTTAGTTACGCATTCATCTCTCTCTCCCTGATATAACATTAGGCATGGAGAGGCAGACTTTGTGGAGTGAACTCTTTGAGCGTTTTCCAGCAAATTCAAATTCAAACCAGTTTTTTCTATATGTGAGTGTTTTCCCCCCTAACAAAAGTGGGTTCTTTGCTGTGTATTAGAGACAGAACAACAACCAGCTAAAAGCTAGGATGACCTAGGTTGATGCATCAAATCAGTTGGGCCAAATTCTCAATAAACTTCAATAGAACTATGTTGATTGCAGCAGCTGCAGATCCAGCCACACATATTTTAGAGACCGGCATGACCAGAGATATTTGGAGTCCTGCCCACAGATTATACATAGACTTCTAGATTAGTCCATTTCTCACATATAGTACATCTATTATCATTAGAATTTCTCTCTCCTTGTCATCTCCCTTAGTTTAGCTCCTATTTCCTTTCTGCTTCTCTGCTCCATCTCCCCCTCTCCCCTTCCCCCCACCCATGTTTTTTCCAGATAATTTTTTTCCTCCCTGCTCCTATTTTTAAGTCTCCTATAAGTTGAAGAGAAATCCAGTAGTGTTCATATCAAACCACAATGTTTGGATGGATTCCAAATTAGGCAAAATGTGTTCACACCTCTTTAGTATTAAAGATCTTGGATGTGCTAGTTCTTCCTGTTTCTGAAACTTTTTCTTGCATGTAGGTATTGAATCACTGCAGGATCTTTTGAATGTTAAGGGATAATTAGACCACTTATTCTTTCTTGGTGTACCTTGAACATCTGCAATGTTATAGGAGTTCAATATTGCTGTAAAAAAGTCTAACAAAATGCTATAGGCACTTTTTTGTGATGCTTCTTGCAGCACCTTTGGCCTACGAACAAATTGGAGTTGAGTTAATCCAATGTGAATGGCAGTGCTTTTTGTTCACGAAGGTGTTGAATTATTCATGAGCTACTTTGCATCCAATTCTAAAACTTCTGGATGATCAAATTAACAATGCTTTTGGGTTTGTGGAACACAGTTCTGTTCAATATCCCAATTCAGTAAGGAAAGGAGTGTAAATATTAATTAATATGAGGGTAGGTATTGTGCACAACTAAAGCTCAAGTGCTAGGAGCTTGTGATCTTTAGTCTTGAAGGTCCCAGGTTGTTGTATGACCATGCTGTCCATATTTCTGTAGCCATAGTTTACTACAAAATAGGACTGGAACTCCTGTGCTCTCTGGATACTCAGGTCTAGCTTGTATAATGTGGGTAGTATGTAATATGCTGTCTTACTGTATGTGACTGTGTGTCCCTCTAATAGTTTGGCCCCAGTGCTTGCTACTTAATGGTAGCTAATTGAGTTTCTTCAGCTCAAGTGGCAGATGCTAAAGGTCCTAGATTTGAATCCATGACTTATTTTGTACAGCACCTAACACAGTGGGGTCTGGGTCCATAACTAGAGCTCCTAGGCACTATGGTAATACAAATAAAAATCATACTAATATTAATGGTATTAAGATCTGACTCCTTGTGTGTTGTACGATGTACTATGTACAAACAATTTGAATTCAGTCCAGTCACTAGTGGTCCACAGAGAGCTGGTTGGGGACATGTTACTGCATTCCCTCCATGTTTCCAGATGCTAAATTACATTTACAGAAGCTAAAAATACATTAAATAGTTTCCTAATATTATTTTTTCCATGTAAACAACTACAGTTTCCTCAGGAACATTGTGTTTATAAAAAGGAGGAGAGGTTGTCCATGTGACTGTGAATTAGGGAGGAGGTGGCCTACAGCACAGTATCTTTATTAAGATGTGGCCCATCACCATGATATTAATTTTTTTTAAGAAACCTCATAATAAATGACTGGAATGATCTGTTTCTGCAAATTGTTGTTTACTGTAATTGCACATCAGGAACAGCATTTGTATCAATTAACATCTAAGAATGTGGCATAGATAGTTGGCACCATTTCTTCAATTAAAGAAAAGCTGTAATGTAGTAGTAATAATAATAAAAGATTTTCTAATCTTTACATCTAATTTCAAAGGAGAGTTAAATCATTAATAACTTTTCAAAGATGTGAATTTACATACAAGAAAATGAATAAAAAGCAATGGTGCAGGAAGCTGCCATCTTGATAGCTTGATGTTATAATCTGAGACACAAGGGGCAGCTCAGTGTATGAAAACATAAGTGAGATAGATTTTTCAAAGGCATCAAAAAAGTCAGATTAGGAATTTCCCAGAGTGTTTGGGCGTTCAGATCTGGGATTTGGCATGGGTCCAACTGCAGTAAATTACATGTAATGTAAGTCTTGTATTCCATTATGTACTATAAGCTACTCCTTAATAAATATCAGAGAATTTCCCCTACATTTCCCTACATTTGAAACTTTTCTCATGCATCTGAATGGTGATCAGCACTTTCTGTGTGTCATCGCCTGAATTAACTTCCTGAACGGAAGTGCAGTGTCATTCAAATGGCTGCAGTCACTGAGAGATAACAGCACTATTTACAGTAATGGCGGTTCTGAGACAAAGGCAAGTATTCCTCAAAAAATTAAGCATTTCCTAAAACATGCTCTATATTTTTATTTAAAGTTAGGCTGTGCTCTTATAAGGGCCCATGTGTGCGCAGAGGAGTGGGGGAGGACAAAAGAAGCCTTGCATCTGGTACACAGGAGCTAGGCACAATTGCAGTCCCTGTTCTGTCCTGAGCAGTGTCATGTTCCCACTCATGCTTTCTAGGACTGTAGTTATCCGTAAAGGGAGGGAGGAGACAGGGCCATGGGTTTCATCCATTTCCATACCAGCAGGCAGAGCTGACTTACTACTAGAGCTGGCAATGAAATAAAAAAAGGTGACAAAAAATTAAAATCTTGAAATTGTTTTTGTTGCTGGTGGTAATTATTGGTTTGAAAAAAGGCCATTTTCCTATAAATATATATTGTTGAAAAAACTGTGACTACGTCTGTTTGCCTCAAAGTGACATGCACGCTGCGCCCTTCTATGGGATGGTACAGCATGCAAGAGGCATTCTTAGTACCAGAGGTACAGCGCTTTATGGCGCTCCCCCCAGTTCAGTGAGGGTCCACACTGGCCCCAGCGGGAACCTGAGCCAGCAAGGCATTTGTCTCTTAGTAAATGCTGGTTTATCTATCCGAGGCATTAGAAGTTAATCTCTGCATTCTTACTGCATGTTGTTTGAGCTTTCAGCTGTGGCTTTAAATGAAATGTATAAGTCCCATTTGTATAAGTGTCCGACATGAAATGATTCTATCATGATTAGAAAGGTAAATGATAGATTTATTTTTTCCATTCAGTAATTTGACAAATTGAATGATCAGAGTTCATAATTAAGAAATTAGTTTCTTGGAAAGCTCTGACTTCAGAATTAATGAAGTAAAGACCATAGAGTTTACTGGGGATAGTCACATCTCAGTGAACATACAAGATATTAATTACTGGTTTAGAGCTGTGTGCGCTGTGACGTGCGTATGAACCGAGGGCCTCTGATAAGTTAAGAAAGACATCTGAGACATCTAGCATTAGTATTGCCTTCTTAGAGATTGATATGAATTGTAGTGTTAAATAATAGTCTTTATTATTTGTATTATCATAGCGCCTAGGAGCCCCAGACCTGGACCAGGACCCCTTTGAGAGAGAAACACAAAACAAAAAAAGACAGTTCCTGCCCGAAAGAATTTAGAATTCCACGCTGCACCCCAGTTTGCTTCCTGCCAAAGTGTACTGCATGTTTGGGATTGGTCATTCCAGTGAAGGCAATACTTCACTGCATGGAAAAACATTAATAAATACACTTTATCTTTTAAAACTGTGAAAGTAAGGAAGGTTCCATTCATAGGAGATTTCATGTTAAAAATAATGAAATTTCCAACCCTCATTTTCCTTGGTAAAAATAGTACTAATATTGGCAAGTAGTACTGCTCGGTACATACCAATGTTGATTTCTATATGTTGGCATCACAATTGGGTTCAGTCTTACTAGTAATCAATAGGAAAAGTTGGGACCAATGCCAATCACATTAGCACACAGCTTTTTTCCCCCCAGTATAGGGTTCTGTTTACTGAGATTACAGATCATTAATATTTTGACCTAAAAATACCTTGAAACTTTCTCTGCTAAATTGTTGACAGTTTTTGTCTACTCCTGTGGCTAACAAATAATTCATAGATTCATAGATTCTAGGGCTGGAAGGGACCTCGAGAGGTCATCGAGTCCAGCCCCCTGCCCTCATGGCAGGACCAATTACTGTCTAGACCATCCCTGATAGACATTTATCTAACCTACTCTTAAATATCTCCAGAGATGGAGATTCCACAACCGCCCTGGGCAGTTTATTCCAGTGTTTAACCACCCTGACAGTTAGGAACTTTTTCCTAATGTCCAACCTAAACCTCCCTTGCTGCAGTTTAAGCCCATTGCTTCTTGTTCTATCCTCAGAGGCTAAGATGAACAAGTTTTCTCCCTCCTCCTTATGACACCCTTTTAGATACCTGAAGACCGCTATCATGTCCCCTTTCAGTCTTCTTTTTTCCAAACTAAACAAACCCAATTCCTTCAGCCTTCCTTCATAGGTCATGTTCTCTAGACCCTTAATCATTCTTGTTGCTCTTCTCTGGACCCTCTCCAATTTCTCCACATCTTTCTTGAAATGCGGTGCCCAGAACTGGACACAATACTCCAGTTGAAGCCTAACCAGCGCAGAGTAGAGCGGAAGAATGACTTCTCGTGTCTTGCTCACCACACACCTGTTAATGCAGCCCAGAATCATGTTTGCTTTTTTTGCAACAGCATCACACTGTTGACTCATATTTAGCTAGTGGTCCACTATAACCCCTAGATCAAGCTAAAGCTTATCAAACTAATATTAGCAACTAAAATCTTATCCAGCTGATAGTCTTCCTTTTTAACATATCCTTACTGAAACTGAATTTACTTATACTTAATTTTAATTATTTGTTCTTAATTTTAACAAAGAAAAATACTGTTCCATTTTGTGCAGAACCTAGCAACTTCTTGAAAAATGATTTCATGCAGGACAACAGTAAATGCTCTTAGTTTTGAATTTTAGTTTGGTTAATAGGAAGGTGTCATGGAGGCATTGATTGTAACTCCACAGGTTAAGATTGAGTTCTGTTTTGCACTTAAATCAGGGATTGAACCTCTTTGGGTTTTTTATGAAAAAAATACAGCACGTGCTCCCCAAACTTAAGCACTTACTCTGAGTATAGAATACATTTTCTGAATATTTACATCTTCAACCTATTAGTTTGTAAGTAAAAAATAAACTCTGAGTCATTTAAGAAAATTAGCATCTGGTCTGTGTCAGTCTATTCTTTCCTTCAAATGAATGTTCCATGCCATTTCAATTTATTGAAATCTTATATATAGGATATATTTGAGGAAATTAGGTTGTAATTAAGCTAAGTTATTAAGTATTGTATCTAATTATTATGGTTATATAGGCTTATATGCAGGCTCAGGTCAACAGCTCAGATTACTTTTTTGAGTAGGATCATTGTGACAGAGAACTCCCCGGCGCTCAGGGTTTTTTCTGTTTTTGTTTTGGTGGGGCGGCGCTTGGGGTTTTTTGTTGGTTTTTTTTTGGCGGGGGGGCGCTCGGGGTTTTTTTCTTTTTCTTTTTTTCTTTTGGCGGGGTGGCGCTCAAGGGTTGTTTTTTTTTGTTTCGGCAAGGGGAGGGGCACTGGTTTGTTTTTTTTTTTGCTTGGGGCGGCAAAGAAGTTAGAGCCGGCCCTGAGCAAGATTTAGACATAGCCTGGGTGTGAGGACCTAGAGAGAGGTCCAAGTCAAAGATGGATGCCTAGATTACAGGCCTGAATCTATTAAAGCCAATGCAACTTCCTAATGCAGTTGCTCTTAAATTAGCTTAATTTGCGACTGAACTGGTTTAACTTGGTAATTTACCAACACAAACCAATATAGTTTAAGAAAGAGTTAAACTGGTTTAAGTTTGTATGCATTACACACATTTATGTATCCATTTAAAATTGATTTAGTTAAACCAGTGCAACTTTTCCCATATAGGTAAGTCCACAGATGAGCACCAAAAGGTTAAGGCCAAGATTTTCCATAATGAGAGTACTCAATATCAATGAAAATCAGACTCCTTATTTACATGCCTAAATGTGACTTTAAGAGACTAACTTTAGGCACCCTTTTAAAATCTTTCCCTACTGACTTGCCCAAGGTCGCACAGTGCGTCAATGGCAGAGATAAATAGAACCCAGGAGTTATGTTCCCAGTCATATGCACTAACCGCAAGACAATCTTTCTTCTCATTTCCCTACTTAGTGGATTGCACTCCTGTGTTTAACTTTCCAGTCAACAAGATAAAATTATTGGCTGCAGTTAGTGAAATGTACTAAAAGAATACTGAAGGGTTTATGGATGAAAACTACTATAAAATGCTAAGTTTTATTATTCTTATTTATTATTTGCAAACATAGAAATTCCATAAAGTTACTGGTAAAGAAGCCTTAGCACAGGGCTCGAGTTTCTGATTGTGTTTTGTGTTCCAAAAGCTGTATTCATCAGTTAAAATATTTAGTTAAAAAGTGATTGCTAGCATGTTTCTGGTAACATGGAATTTATTCTTGGGTGGGGGGGCTGTGGAAATTAACATATGAATGACTAGTTATGAAAAATCATTCTAAATTAGCAACATTTCCTGCTGCCACTCTTGGCCTCTGTTCTTGAATGATGGTTGTAGGGCTTCATGCCACAAATACAAAGCAACACCTGTTAGTGATGTCAGGGCTATATTCCAGTCACCAGCGATTCTACAAGGAGTTTTCTTTCAATAACCAATCATATTCACTAGTTATTGCATAAGATCAATTCTCCAGCCTGAGGTCATTTCCTATTTTTTAACTATAGTCCTCCTTTCCTTCTCTATCAGTTAGTGTGTGTCTGTGTAAAAATGTCAAGGAAAGGGTTGTATTATCTGTAACCATTCAAAATAAAAAAATATATAAATGAAGGGTCATATTCTTCCTTTTGGACTCCTGCTGATTTAAATGGGAGCCATATCCAAGAGCTGGACTTTTCACTAAGAATTTAAATCATTGTCGGTTAAGTTGAGAAGTTAAATTAAGCAGTTTATAAAGCTTCATGCGATTTCCTTGCTCTGCAAGACTAGAAATTCATGTAACCAACAACAAAAAACCAGAACTCCCATCTTCACCTAGACCTGATCCTGTTCCCTTACAAGATAATGGATACTTTATATTGCAGTGCTTTGAAAATAAAAAGTGCTTGTTATTATTACTACTGTCAGATTGTATTTCTTATACAATTTACAGTACCCCCAACAGGAAGACATTAGGAAAAATTCACTCAGTAAGTCACAGGGTCTGTGTTTTTTGTTTAAATAAAAGTTATAATGCAGTTCTATTAGTTGAAATAGTTCACCTTTCTGTACCTCGGTTTCCCCTTCTGTAAAATGGGAATAATAGTCCGTATTGATCTTTGTGAAGAAAGCAATTTGAAAATTTACAGGTGAAAATACTATGAAAATATTATTACTGTTATTAATACCACCACACTGAAAAAAAGATATTACATCACCGTGGCAGCTAACAAAAAAGAAACAAAGAACCTGAATATGTAAAAAATGTGTGCAAGAGATATACTTACCTCACAGTGATACTGAGCATTTATGTGACTAAGGTGCCCAAAGCAGGAGGACACAGGGGATACAGTTATATTCTATCCTCACATTAGATTAGAGGATAAAATGATAATCTCTCTCGCACACATTGGGATGTGTAGCAATCTGCCAAATGCTTCATTTTTGGATGCCATTTGTCCAAGAAAGAAATAGAATTCCATTACATAATTGCACTAGTTCATAGTTGTTAAGGATAAATCCATATTTTTGTGGGGATTACCATACTGAAACAGATCAACCACTCCTGTTGCCAACTACGGCCATTGCTAGAAGCTTCAGAGGAAGGCATAAAACCTCATGGGGCTTGGGGAGATTTCTTTCTTATTCCAGTTGATCAGCTTATGTCCTGAAACATGAGGCTTGATGTCCCTTTTTGCTTTAAACCTAGCTAGAATAAGCATTTTAAAATGTACTCAGCTATTTGTGTCAATAATATGCTGCAGTGAGGAATATCATGGGTTAATTTATATGCTCTATTGAAAAGATATTTCACTGTATTCATTTTGTAGGGAAAGGGATGATTTTTGTTACTTGTGTAGATTCAGGTTATAAATACTATCTTTTGAGGAAACCCCTGTGGATTGAACCTGTGTTTTGTTTATTCTGAGCCAGTCTACTAGTTTAAATCCCTATACTCAGAATAGGGAGCACCACAGTAATGTTAATTATTTTCAAAGGCCTTTGGAAAGAACATAGTGTCTACCACTGTGCCTCTCATTTAAACAAAATCGTAACAATACGGATGAGATGCTTGCTTCAGCCTTTCTAATATGAGCAAATAAAACATGGAGGGTGAAATCCTGATCCCATCAAAGTCCATGGCAAATCTCTCATTGACTTCAATGGGCCAGGGAACATTTTAGTTAGTGTGTAGGAAGATAGGGCATACTTCTCTCAAAAAGGTACCTGCCATTGCAATGTCTGGTGCTAGACAGGCGCACATTAGGAGTGTTCAGAAAATGTAAATTGGTGATTAATGAACCAAAGAACAAAGTTTAAATGTTAAATTAATTTATATTCAAGCAAAGCTTCAGATTTGCAGCAGGCGGTTTCTACTTTCTTGATGTGATTTGTGTTTGTTTTGTTTTTCTTTTGTCTCTGTTGGGATTCACAGTGCCACAAGGCAAAAAGGGCTGAGTGTATGAGTCAGGCACGTGACTTGGGAACGGAAGAGGCTTTTAGGTTGATCTTTCTTGGTCAAGAGAAGTGAATTATGTATTCAGCACTTCAGTAATGAATAAATAAACAAAGGGGAAAGATACAGAATGTAATTTAAGATGCTGAAAGCAGAAAGGGGCAGGATGGATATCAAGAATGACAGGAGAGCTACACCTAGCATTGGGCAAAATGGTACAGTGCCATTTGGTTGAAATTCCTCTCAGACTACTGCTATTTTTTTAACAAGACGGGTTGTAAGGTTAACATGATGACACAGACATTGGGTAGTGTGAGGCCTACACTCTTTGTGCAGCAGCATATGACCCAGGCACAAATACCTGGCCTAAGGTGCAGTCATACTACTGGACCACCTGCACAGTCTAGCACCAGGGCTCTCTATTTCTTCCTTTCCATTGTGGTCTTTGTCAGCGGCATTTCACCACTGCAGCATGGTGAGAAATAGATTTGCCTCCTGACCTCTCTCTCTTTCACACGTCAACTTTGTGCCATAATAAAAGTTACTAGAAGCTCTGAATTTGGGCAGCGGGTGGGAGGGGGACAAAAACAGCCACTGAGGCGGCCTCATGCCCATATGAAGTATTGTCAGGAAATATTTTTCCTATTTACTTATTTGTCTTTTTGTGCAATTAGCTGCCTGTGGCATCCTTCCAGAACTTAATGATGAGGGTGGGTTTTCTGGCCATGAAACTAGTTTGTGACTTAAATCTATTCCCTTACAATCATGAAATACAGTTGAGGAGCCTTATTATTCCATATGCCCCTGTAGTGAGGCCAAGTGGCCTCCCTCCGAGTGGGAGAGCGAGGGACCATTACAGCCCCACAGGAAATGCCCAGGGTGAATTCCACTGAAAATTGTTGAGTTTTCATTAAAAGAAAGAGCAAGAAAGAAAGAGAGAATCTCTTTTCCTGAAGAGCAAGTGAAGTTATTCTTTTGCAGGACTGTACTTCTGGCAAAGTGCTATAAAGTGCTTAAACTTTAGGCATGCTGCCTACATTTAGAATTTAGACACCGGTTTTGATTATTGCTCTTCTACAACCTTTTTCAAGTTTGTTGCTCTAAATAATAAACTTTTGCCATTTATTTTGGATAGATTGTAAACTATTTGGTGCAGGGGATGTCTTTATCTTTGTGTCTTATCCACCACTGAGCACAATGCCTAGGTCAGGAATCCCCCCCCCCCCCCCCCCCGATATATTCTGGTGTGGTTTTTTTGGTTGATTTTTGTTGTTTCCTTACTGTGAAACATCAGATATGAGATGGGCACAGCTGGAAGTGGAACACTGGATACAGTGGGAGGATACTCTGAGGTACTTCTGAGAATTTTTCTCTCTTGTGCTGGACCAGATGGTTCTTGCTCAGGGTCTAACTGTTCCCCTTATGTGGGGTCAGGAAGGAACTTCCCCCAAGTCAGATTAGCAGTGACCATGGAGATTTTTCACCTTCCTCTGCAGTGTGGAGTCTGGATCACTTGCCAGGCTCATCTGAGTACAGGTCACTTAATCAGTTCCCAGAATGCCTGGTCGAATAGGGACCCTGGTGGCTCCGATCAGCACTGCTGACCAGGCTGCTAAAAGTCCGGCCGGTGGTGCAGCAGGGCTGAGGCAGGCTCCCTACTGCCATGGCTGTGCATGGCTACCGGAAGTGGCTGGCATGTCTGGCTCCTAGGCACGGGGCAGCCACAGGGGCTCCGCGTGCTGTCCCTGCCCCGAGCGCTGGCTCCACCGCTCCCATTGGCCTGGAACCACGTTCAATGGGAGTTGCGGGAGCAGTGTCTTCAGGTGCAGGCAGCGCGCAGAGCCCCTGCGCCTAGGAGCCAGATATGCCGGTAGCTTCCAGGAGCTACGTGAGGTAAGCACCGGCCGGTTGGAGCCCAAACCCCATCCAGCACCCACCCCCCCTGCCCCGCCCCAGATCGGAACTCCCTCCTGCATTCCAAACCCCTCTGCTCTAGCCCCCTCCTGCACCCCAAACCCCTCATATCTGGCCCCACCCCAAAGCCCGCATCCCCAGCCAGAGCCCTCACCCCCCTCCCGCACCCTAACCTCCTGCCCCAGCCCAGTGAAAGTGAGTGAGGCTGGGGGAGAGCGAGCGATGCAGGGAGGGGGGATGGAGTGAGCGGAGGGTGGGGCCTCGGAGAATGGGTGGGGCAGGGGCAGGGTCTCAGGCAAAGGCGGGGCAAGGGTGTTCAATTTTGTGCGATTAGAAAGTTGGCAACCCTGTTTGCAAGAAGAGTACGATGACGTTCCAAATGTTGATATTTCCATTTAGTTTGGTTATTGAAAATGTAACTTGGATGTATGTGCTCAGTCCTGTCAAGTGATCTTTCTATTTATGATTGCAAGTCTATGATAAACAATATTCACTTCAATACATTGTATATCAAACCATTAATATGTCACGATCAGCTAAAATATGTCAAAACTTTGCATAACCAAAGAAAATAAATGGCAGTAAATAGCTCAATTCTACTTCTTTTCTGACTGTAAATGTTGAAGTGCAGCCAAATATGCAAGTTATTTTTTATCAAGTCATTTTGCTATTGTTAAACCTTTCCAAATATTTGTAAGCCATCTATCTAATGTAGGTTTTTTTTCCAGCTAGTGCTAGTGACAATCCAAGCACCCAGTAATACCAAAACAGTATAACAGTGCACTTTATAGCAAGGGCACTCTGTAATATTGGCTAAATGTATATGTACTTGTGAAGAGAAGTTAAAAAACAAAATCTAGGAATTAAAGTAGCATCTGTTCTGTTCCCCATCATTCTATTCCCTGGACCAGAGTCTCAAGTCTAGCTATGGCAGTTGTGCACCACTCAGGTGGCATAAATGAAGAATAAACCATCCACATATCACCAATAGAGAATTCTCCTGGCATAAGAGAACTCCCTGCTGGTGCACCTGTGCTGCTGCCAGGCCCTGCACCTCTGTGCAGGTGTTCTTCAGCATGAGGGATGTGTCGGGTTTGGCGGAGCCTGCTATGCTACCCCAGTCCTCCAGTGACATAACTTAGACCTGCCTGGTACAGGCTCTAAGCCCAGGGCTACACTAGGGGAGGGGGTCGATCTACGATACGCAACTTCAGCTACGTGAATAGCGTAGCTGAAGTCGGCGTATCGTAATCGACTTACCTGGCGATGAGGACGGCGGCGAGTCGATCGCTGCCGCTCCCCCGTCGACTCCGCTTCCGCCTTTCGATGAGGTGGATTGCTGGAGCCGACGGGGAGCGCGATCGGGGATCGATTAATCGCGTCTTAACGAGACGCGAAAAATCGATCCCCGATAGATCGATTGCTACCCGCCGATCTGGCGGGTAGTGAAGACCTGCCCTAAGTGTCAGCCCCAAGCCCAACCCCAACCAGGGAGCCATAACCAGCTCCCCGGTGTCGCCCTCTCTACTGTTGATAGCCCCTTCTTTTGTTATAAACACAGGGAGCTCCTGCTGAAGCATTTCTGCTGATCTCAACTGCAACCGCATGGTACAAGGAGAAGAGGCAGTGAAAGTTCAGCAAAAGCAGTTCAGCATATGCCTAACTTTAAACATATGCTTACAGCCCACACTCAAGCACATGACTAAAGTTAAGCATGTGCTTAGGTGATTTATGGAATAAGGAGAGACTGCAGAATCAGGTAGGAAAAGAAAAAGTATTTACTCCTAACAATACTTAAATAGGAGATATCAGAAAAGATTAATTTATAATTATCTGACATTGCATTTCTACCAGAGGCGAAAATCTTTTCTATTTTGGGCAATTCCATCATTCATGTATCACAGTACCAACCTACCTGCTAAGTACTCAAAATTATATATGTTGGAGGAAGTATGTTATATATAATATAGACAGGGTAAGATAAATGTTGTCTCTTTCATGGCAGACAAGGGATAAGTTCAGTGTTAATTAATATAAAAGGAGGCTATAGGATCCACACAGATCCAGTGGTTCTCTTAGGTGCTCTAACTCACTGATTGGTTATACAAACCTGTGCTGACCTTTCCCTAAATCATGTCCTAAACTGTGAGGACTTCTGACTCCACTACAGTAGACACTGTGTAATACAGATATTGAGGAAGCCCGTAGTGCCGCAAATTGAAACTTATTTAATATATATGTACGTCTTATGCCACCATTTATTAGAATTTATTATGCTAGGATTATTCCCTTCCCAAGCCTCCGTGCAATCCCAGCTGTTTGGTGTTTGTTCAGTAAACAACAAAATATGCATCTAACCTAACAAGCCATTATTACTGTTTGTCAAAAAGAACATCTCACGTTTAGAACATCTCACGCTTAGTAACAGGACATAATAATATTTATTTTCCATAATACATTGAATGCAGCATATTGAAATTAGAGTAATCGATACACATTGAATTTCTTGCATGGGGTCATGTTTTATTATAATGGAATACATGGAATATTTGAGTAATGCCATTTTTATCCCAGACATTAAAACCTCACAATTGTGCTAAGAAGAAGAAATGAATGTTTTATGGGGGCTATGAGGGAAACAAACAATTTTAAATTTTATGTGCCCTTCTTCATCAAAGCACTTAAACTGGTGCCTAAATCAATGGGATTTAAACATGTTTTGCAATGTTTTGCTGAACTGGGATGAGATTACTCACATACGTAAGCATCTTGTTAAAGCACACCCATCGCATATGTATGAGTGGAAAATAGGCTATCTCTGAAATAATTTTGTATGCCACACCCTGGAATAAATTATAAGAATTTCAGTTCCAAATACTGATCAGTTTCTAATCAAAACTGTTAGGAATTATTGTGGTATGAACAAGGAAGTGTTTCAAGTAGTAATAGAAGTGTGGTAAAAGTAGTCCTTACCTCTCATTTTTTTTCTACTATTTATTAGCCTTACTAAAAATAGAGGATTGTTTTTATTTGTTTTTTGATGTAGGAAGAATCCAAAATACATAATTAAATGCAAGCACAATATTCATTTTAAAATATTAATTCGAGATGTCCAGACAAAGTTGAAACATTTTCAAAGATAGATTCTTAAATGTTTATCTTGGAGTAGAATAAATGTGAATACATCTTGCAAATACAAAGATTTTAACTTTTAAATATTGTATATTCTCTTGCCAATTTAAAAGAATAATTCAGAAAAAGAACAATTTAATCATGTCACAGTGAGATTAGGAGTGCCAAGTTTTATTTTGGTTTATTATAAAACCCAAGACTGCATAAAAAAACCCAGATATAATTAGGTTTGACAAAGAAAATATAAGTTTTGAGACAAAGTATATTGGGCAAAATTAATCTGTATGTTGCCATTTTGACATTCAGTTTGTAATGGTTCTGTCTAGTCCTTTTGTGTGAAAAGTTCCATACAAATGACAAGCAAAGGTGATAACATATTTACAAAAAACTTAGCCTCAGGCTTACGTAGACAGCTTTAAACCATTTCAGGTAATTATTGCTCAAACTTCCTTTTTCAATAATTGTAACTGAATACTTGCACTCCACACAGTCAAAAGCTTTTTCTATATTAACTAAAGAACTTCAATTTGTTTTATTCAATTGAATAAAGTGACCATTTTGAATGTCTAATATGTATTGAAAGTAACTTTAATCCCTATGTAAATATTAGGATGTAAACCTTTTATTCTTAAATCTAGTATTTTACAGGATATTTTAATATAATTATAACAGAGAAACTTTACCAACTACTGTTTTCTTATCCTGACCCCTCTTTTTTGTGTTTTTGTTTATTCGTTCATTTGTATTCCCATAATTGCATACATCATATCTTATGGAAGTAAATCAGCATCATTCTGTCTACCTATTTATGTGACCTCCATCACTCTAATATGTGAGAACATCACAATATTAATGAATTTTATCCTCAAAATTCCTCTGTGGTATGAAGGTATTATAACCCATATTTTAAGAGATTTTTATTTGCTCAGGTTCATACAGGAAATGTGACAGATGGAATTTGAAGTAGGAATTACTCAAACTCCTTGATTAACAGTCAGATACTGTAACAACAAGACTACAAACATTTCTATAAGATTATTAATCTTTTCTAAAAGCCTTACAAAAAACAAAGGGGCTAGGAACTGTATGGTATGTAAGTTATAAAGTTGCCGTAAGAATTTCCATTTAATTTATGTCTTAATGATTATGTATTTGAGGGGCCACATCTAGGTAATGTAAAGGCATCCAAATATTATAATATTTGATTTGTTTTGAAATAATATGTATAGAATTTACAGCAATTTCTCTATCACTTGTTTTGTATGGCCATATTTCTTGTTCACAGAATCAATGCTAGCATTTTTCATTTTCAACTACAAAGTCAGTAATTTGTTTATACAATTTATTTATAAAATTGGTTTTATGTATCAGTGAATTTAATATTTTCTTCTGAAAAATGAGCATTTGATTTCCAATTATCACAAATTAGTTTTTATAAACCCTTAGAAAGTCCATCTTTTGTGGAATTGTTCACGTTAAAAAGCCTCTTTCAGATTGTAGAACCTATTAAAAACTCTTTGCTGAATTTATTTCGGCATTTTCACTGGAATAGACAGAGTACAAAGAAGTATTTCTCGTCCATCACACTGCAGATGAATTTCTAATTGTTACAGTTACAAAAAAGAATAAATATTCAATCTGTTAGCTAAATTGACTCTTCAGGATGTGATGAAGCTTGGGATATTGTACAGCATGTTCTAATTCTCCAGCAGGAGGAATAGCTTATAAATTAGTCCTATTTTTCTGCCTGCTAGAATGCCTCTGTTGTACTCTACTGTTTTACATTCTGCATATGTATTGTAATAAAATGATTCAGTGTTCTTTTTCAACTGAATGATAAGCCATCTTGGTAGCTTTTGAAGAGACCTGAATTACAGAAGTACCATCTTCAGGCTAGCTGGGGAATATGAAATCCTTGGGCCAGATCCACAAAGGGACTTAGGGATCCACTCAGGTACCCTAACCAATGGACTTATAAAGCGATTCTCACTCTGTCTCTGGCCCCATTAATAATTAATTAAAGTGGAATGGCTTCAACAAAAGATGTTGACAGACACTCTCATCACAATATCCCATAATTCAGTGGTTTGGGCACTCACCAGAGAAGTGGGGAAACTCTGTTTGAATCCCTTCTCCTCATCAGGCAGAGGGAAGAATTGAACTGGGGTCTCCCACATCTTGGGTGAGTTCCTTAGCCACTAGGCTAAAGGTTATAAGAGATGACCCCTAATACCCTTCATGAGACAGTTTTCTGTGGAGTTAGGCAGGTGCCTAAACTGCTGTGCTTAATTTGTAATGAAAGAAATGGCAGGGCTCAAGCAATTATTTACACTCATAACTGATGCAGCAGGCCCACAGGTGCCGGGGCTATCAACTGCCCAGCCTAGAGGTGCCAAGGTTCATCTCTGGCACAAATTAAGAACTGCTAAGATGCCTGACTCCAGGAGAGGGGTTCCTGGCTATGGATCACAAGGAGAGATAGGTGCCTTCTTGCAGGCCAGATTTAGGAGCCTAACTCTTTGAAAAGGGCATGGCTTAGGATACACTCCTCTTGTTGACTTCTTCCATTGGCTAGCTTAAGCAGCTCCCCAATTAGCATGCTGTGTTTTGTGGATCCCATTCTCAGGCAGCTATCTCTCCCCATTCATTATATAGGGAGCCTCAACACCTATCTCAGGGTTTGTGGGTTCCAGATCCACCTAAATCCCTTTGTGGATCTGGGCCCTTGTTGGTCAAGAACACTTAACCAGTTTAACTCCTAATGAGAAGAGATAACTCTATTAGTAGATTTCCTCTAGACATTGTGGGCCCTTACTGTGCTGAGTGTTATTGGCTGTAGCCAAACTGGGCATGAACTGTGACTCTGTAAATCTTAATGATTTAGAATGATACTTACACTATAGTGTTTTCTCTTTTCAAATAACTGTACAAACAGTAATAGAATAATTGCTTATTTATGCTACCTTCAGGATTTTAAAGAGGCAAATGGCGGTGTAATAACTATTGCGCCTTTACTACAATATAGGCATTACCACTTTTTACATACATGTGAGTGAGTCTCTCCCTACATGGTGCCAATGAGACCACACCGTATTCAATTTTAGGAGCCTCTCTACTCTGAAAAGATGTTGACAATTTTGATGAAATTCAGAGAAAGGCAACAAATATATATTTATATAACACTGATCATAGTAGCCGAGTGCTGAAAAGGGATTATGAGGCTGGAGACATTGATTTAAGAGGAAACATCAAAAGAATGAAATTGCTTGGGCATAAGCAACGTCAAGGCTGGGGAGGACTCATTGAACATGGCACAAGGTGGTACAGAAAATATAGGATGAATATCAAGAAAATGTTCCAACAGTGATGTCTATAGGACTTTACAGTAGACTCAAAATAAAAATGGAGAAAACCGTTTGAAGTGTTCATAGCTAGCCTGGACTTAGGCATTGG
Organism: Macrochelys suwanniensis; assembly: GCA_033296515.1. NCBI lineage: Eukaryota > Metazoa > Chordata > Testudines > Chelydridae > Macrochelys > Macrochelys suwanniensis. The sequence goes on from CM065779.1 coordinate 116,601,921, forward strand.
ATAACATACAACAGGGAACAGTCCTGCATGGGGGATGAACATGATATTGCAGACTGGTTTTATGGGCATGTTCAGTGCAACTTTTTGCCTAGTATGATTGTAACAATGCTGCCTTTGGCAGGACACTTCTGAGAGTATCAATTCAGGACAAATTGCTTAGAGCAGGGCAGTTACAGCCCAAATCTGGGGTTTCTCTACTTCTAAAGCACACCAAACCAGCCAGACAGAGAGAACTTTGGTTTTACCCCACTGGCTAACCATAGGTCATACAAGCAATTTCCTTAGCCACTCCAGTTTTCGAGTATCACCACCAGTGCCACTCGTTATGGGGACGAATGGTTATGAAAACCAATACCCCAGTAAAAGAAAAAAGAGCTTCTCCCAATCCCAAAGGACCAACCCCAGACCCAGGTCAATATACAAGTCAGATCTTACCCACAAATCACACTGTTGCTAATCCTTTAGAATCTAAAATCTAAAGGTTTATTCATAAAAAGAAAGAAATATAGATGAAAGCTAAAATTGGTTAAATGGAATTAATTACATATAGTAATTGCAAAGTTCTTGGTTCAGGCTTGCAGCAGTGATAGAATAAACTGCAGGTTTAAATCAAGTCTCTGGAGTACATCCACAGCTGGGATAGGTCATTCAGTCCTTTGTTCAGAGCTTCAGTTTGCAGCAAGGTTCCTCGAGATATCAGAAGCAGGATTGAAGACAAGATGGAGGGGTTTTCATGGCCTTTTATATTCTCTGCCCGTGGAAGGACACTCCTTTATTCTGACTGTGGAAAATCACAGCAAGATGGAGTTTGGAGTCACATGGGCAAGTCACATGTCCATGCATGACTCAGTTCTTTAGAGGCTGATGCCATTGTTTACATGTTAGTTTGAACGTGCCCAGGAAAGCTCAGGTGTGGATTGGCATCTCCCAAAGTTCATTGTCATTTAAGTGTTTCTTGATTGGACATTTACTGAGAATAGTCCTTTCTTAAGAAGCTGACCAAATGCTTCACTGAGGCTACTTGGAATCAAATACATTTGAGATACAAAAATGATACATACATACAGCATAATTATAACTAGCAAATCATAACCTCTTCATAGACACCTCACACGATAACCTTTTACAATATTTGATGCAAATATATAACAGTGGTTGCACCAATGATCTATTTGGTTACAGTTTTTATGTCAGTAATGTCACAATGATGTCTTAGATACGATGATGACACCTTAGAAATGCCATAGACTGATAACCTTAGAAGGATTCTGTGTCTCTAATTTCTTTCCATCTATGACAATTGTATTTTTAAAGTGCACTGAACCTGATATCTCCATGCAAATATACAATCAACTAATAAAGTCACACAATATAGATATCACTCTTGCTCAGATGAAGAGAGAAACTCTCATATGCTGCAGTAAGTACTATTTATCTAGGGAGAAGGAAGGTGCTTTCATTGCTGTATTTTATGTAAAGATAATGACTTCTCAGTGGTAAGTGCATTGTGTCAGGACTTTATTTCCCTCTAATTATGGCATCAATTCTGCTATCATACATGACTGAAATCCAGTTGGGAGAAAAAGGAAATGTTGTTCTGAGGGGAATTAATTAACATTAATTCATTAACGTCTATCATGCAACTCCATTTTTAATAATAAAATATTTAGGACTGAACATATTTACCACTAATAGCTTTGTATGGCTAAGATTACCATGTGAAATCCATATAACAGAATGTATTGTGGAGCCTCTTTAGACACCCACATTTTTGGCAGCACATTTCAGCTTTCAAGACTCTTTAAACACATGGCCTCGGTAATTGTAAATTAATTGGCTGTCATGAACAATAGAACATATCATAATACCAGGATTACATGCCACTGAGAAAAAAAAGAGGGCTGCCATATGTTGCAGGATTTGGGCTAATTGAATTCAGCCAATATAGCAACAAATGTTTAGCTCTCTCCCTGTCCACATCCCCTCTCCCCACAATAGCTGACACATCTATAGCTGCTACCGCTGAATGATTATGGACTCATCTCAGGAAGCGACTCTCAGAGTAAAGTTGTGAAGCTAATACACTCCAGAATTGAACTGTAGTTCTGTTTCAGCTAATCCACAACCGAAGCTTCATAAATTAATTTAAGTGACAGTGGGCAGGATCCCAGATCCATGCTGGAGGAACTGCAGGAGTAAGAACAGGCACAAAAGGTTGCTGATAAGGAACATGTGGAAGCATGCTGAGTTTGGCAACAACCTGATGCCAGTATTGAAACACCCACAAAGTTAGGCAGCTCTACATTTGTGTCTGGGCAAGTGGAAAGGGTGGTAGGAATGCTGTAGGAGCATGAGGAGGTGTCTCACCAGATGTGATAGAATCTCATGTAAAACTGATGCTTATTTTACAAGCAAAACAATTTATTGAATTCAAATTGATTCATAAAAATGTAGAGGGTTCCTATGTGCTGTATGATTTAATTTTTTTTAGCCATGTATTGGGATGTAGTATGGTAGGATCTATATACAGTAAAGCCTCAGAGTTACGAACATCTTGGGAATGGAGGTTGTTCGTAACTCTGAACTGTTCGTAACTCTGAACAAAGCATTATGGTTTTTCTTTCAAAAGTTTACAACTGAACATCCACTTAATGAAGCTTTGAAACTTTACTATGTGGAAGAAAAATGCTGCTTTCAACCATCTCAATTTAAATAAAACAAGCACGGAAACAATTTCCTTGCCTTGTCAAATCTTTTTTTAAACTTTCACTTTATTTTTTTTAGTAGTTTATGTTTAACACAGTACTGTAATGTATTTGCTTCTTTTTTTTTTTTTTGGTTTGGTGTTCTTTTGTTTCTGCTGCTGCCTGATTGAGTACTTTTGGTTCTAAATGAGGTGTGTGGTTGACAGGCCAGTTCGTAACTCTGGTGTTCATAACTCTTAGGTTCTACTTTATGGAGACTGAGAAGAAAGGAACAGCCTTTTCTCTCATCTCCTCATTCCTCCCATACAGGGGCAGCTACAGCTTATGGACTGCTCCATATACTAGCCCCTCAAAAGTCAGGAGGAGGATATAGGTCTGCCTCTGTCTGCACAAGCTATCTGAACTGCCTTTTCTGCAGAGGGGAATGCATGCTTGTACCTCCCCTGAGGAACAGTGCTTCTCAGGAGCTCTGGGAGTGGAGTTTCTGCTGGAGAGTAGCGGCTTTGCACTGCCCCCCTACTTAAAGCTTTGGAGCAAGAGATTGGATAAATGAGATCTGCAGGGGCGGCGCCAGCTTTTTTGCTGCCCTAGGCGGTGGCAGCGGGGGAGGTTGCCGCCGAAATGCTGCCGAGATCCCCGGCAGCCGAAGGAGCTGCCGCTGAAGTGCCAGGGTCCTCGGCGGCTCTTCGGCCGCCGGGGATCTCGGTGGCATTTCGGTGGCAGCCTCTCCCGCTGGCGGCCGCTGAGGGGCCTGAAATGCCGCCCCGCAAATCCTGGCGCCCTAGGCGACCGCCTAGGGTGTCTAATGGCAGCGCCGGCCCTGGAGATCTGAATCCAAACCACCCATTTTTAACTTAATTTTTCAAAACTTAATAACAATGATATTTGCAAGTTCAAATTCAGATTGTTTTTGCCTGTCTCGCATAAGAACTGCTTTAGTGGTCACAAAGCTTCTTTTTGTTCTACTGCTTGCGTAGGCCTAGTCAGGATCACTCATTAAATGCTATTCTTAAACGTCAGTTCTGAAGCCGCTTTTCTGCTCGGAGCTGGTTCTGTTGGAAAATGGATGTCTTTTGGTTTTGTTCTTAAACAGAGGAGGGCCACATTTCAGGTCAGACTATTTATCGGAAAGGCACTTCAGAGATAAAAACAAGAATGCTGAATTTATCTTGCAGTCACAGCAACATCCAGCAAATAATGCTGCAGGCTCCCTTAGCTCCTGTGTCTGAGACCAGCCAACCAACTAAAGAGAGCTGTTCATGTCAATATGGATTCACAGTTTCAGCATTGCATATTAAAGGACATCTATGTCAGCTGTGTTTTCTCAATTACTCAATTGTTTTTCTTGCTCAGGAGGTAAATAATCCTAGTTATTTTCAGTCATAAAGGTTCTCATTCCCTTTGCCTGCAGTGGGAGTAGAGGGCATTCATCAGCTCTGAGTATCAGATATAAAATCTGACAGCTACTGTTTTGTTAGCAGTTTTTGCTACATCAAAAATAGTTAACAAAATAAAATGGGGGGGGGGGTTGTATTGCATCTTAGTGCAATGAATGAAAACAAAGCATCACAATAGGGAAACCTGGACTTATTCCAGTATTTAGTCAAAATAGTCATTAATGGCTAATTTAAATGTGAGCATACATGGCAAGTGTGAGTTTTGATCCATTTTAATCAAATGCTACCTAATCCTTTTTTACCTTTTTTTCTTTTTTTTTATAGCATGAAGGTGGCATTCTTATCTTTTGAATTGTATTTACCTCAACATTTAATTTGTCACTAGCTTAGATATTGCCATCTGCATTGTGAGCTGTGACAAATCAGAGCTGCTCTCATGAATATTCAGTAAAAGCTATTTGTTGAGGTATACAAAGAATTATATTTATGTAACTCTTGTGTATATTCAGAGTCGCATCTAATGAATATTAGTATTACATATTTTTTTACTGTGTTTTACTACTGTTGGCTAAGGAGAATATGTTGGTGTTAGGTTCTTGGGAGGCTGCGGGCCTACCCAGGGTGCTCTGCAAGAACGAGGCCCACACACTCTGTGAGTGATTGGCTTTATTGAAAGCAAAGTGACACACCCGCAACGGGGACTCCTGGCGTTGCTGTCACGGAGGTGGGGAACCCAGCTCACTGAAAGCGTGGCCTGGTACGGAGTCCAAAGTGGGGCCAGGCTCATACAATTATATACAGACATCTCATACAGAAGCAAGCAAGGGCCGCCTCCTGGCTCAAGGCCATACAAAGCAAAAGCACTTTTAATGAGCTCAAAACAAAGTGCAGCTGGCCGGCCATGACCGTGACCGGCCGCCAAAAGAGTGTGAGAAAGCAAACACACCCTGGCGAGCATGAGAAAGCGAATACACCCTTGCTATGCCGTAACAAAGTCTTCCGTTGTTCCCTACAGTTGGGATTCTGTTCCTGCTTATGCATTAACAGTGTTGTTTACTAAATTCCCATTTGTTATACCTATTGAAATCCACTGAAAATAGTGGGTTTGACCACGTCACTAAACACATAATTTAAGTCAGTGGGGTTACACAGGTGTAATTGGCATAATATAGTCTGTAGAACCTTTATTACTGATGGTGATGCATTTTTAAAATATCCAGCTTGACTTTCAGATTCCAGGCTGAGTTTACAGGGGTGGCAGATGGGTGGGAGACTGCCATAAACTGAGCATATTACATATGGAAATCACTGAGAGACAATAAATCCCAGGATGCATCTTTAGTCACTTTTAAGAGCAGAACTGCACTTTAAACAAGATTTGGATTTGGTTCAGTGCAGTCAGGGATAGTTCTTGTTTTGTCCAGTTTACCCTTCCTTAGAGGCACATTTCTTTTTTTTTCCTTCATAGGTTCTCCTCCATGGTAGCAAATGATATTATCAATCATAGGACATGTTACTGTGACACCTGGTTTTTGTAAAGCAAAAGTAAGAACAAATATGTTTTGCAGTTGCAGGTCCCATTCTTAGGGGCCAGACATTGAGACATACTCAGCTCAATTAGGAAACTTTGAGTTCTTAGAACTGGACATTGGTCAGGTTCAGAGGCAAGCCTTGTTCAAATGCAGTTGCATTAATAAAGATAGTCAGTTGTTTAAAGAATTCAGCGCTATATCTTTAACATCTCTAAAATTGCACATTTTTGGATTCTGGCTTTAGAGGATTAAAGGTGATTTAGGTTGTTGTTAGAAGTGGATTTCACTGAAGGCTTTGAATAAAATCCTGATCTCCTATTCAAAGAAGATATAAAGCTGTAATTCTTTCTTTGATGAAGTCCACCACTGTGAGATTTGACACTTGAGTCCCCATTGTATTCTGTACACGCATGATGGATTTCTGATAAAAGTATATGCTGCTTTCTCATCTGGCTTTGTGTGTGTTTATGTGGGGTTATTATAGAAGATATAAAACATCTCTATCCATTTTGTTGTCAGTGTTCTGAGGGTAGATGATAGGAGTTCTTCTACAAGAGTTTATTATATAAATGCAATTGTAGATAAAGAGAAATGCAGTGGCTCATTGCTATGAGAGAAAGAGAAACCACCCCAACCTCTCCTTTTAATAGGTAATAGCATTAAAAAAATAGATGTACTTTGCTTTCTGGAGAGTTTTATAAAGCTGTGCTCAGTGTAATTTTCCTCCCTCCTTAATACTTTTAATAAAGATGAATTTTAATGTGTCATTGACATGCAGCAGTTTGGCATAAAAACTAACTAAATCTAGCTACGGTCAGAACATTTAGGAAGATTTCCTTTGGACTGGTTAAAACCAGATTAATGCTCTTATCCTGACTTTGCCCTACTTGAACAAAGTTGCTGCAGTGAAGTTATAATGTCTTAAACCTAAAATATTTCTAGTAGTTTGTCTTAAAAACAAGAGTGAAAACTAGGGTTCTGAAGCCAGGATGGCTGATGTGATCCTAGGTGACATGTAGTCAGCAAAATCTCAGAATGCAACCTTGCACAGATGGGCTATTCATGGTATTTTCTCCCATCAAGCATATTGTGACATCTATTTTATTTCCCTTCTTTTCTCAACAAATGTTCTATTTTGCTGACCCAGGATGGTGCTTTCTATTAAAAGAAAATCCAAGCAGCTACCATTCCTTTTGTGCACAAGACTTTTGCCATCTCAGTGGTGGGTCCTATGTGTCACATGAGTACATGTTCCAAGTTGTTTGTGGAATGTAGGTACATGGTTGCATAGTGTCTGTCAATAGTAACCCTTAGAATGCTACCAGATGTCAAGGTGATGTGACAAAGTTCCTCCTCTACCTTGGTGAGTCCTGTGCTTATTGGCGGATTTTGATTGCCTCAGAGATCTTCCCCTCTGGTAGAACCCACAGTCAAATTCCTCCTGTGTCTGATCAGGAGTTGGGAGGTTTGGGGGGAACCCGGGCCTGCCCTCTACTCCGGGTTCCAGCCCAGGGCCCTGTGGATTGCAGTTGTCTATAGGGTTTCCTGTAACAGCTGCATGACAGCTACAACTCCCTGGGCTACTTCCACACAGCCTCCGCCCAACACCTTCTTTATGCTTACTGCAGGACCTTCCTCCTGATGGTCTGCTGATGCTTGTACTCCTCAGTCCTTCAACTCTTCTCACTCTCAACTCCTTGTGTGCCTCTTGCTCCCAGCTCCTTGCACGCAACACCACAAACTGAAGAGAGCTCCTTTTTAAACCCAGGTGCCCTGATTAGCCTGCCTGTCTTAATTGATTCTAGCAGGTTCTTCTTAATTGGCTCGAGGTGTCCTAATTAGCCTGCCTGCCTGAAATTGGTTCCAGAAAGTTCCTGCTTGTTCTAGTGCAGCCCCTGCTCTGGTCACTCAGGGAACAGAAAACTATTCATCCAATGGCCAGTATATTTGCCTTCTATCAGACTTCTGTACCCCACTTGTCTGGGTCTGTCACAGTGAATAACACATGGAAACTGGGACATCTTGACTGCTGGGTTGATAGAACAAGGAAGTTCAGGTCAGTAGTATCAGAGTTCCAGAGATGGTTGGGCATGAGATCATGTCACTTGTTGGGGCTAAGACCACTGGGTGGGGATACTGTTGGGCACCTGGCATAGGCGGTTTGCAGAAGGGTTAGGCAGATGGGAATTGCAGGAGGATTCCACACCTGAGAGTAGCCATTTTAATCGTTGCAGGAATATGAGAGGACTAGGCAACTGGGAGGTGGGTCTGGAGGATTCTCCTGGTTTATCTGAGGTTTTAGCTGATGTGGCAGGAGGGTAGGGCTACAGCTCAGATAGTTTGAATGGTTGATTACAGTTTGCAGTCAAGTAATTAGCTGTGCTCAGCCTTGCAGTGGTGTTTATTGAGGATGAGTAAAGATTGTCTGGCTACCAACAAATCTTTGCATTCATTTTTTCAAGTGGTCCTTTGCACCCTTGTCAGTCTCCAAGATCCCACACTCAGTATCTCACACCATGGGCATTATCCCTTTGGCTGAGGACTCTTGTGAAGTGGTTTACAAATCTCATACTAAGGCCGAGGCACGGAAAAGGCTGAAGCAGTATCGGACTAGAAAAGCTCTGCCCCTCAGACACTGAGTGTGCTCCTGAGGAAAGAAGCAGTATAAAGAGCTCCAGAAGCCCAAGTGGGGGCAGGGGGGAGGGAGAGGAGAGAAGCCATTTACAGGAAGAGCATTTCCCTGAGACAGGAGAAGAGGAAGCCCTAACTGAGAGGGTCTGGCTGTGAGTTTTACCCCACCCCACCTTTTTTAGACATCATGCAAGAGGTATGGAGAACCACAGGGTCACCTGCCTCAGACTCTGGAGTTTGAAGCAAAGGACTATGGCTAAACAGCAGCCGCTCCCCAAACTGAGGCACTTCCGTAGTAGGAAGTGGCCCAGGGAAAGGTGAGAAGGAGGTGGGCCAAATGTAGACCGTCTCACACAATTACACTTTCAGGGACCAGTAGAGTGGCAGGGCCCAAGTCGTCTGCCTACCCACCCTAGATTCCTTTATGCCTAGCACTAGGATGTGTAAGACTAGGGGGTTACCGAAAAAGAGACTGACTGATCTGACCTCCATCCAGGATGCATTCAACTAAAAGGAGAGATGGAAGCAGCAGGTCTTGACCACTAGGCCTGCTGACCAAACAGACAACCCCACCACAAGTCCACACACTTTATAATAAGACCATTGTATTTCATTCTTGCCAATGTTTGAGTCCTGAATATAACCCAAGACAGTGCCACAGTTACCTATTCTCTTCGATTCTTCAAACTGCCTCATCACATTCCCTTTGCCTATGGAGTGGGCAAAGGCTAAAACATAACCCTTAGGTCCAGTTCCATCTATGAAGGGGGAGGGTTTCTTCATATCACCCCTGCGCTGGAGGCTGAGAGCAACATCTATGTCATGCTCCCACTGCCTCCCACCCAGGGATAACTGGATAAAGACTATATGGACTGAACTCCTGCAGATTTCAAAATTGTACAGGGAACATCCTCAATCTGGTGAAAAATGTACCAATTTTAAACACTGTTTCTATTCAGTGGACCCTGGGAATTGGATGATAAACCTTCAGGTGTCCAGGGTTCACCCTTTACCACATGAGTCCAAAGGATGGTTCCAAAGCTGAGTTATTGTCCATCACAAGATCTAACAGTCCATATATATCACCAACTAGGTGACTGCTTTGCAGCTAAAAAGCTGTGTGTTTGGCAGAGTTTTTACATCAGAAGTATGCTGCTTTCCTTGCACAGATCAACAATGTTTGTCGGTTTGCATTAGCCAGAATAAATTCTTACAGTTGTTTTATTGTCACCCCAATGACTTTGGAACCTGAATGAAGATGATTTTGTCAAAAATGAAGTACTTTTTGTCCTGCCTTTGAAGTCTTTAATGGCCACCTGAAGTTTTTATATGAGACTTAATGAACAGGACATTTGGATTCCAATCCAGAGCCACTGATCCTGTAACCAAAAGTCTGTTAGGGATGGTACCACCCTACTTCTCAACCTTAGGGTAGCTCAGTCTGTTTACCTTGTCAAAAAGAAGATTGAGATGTGACTTGATTATGGCATATAAGTACCTTCACAGGAAGAAAATATCAGATATAGAGTTCTTTAACCTAGAGAAGACACGCATAACAAGAATCAATGATTTCAAGTTACAGCTAGACAAATTCAAATTAGAAATTAGACACACATTTTTAACAGTAATGGTGATTAACTATTGGAACAAACAGGGACGTAGTGGCTTCTCCATCTGTTGAAGTCTTTGGATCAAGACTGAATGCCTTTCTGGAAGATAGGCTTCAGCCAAATACAAGTTTGGCTCAATACAGGAGTGATTGGCCCATGTTATGCAGGAAGTTAGATGATGAGATGATCTAACAGTCCCTTCTGGCCTTAAAATCTGTGACTCTATGATTTTTAAACACCAACAAATCTCAAGTGAAAGAATAAGAGCAAAATAAAACTTGACCTCTCAAGTGCTTATTAAAAATATATGGGCAAAATTAGGCTGCTGAATTACCAATAATCAGGCTTTTTTGGAAGGTGAAAATAATCTCTCTGAGCTCCAGTAAACTGTGGGAATTGAGAATCGTACACTTTTCATGAGGTCTTGGAAGTTGCAGTTCCTTCCTTCGTGCTGTTATATCCCAATCAGAGTAAATAGTTGGCAAAGAATCTTTTGTTAAGCCTGGTCTACTGTACGCGATTATATTGGAATTAGCCGCGTTATATTGAAATTCAAACTAAATCTGTCCACACAACCAACCCGGTTTTGTTGACTTAAAGGGCTCTTAAAACCGGTTTCTGTACTCCACCTCGGCAAGGGGAGTAGCGCTAAAATCGACGTTGCTGTTCTGGATTTGAGGTACTCTGGACACAATTCGACGGTATTGGCCTCCAGGAGGTATCCCAGAATGCTCCATTGTGACCGCTCTGGACAGCACTTTCAACTCAGATGCACTAGCCAGGTAACCAGGAAAAGCCCTGGGAACTTTTGAATTTCATTTCTTGCAGTCCCAGAATCGCAAAAGAGCTCCGAACGGGAGATACTGGATCTGATTGCAGTATGGGGAGAAAATCTGTGCAGGCAGAACTCCATTCAAAAAAATGGAATTCCAGTGGGCAGCGGGGACTGTGGGATAGCTACCCACAGTGCACCGCTCTGAGAGTCGATGCTAGCCACAGTACTGTGGATGCACTCCGCTGACTTAACGCACTTAGTGGGGACACACACAATCGACTTTATAAAATCTCTTCAGAAAAATCGATTTCTATAAATTCGACCTAATTTCATACTGTAGAGTGCATGCTAGAGCTCCTGGTTTTGGTTAGATTGCATAATAATTTCCATTCTAAATCCTATATCCAGTCACTTGGAATTTTGTATGAAATTTGCATTTTAAGACTGATGTTTTCTAGGTCATGTAGTGTTTTGATTTATTTATTTATTTATTTATTTGCAAGGCTTGAGCAAAACTGATTCATAAGGTGGTTGCAAATGTGCCTGAACTGGCCCTTTAAGAAATGCTGTTTTTCTTAACCATTTTGAGCTAATAATGGATGCCAGCTTTCAGGCTGGATCCTGTGATAGCACAACTCTCTCATTGAAATTGTTGTAAGGCCTCCACACCTCAGCGATGCATTGGTTGTCCACTCACATTTGAATGGTTCATAAAACCTATGTAACTGGTGGAATACGGGTCTTTTCCCATCTTTTCCTCTTCAGGCACTTAGCAGAATACTGTAGATTCATCAAGATTAAGTAAGGAATGCTGGAGTCAGTGGGATTTCCAGGGGGAGGATAAAAACAAGTAAGAAAATGGTAAAGTCTGAGAGAAAAAAGGTACCATAGAACATAAGAATGGCCATGCTGGGTCAGACCAGTGGCCCGTCTATCCCAATATCCTGTGTTCCGACAGTGGCCAGTGCCAGATGCTTCAGAGGGAGTGAACAGAACAGGGCAATTTAGTGAATGATCCATCCCCTGTTGTCCAGTCCCAGCTACTAGCAGTCAGAGGTTTCGGGACACCCAGAGCATGGGGTTTCATCCCTGACCATCTCAGCTGATAGCCATTGATGGACCTATCCTCCATGAACTTATCCAATTCTTTTTTGAACCCACGTATGCTTTTGGAACCCCTGGCAACGAGTTCCACAGCTTGACTGTGTGTTGTTTGAAGAAGTACTTCCTTATGTTAGTTTTAAACCTGCTGCCTGTTAATTTCATGGTTCTTGTGTTATGTGAAAGAGTAAATAACACTTCCTTATGCACTTTCTCTACACTGTTCATGATTTTATAGGTCTCTATCATATCCTTTTTCAGTTATCTTTTCTCCAAGCTGAACAGTCCCAGTCTTTTTAATCTTGCCTCATATGGAAGCTGTTCTATACCCCTAATCATGTCTATTGTCCTCCTGTGTACTTTTTTCAATTCTAATATACCTTTTTTTGAGATGGGGCGACCAGAACTGCACACAGTATTCAAGGTGTGGACATAGTGAATTGAAGAAATGAAAGTTCAAATGAAGGTAGTCAACAGAATGAGAGAGAGAGAAAATAGCACTGAAAAATATAGCGATGTGTCTTCCTAGTTCTCCAACTCTCTCACACTAGATTAAGAGGGTACAAGAGGGGTGCTTTGTGGTCAGAGTTGTCTAATACTACAAGTAGTTCCATTCTCCCCAGTCTGTGTTTGTATTAAATAGATACACATAAGCACCACTTTCTGTACTTTGAAAGGGGAAAAAAAGTTATCTCCTGTATGGCTGATCAGCTCTTTTTTTCTCAGTAAATCTCTTTTCCTGTCTCTCTCTCCTCTTTGGATTTACTGAATTCAGTGCCAGCCCTAAGCCTTGAGGAGATTAATAACACCACTGCAATGTTCTGTCTTTTTCAGTAGAAGATGGTTTCTGGGGGTCTTCGTGTAACTTACTGCTTCATGAATGTTATAATTTATTGTTGTTAGTATTTATATGATTGCCGCTGAAGTTTAGGGTTACCAGGCCAGATCCACATACCTTTAGACTTGAATGGAATTACACCAGTGTATATCACAAGTATGTGAGAGCAGAATCTGGCTCATGTTTTTATCAGAACCAGAGTGGGATGTAAGGAAACCATGTAACTGCTGCTATTTGCATGGCTTTTCTAAGAAAATTCATAGGATTTTTTTTAAAGACCAGAAGGGACCATTAGATCATGTAGTCTGCCCTCCTGTTTAATACAGACCATAGAATTTCAGATTGATCTCAGTAATTAATATTTGTCTAAAAGATAGGAAAAGAGGTCCATAAACATATCACTTGGCTTCCATAAGGTCTTAATTGAATTTGTTTTTAAATCAAAATGAAAATCTCTTACTAAAAACTCCTAATTTGTAAGGCTTACAATACACAAAATGTTGAAGGTACACTGGAGAACAGATGCCAAGATTATTATGATATTCTCCCATATCATGGGAGATATTTTTAAAAAGATAATTTCCTATTGAAGATTTTTCCTTTTCATCTCAGGCATTTTCTTAAGCCATAAAATAGTTATTTTTTGTATTTAAATGTAAATTATCACTTGGTACTGGTCCTGAAAACATCTATAATTTCAGCTGTAAAAAAAGTTCAAAAATATTCCTCCTAAACGTGATTTCTGTTACTGTCAGGCCATTTTATGTGGTGATGTTCTATTTCAAGACTGCCACTACTGCCAAACAGTACATTTGTAGAATGAATTTTTTTTAAAAAAATCCCGCATTTGTTTACCTCTCAGCTAACCCCCATTGGCTCACTCTATTTTCTTCATCAGTGTCTCAGTCTTTCCTTTCTCTTCTTTTCGGGGTACATCATTCACACTCATCTATGATTTTGTAAATTGGCTCTCTTACCAACTGCTTGTCATTCTCACTGATGTTGAGCGGGCTATTGCTAGCTTCCTTCAGATATTTTTAGAATGATCCCTGTAATTTACACACAGTAGTAGAACCCAAAGGTAATGGAATTCCTTCCTGTCCTTGAATCCTTTTTTATGGAAAGGTAACAATAATAAATGTACTGTGCAGCTATATTTCTGTGTTCTTATAAATAGTACAATGTATAGGCAGTGTCCATTTGTTAGTCTGTTGCTCTTCAAAGGGAAATATTTATACTGAAGGTACTGTAAATCCACGTTGCCATAATGTATCACCCATAATTCCTAGCATACTCAGCAGTGGCAGCATTTTCTTAACTGTAAGTCAATAATTTAGTCTCCTGTGGGTTGTAATACATTGGTCTAATTCATGTTGTTGGGTTCAGTGTGCAGGTGGCTGGGTGGTGTTGATGGCCTGTGATATACAGGGAATCGGACTGGATGATCCAGTGGTCCCTTCTGGCCATGAACTCTGACTGATTGTGAGGCTTGTATTGATCAGCCATTCTCTCTCTCTCTCCTCTCCACCTGTCCTGTCCTTTCCAGCTGGAGTCAGTTTCTTCTGCTAATCAGTAAGAGAGATGTAGTTGTTGCATTGAACTCCGTCATTTTGCCGACTCCTCTGTAGGTAGTGCTGAATTCAAGCAATCCTTTTGAACTTGGAGCACTGGGCAAGTAGTAGGAAGAGAGAATAAAGACAACAGAGAATGATGGAAAATGGCGCCTGCATATACACACAAAAAGTGTCAGGAAGATGTGGGTGAACAGACACACAGAAGAGAAAGGAATAGGGACAAAAATCCTTCCAGAAATAGGGCCTCTTCTCAAGTAATAGTCTGAAAACAATGTGGAAAACCTGAAATTTTGTCACATTTTTTAATAGGACACATTTTAATTGGACATTTCAAAAACAGCATTGCCGCTTCTGAACGAAATTAATTCTAGAAATCCTTCATAGGAATGTCTACAGTATGGTAGCCATCTGCATTCAGTCCAACAGCATTTATACTTAATTTGCCTTGATGAATTAGTGATATTAATATTGCAAACAAAAAGGGAAATGGATATCAGGTTAGACATAGCTTTTAGGTGCACTATGGATAGTGTCACCAAATGATATACACAGTGATCCAAGGTTCTGAGAATGAACCCCACACTGTACTCGATCACTAGACATGGTGGCACTATCTACTTTACTCACAATATGCACTCTGGTCTTGTTATAGCTTCTAGTATTTGTTCAAAATTTAAAAGTCTAGGAGCACTCTTTATCCTACTGTGGCATGGTGGTGGAGTGGAAGTTCAGCTCAGATGTCACCTCTGATTTTCTCTGAGGTCTTAGATTTTTACCCATTTTTTTCCAGCTGAACTGAGTGAAGCACAGGGAGGACTTGCCCCAGGTCACACAGTCAAGTTCATGGCTCAGTGACTAATTTTCGCATGACTTCTCATCTAAACACCAGATCACATGGTTTCATTAAAAATGAACGAGAAACAAGAATGTGCAGAAATCCCATGAAAAATAGTGACATAGTTAGAAATTTTGTTATTCTAGCTGTGTGATTTGATCTTAAACAGAAAACAAGCTCTCCTGAAACAGTGCTATTGAAAATCACCAGGCCAAGCAACCAGAAAGGGAGTCACTACCTTCAAGTACTATCAAGACTGGAGGTGGTTAAAATTATTTTCATATCCAATTATTTATTATATACAGTATTTGAGCACCTTTAGGGAAAAGAAAGCACACATTTAGTAACTGACTTCAGTTTTAAACTTGACTAAATAACTTCATATAATGTTTTTATAATCACCGTAGAAAATAAATAATATGTAATTATATTGGTTGCAGGAATATCCCAATGTGTTTTCTCTTTGAATGAGGCTCTGCTTTGTTTCTTCTCCACAGTTTTCTCAACTCTGACAAAGTTGGCATTATCACATAAGCCTTAAGGCACAGCATGACTACAAGTACATGGAAAGCATTGCCTGTTTTACAAAATGCCTTGTAGCAGAGACAAGGGAACTACTCCTGTATTTTCTATGTAATAATTGTTCAACATCGACAATGTTTTCTGCACTGTTCAAGACACAAAATATAGGCAGTCCCTGCACTTAAGAGCTTACAGTCTAAAATAGACAGATATGGAGTAGATGGGGCTTGGAAGCCCAGAAGATTGGCTGACCAGGGTTTATTGTTGTTTACTCATTTCTTGTGGGCAATAATCCAGATCCTCAGATAGTAAATTCTGCTACATGCAAACCCTGTATTTGTACTTCATCTAGGTGACTTCTCATCAGTCTATTCTTCTTAAACATTAAAAGTGCGCGTTGTTACTGATCTTGTTGGTGCACATGCTATGAAATACAGTGCAGCATGTGTTCTGATTGAATCTCACTTTGGCACAGAAATTAAACTGAACCTTGGCAGGGTGCGGGGGGGGGGGGGGGGAGGGAGTTGTTACTTTTCAAGGATCTGCCCCAGAGATATAGGAGAAAATGGAACCTTAAGACCTGACCCTGTTGCCATTAGAGTCAATGGCAAAACTGCTTATAGGCCTGAGCAAAAACCCCTTGCAATCCCTGGGGATCTTTCTATTGATTTAAGTGGGCTTTGGAGCAGGAGCGGGTCCATAAACAACAGTCACAAAGAGTACTGGAAATCTCCCCATTGGCCATCTAATTGTGTTTTAATAAAACAACACCTAGAGCAGGGGTTCCCAAACTTGGTTCACGGCTTGTTCAGGGAAAACCCCTGGCGGGCCGTGAGATGCTTTGTTTACCTGAGTGTCCGCAGGTACGGCCACTCGCAGCTCCCAGTGGCCATGGTTTGTCGTTCCCGGCCAATGGGAGCTGCAGGAAGCGGCGCGAGGCGGGCCACCGCTTCCTGCAGCTCCCATTGGCCAGGAACGGTGAACCACAGTCACTGGGAGCTGCGAGCGGCCGTACTTGCGGACGCTCAAGTAAGCAAAGCGTCTCGCGGCCCACTAGGGGCTTACCCTGAACAAGCCACGAACCAAGTTTGGGAACATCTCAGCTAAAGTAAGGACTTGAAGTTGTGAGAGGATTACTCATCCCTTCGAAGGTGATGGTTGCCATCCTCTCTCATGTTTATTGAAGTCACTGGGAAATGAGGGCACTCAGCAATACTCAGAAGGCACTAAGCTGCTTACAGGACCACTGTAGCATCACTGTGATAAGCTCATAAAGGGTGAATTTACATTTCTATAGAACATATTACAATGATAACTTAATTCTCCTGTCTGCTGATTGATTCTGTCTGACCTTCCTTTCCAGTTAGATATATTGCAGAATCTCACTAATTCAAATTAATGACTTGGAGACTTGTTATACAATCACTGACTTTGTGAACTAGTGAGTAAGCAAGCACACAGTTTTTTTCTTTTATAAAAAAGGCAAGGATAATGCATCACAAAATATACTTTCTTCATTTATTTGACCGGTGGAATTTAATTTTAATTAAAGACTTCCTAGGATGCTGATAAATAGTCTATGGTATATTTAATACAATTCATGAATTCTTAGTGAACAACATAGTAATTAGCGGATCTCACTACACATTTTATAAATCTGTCCTGACAATAGACTGTGATTTCTTTTTCTTTTTTAATGCTAACTGTAGAGTTTCTGAATAAATAACTATCAAGGTGCTATTCTATTTAACTTTTAGGATTTTTATTTTCTCAGATTAATAACACTGCTGCAGTCATTTTAAAAATAATTAGTCCTGTGGAATCTATTTTTACTGTACATTAGGCTAAGGTACATTACAAACTTTTAATTTGTAGAGGGGTTATTAAAAATTATGTATTAAGACACTGTCTTGCTCCCTCTTCCTCTCCCCCTCTGAAATTTTTACTTCCTTGTTTTCGGTGGCTGCTTCTTATTAACAAATGGAAGGAAAGCTGATTTGAGCTAGTATGACATGACTTCCTGGGGGCCCTGGGCACGTCCAGTGGCCTTAATTTTTCTAGATGAACCGTGACTTTACTACTGAATTGTCATGTTATCTTTCCCTAAAGCGATGATGTTCACTACTCCTTTGACACCCTGCTATGTCTATGTGGTTGCTAGGAGCATTTACCTTTTATTTTTTTCTATATAAACAGAATTCAGCTACTGAAATGTCTTTACATCTATGGTAACAACCATGTGTTAGCTGAAAGGTTAATTACAGTCGTGTTGGTAAATGAAGGGCTTTAGAGATCAGAAGCTGAGTCGTGACTAATCCAATCTATCAGTGACCAGCACAAAGGTGTGGGTTGATGTACGAGGCCAAATATGTCAATACATTTTTGAATTAAGTAGCCTGTATGGAGACATCTTTTGCAAAGATCTGGGCAGCACAAATTAATGTCTTACTATAGTCAGATTCAGACATGTATTCACTAAGCCCCCAGTTCTGTGCGGTGCCCAGAGCTCTCATCTTGCATTGTTATTGAAGTCTCACAGAGTTGAGAGGAGGGTCTCAACCCCTTGCAGACTCTGGCCGGTCAGGAGATACTATGCTGTGCAGTCTCATCTCCTTCCTGTGGCTTTTGTACCAGACAGCCATGTTTGAATAAGTGACATTTGCCATTCATAACTATGTATTTTGTAAAAGGCCTTCAGCAGTTTCATCTCACTACATTACAGTACTTTACTTTAGAATGTAGGATGATTAGGGCTATAAAGCCATGCTGGATGTAACATGTGTCTTGAAAATAGATGAGCAGCAAGGTAGTTGCCATGGGTTTGTTAGCAATCAGTGCATTGTCTGTTCATTGCTGTTTAGCCCCAGCTCCATGGGTCCAATTACTACTTCATAGAGGTGAGGAGTTTCAGAATTGAACAAATCCGTACAGCCCTATTAGCCTCCATCTCATTGGTACCTGACAACAGACATGAAAAAGTGTAATCTCTGCAGTCGCTGTACAAAGGGAACAATGCATGACAAATGTATTCATCGAATACATTTGGAGCTAGTGAACAGGAGCGGCTAACAGGAGTTTTGCAAGGGACTTCTCCAGGTGAAGGAGGAGCGATTACGTGACCCTTGCAGTAAGTTTGTTGTCTGCTGTGGTGTGCTTGCTGCTGGACTGAAATATACCATGTGGTCTGTTTGTCTGGGGGGGCCGTGTGGGTGCTGAGCCTAGTGGCCTGCTAGGCAAGGCTGAGAGCTTCTTACTGAGGCATTGATCTCTAAGCCCTTTAGCACCCATCAACCTTTAACCAGGGGGAGGGGCTACTCAGGAAGACTAGGGCTTTAAAAAGCCCGCTCCTAAGTAGGGTGACCAGACGTCCCGATTTTAACATATTTGTCCCGCGTCCCGACGGCACATCGGTCAGGACGCCCTTTGTCCCCATATCGGGGACCGTTCACCATGGCGTGGCAGCGCTTCCTGGGGCAGCTCCTGGTGGTGCGCCCGCCCGCCGGCAGGAGCCTGCAGTGCTGGCGGCCCCTAGGCACAGAGGCGAACGGGGTCTCCACGTGCTGCACCGGCTCCCTCCTGCCCAATCAGAGCTGCGGGGGTGGGGCTTGCAGGCGCTGGCAGCGGCCAGAGAACCCTCTGCCCCCCGACCTGACCTGACCCTAGGAGCCAGAGGGACCTGCCAGATGCTTCCTGGGAGCTGCCCCAAGTAAGCACCACCGGGACTCCACACCTCGCCTCCCGGCAGGTCCCTCTGGCATTTAGGTCAGGGCCCCATGCGCAGTGCAGAGTGCCGGAGTGGAGAGCACCGTCCCGGGTTCCCGCCATCCCGGGAAGCGCAGCGAGCCGGCGCAGCTGCGAGCTGGGGGAGAAGCCCGCCCCGAAGCGGCAGCGCAGCGCCACTGGGGGAGCCGCCACCGCCTGGCTCCGGGCAGCTGGAGGCGGCCCCGGCCCTGGCACCGCCCCACCCCACCGACCGCGTAGCTCTGTTTCCCACTCACCGTGCGGACAGCTCCCTGCGGCAGCGGGGTAAATAGCTCCCTGGCCCCTGCCACCCCACCCCCACGCGGCTGCCCCGCCCGAGCCACTGCCCGCCAGCAGCCATGATCCAACGAGGGCGTTTGGTCGGGGATTGCAGCCTGCAGCAGTTGGAGGCGGGCAGGGTACCGAGGGGTCTGCGGCAGAGAGCAGGGGCGGGTGGTGCTTTGATGTGGGGCAGTTTTCTATGTGCCCCCGCAACTATCTCCCAAGTGCCGCAGCGGGGGTGGGGGTGGTTATAAAGCCAGGTGGGAGAGTCAGTGGCCACTTTGGGTGAGTCTGCACTACAGTTTAAGCACAGGGTTAGTGGGACTTGAGTCAGCTGAGCCGTGTTAGGGAGCCCTGGGCTTAGGGTGACCAAAGGTCGCAATATTAGAGGCTTTGTCTTATATAGGCAATTATTCCCCTCCCCCCCCCAAAAAAAAGGGTCCCGATTTTTTACACTTGCTATCTGGTCACCCTACTCCTAAGCGACTAGAGGAACTAGCAAACAGGGGAGTTTTGCAAAGGAGTTTAGAGGGGAGTGTGAGAGGGGGCTACATACCACTTCACATTCCATAAACTTCTTTAAACTTAAGCCAGTAAACACCCCCTGATAAAAACAAAACAACAACAAAGGAATGAGCTGCAGGAGTAAAAAGAGAATGCAGGAAGAAGTCCAGCAACAGAGTGGGGCTACCCAGTTTATTGCACCCAATGCAGCATGTGTGATTACCTGCCCTATGGACAGGTGACATGTGTGCATTCGGTGCAAGGAGCTCCTAGCCCTCAGAGACCGTGTACGGGCTTTGGAGACCAGGGTGGATGAGCTGGAGGAGCTAAGGGAGACAGAGGTACATAGAGACTTTCCGGGACACAGTAGAATGGTCTCACCCCCAGTCTGACAGCCTCTGAGAATGAAAGTCTTAGGGAAGAAGAACATCCAACTGGAGCA
Source organism: Macrochelys suwanniensis (assembly GCA_033296515.1). Taxonomy (NCBI): domain Eukaryota; kingdom Metazoa; phylum Chordata; order Testudines; family Chelydridae; genus Macrochelys; species Macrochelys suwanniensis. Next base: position 116,622,410 of record CM065779.1, read on the forward strand.
GAGGGAAATGATCTCATAGTTGGGACCCTCCTTCCAGATGATGTTATGGTATCCTCTCACACTGAGGATACCTCTCCGGAGGAGGGAACACCAGTTAATTGGAAGAGACTGGTATTTATGGGGGATTTGATCATTAGAAACATAGATAGCTGGGTTTGCGATGATGAGGAGAACCGCATGGTGACTTGCCCGCCTGGTGCGAAAGTTGCGGATCTATCGAGACATCTAGATAGACTTATGTGTAGTGCTGGGGAGGAGCTGGTGGTCGTGGTACATGTAGGTACCAATGACATAGGGAAGGATTGGAGAGAGGTCCTGGAGGCTAAATTTAGGTTGCTAAGTAAGAGATTGTCCAGGACCTCCATGGTGGCATTCTCTGAAATGCTTCCAGTTCCTCGCGCAGGGCCAGTTAGGCAGAACTGCAGGGTTTCAATGCGTGGATGAGACGATGGTGTAGGGAGGAGGGGTGTAGATTTATTAGGAACTGGGGAAACTTTTGGTAAAGGGGAGGCCTGTACAGGAAGGATGGGCTCCACCTAAACCAAAATGGAACCAGATTGCTGGCATTTAAAATTAAAAAGGTCATAGAGCAGTTTTTAAACTAAGGACTGGGGGAAAACCAACTGGTGCAGAGCAGAATGTGGTTCGGAAAGAAACATCCCTTATAGGAGCATCTACTAATGGAGATTCTCTATGTCCTACTAAGGAGGAGAGGATGGAAGATGATAAAATACAGGTAGGCTCTGATGAGAAACAGTCAAATGAAAAAAAGTCTCATTCAATTACATCATGTAATGGGAGACAGCTAAAAAGTGACAAGTTTTTAAAGTGCTTATATACCAATGCGCCGGCATCAGTCTTCACAGTTGAGGATGTGATGGAGATTCCCAAACCTGAGCCATTCATTTTAGGAGACAAATCTGAGGAACTGTCCCAAGTTGAGGTGTCATTAGAGTTGGTTTTGGAACAAATTGATAAACTAGACAGTAATAAGTCACCAGGACCAGATTGTATTCACCCAAGAGTTCTGAAGGAACTCAAATGTGAAATTGCAGGACTACTAATTGTAGTCTCAAGTATCAGAGGGGTAGCCGTGTTAGTCTGGATCTGTAGAAGCTACAAAGGGTCCTGTGGCACCTTATAGACTAACAGAGGTATTGGAGCATAAGCTTTCGTGGGTGAATACCCACTTCTTCGGATGCAAGCAGTGGAAATGTCCACATCTGTAACCTATCATTTAAATCAGCTTCTGTACCAAATGACTGGAGGATAGCTAATGTGACGCCAATATTTTAAAAGGGCTCCAGAGGTGACCCCAGCAATTACAGACCGGTAAGCCTAACTTCAGTACCGGGCAAACTGGTTGAAACTATAGTAAAGAACAAAATTGTCAGACATATAGATGAACATAATTTGTTGGGGAAGAGTCAACATGGTTTTAGTAAAGGGAAGTCATGCCTCACTAATCTAGTGGAATTATTTGAGGGTGTCAACAAGCATGTGAACAAGGGGGATCCACTGGATGTAGTGTACTTAGATTTTCAGAAATCCTTTGACAAGGTCACTCACCAAAGGCTCACCAAAGTTCTCTCATGGATTGGCAGCTGATTAAAAGATGAGAAACAAAGGGTAGGAATAAATGGTCAGTTTTCAGAATGGAGAGAAGTAAATAGTGGGTCCCCCAGGGGTCTGTACTGGGCCCAGTCCGATTCAACATATTCATAAATGATCTGGAAAAGAGGGTAAACAATGAGGTGGCAAAATTTGCAGATGATACAAAACTACTCAAGATAGTTAAGTCCCAGGCAGACTGTGAAGAGCTACAAAAGAATCTCTCAAAACTGGGTGACTGGGCAACAAAATGGCAGATGAAATTCAATGTTGATAAATACAAAGTAATGCACACTGAAAAACATAATCCTAACTATACATATCAAATGATGGCGTCTAATTAGCTGTTACCACTCAAGAAAGAGATCTTGGAGTCATTGTGGATAGTTCTCTGAAAACATCCACTCAATGTGCAGCGGCAGTCAAAAAAGTAAACAGAATGTTGGAAATCATTAAGAAAGGGATAGATAAGAAGACAGAAAATATCATCTTGCCTCTATATAAATCCATGGTATGCCCACATCTTGAATACTGCATGCAGATGTGGTAGCCCCATCTCAAAAAAGATATATTGCAATTGGAACAGGTTCAGAAAAGGGAAACAAAAATGATTAGGGGAATGGAACGGCTGCTACATGAGGCGAGATTAATAAGACTGGGACTTTTCAGCTTGGAAAAAGACGACTAAGGGGGGATATGATAGAGGTCTATAAAATCATGACTGGTGTGGAGAAAGTAAATAAGGAAGTGTTATTTACTCCTCATAACACAAGAACTAGGGGTCACCAAATGAAATTAATAGGCAGCAGGTTTAAAACAAACAAAAGTATTTTTTCACAAAATTCACAACCAACCTGTGGAACTCCTTGCCAGAGGATGTTGTGAAGGCCAAGACTTATAACAGGATTCAAAAAATAACTAGATAAATTCATGGAGGCTATTAGCCAGGATGGGTAGGGTTGGTGTCCCTAGCTTCTGTTTACCAGAAGGTGGGAATGGGCGACAAGGAATGGATCACTTGATGATTACCTGTTCTGTTTATTCTCTCTGGGGCACCAGGAATTGGCCACTGTCAGAAGACAGAATACTGGGCTAGATGGACCTTTGGTCTGACCCAGTATGGCCATTCTTATGTTCTTTTGTTCTTAAAACTTCTCTGAAATACCGTGGAGGCAAAACCATAGCTGTTGTATTTAAACTGTGATCTGTGGCTGATGCACTCCAGCTCAAGCACTCCAGTCCAGTCTAGACAGTACTAGAAAGAGGTATGCAGTCTGCAGATACGCACTCTACCCCCTAACCCCTTGTCATTTAATGAATATACTGAATAAGTTGAATTCAAATGGAGAAAGCAAAGCAAAAACAGTTAAACTAACAAGATGTGTGCTGAGCTTCCCCATGCTTTCATCTTTCCACTACCCACTCTTACTATATCTAGTTCAATGTTTGTGCTCTTCAGGGCAGGGTTCCGTTTATAAAGAGCCTAGCATGTTGTTGGCATTTTATAAATAGTTAATAAAGGCTTAGAACCATAAAATTCTACCTGTCATGTCAGAAAGGAGAGTCCTCTTTTCTAACAGGAGCTTAGTGTTATTCAATTAAACTTATTCTGTAAAGCAGAAAAAATATAACATGTAAGACAAGTGGAATTGTAAGACTTCAGGAAAGCATAATCACAATTTTCAGATTTGTGGTTCCTGGGGGAAATCACAAAAAGAAGATTAGCTTAATTTGGAAAATTAACTTGATTGACTAAAACAGTTGCCTGGAAAGTTTTTCTTTTCTTTACTGTGAGAGTAAAACTCTTTGTAAAGATCATGTTGTCTTAAATGAAACTACTATGAAATGAGACAGTTTAATAATTATTCCTTAATCCAAATTTAGTTCACCCCAGTGATGGATGCAGAATAGACTGCTATTATGTTTCAGCTGTGAATGAATGCCTATCAAGACCTGATAGCTGCTCATCAGCTGGAGCTGCAGGCTGCATTTTTGCAGGATAGGATGAAGGTCAAAGTTTCAAAAATGGTTTTTAAAAATTGCATGCAGTCATTTTTGCCTGTGAATAAACGTGCAAATCAGATAGTATCCAGTGTGCCATGTACAGCTAAATGGACAAAAAGTGTATGTGCAAATTTAAAAGCTGGGTTGAGACCACTTTGATAGGCAGTCATATAGGTTATTGCTTTAAACTGTTCAGTGTTGCTTTTGGCCAGAAATGCCAATTTTTGTAATTTTGTGTATGGTCTATCAAACTCTGTATTCTATTTTATAAATGTATGTAGTTTTCAGAGTTTCCCTGAAGAAACAGCATATGTCCAGTTAAAAGAGCACTTCTTAAGTACTATAGATGCACACTATCTATCACGGTGATAGCAATAGGAATGCCTTGAAAGGCATTGACCCTGGGCAAAAGATCATGTTTTACTTAAAGTTTTACATGCATTAATATGGGGGTTTAGTCTCCAGAGTTGTCTACAAAGGCCAGGAAAGCACATCATATGATAAAAAAGGTATAGGATTTGGCTGGTGAATTAAACGAATAAGAGGATGGAGTGCTGCCATCTTTGGGTAATCTACTATAATAGCATATGTCGGCTATAAAAACTGTTATGTAAATTACCAATTTGTAGATGAGTGATGCAGGGTGGCATTTGTCTTCTGTGAGCATGCCTAATGTTAGAAAACCAAAAGATTAGCATAGTCATCCTCTTTCCCAAACTTTCCTATAAGAGGTACGGTACCCCAGGCCCTTTGTTTTTCATGAGCTATAACAGTGGGGTGGTTGCTTTGGCTCAGTCAACCTTTAATACAGTTATTGATCATTTGTCAGCAAAGAAGGTTTTGCTGACATGTGTTAATATATTATGCCATGTGATGTGTAATATCACCACAGAGTGAGGTCTAATCATGTAACTCCTTAACCCCTTTAAAGGAAAATAGCTGCAACTCACCAAATTATTTTTCCTTTCATGAGCAGAGTAGGTCAGAAATTTCCCATCCCATCTTTTTGTGTACAAAGATAATCGGTGAGTGCAAAAGCAGATTGACGGGCTAGGTGTATGTTATGGCATACAGCAATGTGCACATGGAAAGATTATGTATGATATGATAACAAACCAGTCATTCTCATATCTCAGAAATAGAGCTGTGCAAAACTGAGTGTTTTTTTTCTTCTCCAAAAGTTCTCTTCTTTTCATCTTCAAGAGTGGCAATACCCAAATTTCACTTTCCGTTTCCAGTGTGAAGAAAGGCAAATTCTCAATGCAAAACTCAACCATAACTGCCTAATTTTACCTGAGTTTGCATAGGAACTACATAGACCTGCACATGTCAAAGGATTTTGAAGCAAAACATATGTTGCTCCAATGTTTTGCTGAAGGTGGACCCTGGTCCACTGAACTTTTCATATCTCAATAAATATTTCAGCAAACTTGATCTTCTCCTTTGAATTTGTAAGGAATGGAGACAATAGAATAATGAGAAAAAAAACCACAATTTATTTGATGAAAAATTATAGTTGAATACATTGTGAAATCAGGGAAATTGCACATGGTTTCAGATTTGGTTGCAATCATTTCTAATGGCTATATGCAACATTTCAGTAACAGTGGATGTCTTGTATTTTTTTAATGCATTGGTAACACCAGTGTCTAAATGCAACAATTGGATCAAGTTTTGTGGTTAGCAGCATTCTCGAGCCCAGTGATGCCCAGACAACCATGCACAGATGGAACTAAGGGCAGGATTTATGCCATTAACTATCCATGTGAATGAAAGGGAAGGGAGAACAAGCTAAACTTTATATGGAAAAAAAGATTGGACTAACATCTGTCTCATTAGCCATTGTATTTTCTCATATGGCCCTCATCACCATAGCCTCTGAGAAACTAGCAAAATCTGAGTGTGACCATACAAGAGCTATACCTGATCCCTGGTGACCTAAAGATTAATCTCAGTTCTGATACCACTACTACTGCACAGGTGCACAAGAAAAGGTTGTTTGGCGGACAGCTGCGGAAGAATGTTTGTGGGAAGGCAGTGCTTCATACCCAGAATTGCAGAACTGAGTAAAATTCTGTGCTGATGGATAGGGTTTTCTTGTTTGTTATTATTATTATACATGTTTTGATTTCTGATTATAAACCTCCTTTCAGGAAAACCTCTTGCTGACTGTACCTGTGTTTTGCTTCTGCTAAGACAAATTTACACTGAATTACCTTTGTTGGCTTTCAGTAGCAATTAATCACAATCCATAGCAGCATGTAATCAGCATATTTGTTGTTCTGATAACTGATTAATTGTTTCATGTGTGTGACCTCATGGTTTCTCTGTGACTGTTCAGCTGTTTTGAGTATAGTCTGTCATTCCCATTTGCCTTTTTGAATGGTTTTGCACGTTGCTACTTTCTGAGTTTCTATATCCATCTCATATTTTTCACCTGCGGTCTAAAAATGTTTTGAGCTTTAGAACAGCCATGTAACAACAGTGGTATAATTATGGGGCTTGACAGATCTAATGATGAAGAAGTAGAATTTGGTTGATTTACATGGTTATTAAATAAAGTCTAACTGTGAGGGTCACTGACACTTACTGCAAGAAAGTTTTTTAGAGCTTTATGTTAGGTTCCCTCCAACATACACACTGACACACATACTAAGCTGTGGTTCAGAGATAGCATGCAGGTAACTATGATTGCCAATGTTCACACTGCAATATTACGTGTACTGTTGTAACAAACCAGCATCAAATGAATGTCACCCAAGACACTGAGAAAATTGCCTAGTCTTTAGGAATCATGACCTAAGATTTTTAAAATCCTGAATGTCTGTGCCCAGGACCAGATGGTACCAAACTCACTAAGCAGTGGCATGTGATGACTTTAGTGTTGAATTTCATGGCAACTGTCCTTCTACATGGATATTTCTGCTGCCAACAGCCTGAATCACAGTTAATTACAGGAATCCTTCTAAAGGGATATTTTAAAAGGAACATCTTTAATTTGTAGAGCAATTTTCATCTTTGGCTTTCATTGCCACATCATAATCTTAACGTGTTGGTAGTCCTTGATTGAGGTCTCCAGTGGGATGTGATTTATTATAGAAAATTTCTAGAACATTGGAAAATTTCTTCCCTATTCTTTAAATATAGTATATCAGTACAGGTATACGTTGAATCTCATTACTGCTGACTCTGAGGGTATGTTTTTCATTGTATCAGTGTACCATTAGCATAAAATTTAACTCTGTCTAATATGGTTTTGTGATTGCTTCTTCATTTCCAGCATAACTGTAGTGACACTTAACATTTAGATAGTGCGTCACAGCTTCAAACTGCTGTATAAAACATTAACAATCCTTGTACCACCCCATGATAGACAAGTGTTATCATCTCCACTTTACAGAGGGGGAAACTAAGACCTAAGAAGGCGAAGGAACTTTCCCACAGTGAGCCAGTAATAAAAAGTTAGTCAAGCAGGATTGCTGTGACACAGCCAGGGTTAAAAATCAGTAGTTCTGATTAGTTCCAGAAGTTTTGAAGCTTAAATGCTAGACTGTGTTGCCTCTCTGGAAGGAAAAATAACATACTTTATTTAAAAAATAATAATTTATTATGAATCTAGAGATGGCTGCATTAGGAAATAGGGCCTCTAATAAAAGAAAAATATGGCTATTGTATTTCCTTGCCAAGGAAGTGTGATTATGAAGGTTCCAGACAGATTTCTAATGATTCTTATTCAGTTAATGGGGCAGACTGTGCAATGTATTTGTCTGGTTCTGTATCTTTGTCAAGAGAATTCCAGCTTTCAGTCAAATGGCACTTTGCCCTCTCTGAATCTGTTGTCTTGGACAGAATACTTATGGAGCGTGGCTTTCAAATTTCTTATGTCTCCAGTCACTCTAATGCCAGTATTTCTCTATTTAGACTCTTCTCCTTAAGGTGACTTGTTTCATAGATTCATAGATTCTAGGGCTGGAAGGGACCTCGAGAGGTCATCGAGTCCAGCCCCCTGCCCTCATGGCAGGACCAAATACTGTCTAGACCATCCCTGATAGACATTTATCTAACCTACACTTAAATATCTCAGAGATGGAGATTCCACAACCTCCCTGGGCAGTTTATTCCAGTGTTTAACCACGCTGACAGTTAGGAACTTTTTCCTAATGTCCAACCTAAACCTCCCTTGCTGCAGTTTAAGCCCATTGCTTCTTGTTCTATCCTCAGAGGCTAAGATGAACAAGTTTTCTCCCTCCTCCTTATGACACCCTTTTAGATACCTGAAGACCGCTATCATGTCCCCTCTCAGTCTTCTCTTTTCCAAACTAAACAAACCCAATTCCTTCAGCCTTCCTTCATAGGTCATGTTCTCTAGACCCTTAATCATTCTTGTTGCTCTTCTCTGGACCCTCTCCAATTTCTCCACATCTTTCTTGAAATGCGGTGCCCAGAACTGGACACAATACTCCAGTTGAAGCCTAACCAGTGCAGAGTAGAGCGGAAGAATGACTTCTCGTGTCTTGCTCACAACACACCTGTTAATGCAGCCCAGAATCAAGTTTGCTTTTTTTGCAACAGCATCACACTGTTGACTCATATTTAGCTTGTGGTCCACTATAACCCCTAGATCCCTTTCTGCCGTACTCCTTCCTAGACAGTCTCCTCCCATTCTGTATGTGTGAAACTGATTGTTCCTACCTAAGTGGAGCACTTTGCATTTGTCCTTATTAAACTTCATCCTGTTTACCTCTGACCATTTCTCCAATTTGTCCAGATCATTTTGAATTATGACCCTATCCTCCAAAGCAGTTGCAATCCCTCCCAGTTTGGTATCATCTGCAAACTTAATAAGCGTACTTTCTATGCCAATATCCAAGTCGTTGATGAAGATATTGAACAGAGCTGGTCCCAAAACAGACCCTTGCGGAACCCCACTCGTTATACCTTTCCAGCAGGATTGGGAACCATTAATAACTACTCTCTGAGTACGGTTATCCAGCCAGTTGTGCACCCACCTTATAGTAGCCCCATCTAAGTTTTATTTCCCTAGTTTATTGATAAGAATATCATGCGAGACCGTATCAAATGCCTTACTAAAGTCTAGATATACCACATCCACCGCTTCTCCCTTATCCACAAGACTCGTTATCCTATCAAAGAAAGCGATCAGATTGGTTTGACATGATTTGTTCTTTACAAATCCATGCTGGTTATTCCCTATCACCTTCCCACCTTCCAAGTGTTTGCAGATGATTTCCTTAATTACTTGCTCCATTATTTTCCCTGGCACAGAAGTTAAACTAACTGGTCTGTAGTTTCCTGGGTTGTTTTTATTTCCCTTTTTATAGATGGGCACTATATTTGCCCTTTTCCAGTCTTCTGCAATCTCTCCTGTCTCCCATGATTTACCAAAGATAATAGCTAGAGGTTCAGATACCTCCTCTATTAGCTCCTTGAGTATTCTAGGATGCATTTCATCAGGTCCTGGTGACTTGCAGGCATCTAACTTATCTAAGTGATTTTTAACTTGTTCTTTTTTTATTTTATCTTCTAAACCTTCCCCCTTCCCATTAGCATTCACTATGTTAGGCATTCCTTCAGACTTCTCGGTGAAGACCGAAACAAAGAAGTCATTAAGCATCTCTGCCATTTCCAAGTTTCCTGTTACTGTTTCTCCCTCCTCACTGAGTAGTGGGCCTACCCTGTCCTTGGTCGTCTTCTTGCTTCTAATGTATTGATAAAAAGTTTTCTTGTTTCCCTTTATTCCTGTAGCTAGTTTGAGCTCATTTTGTGCCTTTGCCTTTCTAATCTTGCCCCTGCATTCCCGTGCTGTTTGCCTATATTCATCCTTTGTAATTTGTCCTAGTTTCCATTTTTTATTTGACTCCTTTTTATTTTTTAGATCTTGCAAGATCTCGTGGTTAAGCCAAGGTGGTCTTTTGCCACATTTTCTATCTTTCCTACCCAGCGGAATAGTTTGCTTTGGGACCCTTAATAGTGTCCCTTTGAAATACTGCCAGCTCTCCTCAGTTGTTTTTCCCCTCAGTCTTGATTTCCATGGAATCTTACCTATCAGCTCTCTGAGCTTACCAAAATCCGCTTTCCTGAAATCCATTGTGATTGTTGGTAGTTAGATTGCCTAGAATTTTTTGTTATTTTATGTGGATGTTTGATAGTTGAAGAACTGGTTAGATTCAGTTGTAAAATAAGAAAACTAGTTGCATAGAAGAAATGTATGTGGTCGGACTCCATGGCAGTTCAAAAGAGCTACTCCAGTTCACTCCAGCTGAGGACCTGACCTGTAAATTATTGTGTGATTAGTTATGGTTAATATTTGCTGATAGTATTATCAGAGTACTAGGGAACCATAGATTCATGGTGTATACAATACACGTAACTAAGGAGTAGGTATATTAAAAAACAAGTGTTTCAATTATATCTTTATCTATGAATTATATCTTCATATCTGCTATCAGCCTTCAGTTGTCTAAGGTCATTTTTAAGAATGCAATATTTTGTGTGTGTGTGTTCATCAGAAGGAGAGAGAGAGAATAAAGTATGGATTCAGAGCTTGTAAAAAGTGAGCTTGACACCAATCCCCTTTATCCACAGCATTGGCAACACTAGGGAGTGATTTCCCCACACCACCCACTATATCTGCCTCAACTTTGACCTAACCTGGAGTGGCTATCAAGGGCCTCTGGCCATAGGAGCCAACTCTGTGGGTGCTCCGGGGCTGGAGCACCCATGGGGAAAAATTGGTAGGTGCTCTGCAGCTAAGCAGCTAAGCTCCCTGCCCTGCCCCAGCTCACCTCTGCCTCCCCTGAGCGCGCCGTCCCCGCTTCTCCTCCCAGCAGTTGCGTAACAAGCTATGGGAGGCGTAACAAGCTATGGGAGGGCGGGGGAGGAGCGGGAATGCGGCATGCTCGGGAGGAGGCGGGGAAGAGATGAGGCCGGGGCGGGGATTTGGGGAAGGGGTCCAATAGGGGCAGGGAGGGGGCGGAGTTGGGGCGGGGACTTTGGGGAAGGTGTTAGAATGAGGGCAGGGCAGGGGTGGAGTCAGGGTGGGGCTGGGGGCAAGGGGAGCACGAGCACCCACCAGCGCCAGGAGAAGTTGGCACCTATGCCTGTGGCTACCCACAAGAGTGAGAGAATAGTTCTATCCTAGGTGTCTCCACAAAGATAGCCAAGAAGGCTGATGAGAGCCATTCTGCGATCACTTTAATTGCATTTTGCATGTTCCCAAAATGGAACAGAAAATAGACTTCTCATTCATAGCAGGGGCCCAGATTCCAACCCTGATATTCTATGATTCTATAGTGGAGGAAGAACTGACTTCCCCTTACAGATCTTACTCTATATTAAATAGTGCTTGAAAGTACAGTGATGAAAGCTTCAGAAATACTGATGGAAATATAGTAGTTAGTGGATTTTCTAATATTTTCTTTAATGTTAAATCCAGTTAGCAAGTAATACAATATTTCACTTTGTTTATGTTTCAAGTTGGGGCATCAAATTCTGCTGTGTGTATTGATAACATGGTAGCACAATACTAACACCAATTTCCATTTGGCCTATTACTTGGAGATTCCATATCACAAATGAGTGGCATATCTAAATCCAATTGAAACATGACCAGCATTGCACTGAAGTATTAGCAAATTTCTAGAATCTGCACAATGGACCTTTCTATCAAAGATAAATTTGGCAAGAATAAAGGGGTTTAAAAAATAAAAAAGGAGATGGGGTTAGTATAAAGTTGTGCAGGTATATTTGCATTTCCCTTAGGTGAAAAGTCCAGAGGACTTAATATAGTAAAGTTCAGTAGTAAAATACTATTTGGCTGTACTTGCTCTTCCCAATCCCCATTCATCTTTAGCTATCAGTTAATTCAACATCCAAATACTCAGCCCTTGAAAAATATGGGCATGTGGGTGTGGAAAATTGAAGCAAAAAAATTTGAAGCAAATGCCTAGAAAGCTCCACAATTTCAGTTGTCTGAGGTTGAAATAGGCTGACTTGACTAAAATTCATAGGGCTGTGGCCGTCTCATAGTTCTTCCGTAATGTAATTTTTTTTTTTTGCAGTGTTGCTAAATATTTACTACACACACAGTGTGTGCTCTATCACTTATGGTGAGGATGCCATAAAACCTGAACCCAGTATCTACATCTGAGTCACTACCATATTCTTTTCCTTATACATAAGAAGATCATATTCAGACTGTAAGCTCTTCAGGGCAGGGAACAGTAAAAATTAATTGAGAGCAATCCTGCAGAAGCACAAGTAGTGTTTTTTTGCGCTTGTTGCAAAGAGTCTTTTTTCCAAAAGTTTGTTCCTTTGAAGGTCTTTTCCTCTGGCCTCTGTGAGAATTTTGGTTTATAAAATTGATTTTTTTGGCAGGTAAACCCTAGGATGCACATCTAACACACATTGTATACATCTGTTCCTCTCTGATACTAAGCTCTGCTAGAAACATTCCTAAGCCTTTCAACTGCCAGATGGCCTTATGTGTTTTCAGCAGAGCTTTTTCTTTTTGAACCTGAACTCAGGTTATCCAGATCTTTTGCTCCTGCTTCATACATTGTGAACAGAGCTTTAGGGAAATACTGGAATGCACCATTATTTGTTTTAATGACACTTGCCTGTCAGTCTCCATTTCTGAGTGTGCTAACATTTAGGGAGAAAGGGATCCCTTGGGTGCATTAGATGGGGGGACTGACTACATTTTTTGTTTGGCATTTGTTCCGTCATTTGGCAGTTTTGTGCAATATGCTTATAATGAACCATAAGCATTTAACTATGTATGGAGCAAAGTGATACAGACAACCAACCAGAATTGATTTAGATTCTGTCTGTCTTGTAAGATAGGGTGATGTCGTGCTCAGAATCTACTATAGACAACCAGACCAGGGTGAGATGAGATGGACGAGTCTTTCTTCAGGCAACTAACAGAAGTTACTAGATCACAGGCCCTGGTTCTCATGGGGGATTTCAATCACCCCGATATCTGCTGGGAGAGCAATACAGCGGTGCACAGACAATCCAGGAAGTTTTTGGAAAGTGTAGGGGACAATTTCCTGGTGCAAGTGCTGGAGGAACCAACTAGGGGCAGAGCGCTTCTTGACCTGCTGCTCATAAACAGGGAAGAATTAGTAGGGGAAACAAAAGTGGATGGGAACCTGGGAGGCAGTGACCATGAGATGGTCGAGTTCAGGATCCTGACACAAGGAAGAAAGGAGAGCAGCAGAATACGGACCCTGGATTTCAGAAAAGTAGACTTTGACTCCCTCGTGGAACTGATGGGCAGGATCCCCTGGGAGAATAACATGACAGGGAAAGGAGTCCAGGGAAGCTGGCTATATTTTTAAAAAGCCTTATTGAGGGCACAGGAACAAACCATACCAATGTGTAGAAAGAATAGTAAATATGGCAGGCAACCAGTTTGGCTTAACAGTGAAATCCTTGCTGATCTTAAACACAAAAAAGCAGCTTACAAGAAGTGGAAGATTGGACAGATGACCAGGGAGGAGTATAAGAATATTGCTCAGGCATGCAGGAGTGAAATCAGGAAGGCCAAATCACTCTTGGAGTTGCAGCTAGCAAGGGATGTTAAGAGTAACAAGAAGGGTTTTGACAGGTATGTTAGCAACAAGAAGAGGGTCAGGGAAAGTGTAGGCCCCTTACTGAATGGAGGAGGCAACCTAGTGACAGAGGATGTGGAAAAAGCTAATGTACTCAATGCTTTTTTCGCCTCTGTCTTCACGAACAAGGTCAGCTCCCAGACTACTGCACTGGGCAGCTGTGGGAAGGAGGTGACCAGCCCTCTGTGGAGAAATGAAGCTACATAGATTTCATTTTCAGTGAAAATTCTAAAACCGAATGTTGATTTGGAAATTCTGGACTCATGGGTCAGACTACATTTCTTATTATGTATCATGGACTACCTTCTTCAGAGAAGAGGTGATGCATCATGGGAATCATGTCAATGGTGTATCATGAGAGATGTAGTTCAGCTGGGAAGCCTGGCCCATAGAGGAGAATGGGAACATGAGTTTTTCAGCTGAAATAGTTTGGTTTGGGGGCATTTGGTTGTTAAATGCAAAAATTCTGTAGACTGCAGATGCTTTTTGTGAAAAAAAAATTGTTTAGACTAAACCCAATTTTCTATCAAAAACAGTTTTGATGCATTTTTTTTTTACCAGTCCTGGTTTTATGGTGATCTGCTCTGCCGTGACTTAACAGTCATATAACTCATTAGTCAGCACAATTGAAAAAATAAAAGGTTTAAGTACCAAATGTGTCCAAACTATGGTGATAAGAGGAGAGGAAAGTGATCAGGAACAGTCAGCATAGATTCACCAAGGGCAAGTCATGCCTGACTAACCTCATTGCCTTCTATGAGGAGATAACTGGCTCTGTGGATGAGGGGAAAGCAGTGGATGTGCTATTTCTTGACTTTAGCAAAGCTTTTGATACAGTCTCCCACAGTATTCTTGCCAGCAAGTTAAAGAAGTATGGGCTGGATGAATGGACTATAAGGTGGATAGAAAGCTGACTAGATCATCAGGATCAACGGGTAGTGATCAATGGCTCCATGTCTAGCTGGCAGCCGGTATCAAGCGGAGTGCCCCAAGGGTCAGTCCTGGGGCTGGTTTTGTTCAATATCTTCATTAATGATCTGGAGGATGGCGTGGATTGCACCCTCAGCAAGTTTGCAGATGACACTAAACTGGGAGGAGTGGTAGATATGCTGGAGGGTAGGGATAGGATACAGAGGGACCTAGACAAATTAGAGGATTGGGCCAAAAGAAATATGATGAGGTTCAACAAGGACAAGTGTAGAGTCCTGCACTTAATACGGAAGAATGCCATGCACTGCTACAGACTAGGGACCGAATGGCTGGGCAGCAGTTCTGCAGAAAAGGACCTAGGGGTAACAGTGGACCAGAAACGGATATGAGTCAACAGTGTGCCCTTGTTGCCAAGAAGGCTAACGGCATTTTGGGCTGTATAAGTAGGAGCATTGCCAGCAGATCAAGGGGCGTGATCATTCCCCTCTTTTCTGCATTGATGAGGCCTCATCTGAACTACTGTGTCCAGTTTTGGGCCCCACACTACCAGAAGGATGTGAAAAAATTCGAAAGAGTCCAGCAGAGGGCAACAATTAACATTAGGGAGCTGGAACACATGATTTATGAGGAGAGGCTGAGGGAACTGGGATTGTTTAGCCTGCAGAAGAGAAGAATGAGGGGGGATTTGATAGCTGCTTTCAACGACCTGAAAGGGGGTTCCAAAGAGGATGAATCTGGACTGTTCTCAGTGATAGAAGATGACAGAACAAGGAGTAATGGTCTCAGGTTGTAGTGGGGGAGGTTTAGGTTAGATATTAGGAAAAACTTTCACTAGGAGGGTGGTGAAGCACTGGAATGGGTTACCTAGGGAGGTGGTGGAATCTCCTTCCTTAGAGGTTTTTAAGGTCAGGCTTGACAAAGCCCTGGCTGGGATGATTTAGTTGGGGTTGGTCCTGCTTTGAGCAGGGGGTTGGAGTAGATGACCTCCTGAGGTCCCTTCCAACCCTGAGATTCTATGATTCTATGCAATAAATGGGTTTTGTACTTTCCCTATTTTAATTGATTTTATAGTTTAACTGCATGTCTTTTGATTTAAAGAATCTTACTGCTTGTGTGACACCGACAGACCCCAGTCATCAGCGGGCAGGATCGAACCAGTCTTAACTAAGGCTCTAGAGCAGACTCATTTAACTTTTTCTAAGTGGTCTCAGTGCCACTAGATGGGACAGAACATCACACCCAGAAGATGTGTGGGTTACATACTTCCCCTAGCTGAGGAAGCACATC
This sequence comes from Macrochelys suwanniensis, assembly GCA_033296515.1. Classification (NCBI taxonomy): domain Eukaryota; kingdom Metazoa; phylum Chordata; order Testudines; family Chelydridae; genus Macrochelys; species Macrochelys suwanniensis. The sequence continues at coordinate 116,637,880 of CM065779.1, forward strand.
CTGAGCTTCAGAGTCTTCCCACTTGTAACACCAACAGATCCTGGTTGTCGGTGAGCAGGATTGAACTGGGGACCTCTAGGAGCTTAGTGCATGAGCCTCTAGAGCATGAGCTAAAAGCCAACTGGCTCTTAGCTAAGGCTGTAGCGCACACTCATTAATTGCCCTCTCTAAGTTGTCTCGGTGCTACTAGATGGGACAGAACACCACACCCAGAAGGTGTGTGGGTTACACTTGCTGATTACAAAAAGTTTTTATTTCCTCTAAATGTATGTTAGGTCTTTCTGAGGTTAAAAAGATTAAAGAGTCTGGTGTTTCCCCCTAGTATAATCATGCAACCTCCCTTAATATTAATAGAAGATGCTGCAGGTCATTTAGTCTGGTTTTACATCCCCTATGTTAATTATCAACATAGTAACATTTTCAGTCACCTAAGTGACTTAGCAGCCTAAGTCCCAATGAAAGCAACATTGTTGTTGTTGGCGTCCGTTAGTCTCGAGAGACGATGCATATGCGCCCATGGGGAATGTTTAGTTGATGGTTGTGCAGCGTCTGTTGTGGCTGTGGAGCCCCACACGAGAGTGGCAGTCTCGATTGCATTTGCTGCATTTGAAGGCGGTGTCAGCTGTGGGTTGGAGCCACTCCTTCCTTTTTCGTTGAACCCGCTTTTCCTCAGCAAGCTGCCGCAGCTTGTCTTCGCCAGTTTTCAATCCAGTGGTCAGAGCGTGTCTCCATCTGCATCTGTCCTGGGCGAGCTCTTCCCAGCTGTTGATGTCGATTTGAACAGTCTTCAGGTCCCTCTTACAAACATTCTTGAAGCGAAGGTGGGGCCGTCCTGTAGCTCTGTTTCTGGAGGCAAGTTCGGCATACAACAGGTCTTTGGGGATCCATCCATTTTCCATGCGACTTAGATGGCCAAGCCATCTGAGGCGGCGTTGATGGAGGAGAGTGAACATGCTGGAGATCTTGGCACGTTCCAGCACCTTGTTGTTCGTTATTCGATCACTCCAAGTGATCCCGAGTATGCGATGGAGGCAGCGCATGTGGAAGGTGTTCAGTCTCTTTTCTTGCGAAGTGTAGAGGGTCCAAGTTTCGCTGGCGTAGAGAAGAGTGTTTAACACACATGCACGGTACACAGCGACCTTTGTGTTGATGGTCAGCATGTTGTTGTTCCATACGCTCTGTGACAATCTGGCCAAAATTGTGAAGGCCTTGCCGATTCTACGGTTGATCTCAGGGTCCAGTGAGAGGTTGTCCGTGATGGTAGATCCAAGGTAGGTGAACTGACTGACCACCTCTACATTACATATATAGATATAGATGTAAATTCTCTCTCTCTTGCATGCATGTACATACACACGCACAGAGAGAGAGAGAGAACAGGAAATACCTCAGTCAAGTCAAATGCAATGATATGGTTAATGTTGATATTTTTATACTGATTATTTGCAGAATATCAAACTAAGCCATATCCATTGCTTTTAAAAATAATGGGAATGGGAAAACAGGCTTGGAGAAAATATAATTATCTTGAACATCCGCCCACCCCTCAGACTCAACCTGAAATGAACTTTTTCTGAGACTTGGTTTATGGACCTTTATTGTGGAATACCGTTTGTGTCATGTGGTGACTAACAGATAATAAAGGTAATGTGAATGTTTAAAACACGGAGAGGAGCTGAAACACCTGTGAATGGTCTAGGGAATGCTCATGGGCTTGGAGCTTATTATGACTCTGGTAATGAGTTGCTTCATGGCCTGAAGTAAGGCACATTCTGTGGTCTCATTTTTCTCCTTTGTAACCTGGGGTTAAGAGGGCCTTATCCAAAGCCCATTGAAGTCAACAGACGTCTTTCCTTTGACTACACTGGGTTTTGAATCAGGCCCTGAATGCAAAATTACCAACCTCCGAGGTTATTGTGAAGGTTAATTAGTTAATGTTTGTATAATGTGTTGAAAATTTAAATCACTACCTACTGTAAGTGCTGGCTCAGTTTTGCAAAATTGTCATGCACTATTTACAAGAAAAGACATAAACTATTCACCTTCCTTTTGCCATGATGGTGGTTGATAATGAAAAGGAAATGTATATTGTCTCTTTAAAAAATTGCTACACCCAAAGGTAATTGGGGGATTAGAATCTCACTTGGCTGTGGTAGGGATTATTTCATGAACAGAATGAGTGTTTCCTGTCTGGGACTCTGGCATGTTCCCCTAATCCCCACCAGCTCCGATTATATGTGTTTGACCATGATAGGGACATTAAGATATTCCAGCCAAATACAGGGACAGATTCTTTGCTGGGATATCTGAATACCAGCTGTAACTATTCCATGGCATAATTGAAGGTAGTCCATTTAGATGAGTTCCCACAAGACATAGCTCATTATATAAGTTAAATATAACTACTGTCCCATTTGAGAGCCCAAACATCTCATGTCATATTTGAATCTCAATGATCCCACAAGGAGTGAAGGCCGGAGAAGGTCAGTGAATGAGCAATGCAGAGAATCAGACCCCTAGGACAGGTGATTTCACACAGTGATGTCATATTTGGAATACTGAAACCAATTAGAACCACTCTGGGCTTGTAGCGCAGTCCCTGTGGGCATGTTAAGAGAGTAAAAGTGACACATTAATTTTCACTTACTACTGAGCAGCTTTAAAGACGCTCTGCTTCCTGCTCTCTGGTATGTCTGTGCTCTTTCCATGTAGAGATTTGTTTAAAAGCCTAGTGCGTCACAAGAATCCATTGTTTAAACGGTATTTTAAAATGCATGTGCTTGGAAACTAAAGACTATTTAAAAGGTGATGCAAATGGGCCAAAACATCTTTACTTTTTTTGTTATGGTCTTTGTTTTACTAATTATTTATTGCTAATGGGATTTTACTTATTTTAATACCTGACATTTTTCTGCCCTGTTATCTAGTCAGGTGCATTTGAGATCCGGCCGTAATAGTGAACTTTTGAGGTTAAAATCAGGGACAGCTGCAAGGTATGTTTTGCAGCCAGAGAGAATTGCTTATCATGAGGAACTCTGCATCAGTAAAGAGCCATGGGGTAGCTTCTCTGTACATATCTTTGCAGAATAATTTAAAGATAACCAAAGGCACTGTGAAGCCTGTTTTTAATCCAGACTCTTTCACCAAAAATTCCTGAGAAATGATCGGTGAAGCTTAGAGAATGCACTCAAGTGCTGTAATAAATAAATACATTTTGCTCTGGCTGAAGAGTGTTGGACGTAACTCTCTCTGGATCTGAATAATGCAACCCTATGTGTTAGCCAGAGGGGTCAAAAAAAGAGTGGTATGAGCATCTTTCTTCCCCCCAGGAGCTATTAATAATCATACTTAGAGTATACATGGCACTCTGACAAATTTGAATTATATTGGAGTCCCACATTCAAAGACTTCTGGGTGCCTTAAACAAAACAAAAGAATAACTGAAATCAGTCTTTCCAAATAAACTACAGTGAGAGCGAGAAAAAGGACAAATACACAGGGAGGGCAGAAAAATCCAACCCAACATCCATCAGACAAATGCCCTGTGAGAACAAAGCTCAGTCAAACACACAGGCGGTTTGACTTGAGTCTGGCCTGAAATATTCAGGCATATAATGATTGAGAGAGAATCGCAGGCCTCTATGGAGAACATATCAGCCCATCCAGATTATGCCTTGTGATGGCCAGCAGTTCCTGTCCTACCAAATTAAGCTGGCTGCCCAGAAGACAGGATGATAGGAAGTTCTCCAGGTAGATAACACTGATAATGCTCCTGGCTTAAAATACTAGAAGTAAATTGCTGATGCTCTCTTGCAGGACGATAGGCTGGGCAATACAGACAAAAGCCTCTGAGCAACATCCTTTTACTTTGTGCAGTATTTACAGTTCATATGTAATATAACTCATCCAGAAGTGACAAATATGTGGGTCCTTGTGGCTAGGCCCAGTACTGACAAAGAAAGCTTAAACTCTGAATGTCCGTAAGATGGGAAAAAAACCATTTCTGGACACTGCTAAAATTGCAGCTCCCAATTAAGGTCCCATTCCACACATACACAAAAAAAATACTCCCTCCTTGCTCACCTCATCCAGATCTCTAGAGCAAATAGATATGTCAGGAATAGAAAAACAAGATCCTTCAGAAGCTTCCCCCACCAAAGCAAAAATACCTTTTACTCTCTTTTTATCTTAACCTTTATTTTGTTCCCATATCATTACTTCTTGACTTTAATCCAGGCCAAGCTTACACCAACTGTTACACCAAGATAAAGCAGAGATTACATCACCATGACTGATGGTAACAGTAGAACATAGATCTTCAGGGTATTTTTAGCATAATGATGATACCTCAAATCATGCTTCCTAAGGGGCAAAATGTGACTGGCCCTAATGTACTTGCGCAGGAGAGATAAGGCCGCACCCTTTTGCACAGTTCTCTTCGGGCTCCCAGGATCTTGGGCTGGGTGCTGGGGTAGGGAGAGGAGTGCATGGGCTGTGTGCTGGGTACTCCCCTCTGCTCCCTGAATAGGTGGCTAGAGAGGGGATGAAGGTGAAACAGCATGATGGGGAGTGTGTTGCACCCAGTAGTGGGATATTGCAATTTACTTCATCCCCAGGATCAAGTTAGGGAGCAGAGGTAGGGAGGGGGGAAATTATGAATCTCGAAAACACAGCTCTTTCCCAGGGTTCCTCTTTGGGTAGTGTAGATAATTGCTGCCCCATACATAGGGCATTGAGCAATCTAGCCCCAAGCAGATCTCCTACTGGCTCAAGTAAACATTGGACAATAATGGGGATGGAACCAGACCACGAGGGAAAACCCTCAGTGTCACCAACTGATACATCTGCATATAGGAAATGCAATCCTAGCATTCAAAAACCTGGGACCTGGGTGTGTATGTTATATTGGTGGGGGTAGTAATAGAGTGCATGTGTTTGAATATGTGTGTGTTTGTTGTTGTAGCTGTGTTGGTCTTAGGAGATGGCAGAGAGGAGGTGGGTGAGGTAAAATCTTTTATTGGACCAACTTCTCTTTGGTGATGGAAGAGACAAGCGTTTGAGCTTCATAGAGCTCTTCTTTAGGTCTGGAAAAGATAACCAGAGTGTCACAGCTAAATACAAGGTGGGACAGATTGTTAAATACAAGGGGTTAACACATGTCGCAAGAAACCACTTAACATGAAGTAGGCAATTAACACCTCTGCAGTCATAGAACAAAGGGGGTTGGTAGATTACAAATTGTTGTAATGAACTATAAAATCTGTGCCTTTGTTAAACCCATGATTTTTAGTGTCTAGCAGAGTTATGAATTTAAGTTTCCAGGCTTGCCTTTTGAAAGTGTTGTGCAGGTTTGCTTTGAGGATGAGGAGTGAGAGGTCACATATGGAGTGATCACTCTGTGAAAAGTGTTCACCTGCAGAGTATATTGATGCATGCAGAGTATACGGATGTTTCTTCAGACCATCGTTCCTGCTGATTCCATGCTGTTAGCTGCTAAGGGCAACAACTCACAAAGATTTGTTAGGTTTCAGAGTGGTAGCCATGTTAGTCTGTATCAGCAAAAAGAACGAGGAGTACTTGTGGCACCTTAGAGACTAACAAATTTATTTATTTACTATTTAGGCATTCATTTTGCGATTCTGAATTTTAAGCTGATATTTCACATTTTGGACTATTCTCCTGAACTTTGGGGAGACAAACAGATGCCAGCCTCTGGGAATCCTATTAGCCCATGCGAACTGTCAGCCTAGGGCTAAACAGCCTTCTTACCATAGTGAGAGTCCTTGGTTGTATGCAAGCCCAGCTAGCCTCCCCGTAAAACCGGTAACTAATCCCTCCCTTTAAGTGTAAGGTGAAAAAGGACAAAGATCCAGCATGTCACCTAGCACCATGATCTAGACCTGTGGCTGACCAGGCCTGACAGGACCCACGGCCTGGCTGCTGCTTCCTCCTTCCTGGGATACTCTACTATCCAGCTGGTTCTCAGAAGTGTATACATGGTTTCAGTTTGTCTCTCCAGAACTCCATAAGAACACTGCCACTGCCCAGGAGTCTACATTTTTTTCCCATCTCAAGAAGGTTTAATTTGGAGTTTTTCTTCTCCTAGGCGAGTCATCAGCCACAGCTAAAGGGTCCCACCTGCCCTGAGCCGCCTGATTTTAAGGCACCAGTCACTCATCTTTCCCACACTCACTTTTTGTTTGAAACATCTCCTTCACCAGAAGGCAAGTGGTAGGAGTTTGTTTGTCAAAGGCTACATGTTAACTCTGGCCATTTGGAGCATTTTTTATAGACTGAGAGCTCATCCTCATATCCAACCCTGGCCATGGCAACACTTTAACCCTTTTAGGGGCTGATTAGTGGCAAATGGAGGAAAAAACATAACTGTAAGCCAGGCTGCAGAGCAGGGTGGAAATCTGGTGACAGGTAAGAGTAGATTATGATAAACAGATGCCCAGACTGTTTAAGGGAAAACTATACAAAACCATGGGAAGACCAGGTATTCCGTGTCGATCAGAGACATGGGTAACCAAGCGAGGCACATGAGAAGACTTAAAGCCATTGAAATGAGATGTTTGAGGGCAGCAAGGACCACATGGGGAGTAATATACGCAGTATCAGAGAGAAGCTGCAAGAGAGGAGGTTCAGATTGTATGGACATATATGAAGGATGAATGAAGGGAATCTGGTTAGACGTTTGAGACTAGTGTTCGTGGAAGGAGAACAAGAAGAAAGCCAAGGAAATGATGGATAAACTGTGTACAGAACGGATTTGTAGCAAGCTTTGGACTGGCAACCTGGAAAAGACTGAGCTGGTGACCTGACTCCAAATACCTATAAAAAAAGGGGAGAAGGAGAGAGTCTGATGCCCTTGACTCAGTACACTACAGATATAACTATGGACAAACCAAGTGTCCTGCCACTGAACATGGTTGACCAAGCAAATAAGATTGTGCTCAGTCAGCCTTATGCAGTAAGTGACACATGACATGTTCCTTTCCAGTGCAACTTGATGTGCAATGTTGCATGCCATGTTGCACTAGTCCATGGTAATCTACTGGGAGCTGCAGCTGATAAAAAGGTGCCTCACGTGGGATCTAGTGACAGTATTATATATACTGGGAAGAATATACTCTGTCTGAATCTGTGTTTGGGTGTGTGTGTATATATTTTTCTGTTATATTAAGTGAAACCTACATCATTTTATAAACAAGAAAATGTCTTCCAGTCTAACATGCACCCCTATTTTCAGTTTACCTTAATTCCACCATATTGTTTTTTCACTGTACTGCTCAATTTTTGTTGTGCTTCTTCCGAAATAATGCGTGTTTCTAGAACTCATTTATATGTTCCATTTCACTTAGTCACTTATTGCTGAATTCCAAAAATGCAAGTTCGCATTTACATGCACAGATATCCACACAATCTCATTCCCTTACCACAATAGTGCAGACAGACTGGGTATTTGCACCCAGAAATGGTCAGTTATGCATCTATGGCCAATTGGAGGATGAGTACAAAGCATGCAATTATAAGTGGATTCGTGTATACCTGCTTTTTGAAAATTCAATCCTTTGTGTTTTGGGCTATCTCTGCCATTGGCAAAACATAGAATTCTACTCTTCCCACTGTTTCAGGAACATACTGATGGGCTCTTCATTTGTATATTGTTGTTATAGTAGTTTATAAATACAGAAAATAAGGTAGAACCCTGATTAATTGAGGGGCTTAAGGAACAATAATCTTCAAATAGCTGTGAAAGCTTAAATTCCCTGGACCCTGCATGCTGACTTAAAAGCTTGCTTCCTAGCTCCTTCATTATAGACAGATGTCTGGCTTCCTTAGGACCATCAGGCTAGCAGGAAGCTATGTTTTAGGATATCAACACATAAGTCTTTATGTGCTGAATCCAACCATTGGAGCATATCTGTCCTTCGGAGAACAGGTGTTGGGATAATCAAAATGTGATTGTTTTGATGACTGGAAAAGTTCTAGAAACAATAAAGCCAGGAGAAGGGGAGATAAACCCTATTTTCTAATTTTGTCAAAAGTTGGAACATTTAAAAAACAAACCTGAAAATTGACAGTTTTTAAAAAGGCAAGTTTTTTTAATTAAAACATTTGTGTTTGCAAAATTTCAACCAGTTCTAGTATTTTGGTATATTACCTTCTCCTACGTGCGAAGTAGTTTTGCCTGAGTAGTTATCAGTACCACAGATGTACTCACAGTCCCTGCTGCAAAGTTATAAAATAACTCAGTTCCTAAGGTACAGAACACCACACTGCTTCTTCCAGGCGATAATATTCTTCCTGTGCTGTGGAGGTCTGTGCTGTATTTGCTATTCTGGATATGATCTAAACTCTGAAACAGTATCACAGTTTTTATTTTGTAGTTTATTTCTGTGCTAAGTACAATCTGGTCTCTTTTAGTTGTCTGTCTATACTGCTATCTATACTAAGCTAACGGGTTCTGGGGTTTTGGGGTTTTTGCAATAATTTCCAAATCCTTTTTTCTGATTAGGATGCTAAATCATTTTGCCTTCATATTCCCCAGTTTCATTCTTTGCTCCTGGGCTAACTATTATACAAATCCTAGGTAAAGTTCACTACCTGAAGGATTTTTGAAATAGTGCTGTCTCCCAAATTGTAAAATGTCAAATGTTTTTAAGAAGATCTAATTAAAGCCTGTACAATAAGCTATCATTACAGCAAAATTAAAGAGGCAACAGAGGAGCAACATCAATGATACCAAACCCTAACTATTTTAAGTGGTCCAGTTGGGCCACCAGAGTATAAAATAGCTGTATATTTCATACTTCCCACATTGTTCTCCATCAGGCCTCTTCTATCCTTACTGCATTCTCACCAGGATTCTGAATTCTGTGATTCTGTTTTGTTCAATATCTTCATCAACGGTCTGGAGGATGGTGTGGACTGCACCCTTAGCAAGTTTGCAGATGACACTAAATTGGGAGGAGTGGTTGATACGCTGGAGGGTAGGGATAGGATACAGAGGGACCTAGACAAATTAGAGGATTGGGCCAGAAGAAATCTGATGAGGTTCAACAAGGACAAGTGCAGAGTCCTGCACTTAGGACGGAAGAATCCCATGCACTGCTACAGACTAGGGACCGAATGGCTGGGCAGCAGTTCTGCAGAAAAGGACCTAGGGGTTACGGTGGACGAAAAGCTGAATATGAGTCAACAGTGTGCCCTTGTTGCCAAGAAGGCTAGCGGCATTTTGGGCTGTATAAGTAGGGGCATTTCCAGCAGATCGAGGGACGTGATTGTTCCCCTCTATTCGGCACTGGTCAGGCCTCATTTGGAGTACTTTGTCCAGTTTTGGGCCCCACACTACCAGAAGGATGGGGATAAATTGGAAAGAGTCCAACGGAGGGCAACAAAAATGATTAGGGGGCTGGAGCACATGACTTATGAGGAGAGGCTGAGGGAACTGGGATTGTTTAGCCTGCAGAAGAGAAGAATGAGGGGGGATTTGATAGCTGCTTTCCACTACCTAAAAGGGGGTTCCAAAGAGGATGGATCTAGACTGTTCTCAGTGGTAGAAGATGACAGAACAAGGAGTAATGGTCTCAAGTTGCAGAGCGGGAGGTTTAGGTTGGATATTAGGAAAAACTTTTTCACTAGGAGGGTGGTGAAGCACTGGAATGGGTTACCTAGGGAGGTGGTGGAATCTCCTTCCTTAGAGGTTTTTAAGGTCAGGCTTGACAAAGCCCTGGCTGGGATGATCTAGTTGGGGTTGGTCCTGCTTTGAGCAGGGGGTTGGAGTAGATGACCTCCTGAGGTCCCTTCCAACCCTGAGATTCTATGATTCTATGATGATTACTGAAGATCTCACTACTAGATACTATAAGCATCTGCTGAATGTTTCAGTCTTTGTAATTCTTTGTTGTATTTTGTTCCAAAGTGATCAGGCTCTTATGCAGTGCCCATCACTGTGTGTGTGTGTGTGTGTGTGTGTGTGTGTGTGTGTGTGTGTGTGTGTGTGTGTGTGTGTGTGTGTGTGTGTGTGTGTGTGTGTGTGTGTGTGTGTGTGTGTGTGTGTGTGTGTGTGTGTGTGTGTGTGTGTGTGTGTGTGTGTGTGTGTTCTGATGATATGTCCTGCCCATTGCCATTTTGTTTCACTTAATCTTCTAAAATGATGTCTGATGTGTCTGGTGGTTTGTTTGCTGATTTCATAGCCTTTATATCCTTTTCTATGTATTACTAAGTGGTAAGTTTCTGCTTGACTTTCTCAGGGTAACCTTCGGTTTTAAATATATTCCCAAATATTCCTAAAACACTCAAGCCTAGCCTTATGCTTCTCTTACCTTTTTATTTGGTATCTCTCTTGTTCAAGGAAGAGTTTTTCATCTTTGATTCATCAATGTTTTTTTTCTTCCGTGTTGGTTAGAAAAGATGGATAGCAAGAATTTGTTCTTTGTGAAGGTACCTGCACAGTACTTAGCAGTAATTATGTAACCTGATCTGCCAAATGCCACAAAAGATGTTCAAATTGGTTATATACAATTGCTTTCCCTATTTACTTACTATGTGGCAAATAACTTGTTAAAAGGCAAATTTTGCTCTCATAAGAACGGCCATATTGGGTCAGACCAAAGGTCCATCTAGCCCAGTATCTTGTCTTCTGATATTGGCCAATGCCAGATGCCCCACAGGGAGTGAACGTAACTGTCCCTGCCAGCAGGTAGGGGATCTTGGGGGACAATTACTGCACTGGTGGGGTGCAAAATAAACTTTATTAAGAAAATATAAAAACAGGGAAAAATTCAATAGTGAGGGGTATGGGGTTTGTTAAGGTAGACAATTGGGGAGGGGTTTCTTTTAGTAAACAGGATAGGGGGTTTCAATAGTGGGGTACAATACAGTTGGTAACCAATTAACACTGAAGTATAAATGTAACAGGTAGCTAACAATTTCTATGTAAAGGGTGTGTCACAGCAGCATATAACCAACTAACAGTTATGGGTAAAATGTGTTAAATAACCAACAACTCTAGGTAAAAATGTGTCACAGTGGTGTAAATGTAAAATGTGAGGTGTGTTAGAGAGAAAAAAGGTAACCAATGGGGTTTTTATGCTAGACTTTAGTAATGCAATTGAGGTTTGGCAGCTATAGGAGGGGGGGTGAGCACGTGGTGGAAGGGATTAAAAGAGAGAGAGAGAGGCAGTGGTAGAGGAATGAGGTTGGGGGGTTTATACAGAACACAGCAAAATCTTATCTATGATCTATCTTAACCAAGATTACACAAGTTAGCAAGTAACAGAACACAATGCAACAACTTGTTAAGCCTAACTTACAGAGCACAATACAAACAATTCTTTAAAGCTAACTTAACCACAGCTATGCAAAATGAAATTACAATTTATCTAGACTAAAGACTAAACCTAATGGGTGCACCTTATACTAGGGGTAGTTCCAGAGGGCAGAGTGGTGTGTGCCCAGGATACAGCTCCGGGGGGGGCGAGGGGGGGATTTAACTAGTGGTGACTGCAGCAGTTTTATTTCTAGCAGCAAAGGTGCTGCTGTGGAGCTAAAAGCAGATTACAGATACAGACCAAGGAGTTAGCTTGGGTCTGCCTGCTGGGGAAAGAAAGCCAGCAGTTGAAACAAGGGGAGTGTGCAAGAGGTTTTTTCTTACCAATCCCCAAAGCAGCAGCAGCAGTTTCAGCATCAGAGGACGCAGAGAAGACTCGATTCGCTTACAATAATCAGGAGATCTCCAGGCACAAATTTGTTGTTCGTGGCAGTGGAGTTTAAAACGGGGGTACACTCAAAAACAAACGAGAGCAGGGAGAGGGACCCCCAAAGACCCCTAGCTGATCAGACCAGGTGGCAAAGCAAGGACCTTCTCCGGGGGTCTGATCAGAAAATGTCTGGTTTTAAAGGCAAACTTAGGCAGTCTCTCGCCAGTAACTTTGATTGGTTCCCCTTAATACGGGGGAGGAGAGAAGGCAGGGAAAACTACAGGTAAGCATAGGCAAGCCTGGGCATGTTCTGAGCCACAGGTATGACTCATATGCTTAGCTATGTGGCCACTTTAGGTCTTGCATACCTGGGCAGAGCACCCCTATACCGAGCCGGGTCCAAACAAAGAAACTAGACAAAGGAGCGAAAAGCCCCCCCCCCCCTTCTGAGTAGAGCAAGAGCTCCAGTTAGTCTGCATAAGCCATTTCCATGAGCAGGGCCAGGCTGTGACTTTGGTCAGTTCCATGGCCGGGGGGGCGGCCACTCAGCACAAACAGAACGGAAGGGGGAAAAAGAATCCAGCAGGGGGACAGCTGTAACAGACAGTAACAAGTAATCATCAAGAGAGCCATTCCTTGTTGCCCATTCCCAGCTTCTGGCAAACAGAGGCTAGGGACACCATCCCTGCCCATCCTGGCTAATAGCCATTGATGGACCTATCCTCCATGAATTTCTCTAGTTCTTTTTTGAACCCTGTTATAGTCTTGGCCTTCACAACATCCTCTGTCACGGAGTTCCATGGGTTGACTATGCATTGTGTGAAAAAATACTTCCTTTTGTTTGTTTTAAACCTGCTGCCTATTAATTTCATTGGGTGACGCTTAGTTCCTGTGTTATGAGAAGGAGTAAATATCATTTCCTTATTTACTTTCTCCACACCAGTCATGATTTTATAGACCTCTATCATATCCCCCCTTAATTGTCTCTTTTCCAAGCTGAAAAGTCCCAGTCTTATTAATCCAGAGGTGAGAGTAAAATGGAGCTCTTACAGGTACGGGGCCAGCTCTGGCTTCCCCGGAAGGGGCGGGGCTTCGGGTGGAAGCATCCCCCAGCCAGCCCATCTGTGCTGCCTGGCCCGTGCCACCCAGGGCTCCATCGGCGATTTAAAGGGCCCGGGTCTCCCGCGGCAGCGGTGGTCAAGCCCTGGGCCCTTTTAAATCACAGCCCCGGGGCAGCTACTTCTTTTGGCCCTCCAGTCAGCGGCTGGGGGGGGCAAAAGGGGCAATGACATTAAAGCACTGCTGCAGCAGCACTTTAAGGACCCTACTTAAAGCGCTGCAATGGCAGCGCTTTAACGTCGCTGCCCCTTTTGCACCCCACATCGGCGGCCCTTGTATCAAAACTATCAATGCTAATATAAATCCAAAATAATTTAATTTTAGTAGAGTTACTTTGGATTTAAACCGATGTCTAATGCTTAGTCAGCAATGCACATGGCAAACTGACAGCCATACATACCTGAATACTATTGTTTGCCAGCTAGCCTCCCTACAGTGAGACAGAATGTTATGGGATGGATTCTCCAGAATAGATGCACATATAGAGTAATCTACTAATGGTTCTCATTTTTTTTTCCAGTTTGGCATCATTACCGAGGAGGCAGATTACAGTAAGCAAATATATAATCAGAAGTGGCCTTTTTAAAAAAAGTTTTGTTTTGTTTTAAAATGAGGCATTCAGTGCTGGCTAACCTAATCAGGTTAATATTTCAGTCTGTCACAATGTCACTAACGGCATTGAAGAACTGCTCTTAGACACTGACTAGCAGACAGCTCATGTAGGGAGCACCAATTATTTATCACAGCCACCTTTTCAAGTCCTAGTATAGTGAAAGTTCCTCCTTGACTGCTCTGGAGCCTTCATCAATGGAAATATTCTTCCATAGAGGCAGATTGAGATGACTTGGACAGTAATGATGTCTCAGTCTAGCCCTGAGCCATTCCTATGCTCAATTGCAAGGGAACAAGGAAATTGCTGGTTTGATACTACTTTGCTGGTGTTAATATGACTCACTGTTGCTTTTGCCCTTTGGTTCATCTTGGAAACTCATTCTCTTCCACTAGCTGAATTATATTGGTAAAACAAATTAAAAGAAGAAAACTAGGGCTATCAAGAGATTTTAAAAAATTTTAAAAAGATTTTAAAAACTTACAAATGTAGACTAATGTACAGAAAAACCTGCATTCAAAAATAAAACAATGTACAACTTCAGAGCCTACAAGTCCACCCAGTCCTACTCCTTGTTCAGCCAATCACTCAAACAAGTTTGTTTACATTTGCAGGAGATAATGCTGCCCGCTTCTTGTTTACAATGTCACCTGAAAGTGAGAACAGGCATCGCAAGATATTTACATGCCAGATACACTTAAGATTCATATGTCCCTTCATACTTCAGCCACCATTCCAGGGGACATGCGTCCATGCTGATGATGGGTTCTGCTTGATAACAATCCAAAGCAGTGCGGACCGACACATGTTCATTTTATTATCTGAGACAGATGCCACCAGCAGAAGGTTAATTTTCTTTTTTGGTGGTTCGGGTTCTGTAGTTTCCACATTGTTGTGTTGCTCTTTTAAGACATCTGAAAGCATGCTCCACACCTCGTCCCCCTCAGATTCTTAAACCTTGGGTTGAGTGCTGTAGCTACCTTTAGAAATCTCACATTGGCACCTTCTTTGCGTTTTGTCAAATCTGCAGCGAAAGTGTTCTTAAAAGGAACAACATGTGCTGAGTCAACATCTGAGACTGCTATAACATGAAATATATGGCAGAATGCAGGTAAAACAGCAGGGAACATACAGTTCTCCCCCAAGGAGTTCAGTCACAAATTTAATTAACACATTTTTTTTAACAAGTGTCATCAGCATGGAAGCATGTCCTCTGGAATGGTGGCCAAAGCATGAAGAAGCATACTAATGTTTAGCATATCTGGTACATAAATACTTTGCAATGCTGGCTACAAGAGTGCCATGCAAACATCAGTTCTCACTTTCAGGTGACATTGTAAATAAGAAGCGGGCAGCATTATCTCCTGTAAATATAAACAAACTTGTTTGAGCAATTGGCTGAACAAGGAGTAGGACTGAGTGGACTTGTAGGCTCTGAAGTTTTACATTGTTTTGTTTTTGAGTGGAGTTATGTAACAAAAAAAACTTACATTTGTAAATTGCACTTTCACAATAAAGACATTGCACTACAGTACTTGTATGAGGTGAATTGAAAAATACTATTTCTTTTGTTTATCATTTTACAGTCCAAATATTTGTAATAAAAATATACACTTTGATTTCAATTACAACACAGAATACAATATTGTGAAAATGTAGAAAAACATCAAAAATATTTAATAAAGTTAAATTGGTATTCTATTGTATAACAGTGCAATTAAAACAGCATTTAATTGCGATTAAGTTTTTTAAATGCAATTAATTTTTTGAGTTAATTGCATGAGTTAACTGTGATTAATTGCCAGCCCTAAAGAAAATATTTATCAGGCACTAACCCTGTGAATACAATTGTACCATTTAGAAGCCCAGGGCCTTATTCTATGCGCCTTTATTCTTATACTACAGTGATAGGCCAAGTATAAATGTATAAGAAGTGTAGATATGGAGTAACTCCATTAAATCAATGAAGTTACACTAGCATAAATATGATGTGAGATTGGAATCAGGCTGAGACTGGCCAATTAGAAACCTGTGGTACTGTCACAAATAATCTTGGCAACATTACAAACACAAACTAGATTATCACAATGATCTCATCTTGCTTTAAAATGTATGAATCTATTGACTTTTTACAATTAGGGAAATTGCTCAGCACTTTGCATTGTAAATTGGTGTTTTCAAAAACTGTTTGGCATTGATAATTTCAGTTGTCAACAATAACAGCTGTACACATGTGGATCAAATTCTGCCTCCTAGAATCTGGGCAAATGGATGCCCTCAACAAGCAGCAGCCTCACAACTTATATAGCTAAGAATCCTCCCATTGTGCCAGTATGAAGGCACACAGCAAAACATTTTAAGACCTTTCTTACCATGCTTCCTTGTCTTTAATGTACTGCATATACAGAGTTGACAAATTTCATCCTTCAATCTCCTCAATTGCTCAACTTTTGCAAACATGCCCTGTAGTTAAACAAGAACGTCGCTTAATAAGAGCATATTATAATCTTAATTAGTTGTGCTGAAACCGTCGTCTTTCATTATTTGATCACTTCTAATTTGATCCTGTTGTCTAGTCTGTAAATTCACAATCTGATGCACATGTGACGGTGTATCAAAACCTGGTTAAGAAGCAGAAGCTCAGAAGCAGGGCTGGATTACCCAATAGGCAGATGAAGCACATGCTTAGGGCACCAGCAAAGCAGGGGGCACCAAAAACATGAGGGTTTTTTTGATATTTGATATTTTTTTAAAAGCATCGAAGTAGTCATCATGGGAAAAATCAGAACTTTGTTAGGACTTCCATACACTACTGTTTGTATTCGTGTTGACCATGTGGAATGAAATTTTACAACACTTTTACCACACAAGTCAAGCTCTCCAAGAAAAAGAATTGGATTTGAAAACATGTGCAGACCTCTGTCAATCATTAGCAGACCACTTACACACTTTGAGGAATGATTTTGAAAGATCTGAAGACATATCAAAAGATATCTTGCCTGATACTAACTACAAAGAAGCCCAGTCCCGCAAGTGAATCAGGAAAAAACAAGCAAATGACAGCAGTGCAACAGAAACAGCATTGAATCCTAGAGTCAAATTTTGCATATCTACTTACCACGCTATAATTGATACACTTGAAGCTCATATGAAGAGGAGAGGTGAAGTGTACAAAGAAGTATCAAGTAGATTTTCTTTTCTAAATGATATGGACTTATCTGATGAACAATATTCACAAGGTTCCCAAAAGCGACTTGACTCATACCCTGTTGACTTGAACATGAATCTCTGTGGAGAAGTACGGCAGTTCCACTGTTATATGCGCGCAAAGTTTAATGAAACAGGAAAAATGAAATTCAGTCACGTTGATCTTCATGACACAATATTGGAAGACGGAATACAATGTGTATTTCCAAATGTAGAGATTGCACTATGTTTTTTTTCTAACATTGATGATTACTAACTGCTCCACAGAACACTCTTTTTCTCAGCTGAGAAGAATAAAAAACCTTCAGAGAACAACAATGTGTCTGGACAGACTTGATTCACTTTCCCTATTGTGTATGGAAGCGGACATGCTTCATGGAGTCAGCTTCAATTAATTTATCCAGAATTTTGCAATCAGAAAATCCAGAAAGAAGCTATTTTAATTTCAGCATACATGTAAGTTTTGTGTCATTTTGAAAAATAAAATTTTATTTTACAGTATAGTATTGTTTTTATTTTGAATTATATATGCGGGGGGCACCATAATCTTTTCAGTGCTTAGTGCCTCTCAAGGTCTTAATCTGGCCCTGCTCAGAAGGCAGGATAGGAATCTCAAATACTATACCTTTGTCACTTGAAACCACAGAAGAAAGTAGCAGGTAACAGTAGGTTGCTATCATAAAAGTTTGAGCAGGTCTGATGTGTCATCCAGAAAAGGGTAGTGGTACGTATCTGTGCTAGCCTGTATGGGTATGTCTACACTGCAGTTAAAAACCTGCGGTGGGCCTGTGCCTGCTGACTTGGACTTGCAGTGCTCAGACTAAGGGGCTGTTCAATTTCGGTGTAGATGTTTGGGCTGGGGCTTTAGGACCCTGCGAGTTGGGAGGAACCCAGAGCTTGGGCTGCAGGGTATCTAATTGCAATGTAGACATACCTATATTAACAGCCATTTTGCATTCTTAGTTATACCTCTCTGTTGAATTCATTGGAGTTTCATGGGTTCAAATAAAGGCAGAATTTAGCCATAAATGTATTGGAAAGAGATACTCCATACAAAAAACTAATATTTGAAGTTCACCTGTCGGCCGTGTGGATATTGGGCTGTAACTGCGCTGGAAGAGGGCCTGGCAAAAAGAGTGAAGAAGAAAGAAAAATGCTTTAATAAATTCAGATTCCTTACTCTAATGAATGTTGACTGATTGATTGTGTAACTTTTAGGTAGATTTGAATTGGGATAAATGTCAATGATAATTTAGCTCAGGCAGCCATGTGAAAAGAACTGTTAACTTCCCTAAGAGAAAACTTGACAGCCCAACTTTCTTAAAGGGCTTTTCTGTCTCCTTTCCCTTTTAATGAAGCCTGTGATGATTGATGTGTCTCTAATGAAGGATAACACAGGTCATTCCACTAAACAGAAAAGGCTTCTGTGAATGACATCAGAGCCATAATCTAACAATGGAAACTGGATTATTTCTGTTTCATCTGATAGGAAGAATCTTTGATGTTACTATAGTATTCTAAAGTAATATCCCCAAACTTCTACTATTGTTTCTGGCACCCATTGAGAGCACCAAGAGAATGGGGCGGGGGGGGGATGATTTCAGTATTAGGCCCTGGACTGGAAGTGAAGATCTGGGTTCAGTTCCTAGCTCTGTCACAGACATCCTGTCTAAACTTGAGGAAGTCATTTAGGGCTGAAGAAGTGGGGTTTTTTACCCACGAAAGCTTATGCCCAAATAAATCTTAGTCTTTAAGGTGCCACCGGACTCCTCGTTTGTTTGTTTTTTGTGAGTATAGACTAACACGGCTACCCCTCTGATATTTAGGGCTGCTGCTTTTCTCTCTCTCTCTCTCTCTCTCTCTCTCTTTTCCTTTTTTTTTTTTTTAAATAAGGATATTGTACCTTGTTTGAGATCAAAGTCATAACTTGTAGCATTAAGGAATCAGATTTCATACAATGGATCTATTTATTCACAGTAGTGATCTGTCGAGAATTTTTTTTTTTAATTATTATTATTTCACAGAATATCAGCTGTTTTTATTTCTCCTCAGATTGTAATAAAAATATTGTTAGTATATCCTCGAAGGAAACTGCTCAATGTGAGGCTAAATCTGACATCAATCCAATCAGAGTAATAAAATACAAAGGTATTATGACTGAGTGAAGGTTAGCCGTTGGGCATAGATGATGATGATCATTTTTATAAGGTTGTGCTGAGATTTTTGTCTTGATGAATTGCACAAAAACCTGCTGGGTTCTTATATTTCTAAACCAGCAAGAAACCATATTCAGAGGCCCTTAAAAATGACGTTAATAAATATACCTGCTGCATAGCACATAGCATAATTAAGAGACGCTCTCAGTGTGAATGAGGTTTTTGAACAATTTGAACCAACAGGATGTTTCTCTTGAATCTCACTGCCATGATATATATTCCCATTTGCATTAGAACATGCTATTATTGCCATTAAACAATAATCACATTCACTATATCCTCATCTGAAGCATTTATTATTTAGAAAGCCCACTGTGTCTAGGTGAAAGGTTGGGGTATGTTGTGAACGCTCATCAAGCTGCCATTCAAGGTATACTTTTCCGAACTTGGATTCAAACCAGAGTTAAAGAAATGTATGTGGTTGCTACAATAGCACATTTTTGTCTTCTGATTATATGCAAGACCACTATCTCCACCCCAGAGTTGGGACCTTGTGGGCATCTGGTCTCAAAGACACCCTCTCTCCCTCCTTCCCAACAACCATCCTCCTTGATATCAGTACTTCAGAACTCTGCGAGACGACAAGAGAAAAAACTACATGACAGATGTTAGCCACGTCACTTAATGTACTACTCGAATGCACTCCAATACTACAGTTATGAGCACAGTAAAGAACCTATATAACATAGAAATATTAAATCATTCATTTTTTTATTATTCAATTGAAACCATAAATCTCCTAAGGTATTCAAAGTTTAAAATGTATGCTATAAGAACTACTTATAACCATCTTTTTGTCACACTCCAATTGTGAATTCTATCATTTAACTGATTCAATGCCCCAGATCATACAGCATACCTCATTGTCAGCATCTTGAGAATACACTCATAACTCTTTTAATTCATTTTTTGTTATGCTAGGGGCTGTGGCATAGGAAAGAATAGGAAAATAAAGCTAAAATTAATAAACCAATAGGAACAAAAATACAAGCACTGATAGTTTCTTGATCCTGTCAAGGTCCAATCATTAAGGTAATAATGTAGAAACCATAACATATAACTGGTATTTAATGGTTTCTAGAGACTGTTTTATTTTCCATTCCTGTCATTACAATGTATCAGTATCAGTAGATACATTGCAATATTAACTTTTAGTGCTATTTGTATAAGTTTAGAAGCAAGAACACACAAACTTATTTTCAACAATAACTTTGTCCCAATTTTGAAAGGTCTTTCACATCTTTCTAATTCTTTTTTAGCTTGATTCTTCTCATCTTACACCAGTATAAGTCAGGGCTAACTCCATTGAAGTCAACAACATAAAACTGGTGTCACTGAGAGGAGAATCAGGCCCTTTATTTTTCTTAGAACTACAACATGGATTTTATAATTACCCCAGTGATCTGAAGGAAATCTATTAATAATTGTCAAGAAAAGGGACAGATGATTTTTTAGTCAGTATTATATGTGGCCACATAGAAGCATGAGTACTATGGATGAACTCATGAGGACTGAGATTTTAGCCGCCGTTAGGACAGATGAGCAGAATTAGTAGGGTGATCAATAGCACATGTTTCACTGTGTTTTTGAAAAACTGTTATTTTACAAAAGTAAACCTGATTAAGGGCTCGGTTTTGATCTCTGATCCAGATATTTACACAATGTGGTACAATATACATCAGAGAGGATAGTAGCAGCCTTCTCTCAAAATGATAGCTTCAGTATGGTAATGCTATCCTCCAAGAAATACATTAGGATAAAGATGCGTCTGTGTTGAAAATCAACAAAGAATAGTGGTGTGGTGTGACCAAAGATGAAGTTCCGAGTCTTACACACGTGGGGTGAAATCCTGACCCTGTCTGTCAATGGCTAAACTCCCATTAACTTCTGTGGGGTCAGGATTTCACCCCAGTTATTCGCATAAATGTGTCTGAAACTCATGAAATCTCATGAATGCTACATATTTTAATGAGACAAGATGGGGGATGTAATATCTTTTATTGGACCAACTTTTCTAAAGTTTGTCTCCCTCACTAACAGAAGTGGTCCAATAAAAGAAATTACTTCCCCCACCTTGTCTAACTAATATCCTGGGACCAACATGGCTACAACAACACTGCATACATATTTTAATGCACTGTCTGGAAGAAACAAAGCACAAGAGTCTTCTTGGGAAAGTATCCAATATGTCGCTTCTAGCCTAGGTGTGATTTGAACACATCAAACCTAATGAAACCAAACAACCTTATGAAAAATCCACACTCAAAACTATCATGTGAACTTGTAACACTCACTGGGGGACTCTGATGCTAAGCCAATGAATGGATTACACTTCCTCATACTCAGCATATGGCTTTTTGTCACTTGTATAGCTACAATATAGCTAATTATTCTTAATTTATTAAGTAATCCAAGTATCATCCATTCCAAGTTAACATATTGGTAGGTGCTAAAGTCAACAGTCTCTTCTGAGCAGTAAGATTGCATAGTGATCATTATTGGATAAATATAGAACTTATTTTATATTAACTCTTTTAGTTAACTGGCACTCAACTGTTTGTGCCATATGGGACATTTCTCAGCAATGTGACAGGCTGTTCTGTTTGTGACTGAGGATAGCCGTATAGGCTCAGGCATGCTGTAGACAAAAAGCCAATTTGGGATAATGCCTTTCATTTCACTCAGAGACAGCACCCATGTCATAAAACATTTCAGTCCTAAAAGCAAAATGTTGCAGTTAGAGATGATCACAAACCATGACCCCAATTCTGTAACCTTTGATCACTGACTTCAATGGGACTTTTTGTGTGGATAAGCCAAGTGAATAAAGGTTACAGGATCAGGCCTCAAAACCCAGAAACCTATCACCCCTGGACTTTTGGAAAGATCAGATGTGGATCTGGGCTTTGTGGCTCTAATTACAATATATATATGGACTTCAAGGATATTTCTGTGCCGGACATAACACAGCCCATCGTAATCATATATATATGATTACGATGGGCTGTGTTATGTCCGGCACAGAAATATCCTTGAAGCCCATTCTAAGTCAACAGCCAGAGTGAGTCACATGGTAGATAAAGACCACTTTTGGTATAAACCCACGTATTTCCATGAACAAGGATAAAATACTAGATTTTCCAGGAGCCCTTAGGGGCAGGAGGCAGTTCTTAGAATAAATAATCTTTGATGTCTTAATCCTCCCAATACTCCTACAATGCAGGCAGGTATTATTATCCTCATTTTATAAACGGCTGTTGTGAGGCACAGAGATGTTAGTGTGCTCCTCCAAGGCCACACACCAAATCATGGAGAGAGCATGGAATGCAACTGAAGAGTCCTGATCCTATTCTCACCTTTAGCTCTACTGCCTCCTCTTCGCTGCGGTCTGGCATTAGGGGAGGCATGTAAGAGATGTAAATGATTTATTCATAGCCAATACACCTTTTAGATCTTACGCTGAGTAAGACATTTTTGAGGATATTTTATTTCATTCTAAATGTTCAGTTAGAAACAGACCATGCATCTCTTGCAACCTTGATCACCTTTTATGTTATGCTGTGAGCTTTGGGACATAGTCACTGTACTTTGTCAGCTTGCATTGTGTCACAAAAATCACAATATAATTTTTGTTGCCATCACCCTTCTGCAAAAAAATGTTCTCCATTGGCAGATCAAAATTTGATCCTGTGAAAGAAAAGTATTTTTCTTCTCTTCATATTTAACGAGATGAGTTAAGAGTTAATAAAGGTAATTTCTGATGTGTTAGAATACAATATGGTAATGAATAATAGAAAAAAAAGAAAATAACATCTCACTAAAAGTGCTCAAGATAGTAGGTATAGATAAAACACTGGCATAGAAGAGAGCTGTAAGCAAACAGGCCTTCATTATTGGATAAGTCAACATAACACTCTTGCAATGTATGATCATGTGACAATGTGAGACCAATAGGAACTCTAAAGCAGCAAATATACCAAAGATCCAACACAACTGCATGGCAGGCTGGGCAATTTTTTACCCTAAACATTTGATGGACCCACTTACATGAGTGCTACTTGCTAAAATAGCCTGTAACTTGTGCTACTTGTTCTCCTTCCCCTTCTGTGATAACGCTTGTCAACTTCTAATTTTACTTAGACATGAATAACATAGACAACTTAAAAGATGTACCCTTGGGTTAAGAAAAATAATTACATAAATTCCCAGCATGAGCAGAGCGTGATAAATCTTGGATATTAATGACAATGTTAAGTGGAAATACTTATTGTAACATGATATCCCATTAACCTTTCTGGTGCCCTGCAGACATGCAGAGTTTATTCTGCCCTCAGTCATGCTGGCATAAACCAGGAGTAACCCTGTGATAAATGAAGTGGGGAGAGTAGCTCCCTTTGATGAACACCCAGCCAGCCAGTTAGGTGTAAAATCCCTCTTGGTAGCTGTTCTCTACTTGCTTTACCTGTAAAGGGTTAAAAATTCCCCCAGGTAAAGAAATAAAAAGTGGGCACCTGACCAAGAGAGCCAATGGGAAGGTAGAAATTTTTAAAATTGGGAAATAAACTTTCCCTTTGTCTGTGGTTCTCTGGGGTGTAGGGACACGGAACAGCGATGCTATAAGCAGGAATGCTGTGTAAGGTTTGAACCAGGTATGAAAAAGTATCTTCCATACCTAGAAGAAATAATTTGGATAGGGAATGTTTAGTTAGATGCTATCCAGTTTATTTCTTATTTTGGCTTGTGGATCTCCTCTGTGCTAACCCCTGGTGCCTTTCTTTGCTTGTAACCTTTAAACTGAACCCCCAAGAACGCTAGTTTGGGTGCTTAATTTTTGGAATCGCTCTTGTAAAATCTAGCAAAAGCCTAAGTTCCAAATGTATTTTCTTTCTTTTTGTTTTTAATAAAATTTACCCTTTTTAAGAACAGGATTGGATTTTTGGTGTCCTAAGAGGTTTGTGCATATGTTGTTTAATTAGCTGATGTCAACCACTAATTTCCTTTGTTTTCTTTCTCAGCTGTTCCCCGGAGGGGGGGTGAAAGGGCTTAAGGGTACTCCACAGGGAGGAATTCCCAAGTGCTCCTTCCGGGGTACAAGGGGATTTTTTTGCATTTGGGTGGTGGCAGCGTTTACCAAGCCAAGATCAGAGAAAAGCTGTAACCTTGGGAGTTTAATACAAGCCTGGAGTGGCAAGTATTAATTTTTTTAATCCTTGCGGGCCCCCACCTTCTGCACTCAAAGTGCCAGAGTGGAGATTCAGCCTTGACAAACCCCATTGAATTTCCTAATGCAAAACTCTTCTTGGTGATGGGGTCTAGTTTTCCACCCTGAAAGGTACTACTGTGGAGTATGTTTAATCCCTGGTTAATGATTTATGATGTGAACTCATAGTTAGGCAGCAAAATGTAATGTGCTGTCTACTGTGCTACAGAAAAACCTCAGTAAAAAGCAACATCTTTTAGCAATGTAAGGAGTAACACCACTGTAGAGCTAGCTTTAGATGAGAGTCAGGCCTGCATTGGAGTCAAATATCACCCATATGGTTGTAAGTTGCTGAGGGTGCATCTATATTTGAGCTTGGAGCAGGGCCGGCGCTTTCACTAGTCAACCCGAGGCGGTTGCCTAGGGCACCAGGATTTGGGGGGGCGGCGGGCGGCTGCCTCCCGGCTCCACGCTCGAGCCGGGAGGTAGGAGGCAGCCACCCACTTCCTCGCGAAGCCCTGCTGTGGCGAGGGCTGTTGCTGTGCAGCTGGGGCTCAGCAGGGCTTTGTGAGGAACGAAACGGGTGGCTCACCGCGGCTGCCTCCTGCCTCCCGGCTCCACGCTCGGCTCAGCGGCTGAGCGTGGAGCCCGGAGGCAGGAGGCAGCCGCCCGCTTCCTCATGAAGGCCTGTGGCGAGGGCTGTTGCCGTGCCACTGGGGCTCAACAGGGCTTCGCGAGGAAAAGGGCAGCTCGCTTTTCGCGAGGAAAAGAGCGTGGAGCCGGGAGCTGGGGAGGCGCCGCGGGGGGCTGAGATGCCGCATCCCATGGGCGGGGGAGCTGGCTGCAGCGGAGGGGGACGGCGTTAGTTGGGGTGGGGTGCAGGACTGGTGCAAGGAAGTTTCGCCTAGGGCGCAAAACTTCCTTTCACCGGCCCTGGCTTGGAGGTGTGAGTCCCAGCTCATGTAGATGAACCCGCACTAGCACACTTGAGTGCATGCTCAAGGGGCTGGGTGGGTTTGTACTCAGGGGGCTGGCTGAACTGCCGCGTGTGCTATCCTGACCACACTGCTATTTGTAGGCGATATGTCAAGCAGAGCTAATGTATGTTCGTCTACATGAGCTGGGAATCACACCTCCCAGCTCAAATGTTACACATAGCCCGGAAGTTGTATACATATTCCACATAGCAACTTTTAGGGTGGAAAACTAAAGCCCAGCAATAACAAAGATTTTGCATTAGGAAATGTTAAGCCCCTCAGTGTTTAGAACTCCAAATCTATGTCTTTCTCTGGGTACAATTTATTTCATTCATAGTAGGATGGAGGAGCAGTTGTTTTTACCTACAGGGTATGGTTTACTTCTGAGTGTGAAACATTAAAGGAAGCGGAATGGGACACTAATCCAGACAAACCAAAATGACTGGCCTCAAAAATGTGACTGATTTGTATCTCAGTTTGAAATGTTTCTTCTTGTGCCAAAATCTGCATATTCCACAAACTCCATATGGGATGGTTCACAGGCCACAGACTTGGTGTTTGTTTCTTTGTGACCTTTCACACTAGATGTAAAATTGAAGAAGCTATGCCTCCCTCCACCATGTGCCAGGGTGATTTGATTCCCTGCCTTTTCCAGAGATGCAGAGCACCACAGCACATTGGTAATCATTGCAAACTCCCATCTACAGTCTCCAATATCATTGCAGTCCACTATGAAAAAAATAGCTTAGCTTCTCCACTCTTCGAGTTTCTATTAGCTCTAGCCGATTTGACATTTTTTTAATCTGAGCTTGTTTTCCAGGTGACCAGTTCACTTTTTTAAAGTCTTGCAGTCATTATTGTTCGTTAGAACAGTGACATGCAAGATTCTTCAGGCCCGAACCTCCATTTTTCAGTTTTATTCTCTCTCTCTTTCCGTAGCAATTGTTGTAGCAATTACAATAACCTGGATCACAACTAACATTTCATTAATATCTACTGCATTTGCATGATTCAAGTCCAGAATTGTTTGCTAAGTCACATTCACAGCTTCAAGATGCTGAGAACTCTAATGCAGGCAAGCCTGGAATGTGAAGTTCAAATTACCAGATTTTAGCAGACTCAGATTTGATTTTAGGCATAAATTTGGCCTGATTTCCAGAGCTACTCAGCAATATAAAAAACTGATGTAAATAGGAGCTGCAATTGTTCAGCACCTCTGAAAATCAAACTGTCTTCCTAGCAGTAGCATGATGAATTAAATTAAAGGTGTTACATCAAGTTTACACTGGTGTAACTGAGAGCAGAATTTGGCCCATTATATACAACTGTTTCACCTGAGTTGTTGAGACACTCTTTACTGGTATAAATTTACAGTGCTGGTGATTTTTTAAAACAACCCAGTTCTCATTTAAGTACCTAAATAACAGCTGAGTTTCAAAAGTGCTCAGCACACAGCAGCTCACAAAAAGACACTTAGAAATGTTATTATTTCTGTACATGTTTTACCAGTGGCACCTAGAAGCCAGGGCCCCAATGTGCTTATGCACTGTAGAGACATATAACAAAGGGATAGCCCCTGCCCCAAACAGTGGTAATGTAAGTGATAGCTAAATAAATCAGTTTGGAAATGTGCTGAAACCTTTATAAAATCTTGCCCTGATTGTGGGTGCTGAACCATTTTGAAAATGTGGCTCTTAAGGTTTATTTTACCATTTACTATTACTAAAATAGTGCTACATCCTGTTCTAGGTTACAGCTGTACAACCCCATTCAGCACATTTGTTTTACCCAGATACAACCAAGGGAAGAATTTGGCTGGTAGCTTCTAAAGGTGCTTTGATTTGGGATCCTTCAGGTGCTGTATAAATGTACAACATGATTATTATAATCAAACAAAAACAATAAGCAGAGGGTGTTACTCAAACAATGAAAATGGATCTGGAGGCATCTTGCCATTAGTGGCTGCCTGCCCAGGCGATCTCTCTCACTCTTAAAAGTAAACTGTCTGGTATGTCTTCATGTGTCCCATGGGGCTTTTTGTTCTCAGAAGCAATAATTAAGTTATAGGCTTATTTCTCTATACACTTCTCCTTCTTGTCTGCCTATTAATTCAGAGAAATGCCTAGGAGCAAGCTGATAAAGCGAGGTAGATTTGAATGTGAGACATCGTTGTCAGAGAGGAAGAGAGGAAATAACCTTTCCCCCCCACCCCCTCCACCAGGCTGTTTAACTTGCTATAAATTATCGAGAACTGTTAGTAAATTAGTATGCCACCTGGGGCAGGCTGTGGGATTATTGTGTGATTTCTATTTACTTTTCTGGAATGGGCTGCAGTCTCAGATGAGTGCTTCTTTCAGGAAATTCACTTGAATAAATGACAAAGGGCCATTTTTTCTGGGCATAAATTACACCAAGAGTTTTTAATTAACTTTTAATTGCATGAAAGAGGCTCTTCATAACTCTCAATGTTTTTTTGTTTTATGACTCAGCCTTTCTGGCTGCTCTTACAGTCCAGGCTCCACACAGCAGGGTGTGTTGTACTACAGTTGTTTTGAAGGTAGTCACAAAGAGTTTTTTTAACAGTGTTACCTCAAAAACACTTGATAGCGAAGCCAGTAAAACATCCTGCACTTTTAATCAGTGGCTAACTGTAGTCTGGGGCTGTAGTGAATTAAAATATGAGGGGAGGACAAGCCAGAGAGATATATGGGAAAGGCATTTATAAACATAAGAAAACAGTCTTTGATATATCCAGCAGTGGTGATAATATTAACAGGTATAAAGTATAAAGAAGCAAGTCTGGAACAACTTGAAGAGTAGAAAAGTAATTTTGAGAATGCTCCAAAATGGAGATGGGCAGGTAATACTCAACTCTAATTTCATATAGTGCTAGAAAATTAAGTTCATGGGGATAATTCATGTGTCTTGGCCAATTCCAACAATGGTGCAAAGCCTGCTGCAGCAGGGGACCAAATGATCTTAAGGCCCCTTCCCATCAGGGACAGGCTGACATGGAATGAAGATCATGCTCCAATAACAGGTGGTGAGGAGTACAGTCTGACAGATTGATAATATTTGTAATATGCTGAACAACCCTTATAGAATTAAGATACATTTTATGGAATTAAGTTAAACCTTACTGAATTAAGGTTAACACCTTTGGTTAACACCTCATTGTATTAGAAATGCAAATGTTTATGTGCTATTGTGAGATTGTATGGAATTGCTTTAGCAGGAAGACAAGATTTATGCAATCCCTGGAAGGTATTAGGAACTTCCAAAAGGATTTTTGGAAGGATACGTGCAAAATGGATTCCCTAGGAAATATTTTAGGGTGATAGGAATGCAAATTCTCCCCTCCAAAGCCAACCCTTTGAAGATATGCCGTAGTGGTGGGGCCCATTGTGCACACATTACATGTTTCTGGAAGCGCCAGTTCAAAGACCCTGATTTGTTTAAAGAGGAAACTGAACATGTTATGAATGTGCTTGTTCTGAGCTGAAGCTCTGATGAACTTGAAAGCACAAGGAAGCTACTGGGGTGGGGTGTTGAAAAATTATTATTGCAAGAGCCTGTGTGAGAATTGGGATAAACCCTGGCAAACTTATAATCATGCACATAGGTTCTTTGATTTGTTTTCATATCATATGTTTTCTCTATAACACTTTTCCCCTTAAGAATGAAGTAGACTTGCCTAGAAAACTCTGTATGGTAACATATTTGTAACAATCACTCTATTCGTTTCTGAAGAGAAATCAAGCAGGTTTGTTTTGACAGGCTGTCTTTGCTGGGAAATAGGTAGGGAACTGCCCAGGTTGGGGGGGGAAGGGATAGCTCAGTGGTTTGAGCATTGGCCTGCTAAACCCAGGGTTGTGAGTTCAATCCTTGAGGGGGCCATTTAGGGATCTGGGGCAAAAATTGGGGATTGGTCCTGCTTTGAGCAGGGGGTTGGACTAGATGACCTCCTAAGGTTCCTTCCAACCCTGATATTCTATGATCTCCATCCAAGAGTGGCAACAGCTGGGCAGTTGGAAGCCTGAGAATGGGTGCCCTTGCTGGGCTACTGAAAGGAGATACAGGTGCACCTGCCCTGAACTGTGACACAAACTACTTTGTGCTAGTTTAAAATGCTCTATTCCTTTCTCTATAGGTTCTTATACCATGATCATCACCGTAGCTATCTGAGCACCTTCCAGTAATTCATTAAAAACTGCATCTCGGCAGGGGGTTAGACTAGATGGCCCTTGCAGTCCCTTCTACCCCGTGGTTCTATGATTCTATGATTAAGTCTTGTGACTAACATCTGCCATGTGTTTTTTCTCTTGGCCTCTCCCTAGGGGGAGGCGTATGTGAGATGCGGTGGTTTGTTTTGGAAGGTTTATCCTGCACGCATGCTGCACACACGCAGAGCTATCTGTATTAGAAAATGGAAGTTCAAAGAAATGTGCCTGGTATTTATAGCAAACGTTTGTGAGGCTTGTGAAGGTCCTTGTCCTGTCATAGTTCATTCCACAGTCTCAAGCTGGCCCCTGAGAAAGTGCCATCTCCTGCACACATGAGCTTTACCTGTTATTATAGAAAGTGCCATTGCGCCAATGGAATGGAGTTATTAACCACAGTCTCCCTCCCGGAGCTTTAGTCAATCTTTTAGATCTCCTGGGCCCAGGCCCTTGTGTGTCTTGAAGATGAGGACTGAGCCCTTGAAATTGATTGAGTAGTCTATGGGAAGCTGGCATCGGGAGCTCAGGACAGGTTTGACGTGCTCATGGTAGTCCATGTTACTGTGGAGAAACACTGTAATGTTCTTTATCGGTTGTCGTTTCCTCAGGGCTGAAGGCTTCATGCCCAAATATATTGCATTCCTGTAGTCCAGTCGAGAGGTGACAAAAGACATGAATAACTGAAGCCAGGTAATTGTTTGCCAGGATGGCAGGGACTCTCCTAGCCAACTGGAGATGGTATAACCATTACTTGTGGGTGCCACTATGTGAGAGCTTAGCGTAAGAAATCCAGGAGCACCCCTAAACTGTGGACTGAAGTGACCAATTATGTATGTGTACCTTTTAACCAAAGGAAATTGAACCATGGCTGCAAACTCTTCCAAATGTTTTCCTCTGCCTCTCAGTATAACCTCTGTCTTGCTTATGTTCAGCCAGCTGTTCTTCATCCATGTGCTGCTGATCTTATCCAAACACTGGTAACGGTATATGGTTATATGTGTTGAAAGATAAGTAGAGCTGTCTCATCTGCATATTGCTAGCACTTGAATCCATGTTGTCCGACCTGTTCACTTAGTGGCTGCATGTAGGTGTTGAATGGCACTAGTGAGAGAGAACAGATCATTATGGGACTCCACAAGAGAGCGATCTGGTGGTAGAGGTGCAGTTTCGTATCACCACTCATAGAGTGTCCCCCTCTGGGAAGGACTCACTCCATTTTAGCACATTGCCCTGTACCTCTGCCACCACTCTTAAGTGTTGATGGTCAAGGCTAGTGCACAGTTATCAATGATTCACCAGATCCTTGACTCTTTGTCTTGTGGGTGGAGTGCTGCTGTCTTGTAACAGGCTTTGGAATTAGGTGGAGAGCATGAGTTTTTTGTGGTTAAATCAGAATCTATGGTGATTAGTTATTAAGCTTTTGATGCACATTTTATCCTAGGAAGAAAGGGGTTTTTCCTGATAGACGTCTTTGACCTGAGCTGTGCCTGGTGAATAATTTGCAGTACCTGATGCCTGTCAGGAATCACTTAACACTGTTGTTGGTCTGAGCGGGAAAAAACAGTTGCTAGGAGTGGGCTGAGCTCTGCTTGCATCTTAGAAATGAAAGCATGTCAATCTGAAAACAAAAGGAGAGAGAGAGAACTATAAAACTAAGTCCTGCAAATTGAACTTGAGAGGTAAATTTCTGATGGAACACCTGGGCAGTTTCCAAACATGGGAACGGTGCTGGAGCACAGCAGCAAATCACTAAATGAGGTGGCTTATTTTTATCCCTTATGACTAACATGACTTTTGAAGACCAATCTTTATTGACGATAAATCCAACTCCTCCAACATTTCTAGCGCCATCTCCCTTTCCGAGCCTCACAGCACTTCCATCCTTCCAGTTGACTTCCAACTCCTTCTTTCGTCGGGTTTCGCAGACACCAAGAATATCGCATTTTATCCTTTTCTTCTCCTCCATCAGATGGTTTAAAGTTTCCTCCTTTGCCAGTGACCTACAATTGTAAGTACACACAGCGAGGATTGTCCTTTTCCATGTTGGCCTAGCACCTGACATTTTTTTTTTGGCAACCTCTTGTCACTCAATTTCCGCTCCACCACCGTAGAACGTGCATTTGCTCGTGTTGTTTTAGCCGTTAACTTCAAGCCATCCCACTGGCTAGGTGGGCAGGCATGCGTACCTCCTCAAGCTTAGCTAGCCTTCAACCTCTAAGGAGAAGGAAAAGCGCTCTTTCCTCTGAGAGAGCAACCCTCCTCCCTGGATTGGATAGTCCGACATCTTTGTAGCATGGTAAAACCTACCAGGGCATACGCCCCGCTACCATAGCTGTCAGACGGCCAGGGTCACCGCTGCACCATGTTGAGGTGCTGAGGTAGGATTTTGCAGCACGTATCAGTGTGCTGCATCTTCAGATGGAGTCAAAAGCTACCCTCAAGGTCATCCAGGCCTACGTTCCCACAAGTGCAAGTGAGGACGAAGAAGTGGAAGAATTCTACCGAGAGCTTGAAAGAGCTCTCGCGCAAAAGTCCACTTACACTGTCACGATGGGAGATTTCAACGCCAAGGTCAGGCAAGGGAAAGCTGGCGAAAAGTTCATAGGGAGATACGGCAGCGGCGAAAGGAATGAAAGAAGAGAGAGGCTGGTAGCGATGGCAGAAATGAAAGAACTGTACGTGGCAAACACCTGGTACAAAAAGAAGATCTCAAGAAGGTGGACATCGATCGCACCAAACGCGAAGAGTAAGAATGAAATCAACTATATTTTAGTCAATAAAAGGCGCATCGTTCAAGACGTCTCTGTGGTGCAGCCATTCAACACCGGCAGTGACCATCGCCTGTTTAGAGTGAAGTTGATTTTCGATGAAGCGGTGGAAAAGAAGGCATTACAGATGGCAAACAGGAAACAGCAGCCGAAGACATTCGATGAAGCAAAGCTGAAAAAAAGCGATTTCTGGGTTTGACTGGAGCCAGATGGAAAAGTATGATGAGGACTATAGTATCTTTGCTGACAAGTTGAGATGTTGCATAAAAGCAGCTGAAATTAAAAAGCTGAAGAAGGCGAAGGGAAGAATCTCAATTGAAACGAAAAGCTTGTTGAAGAAGCGGAGAAACACGAAAAGGAGCTCGGATAACAACCTCGAGTACTCCATTCTGTGCAAGCTTATACGGTGAAAACTGAAGGATGACTTTGAGAACTTCTGGAAAGAAAAGCTCCTTAAAACAGCTGAATCACGCAAGAGCCTCAGGACATGCAAGCGGGAATTGACGCAGTATAGATTGAGCGTAACAGCATTGAGGAACAAGGATGAAGAGACAGTAATCGACAGAGCAGGGATGGAGGAGGTCTGCAAGGACTTCTATACAGAACTGTTCAAATCAAGAATCAACATCCCCCTCCCAACCCTCAAAGAGTCAGAAGAACACGTCCCCCCAATAATCGTCAGCGAAGTCCGAAGCGCACTACACCAGATGAAGAAGGGAAAAGCTCCAGGCAAAGATGGAATAATGTCAGAAATGATTTATGCAGGAGGCGAAAAACTTTGGAAGGCCCTCGCTTTAAGATTCAGTCGATATCTTGAAGAAGGAAAAATACCATCAAGCTGGAAGGAGTCGAATACCATCTTGCTGCACAAGAAGGGTGATCGAGAAAATCTTAAGAACTACCGCCCTATATGCCTGCTCTCTCACATCTACAAGCTCTTCACAAAGGTGATAACGAATCAACTTTCGCAGAGTCTGGATGAACAACAGCCGAGAGAGCAGGCAGGGTTTCGAAGAAATTTCAGTACAATCGACCATATATTTACCCTTAGCCAGCTCCTAGAAAGAGCGAGGGAATACAAACTCCCGCTGTGCATTGCTTTTGTCGACTATGAAAAGGCCTTCGATAGCGTTGAGTTTAACGCAATATTAAAGGCGCTCGCAGAGCAGGGCATTAACACGCAGTACATTAGTTTGTTGAAGGAAGTGAATACTGGATGTACAACAGACATTACTCTCCTTGAAACTCCCCTCCGCATCCCAATCGAGACAGGTGTAAAGCAAGGAGATACAATTTCACCAAAACTATTCACCGCCTGCCTCAAAATGGTTATGAACAAGATCAATTGGAGGTGTGGTGTCAACATAAACGGAGAGAGATTATCTCATCTCAGATTTGCAGACGACATTGTACTAATTGCCGAAAGCACCAACCAACTGCAGAGCATGCTACGAAGACTCGACAAGAAAAGTAGTCAGGTCGGCCTGAAAATGAACCGCTGCAAAACGAAATATATGCGATCAGACGTCTTACGAAAAGCCCGAATAACGGTAACAGGAGAAGACATCGAAGAAGTGGAACAGTACATATATTTGGGCCAAGAAGTTAATATGCGCCAAGACCTGAACGGAGAACTTTCGCGAAGGATTCGGGCAGGATGGTGTGCGTTTAATTCCATCAAGGACGTCCTCAAAGGAAAAATTGACAAGACCACACGTAAAAATATTTTCAATTCAGCAGTGCTGCCAGCCATGCTGTATGGCAGTGAAACGTGGGCACTGACGAAGAGAGAAGAGCAACGGCTGTTGGTAGCTGAAAGGGCAATGGAACGAGCTATGTTGGGAATCTCCCTTCTGGATCGTATACCAAATGAAATCATCAGAGAACGCAGCGGTGTGAAAGATATTGTCATGGAAAGCAGACATAACAAGATGCGATGGGCGGGCCACACAGCACGGCTCACGGATAACAGGTGGACCGCAATCATTGCTGAGTGGTACCCGCGAGAACAGAAAAGACCCCCCAGTCGGCCTCCAAGAAGATGGGAAGATGACATCGTTAAACGTTTCGGACGAACGTGGAAAAGAAAGGCAAGAGTGCGAGAAGAATGGCAGACGTGTTGTGATCGGCGCAGTCTTAACGACAGCTGAAGTCCGATCGATCCAGGTGATCCAGGTGATGACTAACATAGGCTTTAATAAGACTGTTTGTTTGATTCAAAGGTGAAGATATGCAATTCCCTGTTCCTTTTTATACTGCGCATGTGCGTGCCAGCACAATAGCTGATTTCAACCAGAGATGTGCACATCTGTGTATCGGATTAAAAGTCAGCCTGGGATTGAATAAGGCTTCCTCCCTCCCCCTTATAAAGGTAACTCTAAGACACTGAGACTACCAGGCAATATCCAAATCTTAGCTATAAACATCAGTACAGGGGTAACTGAGTGAAATTAAATGGCCTGTGATATGTAGGCAGTCTGACGAGATGATCTAATGGTTCCTTCTGGCCATAAAAGCTGTGAATCACTGTAGGGGTGAATAAAAATCACTTTCTTGCAAAGTAACTTTGAATGATAAAAGCAAACCCTGATTAATATTTATTTCCATGTGAGCCATAGTTGCTTGTCTTAGTTTAGTTTTTCGCTAAGATGATTGGTCAGGTTAGGTGTAATGTGAAAAAATTCTGGGGTGTCCCTTGCCCAACATTGCTCTGTCAATGTGTATTAGCACTTGTCTGCATCTGTTTTGGTACATCCACTGCCTCCATTCCTGTCGTATTTGAGTGCCTTGCGAGCATTAATTAAGTCATTCTCCTAACACCCCTGTAAATTAGAGAAGTATTTTCTAACGATGGGAAAGTAAAGTCCAGAGAGATTAAGTGACTTGTCCAAGGTAACACAGGAAAGTTGTGTTCCTGGGCAGAGCCAGGAACTCAGCCCATCTCCTGAATTTCAGCTCAGTGCATTAACCACAAGACCATTCTTCATCCTCAACACTATTCTAGTGGAACCAACTTTATGATCTATCAGCCTGATTCCAGTCCCATTGAAGAACATGGCAAAGTTCCCATTTACTTTAATGATGCAGTGTCAGGCTCTGTATTAAGAAACATGACTTACCTCAGGCTAATGTTTTCAGACCATTGTATAGCTTTCTCACTTAAAGGAATTTAACAAATAAATCAATCACTTGCGTTTTCTTTTCTTGTTGCTGCCATACCTCTTAGCTGAATGTGTTAAAACTTGTGCATGCCAAAACAAGCTCTTGAAATCTTTCTTGCTAACTCCATTAGCAATCCCCTCAATCCCAAGTACACAAAGCTCTGGAATTTCAAAACAAAATTACTTAAAAAATACAAACAATCTAACTAGAGATTGTTGGAAACTTTTTACCAAAACAAAATATAATTAAAAAACTGGAGTAAGGGGATTTGTTTCCTGTTTTCCTATTTGCTTGAATTTTTTAATTTAATTTTTTTTTTTCTTTTTTAGTTAAAATGTGGCCCAAAATAAGAATTCATATCTAAAGTGTTGTGTTTATAGTGGGGAAAAAATACATCCCTTAGCTATGATGGAATATATATCTAAGATAGGGAGCCCCACCCCAGAATAGCCAATAGCCCAGTAGTTGGGGCACTCACTAGGAGGTGAGACATCCAGGTCCAAGTCCCTGCTCTGCCTAAGTCACGTCCCAGGTGAATGGCTAATGAATATTTAATTATTTATACAAACCGAAACACCTCCAACAAGTGTGCTATCTCTCGTTTCTCTCTCTCCCTCTATTTCTCTCCTCCGACCCTGAACCTCAGCACTGATAGTTTACATAAAACGTTTTGTTTTGAGGAAACAGCATATTTTGGTTGAAAAATTTGACAAAACTTGTTTGTGACCAGCTCTAAGCAATACCACCTGAGCTGAACATGGAGAGAATCAGAAGTTAGTTATCTTGGCAGATTTGTAGGTTTTCTAAAAACCTACCTTTATCAAAAGTGGGCACTGCAGAGCTGAGCAAGCCTGAATCCTGATCTAAAAGACATGCTCTAGGAATTATTTTGGAGTTCCCTGGCCTGTGTTAGATGGGAGGTCAGACTAGATGATCACCACAGTCCCTTCTGGCCGTGCAATGTATGAAAGGATTGCTATTTACAGTTCTGCTAGAATCAGAGACAGCAGCACTGAATGCTGTTAAATGTAAAAGCTCTATTCTCCAGTGAAGTCCTTTCTTTATTAATGAGATTCAGCCTGATGGGACCAAAAATTACTTTAAAAGACATTTCCTTTTTGCTCTTCAAGGGCTTTTTTTCCAGTCCATTTCGACTGGATATCAAAGATAAGGGAAATATTTCACTAGAAAGAGCTTTTATAATTAAGCTTTGTAGCCTACATAAGTGAGATGTAGCTTAATTCAAGTGGAAATTAATAATTATATTTCCAAGGCATGCTTTTGGTGCCCCAATAAATCACACAATCGGCTGTGCATTACATGGTACGGGCTTACGGCAGCTCTTTCCTTAAGATGCCTATGTTACCCTATATTTTAGAGGAGAAGGGTGGTGTAATCTTTAGTGAGAGCCAGAGCTAGACCATCATATACGTTCTTATAGGAGTAGGTGCTTACTGAAGGGCTCTCAAAACCCCAGTTAGGTTTCTTCCCAGTTCCAGCTACCTTTTTTGTACTTTTCTGTACCTTTCAGGAGAGAGCTGGTCCTAGAATCCAAATATGTGAGTAAGTAAAATGTATGAGACTGACTTTTTCTGGTGTTTGTAGTGTATAGTGACCACATAGGTGGTGGGGGCAGGTAGGAGAAAGGGCATCTATAACAGAAATACACTTAGGATACATCACAGCGCTCACATGTTTATAAAACAAAAAATAAATACATTAGATTTCCCCAAGCAGCCTGGCAAGGAGAAGAAGAGAATCCTTCTGAAGCTCACTCCAGGATATTTCAGTGAGAGTTAATTGTATTCTGTGACAATGAAGTGAAAATATGGTCCCCAGCTGGGAGAGCAAAAACAATTGGTTCCCCCGCATAAAAACACTGAGATCTTGTTCACTACCCATATGCTAAATATTTAGCCATGGAAACTGCTTTTCTTTCCTTTCTGTCTTCTCTCTATTCATTGTATGCTAAACTAATTATTGCTATTCCAGTAATTCCCCTGAGAGAAGGAGTAGTCAATAGGTGGTCTGCAGGCCAAATCCGGACTGCCAGGTGTTTTTGAGCAGTTGCCAAAATCTTTTTATATACTTATTATTGTTATTTTTAATTGTTTTTCTCTGGCACCTAGACCTGGATGATTCCTTGAACAAGAAATGTGGACTTTGGAAAAAAAATTGACTACCTCTGCCTTAGAGTCTAGTGCTGTCTTTGCTGCCAACAGATTTAAGGCCAGAGAGTGGGGACTGTTTGCTCTGTCCTTTCATTAGATCATATGCAGTCATTTGTTCTGCATGCAGAATCCTGCTTGGAAAACACTGTTTTTGTGCTGTGATACCCTGAGCCAAAAATATATGCATACTTAACTGGGGAGGAGAGGGAGAAGGTGGGAGCTGTAAAGCAACTTCTTGAATTATAATAATGTGCAAAAAAAACAAACGTAAAAGATTAATGTCTGCCCGCTCCATCCGGGAAATCATAACCAGTTGTGGAGATGTTAGGTTTTCCTCTCATTCTTTCTTTTCCAATATATAGAGAGAAATTTGCCCATTTCCATTGTGCAATCTAATTTTCATTATTTCTTCAAGTCATGCAGAATGTCGGTATTGTACAAGAAGTATAAAACCTGGTTATAGAACATTCCCCTTCTGTGACAAGAATTGGTGGTAAGCCTTCCCCACTACCATTACTAATCAAACTCTTGACTTAGAATAAACCTGGGTGGAAAGACTATCAAATTTAGTTCTTGTACTTTAAAGGAAACCGGCTGGGATGG
The DNA here is from genome assembly GCA_033296515.1 of Macrochelys suwanniensis. Lineage (NCBI taxonomy): Eukaryota > Metazoa > Chordata > Testudines > Chelydridae > Macrochelys > Macrochelys suwanniensis. The sequence goes on from CM065779.1 coordinate 116,675,841, forward strand.
GGGAAGGGATAGCGCAGTGGTTTGAGCATTGGCCTGCTAAACCCGGGGTTGTGAGTTCAATCCTTGAGGGGGCCATTTAGGGATCTGGGCAAAAAAATCTGTCAGGGGGCAGTACTTGGTCCTGCTAGTGAAGGCAGGGGACTGGACTTGATGACCGTTCAAGGTCGTTCCAGTTCTAGGAGATTGGCATATCTCCATTTATTTTTATTTTTATTTATTTTTTTATATTTTACCCCACATAACAGGATGATTTAAGATTTTGCTGGTTTTAGATACATAAATTATACACCCAATACACTAGATGGTCCCTTCACTCACACAGCTTCCAGTAGCCGTGCCAGTGTTTGACCTTCAAGAGAACCACAGGACTTCTCTGTTTTTCTTGTACCCCTGTTTACATTGCAGTGTCTTAGAGTACCATAGCATGATGCTGTGGAAACACTCAAGTTTAGTCCAACACTGATACCCATGTAAAATGAAGTTAATCTTAATCCATATTTAGACTCAAAAGGTGTATCTACACTGTAATAAAACACTGTGGCTGGCCCAAGTCAGCTGACTAGGGCTTGCAGGGCTTGGGCTGTGGAGCTATAGAATTGCAGTGTAGACACTTAGGACTGGAGGCCAAGCCCTGGGACCCCACGAGTGGAGAGGGTCCTGGAGCTCGGGCCTCAGTCTCAGAGCTCAGGCTCCAGCCTGAGCCCGAATGTCTACACTGCAGTTTTATAGTCCTGCAGCCCTTGCCAGCTGATACAGGCCAGTCACACGTGTTGTACTGCAGTGTAGACATCCCATATGACCCCAAAACACGTGAAGCTATGATTAGAGTGCTTAAATTTAAGAATGTGCTTGCATGCCCTGCTGGGTTGACTGGGTGTGCCAGCTTAGATGTTCATTCTCTCTCCAGCACACTTCATGTGCTACCATTCCAGCTGGTTACCAGCTCATGTTAACATCTTGAGCCCTGTAAGGTTCATTGCGCATCACAAGTGTCTAGCACGCTGTTGATACTACATAATAAATAGCACAGCTAGTAGTGTCACATTCAGAATGATTAACTAAACTGCTGTACACAGTTTCTGTTAGCCCTATAAGGAGTGTTTCAAATAACGTTTGATTTTTTTGTCCTGATTTTATATAAGTTCAGTAGATTTCTCAGGAACACTTCTTAAAATTCACACCTTATATAATTGACATTCCCTATTTACAGTTCACTAGGAAATCAGCTACTGTTCTGGAATGTATCTCCTGAGATTTATCTGTGATACCTCAAAATTTACAAGAGGCCCCTCAAGAAAACATAAAAAGCTCTATAGAACTGAAAATCAGAGCTCTAGAAGAAGCTATGAACAACTAGAGCATAACAATAACACAGTATCGAGGAATATAAATATGGTGGGGGGAGTTCGAGTGCAGATATGGGCACTTACTAAATTCAATAAATAAACACGAGCCAGTTTTTTTAGATCTTGTTAACTTAAAACAACGGATACAAATGCATTAATAACATTAGGGTTTGTGAGAGATAATTTAGGGGCAGCCACAGGAGAAAACCTGCAAGATAAAGCTTGTACCTGCAAGGCATTTTATTCCTCTCTCTGCTTGGAATTATCTTGGGTTGATTCTTAAGATATTGTTTTTCACCAGTATAGGAGGAAGCGGTCCATAACTCATTTCAGCTTTGCCACTCATGAGTTATCAGGTCTTTCATACCGTCTGAGATAAAAATCATAACCCATGGCAGTCCATTTTGTGTGTTTTATGAATGCTCTCTGAGAAACAACATCTCATTTATAATTGGAGCCTGGAGCGAGAGTAATTTCTGCATCAACCGAGCACATCTAATAACACATAAATAATGTAAATTGTAAAAACAACAAAAATAGACAGGTTAGTTACTTACATTTGAAAAATGTTGAGAATGTGGCTGCAGTGCTGATGAACTGTTAACCACTGTCCGGAAATCTGTATTTTGTTACGAACAACAGTTAGTTCCAAAACTCAATGAGTATGGTATGTGAGGCACATTAATCAGCAGTTTTAAGCTATGTCATCACTAAAGGCTGGATCCTTCAGAGTATTGTGCACTCTTGCCCCAGTCCAAGGCACTTAATCTTTGCTTAACTTTGTCCATGTCCCATTAATGGAAATTAGTTGACCTCAGTGGTACAGCTCATGAGTTTAGAGCTTAGGCACATTCTTAAATGCTTTGCTATATTCAAGCCAGAGTGCTCAGCGCTTTGCAGGATCGAATCCTAATAGCCACATCCTCCAACTCCAGTGAGAGTTCACTTCAATGGAAAAACTTCAATAGGACTTGAAGATGGTCAACACCTTGCAGGCAGCATTCAGCATCTTATTAGGAAGGGTTTACAATATTTAAAAAGAGTGTTGCTTTTAAGCTTGGTTTATAACTCAAAAGAATATTAGTTATTTTAATTCTAGACTATTTCAGGTTTTGTTTTTATAAAACTGCATGAATCAAGTGCTCTCTCTCCCTTGCTTACAATAGAAAGCTTTATTATTGCAAGACCATAGAAAATTCCTCATGATCATTCCTCATGTTACTTAACAACTATTCTCTCTTTTGGGGACTAGAGAATCAATGTTGGAAGTACAGCTAAGAACAATTGCTGATGTTATACAGATGTTATGGGATTACCCATGTGCTATGTTTTTTTGTTTATTTTTTTAGACTTGCTAAATAAGATAAACCTCTATGTTGAGTTTAGATTTTGAATGGAGCTGTGTTTTGTTCTACTAGGAGTCCTAGACACTCGTTCTCAAAGTATCTCCAATTATAGTGCAAGGGAAACGTTTTTTACTGAAGTCTGGCTAAAAATGTGATCTGGAAACCCACTCTGGTTCATTTAAAGTAGTAGATAGCAGTAGTTGTAGTAACGAGATGTTGCATTAGTGGATCTAGCAAACTTGAGCTCTGATCCCAGATGTTACACACTGTGAGGAGTTCATTGCAGGACTGGGGCCTCTACTTCAGTGCAGTAATACACACATGCTTAACTTTATTCACTGTGAGTAGTCTTCCACAGTTCAATGGGACTACTCTGTGCAGTAGCGAAGGCAGGTCTGGAGCACAGGGGGAGCGGTGCTATAAAAAAGTGCCTTCCCAGGCTCCCTCTGTACTCACCCGGCGGCGCCTCCGGCAGCGCTCCAGGTCTTTGGCGGCATTTCGGCAGTGGGTCTTCACTCACTCCGGGTCTTCGGTGGTACCCGCCGCCAAAATGCCGCCGAAGACCTGGAGCGCCGCCGGGTGAGTGCAAGAAGCGGCGCTTAAAAAGAAGCGCCTTTTTAAGGTGCCGCTTCTACTCACAGGGAGAGTGGCCGCTCCCCCTGGTCCCCCCCTGGCTACGCTACTGACGCTGTGCCTAAAGTTAGGCATGTATGTTAAGTCTTTCTGGGAATAGGGTTTAAATTTGCTAGTTCCACGAATGCAACATACTGCTACTACTATTATCCACTACTTCCGATGAACCAGAGGGTTTGCAGGTGGCATTTTTTCCCCAGATCATGTGTGTGTGAGGGTCGGAAGCATGAATTTGGAGACATTTGGTCCAATTTTCCGAGAATTTGATGATTACTACAGTTATGCAAGCATTTTATGTACCTATCACACTGCTGGCCCTTCGTAACCATAAAATTATTAAGATAAAAATAAGAGATGGGGTAATTCTAAGAGATTCAACACATTTTATTTACTGTGTTTTGACCTGTAGAAATGCTAATGGACTATTTTTATAGCTTATTTTTCCATTATATGCTTTTCTTCTCTCTTTCTGTTGGGAGGCAGGCAAGAGGTGGGAGGCATTGTCTTTTTGTTAATTAAAGGCTAGGTCTTCACTACCCGCCAGATTGGAGGGTAGAGATCAATCTTTCAGGGATCGATTTATCACGTCTCGTCTAGACGCGATAAATCGATCCCCGAAAGTGCTCCCCGTCGACTCCGGTACTCCAGCTTGTGAGAGGCACAAGCGGAGTTGATGGGGGAGTGGCAGCGGCCGACTCCCTGGCATAAGGACAGCCAGGTAAATTAATCTAAGGGTACGTCTATACTTACCCGCCACGTCGGAGGAGTCCAATCAATCTTCTGGGTTCGATTTATCGCGTCTTGTCTAGACGCGATAAATCGAACCAGGAAGTGCTCCCCCGTCAACGCCAGTAATCCTGCTCCACGAACGGAGCAGGCGGAGTCGACGGGGGAGCCTGCGCGCCGCTGTGTGGACCAGCGGTGAGTACTTTGAAGTTCGAAATAAGATACTTCGACTTCAGATACGTTATTCACTACTTCCGATGTAGTGATCTACTTAAGGTCAGGCTTGACAAAGCCCTGGCTGGGATGATTTAGTTGGGGTTGGTCCTGCTTTGAGCAGGGGGTTGGACTAGATGACCTCCTGAGGTCCCTTCCAACCCTGAGATTCTATGATTCTATGATTCACGTAGCTGAAGTCGCGTATTTTAGTTCGAACTTGGGGGGTAGTGTGGACCAGCCCTAAGATACGCCGACTTCAGCTACGCTATTCACGTAGCTGAAGTTGTGTATCTTAGATCGACACCCCTCCCCCCGCTAGAGTAGACCAGAGCTAAGGCTGCCAGATGCTGAGACCAAATCCAGAATAATCTCCAGCTCCTCCTTTCTCCCACAAAAGCCATTGTTGACACCGTACTGCATGTTGGCTAGATGTAGGGAAGAGGAGTGGGGAGGCCTATGGTAACTCCATCTTAGGCTGATCATTGGAGGCCTGATTCAAAGTCCAGGGAAGTCAGTGGGAGTCTTTCCACAGACTTCAGTGGGCTTTCAATCAGGTGTTACGTCATCAGCCAGAAATGGGTGCTGAAGTACAATATGTAGAACTCCCACCCTGATCCCTGTTTAGCACTCTTTACTATATTGACTAACACCATTGATTTCAGTGGGAGTTTTGACCTTAGAAAGGAGTGTTTAAAAAGCACCTTTAGAACAATTAGATCAGAGTCCATTCACTTTTCAAAGCATTGTACAGACATTAACTCTCATCACAATATTCTCGGGAGGTAAGTAAAGGCGTATTGTCATTTACGGATGACGTATTCCCCATGGATAGTTGGGGAAACTGAGATGCAGAGAAGTTAACCGATGTACCTGAGGTCACACAGTGAATCTTTGACAAAACAGGGAATAGTTCTCAGAAATTCCTGCGTCTCAGCCTTAAAATCAACGTTCTAATATCCAACCACAGTATAGTTTAAAAAACAAAGCACTTCATCCATACAGTTCAGTTCATCCTGCCTCTTGCATGTGAAAGGTCCTTCCCCTGCATCTGTTTTTCTTAACATGCCCCCCTGACTCTCAGATCTGGTAGATATATGCTGTGTTTTAACCTAGGTAACAATGATGTCTTATTTAGCAAACAAAGACTGACTTAGCTACTGAAAACTGCTCTTGTGTGATGGACGCGTCCCAGTGACAGCTGTGACTGAATAACAAGCACCCTTCTGATGAGGTGCATCTTCCTTGGCTGTTAACATAATGTGAGCCATAAATAATTATTATTAGTAAGTTAATCAATCAGTCTTTGTTATTCACTCCTCCAGGTCTTCTGTTCAAATGCAATCCTGCAATTGGACATGTGCCAGTGCAGAGACCTGGGCATGGCACTGTAAGCTTTCTGAGGGAGGGCCTGTCTGTTTTCTGTTTTTTTACAGCACCATGCTGTGCTTTTGTCACTTTATGTTGTATAGTAGAAGCCCACTGTATGTGGGACCAACTGGATCTTCCCAGTGGCTCTCACTTGGGCTTAATTGAGCTTCTGCTATTGGTGATATGGGCAATATCACTACCAACTAAATTTTGCTTCTATATTTCTTTTTCACAGTCTTCTCCCTGAAAGTAATGGTAGTAAAACACAGGAGTCTAAATCCTTCATTACACATCTTTTACTACATATGTAGGGCCCTACCAAATTCACGGCCGTGAAAAATGTGCCATGAAATCTGGTCTTTTGTGGGCTTTTACCCTATACAATACAGATTTCATGGGGGAGACCAGCATTTCTCAAATTGGGGTCCTGACCCAAAAGGGAGTTGCAGGGGGTTGCAAGGTCATTTCAGGGGAGTTACGGTATTGCCACCCGACTTCTGTGCTTTCTTCAGAGATGGGCAGCAGCAGCAGCGCAGAAGTAAGGGTACCACAACTCCCCCTACATGAACCCTGCGACCGCCGCACAACTCCTTTTTTGGTCAGGAGTGCTACAATTAGAACACCGTGAAATTTCAGGTTTAAATGGATGAAATCATGAAATTTACGATTTTTAAAATCCTATGACCGTGAAATTGACCAAAATGGACCGTGAATTTGGTAGGGCCCTATACATATGCAAGAAATTATGTTAGTATTTTTCATTTACGTTATAGCTCTTTTTTGTTTTTTTTGCTGCACTCCAAGACAGTGACACAAGTCTATACTTTATCTTAATAGCTTGCCTGACAATTTAAATGACAGGTTCTCTCTTTGAAACACTGGCATAACTCCAATTAATGCTAATGTGAGTTATGCATGCACATCAAGAGATGAATACACACCTAAGTGTCTTTGTTGCTTATTTAGATGCCATAAGGTTAAGAGGAAAAGTCAGAGATAATTTAATAGAGTTTTATAGTTTCACTGAGAAATAGTGGAAGATTCCAAAAGGAATAATGAAAAATTATAAAAAAAGTTATGAAAAGCTTAATTGAAGTTTAGAAGTGATTAAAATCTATTCTGGTTTCTGGATCCAAAGCCATTCAAGCAAGTAGTTATTCATTTTGAACTAAAAACATCAGCAGTCACCATTTGATTCTGCTCTCCGGACAGTATGTCCCAGTTACATTCATGAAGCAGTCACAAGATCTTTTGCTAAGGGGATGATCTGTTGCTACTTGTCCCACTTAAAAAAAAATCAAAACTTGTTATGGAAAGTGCCTGATGGGTGTGCAATATTTTATCTGGAATATCACCCTCAATAAACAGTGTACTTAACTAGTCATTGGGTACATGAAAGTCTTTATGTATGAGTGGAGAGGTGATGTGGATATCCAGTATACTATCAGAGGTTGTGTGTGTGTGTGTGTGTGTGTGTGTGTGTGTGTAAACTATAATTGACCTAAGCAACTGGAGCTCACTTCTTAAAAACAGAAGATAGTACTTCTGGTCTTTTTTGGGCAAGAGCATGAGAGACGTCTGTTGTATATACTACTCAACTAAGGACTTTGGGCAAATCATTCCCTACATGTCTATGGAGGGTGCAGAGAACTCTTTCAAACATGGTATTACCAGCAGTTGCAATTGTATGAAGTGTCTCATGATATTTGGTGTTTTTCATGAAGTCCAGCTCCTGGAGGCAAGTTATTTGGTGAGAATCTCAGCTTTCATTTAAAAACATGTGAAGTCTCAAGCCCTCATTGTTCCAGAAAAAAGCTTGAGCCTGTCTCCTGATTTTTGGACACTTGGGGTTGGCAATGCTGCAAATGACCAAAAGTCGTGGGTGGATAGAAGTTGAGCTTAAGTGGCATCATGCCCTCACTCTTTCAACCCTGTAGAAGCCCCTTCATGTGACCTCTGTGTTATGTGGGCCTCATAGGTGTTGTGCTGTGTTTGGTGGAGCCAAACAAGAGTCTGTCTATATGTCATAATTCCTACACAAATACCTGGGCACATGTCCATGGGAACTGATGTTTGCCCTGTTGATATTTAACTCTTCTAGTCATTTCTCCAGCAATATAGTGGGGAGTGGTGCTAATAGCTAGGTCTTGCTAACCCAGCCTTTCCCCTCCATGGATTGCTTGAGATTTGCCAGATTTCCCATCAGGTTTTGGGACAGTCGTTTGGAACAACAATCCCTATGCATACCATGGGTGATCAAACTTAGAATTACCCTTTTAACGTTGGCCCTCCGACATCTTTTTTACATAGATGCATAATCTGTCTGTTTTGTTATTGTTCAGTTTAAAACCTGCCAAAGATCTAGCCAGGTGGACAGCTTTACAAGAGTAGGTTCAAAGGGATGAACAAAAGTCTGCTGGTCTTCATAAAATCTATAAATAACTATCTTTGTTTTAACAATATTGCTTTAATTACCACATACCCCTATGGAAATCAGTGTTCGACACATGATCCAGGACAGTAATAGCTTATCTTGGAAACAAATGAATGTTTACAATATAGATGACAGCTTTACTTTCTCTTTTGTGTGTGAGAGAATAGGCTTATTCTAATATGTTTCAGACTCTCAGTATCTTACTATGTTAGTTAGAACAATCTGTGTGGTTTGGTTGTTGTTTTGTTTTTAAATAACATGTAGATATCATCTCATCGGGAGTTAGGTATCAGCAGACCCTGTCTATAGTCACTTTCATAGAGGTTTATCCCAAACATTACCCATTTGAGAATTGCATTAGCAACCTGTGAGAAAGTTGGTGAAACACACAAAGAAGCACATTATAGCTGCATTCAGTGTTAATACCGAGATGTGGCCCATATAGAATACTGGTCCTGGTATGCAGTGTTTCATCTTGATCAAGGAAATGCAATTTTATGGTATAGAACTCTTTTGGGACCATATTTGGCCTATGAGCTGCACATTGGCCTAGTGCTGCTTTAATTTATACAATCAAATACATTTTATTTGAATATTGTGTCCTTACAGGGGATTGAAAATCAGTGAAGCCTATGTAGGTAACAGGCTACATCCTGCTTACTTCAATGGACTAGTTACATGAATAAGGCAAGCAGGATTTGGCTTCATATTGTTGAAATGTTTTGTTAAAACTGAGAAAAAGAATTAGTATGTGGTCCTAGGGGTCTATGCAGGATGGCCCCGATTCAGCAAAGTACTTGAGCCTATAAGTTCATCTCTATTCAGTAAAGCACTTCATGCTTTACTTTAAGCACACGAAAAAGCCCATTGGCTGTCTGTGTAGAAGTAAATGGGAATGCTCATATGCTTAAAGTTAAGCATATACTTACATATCCTATTGAATTTGGGCCCATGAATAACCTATTTAAAAATTTCTTGCTGTGGGACAGAGGCAATAAAAGCTCAGTCCAGCTGTTGTATCTGTGCAAGTTTACCAGGGAGTCCAATTTTTTAAACTGCAGTTCTACTCCAAAAAGTGACTGAGGCCTCGTCTACACTATGCGCTAAATTGCCGCCACTGCGATCAATGCAGCGGCATTGATTTAATGGGTCTGGTGAAGACACAATACAATGATGGGAGAGCGCTCTGCTGTCAACTTAATTAATCCACCTCAATGACAGGCAGAAGCTAAGTCAACGGAAGAGCTTTAAGTCAATGTAAGTTATGTCAACTTAAGTTATGTACAACTTAACTAGCGTAACTTACATCGACTTACAGCATTTAGTGTGGAGTAGGCCTAAGTAAAAATAGTACCATTGTGCTTTACACAAGGCACAGTTAACCTGTGGAACTCTTTGCCAGAGGATGTTGTGAGGGCCAAGACTATAACAGGGTTCAAAAAAGAACTAGATAAGTTCATGGAGGATAGGTCCATCACTGGCTATTAGCCAGGATGGGTAGGGATGGTGTCCCTAGCCTCTGTTTGCCAGAACCTGGGAATGGGCAATCACTTGATGATTACCTGTTCTATTCATTCCCTCAGAAGCACCTTGCATTGGCCACTGTCTCTTAAGGATACTGGGCTAGGTGGACCTTTGGTCTGACTCAGTATGGCCATTCGTATGTTCTCAATAGATGCTCCCTGAGTGTATTTGTCATTTCTGCTTCCACTGCTGACTGCCATTCACTCTTATTTGCAGTGCAGAGTCACCATAACTATGAGAGAGAGATCAGGATTCTCTGCTGGCTTGTGCATCATCAACTGAATATTTTAATTGTTTTGATTGCAAAATTTGTATTGTTGTGTGAGCCAGAACGAACACAGCTGGACTTTGAAATTCCATGTTGCATTTGCTGGGCTAGCGGTTAGTAAAATAATCTTTTTATTTACAAGCTGAGTATGTTTGATCTGGAGACATGATACAAATGGAACCTCACAATGCCATTTTCAAAAGCCACGTTGTAAGTTTCGGGCAGGCTTCGAGGGTAAAGAAACTGAAAGGAGTTTGATTCTTATTAGATTCTGCAACGAAAATATTTCTTTGTTACTGAAAGCCTTATATGAAGTCCACGCAATCAGACAGCCAGCAGCTGCAACTTTTATTAGGTTTGAGTCAAAGTAATATCCTGAGATAAAAAGGAAATGCAGATAATTGACTGGCATTTATTTTTGCAAAGCATCAAAGTGAGATTGCTATCTGATCCAAACAGAGAGAGCACTGTTCAGCCATCTGAGGATGTTACATACCAGCTTCATGCCTGGTGTGTCTCTATTAACTTCAGTTTAGTTACAGCAGTGATTAAGCAAGCCATTTGTTTATAAAAATAGCTTCACTACACAAGGGACAAGGACCACAATAGAAATAACGGGATTAAACTCAATACCTTTGGGATATAAGTAGGGTTGCCAGGCACCTGGTTTCTGACAGGAACGCCCGGTCAAAAAGGGACCCTGGCGGCTCCGGTCAGCACTGCTGACTGGGCCGCTAAAAGTGCAGTCAGCAGCGTAGCGGGGCTAAGGCAGGCTCCCTGAGGCTCCCAGAAGAGGCTGGCATGTCTGGCGCAGGGGTGGCCACAGGGGCTCCACATGCTGCCCCCGCCACGAGCACTAGCTCCGCAGCTCCCATTGGCCGGGAACTGTGGCCAATGGGAGCTGCAGGGGCGGCACCTGCAGGTGCAGGCAGTGCGCAGAGCCCTCTGGCCCCTCGGCCTAGGAGCCAGACATGCCACCCGCTTCCAGGAGCCGCCTGAGGTAAGTTCCCACTGACCAGAACCCACATCTTGCACCCTAACCCCTTGCCCCAGCCCTGAGCCCCCTGCTGCACCCCAAACCCCTCATCCCCAGCCCCACCCCAGAGCCTGCACCCCAAGCCGGAGTCTGCACCCCAACCACCTGCCCCAGACCGGAGCCCCCTCCTGCATCCCGAACCCCACATCCCCACCCCAGAGCCCTCACCCCCTCCCACACCCTAACCCCCTGCCCCAGCTCAGTGAAAGTGAGTGATGGTGGGAGAGAGTAAGCAATGGAGGGAGGGGGGATCGAGTGAGCGATGGCGGGGCCTCGGAGAAGGGGCAGGGCAGTGGCCGCAGGGTAGGGGATAGGGCAAAGGTGTTCGGTTTTGTGTGATTAGGAAGTTGGCAAACCTAGATATAAGATAGATACTTTGGGCACAAACCTATACGGTGCTTAGTATAATCATCTTGGACTGATTTGAAAGAAAGTTTGTGGAGCCTGGCACCTGCTCAGGAAATTAATGGAAACTGGGAGTTCAAATTCCCTAGATGGCTTTGAAAATCTCAGCCACAGAGTTCTTGTGAAGTGTGGGGCCTAATTCCTACCATCTCCTACATTTATGCAACAGAAATAATGCTGCGTTGGCTTCTAATATTGGCAATGAAAAATTCTTTACATAGAAACAGTGTTTTTATATGTATTACCCTTTTTCTTTTTTAGATAATTCTTGTGAGTTCTTCACATAATGACCGGGACCAGAACCTTTTCATGAGCATGGATGAAGGAGCCACTTTTCAAAAGCAGCCCATTACTTTCTTTGTGGAAACCCTGGTTTTTCACCCAAAAGATGAGGATAAGGTGATTGCTTACACCAAGGAAGGCAAGGTAAAGCTTGGGTGTTCTTGACCATCACACAATGTTTCATATTAACCTAATCAAAATGTCATGACTTGCTGATTAGGTTTATATAAGATGAGTTGCCTAAGGGGAAGTAATACCCAGTTCCTGAAATGTTCCTTTCTTTATTTCAGTAAATTATATCAATCTCAAAATGCCATTGTCCTTTTAGAGTATTTTCATTCTGTCATTTCTTGTTGATGCTGATATTGGCAGTATAATCTATCCTGTAACGTAATTATAATTAAGTACAATCCTAGAAACTTATTTTCCCCTAGAAATTGGCCATAAGCAATTGTATAGTGTAGTAGAAAGTTAACTGAGCTGAAATATTGGCTCCAAAGCCATTCTTGGTTTGTAAAATAAAATAAAAGAAAAGAAATCTTTGTTTAGGTGTAAAGCAGAATAAGATTTCATGATAGGTTTCAGTGTAGTAGCCGTGTTAGTCTGTGTCAGCAAAATGAAAATAAGAAAGAAAAACTTGTAGCACCTTAGAGACTAACAAATTTATTTCAGCATCTTAAATTTATTTAAGATTTCATGGAATCAGCAGATCTGTAGAAAAGTAGAAGAATGCTCTCTTTGAAGTATTCAGACCACATACAGATTTAGAAGTCGTATCAAATTATTTGTAGACTTTCAACAGTGATTACTGCTCCTTAAAGTATAAAGATTTATGCCATTTTTCTGGATGTGTTAATGTAAACACCTGCAGTTGAACACATAATCCAATAAACATGTATATGCAGTCTTTTTTCATAGCACCAGAGCTAAAGCTGTAAAAGCATAGAGATTGTGGTCCTGATTCTGACCTTACTTACCATTGGTTTATATTGACATAACTCTATTATTACCCCTGATATGTGCAACTCTGAGTGAGATCAGAATCGGGCCCTTTAAGCTTTGTCACCGTGTATGGAGGGTTTATCTTGCTGATGTGATGAAGGGAGTAGAGGGCAAGTTGTTCATTCTGCAGTCAAGTATTGCACAGATATTACTGAAGTTTCAGTGAGCTACCTTTCAGGAATTGAATCTAAAGCTATGCTCAGCTGATCACCAGTGGTTCATGCTGTTCCACTATTTTGCAAACAAGTCTACACCTAGAAGAATTCTTGACAGCTTTGACTGTTTCTGTCTTACAAATGTCATGGTGGATTTCTTTGAGTAAGGACTGCAGGATTTGTCCCAAAGAGAGTAGAAGAGAGACAATAGAAGAGAGTAGAAGAGAGAAATTCAGAGGTAGAGATAAGGGAGAGAGAAGGAAGAGATGGAGGACAAAGTTCAGAAGTGGCATAAAAAGAGAATCACTGTATTGAGATCCATGGCCCCAGACGTAACATACGCCTTGAGAGATCTCATAGTCTGGATCCTAGAATTTTATATTTATATTTAGTGAAAGAAAGATGTATCAGAAAACTCATGAGAACAAGCTCTCTCATTTTTACAGCCTAAATTTGCAGAGCCAAGAAGTTCAGATAATTTGGATAAACTGAGAAGAAGCTTCCTAATCAACCCATTACTTGCAGTAGCATTTTTGAGTGCACAAGAAATGCAGGATTGAGCTCTTTGACAAATAGCAATCTGTAAGCTTCTGTCTCCTGGAGCATCTCAATGTTCTCATGATTTCTGGCTTGATTTAGTACCTACTTTATATAGCAAAACCTGGATTGTTCTTCTGTTGAGTACCCTGTATTTTATTTAAATAACGCTCCAATCTCTAACTGACACTCTGTAAATGAATACAAAACTAGTCAGTGCGGCTGGGTTAATCCACTTACTGGCTCAAGTCTTTATGCTTTCTTTTTTTGGCTACCAAAATAATAATGAACATCAATCAGTTGTTCACTGAGACAATATAAATGCTTGATTTCATTTTTAAGACTTGACAGGGCTCACAGGAGATTTTAATTGTTTCTTTGAAAACTGTGTGAGGGTGGGGAAAAAACCTGAACTCATGTATTCTGTGGCCTTATAAAAAATGACTACATTAAATTAGTTCAAGGCTGGCAATTAACAGAATAAAAACTAATTCAGAAGTGTTTGCTGAAACTGAAAGTTTTGCCTTTTCCATTAATACAACTTTTACACCACAGATCTAATTTCAGATTTGATTTTTGTCATGGGTAATCAAAAACAAAATATACGATGAGCCAGAGTTTTCTCTCATTTAGGGCCTGATTCAGCAAGATATTTTAGCACATGCATAAATTTAAGCATGTTGAGTAGTCTTATTGAATTTAAATTAAACACATTCTTGAATACCTTGCTGAAATGGGTCTAGCTCATTAGTCCTAGATATACCTCTTTTTATTATGATAAATTATTCCTTCCATTCTTGGTGTTTTAAACTCTTCAAGTTTGTGTTCATTTAGTTGTTTTTTTGGCCAGCCTCTACATATTTGTATAGGATACATCTATGCCAAACTGTATATCTTCTCCATTTTTCTAATCCTTAGCAAGTCATTCCAATTTGCATCCTTACCAACTGTTGTTCTCCCCTGAACTCTCTTCATTGTTGTCTTTGACTGATAAAGGGTGGTATTCCGGAGGTGATTTCACCAATTCATAGACAGAATGTTATGTCCCCTTTCCCATTACATGCATTTCCTATGTCATATATGTACCCTAATACCACCTATAACTTATACCTTAAACAGCAACACCCTGTACAGTGAATATCCACAGTACAGTAAACATTGTCTCCTATTCTGGTCACTTTACTTCACATTTCCATGGAACAAAGCCCTGTTACTATGCATTATAATGTACAATAGCTGGATAGTGTTGTTCTTTGGCCATGCATATTATTTCTAATTGCAAAAATTAATCAAGAAAAGGTGCATAACTCTATATTCTTAAATATGTAAATAACAATACGTAATATCCATAATAAAAGTTCAATATGTACATAATGGACTCATCACTTTCATTTGAGCCTCTCCTGTTACAAACAAGTGTCTTTCTGAGTATTCCCTATGAGGCTCTGCCTGTGCCTTAACAGATAAATGAGGCCTTACATTGAAATAGAGTGGTTTTCCCCATGATTTTCATCTGAAATATGGTGGGGGTAGGGAACCCAATCATGTGTACATTGAATGAAATAACAAATACAAGGGACTTCAATGTCTGTGTATATCTGACTTCTTAAAGTTGTGCTAGGGGTTACTTTATAGCTACAGAGAATGCCTTCTGAAGGCTCTGATTGAAATGAGGTAGTCTTTGAATGAATAGTGTTATGTATCGTGCATATCATGGAACAAGAATTAGATCTGTGCTACTGACATACCTTGCTTCAGTTCTTGTTGTTATTAGCACATTAATTTCTGAAATTAAATGTGGAGGGAAAGAAACCAAGCCCAGTGTTACCAACTGTGACCAGTGCAGAGGAAGCGAGGAATGTCCTGGCCCATCCCCTGCCATCTCCATCTTACCTCTTTTGAGGTGGCTGTTGCTCCCTGGGGTGCAATCAGGGAGCAGTCTCTGTGCTTATTAGGATCTCTGTTAAGCAAGTGCATAAATTCATCTATATTCAGCAAAGCTCTTGAGCATCTGATTGGCTTTCCACAAGACTTAAGCCTGCGCTGAACATTAAGCATTTTAAGTAAGGCTGTCAAGCGATTAAAGAAATTAATCATGATTAATCGCACTGTTAAACAATAATAGAATACCATTTATTTAAATATTTTGGATGTTTTGTACATTTTCAAATATATTGATTTCAGTTACAACACAGAATACAAGGTGTACAGTGCTCACTTTATATTTATTTTTATTACAAATATTTGCACTGTAAAAAACAAAAAAAATAGTATTTTTCAATTCACCTGATACAAGTACTGTAGTGCAATCTCTTAACATCGAAGTTGAATTTATAAACGTAGAATTATGTACAAAAAAAACCTGCATTCAAAAATAAAATAATGTAAAACTGGTTGAAGCATCAAGGGACATATGAATCTTTAGCGCATCTGGGATGTAAATACCTTGCGACGCCATTTACAACAGTGCCATGCAAACACCTGTTCTCACATTCAGGTGACATTGTAATTAAGAAGTGGGCGGCATTATCTCCCGTAAATGTAAACAAACTTGTTTCTCTTAGGTTTCAGTGTAGTAGCCGTGTTAGTCTGTGTCAGCAAAAAGAAAACAAGAAAAATACCTGTGGCACCTTAGAGACTAACAAATTTATTTCAGCATAAGCTTTCGTGGGTTAAGAACCCACTTCATCGGATGCATTCATCCAATGAAGTGGGTTCTTAACCTACGAAAGCTTATGCTGAAATAAATTTGTTAGTCTCTAAGGTGCCACAGGTATTTTTCTTGTTTTCTTTTTGTTTCTCTTAGCGATTGGCTGAACAAGAAGTAGGACTTAATGGACTTGTAGGTTCTAAAGTTTTACATTGGTTTTTACATTGAGTGCAGTTATGTAACAACAAAAACTACATTTGTAAGTTGCACTTTCCTGATTAAGAGATTACGCTACAGTACTCATATGAGGTGAATTGAAAAATACTATTTCTTTTGTTTATCATTTTTACAGTGCAAATAATTGTAATAAAAAAATATAAAGTGAGCACTGTAAACTTTGTATTCTGTGTTGTATTTGAAATCGATATATTTGAAAATGTAGAAAAACATCGACACATTTAATACATTTCAATTGGCATTCTGTTATTTAACAGTGCGATTGATTTTTTTGAGTTAATCATGGGAGTTAACTGTGATTAATCGACAGCCCTAATTTTAAGCTTTGCAGAATTGGGGCCTTGAGCATTTGCAGTTGGGTGGCCCCTGTATGGGAAGAACCAAGGGAGGAAAAATTCCCTTGCACTCCTTCCTCTTGCACAGTCACAGCGGGGTTAGCAACAGTCTGATCCAAAATGAAATTGTGCATTGTTTTCATGGGAAACAAGGCATCATTGACAGAGCATTTTACTTTTATTTATATATGTGTGTGTGTGTGTGTGTGTATATACATTTTAAGCAAGTTTGTCTTGGTTTCACTTGATCAAAAAGATTCAAATGTTGTTGCTTTGGAAAGCATTCTAGAAAGTTCCTTGAACTGATTTTGATTCATGTGAAATCATCTGTCATTTTAATAGCTTATTTCAAAGTCCCTGGGTTAGCCACTGTTTTTTAAAATTTAAACTGTTAGCCGTGCTCTCCCAGCTAATATTTTTCTTTTTTCTTTGAAGCTCTATGTGTCAGTTGACTTGGGGAAAAAATGGACTCTTCTGCAGGAACGAGTGTCAAAAGACCATATATTTTGGTAAGAGGCATACACTGTTGTTAGTCTCCAATGAACACATGAAAGGAAAAAGTATCTGATACTAATCCTCCTAGGTGTTTCCTGAGGCAGGAGGAAGGATATTAAAACAAATTTGACATCTTTTGCAGGAGCAATTCAAGTCTCCTGTTCACCTGGGTCCAATCTTGCAAATTCAGACTCATACTTACTCAGGGAAGGAGCCCCACTTGAATCGAATGTAAGAGTTTTCAGCACCGTGGTCTAGTGACGTTGGTTTAGAGAGACTTTTAATGTCTGCTCAAACAGCACTTCAGTTTACAGATGAAAGTGATCTCTAGAAGGCAGACATATCAATCTAGAGGGGAAAATCTATAGTTAAAGGCTGAATCTGGCATATTAACTACATCTGTATAGAAAAATGTTCATTGCCTGGGAAGCAAGTGAAAAATCATGTTTTTGTCCCATTCGCAACACTTTTGCTATTTTTCCACAAATATGGTGGGTTGTTTTCACAGGGAGAAAAAAACTGTTTGTTGGACAAAAATGGCCACTGTTCTATGAAAGTTACCCGAAGCCAATCTGTGAAAATGTGTGACTTGTTCCAGAATGGAAATGAACCTTCGTCTTCTGCCAAAAAAGAGAAGAAAAATTGTGGTCAGTTGTGGAAGTGATCAAATTTTATATTTAACCAATTGCCTGAATTCTATTGGGAAAAAAACCTGAAAAAAATCTCAGCTTCCACATGTGGGCTTTAATATAACAAATACAGAGGGTTTTGTACAATTCTAATTTTAGCATTTTTTATTATTATTTTGTATTCCGATCATAACCACAAAGTGCTAGACGCTATCTATCCTCACAGAAAGACATGGTGTCTCCCCAAAAGATCTTATCATCGTAGTTCCTTTGGTATTTCTGAACTGTGTGAATTGCATTGCAGTGTATCTTTATCCTCGTGCAAAGTCATCTCTGGCTTTCAAGATGATGGAGTTTCCAGCTGGTGGCTTACACTATAATGGACTTAACTAATGTCAACTGCCTTCCCAACTAGTGCCTGTGCTTGCTGTGCTGCCCCTCCCCCAGGTCTTTAGGCAATTGGGGTATGTCTATGCAGCAAAAAGTCTCAGAGCCCAAGTCAGCTGCAGTTTGTACTGCAGGGCTAAAAATGGCAGTGTAGATGTTCGGGCTTGGGCTGGAGCCTGTGCTCTGAAACCTGGTGCTGTACAGGTGAGACACTAGGGAGACTCGCCGTGGCCAACCCAGCAGAGACTCTGTTGAGCTTCTTATTTGGAGGTTACTCTTTGTAAAATAAGGATATTATAATAAATACAAATATGAAATATTATGGTCAGACTGGAACCTGGCAATCCATCCCAAGTACAGGTTAGCATGTAGAGGCACTGCCTCAGAAACAGGACAGGTAGCAAACTGTGAGTCTGTGTCACGATCTGCTTCCTTCTTGGACCTGGGAGAAGTAATTTATTCTGTTTGTTGGCACAGATTACTTACCCCTGTGTCAGCTCTGGTGGACCTCTTTTCCATCTGCATGGGAGAAAGAATACCGGTTCCATTCCCCCCAAACTCCGTCACACAGTAGGGCTGATCATTGAGGCTCACAGCATTATGTTTGTGCCACAAATAGCCAAATTCCATTCAAAACTCACGTCAGCTAGGAATTTCCAAGGTAAGATAGATCCTTCTTCCTACATAACCATCATTATGAAGGTTATTTTGAGTCTGTCTTAGCTATCTTGTCCTGTACTTTCAAATTTAGAAGCAACATTCTGCGCCAATTTCTGATCTGGTTTATTCCCCATTTGCTTCATTAGGGTTGCACGGGGATATAAGTCAGGACGGGGTATGACTCTCTGTCTTTAAATTAGAGACAAAATTTAAAATGTGCTCGCAGTTCTATTATCTTGTGTTTTTTAATCCTTGGCTATTATGAAACACAGATTAATAACAATTATAAAAGAAATCAGAACTTCCTTGTTCTATACACTTGTTTAATGATGGTTTTCTTATCCTATTTTAAGTATATTTAGTGTAGTTAGATTGTGACAAACTGAACATTATATCAGAAATTAAAGCTAATTCTGAGTGAGTGTTACAAAAGCAAACAAACTGGCAATATTTCCTCTATCTTGGGCCCTGATAAGGCAGGGAAGGCATTACAATCCAGGAATTCAGTGGGATTTAAGTACATGCTTAAAGTTCGGTATGTACTGTACTGAGGTGTTTTCCTGAATAGGCATCTTTCCTAAATTAATGAGACAGAATCAGGTTATAAATCCTGAAATTCTGGTTAAATTAGATAAATAATGGTTACTACTACTACATAATCTTATTTGAGAGCTTGTCCTTCACATTCATCACAGGTGACTGTAACAGTATTTAAATTAAGTAGTTTAAATACTGTTTGTGTGTGTTTGTGTAGTACAGTATATATTCTGTGTGTATTTATATATATTGCATGGTGTATATAATACTAAATATATGCACATACACATACACCAGAAGGAGTGGACTAATGGAGCTGAGAGAGGTGCAGTCTCATTCAGGTCTTATGAAGTTCCGATGCAAGAGGGACAATTGATCCAAAAGAACAGGAGGCACTTACAAGCCAGCAGACAAAACACTTGGAGAGCGCTTACAGAGATCATCACAGAGCGTAGAGACGGAGAATCATCCACACAGAGAGGGATGTATGATGATCAGTGGTACCAGAGTCAGAGGGCTCATGTTCCATGTTTACTGAGGGACTGCTATTGATAGGACACCAGTCTAGTGTAACAGGGAACGCAGGCTGGAAGCAACTCAGCCATGTGGACAGAACAGTGCAAAGGGTTTAATAAAGTTCCATTTGTTCAGCTTAACCTGAATTCAGCTTCACTCTTTGCATATGAAACACTCATATTATGGGAGTGCATAAAAGGTAGGGACAGACTGGGTTTACACTATACCTCCACATCTTATACCATATAGTCTTAATTATATCATTCAAGTCCTCTCTACTGTGTATGCTCATCACATGCTTGTCAGACATTACACCACTACACCGTAAATTAACTTTACTGTGGCAGACCCTGAAGTATGGAGCTTGCTCTAGGGTGACCAGATGTCCCATTTTTATAGGGACAGTCCCGATTTTGGGGTCTTTTTCTTATATAGGCTCCTATTCCCCACCCACCCCCCATCTCCTGTCTGAATTTTTCACATTTGCTGTCTGATCGCCCTAGCTTGCTCTCTCTCTTAACATTGGGCAAAATTCACTGCTGGTGAATAGGTGAAACTCTATTGAAATCAATGGAAGTGTGTCTGTTTACACCAGAAGAGAAATTGGCCCCTTCTCTGTCTCAACTTTACAAAACTATCTTAACATCTAGTGTTAACAAAACTGATTTTAATAAGGTCACCTTTACTTCTATATTTATTACTTACTCCTCCCTCATACCCACCTACCCTGTTTCTCTGGGTTTTTTTGCCCCCTCGGTTTGTGGTATTAATTCTTCTGCCAAATAAAGTCCACATATTCTCTGTCCTCTACAATTCCATTCAGAGGTCAGAAGGCAGAACCAGACTAGTCAGCCAGTGGCAAGGAGAGTATGGCCCATTCCTGGAAGATCCATACAGAGTTTTTGTTTTTTGTTTTGCCTACTCTGCTGCAGATAGGCTTTTCCAGATCTCCTTGCTGCAAAGCAGAGCTAGTCAGAAAGTGGAATTTCTGTCCAGTATTTTGACATTTTCTTTATGTCCAGTATGGGGATGAAAAATCAAAATATTGAGAAGAAAGAAAAATAAGATAAGATAAAAATAAGAAAAAATTCTGAAGACTTAAAAATAAAAAAAAAAACAGCTTGGTAATATTGAAAAGAAAAACTTTGACATTTTTCAGTTGAATCAAAATGTTGTGACCTGACAAAATGAAATGGAGATTTGCAATGGACATTTTAGGTCAAAATATCAACTCAAAACTATTTTTTATTTCAAATTAACATTTAGAAATGAAATATTTTGTTTATTTAAAAGTGTCACTTCAGAAAATTGAAAAATTGCAACAAAATCATCATTTCTCCATGAAAAGTTTAAATTTCAACAAAACATTATTTGATCAGAAACTTTTGTCGCAAATTTTTGGCCAGCCCTATTGCTGAACAGAAGCTGAAACCAACCAAACCTAACCAAAATGGGATGTTTTTATTAGTTATTTAGCTTAATAGATTTTAACCCTGATTAACTTGTGTTTTATCAGGTACTTAGCATGGGGAATGTGGGGAGGTTGCTCTAGAAATAGCATTATTTGGCCTTGTCCTGAAAGAAGCTAGGCATTCACAACTCTCAGCGAATTCAGTGGCTGTTGTGGGTTAGGCCCATTTAAAAAAATAAAGTATATAATGTAATAACAATTTCCAAGAAGATAAAATTTAATAGTTTGGGATTCCTCTCACTCCGTTGACATACAATGAGTTAGACTCTACAAATCTTACCCATATAGGGTGAAATTCACCTCTGTGCAGAAAGCTGGCACAAGATCTAGCCACCAGTTAAGTTCCACTTAAGTTCCACTTAAGTAACACGTCAGTAATGCGTGGGTTGTGTGCTGACTGTTTACACAAGGGCTAACCTCACCCCAAGACAGTACGTGTATTTGGTGAGTAAGGATTACGGAATTGGGCCTATTTCATTTTCAGTTAGAATTAGGGAAATTGTTTCTTTATTACTATATATCAATCCTTAAAGAATTTATTTTCCTCAACTCAGTGGAGTATGTCAATCCTGTGCTATAGAAATCTATTTTTCAAAATATAGGCTCTTTATTTTCATGAATGGTTAAAAAAAGACTTTATTTATGTAGAGCTATTGCACTCTGGAGACCAAAGTTCATTCCTAACATGAAATCCCATGAGAGTAATCAGTCATAGCTGGAGTCATAGATGTCAACTGTAGTGGGTTTCTGGCTATTCAAGTGCCAGGTGAATAAGTGGATTTCAGGCATGTTATGCCCTTTAGGGGAAGGAAGTGGAGACAGGATTTCACTGAGTCTGTAGCACTGTATTTTGTGTGAAAGGCTTTTGAGTGTTAAGCCAATAATCTGTATGAACAGTCATTCTTACATTTGGCTTGATCAGTTAAGGTTATATTTATTTTTATTTTTGTGTTGAGATCAATTTGACAAACAGCTCCAGTACAGTACTGCTATTAAGATGAGATGGGCTGGGAGAATATTTGCATTACGAAGTATTTAAACGTGGGGGAGGGCAGACACAGAGCAGGCGACATTGGCCTGGTAGGGCATTGAATGAGCAGTTGATAGGTTGATTTTCAAAGATGACATAATGAATTCCCCTTGCCACGCCCAAAACATAAATCAGTCGTAACTCAACTATATTATTATATTGTGTAAATCAAATTGTTTTTTGTCTCCCCAAGTGGAATGACCAGACAGCAAATGAGAAAAATCGGGACAGGGAATGTGCGTGGTAATAGGCACCTATATATGACAAAGTCCGAAATATCAGGACTGTCCCTATAAAATCGGGACATCTGGTCGCCCTATCCCCAAGTAACTCAAATTCCCAGGAGCCGTTATCCTTTAAAGCTAATCAGAGTAGACATTTGCAACAGTGTTTAAAAAAAAATCCCCACAGTACTGTATGTAGTAAAAACAGTTTTTGACCTGGTCCTTCCATTGTAAGCAATGAATAATGCTGTTTTCACTGAATTTCTAAGCAGTGCTTTGCCCTTGAACTGACAGTGTGAATTAGTGAAAATCAGTTTCAGTTCTAAATCTTGAACCTATTAAAGTTCTGATAAGCATAATATTATTATTAATGGATTATATTGAAGCGGTACTGGAGAACAGACAGAGCAAACCTGCTAGTTTTCACTGGGTCTTTGATAGGAGGCTCATGTAACAGCGACGGAAGGGGTTTTTGTTTGTTGTTTTTAGAGCTAGCTTATTTGAGGATCTCTCTGCATCAGCAGACACTGCAGTAAATTGCATCAAATATTTAACAATGGAGCCCTTTTGTGTGCTTCTTGAGGAACCTAATTAGTGTAGATGAACTATACATCCATGACAGATTCCACCTGATTAGGTACCTAGTTCTTGCTTCTCTTGAATAAAATGAGATTTTAAAAAAAAATCATCCCCTGCCTCCTCCCCCAAATTAACCCAGGGAATTCAAAATACAGATGTACTGTCTATATGGAGATCATATCCAAAGGCATTGACTTTATATTTATAGTGTGTGAAGGGTTATTGTTCATGATTCACATTTCAAGATGTACTGTATATTAACAATTTGTGGTTTTTTACTCCCATATATTATGTGACTGTAGGTCAAATTATAAATAAACACTACTACTTTTCTGATATTTTTTGTGATTGAAATAAGTGAAAGCTGTTATGAGCAGCTCACAAGGATGAGAAATAATTAAATAAAATAACAATCTTGGTTAAAAGCATATTAAAGGCTTGACAAACTCAGAACAAAGGAATTCTGAATATAGAAATTCTTAGTCTTATTACTGAGAGATGTAAAATGTGCACAGTGTGTGAGTGTATATATGTGTAGACATAGACACAGGAGCTTGTTTTTCTACTCCATTTTTATGCTGGTGTAACTCCCTTATGTTTTGCACAGTGTAAAAACTGAGTTAACAGAGTTGAGAATTAGGCTCTGTGAGAATGGGAGCTGAGAGGAACAGAAGAAGAGCTTAAACCTCCGCCCCCCACCCCACACACACACACTAAAATTGCAGGGAGCTCTGCATAATTAAGAGGCTTAAGTGAGAACCTATTAATAGCTATTTGTATCAAATCCATCTGAAAGTTCAAATTCAGGCCACTCATGGTGCGTAGTTGGGAACAAAGGTGGCCATAACCCGTGGGGACTGATGTAGCACTGACTTGTGCCTTGTTTAGTCATTTACACTCTTCTACAGTTAGGATGAGCTCCTACCAGATCAGACTGGTAGTTTTACACTCACTTTGCTACAGGTATACACAACTCCACAATCGAGCTGGTCAGGAGATGAGAACATGAGAGTTCAGGACCGGAAGACATCTCCTAATTCATCAAGTCCAGCCCCTCTGCTATTACAGGTGACCCCGTCCCTATAACCATACACTTACCAAGCTCCATCTTAAAACCAGTAAATTTCTTGCCCTTGCTACTCCTATTGGGAAGCTGTTCCAGAACCTCCTCTGGTTAGAAACCTCCTTCTATTTCCAGCCTGAAATTACTCATGGGCAGTTTATACACATTGTCCTTTAGTTTAAATAACTCTTCTCTCTCCTTAGTATTTACCTCCCCGACATGTTTAGTGTCCTCCTCCTTCTCCGTCCCCCCCCCCCCCCCGGGACAATTTCACCCCAAACAAAAACAAATAGTCAACATTTTCAGTGGAAATTTTTGACTTTTTGTCAACAAACTAACCCCTTCCCCCACGTTAGCTGCTGACAATCAAATATCAAAAAATATTGGGCTGAAAACTGCCACAAATTGAGAAATGTTTAGCTGAACACTGATGAAAATTCAACATTTTTGATCAAAACTCCCCAATTCTTTTGGATTTTAACACAAAATCAAAAGTTCTCAAGGAAAGCAGGTACCTTGAGAAAATACTTGTTTCCTTCAAAACCCAAATTGATGGAAAATTTGTAGACAGCCGTACTCCACGAAGTACAAGCTAGTTGAAAATCAAGCATTGTGGAGTCCACGTGCCGTAGATTCTCCAGGGCTGCAGAAGTGGTATTCTAAGGTAGGGGTCAGGGAGTGTGGGCCACACCTTGTAGCATATACCTCACAGATCCACCAGGCACTCCAGCTCTTTCCCAGCGCTGCGCCGTGACCACACAAGCATTGTTAAAGCGTGTTGCCAGTTCGGACTAGCCCTTAGTATAACTGAGACGCAAATCTAGATCCTGATGATCTAAAGGTTACGTTTTTACTAGATGAGCCAAAAAGGAGCCTCCTCTATGCAAGCTGAATTAAACTTGTCTCAGCTGGTGGTTGTTCTTTAAGTATCTTACAGAATTGTAATAATGTGAAACAGTTTATATATACAAAACATGTATTGTCTGTACATGAATGGGTTTTTAAGCTAATTTTCCTGGTTTATTGTTTGACTATCAATAGGATCCAGTCCACATTCAGTGGTGGCTTATGTTTAGTTACAGCAAGTGGCTATGTTGAAAGAATACAAGAAAAACATCTGATCCAGAAACAAACAAACAAACAAACATGCTATTTTTCCCCACCAAGCTAAAAAAAACCAAACCACTTTCATTTATCCACATCTGTTTAAATAATTTTTTAAGGGGAAGAGAGCATCTGGGGATGAGATATTGTACTTTAAATGTCAGCCCAATCCACATTAAAACAGATCAGTTGCAGCCTCTTTCTCTAGAGTGTTACAGTGGAAGTGAAAATATACTGCACATACTGGGATGTAAGAAGAAGTATGAAAAGCCTAAAGCTATTGACAGACATCACAATCGATGTTGATGAAACCACTAGTGATAAATTATGGATCCGAGAGGTTATTTAAAGCGTACCCCAAGAAACAATATTTGCATTATTGATGACAAATGCAATCTCCAGCTCAGCTTTTGAAAATTTCAGCTTGAAGTTTCTGCAGGTTTGTTGCTCGGTTGTATGGAGTCAAGTGCAAAAAGTAAAATATTCAGCAAACAGCATTTTTCTTCCCCAAAGAGCAACTGTTGAGCTATCATGGTTGATTTGACATATTTCAAATATCTAGATAGCTAGAGATGTTCCACACTGTGAAAAAGATTGAAGATCTTCCCGCCATTCACATGCACCTTAACTTAAGCCATTTCATGGGTTAAATAGCTTCTCTGGCTTAGGATATTGTCCACAAAATACCACAATAGATTTTGCATTTTGCAGACTGATTTCTCAACAAAAGCAAGATTTTACTTTGTTTGTGATCTAGCAATTTCCTGCCTTGTCTTATCTCCTGTTCTCACATCTCACTTCTCTCCCCATTAATTTTGTCCAAAATACTGCTGCAAATATGTTTCTCATCAGTTTGTCTGATCATGATTTTCCTTATTGTTAAGAGCTAGCTTATGGCTTTTCTACAAGCCCTGTGTATGGGGCAGCATGTAGCTTGGATCATCCTAGGAGCAATGCAGGGGAGCCCTGTGCCTCTCAGAGTCACAGTTCCCTCCCTGCTTCTCCCATGGTCTGTGAGTGGGAGTACTAATTTGCTGCTGGCACCCTACCATGTTGCATCATATGTGCTAGCTAGTGTATTGTGCAGTGGAGTCAAGGCTCCGCCCATTCCCGACACACCTCCTCTGGGGGATGGGTAGCATCTACATGCACAGTACCAAGTCATAGTCTAGTTCTGAATGTCACACTATTACCCATCTTTTTCCATGATCAGGTCAAACTTCTCATCTGCACCTTAAAGAACTCAGTAGCATCTCCACTCACTCACTTCTCT
Source organism: Macrochelys suwanniensis (assembly GCA_033296515.1). Classification (NCBI taxonomy): domain Eukaryota; kingdom Metazoa; phylum Chordata; order Testudines; family Chelydridae; genus Macrochelys; species Macrochelys suwanniensis. The sequence continues at coordinate 116,702,309 of CM065779.1, forward strand.
CATCACATTTTCTCCTCCACGCCATTTTATTGCATCCTAACCTTGTCCTCTTGCAGAGCACTTCTACCAACCCTACTTGAAGGGCTTAAGTGGGATTAAAGTGGTGCATAGACCTTGGGGTGGCCCTCTGCTCACAGATGAATACTATCCATTTACAATAACACTTTTAAGACACACTTTTCAGACACAGAAGCCATCGGATGGGGCAATTATAGGGGCTGTGTGTCGATTTTAGAAGATTTCTAATTCAAAAAGAACCCCAAATATTTCTTAGCAATATATTTGCCCTCTCGTCACTAATGTCAAAACTAGTTGTAAAAGAGAATGTACTAACGTTCAGTACTACATATTTATGAAATTAGGACAGGATTAAACTGGGATTGCCTCAGAAAGATCCAGATTTATTTACTGTTCCTGGCCTATTTCTATTCTTTTCTCCAGTTGAACTTAATGTTTGTGTGTTCTAGTAATGGAGATTCTAGTCAAACAGAAAAAGCAAAGCATAATGCTGAGAACAGGAAATGTATGCTTTCTATCCATATAATCTAAAATTATAAATGGAGTTTATTTTAACTGGCCAACTAGGATGTGGGAGCAGTTTAGTACAAAATCTTTCTATTTTTCCATCCATGTAATTACTATTCTGTAGCAGGCCCAAGATAACTTAATTATATTATGTTCTCAGGGCCGTTGCCGGAGTTGACAGAGACCCTGATTTGGTTCATATGGAAATCCAGGACCCCAGTGGAGGTATGCTAATGAAAATGTTAGCAATATATCCTGGTGTATGGATGTTTCTTTTGATTTTAAAGAATACTTTTTGCATTCATTTATAAAACAGTGGGAAGAAACATTTTCCACTTGTCAGATTCTTACTCTGTTTATATGTATTCAGCAAAACTGTCCTGATATATAAAAATGTAGTATGATTTAAAATGTATTTGTTTTCCACTCTGAAATAAATTGAAGTCAAGATGCTATGCTCCAGTGGAAAAGTCCATTAATAGTGCAATTTGTTCTGGCACTTAAACGTTGAACATTTTTTCCTGATTTGCAAATACAGCTGGCAGTAGTGCTGGGTGAGTGTCTGCTAGAGTGAATCCTCGCATATGTCAGCTCCACTGAATTAACAGTCTTTTCCCAGAAAATCCTTGTGTTACACATTCAGCAGAGTTTTGTTTTTGTTTTGAAAAAAAACATACTAGTAGTTACATGCAGTACAAAGTAGACACTACAATTACAACATATATGTGTCTGTCTTCTTAGGAATTGTACCCTTGAAAGATGGTTTATTCCTGTAGATGATCATCCTAGCTCCTACACACTATTATACATTAATTGTAAAGGATGTATAAATTAACCTTTCAGAGCATGATAGCTCTTTCCCCCCACCCCTGCCCTCACCACTGTGAAAAATTAAGGCCAACCCTTAAAAATCAGGTACCTAAAGTTCAGCTCCTAAATCCAAGTGGTCAGATTTCACAGAAGCTCAGAACAGTTGCCGGTCCCAATGAGTTCCTGAGTAGTTGGTTGGGTCTAGTGAGGGGAGATTCAATAGGAGCTGGATGGAAGAACATTTCCCATTCATTCAGCAGAATAGTGATAGGATTACCATGAGACAGTGGCACTGCGCTGATGCTACATTAGTCTCTACTGCTCCTGCAACCCTGTTCTTTAGAGGACAGTGGCCAGTCAAGGTTGCATGTGGCAGAAGATCCATCGTCATGACCTGGTACCTCCTCCATCCCACCCTGCCCTCAAACTGCTGTGTGGTGATAATTCAATTTCTTAGATTAATAGATTCTAAAAGATTCAGAGTGGGTCTGTGAAGAACTGGCACATTTTCCCCCCTTGCAAATTCTCTCTTACCTCCACTTGCCTGATTAAATCATTTCTATTATACCTGGGGCTCTCCACAGTTAGAGGGAAAGGGTTAGGGATTTGTTCCTTGGTATTTTTATTCCTTGGACGTGAACTCAGCTATGCATTTTGGCTCCATATTTCATGTGCCACCAAGGCCTTAGTGATAGTGGCCATTTGCAAAATTCATGTCCACAGTTGGGTTTGGAATTTGAATGGCCCCAGAATGCAAGGGGGGCAAGGGTTGGATCCAGCATGTTTGATTTTTGCCCATTTCTAGATTTTATAACTCATTCTGTAACTTCAGAATAGAGTGGCAAAAATAGCTGTTCATTAACTAAGTATCCGTGGAATATTTCACCACTTTTTTTTTTGTTAAGTTCAATGACGAAGTTGAACCGTGTTTATATAATCTGATTCCCTCAAATGAACCTATCACAAGTAATAATTCTGTTGTGTTTATTTTCTAGAGAAGAATCTGAGAAAGGAACACTGTTCTCTTACATAATTTTTAATGCATTTTTTTTCCTGGCTGAATCCTTTAGTGCTTTATCCGGCCCTGTTGAGGTCAGTAGAAGTTTTGCCATTGACTTCAAGGGAAGCAGGATCAAGCTCTTTGTACCTTTATTAGATAAGAGACTTTACTAGTGTCATGCTTGTCCATGTGAATGATGACTTATTAAAGACATTTTGAAGGCACATAGCTGTGTTTGCCCCAATTTCCTTGTGAAAATGGTTTGGAGATAAGCAGTAGAGTATGGACTCAAACTGCTTCAGATACATGTCCAGATTGTAAAACTGTCCCAAAAGTTTGACACTGTTTGGATTTGGTGTTCTGGTTTGGACCTTCTCATAAAAATCTGACAAATGGGGTCATGGGAGGTAAGTTTCTTATCACACTGCAGGAAATAATGAAACACATGAGTGCTAAAGCTTTGCTCATTCAGACTGAGACAGAAGCGAGGTGATGTGTAGTGTCCTTATCTCAGGTTTGGGAGATAGGAATTTCCTTCATGGGCATGGGCAAGTCACTTAGGGCTGGACTGACTGTGTGCTGTACACAGAGCTCTGTAGTGGGACAGGAGCATGCTAGGCTCCACTGTTCCATAGCAGCTTGGCATACACAGTAGGTGGGAGCACTTTGCTCCATCCATTAGGTGGGAGCAGATTGCTTCCCTGATGCACCAGTCCTGCTCTGCACCCCACCTTGGGTGACTCACTCAGTGGAGAAGGAGTGGAGCAGTGCTTGTGACAGGGGCTGCAAATATTGTGGGCCAGAGCCTCAGCTGATGCAAATCAGCATAGGCTTTTTATGCAGGTCATTTACCCTTCAAATAGACATTTTCACCTGCGAGGAAAATCCTAAAGCATTTAATAGAAAATTATAACATGTCTGCAGAACTTTGAAACCAACCTTTAAAATTCCATAGCAGGGATCTGTGTATTCTCTCTTAAATTCTAAGGGCTTGATTCTCTTCTCACCCAGTTTTACATGAGGGAAACTCGCTGGATTTCAACTACAGGACACCAGATCTCCACTGCTGTAAATGAGTGATCTGGCCATGTGAGGGGCCCTTGTGCAGGTCAGGCAAGCCCTCACTCTTGAACACCTCCACAAGGGCCACTCATCACCTATTCCTTAATTTTTCTGGGCCTCCATTTTTCTGACCATGAAATGAGGCTAATACCATCTTACCTCTGAGGAGTGAGGTGAGGATTCAGTGGTTAATGTGCTTGGAGTTTGGAGATTAAAAGGTGTCTGCGTGAGGGTTAGGTGTAATTATTGTATAACTGACTATACTGATTAATGTGACGCTTCCCCCACACAAACAGAATGTCAAGATATTTGCTTCTCTGTCTTTGAAAACCCTGTCACATGTTTCTCCTCCTGCCCTCAGGTTATCGTTACATCACCTGTCAGATTCAGAATTGCTCTGATAAAACACCGACAGTCCAGTTTGCTGGCAGCATCGACCGGGATTCCTTGACTGTGCAGGATGACTACATATTCCTCCAGGTAATGTCACTTACTGCAGACACAAGCCAATGTTAAACTAAAATCGAGAAATACAAGCCATACAGCAAAATAGTAGCATAAGAAAACAAAGAAACCTATTGCTGTGTAGAGGTGGATTAAGAATCTTCACATACAACAAGACATTCCGTACCAGTCTTATGAAAGATGACGCATTTTTGACCCAGAGCAAACCAGCTGCTTATACCCCCTTAGATTTTGATTTATCATTTTGATTTAGATGTAACTAGATTTGCCAAGATTTAGGTTGGACTATATGGGCCAAATTTCTGTTAACACTACTGTAAATTAGGCAGTATTTAGCATTTTAGGTCAAATCCCCAGGCTCTGTTCCGGTTTCTTTTCACTGCTTTGACAGCACAAAGCAGGCAGAAAGCTGCCTGAGTGGTAGCCAAGGAAATCTTTAGATGCTGTAAAGCCAGAGTAGCCAGTTTTTTGCTCCCCAGCTACTTACATAGTGAGCATGTTGAGAATGGCCCTGGAGCAAATACCACTGTGGCCAGTCCTCAGCTGATGGAGTGACCCTTATGTCTCTTTAGAACCACTCCAGTGGTGCAGTTTAGACCAGACTAGATTTCTCCAAGTTACATTGCAGCCCTTTCATCCAGCCAGCAGCCACAGGGTCTGGGAAGCAGTGATATGGCAGCGGGCCCTCTGCCCCCCTACGATCTGCCCCATGTGTGAGTTTGGCACAGCTGAAGGTAACACAAGTCTGGCCCAAGTGCAGGCCAGCAATCCAGGAGGGATCAGCCAACATTATCCCAAAGGATGGAGCAGTCCTGCTGCAGGCTATTTGGAGAAGGATTTCTCCCAAGCCATCCCCGAGTTCCCCAGAGGGTAGTGTTTCTATGCATTGCTCCCTACTCAGTCCTGTGATAAAATGCCACAATTTAGTCTCAATTTGATGTCATCTGCTTGCCGCAAGCCTTGTCTCCTACAGGAAAGCAATATTGGTTTTTCTAGGTGATATTAGAGGAGATCTCTCTGCTCCACAGCCGTGGGGTACATTAGATTGGCTTTTCCACAGCTTTCTTTCTTGTGGCCTATTTCTTTCAGAGGAGTTGTGTACGCTGGTACAGGGACAAAGAAGCTGTTATCCATGTTGCTGAGCACAATAGTTTGGAGGTGCACATGACTGGAAATACTTATCACCACAAACCAACTACAAGAAATGCAATTGGAAATGAAATTTTAAATTAAAATTGGCATATCCCAGCCCAAGCCGCGCATTGGTGGCAGCCATTTTGCTCAAAGGTGGCTCCCACCATTTTGTTCAAAGGTGGCTCCCACCAGGCACATTTTAAAATTCATTTCACAGTTAGTAGATGGTGAGAAGTGTTTCTTTCCATGTGCGCTTCCAGACTGCCGTGCTCAGCAAGACACAGGTAGTTTTCTCTTCAAGCATCTGTGTTATTTTAGGACAGTACATATTTGTAGGCAGTATTGTTCTGATCTGATGCCAGACACGGGCAGGCACAGCACAGAGGAATGAACTGGAAACCTACCCATAGCAACTGAAAGGTAACAGAAAACCACTACCAACAAAGTTATACAATAAATAGTGTATTCTCATCTCCCAGTGAATTGGCCCTTATTGATGGTAGTGGAAGTGATGTGCACTTATTCCATGGGAGGAATACATCCTTTCAGTGTTTCCTTTCATAGTATTTGCAGTAAATCTCATTGATATAGTGTCTTTCATTCACTGGATCACTGTAAAACACACCTAGTGTAGACATGACCCTAGATGAATGGGAGTTCTTCGGGATGAGAACCATTCCTTCTTACACTTCCAGCTTCCATGGAGTTAGGGACTAATACTGGGACAGGAAACCAAATGGATGTCTCCCAGAGCACCAAATACCCTGATATTGCAGTTGTAAAGCACAGAACGTAAAGCTGTTGTCATACTAGCACCATCCAAAAAGCAGCTTTTGTGTAATGAGGAAAAGCTGTCACTCCACTCTAATTGCTTGGACTAGGCAGTATCAGATGTGTCTCCAGCTTTGTTTCCCTGCAGTAATTCCACACAAGACACAAGGACCTGATTTCACTTGAAAGACTAGGATATCTATATTTACTGTTTAATAAGATGGATAAGACTGGTGTATAACAAAAATAAATAAAAACGGAAGGGGATTGGTTTTATCTCTCAGTTAACAACTCCCATTCTGAAAGGCTTCACGTTTGTTAGGCTACAAAAAAGGAGATGGACAGGAAAGAAGTGTAAAAATGGCCACTGTTCAGTTGGTTGTTACATTTAAAATATTCAGGCAGCTACATAGGCGGTCATGCATCAGTTCTATTTTTACCAGGCAAAGGTCAAATTTGCATGTTTCAGCATAGTTTGTTTTTCGAACCAATTCCTTTTTTTAAACACGTAATTAAGTATGTGATGCTCTAGGGCTGAATCCCAGGGTCCTCAATTAGTTTCAACTATGGCAAACGCCAACTGATTTAAATAGGTGTTTTGTCTGAGTAAAATCCCCAGCATTTAGTCCTAAAAGTTTATTTTGAACAATACATTAAAACTTAGCTTTTCTGTGTATTTTCCATGATGGGACAAAGGCGTTCCTTCAGGAATTACATTGCCTTAGGTCAGGGGTAGGCAACCTATGGCATGGGTGCCAAAGGCGGCACGCGAGCTGATTTTCAGTGGCACTCACACTGCCTGGGTCCTGGCCACCGGTCTGGGGGGCTTTCCGTTTTATTTTAATTTTAAGTGACGCTTCTTAAACATTTTAAAAACCTTATTTACTTTACATACAACAATAGTTTCGTTATATATTAAAGACCTATAGAAAGAGACCTTCTAAAAACATTAAGATGTATTACTGGCACGTGAAACCTTAAACTAGAGTGAATAAATGAAGACTCGGCACACCACTTCTGAAAGGTTGCTGACCCCTGCCTTAGTAGCTGCCTTACATTTAGCCACCACATTGTGATGTTTTTATCCATCACCCCTCCCTGTGCTCTGGGGGATGCCTTTTCTGAGACAGCTGAGGTAGAGAAGACTGAGGCCAGAAGGGTTCACTGCACATTCGCCTTTTAAGCCAGCTTCTACTATGGCAACAAAGATTTTCCTCTGTATTAATCAAGCTTCGTTTGAGAGCTTGGAGTAGAAATTGCCACATATTTTCTGAGAAATAGGAAAGCTGCCTTAAAAACCTTTCCCCTGCCACAATGGAGGTGGCTTTGTCAGATGGGTGACTTTATTATTTTGATTCAGGGTATCCCCCCTCTACAAAAGGAGGGGTAAAGGTTGAAAATGGGGAAAAGAAGGACCTGAATTATTGTTCAGTGCATGGGGTTGGACTTAGTAAGGAATCTCAGCCTCCTCTAGATGCATGATCCCACCTGTCTCAATGCAGAAGAAAAGTAGCAAAGACAGGGATGGGGATGCTAGGTATATCTTCTAACTAAAGGCACATAGCCTAGGCTGTTAGTGCTGCTGACCTACAAAATGGCTTTTCTTTGCACAGTAATAAACCAGAGAAAAAAATTTATCTTTTAATTTTACCTTTTTTAAAATCAGTCTGTTGCTGTTAATTTATAAAGCAATAACTTTTGATAAATCTAAAGTCAGTGGCTGAATTGCTATTACCTAGGGGAAGAAGCCAGTGGTGCTAACCATGGCTGCAGAGAAGTGTTTCGGAAAATGTGAAATATTATTTACTAAGGGCCGAATGATCTGCTAGCATAATTTGATGGAGCACCATTGACTTCAATGGAAATGTGCCAGTTTACCCCGGTAAAGGAACAGGCCCTAAATCCATGATAGTGAGGTACAATAGGGAACACCCTGTCACCTAGTTGTTTTAATCCATCAATACTTAATACAAATATGTTGCTACTTTGAAAAAGTCACTTCTGTTGTTATTCTAATAACTGCAAGGAAAGGCAAGGCATGCAATATGTCTGGTATGACATCAGGGGAGAAAGGTGGTAATGGAGAACATCTCCATGCTAATTTTCCTTTCACTAGCTGCTTGTGCTTTGTTTTCTATTTGGTGGAAATATTTGCAGGGCTTCTGGATTGTTTACATGGGGCCCAATTATGCCGTCCGTTACACAGATGAAAGGTCTATATTTAAACCAAAGGGAGTGTCACCCATGTAGATGAAGCTAGAATTGGGCCTATAGGATAGAGTTAACCTATTTTCAAAATCATCACTTCACCAATAGGTTAAATGTTACCAACCATGGCACTTCTGGGAGACTTGTGCCAGAAAATGATTGATTATAGCTAGAAAATGCTTGTCCAATATAGAGATTCGGACTGCTTTATATAAACCTTACATCAGGGGTCGGCAACCTTTCAGAAGTGGTGTGCCGAGTCTTCATTTATTCACTCTAATTTAAGGTTTCGCGTGCCAGTAATACATTTTAATATTTTTAGAAGGTTTCTTTCTATAAGTCTATAATATAGAACTAAACTATTGTTGTGTGTAAAGTAAATAAGGTTTTTAAAATGTTTAAGAAGCTTCATTTAAAATTAAATTAAAATGCAGAGCTCCCTGAACCGGTGGCCAGGACCCAGGTAGTGTGAGTGCCACTGAAAATCAGCTCGCGTGCCACCTTTGGCACGCGTGCCATAGGTTGCCTACCCCGCCTTACATTATGATTTATTCAGCCTCTTGTGTTCTGTTTGAATAGTGCACTTAGAATAGCAGTTTTAAAAGAGAGACAAGGTAGGTGAAATAGTATCTTTTATTTGACCAGCTTCTGTTGGTGGAAGATACAAGCTTTCAGGCTTCACAGACCTCTTCTTCTAGTCTGGGGAAGGTAACCTGAGTTTCTGAGCTAAATACAAGTTGGAACAGATAATTATAAGGGGTTCACACGTGCTGTAGGAGACCACTTAAAATAAAGTAGGCAATTAGGGGTTCGCAGGCAGGGCAAAGTGCTACAAATGCTTGTAACGAGCCATAAAACCATTGTCTCTGAGTCCATGATTTTGTAGGGGTCACAGTGGAACCCATACAGTATCATCAAACAATTACAACTCATATTGGATGGGGACAACAGCCTGAAAAAAATCTTTCCTGAACTCACTCTTCTGGCCTTCAAACAATCTGCTAAGCTCATCGTTGGAAGCAACCTCCCCACAGACCAAGACACACCAACTCTTCCAGAACAGCAGATGCAAAACCACTGCTATGATGATCAGTATCCCGCACAACACACCTTTCAAGATTCCTGAATCCTACACATACCTATCACAACATGTGGTGTGCTTCACCCAGTGCATCGGATGCCCCAACAACAACTATGTGGGTGAAACCAGTCAATCACTGTGCTCTCAAATGAACTCCCACAGAAAAATTATAAAAGACAAAAACACCTTATCACCTGTGAACACTTTTCTTTTACAAAGTGATCACCTGGAAACTTAAATTCATAACTCTGCTAGACACCAAAAATCATGTACTCAACAGACACACTGGATCTTTGGCTTATTACCCCACGGCTACCCCTTAAGTGCCTACTTCATTTTAAGTGGTCTCCTACAGGCGAATTGTGTGGACCCCTAATGCTTAACCATTTGTTCCAGATAGTATTTAGCTCAGACACTCTGGTTACCTTCCCCAGACCTGAAGAAGAGCACTGTGAAGCTTGAGAGCTTGTACTTGCCACCATCAGAAGTTGGTCCGGTAAAAGATATTACCTCATCTACCTTGTCTCTCATATCCTGGTATCAACAGGGCTGTAACAACACTGCAAACAAGTTTTAAAAGATACTAGTATTCACTGCCAGTTTATATCCTCCTCTGTCTCTGTAGGATGAGAGTATCTTGCTCACTGTGTCCATGCAGCAGGTTGGGAGGGCAGAAGCATGAGCTGCCCACAGAGGGAGATACTAGTGGGGAGATGGATTGGGGGTAAGAAAAGGATGGTGTCCCAGTGCACCAGCCAGCTGAGCTGAGACAGCACGGAGGAGAAGTCTATACCAGTAGCAGATTACTTCTTTCTCCAGAACAAGGAAGGAAATTATGATTGTTGGAAACTGTTGTCTGTTCCAGGGGTGACATAGCTACATGCTACGCCCTCCTATCGGCTGAGAGTAAACTCTGCCTGGTCTTTAGTCAGTAGTCTGAAGTATCACTATTATAGGAATGTCCAGCTGTTGTGATAGTGGAAATGACAGAAATGAATACAATACAGTACTAATATTGCATGTATGTTTAAATTGTGACAAAAAATCTATTTGTGCCTTTATGGACGATTGGGTTTAGTGCCAAACTAATCCCGGTATTCCCTTTCTTTCTTTGCATAGACAACATCAGCAAATCGGACTAAATATTATGTCTCTTACCGTCGAAATGACTTCATACCGATGAAGCTACCAAAATACTCATTGCCAAAGGTAAGTGCACACAACTTATTTTTCTTTCCACTATCTTTTTTGTCTTCATTCCTCTTTTGACCAGGAGTAGGCTTCCTCTGTGCCTATTAATCCTCACTATTTTGCTTATTTTTGCTTTCATAAGGATTTCTGAATTCTCCTTGACGTGTGTTTTTGTTTTGTTGCCTTAATATGCATCCTTAAAGTATAGTAGCTTTCATTGCAACTCATAGGACTGAAGAGCAGAGGCTAACTTACTTGTCATCTGTTATCACAATAACTTTCAATGATACAATGGTAATGTAGTGATAGTGAGTAATCTTTCAAGAATCAATTACAGTTTAATGTCAGATGGTGTCTTTCTGCTAGAAATATAAATGGAAGTATAAGAGAATTTACCAGCTGATGTGTGTTTTCTGTCACCAAAGAATCCAAAGATATTCCCTAGTTCCATCAGAGTGACAAGGTTGGCAAAGCTAATTGAGGAATTCCTGTGCTCTGACATATTTTTGTAAGGACAAGGCTTTCTGTATTTGCATAGCACACTGATAATAAAATACAGGCATATATTATTTGCATACAGTCTAACTGATGTGATTGAGGCTTTGCAGCACACACAGTATGCTCCATATATTTATGGATAGCTGGAAGGCTTCTGCAATTCCTGAGCAGAATGACTTGGTTAAGTACAAGAGTAACTGACAGATTTTATGTCTGAATTTTATGGATGGCGTATGTTTAGGTCACTACCTTACTGTTTAACCTGTATGGAATTTCCTTCTTTCTTTCATTTTAAAGCAAAGAATAATTTGAATGATTCTTTTTCTTCCAAGTTTTTTTTAATATATAATAGTTTTTTAACTTTAAATATACAGCATAGCAACTAATAAAGATACTGTTTGAATAAGAAGCTGGAACCCCCTTCTCCTCTGGGTATAGCTGCTTTAAAAAAATAGTCATAACCAAGGCCAAATAAATATATTAAACCCATCCACATAATATCTGAATGGCGTCCAAAGTAGCCTTTGTGGTCTCTTGGGTGAATGTGTAATTAGGAAAACAACAGGAGAAAGAATATAAATTTATAAACATGCAAAAAATCAAAGGGAACTTCCGGTATATCATTTACAGAGTTACAGAGTTTAAGCCTTATTTCTCAAATAAATGTCATGGTTTGCTGTATAATTCAAGAAACATTACAGTGGCTCAGCGCATCAGTCAAAGCCTTTGGTTGATTGTTTTTGTTTCTTTGTTTGTGCTTGTGTTTATTTTTCATTTTTAGTTATGCTGATTGGCAGTCTGGGATTTTAATACAGGCAGGTGTACATGGTGGGTAAGAAAGCACAGGGAGCCTCTTCCACCTCAAAGCCTGTGCTGGAACCTTCACCATTGGAGCTGGGTCTCCACTATCATATCTAGTTTGCTGCTTTGTGGACATGACTAGCCCTATAGCCCCTCCATTTATATATTGCTATCCTCTATAATATATACAGACCTAACAGGGTGTTGTGAGCCTAACCAATTAGTGTTTGTAAATTGTTTTAAGGTCTTTGGATAAATGGTCCTAGACAAGTGTGAAACATTATTTCATCAGCTTCCAGGAAAATTAATATATTTAAAGATTTCAGGAAACAGACCTCTTTAATGCATGAAAGTTGATCATAATAAAACAGACGCACGGTGCAGATCCTTAGTTCCAAAGGATGTTTATCACTCCTTTGTCGAACCTTATTTCATTTTTGATGGGTTTGCAAGTCTAGTTGCTAAAAATAACTGCATAGATGTAGCACATTTAGATTTTTGTAAGGCATTTGACTTAGTACTGTACGACATTCTGTTTAAAAAAATCAAAGTACAATATCAATAAAGCTCGCATTAAATGGATTAAGAACTGGTTGATAGTTCTCAAAAGTAGTTGTCAATGCAGAAACATCCACTTGGGGTGTTTGTAGTGGGGTTCTGCAGTGATTGGTACTAAACCAGAAGCTATTTGTTATTTTAATCAATGGGCTTGAAGTAAATATAAAATTATTGCTGATAAAATCTTTTTGCGAATGATACAAAGATTGTCAACGTGGTAAATAATGAGGAGGTCAGGACTACCTGGATCACTTGAATTCTGGGCCCATTCAAATAAAATGTGTCTTAATACAGCCAAAGCCAAGGTTATACATCAAGGAAGAAGTTATGGAGGCCATATCAACAGAATGTGGGGAACTGTATTCTGAAGAGCAGTGACTGAAAAAAGACTTAGGGGTCATATTGGACAAACAACTGAGCATGAGCTCCCAGTGCAATGCTTTGGAAAAAAGGATAAATGTGATTTTTGGATGTATAAACAGGGAAGAAATGAGTAGGGGTGGGGAGGTGATTTTACCTCTGTAAATGGCATGGGTGAGACAGGTATTGGAATATTGCATCCTGTCCTGCTGTCCGCATTTTAAAAATGACGTTGAAAATTTGGAGAGCATGGAGAAAAGAGTTATTTGAATGCTGGAGAAAATCCTTTACAGTGAGAGACTTACGGAGCTCCGTTTGTTTAAAAGAAAATCAAGAGGTGACTTAGTGGTAGGTAAGTACTTTCATGGGGAGAAAATATTTGGTACTAAAATGCTCTTTAATCTAGCAGGTAAAGGCATAAGATGAACCAATCACAGGGAGCTAAAGCTAGAGAAATTCAAATTAGAAATAAAGCACAATTATTTAACAGGGAGGGTGATTAACCATTGTAACAAACTACTCAGGGAAGTGATTGATTCTCCAGCTCCTGAAGTCTTCAGATCATTAATGGATGCCTTTCGGGAAGATATAACTTTAGTCAAACACAAATTATTGGGCTCAATACAGGAGTAACTGGATGAAATTATCTGGCTTGTGTTAATCAAGAGGTCAGAAAAAGTTGATCTAGTGGTCCCTTCTGGGCTTAAAATCTATGTATCATCTATATAGGGCACTCACTTGGTTTACTGAGAGCATGAAATTATCCAGTGAGTATTAGTATTCCAGTATCTCTCATATATGCACAAAACTTCTAAACATAGACCTTTTAGATATGTTTCAGTTGTAGCCTGGATTATTTGATGTGCTGCTAGATGCTGAGTCCTTTGTCCTGGATTGTCCAGGCTTGACTGAATAAATAAATTACATCCTAATTGTTTCATTTGGGGTAGATTCAATAACCTAGTTAGGAACACAAAGACTGTTTTATCTGGAAAAATATGCAGTGTTGCTGTAGCTGTGTTGGCCTCAGGAGATTAGAGAGACGAGGTGGGTGAGGTAATATCTTTTATTGAACCAACTTCCGTTTGTGAGAGAGACCGGCTTTCAAGCTTATACAGAGCTCTTCTTCCATCAGTTTAGCTACCGCCTCTCAGACAGGTGGATTAACTGCATCAGAAAAACCCCTTTTCATTGCTGTAGGAAGCAGCTACACTCTAGTGACAGCGCTGTAGCTCAGTGGCGTAGCCAGGTTTAGAGCACAGGGGGAGTGGAGCTAAAAAAAAGGCGCCAGGAGCAAAAAGCGTCAGGAGCAAAAAAAGGTGCCGGAAGCAAAAAAAAATGGTCCGCTCTGGCTGCAGCGTAGGAGCAAAAGGCGTCGGGAGCAAAAAAAGGCACCGGGAGCAAAAAAAAATGCTCCGCTCTGACTGCAGTGTAGGAGCAAAAAGCGTTGGGAGCAAAAAAAGGTGCCGGGAGCAAAAAAAATGCTCCACTCTGGCTGCAGCATAGGCGCAAAAGGTGTCGGAGCACAAATAAGGCGCCGCTTCTGCTCAGTGGGGGAGCGGCCACTCCCACTTCTCCCCCGCCGGCTACGCTACTGCCATAGCTGTGTCAATAGAGCAGCTGTAATGTAAACATACCGTATGTTTCTGCTTTTCAGGTGAATGGAGTGAGGCATCAGAGGGTCTTCTCTCAGGTGGGCTCTGCAGCCCTCTGCATGTCACAGAGCAGAGTGATTCCCTACATAAAAAGGGGAATTGTTGGCAAACCAGAGAGTGCGGCAGGCTGGGAAAGTGAGTCTGTCTAGTGCAGTGGTGGGCAACCTGTGGCCTGCGGGCCACACACAGCCCGTCAGGGTAATCCATTGGCGGGCTGCAAAACAGTTTGTTTACATTGACCGTCCACAGGCACAGCCGCCCGCAGCTCCCAGTGGCCACGGTTCACCGTTCCCGGCCAATGGGAGCTGCGGGAAGCGGTGGCCAGCACGTCCCTGCAGCCCGCGCCACTTCCCGCAGCTCCCATTGGCTGGGAATGGCAAACCGTGGTCACTGGGAGTTCCGGGCGGCCGTGCCTGCGGACAGTCAAAGTAAACAAACTGTCTCACAGCCCACCAGCGGATTACCCTGACGGGCCTCAGATTGCCCACCACTGGTCTTGTGCTAGGAACAGCTATGCTGGAGCACCAGATCCTAGGTGTTCTTAGGGAAAGAATTTTTGGCACTCCTTGATGTTCGCATCCTTCTCCTGTGCAAATGTCTTCTGTTCTGGCTTTGTGTGGGGAACCAGGATGAATATTTTAAAAATGATCGATTTTCAAATGTTGTTTGGAGCCTTAAGTTTTCCATGGAGATTGGAATGATTTATGTTGATGTCTTCTTGGTTTTCTATGTTTGTGCGCACACGCGCGTGCACACACACGCACGCGCACACACACAGAAAATAATATGCAGTATATCTGTATATTTTGGATCAAATTCAGGCCATCCATTTCACAAATGTGAATGTCACACATACATGCAAGCACCCCGGATGTCCGCAGGGATTGGACCCAGGACCTTCAGCACCAAAAGCCCCCTTTAGTTGTGAATAAATAGCTGGCTGTTAGAGTCACTGAGGTCAGCCTCTAGTCAAGTTCACATGAACTAAGCAACTATTTTACATACTACCCCTGTTAGGCAAGCTAGGATCTAGCTCCACAGGAGTTCCAGTTGCAGCATATCATGGCTACATGCATATAAAACACCACAGTCACCTGTGGATATTAGACCTGGAACCTAAGCATCATTGCACAAGCCCCTGGTGCTATTGCCAAGGCAGAATTCCTCTAGCCATGATGTATTAACAGCCCTTACAGTCATTTGAGTCAGTCACTAGAAGGGGACTGGATCATACCATACTAAGCCTGTGTGTTGCACAAGCAGGGGAAAAGACATAGCCAAGTGCTGCGCCTCACTCCAGTCTTCTCCAAAATGTACTTTGCAGGCCAGCCACAGCTGGGGAAGGGGTTTCTGGAGCATTGTCCACACATGTTAGTGTAAATGCTCCTTGACCCAGCTGCCCCATGATTGATGTAGCTGACTCCTGTATTTGGTAGGACTGATGTGCATGCATTACTGTGTTGACTGCTACAAGTCAGAATACTGAACCACTTGGTTGGTTCAGTATTCTGAATCCACTTGGAATACTGAACCAGCATTCATGGATGCCCATCTGCTCCCCAGAATAGAATAGCGCTTGAAAATCTGACCCTATACTTTCAATACACACTTTAAGGTAATGGGTCTATACTGAGTCTTTACTTCCTTATTTCCATGTTTGAACCAGATCTCGTTATGTGATGCTGAGATAGTTATAGATTAGAACAGGGGTGGCCAATCTGAGCCTGAGAAGGGGCCAGAATTTTACCAATGTACATTGCCAAAGAGCCACAGTAATACGTCAGCAGCCCCCTATCAGCTCCCCCACCCCACTCCCAGCATCTCCCACCCACCGGCAGCCCCGCCAATCAGCGCCTCCCCCACCCTCCTCGCACCTCCCAATCAGCTGTTTCTAGACATGCAGGAGGCTCTGAGGAGGGGAGAGTGGGGAGGAGTGAGAGCACTGCAGGCTTAGGAGACGGGGCAGGAAGGGGTGGAGTGAGGGCAGGGCCTGTGGCAAAGCCAGGGGTTGAGCAGGGAGCATCCCCTGGCACATTGGAAAGTTGGCGCCTGTAGCTCCAGCCCCGGAGTCGGTGCCTATACAAGGAGCCGCATATTAACTTCTGAAGAGCCACATGTGGCTCCAGAGCCACAGGTTGGCCACCCCTGGATTAGATTGTAAGATGTTTGGGGTAGGGACCATCAGTGGAGTCCTGGTCCAAGACTAGGGCTCTAGATGCTATGGTAATATAAATAATAATGTTGAAACCAATTTACTCTGTTACTGTAAGACCCATTAGTAGTCAGAATAGGTTAACAAAAAACACTGAGCAAATGAAGTGATTTTCTGTCAGCTGTGTTAGTTTTATTGTTGCATGGAAGAGTCTCATAACTCTAATCCACCTGTTACCTTTGTAAATAACCCTCAGTGGTGATAATATCTCTTCATAGGCTGCTAGTGCTGCAAGCTTTTCCTGCATTCATTCATTCCAAGTTAACATAACTAGATACAGACTTTTTATAATGTAAAAGCAACATTCTCTTTTATTTCCTATTGCAATTTAGAAAAGCATAATGCATGGCTCTGAAAAGCTAATGGAGTGGAAATATTGTGAATGAAAATATCTATTTTTTTAATTTATCTCTATGTATCTGTACTATATTGCCAGATGGATAATAAAATTTAAGTTTCCAGGTAATAGAAACCAAGGCAAAAGAGAACAGGAAATAAATAACCTGTTATTGCCTCAGATTTGGCTCTGTTTCTTTTACCTTTTCAAAGTTGTACATGGCTCTTTCATATATGCTTTTCACCAAATAAATAAATAGAGAGAGAGAGAGAGAGAGAGAGAGATTTTCTTAATTTGGCTACCACCTAGAGATTTTTCTGTCCGTGAAACTTAAATCTATAAGTCTTAAAGAAAAATAAGGGTTAGGAAAACAAAGTTAAACTCCTCTAAACAATTTTGTTTGACACAGAGCTTTTATTGCAACAAAAAATATAACTGCGTTTGCAGATTCCCCTTCTCACAAAATAAAATACGTGTAAGTGAGACTAGATCTTCTCTTAAGTGGCTCTGAATGGAACCACACATGTAACAGTCTCAGTAATGTGCTCCAAATTTTAACAAGGAGCTTGCTCCAAACTTGACTGTATCATCCAGGGGTACATATGACACTCCCAGGCTGAAATGTCATTTTCCTGTCAGTGACCCGTTAGTTCCATACTGTTTCCCCCTATACTCCATCAGTCCTTTCATTCCCGTATTTCTTGATCCATTATGCTACCTCTTCCCAGCACCTCTTGGAGGCTTTCCTAGGTTGCTCCACTCCTTGGTGGCTGTTCCTTACAGCAGCAGTGGTAGCAGCAGGAAGATGTCGGGCAGCCTTTTCTGATAGTAGCGATAGCAGGCCTCTGGCTACGGTGTGTTTGGTCAGCTGAGCAGTGAGTTCCGCTGGGACTTGCCTGGCTGGTGCATGTGTGTGGAGGCTTGGCATTGGATCCCCTTGTTTCCATTGGGTGATTGGGGGTCAGGGAGGGGAATGGACTCCAAGCTCCCTTCATTTACCAACTATTCAGATTCTGAGCTGAAGCTGGTTGGCGGGCTCTGGTGGGGAGAGAGGCAGTCTGCAGCTGCAACAGGACTTCCACTCTGTCGTCCTCATGCACTGCTGGGAGGGCTGGTGAGGAAGTGGTCCAGGGACTATGTGGTGCATCCCACATGTACACTTAGTGGTGCTAGTGAGGGATGAAGGCGGGGAGTTCCCCTTTTAGGGGGTGGCAATTGCCTGCGTGAACAGCAGTCTCCTCAATCTCCGCCTCTGACATAGCTAGAAATGTTAACAAGCAGAACCAGCATTAACATTTGTAGGTGGACCCAGGAAACAGTTCTGCTCCCCAGTTTCTGTTCCCTGTTTTCCCACCACTGCACTAGGCCAGCCTGAGACTATTTGGGGGTGGTTAGTTATGTTGATCTCACTCCCAGGGATTGAAGGGAGCACATGGGGATGGTGGGAACATAAGTCCTAGCCACTTTGTCTCTAGGAGCTTTGGACAATCACATCTATTCTTGTAAGGACTTTGGATTCAGTGTAATTTGTTGCCTAGTTTCAGTATTGTCATTCCCAAATCATGAATCAGGCCCCTAAAAATCATGACATTTGCTTAAAAAACATGACATTTTTTTAAAAAATAAAAAATCTTTATATTTGCCTTCCAGTGTCAGGGCCCTTAGGGTGCAGTAGGGTCACTTTTTCCAGCTTTAACAGTGCGTGCTAGGAATTCACTTCATTTTTTAAAGACAAGATGAGGTTGTCGCCTAATCACATGCTTCCAGGATTTGGCATGTGAAGTAAAAACAAGAAATATTGTGAGACTTGCAATACAATCACGAGAGTTGGCAACACTGGTTCAATGTTGACTGTGTGATTGGATTACATTGTAGTGCTGCACATGTGCATGGTGTTTGGACTTCACAAGGTGATTTCTCCGTGCTCTTTTAGTTGAAAGCAGACTGCGACTATCAGTTATCTTTTGCACCAATGCTTTCCGGCCAATAATATTGCCTGCCTTTCTTTCTTGGCTTGGGCATGGCCCTGGGTCTCGTGTCTTGGATGTCAGGGGTTGCTATGCTGCCGCAGAGGAAATAAAGGTGACTGTGGCAACGGCAGCTATTCCAGCATTTGCCCTCTTCTTTAAATATCATTCTTCATTTCACCATTCTGTTAACACATGCTGTCTGTATAGTACAACAAAACTGGCTTACTCTGTGACCTTGATCACCCTCTCGTCTGCCCCTGTGTTTTTCTAGCTGAAAAATGGGTGTAATGATATCTACTTATCACAGAGGTGTTAGGAGATTTAATCATCATTATAAACCAGGATGAAGGTGTTGATTGAAAAACATTATACTGAGGTATCAGTTACTGAATATGCATGACATAAGGCTAGATTAAAAAATAACAACAACAATACAACCCCTCCCCCTTCGGCTTCTGTACCAGATCTGATTTTTGGATAGGGGCTTGTGCATTTTTCCATGGTAGGAAGCCAGGTTTAACTAGTATTGAAGATGATTCATTATTTTCTTCTGCCTTAACTCTATATAAATGCTATCAGTGAAGTTCCTCACTACCGCTGAAAGCAGAAGACTTCTGGAAAAGGCCACAGAGGTCACTTTGTTACCTCACTGCAGGCAGAAAGTAAAGAATTAATGGAGCATTGTGGACATTTGTCAGGAAATTGTAGAGATTAGATTTCTGCTATATGAATCTGGAAAAGTTCTTGCACATGTTCTTTGGTGGGTGTTTACTGTTCCCTAAAAAAACACACACAATTGTGTAGAAATGACATACACATAACAGTTTAACTCAAATGATTTAATGCACCTGATTGAGACAGCTGCTAATAACTTCCTGACAGGTACTGAACACTGTTAGCACACATTGGTGTCCATGAAAATTGATGGCACTTCGAAGGACTGGGCCCAGTATATTGTAAATGTAACCACTTCCTGTGTTACTTCCAGCTCTGTGCTAATTTGAGTGTTTGCCTTTTCTGGTGTAGCTGTCAGATACAGGAAAAGGAGTCTTGCTCAGAAGTCACCACAAGGGGACAGGAATGGCACAATTGCATAGCTGTCAGGTTTGCTAAACCCCATTTAATTATGGCATGTTTAGCCTGGTGAGCCTTTGATCACTAGAAGGATTTTGTAAGGAGTTCTATGTTAATTAATTCTGATTCAGCACCCTAATGCCAATCACCTGTGCAAGTGTACAAGATTAAACACCATCAATCTGAAATTCACCTTTCTGTCTGCAAATTGTATCCTCTGTACTCAAAAGTAACACCTAAAATCACTCTGACCGAAAGAAGTTACAGTGCTTCTGCTTAAAAGGTTCCTTCCATTTTGAAAGATATTGCTGTTTCCACTGGTATTCCCCATTTTAAGTGAGTGGAACATCTCTCAAACCACTAGAATCTTTCAAAATGAAAGAAACTCTTTTATTTTTTTAAGTGCAACTAATTGAGTGGGGGGAAACATTTTCAACTTGTTTACTCTGCATTTTACAGCACTTTATGGCCAGTTTTACTATGGGGGATGGGAGGGTAGGTTACACCCCAAACATATCCCTGATCCCCTAGAGCTGACCCCTGTGTAGTCCCATTGATTTGAGTGGGTATACAGGGAATATGAGGTTTAGCCTGATATTATGGTAGAGAGTCATGAATAGAGCTGAATGAATTTTTTGACCTAAACTTTTTATCACCAAAAAAAAATGAAGATTTGGGTTGACTGAAACATTTTGTGAATTTGTATAGATTTTGCCAAATCGTTTTGGCTGAGGGGAGAGAGGACAAACCTAAAAGGGGTGGGAGGGAATCACAATGTTTCCTTTTGACATTTTTTAAACAAAGCATTTAAATGTCTCTATTCAAAATGACTTATTGTTTCAAAATTTACTTCAGTTTTATTTTTAAAAATATAAAAGTTTCTTTAAAAAAATCAAAACAAAATGTTTTTTGTCTGGTTGAAAAAAATATTTCATTCTACACAAAATGGTGGGTTTTTTTAACGTTTGGGTTCACTCAAAATTTAGATTTTTTTTTCAGTCAACCCAAAATATTTTTTCAGTATTTTATATCTGCTAAGTGAAGTGAAAAATCACACAGTTCTAGGCATGAGTGTGAGAGATGATGATGAAGGGGAGCAGGGCCGGCTCCAGGCACCAGCATTCCAAGCAAGTGCTTGGGGCGGCAATCTGGAAGGGGCGGCGGCGACAATTCAGCGGCATCTTCTATCTTTAGCCACCCGCGGCGGTGGCAATTTGGCGGCAGCTCCTATCTTCAGCCGCCCGCAGCAGCTTGTGGCTTCAGCTGTCTGCGGCGGCAATTCGGCGCGCTGCTTGGGGCGGCAGAAACAGTAGAGCCGGCCCTGAAGGACAGGGTATGACAGGATTAGCTGGCAAAACATAGCGCACAAGAGGGGGTCAGAGGAAACAAGGGTTGAGATGTAGACAGGAGGCATGATGAAAGCCTTATAAGTGAGGAGGAGCCTGAACTATATTACTATTATTTAGTGTGTGCTCACTGTTGTACAAAGCACATATGGAGACATGGTTCCTGCCTTTTACAATCTAAAAAAGTAAAATAAAGCAGAAGCAATGCAGTGAGGTGACCTGGATGGTCTTGGAGCATCAGTGCTTTCTAATGGGTGGGTGACAGTGTTTTTCGGACAAAGAAGACATGAGGATGATCGCAGGAGAAGGAGCTGAATGGAGTGTGAGGCGGGATTCACTGGTAGAACAAAGGTGTGGCAAGTATTGATGAGAGCAGTAGTGGAAATGATGTGCAAGATAGGAAGCCAGTGGAGAAATTCCATTAGAAGGGATGACATAGTTGGAGAGGCAAGCAGGGAAGATCATTTTAGCTGCAAGGAAGATAAGTTCTGCCGCAGGGAGCCCAAATGTGCAGCTCTATCATTTGAATAATGGAAATGAAAGTACTAGCGGTCAAATGTTACATGAGTTGAGCACAGCAAATGTGCTAGAGAGTACACCAAAACCTGACTTGAGACAGTAGGAGGATTACAGGTTCTTGAGGACTTTTAAAGTCAGCTGAAGAGCCCTGAGCCAATTAAATCAAATAAATAATGTGCAGGTAGGAAGGTTAATGGCAAATTAAGAGAGCAGCAAAGCTTTGAATAGCCTGCAGAAGGGAGGAACGAATGCATAGCTTACAGGATCTGCTGAGATCACAGCACGACATAGTGTGGCTGCAGGCAATGAATTAGATATAGCAATAAAAATTGCCTTCTTTGGAACAAGATTTTTTCTCTCACACAGAATATCTTACCA
Organism: Macrochelys suwanniensis; assembly: GCA_033296515.1. Classification (NCBI taxonomy): domain Eukaryota; kingdom Metazoa; phylum Chordata; order Testudines; family Chelydridae; genus Macrochelys; species Macrochelys suwanniensis. The sequence continues at coordinate 116,724,264 of CM065779.1, forward strand.
GTTAAACCTTTCCCTACTCACAAGAAGGCCTGCCTAGCAAAATTTGCTAAGGGCCCAGTCTTGCAAAGTGCTAAATGTCCCCTGAGAAATGCTGAGCTCCCATTGTAGTTAATTGGCACTGAGAGTGCTTAGCACCTTACAAAACTGGGCCTTAGTCTGTTAAGCTTTTATCCTTGATGACCATTTCTCCAGTTTAGCTCTAATAGTGGAAGATGGTAATTTGAGCAAGGAAAGGGAACAGGATGGGGGATTATTTGTAACTTTCTTTTAGCTTGGTTTGCACAATCCATGTACCATTCAGAAGTTTAAAAGATGTTTTAAAACCAGCAGGGCTGGCCTTACCATGAGGCGAACTGAGGCGGCCGCCTCAGGTGCCAGACTGAGGGAGGGGGCGTCACTAGGACCCAGAGTGTAGAGTGTCTGATGCTGGTGCATATGTATTCTCTCTGCTCTAGATGCACAGAGATGGTGGAGTGCTGTGCTGGAGGAAGGAGGGCACAAGAGACATAACAGGCAGGCAGGAGAAAAGGAGAGAGGGAATCACAGAAAGCAGCAGGAGCTGCAGGGAGAGAGAGGCAGAGAAGCCTCATATGTACCTCTCTAGCACCCCCAGGAGCCTGGACTGATTAACACCAGCTTCTCAGGGAGCTTCCTGTTTCCCGCTGCTTCCCTGAACCCACTTGAGGAGAACAGGCAGTCAACTGAAGTAGTAGGAGCCAATTAGGCCCTTAAGACACTGATATCTTCCCTCACTCAGGCCCTGCTACCAGCCTGCTTATTTGTCCCCTTCAACTGAGTGTTGAGAGCCACTATAGCTGGCACAGAACAGCAGTCATGAGTGAAAGAAGAAAACGCCCCTCTGGGGCAGCATTCAGAAAAAGAAAGCAAAGGAAGCTTTTCTATCTAAGCAGGAAGGAGCTCTCCTGAGATACATAGACACAAATGTTCACAGTGAGCCTTCCGACCCCAGTGAGGATGTGAGTGATGAGGAGATGCCTGATCTTCCAGTTAGTCAGAGTGCAGGTGACCTGGCAGCTACTGCAGCATCCATATCTCCATCTCAAATGGATGTAACCATGCACATTCCTGAAGAAAAGTGTAGATCAGAGAAGAGTGTGGTGGAGGCGCAAGAAACAGCTGCTGCCGAGTTTAGTTCCTTAAGTCTAGATGATCCAGGACTGTGGACCCACTTGAGCAGCGTCCTGAGGGACTTCCTTGTACTGCATGGGCCACAGCAAGTGAAAAACTTCATGTTCCCCAAAGACAATGAAAATAGAAGTTTTCATCCAACACATTACTGGCGTGAAATCCCCAATGGAGACAAAGTGGAGAGGCCATGGCTTATGTACTCAAAACCCCAGAATGCTGCATACTGTTTTTGTTGCAACCTCTTCCATTCTAATGTTCCAGCCACATTGGGTTCCACAGGAACAAAGGACTGGAAAAATCTGGCTAGAAATCTGGCATGCCATGAGAAGGCAGCAAATCACCAGAGAGCATTCCATAGGTGGAAAGAGCTTGAGATGAGACTAAGGTTAAAGGCCACCATAGATGATCAGCATCAAGAGAAGATTGCATCAGAGTCTCTTTACTGGCAAAAAGGCTCATTGCCATTGTGAGAATGCTTGCTACCCAAAACCTAGCACTGCGTGGCACTTCAGCTCCGCTGTATGTGCCAAACAATGGACACTTCTTTAAAATTGTGGAGCTGCTGGCTGAGTTTGATGCTGTACTCCAGGAGCATCTAAGAAGAGTCACCGCCCAAGAAATGTACACACACACACCACTATCTTGGAAAAACAATTCAAAATGAGATCATAGAGTTACTGGCAACAAAAGTCAAACAGAAGATTGTGGCAGATCTGAAGTCAGCAAGATATTACTCTGTTATTCTGGACTGCACACCTGACATCAGCCATACAGAACAAATGACTTTAATGGTGCATTTTGTAACAACAGAACCTAGTGAAAATGTCCCTGCAATGATGACTGTCAGCCCTGGTCTACACTGGGGGGGCGGGTGGATCGACCTAAGATATGCAGCTTCAGCTAGGAGAATGGCGTAGCTGAAGTCGACGTATCTTAGGTCGATTTACCTCGTGTCCTCACGGCGCGGGGTCGACTGCCGCCACTCCCCCGTTGACTCCACTTCCATCTCTCACCGCTAGATGATGCTATAGTTGCCATTATGGAGGATAATGCTATGACAGGAACTGTCTAATGTTTGTGGGAGAACAGTGGCAGAGGGAAATGGAATCACAAGAAATATACATAACATCAAATTTCTGTGTGGCTTAGTGTTGTGGCATGACGTACTGTTTGAAATAAATGTTGTAAGCAAGAGACTCCAAGGTGTTGACCTTGATATATCTGGAGCAATGGAACAACTGGACAAAGCAAAGTCATACCTGCAGTCACATGAGGGATTTCAAAATGTTCTGAAGAGTGCGCAGAAGTTGGCAGAGGAACTTCACACTGAAGCTATTTTCCCACCCATTCAAGAATACAAGAGTCACTGAAGAAGACGACATTTTGATTATGAGGCACAGGATAATCCCATGAGAGATCCCAAACAACAATTCATAGTTGAATTCTTTAACCAGGTACTAGATTGTGCAGTACAGTCAGTTGAAGAACGTTTCATGGAGCTCAAGGAACACAGCAGTATATTTGGGATGTTGTATGATATTCCAAAATTCCTCACTATACCTGAAAGAAGACCTACACCAGCAATGCAGGGCACTAGACACAGTGTTGACAATGAGGACATGTGTGATATTGATGCGAGTAATTTAGGTGATGAACTGAAAGCCCTTTCAAGATACATTTCAGCAGGATCAACTCCAAAGGCTGTTCTGGAATATATGTGCACAAATAAGATGACCACCCTCTTTCCAAATGCTTTTTTTGCTCTGCGCATACTTCTAACGCTTCCTGTAACAGTTGCCAGTGGAGGATGCAGCTTCTCCAAGCTGAAGTTAATAAAAACACATCTACGCTTCACAATGACACAGGAGAGGCTGGTCGGCCTTGCAACCATCTGAGCATGAGCTGGCCCAGACTGTGGACCTTCAGGAAGCAGTTCAAATCTTTGCAACCAAGAAGGCACGGAAAGCACCGCTTTGATTATTCAAAGAGATAAAAATGCCAATGTTTACTATGCAGACAAGAAAAGTTGCATTTGCTGTTCAGGCGTTTGAAAGTTAAATGTTACTTAAAATTTTTGAACAAGACATTTTAAGTTGTTAGTTCTCCTTTATTGGGGTAGGTAGCAGAGCAGTACTATGAGAGGAGTAGAATAGGAAGAAGGCAGAATTGAGACCTTTCAAAGTTTTGACCTAAGCGAGGGGACATCGAGGCGTCATTTGAGCTCCCCGCCTCAGGTGCCAAAATGTTGTGGGCCGGCCCTGAAAACCAGGTATGAAACTTGCACCTTTCCTTACTTCAGTTAATTTCCTCAGAGTTATATCAGCAACATTTGGCCAGATGATGTTCCTCGGGACTATTGGAAGGCAGTATAACCAAGTAATGGGGTTGTAAATGCTTGGGGAAATATATTGAAATAGACTATGCTGAAAAGATATCAGTAATCGTGAACTGAAAAATAAAAGTCTGCAGTGTAAAACCTGAATGGAACAAATTGTGCCCAAGAAGGGTGAAAGGCAGATTTGGTTACCGTCTGTTAATACCAGCATTCTGATCCCTGCCAGACACATAAAAAGTAGCAACTGATGTCTTGAACAGGCTGAGTACACACTCCACTTTCTTACTATTGATAGTTGCAACTGGAAGAGAAGAGACATGCTAATTAGTATAAACTCCTCCAGTCTGGCCTTCTTGCCTTCCAGCTGTCCCCTGCCAGTCTGTCCAAAAATCCTTTGTTAAAGGCATCTTCTTCTCTCACTGCTCCAATCGTGTTAGCTCCTCCTGAACTTCCATTGACTTCCCAACTCCTAACACATAAAATTCAAATGCCTCCTCTTGAGACACAAAATTGCATCTATTCTTGCATCCATCTACTCTGCTCTCACTTACCTCTTCCCAATCCTCTTGCCTTTTCTCCTTAGTGTTGGATTCTTCTCTTATTTACATCAATGCAAATCAGGAGTAACGTCATGGATGTCAATACAGCTATATCAGGGTAAAACTGATGTAAGTGAGATGAGAATCAGATTAGTCACATCTCCCATTCTCAACTTTGTTCCCCCTGTGTCTGGTACCAGTCTCACAGTTTATCTGAAAATTGCTTTGTCTTTTCTCCTTTAAATTCGTGCGTAAACCCCACATCTCTAAGTAATCCCTCCTCCCACATTTTGATCAGTAGTAGCGCTCAGGTAGGGTGACCAGACAGCAAATGTGAAAAATCGGGATGGGGGTGGGGGGTAATAGGGGCCTATATAAGAAAAGGTCTCCAAAATCGGGACTGTCTCTATAAAATCGGGACATCTGGTCACCCTACGCTCAGGGCACCCTCTTTTGCACTGTTGTCCTATGTTTCATCCTGCATTTGCTTTTCTCACTTTATTTAGATTCTAATCATTTGGGGCAAGGAACATGTCTTATCTGTGTTCTGTAAAGCATTGTGTATGTTTATGACACATTATAAACATTTTACTATAACAATGCTCTTAAGACTTCTGCTGAAGGGCTGCTAATAGCTATGATAACAATTTAAGGGGTTTTTAGAACTTGTCACTAATGGATACCCTTTTAAACTCTTTATTCCTGTACTCTTTAGTAATTTATTTCTCCTCCCCCTCCATCCCTGTTAATTGGATTGACAGCATAACTATTCTCAGGCTGTCAGGGAAAGCAAATATGATGTTCATCTTGGATTATGGTGAACTACCAGATGTTGCATACCCATCCTCTTGCTTATTTATGAATAGTGCTGGCAATTTAAGACAGCAGAGTTCCATTAATGGGATTCTACAAAAAAAAAAATCTACTTCTGATTCAATACAAAGTTTTACTTGCAAGGCTTTGGAGAATGGCTTTGAGATCAACCATGTGTGGAAGATTTTATCTACAACAGAGACCTTTCCCACAGGTTCTTTTGTTTTGGCAGATGTATCAATGACATTTTAAAAATAATTTGGAGTGGTGAATTTGATTCAAGGCGACATTGAGGTTAACTCCTTTTATATATAAAAATGTTTTTGTCTAGCTTTTCATTATATATACCTTCCAAAGAGGTACTTGCTGTGCAGAGAAATCATTCCTATATATAGTCACCTCTTCTGCACCTAGTCAACTCTTGTTACTTCTATGTAAAGAAATAGAAATGTAATAAAGGTGTTTGTTACATATTTACTCAGAAGTCATTCCCTCCTGCCACCTATCTATTTTTGGAAGCTCTTGTCTGAATTCCTTCTAGTTTGTCAGTATTTCTCCATTAATAAGGTGACCAGAACTGAATACAATATGCCCGGTGTTATTGCAACCAAGTTTGTAGAAAGGGGTACTAATCTCTCTCCTCTGATGTGATGCTTCTGTGTATGCAGTCCAAAATTGCATTGGCCTTTTCACTGCCATATCCTATTGCAAACACAGGTCCAATTTTCTGTCCACTATTACTGTCTATTTCAGCATTGCTACTTCCTGATTTCTTCCTCTGATTGAATATTTGTGTATTGGACTATTTTCCCCACTCCACCTCTTCCCACCCCCTCCCCTGAGCCTGCCATGCCCTCGCTCCTCCTCCCTACTCCCCAGAGCCTCCTGCACACCATGGGGCTGCCGGTGGGTGGGAGGTGCTGGGAGCGGGGTGGGGGAGCTGATGGGGGGTCTGCTGACGTATTACTGTGGCTCTTTGGCAATGTACATTGGTGAATTCTGGCTCCTTCTCAGGCTCAGGTTGGCCACCCCTGTTATAGTAGTTTTCCTAGTACCTAGGCTGAGAGAGAGCTCATAGTCAGGGATCTTTAAGGTGTATCTATTTTCTCTGGCACTTGACTCTCATGACCAGTTTGATTTTTGTCATGTAGGCACGATGGTATCTTTTTTAAATTGCCAATTAAGATTCATCTTGTATCTTATTTCTTTTTCTGCAGGATTTACAGATTATCAGTACAGATGAAAACCAAGTATTTGTGGCTGTTCAAGAATGGTACCAGACAGACACGTATAACCTGTACCAGTCTGACCCACAGGGTGTATACTACTCCATTTTACTAGAGAACGTCAGGAGCACTAAGCAGCCGGAAGAGAATGTCCTGATAGATATTCTGGAGGTAGGGTGCTGTGCAAATATTAAAACTTTGTTGTTTTTTGTCTCTTCCCTTGTCTCACCTACTTTATGTTATCAGCAACTCTAATTATGAATGCAATTAATTTTATAGTGATAACATTCTCCCCAATCTTCTAGAGTGATGAGAAGGGAGTTCTGTATTACTCTAATTCCCCCTCTCTATCCTCTTCCTCCTAAAGTGTTGGTTGCTTTATAAATACACAGTTTCCTGAGTTTCCAAGGATGTGCAGGAACAAGTTTAGTATTTTTCACTTTCTTCAAATATGAGGTCTGGTGTTATTTCAAGTACTGAAGAGTCAAGCAGTAAGATTCAGTTAGCAGTAGTTTATTGTGCAAGGAGGAATATAAACAGCTATGAAACTGCCTTATGTAACCAAATTACCGTAGGGGGGTTCTGCGGGGAACGGAGGGTATGGAAAAAGGTCACGTTCTTCCTCTTGTGTAATCAGAGTCCCATGTGCTGATTTTAATGACAAAATATGTTTTTGCTGCTCCTGTTAGCTAGGCAGAGCCAGCACAGCTAAGAGTAAAGAAGCTGGGTTCTCATCTCCTCCGGCATCTTCTAGAGCATGGGTTCTCAACTGGAGGCCACAAAGAGGCGTTAAGGGGTCACAACCACTCTGCTGTTCCCTTATTACTAATAGAAAAGGCTTGGGGCTACTGGTCTTGAGTATTGTTTACTAAAGTCCGTTCAGTTTCACCTGTGCAAACCCACTGAGGTTCAGGGAGTTGCAAAAGTGTCACTGAGGATAATATCTGTCCTGTGGAACCTCTATTATTGGTGGTGCACAAAAAGAAGAAATCCTAAATTACTTGCAAATTCCAGATTTAGTTTGTAGAGCTGGCTTTAAAAATTACTTATAATGGAGCATATTTAATAACGAATGGTCGAGACACAATAAACATGGAACCTTACAATGCCATTCAGAGAAGAGCTGCACTGTACATGGACAAATTTCTCTGACTACATGTAGAAAGTTTAAAACTTGCAGATCGTTTCTGCAATATGGTGAAATACAATTAGTGTTTGTTTTCTTTACTAGAATGTGATGAGCAAGTAATATCTACAAGGGTTTTTTTGTGTTGACTTATTTACACTGTACAAAGTAGTTAATGAAAATAAGGCTTTAGGGATTGCTAAGCAGTTGTTGGTTTTGAGGTTTTTTTCTGACTTGGGATATCTTGCAGGGTGTTTCAATAGAAGTGTCTTGGGAAAAAATCTTCAACTCCAAACACAGAAAACCCTCAATGGATTAAGAATTTCTCTTTCAACTAATGTATAATTCTGCTTGAAATTTGCACAGTTTGTCTTGATTATCTTCCACTGGCCTCATTTCATCCTTTACATGTGCATCGGCTTTATAGTCTTTTAGAGATTTTCAACTGTCTGCATTCATTTTCCTTTATATCCTTTTGTGCAGTACATCTTTTCTGCTCTTGTTGCATATGTGCTCTGGGACTAACCTCTAAAATATATGTTGAAAAGAAAGAAGCAGTGAGCAGCGATTCAAAGTCAGTATGGTCTTGAAATACTGTACCAAGTGCTATCAAAGTGAACCAGCCACAAGCTTAGCATAGAGATCATTGCAAAACAAGCATGTTGATACCATGTTTCATGAAAAGAGTGGGGGTACTCATAAGTAAAGGTCACAGAATTGGACACTTAATTTACAGCATACTCATAAAAATACCCCAAACTGCAGGCCTTACTCATACATTTAATTCTCAATCATGAGACTTAGCCCCATTGATCTCAGTTGAGTGTCTGTAATATTTGCACAATTGTCCATTAGGTGGTCACTACACACACTGTATGTTGTAAATGCTGAGGTGCCCTCTGTATGCTCCCCCTTCATAGTAAAATGGCACAGAAAAGTTCTGCAATAGTTACTACAGAACAGATCTATGGTAGTTAGTACGTCTCATACTGTCTAGTCATAAGAAGAAAACAACAGTGAACAATAGGAGCTGTTGGCTGCTGAGTGCTGTTGAAAATGTGCTGCTTCATCTAGATGCCTGAACAGGAGCTGAACTCTTTTGAAAACATGGTCATTTATTTAGGTGCCTCTATGGGAGCTGCTAGGCTCTGAGCTCTTAAAAATCAGGCCTTATATGACTCCCATCACCAAACTATCTGAGCACATCACAATCTTTTTATGTATTTATCCTCACAACATCCCTGCTAGGAAAGGAAGGACAAATATCCCCATTTTACAGATGTGGAACTGAGACAGAGAGAGAGAGACTGAGTGACTGGTCCCTAGCAGGTCTGTAGCAAAGCAGGGCATTGAACCCAAATCTCCCAAGTCTCATGCTAGCACTTTAGCCACTGGGTGATCTTTCCTCTCTGTGGGCTTTGGATCAATCCTGTATACACTATCACCATGCAAATCATCAGTAATAAAATAATAATAAGTATCAAATCTATACTATGCTAGCAGGTCTGCTGTCCCAAAAGTCTGCAGGCAGAGCTCTCATTAATGTTAATATCAAAGGGAGTTTGGAATGAGGGCAAAATATACTCTTAAATATTACAAATTGAGAGGGATGAAAGAGTATGCAGAATAACAATCTCAGTGAAAACTAGCCATTCCTGATCATACCGAGAGCTGATGACACTTATTCAAGTACAAAGCTGTAATAAATCCTCAGATTATGTTAAGCATCCACATGTCTGCTGAAGAAAGGTAAAGAACATTTTGGCCTGAATTCAGGGAATGGCATTTAATTTGGCAAAGTGTTTTTCTTCTTGATGAAAACTTTAAAGATTGTGATCCCAGAATCACAGAGCAAGCTCTCGCTTGCCACACACAGGAACTCTCCTTGCTTCTCTTCTTCTTCTTTCTTTAGCACATCTCTGCCCCTCCATACACCCTACTCCCCAAAAAGTAACATTCTGGTCCTGTTGTACTTCCATTAGATTTTGGGCCATGTGATTCCTCTGAGCAGGGTCTGAGAGCATAGGTACCAGGAGGGATCATTATGATCATCTGGTCTGACGTCCTATATACCATAGGCCATAGAACTTCCCCAAAATAAGTCCTAGAGCAGATATTTTAGAGAAACATCCAATCTTGGTTTAAAAATTGTTAGTGACGGAGAATCCTGACCCTGGATACATTGTTCCAGAAGCTAATTATTCTCACTAAAATGTACACTTTATTTCTAGTCTGAGTTTGTCTAGCTTCAGCTTCTAGCCATTGGATCATGTCATACTTTTCTCTGCTAGATTGAAATGCTCATTATTAAATATTTGTTCCTCACATAGGTATGTAATCAAGTGACCCCTTAATCTTCCCTTTGTTAAGCGAAATAGATTGAGCTCTTAGGGTTTACTCCTGTAAGGCATGTTTTCTAATCCTTTAATTATGTTCACGGCTCTTCTCTGAACCTCTCCAATTTATCAACATTCTTCTTCAGTAGTGGACACAAGAACTGGACACAGTATTCCAGCAGCAGTCGCAGTGCCAAATATACAGGAAAAATAAAACCTCTCACTCCTACTCAAGATTCCCTTGTTCATGCATCCTAGGATGGCATTAGTTCTTTTTGGTCACAGTGTCAGACTGGGAGCATCTATTCAGCTGATTATTCACTACAATCCTCATATCTTTTTCAGAGTTGCTGCTTCCCAGGATAGAATTCCCCATGGCATACTTTCCTTTTTCCTAGATGTATACATTTACATTTAGCTGTATTAACATATGTATTGTTTGCTTCCGCCCGGAGATCCAAATCACTCTGAATCAGTAACTGCTCATCTTCATTATTTACCACTCCCTCAATTTTTGTGTCAGCTGCAAACTTTATCAGTAATGTTTTTACGTTTTCTTCCAGATCATTGATAAAATTGTTAAATAGCATAGGACCAAGAATTGATTCCTGCCGGACCCTACTGGAAACACACCCATTCTATGATGATTCCATTTTTAAAATTACATTTCATATCATTTTAGTTTATATTGTTCTAGTTATTTAATCAAAATATCGTGCAGTACCAAGTCAAATGTCTTACAGAAATCTTAGTATATTATGTCAACACATTACCATCATCAACCAAACTTGTAATCTCCTAAAAAAAAGTATCAAGTTAGTTTGAGAGGCTCTATTTTCCATAAATCCATGTTGTTGCATTAATTACAATACCCTTCTTTAATTCTTTATTAATCAAATCGCTTATCAGCCCCTCCATTATTTTACCTGGGAGCAGTGTCAGACTAACAGACTTATAATGACCTGTGTCATCTCATTTACCCTTTTTAAAAATTGGCACGACATTAGCTTTTTTCCAGTCTTCCGGACCTTCTCCAGTACTGCAAGACTTACTAAAAATCAACATTAATAGTCCAGCGAGCTCATTAGCCAGCTCTTTAAAAACTCTTGAATCTAAGTTACCCAGACCTGCTGATTTTAAAATGTCTGATTGTAGTAGCTGCTGTTTAACATCCTCCTGAGATACTAGTGGAGGGTTGTCAACACTACATGATGAGACCATATCATCTTTTTCCCTCCAAATACAGAACAGAAATATTTATTGAACACTTCTGCCTTTTCTACATTATTATTGATAATTCTGCCATTTCCACCAATACCATAGTTGGGATTTGTTTTGTTCCTAATACATTTAAAAACTCCTTATCATCCTTAATTCTGCTGGCTATAGATTTCTCCTTGTGTCCCTAGGCTTCCCCTAGCAATTTTCTGCAATTCCTAACTTCTGATTTATATTCATTACTATCAACTTTCCCTTTCTTTTGTTTGTTATAAAAACATTTTTGGTTTTGTTTTTTTTACAACTGCCTTTGCTTCCCTGCTAAATCAATTTGGGTTTATTAACCAGTATGGCCTTCTTTCCTGATTGCGGGATTGTGTCAGAAATCAGTGGTTCAGGAGCCAGATTAGTGATTAACATGACCCAAAAGAGCCACAGTAGTTTGCTGCACATTGATCTCTTTCTTTCTTTTTCTTTTACTATGATTTTTTATTGGAAAAGTTTTCATAGATATTTAAAAAGAACAAAAGACAAACAAAAAACCCAAGAAACTAAATGAGCATAGCTCTGTTCATCTAGTTTGCCCCATAGTCTTTAAATATAGTACCCAATCACCCTCACTTCCTATTGAAGGATGGAGCGCATAATAACTAAACTAAACGTCTAGGGTTGGCCCTAAGCTAGAGTAAAATAGTATAGCTGTATTCATTTAGCTGGCTTTCAGTCTTTAATTATATTATTCTTCCGTTCATATTTTAATCTATGCTGGGGTTTTTTATTGCTGTAAATGTAAGAATAAATGCTTACTTTATCATTCAAAATAGCAGTGCATTCTGCTGTCATTGTGCAAATGATATTAGTATTTAGAGCATATCTGTTACATTGAACAGGCTAAAATAAAGCAGCTATGTTATCTTTAGGTGCTGCTATTGTTTTTATTTGCCCCTGCAATAGCTATAACAATATTCGAAAGGATAGAAGGACAGAATGCAGAAAATAACCATGGGAAAAAATGAAGACTGGGCATTGCTCTGAAGTTACACTGGAATAAAACTGGCGTAACTCAGTGCTCATTTAGGGCCAGAGTGTTTATAAATGGATGTCGAGTTGTTCTTATATATCTCATCATTCTAAGGGGGGAGACGGGGCAGGGGAATCATCAGAAAATGACCTTTAATGTAACCAGTAGAGGAGAGAATTACATGGATTTTTTCAAAGTATATTTTCTATTGATTTGTATTAATTAGAAAAAACCACTTGAATATAATTCACTTTAGTCATTGAACCTTAGTTAGGGCAGCCCTGAAGCAGAATGAAGCAAAAGGTTTGAAGCTGTGACTCATGATCAATGCAGTGATGTTGTCCTTTATTATTTGAATGCTGACAATGTGCCTACATACTGTACAGATAATGGTACAGACAAGTCCCTGCCATGAGAAGTTCACAATATAAGGGTCCATACCACAAAATCTTATTACTAAGTGTAGCGTTTAGTATGGTGAGTAGGCCCAGTAACTTCTCACGTCATAATTTACAAAAGCTATTTTAAAAAAAATCTAGGTGCTATTTAAAAGTGATGGTGACGTCCCAAACTAGACCCCTACAAAAAAGTTGTGCAAGAAAAATATCTCAAAACCAAAATAAATATAACAAGAAAATAATAAAAGAGTACCTGGTGCCAGGTCCACCGCTCAATGGCTTATCACTGATTTATACCAATGGGGGATCTGGCACATGGAGTAGTAAAACAAAAATAAATAGAGGCAATACAAAATATTGTAAAACAAAACTAAGGAATCATTTTAACTAACTCCTAAATGTCATTGGGACTTCTAATGGTAGTAACCAGTATGTCCCCAGTAAGTTTTTTGCATGATCAGGCCCTAAAATTGACAATCTACAGAAATTCTTTTGAACCTTTCTCTGATAAGTGATAAGCGAAAATTGGTGCCTCAATCCAAAGGATTGCTGTATTTTCCACTACATTAATGACCTTCATTCATACGAGTAGTCTCATAGACTTCAGTGGCAGTATTCATATAAAGTTACACACTTGCCTAAACGTTTTAGAGTGGTTCATATTTTACGAACTAGAGAAATATGGTCAAATTGCAATAGCAGTGTGCAGTAAAAGAAAGCACAAATGTAATTGTAAATACTGCATTAGGTTTCTCAATGTTCTAAGTACTAATACGCTACAGAAACTAAGGCCTAGTCTACACTAAAAAGTTAGGTCAACGTAAGCCACTCTGCATCAACCTAGTTGTGCATGTGTCTACACTTAAATTTATTTCCTCCCGACGTAAGCGTCCCATTATGGTGACACAGTAATGCTACCTCTCCAATCAGTGTTGAGCAATGGGCGATCTACCGAGGCCAGTGCGGCACCGGTGTAGACACTGCATTACCTATGTTGACTAGGGTTGCCAGGCGTCCTGTTTTTGATCAGAATGCCCAGTCAAAAAAGGACCCTGACAGCTCCGGTCAGCAGTGATCCACGAACGCTTGCATAACCATAGAAAAGTTCTGTTGATGTACTCTGTGGCAAGTTGGTTTTTGGGGATATGAGTGCCATCTGTTGCCTCACCACATTTCAGGAATCCCATAGTTGCAAATCCCTCTACTATGTCCTTCACATTACTGAGAGTCTCAGTCCCGCATAGCAGGAGACGATTAATGGCCCTGCCCACTTGCATGAAAACAGCCCCCACAGTGGATTTTACAATTCCAAAATGATATCCCACTGATCAGTAAGCAATCTGGTGTTGCAAGCTTCCACAGTGCAATTGTCACTTGTTTCTGTGCTGTCAGTGCAGCTGTGATTCTGGTCTCTAGCACTGAAGGGCTGGGGCAAGCTTGGTATACAAATCCAAGAGTGTGGCCTTGCACATCTGAAAGTTCTGCAGCCATTGCTTGTCATCCCAAGACTGCATTGAGATGCAATCCCATCAGTCAGTGCTCATTTCTCAGGCCCAGAAGTGAGGCTCCACCATCTGCTGCTGCTATGTAAATGCCACCAACAAACTTGAATTGGTTCTCGCTATGTCCTGCTGCAGTCTGTCCTCCACAAAATCATCACACTTCTTGCTGAATCAGTTCTTCTTGTGGCTCTGCAAATACCGGAGGATCATGCATCCTGTGCTTGCAATGCTCATGACAGTAGTACAGAGCTGTGCAGGCTCTATGCTTCTGTCAGAGATGGCAGACAGCGAGGGGGGCAGTGTGGGTTGGTGAAATTTTTAAAAAAGGCATGAAATGTATGGGATATAAAAGACATCATTGGATGGAGAAAGTTGCATGCTGGGAAGTTGACCCCTTGCTCTTAGTCACCCCTGCGTGATTTGTTCTGCCCCACCATGGATTGCCAAAACTTCCCAAAAGAGAGTGCACTGGATGGTTATGAGTTGCACATTGGGATACTCACCCATAGTGCACTACAGTGTGCATTGACACAACCACTCCTGGTGAGTATGCACAGTGATGGCTCAAGGAGCCACGTATGCACATACACAAGCAATATAGTAACTGCGGCAGCTTCATGCCAACATAACTTACATTGGCAAAAGTTTGTAGGTAGACATGCTCTTAATGTCTTGAAATATGTTCAGAAACCAAAAGCACCAACAGTGGTTTTTTTTTTAATGTCCAGTTTCTTCCCCTTTAAGAGTAAGTAAGTAGCTGGAATATTCAGTTTGTAAGGAACTTCTAAACCAGGAATGATGTATGCTGAAGAAGTGTTTGCAGGCTGGTCATTAACCCTCTTAATTTTATGCTCCAGGTTAGAGGTGTTAAAGGAGTCTTTTTGGCCAATCAAAAAATCGATGGGAAAGTTACAACTCTAATAACCTACAACAAAGGCCGTGACTGGGACTATCTGACCCCTCCAATCTCTGATATGAATGGTAAACCAACCAACTGCAAACCTGTAAGTGGTTCCTTTTAATGACTCCTATGTTTTATTCAATGTGCACAAGAACTATTTGTAGAATATGTTGAAATATAAATAAATGAACAGTAGTTAAGTCATCTCAAGCACCTAATACGAAGCTACAGTCTCCTCTCATTTACACCAGATGTAGATGTATGTTTTAGTTTCTCTACATTAACCGTGCCTTCACAAGTTATTGGGCCAAATTAATCTCTGGTTTGCTCCATCTGCAGCATTACACGTTCTTATGTTAGGGCTTAATTTGAGTTGTATGGGACAAGTGTGCCCTAATTTACCCACCATGCCTGGGGGAGGGATAGCTCAGTGGTTTGAGCATTGGCCTGCTAAACCTAGGGTTGTGAGTTCAATCCTTGAGGGGGCCATTTAGGGATCTGGGGAAAAAATCTGTCAGGGGACAGTACTTGGTCTTGCTAGTGGAGGCAGGGGACTGGACTCGATGACCTTTCAGGGTCCTTCCAGTTCTATGAGAGAGGCATATTTAAATTTATTTAAGAACACTTCATCAATAGGATTAAAAATATGAATACCTTTTATTTCTGTTTTTGCATTGTATTGCTTTATCTTAAAACACAATTACACTATTATGGGAGGTGGGGTGGGAAGTTACACAGTTGTCTGGAAGTGTAAGTCAAATGGCTAGTCCTGTCAAAAAGCCTTTTCTTTTTGTGAACGGACGTGATTACGGTTTGTTTACATGTCCAAGCTACCCACAACATTTTGGGTTTTTTGTTGAGACAGCACTGACAAGCAGGTCCCCCGCGTTTTTCTCACAGGCTCTCTGCTCCACTGGATTCTCAGAGCTCTGCATTTTGGGGCAGAATATATGTCCATAGTCAGGGGGACAGACTAATCTTTATTCCTCTCTGCATAGTAGGAATAAAAGACTGAGATTGGGGGAGATGTTTAGTTCCTTCAGAAGACTGGGCTACAGCAATACATGGTACATGCTATAGGGCTTGATCCAAAGCCCACCAAAATCAATGGAAAGACTCCCATTGACTTCAATGGGTATTGAATCAGGGTCTCAGTCCTCACTTAGGGTGTGATCTTGTTCTCAGTGAAGTCAATAGCCATGCTTCCATCAACTTTAGTGGAAAGAATATTGAGCTCCAAGTACCACTGTGGAAAGAGCAGAAAGCAGTAAGTTAATTAACCAGAGATATGATCAAATTCACTCCAAAAAAAGTCATTTAAAAATATTTTCATATAATGATTTTTTTTTCCTGACAGAAGATGTTTCAGAAGAAATAGTTGTTTTTAATCTAATTCTCTTTTAGCTGATAACTGCATAAAGGCAGCCCAGGGTTGATGATAACCAACAACAAATAAATCTTTGGTGCTTTTTATTGCTTCTTCAAAAGATCCAAGTAGTCACTCCGTCACAAAGTTATTTTGTGCTATAATTTTACACTGTCTCTGTCTGAATTGCAGACCTTGTTTTAAGGCCACGGAAATTTACAGAGCCAGGGTAATTGGTTCCCTCTAGATACATCAGACTAATATTTTATTCTGGACCTTGCTTTGTGAAATTCAGTCACTTCTCCCTTTTTGTAAGGCAGATGTCACTGCATGCTACTTTCTGATTGTGCACTAATTACCAGAGTAGCAGAACTGCTGTTAACAGCTTGTAAAATACTGTGTTCTTCCTCTTATCCTTAAAGCCTGATTGCCATCTTCATCTCCATCTCCGCTGGGCAGACAATCCATATGTGTCAGGAACAGTCCATACCAAGGACACTGCACCAGGGCTCATAATGGGGGCAGGTAAATGCACGAAATTGCTTTTTTCCCAAAAAATATTATTGTTTCTTGTAGATCACATTTAGTCTCGTGAAGAATAATATATTGACTGTATTATAAACATTGCCCTAGTGCGCTTGCAACTGAATACCACTGATTTTAGGGAATTTGACTGGCCAAATGTGGTTGGTCAAATTGTTGAACAGGACGTTATCAACCTTTTTGCTGGGTAGCCTGCAGGGATTGAGAGGAATTATTTATCCCAAGATGTCACAAGTGGACAGGTGCATTGTGTGTATCTAGCTATCTATCAGTCATTTATGGCACCCACTACCATTGTGTCTGAGTCCCTCACAATCTTTAATGTATTTATTCTAACAGCCCTGTGAAGCAGGGAAGCGCTATTATCCCTGTTTTCCATGGAGGGGAGTGAGGCACAGAGAGTCTAAGTGACTTGCCCAAGATCACACAGGAAGTCTATGGTGGAGCAGGGAATTGACTCTAGGTCTTCCAAGTCTTTGCCAATTGTCCTAACCACTGGACTAGCCTCCTCTCTTCATATTTATATAGTGAAATGTTTCATCTTGTTCTGCAGGATCGCGTACTGGCCACTGAGACCATTGTTCTAATCTAGTCTAATCTAATCAAATCTTTTTTTTCTTTACACTTAATGCACATATAATTATCTCACAGTGTTTATTAACTTCTTTATCCATGACAAAACAGGTATGAAAGTGGCTATTGCAGCAGCGTGTAGGAGTCAGGTTTGGTTTCTCTGTCATGCCATGTGTACTGTATTGTATCAGAGCGGGGGTCCCCAAACGTTTTATCTCGTGATCCACCTTACCCCTGTCTGCACCCATCCCATGGAGCTGGAAGTGGGGCTGCGGCTCACAGAGGGGGCTGAGGCTGGGGCCACTGCTTGGGATAGGAGCCTGCAGCTGCGGCTGGGGGTGGGGCCCCAGGAACAGGGCGGGCAGCTGGGACCCTAAGCATGGGGCCGGCAGCCGGGGCCAAGAATGGAGCTGGGCGGCACTCCCTTCCTGGCCCCTGTGGGGGCTGGTCCAGGCCCCAGCTGCACCTCCTAAACATTACTCCACATCCCCATAGGGAGGCGTGCCCCATAGATTGAAGACCTCTGCATTAGAGAGAAGTGACTAACTACATGTAACATATAAAATCCCCATAGATATGCTGATCAATCAATATGAAAAATGTTCATATAAATCTGCTTTGCGTTTTTACCTTTGTCAGTCAACAATTCAGTTTCTCTGAATGTCATGTTTCTTCTTCTTCAAGTTATTGAGACATCAGGTTTGAGCTATATCATCAGGTTATCAGTTTATCTAGGTTTTATTATCTTATTTTTGTGTCTCGTGTTAAATTTAAATTAAACACACACAGAGCTACTCTGTTTGGAAAAAATATATCTTCTCATCGTTATTGTGTGTTCTGTCTCAGTTTACACTAGTGGAAGGTTTGACACCATCAGTTACTTTGGTAAACTCTGGCAGATGCCATACACCTTCCAAAAACAAAATGTAATTGCTAATTATTGTTTAAATTTTCCTGTGACTACTGAAGTGAAAGCCGTGGTGAAAACCTACCCCACTGAAGTCAATTGGAGTTTGGCCATTGACTTATGAAGCCAAGATTTCACCCAATGTCTTTAAACTACACTTTTCTATAAACTATCCAAATTAGGGTTTTTTTAAGTTACAGGCATGTATCTTGGCATTAAAAAAAACAAAAAAACTTCCTTTGTGGGCAGACATTATAGAAAAGTATCATTAATCTATTCTATTGTATTCTGTTCTTTTCTATGTATGCTGCTCTCATCACTGTAGTATCTGAACACCTTCCAGCAGTGCATAAAGCAATGTGACAAACATTGGTTACATGTGGTTCATTCTTTCTCTCAACCTCTCCCCCTCTGTGTGTGCACTGTCGTGTTTGGATTTGGTAGGGTTGTTTTTGTTTATTTTTTTAAATGTGGGTTTACATCAGAAAAGGCTAAAGAAGCGTGCCTTGCCTTTGCCTTTGCAGTAGAAGGTGGTGAGGCTTGTCTGGGAGCAGCCCCTGAGAAAGCTCTGTCTCCTGCAGGGATGAGCTGCATCCTTGTGTTAAAATGTTCCATTGTGCCTAAGGAGTAGAGTTGTCAATCACAGTCCTCATTGAGGCATTTTAGGCAACCCTTTAGATCTCCTGGGCCCAGGCCTGTGAGAGCTTTGAAGATATGGACCAAGACCGTGAACTAGACTTGATTGAGTCTAGTTCAAATTCAAATGCTTTCCAGACTATGGGGCTATTCCTAATAACCCTTACCCATGGGAGTAGTCCCTACTCCAAGGAATAGTCCCACTGAAGTCTGTAGGGCTCTTCTTGTGAATAAGGACATTTCCATGATTAGCAGTTTGGAAGAGTTGGCTCTAAGTGCATACAGGAGTCAATCCACATCTGAAATACAGCTGTCTTTGGCAGCACAAGGGAGCAACCAGGTACACAGCTGGCAGACATCTCTTTACAAAACAGCATGGGGTGGGAGAGGAGGAAAGTTTGGCCAAGAACACTGGGGCAGGCCTATATGCTGATAGAATGTGCCATGGAATCATTAATGTCCAAGTCAAGCAGGGAGAAAATCTTGGTTTTTGAGGCCTCTTCTGAAAGCCCCCTACACAGCAAACTATTTTCACCAGGGAAGAGGAAAGGTCGAGTCAATTAGCATGTATTACCTTGGTGTTGAGTCTTTCAAACCTGGTGCACATAAGCGATGAAATGAGAGGTTTTCAGTCTTATCTGGCAGACTTGGTACAATAAACACACACTTCTCACCAGACATACTTTACACCCAGAGACAGCCTGTATTTCCTTTGGGGCCTGGTCAGAGAATTGATGAACATGTGCAAATCAGTAGGGTAGTGGGTGTTTCAGCATATATGAGAATCAGTGTCTTTGGGCCATATCATGCTCTGAATGAAATAAATTGGAATTTTACGAGAAGGAGTCGAATGTTGGTGTGCAAATCACAGGGCTCAGGATATTGAGCTGTACATTTATTTTAACTTCAAATAATTATAATTAAACAGAGAACAGCATTAATACCTAGAATGCTTGGGACAGAGACATTAATAGGATGTTAACATTGCATCATTTTAAGCCCCAGCATTTGTAATTTACAGAATGAAAATTCTACGGTATTAAAATTTCATAAATAGTTCTGAGAAATAAATATTGTTAGTATTTAAATGTATGTAAATTGTGCAGACAAAATATTAAATTTAATAGCTGCACATTAAAACATTATTTTAAATAACTAGTCTTCTCCCTTTAAGGAGTGTAATAGGATTTTACATTTACATTTGATTTTACTGCATTTTAATCTTGGCAAAAGCTTCGATGGTATTAAGCCATTCAGCGTGAGCCAATTGATGTGTAAATTTTTACGTTCAGCCTCAAACCTGTAAAGGATTCTTCTGTGAACAATGCTAAGAGAAGTGTAAATTTTCAGATTCCAGTTTAGTGACTTTCAGTTCTTAGCCTCTTTTCCAAATAATAAATCAAGCAAATAGTACATATTGCACTCTTGAACAAATTGCAGAGGTTAATTAAAATATATATTGAGTACTTCAGCTGCTGTACAGAACGGTTAAGTTACTCTTTGTCATCTCTGGCCCAGATGTGCTGTATATGTTGTATTAAAGTTCGTGTCTTCATGCATGGAGATTGCATGTTATGACACCATTGCAATAAAGGAAAAAAGTATAGGCAGATGTTTGACTTTTACTGACACATACAGATTCTGGGGAACCCTCAGTGTTCTCCAGAATTTCCTCTCAACTACACATTGTCAGATCCCCCCTCCCCACCATTATAAAACAATAACTTAAAATTGCCAAGCAAACACCACTTCACTGGGGCAGGGCCATTTGATCAAAAAATAGTTTAGCTTTATTGCTCTATGATGTGACTATTAGTTTTGAAATAAAAAACTATTGGCCGGCTAGCCGTTGCTTGAAACAAATCACATGACTATGTGAGCTAACAATGTGTTAGACATTACAGAAACATCTGAAAGAAGATGTGCATGATGATATGCTAAAATTCCCATATTTGAAGAATTTAAATCTATCCTATTCTGGGTTGCATTTGGGTACCCATTTATTTGCATTGAAGCATGCCTTCCATTATGTAGAAAAGAAAAAGATTTGAAAATTAATTAATTAATTAAATGATTACATAACACACATTAATGAATGGAAAATGTATTACTGAAAAACGTTAAAATGGCATGAAAATAAAATTAACAAAAAGGTCACTCGCTGGCTTGGGCCATAGAAGGGGTGTCAACAATGCTCTGAGTAACACTAAGTTTTAAATTGCATAAGAACAGAAACTAAAATTGAGGGAATTCACTTGCAGTAATTCAAGATAGTGGGCAGGCCTCTTGGTAGAGAGAGATTCACATGATCTTGTAAGTTAAGCCTGAAGCGCTTCAATAGAAGGAGTCTGTAGAAAAATCTTTTTAAAAAGTAAAAACCTATGCCCCTGAGATTCCAGCTATTAGAGGACATTTTTGGCCGTATGGGTTAAATAGTGACCTCCTGTGGACCACAATAGTCTCATTTACAGCTTTGAACGGTATATAGTACAGCTGATTACTTTTTCAGTCCATGCCGCAATAACTTTTTCAATATAAATTTGAACTGTCATCAGTGTATAGTATTATTATTATTATTATTATTATTATTATACACTATCAAAGAAACTGAGGAACCACCTGATCAGCATCCTATACAGCAAACAGGAAAACATCAAAAAAGAGCTCTCCAACCTGGAGACTCTCATAAATAACCAACCTTCCACACAAACGGACTTTACTATAATAAGACAGGAGATCTACATTAAACACTTCACCTCTCTACAAAGGAAAAAGGACTGTAAGCTGTCTAAAATCCTACCTGCCACATGGGGCCACAACAGTGGTACCCCCAATTCACCCAGCAATATCGTCAATCTATCCAGCCACACACTCAGCCCGGCAGAAGAGTCTGTCCTATCTCGGGGACTCTCTTTTTGCCCCACCACCCCCACAAACATGATACAGTTCTGCGGTGACCTGGAAGCCTACTTTCGCCGTCTCCGACTCAAAGAAAACTTTCAAGATAACACTGAACATCGCACAGATACACAGATACCCTCCCACCAACAGCACAAGAAGAAGAACTCCACATGGACTCCTCCTGAGGGTCGAAATGACAGTCTGGACCTATACATAGAATGCTTCCACCGACGTGCACAGGCAGAAGTTGTGGAAAAACAACGCCGCCTCCCTCATAACCTAAGGCGTGCAGAACGCAATGCCGTTCACAGCCTCAGAAACAACCCTGACATTATAATCAAAGAGGCTGATAAAGGAGGTGCTGTTGTCATCATGAACAGGTCTGACTACCAAAAGGCTTCCAGACAACTCTCCAATACCAAATTCTACAGGCCACTCTCCTCAGATCCCACTGAGGAATACACTAAGAAACTGCACCATCTACTCAGGACATTCCCTACACTAACACAGGAACAAATCAACATACCCTTAGAGCCCCGACCGGGGTTATTCTACCTACTACCCAAGATCCACAAACCTGGGAATCCTGGACACCCCATTATCTCGGGCATTGGCACTCTCACTGAAGAACTGTCTGGATATGTGGACTCTCTACTCAGACCCTATGCCACCAGCACTCCCAGCTATCTCCATGACACCACTGATTTCCTGAGAAAACTACAATGCATTGGTAATCTTCCAGAACACACCATCCTAGCCACCATGGATGTAGAGGCTCTCTACACTAACATCCCACACACAGATGAAATACAAGGGTTGCTGAACTCTGTGATTTTATCCTCACGCACAATTATTTCAAATTTGGTGACAATATATACCTCCAGACCAGTGGCACCGCTATGGGCACCCGCATGGCCCCACAATATGCCAACATTTTTATGGCCGACCTGGAACAACGCTTCCTCAGCTCTCGTCCACTCACACCCCTTCTCTATCTATGCTACATCGATGACATCTTCAACATCTGGACCCATGGGAAAGAAACTCTGGAAGAATTCCACCACGATTTCAACAGCTTCCACCCCACCATCAACCTCATCCTGGACCAGTCTACACAGGAAGTCCACTTCCTAGACACCACGGTGCAAGTAAGCAATGGTCACATTAACACCACCCTATAACAAAAACCCACCGACCGCTATGCCTACCTATATGCCTCCAGCTTCCATCCCGGACACACCACACGATCCATTGTCTACAGCCAAGCGCTGAGGTACAACCGTATTTGCTCCAACCCCTCAGACAGAGATCAACACCTACAAGATCTTCACCAAGCATTCTCAAAACTACGATACCCACATGAGGAAATAAGGAAACAGATCAACAGGGCCAGACGTGTACCCAGAAGCCTCTTGCTGCAAGACAAGCTGAAGAAAGAAACCAACAGAACTCCTCTGGCCATCACTTACAGTCCTCAGCCAAAACCTCTCCAGCGGATCATCAGTGATCTACAACCCATCCTGGACAACGACCCCTCACTTTCAAAGGCCTTGGGAGGCAGGCCAGTCCTCGCTCACAGACAGCCCGCCAACCTGAAGCATATTCTCACCAGCAACTACACACCGCACCATAATAACTCTAACTCAGGAACCAATCCATGCAACAAACCTCGATGCCAACTTTGCCCACATATCTACACCAGGGACACCATCACAGGACCTAACCAGATCAGCCACACCATCACCGGTTCATTCACCTGCACATCCACCAATGTAATATATGCCATAATGTGTCAGCAATGCCCCTCTGCTATGTACATCGGCCAAACTGGTCAGTCCTTACATAAAAGGATAAATGGACACAAATCAGATATAAGGAATGGCAATATACAAAAGCCTGTAGGAGAACACTTCAATCTTCCTGGCCACACAATAGCAGATTTACAGGTAGCCATCCTGCAGCAAAAAAATTTCAGGACCAGACTCCAAAGAGAAACAATAGAGCTTCAGTTCATTTGCAAATTTGAAACCATCAACTCAGGATTAAACAAAGATTATGAATGGCTAGCCAACTACAAAAGCAGTTTCTCCTCCCTTGGTATTCACACCTCAGCTGCTAGAAGAGGGCCTCACCCTCCCTGATTAAGCTAAGCTCGTTATCTCTAGTCTAAGTCTTCCCTGCACATTTATATCTGCCCCTGGACATTTCCACTGCTTGCATCCAATGAAGTGGGTATTCACCCACGAAAGCTTATGCTCCAATACCTCTGTTAGTCTATAAGGTGCCACAGGACCCTTTGTCGCTTCTACAGATCCAGACTAACACGGCTACCCCTCTGATATTATTATTTTGTTATTTATTATTTGTTTGAATGCAGACAGTGTGTGTGGGCCTGATCCAGACCCCACTGAAGTAAATGAAAAGACTTGCTCTTCCTGTGCTCCCGTGGAATTACTTCAGATTTTTTCTGTTGTAGCCAGGGGCAGAATTTGGTCCGAATCACCAGGCAAACAATGGAGATGGGCAGTGGTGCTGCAGTTCGTGTGTGCATGCATTGCAGTCAATGAACCTTAGAAAGTGGATGGGTGGGACCAGAGCTGGGGTGTGTGGGGGAATTTTGGACAAATAGTTTATTTGCTGAAAATGTAGTTTCAGTCAACCCAAAACTATTTGTGAATTTGACAAGAATTAGCCAAATTAGTTGCCACCACTGCCTTCCACCTTATAACATTTCCCTCAGTGGTTAGAGTTCGCACTGGGGCTGTGGAAGACCAAGTTTGAATTCTTCTGAGGAGCACGGATTTGATCCCAGGTCTCCCCTTTCCCAGTGAGTGCCCTAATCACCAGGCAATTCTGGGCTGGGTCGCTCACCATCTCTCCTGTTGATGCTGTTCCACTTTGTATAAAATACTTGAATAACAGGTCTCCTGTGTCCCCGGTGAGTGCACTAACCAATGGGCTAAAAGTTATAAGACAATTAGCACTATATCCTTTGTTTATTTTGTACATCTAGCCCTTAAAAATGCCCAGAAATTTTGTTTGTTTGTTTGTTTGACCCAAAACAGACTTTTTGATCTGCCAAATATTTTCAGCAATTTCTGGGTTCTGGTCAAACTGAATTTTTTTTTTATTTGTTTTTCTTCTAAGAATGGCCACCAAACTGAAGAATGAGTTATTCTTCCAGCTCTACTTATTACCTCATGTAAGGATAGGTGTTCCAAGACCGTATAAAGGGCAGTGTGAAAGAAAGCATGGAGATGAGAAAAGGAGGCAGACTCGTGAGGCTGAGATGCTGGCAGAGTGAAGTGAATGGGGGATAAGAGGCAAAATCTGAAGCTATGCTGGGAAACAGTACCATGAGCTTGAGCAGGGGTTCTCAACCTTTTTCTTTCTGAGCCCTTCTCCCCGCAACATGCTATAAAAACTTCACATCCCATCAGTGCCACAACTGTTTTTCTGCGTATAAAAGTCTGGGCTGGCATTAGTGGGTAGCAAGCAGGGCAGCTGCCCGTGGCCCCACGCCACAGGGCCCCACACGAAGCTAAGTTGCTCAGGCTTTGGCTTCAGCCCCAGGTGGCAGGGTTTGGCACCCCAGGCTTCAGCCCCACATGGCGGAGCTGCAGCTTTCTGCCCTGGGCCCCAGCAAGTCTAACACTGGTCTTGCTTGGTGGACCCCCTGAAACCTGCTCATACCCTCCCACCCCCGGGGGTCCCGGACCCTTGGCTGAGAAATGCTGAGCTAGAGCAGATTTGTGAAGAGTCTTTCAAGATCAGGGCAAAGTTTGAACATGGTGAAGAAAGCCGAGAGAGGTGACTGACCAGTGAGGGAAGATCATGAACTTCACAGCAGCTACATGGAGCTTCAGAATTTGCTTGGGATTTTTTTTTAACAGAACTTTTCAGATTGTAGCTCTTCAATATTTTTTCAGTTGTGTTGCTTTATAATGTCTTTCACTTCATCCTTTCTCTTATGTGTTGGCTTCTTCTCCTGGGGCTGTTCACAATTTGGCTATTTCTCACTTTCTGTGTCACTTGATTGCATTGGCTGCTATTATGCACATTTTTTGTTGCTTTCTCTTGATTGCTACACTTATTATGCATATGATTCGTTAATGGTTGCACTCAGTTGGAGGTTGGAAGTGTTCAAGACACTTTGACTGCTGGTGAAATCCTTATTGTGTTGCTGTGTCTGATTTTTCACTCTATCTTTGTCTCTTTATTGTCAGAGTTTCTTTAATTTGAGGGGTTTTCTACCTGATTATCCATTGTTGTAAATTGGTTTATATTTTGTAGTGTTGTTAGGCATACTTCTGGCACTGGGTAGCTGGCTGGTCTTGTCTAGCAGGTTTTTTTAAGCAGTTGGAGACTTGACTTTAAAAACATATATAAAGGGAATGTAGTTCCCATGAAAAATGCTGGATTGACAGCAGTGGAAATTTAAGTCACTTATAAATCCACAGAATAGGTGCAGTACACCCAGCAGCAATCATGTTTCCCCGTATGCACCACCTACATGTCTCTTAACTCTCACCTGAAGAAGACCTAGGACTTGTCTATGCTGCCCTGCAGTTTGAACTATGGGGGCGTGAATAGTAGTGGGCACCAAAGTACTGTAACTCCTGCAGGCTAAAAGGTTCCTAGTTCACGTTAACATAGTCCACAGCTGAAAAGGTTCATTCCTTTTCCCAGTGCAACACATAGTCTCTCTGCCAAGCCTGTAAGCAAGAGCACCGTTGGTGGCCATATTTTTGACAAAAGCACATTTCTGCACAACAAAAACCCCAAACCTGCCAACTCATTTCACTCATAGAATCATAGAACTGGAAGGGTCCTCGAGAGGTCATCTAGTCCAGTCCCCTGCATTCAAGGCAGGACTAAGTATTATCTAGACCATCCCTGACAGGTGTTTGTCCAACCTGCTCTTAAAAATCCCCAATGATGGAAATTACACAACCTCCCTAGGCAATTTATTCCAGTGCTTAACCACCCTGACAGTTAGGAAGTTTTTCCTAATGTACAACCTAAACTCTATTGCTTCTTGTCCTACCCTCAGAGGTTAAGGAGAACAATTTTTCTCCCTCCTCCTTGTAACAACCTTTTATGTACTTGAAGACTGTTATCATGTCCCCTCTCGGTCTTCTCTTCTCCAGACTAAACAAACCCAATTTTTTTCAATCTTCCCTCATAGATCATGTTTTCTAGACCTTCAATCATTTTTGTTGCTCTTCTCTGGATTTTCTCCAATTTGTCCACATCTTTCCTGAAATGTGGCACCCAGAACTGGACACACTACTCCAGTTGAGGCCTAATCAGCATGGAGTACAGCAAAATAATTACTTCTTATGTCTTGCTTACAATACTCCTGCTAATACATCCCATGATCCCACCTCATGTTACTAAACAGCAAATAGATGATAGTATCTTTCAGTCATCATCAAACCAACTACCTAGTATGAAATACTTTCTATCCCAGTAA
Organism: Macrochelys suwanniensis; assembly: GCA_033296515.1. NCBI lineage: Eukaryota > Metazoa > Chordata > Testudines > Chelydridae > Macrochelys > Macrochelys suwanniensis. The sequence continues at coordinate 116,751,230 of CM065779.1, forward strand.
CTGCTACTACTGCTATTTAGTTTACAGAAGATCTTCCTTTAGCCAAGGCACTTTGCAATTTTAAAAAGTACAGATCATGAAGAGAAGTACCAATAAGAGAGAAAAGCGATAAGAATACTTAGTATTATCGGCATATAAATGATAGCAAAAAGCAAAACTAGCAATGAGTTGACTACAATAATCTGTGCAAAGGAAGCGAGGAGTGAACCAGGAACAGAACCCTGTGGTATGGAATGAAAATGGAAAGAGAGTTTGCCAACCCGTGACAGCCAAAAGAAATGATAGGAAAAATAAGACTGGAACCATGAGAGTAAAGAGCTTTGTATTCCAAAGAAGCAGGTAGTCAGTAGTAATGAAAGCAGTACAAAGGGCAAGGAGAGTAAGAACATGCGAGGGGAAGAGAAACATGTTTAGCAGAGAAGAGGAAATTAGAAACAGACAGGAAAGCAGTCAGTGGAATAGTTAGAGATATTCTGTCTGTAAAGGAGATCAGATATCATGGTGTGAAAGAGAGGTTCAAAGTTAGGAGTGAACGAGCATGGTCCATAACTTTAAAGAGAAAAAGAAGATCAGAGATGGTGCTTTAAACCCTGGAGCTGCCCAGGGCTCCCTTTGAACTCACCTGCCTTTCAAATTATTCTTTTTGTTTGCAATTGTTTTTTGTGTTCCATGCTCATTGTATTTCCTCTTATTAGCACATTCATGCTTTGCTACTGTTTTTTTTCCTTTTGTTTTATATTGGTTTTATATTGTTTTTATTGGTATATTTGTTTTATAATGTAACAGACATTACATGATATCCTGTATGCAGTTACCCAAAAGGAAGATGAGAAAGTTTGTGCTTTAATTTGCTAGGAGTGTTGCATAGATTTTATTCATTATTGTAGGTGTCTTTTAAATTTGATGTTCCAATATCTTTTTTAAAGACTCCCTCATTCCTGATTATGGGGTTGGTCCTGGCAAGTGCTGAGTCCTCTCACAAGGTGCTGAGTCCCACTGAGATCTGTAGGAGCTGAAGATACTCAAAACAACTCCTACATGTTTGTGCTACTGTTTTGATCTCCTCAGTAATTTGTCCGTTTCCACTTTTTGTAGGACACTTTTTTGATATTTCAGGTCATTAAAGAGTTCCTGATAGAGCCATGTTGACGTCTTTCTATTCTTTCTATTTTTCCTGTGCACTGGGATAATTTGCAATTGTGCCTTTAATCTTGTCTCCTTGAGAAACTGCCAGGTCTCCTGAACAGATTTTCCCCTTTAGATTTTCTTCCTGTGGGACCTTACCTATCAGTTCTTTGAGTCTGTTAAAATCTACTTCTCAGTCATGATCATTTCATGATCACTTTCACGCAAACTGCCTTCCTCCTTCAGATTCGCTACCAATTCCTCCCTGTTGGTCAGAATCAAGGATAGTTATTTCCCCTGGGGTTATTTCCTCCACTTTCTGAAATGTTGTCCCAATACCCCCAAGAATTTACTGTTTTACTGTATTACTTTTCCAACAGATGTCTGGGTAGTTAAAATCCCTCATTACTATCATGTCTTGTGTTTTGGATATTTCTGTTGTTTGTTCTAGAAATGCCTCATCCACTTCCTCTTCCTGATTTGGTGGTATGTAGTAGGCCCCTACCATGGTATCACCCCTATTTCTTACCCCTTTTATCTTTACCCAGAGACTTTCAACTGGTCTGCCTCTCACTTCCTTCTGCACCTCTTGATGTATAATGCAATACCTGCTCCCTTTTTATATTGCACATCCTTCCTGAAGAAGCTATACCCCTCAATACCAATATTCCAGTCATGAGACTTATCCCACAAGTCTCTGTGATGCCAATTAAGGCATAATTTAGCTTATGTATTAATACTTCCAGTTCTTCCTGTTAATTCCCCATAATGGTTGCATTTGTGTCTAGACATCTAAGATGTCGAGCAGATTCCCTCATTGATTTCCCTCTTATTGCTCCTTTACCCTGTTGTAATTTTCCATTTCACTCCCAACATCTAGCTCTCTGTTAAGGTTACCCTTTTTATGCTCACGTGTGAGTTTTTGTCACCTGCCTCCTTTGAACCTAGTTTAAAGCCCTCCTCACTAAACTGGCACGTTGGCGCAAAGATGGTCTTCTACTTCTTGGTCAGGTGGATCCCATCTCTTCCTAGCAGCCCTTCTTTCCAGAACAGCATCTCATGGTTGAGGAAGCTAAGGCCCTCCCATTGACACCATGTGCACAGCGATGCATTCATCTCCAAGATGCTCGTGTCCCTCCGTAGGCCCAAACCCTCAACCCAGAAGATTAACACAATTTACACTCCCAACTCCTTCACTTTCTCTTCCAGAGCCCTGTTGTGTCTGCTGGCCTTAGCACTCGACACAAGTAGTATGCAGGGGCTGTGTGGCCTCTGTTCCATCCCATAGTGGCCTAGGGGGACTGAACTACATGCCTGCTCTCTGACCCTGAGTGTATTCCCCTATAATTTGACATGTGATGGAGCCAATTTTTGTGTTAATGGTTTATAAAGCTTTAACATTTTGAATATCAACATCTACTCTCACTAAATAATTGACTGACCGCCACTATTATTTCCTACAATGGTGAAAATTTAAATCACTAAACAGTTTTAAAAAACACTTAAAATATATGTTATTATCCTTCAAAATTAAAAATAAAAACTGAATTCTGCCAATCCTACCTGTAAGGGTCAAGAAACAATTTTCCCCTCAAAGAATTGTATGGATTGTTTGTTGTACTTGATTTTGTTTTTTTCAGGGTGAAGTGGGGGTTGAAGGGAGTATTGGTGATCATCTGAACCATCAGGTTCAGCCACTGCTAGATGCCAATACTAGGCTAGCACCAATAAGTTCTCTGATATAGAGAATTTTCTGATCCCATCTTTGCTGTAATTAGGGTTAAATCATTTAAAGTTAAACTATTAAAGAGCCAAGTACTCATAATCTTGATGGTGTAAATGGAACATATAAATGTGGACAGCATTTTCAGTTAATCTCTCTCAAGTTCTTTTCATCCTGAACAAACCCTAAGTATGTGTTTTCATAGCTAACACAGTTGTTTATATAGTATGTTAGTAAAATTTCATAATGCTATCCTAATCTCAAGTTTATTCTTTCCTTATGTCTCTTTTACTTAAAAAAATCTGACAAATTTCATCTATTTTTCCCTAAGAACATACAAATCATACATTTAAGGCAAAATCTCAATAATATCACTTGGGTGCAAAAGCATACTATGATTGTGTCTCTTCTAGCTTACTGTAAACTGACTGACAGTTTAACAGTTAGTTATTTGAAAAGCAGCTTGTCACAAGATAGAAATCTATGCATTTGGAACTGTATTTGTTGAGATCTTATGTCACAAGTTTGCTTTGCAGCCCTCTTAAGACTAGCTACTGCTCTTCAGTGTTTATTGTCAAAATACTGAGCCAGCTTTTTGGCCAGTGTCAGAGTAGAGAATAGGATTCTACTTCAGAATCTTTTTTTATTTACACAGTTTTTGATATCAACTGTTTTTAAGTGCTATAAATCTTCCTTCAAATGTTCCTACCACTGAATAAAATCAGCCAGATAAAACAGGAACAGTGGTTCAGGATGAATAAAGAGGCTAAGATGGTACTTTACATAATGCCATAAAAGAGTTGGCCTCTAGGTATACCAAGGGTATGGGTCTCAAAGCCCTAGATCTTAAATAAATGTTATTTTTTCTTTATTTTAGCATGAACAAACTAAATGAAAAGAAAATCACTCATTCTTGTTTATTGTTAATTTTGTGCAGTGCTTCTGCCAAGGTAACCTCAAAAGATATTCACACAGCCTGAGTCAGAAAGATTCTTATTCCAAATACAGTGATCATTGCTTAACCCTACTGGGGGATTAAGGGATACTATAATAATACTTATAAATAATAGTACTAAGTGTAGTTTATTAAAGAGTAAGCAAGAGGCACCTGTTAAACCTTAGGGACTGACCATTTTCCTAGAGTTAATGGAGATGCCACTGTGGGGCAATGTGTCAAGAAAGAGGTAAGTTTGTGAACTCTCAAAGGTTTGGACTCATAGCAGGAGTGTGTTGCATTCTACACCCTCCCCCCCATGCTAGGATCCTTGCCCCTTCCTTGACTTGTAAGCATAACTTGCCCCCTTTGCTTTCCTGCCAAATCCCACATCTTCCCTTGTACTACAAAGCACCAGCGGGTATGTAGGAGCAGGAGAAGATGTGGTAGATGGTTAGATAAACCATGGAGCCCAGAGTGGCTGGCCATGTGGTGAGTGAGGGCAATTTGGCACTTTTGCTGAAGAAGCGTCTTCCATTGTTCATCGCACAGGAGCAGTGGGGTTGGGGATGGGCTCTAGTTAGAACGAGGAGTGAGAGAGAGAGTGAGTGAGTGCAGGTGCAGGGAGAAAGGTGTTGTGGCAGGGAAGGAGGTGAGAGAACCAGGAAAGGAGTAGCACAGCTCCAGTCTCCAAGGTAATTCTGAGAAGGTCTGGAGGTCTGGGTAAGTCTTCTGATGGGCCTCTCACAAACCATGCTGTTTCTACTCAGGGAAGTCATTTTAAATCATATGGACTAGCCTGACTGTTCCAACCTGCAGTTACTGTCCATCTCTCAACAACCAGTTATGTGGAAATTAAACATATGTAATAAAAACACAGCAAATATTAATTATTGTTACTGCAGAAAATAAAGTAATCCTACTTCATCATTTGGAGCCAGTGTGCACTTGTGACTCTCATTGAAATCAGGCCAGCCCCAGTCAAGGATCTCAGGGCAGAATTTGATTTGATCCTCATCTGTTTTCCTGCCTGTTTTGCTAAGGAGAGAGGTGACTGTATACATGCAAGCTTTGTCTTTTTATTTATTTATTTACTTACTTACTTACTTGCTTTCTTTGTGTCCAGGTAATCTGGGCTCCCAGCTGGTTGAGTATAAAGAAGAAATGTACATAACATCTGATTGTGGGAATACCTGGCGGCAGGTAAGGAAGGAGAAATAAAACACTTGAAACTAATTTTGAGCATCAAATTATTATTTTTATTGATTGATTGTAACATCAATTATCACATTTAATGCATTAACTAATTAAGCCTTCTAATCCGCCTGTAGATGTAAGTAGCTATTATTATTCCCAATTCGCTTTGCAACTGAGATGAAGGGGGAGATTTTCACAAGCCGTAGTGAGAATTAGGTTCCCAGCTGCTACTGATGTTCAGTAGGAATAGGGCACCTATTTTGTTCCTTTGAAAATCTCCTCCTGAGTAACTTGCACAAGGATGGTGCAAGTCTTTTGGGTTTTGTTTTTGTTTTTTTTAATTATTAGCCTTATTTCAGGATACTCAGAATGTATATACTCAGGGGTCAGACTTATGATGCTCCAGGCAAAGGTTTTGTGCCTGATTAGCTAGAAAGGAAGGAATTCTTCTATTTTTTCCCAGTTTAAAATTGGTGTCAGACCTTTTTTTTTTTTTTTTTTTGCCAAATGATCCTAATAACAGAATAATAACAACACTTCAAACTTTCCACAGAGTTTAAAATCACTTAAATCTTTTGCCCTACATTTGAATAATTTCTTTAGGATTTATGGCTATTGTTTACCATATTTCTTCATAACTAAAAGTTTCTTCTTTACCGGGGTCTGAGAAATAATTTTCTTCTACAGAGCATTTTACAAAGAACTGCCCTCTCTCAAAATGACTGACATCTCCCATTGTTCTCAAGGGGACTGAAGATTCAGGAGGCTCTGAGGTGGCCATTTTGCAGGGGTCATCTATCTCCTATTGTTGTCAATGAAATCTCTGCCTCCTGACAGCATAGGAAGTCACCATCTTCCCTGGCTTGACTGAAATTGGAACCAGTTGGCAAGAGTGGCCAGTTTGAAAGGTGGCAATTCTTAATGAGTTTTTCCTGAAGGGAAAAACCTTATGCCTCAGCTTCTGCTGATGAATAAACTTTCAGTTCTGAAAAATAGCAGCCAAAATAAGCATTCATCCTACTGATACATATTTATTTTCAATTGCTACCTGTTGCACCAGATCAGATCAGCGGTGGTGGCAGGAGGAAGGAGGACACAAGGGTTTGTTTATGAGTGTGTGCATATGCAGGGAATGTAGGAGGTGCAGTAGAGATGGGGAACTAGGGGTATGTATACAAGGAATAAAGAGGATATACAAAGGAAGGGGGAAATGATGTATGTCCGTGCAGGGGCGTGTGAGAAGGTATAAAGGCAGGGAGAAACCAGAATATATTCTCTCCAGCTGCTTTGCACTGCTCTGGTGAAATAATGTAGCTATAAATCCACCTTAAGTGACCAATATGGGAATGGCATAAAGCAGCCACAGCATACCACCAATGAAAATAGCCCTTACGCTGAAATCTTTAAAAACGCTTTAAAGTTGCTGCTTCATGTCTTCACATCATGAGAAAGATCACATGGTAATAGTCTCTTTGGCTTTATTTTGTGTTTGTATATGAAATTTATAATTAAAAAAGAAAAGAAATTCCCAGTCAAAAGCTATATTAAAATCAGTGTAAGGTTGAGAGCACATATCAGTAATTTAAGGTAAAATACACTACAGGGATGTTGTAATTAGCCCAATACCAAGTGTTATGATGCCAGGAAATTCAGAGTTAAGGTTAACTTTAAAAAAAAATTCAAACCTAAGATATGGAATGGACATGCACAGTTAAGGCACCCAAGCAACTCAGTCTTTGGATAACCTTAACTGTGCCCTTTTAAGGACAACATGAGGGAGAAAATGTGACTTTTAATATTTTGTCTAATGTAATCTGATACAACAAACATGAAAATACCTTAATCATAATCTTATGATAATTGCATGACATCAATTGAGTTTTGAATTTCCTGGATTTACAGTGTTTGGATTCTGGATAATTACAACATCCCTGTAATGTATTTTACTCTCAATTACTCTGTCTTAATTCCATTTAAACACTGTCAGGGATGGGATGATCTAAGAATACTTGAGTCCTGCCTTAATGCAGGGGACTGGACTAGATGACATCTTGAGGTCCCTTCCAGACCTACATTTCTTTGATTCTTTTTTTTTGTCTGGGAGTATTTGATAATAATGATAGAGAAATATTAAAATCCTTCATATTGTCCAAAGACCAGGTGAGAAGCACTAATAATAATAGAAATGTGTCACAAAATTATTCTATTTCAATGAAAACAGCTGTTTTAATTTAAATGCTCTCTCACTAATGTTCAGCTGAAACATAACACAATTGTACTGAAGTACAAGAAACAGCAAGAGTGAAACTGAGCTCTCTAGTTTCACTTTCCAAGCTGAATAAAAATAAAAAGGATTTATTTGTATATAATAGTAGTGGAGGATGGTGATAATAATATATAAAAAGACATTTTAAAATGTCATGACGATGTTCTTTTGCTTCAGAAGTTGAGTTTTTATGCCTAATCATTTCTAGAGTTTTAACAGTGGGAATTTATCTCCATGCTTAGAGGTTATCCAGTATTACTTATGACATCTAATGCTGCCATTGACCAAAATTCTGCATTTTTCTCTGGTGAGAAAAGGCGTTGGCATTCAGATCCTCACTATTTGCATTTGTGGGACACTTACGCTAATGAGATGAAACTTGGTTTATCAAGCCTTTAGGTGATTTTTCACTAGATATAAACTCAGACATGACTTCTGATCCCCATTACAACAGTCAAAATGAGAAGTGCCACTGATTTCTTCTTTTTAATTAAAACTGTCATGAAGGCTTTGCAAAGATCTTAATAAATCTTCACATTGGTGACTAGAAAAAAGAACACAGATTATTTTGTATATTTTATATCCCCATTATTCATTGTGATCCGCCTGTTCTTCATGAAGGCAACTATGCATTTCCTTTCTCCAGTGAAATTCATGAAGCTAAAAACAAAACATGAGCAATTACATGATACTGCAATTATTTAGATGACTAATTACTGGTCTCTAAGGTTGGCACAAGCAGAGCCCACGTTTTGTCACAGTTCATTGGATGGGTTCAGACCACTGACTTGGAAACTGGGCAGTTCCAACCGCTGACTGCCAGTCACTGCCCTGCACCTTTGTCACATCCCTCACTGCATGTCCCCAGCATTGCTACAGAGCCATCTACAGATTCTCGTAGAGGAAAAACAACATTGGATTATGAATCATGGATAACAGAGAGACTTAGAGTAGTATAGAAAGGTAAACACACCAGAGCAAGGAATAAGGCCAGTACAGGGAATAAGCTAATACCAGCAATAATAAAGAAATATTGGCAATAGGAATTGAATAGAAAGATAAGAAATAAGACTAAGAAACTTACTTGAAATAGAAGCAATACAAACACAGCTGTGACAAATGGCAAAGGAAATGTAAATAAAGAAAAGGGTATATGAGGATTAGACAAACATGTTAGCGCAGTTGTTTGGGACAATTATGTCTATCACGCCTAACAAAATAGAGTAGTATAATGTGAAAGATGAACATGATATTAAATCAGATAGGTAGAAACCGAAGGGCCTTCATGGAAATGAAAACCAGCTTTGAATGCGATTCCTTCCCCACTCTGGCTTTATAACAGTTTTTGGCCTCATTGAGCGGTTTTCTACTCTCCATTTTTTTTAAACCGCGGCTGCCCTGTCTAGTGTTGAGGGTGATTTTACTATTTTACTGCTTCGTAGTGTAACACCGACAGACCCTGGTCATTGGCAGGTGGGATCAAACCTGGGACTTCTGGAGCTTAGTGCATGAGCCTCTACCACATGAGTCAAAAGCCAACTGGCTAGTAGTTAAGGCTGTAGAGCAGACTCTTTTTATCCCTCTAAGCTGATAGTGACGATTATTATTATTGTAGAAGAGTGTAGCATCATTGTGCTAGGGGATGAGTAAACAATAGTAAGAGACAGTAATTACACAAGTAGCCTGCAGTTTAAATAGACCAAAAAAAATATTGGGGAAATAGCATTATCCCTGTTTCATAGGGTGGACAGCTGAGACTCAGAGAGATCAATTGTCTTGTCCAAGGTTACATAGAAAGTCTGTGACATGGCCAGAAATGGAAGCCGGATCTCCTGAGTCCCAGTCCAGTGCCTTAATTACATGACCATCCTTCCTCTCTACAATACCTCTGTATTAGACAAGTTAGGGAAACCTTTGCTTAAGCAGGACAAAGCTCAGCAACTTTATAACCATCCAGGCACCAAAGAGAGGTACAGATTTTTTTCTCCAAGCAACCAAGAGATGGGTAGCACCGCTGACAAGCACAACAAGCAAGAGGGGTTGGAATCACTCCCTTTCCACAGCCAGGAAGAGTTAGCTAGGACAATTATAGGGTAGTGTTCCAGCTTGGAATTTACGAATGGATTTTTCTTGGTGAAATACACAGGGGACTGGGTGCATTTTTGCCTAGCTTTGAGTATCAGGCAATGCAGAATTAAATCTCATAGGATAAATCCTCACCAGGTGTGAATCAGCATGGCTCCATTGACTTTATTCTGACTTTTACTAGTAGAGACTCTGTCCTGGTGTATCTACAACTGTTGCAGTAACAAAGACATACACAATACACCATGAGAGAGAAAACAGTGGACATTGTTATGAAGCAAATAAAATTCCCTAAGCATTACAAAAGAGTTACAAAGGATGGAGGACGCATGAGATTCCAATGGTGTTGCCCTGTAGCAGCTGGCCACCTGAAATGACTAAACATGTTCTAGTTAGTGGAGATTATCACTAATTCATTAATTTGAGTGTAGTTAGTGGAGAGAATTATGATTTGCATAGTTGAGACTTGTGTATTTGAACTTATTGCTGCTTATGAACATAGATAAGCATGCTGCAGTGGACTAGAAGCCAGGAGCTCCCGAGTTCTAATGTCATCTCTGATGCTAGCTTCACTTGTTGCTTTGGTAAAGTCTCTCTTAGAGGAACAGGGCTTACCACGTTTCCTTATCTGAGAATTTGGGGTAATATTTATGTCCGTAGTGTACTTTCCTGGGTGAATTAGTTCATGTTATTACAGTGTTCTGAAGATGAAAAGCTACTCCTAGAAGTTCTAGGTGTTTATAATGTGAACAAACAGAAAATTAGAAAAAGATGGAGATACACATTGGTGCTATTCCCTGTGTATCTTAATAGAAACAGAGGGCTTGACCGCACTCACCCAGGCATCATTTACTCCTCTTGCTCACTAATGGAAGGTAGAAGGTTATCGCAATATGATTTTAATATTCCTTTGTGTTAAAGCTTTGGCAGCATGCCAGTATTATTCACTGGAAAGTGAATTAGTCCTGGAACACTTTATACCCTTTTCAATGCACACTCAAGAATAAATAACATTACATTGTATTAGATTCTCATGTTGTTCATAGCTACTTTCTATTGGCTCTGCCATTTTGATGGTTTAGCTTCAGATTGAAACAGTTTTAAAGGCAGTCAGTGTCACTACATGTTGGCTCTGGTTTTTTGAATGGGTATTTGTCTTTTCATTACTCCTGCCCCAGTTATATCGCACAAAGAAAAATATACTAATTAAGTTACTTTACATTTGTATAGAGCTCTTCATGAAAGGATCTCCAAGCACTTTGTACATAATGCTATGCTTCTGGTATAGATGAGAAAACTAAGACACAGAGAGAGGTTAATTGACTTGCCCAAGATTGCAGATGGAGGCTGTGGTGGAGCTGGCAATAGAATCAGTAAACCACACTGTGTCTCATTAATAGTATAAGTTTAATGGTAAAGAAACATTGGCCAGAATGAGAAACATAAAGATGTGCAATATAGTATCATCTTTGGATGAAATCCTTGTCCCATTCAAGTCAATGACAAAAGACTCATTGACTTCAGTGGAGCCAGGATTTTACCTTCTGTGTTTAAACTACTGTGAGTCTTAAATTATATGAATTATTGAACATGCATATTATGGGCCCAGGTCAGAAGTCCTTCCTTGGTCTTTAGTCATAGACTGAATAGAGACTTAAGAACTAAGCCCTGTGGGCCTGATCTGATACCTATTGAATTCACTGACATTCTTTTCACTGATTTCAGTGAGATTTAAATCAGGTCCTGATCTGAAATTCTTCCATAGATTCAATAAATGTTTCTGTTTCTAATTAAAGTCTTGTTTACTGTTGCTATTTTCAGTCCCTTCTCTATAGACAATATTTACACCCAAAGATAGATATAAAAACATTCCAAAGGATAGGTAAAATTAAACAAGCAATCGGTACCAGCAGAACGAAATTACAGCTTTAAGTAGAATATAAAGTAAAACTATGGTACCCAAGCTGTGTAACCATGAGCTGTACTGTCAGTTTGCCTGGAGCCAGAGGGATTTGCCTAATTTGGATAAAATGGTACAGATATCAGTTTCCCTTTTTCTTCAGTATGGAGGTATAAGATGCACCTGGAAGAATATGCATCTCAGCATACACTGTTTCAGGATACACAGGGGGGAGGGATAGCTCAGTGATTTGAGCATTGGCCTGCTAAACCCAGGGTTGTGAGTTCAATCCTTTAGGGGGCCATTTAGGGATCTGGGACAAAAATTGGGGATTAGTCCTGCTTTGAGCAGGGGGTTGTACTAGATGACTTCCTAAGGTCCCTTCCAACCCTGATATTCTGTGATTAGTTCCCTTAGTGCATAAGTTAGAAATAGTTAGTTAGTCCCCTTTGGGACTTAGCCTAGGGATGGGGCATGGTCCAGTCCCCAGTCTTCAAGCCTTGTGACCACTGCAAAAAACCTATGCCAGTCAGTGGTCCCCATCAAAGCTATCTGAAGTGTTTGGGGGACACCCACGTGAACAACAAGTGTTGCATTTGTAAAAGTTTCAAGCCGCAAACCAAAAAGCAGGGAACATTCAACTTACAGCGCTCCTTATGGAGTTGGCCCTTACACCGGCCTCTGAGCCAGCTAGATCGAACTCCGCTCCAAGCACCACAGCATCCCCATCCCTGGAAACAGCTGAAAAGCAAAGAAAGGCCAGGAGAGGGCATTCTCCTATGTCCCATAAAGGGGAGGAGAGAGCTGGAAGAAAGCACAGGGCAGCTCCTCTCCTCTGGACGGTAGCCAGTCTTCAGCACCCTCTGAGTTGTCGAATCCCCTTTGAGACCCACCTGCCACCCCGGGAAGCAGCAGAGGCACTCGGCACCTGGCGGTGCCATCCATGCCAGACACCTTTCAGGCTGCTAAGGACATAGTGTCCCTTCTGGTGCCACCCATGCCAAGCCTCAGAAGTGCTCTATTCAAGGGTAAACCCACCCTGGGACCTTTCCAGTGGTCCCCATCAGTGTGGCACCGCTCCCCGACTCAGGGTTGCCAACCCCCGGAGATGGGTCGGCTTACCTGTCAGCATTCCCAGCGTCGTTCCCAGGATTCTAGGCAGCGTTCCCCGAGATCCCAGCACCAATTGGCAGCTGTCTGGCGCAGACCTGTGGAGGTGCGTCGCCAGTCCCCAGAGTCCTGGCAAAGATCCCAGTGAGTCCATCTCCAAACTCACAGTACCTCTCTGGAGAGTCAAGATGCCAGTCCCCAGAGTCCCGTGATCTGGCTCTGGTTCGCTGCTACAGCTCCCCACAGGCACGTCGACGATCTCCTGAGCCAAGACGTTGATGCTTTCACTCCCAGTCCATGGAACAGCACTGCTCTCAAAGTGTGAGGCGTCGATCACCGGGGTACCGGCACCGATCCACCAAACGCTGCCACCGGTCACCAGAGGCACAGCACTGAGAGCCATCTTCCCAGTACAGGTCACCGGTGGAGACCCACGGAGAGGGCCGACGGAAATGGGGTAGACAGGCGGCATTGGTACCATCCTGGTCCCCCAGATGAGTCTCTCCCTCCTCAGGCTCAGAGAGTGAGGAGGAAGATTTGCCTGCAGGCCAAGGCCACCCACTGGGGTCATCGGCATTCCTATCAGGACTACCCAATGGCCACATGGTCTCAGGGCCAATGACTGGCTCCATGGCAGCTATGGAACCCCGAGGGGTTTCCCCAACAATTGCAGGGGCACCAATTAGTCTCAGGACATCTGAGAAACAGCAACAGTCTTCCGCCCGCCCACGGACTTGGAAGCGGACTCAGAGCAAGGTCCCCAGCATCAGCCAGCCTCAGCTGTGGCTCCCCTGGCGGAGACTACAGAGTTGGCAAACCCGCTGTTACCTGCCTCCTCATCCTCTTCATGGCTCGAAAATGGAATGGACATGAGCAGTCACTCGAAGAAGAAAAACAGTTATTAATCTTTCGTAACTGCTGTTCTTCAAGATGTGTTGCTCATGTCTATTCCATGACCCACCCTCCATCCCCTCTGTCAGATTTCCTTCAAGAAGGATCTGAGGGAGGGGGGAGTCGGTGGCGCCCCTTATACCGGCACATACGCGTGCCACTCCAGAGGGTGCCAGAGCCGGTCCCCTACGGGTACCACTGAGAGAAAAACTTCCAGCACTGGTTCATGTGGTGAGCACACACACCTACAGTGGAATGGATATGAGCAATACATCTCGAAGAACAACAGTTACGAAAGGTTACTAACCATTTTTTTTTATTATTTTAGCAGAAGTTGAGAGAAGGTTTGGAGAGGAATCCAAACTTTGCTTATCTGATTACATCTGATCTGATCCTTTTGAAGTTAATCTAAAATTAGTGTCTGTCCATTACTGAATTCTCTAAAATATGCAGCTGTATATAATAAGCGGACAGGACTATAAATTTCTCATATCTGGTGCTGGTCTGTAAATGGAAGACAGCCAAAGGGATTCTTGAAACTACAGAATTCCTTTTAAATATGTTCTTATTAGGTGAGAGAAAGACATGCAGCCAAGCTTCTAGCTGGGGTCTTCCTGCTTTATTAATGCTTCCTCATTCCTTGAAGTGAATGTGAATTTGCTTGGGGGGTGAAGGGTTTTCTTCTACACTTCAGTCTATCAGTGATATGGTTTCAAAATGAGTAAAGAGAAGCTTTTAGCATTGTCAGTATTTTCTCATTCTCAAAGGCAAAGTAAAGCAAACGTCTCGTTCACTTTTCTTTGTCAGGTTGTATAAGGGGTAGAATGTATGTGTATTAATTTTCAAGGAGTGTGCATTAATGCTCACTTTATCTCATGCTGCTTTGTTAAATGAAGTTTGACAGACATCTGAAGCAAGCAGACACTTTCTTATGACAAATCTCAGATGTAGAAAGGAAAATATATTTATTTATTTAGTGCTTCCAGTGATTCAGACTAAGCTTTTGCCTTTTTTCCTTTTCATTCCTCATGCTTTCATCAGTTATTTCGGATCTGGGCTTTCAAAGGATTATTTTAATTTTCCTGGTATATAGTCTCCATTAAGCCTAGGTATTGTTTATATAGGTTGCTATTGAAAAGTCTGTGCTGATCAACAGCTGTCCCACAATAGTGTGTGAGATAGCTAATATTTCCCTATGCTTAAAATAGGAAATAACTGTGTATCTCAGATACCATTGTATACTAACTTGATAAATCTAGCCTTTGTAATGATAATCACCGTACTCTTATTTTCCTTTGGTTGTTTGGCTGCAGTTTCAATAGTTTATGAATATCAACAATATTGAGATTCTGGATTTCCACCAGAGAGATTTTTGTGCAAATTGTTGAGCTGTGGAAAAGAGAGGGAAGAACCCTACATTTATCCTCAAATCTTGGTTATGATTCATCGCTTGTGTCACCAAGCCAGTGTCACATATGTCCTGACTTTTTAGACCATTCAAAAGTCACAAAGTGACCTCATTGTTAAACTGCACAGAGTCTATAGTTAGACAAACTAAGTATTAATAATAGGTTCTTTATCCTGAAAATATAACTCATACCAATTTACATCATGTTCTGTACATTTTGAAGAATATGTTAGAATCTCAGATAAATAACTTTCCTGTTTTTCTTATCATTACACTTCAAGGCATGCTATTTTGCAAGACATATAGAATATGACAAATACCTTAAGTAAGATGATAGGTCACAAAGAGATATTGAATGGGAAAGAATGAAGAATGCATATTGTTAGAAGCACAAGTCTGGGCTGAGATCACCTACAGGCATTTTTATTTGACTGTGATTTGAACCTGAACATTTCCCAATTCAGCAGCATAAATTTATTTTCCTTCACAACCTAGAGAACTTGATCCACATGGTAGAACCAGTCTTTAATAACTGTGTACAGTGTAGGAATAAAACTAATTATTATGTACTTTTGAATGTATTTAACAAAGCAAACTGTTAGAAAGCTATAACTTGACAAGTATTTTAATCATGTTTTAGTAATGCATTTTATTTTTTCCAACCCAGACATCTGCTTGGTCTTTTTATCTGGTTTCTAGGTCTTTGAAGAAGAACATCACATCTTGTATCTGGACCATGGTGGAGTCATTGTGGCCATCAAAGACACTTCTATCCCTCTGAAAATACTCAAGTAATGCTGCAGTCAGTTATAGTAGGGTTATTACATATTCAAGACCTCAAACGTACTTCAGAATTAATTAGTAATGAGCTTTTCAGTAAGTTTGTGTAAGAAATCCAGGTGGAGACACTTTAATTTAAGATTTGTTAAACCAACAAAATGCACGTGGACATTTTATTAAAGGATTCTTAGTGGAGTTGTTGGTAAAGTAGTTTGCTACATCATTAATAACAACACTTGTTTTGCATCAGTATGGCCCTGTTCATTCAAAAGCTTCCCAAAGTGGACTGCAGTACAAACTATACACAGAGGTCACTTAATCCACCACTAAAATCCAGTGACTATTTAAACAGTATACACTAACATTGCCCTGCAGATTCGGGTAGGGAGTAAACTTATAGCTGCAGGTTGCATTTAGGTAAGCAGTATACAGTTGCTGATATCGGAATTTTGGACTAGCATGCAGGGCTACCACCTCTAGAATTATGCGAAAGAGTAATGTATATGTACTGAATGCAAGTGATCAGTGCTTCAATTTTACATACTGATAATACTGACACATATGAGCCAAGTTTGTGATCAGTTGTCTGGGGAGAGCATATGTGAGGAATTAGGGTTAAATATAGGAAAGCAAAGAGATTTCTTGTTTTTTGTCATGTAGAGGGAGATTATTTCTGTTTTCCTTTATTTTTGGGACGGAAATAGCAGAGCCTCACACTAAGTTTTCTCTCTCTCTCTCTCTCACACACACACTCTTTTAATATAGGGGTGTGTGTGTGTGTGTGTAAGTAATTGTTTGTTAATGTGTTTAACCATTTAGGGAAAAAAGACATGATCAGCACATTAGCTTGTTTTGTTTTAATTCAAAGCCAGTTACATACAAGATTTGATAGGATATGCACAGTACTGTCCTTTAGAAACACTTAACCCCATGGCTGAATTTGTGAAGGGTCATAGTCTGGTTGGCTTCTTTTTTTCTCACTGCCTACCTGAGTTTAAGTCACTGAGCAGTTTTGCTTAATCCTATTTCACTAAGTTCTGTTTGTTATGTTTAGATTTTATAGACAGAGAACTCTGGCAAGAATAAAACTGGGTAAAATGAAATCACTTAAGCTGTGGGCATATAGCAAGATCATGCAGTGACAAACCTTAGTGCTGGCCTGACTGAGGACATCTAGCAATGCTGCCAGTTTAATAGACATCTTTTAATGGAGACTCTGAGTCCCAGGGCATGTTAGGGAGGGAGGAGTCACATTTAATTTGCTACATTAAGTAGGCAAAGAATTCCCAATTTTTGCAACTGTGTGTTGGTGATCATGAGTCCTATGGTACAATGCTCTTGAGATTTTGTCCAACATAATACAATAATTATAATATTTATTTAAGAGCTGCAATTAATGGAAGACATTTCTCTCTTTAAAGGTTCAGCATAGATGAAGGTCAGACGTGGAGTACACATAATTTCACCAGTACGTCAGTCTTCGTAGATGGGCTACTCAGTGAACCTGGAGACGAGACATTAGTCATGACGTAAGTTTCTATTTATTTAGGCTACCCTTCAGCAATGCACTTAATCATGGGCTTCACTTTAAACAGGTGAGTAGTCCCTGCATTGGGGCTTTAGTGTCTTGCAATCATGTGGGTTTTCACCATGACCAGGTCTGAACAGCACTAACAAGCAGCCTGTCCTTAAAATGATGTGAATCAAATATTTCAAATGTAAATATGAAGCATTGTGTTTTATATTCTTGTTTTTCATAGTCATGACCTGGAACAGTGGAAAATTATGGGTATAAATGGATATCTGAAAACTGTTCTTTCACATTATTTCCCCCCTGTTTTCTGCAGACTCTAAGGTGTTATTCAATAATAATAGGTTTCTTGCTTTTTCTGTTATAGAAATTGTCTTCACAGTGTAAACCAATATGCTGTTGTCCTAGTAACCTAGCATTGTAATAAATTATGTGTAACCAAACATCCTGTAAAAAAAATACACATTCTCCCCACTTCTCTCTAGTTTTTGTGATGGATCCTATTAATAGAATTTAATATAAATATGGGCCTGAGCCACAAAGTTTTGTATATGCACTTTCCCACTATTGTCCCAAATTCTAATATTATTAAACCATCTGAGCCTAAGAAACAAATACCCAATCAGTGCCTCTATCCTTGTGTTGATTGGAGGAATAGGTGGGGAGGGGGAAGGAAACTTAAACCCCATTTGCACAAATTTGGGAGCTGCTTTGGGACGAGCACAGCCCCGAACACTTAACGGCCCTGAAAAGTAGAGATTGGCCTGAATACAGTGTGTTCCCGACATATGTCCTATGCCAGGGGCTGGAAATGGAGCTGCTGCATTGCTGTGTCAGCAGCTCTTCACTGACAGGTGAAGGAAGGTGGTAGGAAGGGGCACCATGTAGCTCTATCGTTGGACATTGAAGCTGGAACTCCATATTTAAATTTTCACTTAAATCCTAACTTAGACACCTCCATCCCCTGAACTCCCTCTCTTCCCCGCATCAAAAATCCCAAGTATTAAAACACCCCAAGTAGACTTTTTCCCCCCAAAAAGGAAGGAGGGCCAGAGACCCCATTAAGTCCATGAGGGACTTTGCTAATGTTATTGATTTTATATGGAAGGCACTCAGATACTGTGGTGATGGGCAGCAATATAAAACCCTAAAATAGAAAGCTAGGTAATCCAACTATGAATCAAAATTATAGAACATTATATATATGAACTATTATACAGATATAATGTCACATGGCACTTGCATCTGGTTCTGGTTTAATATACATGATGGAAAGCTTCTTCCGTTATTTTTCTTAGAATTTTGTGTATCCCTCTGTTAAATCAATAACTCATTCCAATACAATGTTTTTTTCCTGTGTTTGTCACTTTCTGCGAGTAGAAATAACTCCTCCATTAGCCAGTTATTTCTTAGTTTTTAC
This sequence comes from Macrochelys suwanniensis, assembly GCA_033296515.1. Classification (NCBI taxonomy): domain Eukaryota; kingdom Metazoa; phylum Chordata; order Testudines; family Chelydridae; genus Macrochelys; species Macrochelys suwanniensis. The sequence continues at coordinate 116,769,600 of CM065779.1, forward strand.
ACTTGCCTGAAGTTGTTTGGCTAACATGCCCTTGGAAAACCTGGCATATTCTATTTCAGCATCTCGTATAGATTTTTTTTTATCTCATTTGATCTTTAGAGATGCACCATCACTTTAATCTAAGTTCTTATCAAAATAATTGTTGACACTTTCTGTGGGATGATCTACACACAGCACTCTGGGTTTAGGGTCTGTGGCAAATATGATGGAAACTATTGAACATGAATTGCTTGGCTTGCTTAATTTAACATTTCTCATTTGAAACATTATTGTAACAATTCAAGAGTGATTGCAAGAGATTTTCCACTTGTTCATACAAAACCAATGAATAAGGGCCTATGATGACCATTTGGGCAGTTTTTTTCATGCCATAAGGGCAACTGGACTTCCATGAGATTATGCCACTTTATTTTTTTTTAATCTGTACATAATGGCCGTGTGGGGCACTGCAAATCCTCTAAAACATGCAAGATGTTTAAAATAGGCCCTCCAAAGTATGTAAGATACCTATAGCTCTGATCTAAGATACATAGATTCATGAGCAAAGTTATCATAATTATCTTCCAAACTGTGGAACTAGGGATCAGATTCTCATACCTTTACTGCAGTTTAGTAGCACCTTACTGCACAAGCAGTCCTATTGAAGTCACTGAAAGTGGAGTAAGTTACTATTCAAAGTGAGTAGGACTACCAACCTCTCAAACCTTACAAGATTTGAAACACTGTACCATATTCACCAATTTTGTATGAATTAAAGGGAAGAAAACCTTCTGCAAAATGTGTTGCTAGTTGCATTTATTTCAACTTGCTTACCTCTCCTGCCTAATGCTTAACACATTCTCCCCACACCCCATGAGTGCCATTGCCTGCCCACTGTTGTCCTGTTTGATTTCATGTGAAAAGCTTTCTGTTATACTCCTGACTAAGGGCATGGCTACTGGAGATGTGATTGCAGCTCAGGTAGGTGTACCTGTGCTAACTTTAGTCTAGCTAGTGTGGCTGAAGATAGAAGTGTGCTAGGAACACGAGTATGTACACAGAGTTCTGGGCAAGCCTGGGCAGTCCACACTCAAATCTGCACTGCTGTGGCTTCACTGCCACTTTTAACTGTGCTAGCTAAACTAAAGCTAGCACAGGTATGCCTCTACAAGCTGCAGTCATGCCTTCAATTGCCATGTGGACATACGCTTAGTGTAAGTAATTCAGATCCTCCTTTTAAAACCTCACATTTCTCGGGTCAGTAATTGATTTTTACAGTAACTTGCTTCTTCTGAGAAATGTCATCCACTGGTATACTTTTCTGTAAAAAAATACCTTCCACCTCTTCCATGGTATGAGACGGAGGCTGAGTTTTCTGCTGACAAGACAAACTGGTACATAGTAATAATCATGGCACTGATCGCAAATTGGCTATAGTATCTTCCATCATGAGGGATCCCCAAAGCACATTACAAACCAGGGAACTGCTTCTGTACCTCTTACTTTGACAAAATTCGAATTGTGTTTTGGGGGTCTGTTCCCTCCTCCCTGCCATCAATAGGAATATTGTCCAAGTAAAGAGTGCAGGATCAATGTACTCTGCATACATCACGAGAGATGTAACCACCTCTGGTGAAGGAGGGCAATAACCAGTCGTGGGTGTAGTAACACTGTGCAACAGTGTGTGGGGGTTTTGGTTAAACCTTCCAGGGCTAATGTATGTTCCTTCAAAAAAATGTCATGGGATCTTTTATGTATACAAAGAACAGATACAATCCCAGGGCGAGATCCTGGCCCCATTGAAGTCCGTGGCAAAAGTCCCATTGAATTAAATAGGGTCAGGATTTCCCCCTCAGCTTTTAAGATTTCATCCAAAAGATAGATACATAATAAACATTATGGAAAAAGGCAACACTGGACCCAATAAGATCCCGAGTCTGTGCCCCACTGAAAGCAAAGGTAGGAATAGTTATTTAATAGAAGAAACAATCACAAACCCAGTGTTTTTTGTTTATCTACCTAAGGAGGTTGGAGAGACAAGATGGGTGAGGTAATATCTTTTATTGGACCAACTTCTGTTGGTTAAAGAGACAAGCTTTTGAGCTACACAGAGTTCTTCTTCGGGAGGACAGGGGTTGGACTGAGCCAACTTTGGCTGTGACTTGAACCTGTATTTTATATCTAAATCTTAAAACATTAAACCATCTCTCCAACCATATCCAAAATAGATACATGCAAATGACAAAAATATGCATTCTATTCTGTTCTACTTTTGATGTAGTTAGAGGTTTTGAGCACTGTGAAGTATATATATTGTGGAAAGAACATGTGCCATGTAGGAATCAATATGCAGTTGTATTGTATTAGAGTTCTGAAAGTAAAGAACCACATTTCAGCATTTATTATTAATTCAGTGAGGGTTTGTTAGGGTTTTTTTCTGAATGAAATGAAATAAGTACAGTAAGTTTATTTAATATAACACATACTCCAATACAGTCATTTTTATTTTGTCTTAAACTCTTAAAAAGTGAAAATTACTACTACATAATGTTATATTTTACAGTATATTGCATTGGGGGGGGAAGTCTGTCTTGTACTTACTAGCACTGAGTTGAGTAATGGCCCCACTTAGTGGAAAAAGGAGGAATTTTATGTATGTGTGAAATACTGACAACTCTCTTAGAAGTAAGCAACTTACATAGGGAAAGTTTCAAACCTGTTTCTAAAAAAAACCTAACAATATCCATTACTGTACCCCAAAGCCTAGTTTAGTTAGGATTGCAATATAGCCCTGGTACCTGTGGCATCTTTGATAGAGCAGGCCACAAGGACTTGTGGACCCATTTGTTGGGCCATGTCACGGGGTTGATACACCCACCATCCTTTGGGGCGGGGACAGGTGTGCGTTAGAGCCCCACAGTAGCATCTATAGGACTGTCCCCAGTCACGGGGCTGCATGGCCCTGTGGCCTTAGTCAGTGATGCGACCCTTGCGATCAGGGCAGCATGGCCTAGCGTCCAGAGTCAGTAACACGGCCCTGGTTATCAGGGCAGTGCGGCCTAGCAGCCCGAGTCAATAACACAGGACCTGCTAGCAGGGCAGTGCAGCCTAGCAGCTGGAGTCAATAATATGTCCCCTGCTATCAGGGCGATGTGGCCTAGCGGCCGGCGTCAATAATACGATCCTCGCTAGCAGGGCAGTGCAGCCTAGCAGCTGGAGTCAATAATATGTCCCCTGCTATCAGGGCGGTGTGGCCTAGCGGCCAGCATCAATAATACAATCCTCGCTAGCAGGGCAGTGCAGCCTAGCAGCTGGAGTCAATAATGTGTCCCCTGCTATCAGGGCGGTGTGGCCTAGCGGCCGGCGTCAATAATACAATCCTCACTAGCAGGGCAGTGCAGCCTAGCAGCTGGAGTCAATATGTCCCCTGCTATCAGGGCGATGTGGCCTAGCGGCCGGCGTCAATAATACGATCCTCACTAGCAGGGCAGTGCAGCCTAGCAGCTGGAGTCAATATGTCCCCTGCTATCAGGGCGATGTGGCCTAGCGGCCGGCGTCAATAATACAATCCTCGCTAGCAGGGCAGTGCAGCCTAGCGGCCAAAGTCAGTAGTGCTAGTGAGCTGGGCCACCACACCGGGGTGGGCGGTGGCCAGGATAGGGGACCCTGGCCTGCCCTCTCCACTGGGTCCCAAACCAGCGCCCCGTCAGTGGCGGGGTTGCCTGCCACCTGCTCGGCGAGGATCCTACTGAAACACACTGAGCCTGTCTCCGGTTCTACAACCGCTTCCCCACCAAGTTTCCCTGGGTCACTTCCTACCCAACGCTCTGCAGTTTGCCGTCTCTGGGTCTCCACAGCCTCTCCCCTCTCTGTGGTGTCCTGAGCCTGTGTGTCGGGGTTCATCTCTGGCTGGCTGGCTGGCTGACCTCCACGTCCCGGAATGCAGGCAGTCCTCCCCCAGGAGTATCAGCAGCACACCTCCTTCCTCACCGGTGGTCAGCCCAGACTGAGCTGCTCTGCTGCTTTTTATATCCTGTCTCCAGTTGGGGCATGCCCAGCAGAGCTGAGGGGGCATGGCCTCCTCGGCCAAAGAGGGAGGGGTTAACCCCTGCTGCACCAGTGCGAGGTTGATAAACCCCGTCACAGGCCAGATGTAGGGATTTCCTCAAGCGAGTTTCCTTACAGGGATTCTATTCCTTCATGCTTTGAAGTACCACGATGTTAGATATCAGCAAGTGCTCATCTTCCTACAGAGTTCTTTGCTGGGGTCTTGCAAGGTTCCATCATGTCACTCCCGATTTTTAACATGATTATATGGCTGCTGAGGAAGGTCGTGAGATCTTTGGACTGCAGTACTATCAGAGTTGATATTCAGTTGTCTCTCTTTCATTAAACACAGCTTTCATAGCCCCTAGTGTAAGCAGGATCTTGGATGAAAAGAAGCTAGTGTAAGCTTGATCTAGACAAGATAGCGTGATATTAGTGGGTTACATATTAGAGGGAAACATCTGGAGGAACTAACTAGATTTGTGACTGCTGTCCTGCCTCTACCTAGAGGACACCATTTTGGATTCTTAATGGGTCAGTTGCCCATTCCCATGTGGTAGCAGTGGACCAATATGCTGCCTACAGGCTGTAGCTATTCCTTAGTGATGTGGAACTCTTCACAGTTATCCAAGTCTGTATCAATTCAGTGTGTGATGCTACAATGTACTATTTCCTGTTTCAGGAGGACATTCCCCTTCTAGTTCCTATATCAATCAAACAGTGGAAATGGGCTGGGAATTAGGAATCTTGATCTAACATAAAAATAATTAAGTTTTTTATTTAAATCCTAACTGGGCTTTTAATCCATTTGATCACATATTGCTGTAATTGCTTTGCCTACATTATGGTGACACCCACACTCTAAGTGAACGTAGCCTGTGATCTCTCTACTCTTATATGTTGGAGTCCCAAAGAGGGATTTCATACCCATCGTAAAATATGTCAAGCTGGCCATAAATTTGGTTAAATACTGAATCTGAAATTGCATTAGCCCCAGAATAATAATTGCTGAAATATTAAACAGTTTAAAACATATTTTCCTGAGACAGTAAGTCCTCAGACAGTCGCACTCCTAGCTAATATATTTAATGCAGGAAAGGAAGCCCTGTTATGAGCAAATCCCCAATCACACTTTGCAGCATAATTTATTTCCATGGATGCATCCATTTAATTGAAGACTTTGCTATCCATTTTGCAAGTGATTTAGGCAGGGAGTTTCATAGGTCTTGAAGGGTAGAGCCCTGCACGAATACAAAATTTGTATTCACATCTGATCCACAATCCGCAAACATGGTCCGCGGACCTCCGTGGATATAAAGCAGATATCTGCAGATTTTCAAGGCTCTATTGAAGGGGACTAAATGCCAAACTCCCGCTGAAAGTCAATCAGAGATGGGCACTTGAATCCCTTCAAACCTTGGGAAAGCTTTGAATACTTGAGAATGTTTTATGATCAGCACAGCATGTAATGTTATGTTTTTTCTTATGATTCAATCAGAAATCCAGAGCGCAAGAGGAAACCAAGTGTAGTGATAGAATAACAACTCTGGGAGTATGGGTCCTTTCCTGAGCTCTGTCCCATATTTACTAGGGAATCTTAGGAAAGCTGCTTAATCAGTCTGTTCCTCCATTTCTACTATGTAAAATGAAAAAATAATTACTTCCCTGTAACTAAGGAGTATTCTGAGGTGCTTGTATACATTTAAGGAAATAATATAGCTTCAGTAAGGTGGTTCAAGTTGAGATGGAAAGTCTAAAGAAGTGACAGTATTATTATTAATGTGAAATAAGAGTCTCTGCTGTAGAGAAACAAGGATTTTGTGTAAGAAAATATCATTTTATTTAATTTCTGTAAAATTAGTTCCCCCTGATTACAAGCCTTATCAGAGACAGAAATAGCCAGCATCCCTCCAGAACAAAGTTTAAATGAGTTGGCTTAAAAACTACATTAATCCTGTCTTAGCCACCAAATGATGCAATCAGATTAAAAAATGATGTGCTCATAAATGAACATAGTACAAATGTATTAAGTTGTTATGGCAACTGGAACACTGAATTTAAAATTATGAATCCCAAATTCTAGCAAATATCAGTAAATGAATGTCTAAGGTAATTGGAATTTCTTTCAAAAATTATTTATCTCGGCACCATCTTTCGCGGTTACTACAGAATTGATTTGATGGCTTTCTAATGAAATCAGATTAATCAAGTATAATGTTTTACTAGCTAATGAATTAATATCATCTTGGTATTTATCTTATAATCATCACTTACACTGTCTCCACCATTCCATTTTTCCCTCATACGATTTTATTGAACATAAATATTTTGCACGTGAGCAATTACATTATGATTGGTTTTGTGATAACCAACATCAGATCCTTCATTTTTGGCCTTCTTTGGGATCCCATTTACAGTGTGTCCTCATTTCTTTCTTCTGGAGAATGCTCCTTTAGTTTAACTCTGATGTTAGGGGTTTGTGTAGATATAGATAACAGGACTCATGGGGCCAAATCTTGAAAGCAGCTCAGAAGGGTGGATGCCCACTGGGTGCTGAGCTGTTTTGAAAATCTGTCCCGTGATGTCTCTCGCCAAGGCTGGATGTGGTTATTTTAATAGGTGATCATGTTTTCCTCTATTGAATATATGAAGCCATGGATAGTTACAGATTGGGACAAGTGAACCCCAGAAGCTCAAGGATGAGCTATACTTTACCATGGGGAAGGTTGTACATGTGATGTTTGTGCGGTGTTTTATCTAACATTGATCTTAGCTAGATGGAATCAAACCAGCCCCCATGTGCATCTATGTTTCTCCTTTGAGCAGGTGGCCTGCTGGGAAGATATCATTGGTCCTGTCACTCCTGTTAGCTAATGGAAATTCTCCTCTAATTCATATAGTGGAGGTCTGTAATTTTGGCACTGAAGGGAGTAATATCTACTGCCCATGTTACATCTATGTGGATTACTTAATAAATGAAGCATCTGTATTTATGAACCCGCATTTTATTACAGTGTCACCTATTTACTGCCTGAGTCGGAATCCTCAGTGTTCACAGTGATCCTTGTTCTTTCAGGACATCCATCTATCTATCTATCTATCTATCTATCTATCTATCTATCTATCTATCATACATAGTTTTAAAGTCCTAGTATTTTCACTGTTTTAATAATTTATAGATAGATGGGGCGAGTGAGGTAATATCTTTAATTGGACTAATTTCTGTTGATAAGAGAGACAAACTTTCAAGCTACACAGACCAAGTTTCCTTTAAGGCTGAGGACTGATAGGTCAGATGTAGAGTGATCACTTTGTGAAAAGTGTTCACCCACAGGTGATATATGTAGTGTTTTTGTCTTTTCTCATTTTCCTATGTGAGTTCATGCAGGAATGTAGTGATTACGTGGTTTCACCCATATAGTTGTTATTGGTGCATTTAGTGCACTGGGCGAGGTATACCACATGTTGTGATAGGCATGTGTAAGACCTGTGGATCTTGAAAGGTGTTTTTTGTGGGTGTTGATCATTATAGCAGTGGAGATATGTCCGACAGCTGCATCCAGGAGTACCATGCTGGACTTCCCTTCCATGGTACCACTTCAGCCGATGACGGATCTCCCTTCCGATGCATGGGATCTGTCTGTACCAACCTCCCGTACTCCCCAAACACAGGGATGAACTGAAACCTTTACTTCATGAGGGGTATTTTTGCCTTACTGTACTTGCAATCACCTCTTCTATCAGGTCTGGTCCTCTTCAGAGACATCGGTACAACAGAGGAAACCATTTAGAGGAATCCGTCAGAGGAAACTCCACTACATCTACAAGTCAGAGCATTCTTCCTTCAGTACTGATAGCACTGCCAGTAAAACATGAGCTGATTTCTTCATCAGAGTAATCTCATGTTCTGGACGAGCCTGCACCACCTTTGAGAGAGACCAATCTGGACAGAACCTTTAGGAGAACTTGGAGCCATCCTTCTCTCAGACATGACAACCAAAGGGACCTTTGGAACCCAATGCCTTGAGGGCCCACACAGACAATTAACTCCTCATATCGGCCTTATTTGGGACCATGGAATCCATATACTAGACACCCAGGATCCATGCAGGAATCGCAGCAACCACCTTCCCTAGCCAGTACCAACAGGCCCCCTCAGAGTATGTGGAGGAGGCAGATCTGATGATTCCAATGGATGTATCATCCTCTTCACCCAATGAAGCTATTGCTTCATTATCCCCATCCCCACCCATTATCCCCATCTGCACAGGCAATACCAGGAGCTTTTACAGAGGGTTGTGACCAAGCTCTCTTGAGGGAGTCCGTAACATGCAGCATAGACTCCTGGACATCCTTCAACCCTCTAGCCCTAGCAACATGGCTCTCCCAGTGAACAAGGCCATTGTGGAACTGACTAGTCCAGTATGGCACACTCCTGCCTCCTGTGCTCCAACCCAAAAAAGGTGGAAAAGCATTATTTTGTTCCAGCGAAAGGGACAGAGTTCCTGTTTACCCACCCAGCATCTAATTCCTTGGTAGTACAGACAGCCACAGAGCAATCCAGATTACAGGACTCCATGTCAACCCATCTAACAAGGGTGATAAACACCTTGACCTTTTGGGGCGGAAGGTATTTTTATCTACAAGCCTCCAATATAGAATTGCTAACTATCAGGCCCTGTTAGTGAAATATTATTTCACAAATGACACTAAATTTGTGGCATTCAGAGATAAACTTCCCCAGGAGGACAGGGCCTGATTCCGACCCCTCATCAATGAAAGCAAGCTGATGGCTAAGACATTGACACAGGCAGCAGTGGATGCAGCATGTACTGCATCTAGACCCATTGCCCCAGCCACTGTCAGGAGGTTCAAATTGTGGCTTCACTCTTTGAGGTTTCCCTGGGAGGTTCAGAATACCTTTGAGGACTTACCCTGGCTGAGTCTAATCTCTTCAGTGAGAAGATCAATGAGTCATTTCATTCCCTTAATGACTCTAGGACAATCCTCCATTCCCTGGACATTTATACTCCAGCACCAAAGAGGAAATACCTCAAGCAAATTTACAAACCCAGCCCCCAGGTATTTTATCACCAGTGCCTTTATGAACCATCACATAAACAGCAGAGGGTGCCAACCCCCTGATACCCCACTTCCTCCATCTCAACTGCCGCTGCTCAACCCCACCTGTCACCAAGGAGTTCGTTTTGATGGGACATTCAAGAACCACATACCTCCATTGATGCCATTACATACTGTCCCCCAGACCTTTGGTGATCATCTCACCCTCTTTGTGCACACTTGAAGGGCAATAAAAACAGACAAGTGGGTACTGGAAATCATCCACTTCAGCTATGCTGTCAAGTTTCTCTCCTCTCCTCCTCACTAATCCCCTTCTCAGCCCCTTTTTAGGGACCACTCTCACTGGGAAATTCTCCGTCAGGAGGTGGTTTCTGTCCTTCAGCAATGGACCATAGAGCAAGTGCTTCATCCCCATCGAGAGAGAGGCATTTTGTAGTTCCCAGAAAAATGGAGGCGGGAGACCCATTCTGTATCTTCAACAGTTATTTACAAGTCAAATTCTGAATGATTATGTTGGGATCAATAACCCACTCCTTGGAAGAGGGTATTTGTGTTGTGACTCTTGACATAAAAGGTGCTTACTTTCGTGTAGACATTCATCAGTCCCCACAGAAGGTTCCTTGGGTTTCTGGTAAGACAAGAACACCACTAGTTCAGAGTACTTCTGTTTGGACAAGCCACAGCACCCCGGTCTTCACAAAGGTCTTCTCAGTAGTGGCAGCTGAGGTGAGACAACATGGTTACACCATGTTTCCATACGTGGACAGTTGGCTACTAATGGGCAAGTCCAGTCAGGAAGTCCAATCAGCAACCATATTTTTATTCAGTTTCCTGGCATCCTTGGGAGTCTGCATCAACAAAGAAAAGTCCACTTGATCTACTAGAGCTGAGAGCAGTCCCCCTAGCCTGCAATGCATTCCTTCCACTTATTTGGTCCTACCATTTCCAGGTAATATTAGATAACATGATGAGTGTATTCTACATAAACAAACCGGGTGGAGCAAGATCCCTTCTCTGTGTGTAGAGGCAGTCAACTTATGGAACTGGTGCATTAGAAACTGCAAAACACTCTCGGCAACATACCTACCAGGTGCACAGAATTCTCTGGAGGACAATCAGCAGACACTTCTCCACAGACCACGAATGGAAATTACACAGTTCCATCCTGAAAAAGATTTTCACTAGTGTAGGGAATGCCATCCCAGGACCTGTTTGCCTCACAGACAAACAAGAAATCCATCCTTTATTTCTCCAGAGTAGGTCTGGGTAGGGATCTATGAGTGATGCCCTTCTTTTATTCTGGACAGACCACCTGAGGTATGCCTTTCCTCCCACAACATTCAGATTCACCACAACAAAGCTAGAGTCGTTCTCATCACACCCAAGTGGCCCAGACAATTCTGGTTCCCAGACTTGATGTGGATGTCAGTCTACTCTCCTATTGCCATGTGATCCTTCCTGGATCTGGTGACCCAGGAAAATGGCAAGACTAGACACCCCAAACCAGGCCCTCTCTGCCTCATGGCCTGGTATTTGGATGGACATCAGACTTAGAGTGTTCATCATGTTCAGAGAACATTCAATCCATTCTTAATCAAAGCGGGTAAGAGTCAACCAAGAAATGCCATTTGGCTAAATGAAAGCATTTCTCCACCTGGATGCAAAAGAACCATTTGTCCTCAGAGATGGAGGGTACTCCTGCTATTCTAGACTACATCTTCACCTCAGGAAGTTGCACCTTCTGTTAGTTCACTGCAGGTCCAACTAGCAGGAATTAGTGCCTTCCATCTTTCAGTGCATGACTATATAATTTTTTCTCACCCAACAACCCTCAGATTCCTGAAAGGCTTCACTGGAGCCTTCCAGCTGATAATGAAACCAACACCACAATGGGACCTCAATATTGTACTTTTCTGCTCTTGAAGAAGAAATGGATATTACTTACCTGTAACTGGAAATTCTTTGATATATGTCATCCCTATCTGTATTCCATGACCCACTCTCCTTCCCCTCTGCTGCAAATCTTATCTGATTCATGGTAAGAAGAGGGACTGGAGAGGCATCAGTTCACACTGCCACTTATACCCTTAGTTCAGAACACAAGGAAAACAACTGTGCAACAAATCGCTAATCTCAGGTACATGGAATGCGAGCATACTTATGTGTGGAATGCAGATAGGGACTACACACATCTTGAAGAACTTTCTGTTACGAGAAAGTAACCTCCATTTATGTCAGAGCTGGACCATGGCACCCCTGTGAAACATAAGCATCCATTCAGAATAGTCCAGTAGCCTGAATGTTCTTGAATGGGATCTCTGACTTCCACCTAAACAAAGCTCACAGACATTACCTGCTCACCCCAATGTTTGTATGCGAGGTTGACAGTGTACCTACTCACTGTACCTGGTCACCATCAACTAGAAGGAAGTAAAGGGGTAGTGTGAATAATATTGAAAATGTATTTGTTCTGTAGGAAATCCTTTTTTTCTGAGTCAGCAGTGAGGCATTGGAACCATGCACTTGATCACACTTCTTGGCACCTGTGTCAAAAAAAAAGGAAAATATGAACAGATTGAAAGGTTCCATAATGCCCAGGTGACAAACTGCTTAGGAAGGCGTCACAGAGGCAGATAGCTGCATTAGCAGAACATGAAATCTGCATTATTTTAGTACCTTGCATGAAAAAAAGAACAGACATCTAACATGGGAAAAGGCACTTCATGCCTGCCAGCCCAGCAAGTCATACTGCATGAAGCTATCTAGGTAGTCATTATCTAGAGGATGTAATTCCCATCTGAATATCAGCATATAGCAGACTATGGCTCCCTTGTCAAACTGGGCTACAAAGGAGTGAATCCTGTAGATCCTGATGAGCAATCTACATCCTGAGAAAAAAGGATGCCTTAACTTTAGGATAATACCCCCATTGGTCCAACAACATTTTTGAGATTTTGTATATGTTGTTTCTACTTCTGAGCCACTCCTGGGTTTTTGGGGCACAGTTAGAGGAAAGAAGAGAGAAGACAGGTCATCTAACTGCTCAGATCCCAGAGCCTAGCTATACATTATAAAAAGGAGTAAAATAGGCAAACTGGAGGAATGCATGTTTCTATTTAATGAGGGACTTTGGTATTTGCCAATGAGACACTAATATCCCCCCCTCGTGTGTTATGGCAAAGTTTTCCATGAGTATGCACAGCTCTATCATTATAATGTAACAGCATGGGCAAAATCCACATCTCTGCACTGGGCCTGAATAGCAAATGTGGAATTGTAAATGAAGAGGGAACAAATCCTCCCTGAATCTTTAGCCCAGTGGTGGGCAACTTGCGGCCCATGGGCCTCACGTGGCCCATAAGGGTAATCCGCTGACAGGCCACCAGACAGTTTGTTTACATTTTCACGGCCGCACGCAGCTCCCAGTAGCCGCAGTTCACCGTTCCTGGCCAATGGGAGCTGCGGGAAGCAGCGCAGGCCACAGGGACATGCTGGCCAGTGCTTCCGCAGCTCCCATTGGCCGGGAACGGTGATGGGCCGCAGGTTGCCCACCACTGCTTTAGCCTGTGGAGCCATTCCACAACCCCTCTTGGAGCCCTCAGACCTTTGTGCCCATAGTATACAGAAGCAATCCATGTGCATTGGTGAATCTGCAGATCTACCATTCCTGCATCATTGTTCCTAACTTAGTTCTACCTCTTCTAAGGGCTGGGGGACAGAATTCACATGTAACAGAACTCTCCAGTGCCCAGAGAATGCAGGCCCCAAATCCTCCCATCTTCTACTTACCTCATGGTTCAACTGTGGACTTAGCCAAACTTATGGGCACAACAAAAGGAGTAAAGTAGTCAGGGGATGCTGCCAGAGCCTGGAATAGGAGCTCTGTGGAAGCACTGAACTGAAACTGTTCACTTCAGAATCAGACTTAAATTCTTTGGCAATTAAGCCTCATGAGACTGAATGAGGCTCTAATTCAAAGCACAGATATATCTGATTTTTACCCAAATAGAGTCCTTATCCTTGCTAATTTGTTGCTGGATGTCATACTTATTCATTTTGTTTTGGAAATAAATGGCCTCACTTTGGACATTGTGACTGCTTTGAAAGCACAGGCCAGTTTTTAAACTTTAATTAAGTTCCCATTTTGCTTAGAAGGAAATTGACTATTTTGGGCTGTCCTTTACTGCAGCTTATGGGGGTACTGAGCCTTTAGATGTAACTCTTTAGGGACAGGAGTCAGAATTTCTTCATGCAATGCACTGATGAAAAATAATTATAAATAATAATACATGCTTTGCACTTGATCCCAAATCTAAGAATACATTACAAATCGTTAACTAATTAAACATCACAAAATCCCTGTGAGGTTGATCAGTAGTAATAGTACCATTTTATGGCTAGGTAAGCTAAGGCACAGACAGACTACGGAACTTGCATCAAGGTCACATAATGAATGAATGGTGGAGTTGGAAATTGAACCCATCAGTCCTGACTCCCATTCCACTTCTATAATGACTAACACTCAACCTCTCTTATCTTATTGCAGAAACTCAAAATATGTCAACTATAAAGGGAATAATAAACTAAAATGTCAGGCCCTCATTAAAGTCATGTATATTTCTACCTCAATCCCAGAATAGTTTACTGGGAAAAAAATAGTTATCTAATAAATGAGCAATATCATTTTTTAGGGTTCAGTAGACAATTGACAGATGTTTTCTCCCCCATAGAGATCTCCTGAAAATGTATATCAAAAGGTGTGGGGGGGGGACAGATAAATTAAGAAGCAGCACTTTTATTTTCAGCAGAGGGCACTGTAAATAGAGAGGGAAAGTGAATAAAAATAATAATTAGAAATCTGTGAAGTATGATACCGCTTTTCCACAATGTTTTTACTTTTGCTCTTTCTGTTCAGAGTCTTTGGACATATCAGTTATCGTTCAGACTGGGAGCTGGTGAAAATAGACTTCAGACCATCTTTCCCTAGGGAGTGCACTGAAGATGACTATGAATCTTGGGACCTCACAGATCTACAGGTACTGGACACACAACGATGTTGTATTAATAATACATAGCGCCTATGTAATGCTTTGATATTCGTTGTACTGCACAAACATTCACTAATGAGTGTGGATTTCAGCTCCCAGCTTTAACAACCCCAGAGTGATTTTCGGAAGGATGAAAGTAGTCCATTGCTGTTTTTATCAGTGACTTCAGAATGGCTTAGTCATTGTACAGGAGATAGATTTTGTGTTCCTTTTATTACCTAAACTGGGCTGGGGAAGGAGGAAGTATACGTAATTACTTGCCACAGTTATAGGTGGTCGTGATGGATTGTGAAAAGTTAGATACACACTGGAAATTAAAACCCATCTCACTGATTGAAGCAATTTGAACATGCGGTTACATGTTCTGCCCACTTCACAACCATGCACTATACTCTTAAAGAGCTTAAAGTCTAAATAGGCAAGACATTCAAAAGAGTAGAAGGGGAAAAAGTATTAGTATCCCCATTTTATAGATGAGAAGCTGAGGCTCAGAGAGATTAACAAGATGTTCAAAAGTGACAAGATTTCAGGAGTCTTTGTTTTTGAGTGCCCAACTTGAGACATCTTAAATAGGCTTGTTTTACAGAAAGTGTTGAGTAAATGCCATGTGAAAAACCAGGCCCCTTTAAGGTGTCTCACATCTGGCACCACAAATCAAGACACTCAAAATCACTAGGCACTTTTAAAAGTCTTGACATAAATGCCTTGCCAAAGTTCACCCAGGAAGCCTGTAACAGAGTCAAGAATTAAACCCAGATTTCCTGACCCTGAGTCCAGTGCCTTAGCTATAAGACCAGCCTTTCTCTGGCTACAGTCTAAGTCACAAGTGGGTGGACTTCATGACAGTACAATTTGGAACAAACACAGAAAAACAAAACTTCTCATAGCTTTGGTTTTTACATTCCTGTGCTTTAATGTTCAGGGCAATCGCTGCATCATGGGTCGGCAGAGAAGTTTTCGGAAGAGGAAGATTTCATCATGGTGCATTAAAGGGAGGAGTTTCACATCTGCTCTCACATCCAAAGTTTGCGAGTGTGCAAACTCTGATTTCTTATGGTGAGCCTTTCTATGGATTTTCAGGGTTATCCTAAAGATGAAGTGTGTCAAAGTCTGGGATGTGTAAACCCCACAACTTTCCTAATTGAAAACAACAATAAACACCCCAGCAGGATCTGAATGAGAGGTTGTTTTCCCATCTGTTCCTTTTTAAAAGGCAAAATTACTTCAGTAATCCTATTACTGTTTATGTTGGTGGGTTTTGCAAGCAATTATATAGAATTTCGTAGTGTGGCAGAGAAATGCAGAGCTACAGAAGCTGAGTGCTGTGGAGTTTCTTTTGAAAAACAGAACCACAAAAGCATTGACATTTTTGAAGTAAGGTGTTTTGTTTTGTTTTCTTCCACCTGACTAGACAAGTCCTGATGTTTTACTCAGGCAAACTCCCATGAAGCAAAATTTGAATGATGATCAGAAGATTTGACCTACTGTGTTTAATATAAAAAATATAAATCCTCTCTAGTTCTGAGTGAAGTGGAGGAGAAAGAGTGGTAGAAGAACCCCTTTAAAAAAACTAAACTGCCAATAGAGAAAATTCTGCCCTCAAATCACTGCCTTTGGAATCACCCTGAGGGCAGAATTGGGGTCAGCATGTCGTGTGTTGGCTTGGTACGAGATAGTATTCATAAATACTAAGTGGACATTCACCCACGAAAGCTTATGCTCCAATACGTCTGTTAGTCTATAAGGTGCCACAGGACTCTTTGTTGCTTCTACAGACCCACACTAACATGGCTACCCCTCTGATACTATTCAAAAATAGGCTCTCCCTCACTTCTACCCAACCACAGAAAACAGATTTGCTAATAAAGCAGGGGAGCTAACAGATTAATTGGGTTTGTTTTGCAGTGATTATGGATTTGAACGTTCAGCACCTCTGAAATCAGAATCCAGCAAGTGCTTTGCTAACTTTTGGTTTAACCCAGAATCACCCCCCGAAGATTGCGTATTAGGGCAGGCCTATGCGAGCAGCACAGGGTAAGTATTTGATACTTTACCAGCATTCAGTGGGGAGAGCACTCCTGCAGAGGATTACAACATGGCCTTAGGGAAAAGTAAATAAATACTCTTAATAGTTAAATGGTTTACATCAAAATTGTCCATAGGTAGGTTTAGTGTGTAGGAAGGTTTTAGTGGGGGAAAGGGCTAGGACTTGTAGGAAGGGCCTGTCAACTTGATTTTTTTTTAAATTGATAAAGCACCCTTTAAATGGTATGTCCTGATTTTTTAAAAAATTCCTTTTAAAAAAAGGTTTTAAGGGTTTTTCTGCTCCTTGAAAGCAAAAGCATCAAACATGCAAAATATGGCCAAACCCAAGTGCCCACAAATCTTGTCAAACTCCAAAAAATCATAAAATAGGCTTAAAAAATAAGGAGATTTTTGAGGGTTTTTTTCATTTCTTTTGTGGTATTTAAGCCTTTAGGGACGTGATGAGCTTTACAGCGACTAAAGGAGTGAAGGAGCATTACTGGGCCAAGAGAGCCCACCTCTTAGCAGGTGCAGAGCATGTTCCAAATGGAGGATCTACTCAAAAGGAGACTCTGACAGTCAGGGAGGGAGAATGCAGGAGAGGCTATCCGAAGGGAGGATGCCAGTTTGCAGCTTTTGACGACAAAGCAAGCCACAGGATTGGACTGTGGATAAGACCCAACTGGGATGACAGGGGTCTGACCCTTTTCCCTCCCTTGACTCCCTGATGAGGGAGAATAACTGGACACTTGGACGAGAGCTGGGGATGTTCGGTTGACTGACTGAACTGCGGGAAATGGCTGGGAACTCCTGCTGGGGGAAGTGGGCTGCAGCCACACCCCAAACTAAAGAGAAAACAAAGAGGTAGGAAGCAGCCCAGGGGATGGAGCTCAGGTGCACCATGAAGAGGCAACTGAGGCATTCCACACCTCTCCCCCTGGGGCTCTGGGCTGGAACACAGTGGAGAGAGAGGGCCTGAGCCCCCAATGTTTCCCTTATCCTCAGCCCCACCCCCCAGTTGGTCCAGGAGAAACCTGGGGCACCAGGGAATTGATGGGCTGGCCTCAGAGTGAAACCCCACTACAAGATGTAAGGAATGTCGAGCCATGGCCTGCCTGCTGGGGCTGCTGGTCTCCGAGTGAAACCTGCTACTGGGGTCACATTTTCCTGCTCTTCTTCACAATGATGAGAGTTAGAAACGTACTTTTTTGAAAACATGTGAAAGCTGAGATTCTCAGGTAATCACATGCTTCCAGGAGCTGGCATTTTCAAGAAAGCAGTGAACATCAAGAGACTAGTGAAAAATCACTAATGTTGGCAACAATGCACTGCTTCCCATTTGTCTCCTGTATGCACCTATAATTGGTGTCTTTTCAGTTTCAGTGTTGCTACTACTATTACTAGTAACCAACTTCTTGCAGAGCCTGAGCTATAGCATAACAAATTTATTTGGGCATAAGCTTTAGTGGGCTAAAATCCACTTCATCAGATGCATGGAGTCAAAAATGATGCATCTGATGAAGTGGGTTTTAGGCCACGAGAGCTTATGCCCAAATAAATTTGTTACTCTCTAAGGTGCCACAAGGATTCCTCGTTGTTTTTGCTGATACAGACTAACACGGCTATCACTAGCTAGAACATGTGAATGTGCTCCCTACAGAGCAGTGCATGAGGGATGCAACTCGCCATGTAAATAACAGTCCTCAAAGGCCCCAAATAAACAATTGGAAAAAAGAGAGAGAAATATTTTTCTCTAAACTCTTTTCTGATAATCTTAGGAGCTGTTTATAACAATAATAGCTACACATTTTTCGGATATGACTTTCAAGTTGACAGTGACCCTTTAATTTTTATTTTGAAGCAATTTACCCTCTGATTCAAATAATTTACAGTTTTAGGAAAAAGTATATATCTTCACTCAGCTTCTCATGCTCCTTCTCCTTCCCCTCATGTCCTCGGGGTAAAAAAATTCTGCAGAGAATGGATTCTTTTCCTAATCCTGTGGGGGAACTGAGAATCAAAGGAAAGCTTTACCGAACTGTAAACAATAGAGCACAGAACATACACTACAATGTAGTATGATGTCTGTGCTGGCAATAAGTTGCAGCTGGCAATAACATCATCTTTCTCAGCTGTGTAGATTGGGACCAAATGTTGAAATGTCAAATCAGGCAAGAAAATCGGTTTGCTTGTATTTGCTTTATCAGTGAAAATCCATTTTGTTGTTGTTGTTTTGGTAGTGAATGGCTACTGTAATATAGCATGTTTGAACTCAGAAGAATGAAACGTCAATTGTGTTAAAAAGAATGGTTAAAAATAACAAACCTGAATAAAACTGATTCTTGCACAATTGCAGCATAATCCTGAGTGCTTCCTTGTTAGACGTCAACCAATCTTTGTCAGGCTTTATTTTTTATTATTCTGTTATGCAAAATTTGTATTTTAAAGTGTTTTAAGAGCCACGCAGGCATAGAGTAGTTCATCAGCACTGGAATTAGCTCCTCAGTAATGTAGAAGTTGTTTGATCTGATTTCCATCTGATCTTTGGGACATTGACCAGACCCACTGAGAAGTCAATTATCATGTGGTAGCCATTGTTATACTGTCCTGCAGTGCCCCCAATGGCACCCACCTGTTATTCTCCAGTCCTGTTTGCTCACTGCTTACTGTTTTATGCAGGTACAGGAAAGTGGTGTCTAATGTATGTGAAGGTGGTGTCGACTTGCAGCAGAATCTAGCCCAGCATATGTGTCCACTGATTGCTCCCAAAAGACTGCAGATCAGCATCAAAGGAGAGAGCCTGGCTGTTAAACCTGGAGAAGACATCACCTTTGTAGTCACACAAGAGCAGGTAATGAAGAACTTCAGCCTCTTAAAAATGTCAACGCTGGTTTAGAAGTTATTTCTAGGCACTCATTTCTCTTCTCTCTGGCTGGTGTGTGAAAAGGGATTAGCCCATGGTTTAGAAACAGGTGTACCAACCTTTCTGTTGCTATTGCTCCATCCATTTAACCAAATGGAAGTATTCAGTGAACTACACAAATGACAACTCCATCTAAGAAACTGGGTTCATCCCCTTTTTCTCCACTGTTCCTTAAAGACATCAGCAACTTTGAAAACCTTAGCTTAAGTGAGTTAAGTGCCAACTCCCTTGATCCGCTTTGAATATTCCAGTCTTCAGTGTTAGAGAGGAGTCAAGTGAGATGTAAAGAAATTGTACTTAAAATCATGTGGAAAATGGAGTACAGACAACATTAATACAGATAAATGTTCAGCCGCAGTAAAGGCATGGGGGGATGAAGAAGCCAAAGAGCCTGAAGTAAATTCATGCAGTTCAGCAAGGCTGTTGATACAACCTGCATCCCAGATTCATTCCTGCCCACAGATGGGGATTATGTCCCAGTTTTTCAAAAGGGTACAGCACCCGCAGTGTTACAGTGGAAGCTGCTAATGGCAGATTTGAAAATCTAGACTTTATTTCAGTGCCTAAAATGGGAGCGCCTATCTCTTTTTTGACCATCTGGCCCCAATTGTGAGTACTGAGCACTTGAAAATCTGGCCCTGAGCTCTTTTGGCCTCACCTATCAAAAAGGTGAATCACATCTTCTTGGTAATCAGGTAAAACATAAAATAAAATCACCAGGTAGTAAAGGATAATAACATCTACTATGTATAGTCCTTATTGACAGGTTTCCCTGTGTTGCCTGAAAGAGGCAACACCTTAAAGGAATGACCAGATTATAACAGTCTGATCTGTAGGATGGAACAGTCTGATCTGTAAGTCTGTGGTTCTTAACACTTACTCATTAAATGCCAGATTCTGTCATACTTCTCAGGTTGAGTACTACTTTACTTTGTCACCAATCCCATTGATTTCAAAGAGTCTGAAGGAAATTCATGCATTTCAGCAGACCTGCATGGTACAACCATGGACACTGATTAATTCCTGCAGAAGCCAATGGGAATACTTGCAGAGTAAGTTACTACTTAATATGTGGCAGAATCTGGCTCTAAGTAGTTATTGGCCTTAGCTATGGTAAGGTCAGATATATCTCCATTTCTTTTCCTAATTCTCTGTGCTGTCACCATTTCATTAGTAGTAAAGAAACAGCACTTGACTATAATCTGAGAGCTCAGTGATTTATAATTTCTGTTAATTGTGATGAGGCATCTAAAAATATGATTTTTGCCAGAGTAGGAATTCTGAGGCTTGAATGTGTTTCTCTGTCAACTGGTAGAACACCTAATACATGCAAAGATGCTCAAAGGTCACAAATGGTATTCTCTCTCTCTATTAGTGAGAGCTATGCATAATCCTCTGAACTGTGTCTCCTTTACAAGAAACCTAACAATTTGCTGCCCCCTATGGCTGAGAATCAATAAGTCCATAACATTAGTTAGAAACAGAAAGGCAAGTTTTGCACAAGGGACCAGTTAGGTCTTCTGACAGTTAGTGAGCTTAAGGGATAGATCCACTAACACCAAAGAGATGTAGTATTGTATCTATCTGTCACACAATATTAGTTTATTGCTGTATATGAATGACGGTTCTTAGTTTCACAGGAGCGAGGGGCTTTGGCTCACACCTGTGTTTGTCTGGGTGATACACTACTGAGTTTAAAAATAATAATAATATTAATAACAAGAAGAAGAAAATAAGATGTCCCAAGCTCTGCTCGCTCAGTCCACAAAATGCATGAATAAACAATGTCAAGAAAATCCACTATTCGCAGAAGAACTATGTAGATTTGTCCAAGTTCCATTGAATTTAGCTGTATTTTTCCTGTGTTCCTCTTTTGTTATCAAACCATTATCATCTCCTATTTTGGAGAATGAAATTGGTGCTTTGAAAACATCTGGGTCCTTAAATAGTATTACAGTAGGAAGGGCACTGTGAGAGCAAAACGTTCATTAAAACTCAGATCTGCTTTACAACATAAAACCTTACTCCTATACCCCCTGGAGATAGTATGTAGGTGCTTTGCTAGCGTAAGAAAGCAAACAAGCAGTATTTGCACTTTACTGTCACCTAAATGAATTGCACTTACAAGCACACCGCTGAGGAATCTCCTTTGCTTTAAACTTTAATAGAGTATTGTCTCCTCCACTAAATTCCACCAATTTGTATAGAAAGAAAATAGTGATTTGAAGAAAATGTTCACAGCAGAGGAGAATACAAGGCAATAAACTCCTTTTGTGGGTGAAGCATTCTGGAGTTGAGACACTTGAGAGCTATGCAGGATCTTTATTGTGAGCATTCTCTCACCTTGTGAACATTTTTTCCTTTTATCTGACAAGACAGAAGAAAATTCATCCAAACAGCAGCACTTAAAAAAATGTTTTCCTTTCCTTTGTAACGCAAAGATCTGAAAGTTCTTGTCTGCTGTTGCCTCCTTTGATCTTCTGTTAACATCATGTTTTGGGATGAGGTTTTG
Source organism: Macrochelys suwanniensis (assembly GCA_033296515.1). NCBI lineage: Eukaryota > Metazoa > Chordata > Testudines > Chelydridae > Macrochelys > Macrochelys suwanniensis. Next base: position 116,791,216 of record CM065779.1, read on the forward strand.
AAGTATGACCTTTTCAGAAACTGGCCTGTGTGAAAATGGAATAATGGAACTGAACATATAAAGATTTCAAGGTCATTTGAGAGGTGATAACGTGATTTTTTTGAATGCTGTGATTGGCTGAAATCCTCTTCTAGTTATATAGTTATTGTAATGTACTGTCAGGTGAGTAGCTGCACGACTGCCTTTCCTGGATGCAATCAGAACTGTTACAATGTGTGCCCTAGGCCATGTACTGCTAACTGCTAATGGAGAGTCTCCTTTAGCTCCAGTCATGTGGCTCTGTCCAGATGGGAGAATCTGAATTCTGTACTCACTGTCATGAATATCCTTGGTGTGTAGCCTAGTGACAATGTAAAGTCATAAGTGGTTATGTTTTTTGTTTTAATGAAGTTACACATTGAAGACAATCTTTATCATCCCAATACTTTAGGCCTGACTTTAGAAAGACAGTGTCATTTTCATGAGCACTCTGCAGAGCTACAATGAATAATAAATTATAGCAGATGGCTAAGGTGGTATAAATGCTAAGCTAGCAATAGAACTACTGTGCTAACTATACTATGCTAACGCTACACTATGCACCAGGCTTAGTCAACTGGGTTTTCACTAGCACAGCAGACAGGGCTTAAGAGTCCTAGATAAGGTCAAAGAATACTTAAAGATTGAGATTGCTCTGCACAGTCATGCTGGTCGTATCCAGAGGCATAGTCAGTGTAGCATAATGCAGATACACCCTGTTGACTAATCTGGAATATTGTATCCTCATTAAACTGGATCTGTGTTACAGATAAGGGAATATTAATACACACACACCACGACCACCACCACTACCACTTGTCCTAAGCTCTTTGGAGCAGGGATCATCTTTCTGTTCTGTGTTTATACAACACTTAGAACAATGGGGCCTTGGTCCATGGCTGGGGCTCCTAGTCACTACCACATACAAATAATAATAATGTGTCCTGTTTCTTTGAATCTTGGCTATTCAAAACATCTCTGATCTATTTTTTCTGCTAGGGAGATATTCTAAATACCAAGTACCAAGTGGACCTTGGCGATGGCTTTAAGGCAATATACGTGAACCTCACAATGACAGGGGAACCCATTCGGCACCGTTATGAGAACCCTGGGATTTACCGTGTCTCAGTCAGGGCTGAGAATGTTGCCGGGCATGAGGAGGCAGTGGTGTTTGTTCAAGTTAATTGTAAGTTGTGCTGTTTTGTTTTTTCTCTGGTTTCACTTTTGAAATTTCACAACAAGTTGGATTTCCAGAAGAAATTATATTAAAGATATCACCAAAATACTTTTCTTTGAATTTGCTCATGCAGTAGTGTACCTGCTGCACATGGTTAATGCAGATAATTGTAAATGGGGGAGGGTATTACCAAATCAAAGGGAGACTTTCTTTAAAGGGAAGCATGATCTAGTGATTAGATAGCAGGAGCTTCTAAGGCAGGAGTAGAGGTATCTGAGTTCTAATCCCAGCTGTGACTTTAATTCCCTCTGTGGTTTCAGGTACCATTTTCAATCTTGGGTGGTTACATTTAGCCACCTAAATACATATTCAGATACCTAAGTAAGTGACCTGATTTTCAGAGGTGTGGAGATGATGTCTTCTCTTCCCTGATTTTCAGAAGTCTCAGATCATTGGGAGCAGTAGGTGCTCCTCACTTCTGAAAATCAGATTATTAGTTAAGGTGCCCGAATCTAAATTTAGTTGCCTAATTTTAGCTACCCAAGTTTTAAAATGTTGGCTTCAGTGTATATTGATTTAACTGTACATTGCAGTGAGAATGTGCAGTACCACATGAAATAGACCATTTATTTTTCTTTTAATTAAAACCAAAATAAAACCCATCAACTAGAATTCAAAGAAAAGGAACAGCAGTGCACAAGGAATACCATGCTCCATCAGAGGTTTAATGTACCTCAGTCAATTCATAATTGAAATAAAGCAGGCAGCTCACTGCTGGAACTGCATTTTCCTCTCCTTTCGGAACTCATAACAGCTGTTGTTTCTCCTGTTCTTAGATAGGTCAGATAGAAACCCAGAAACAAATCATATAGTAAAAAAGGCAAGTTACTCCTCTTGTGTTCTCCAATTACTAGCTTCAGGCTTTGGGGAGTGAGATGAGTCACCGCCATCATGAATCGTGGAACCAAGTAGAAAGCAGTAAACATTGGAGCCTATGCAGAGATTGGAATGTTTAGTGCAAGTCTATAGGAAATGGACAGTGGCTCCAGTCACCCATATTTCCCTTCTGTTAGCCAGAGTCTTTGAGATGCAGCATTGCCTAGTAATTAATGCAAATGATGGGGAGTAAAGAGATCTGGGTTCTATTCCTTCCTCTGCCCGGACTGGCTGTGTGGCCAGTTAGGGCCCTAACTTGCATCCATACAGATTAATTGCAAAATTCCCATTAAAAGCACAGGGAGCAGGATTAGGCCCATAACCTCTGTGATTCAGTTTCATTATCTATTTTAAAAAAAATTGAGGTTGTAACATTTCCTTACAGCATAGTGTTCTCAGGTTTAATTCAGTAATTGTCAGGTGCTTAGATGGCAAGCTGATAGATTTGATAAACAGAAGCAGGGAAGGCGAGTGGGTGAGTATGGGTCTGTAGAAGCAATAGATGCTGAGAACTTGCTATGATAGGTGAGTGACCTTCCTTTCTCCATTGAGAATTGCCCCACTCTTGGGAGACTGACAAGCAGTAAGAACCCCTGAAGGAGGGCTGAAGGATTGCCTTCCCAAAGTGTCCCTCTGATTTGGCCCCTATATCGTGAGATGAGTGAGTGAAGGATGTAAATGGAGTTTCATGTGGTGGATGAGGGAGAGGTATTTCTGAAGTGTAAAATGAATGCTATATCTAATCTGCTATTGGAACACTAATTTTATTAGGATTGAGTACAAAGGCCAATCCACTAGGATAATCTCTAAACTGATTTTGAGTTCCATCCCTCCTCGTATCCCCCTCTGTATTCCTGTTGGACTTTTATCCAATGCCACAAACAATCTTGGAGTCTTATGAAAGTATTTTGTCTTGTCCTGGGTGAATAGATACTTTACATTTGATTTATGCAGTCCTGGTAAATTGTGAAGTTTGAGGAAGATGACCAGGACTAATTAAAATGGAATTTGGAAATTCTGGAGTAATTTAGGTTGTGGGCTCAAAAACACCTTATCCCGTGGAATATCATGAAAGTAGAATAAGCCATAAACACCAATAGCTCGACATTCTTTTTACCTGATGTAACAGTCAGTAGGAATGCAGTTTTGAGGGACAGAGAGCAAAGGCAGAGTTCATGAAACTTGTCAATACTAAACTCAAGCCCCATGAATGGGAAAAGTCCCAAACTGCAGCTGCCTAGTAGACTTTACCAGAGGCTAGAGCAAGGCTCGGTTTGCTTTGAAAAAGCAAGTGCTTGGACCAGAGTAAAGGGAATTGCAGAACATAGGCATACCCACAGTGTGTGTGAATGGGACATGAATGGGCAATGATGTAATTAGTGCAAAGAGGGTAAGGAAAGGCTCAGAGTGATGTCTAGACTGAGGCCAACAGCTCTGAATGACAAAGATGTTTAGAGTACTGAGAGAAATGACAGGGTGGATTCATTTTATATAATGACTTAGTTGATGTTTGTAAAGCACTTTGGGTTTCTGAAATGGAAGGTGCAATATAAGTAAAAAAATAAGTGTTAAAAGCCTCCAAGCTTTGAGTGCTTTTCTGAAGCAAATATAACTCGTGCCTTCTATAAAGATTTTCTTTCAATAATATTGTTTTAGTAAATATTTTTATGGACCAAAATACAATGAGACTAGTAAGTACCCGATACAGAGATTTCAAAGTGATGCCGTTTTTGTGCACTGCCCGCAAATACTTATAGCTGCAAGTATAGCCTCACTAGGTAAAACTTCAGAAAGGAACAAACTTACTCTAAGAGCACGTGTTTAATGTACAGAAGTTATACATTTAAATTTGCAAAATCTAATAGACAGATTTTTAAAGTATGTATTAATTGGATATTATGCTGAATGGATATTTAGCCTGACTAAAAAAACCAACAAGGAGTCCGGTGGCAGCTTGACTGATGATACTTTGTAATGAAAATGAACAGTCAGCATCATTCTTCTCAGTATTTGCCTTAAAAATATCAGAGGCCTGGTAGAATTTCCATCAATTTTTATCTTTGATTACATTCCTTTTCCATCTTTTTTTTTAACTGGGCTAAATTTACTTATGATCTTCTGTGTCAGACGTGCACAAGAAAGACTCATGCAGGTGCATCAATAAATCACATTGCTCTGGATTTTTATTTGTGACCTCCTTTGTTTAATTAAAATGTCCAGGACATACCCTTCAGTTCTTTTCATTGATGCATGCCGAAAACAGGGAGGGAGAAAAGTAAATTCAGGACCTTGTTCTGTGCAGGTGAGACTGCTGCAGAATTGCTGAACAAGAGAAAAACCAGAGGCATTCAATAAATTGATGGATTCTTGATTAATGGCCTTTTTGGAACTCTATTCAGCTCCACTGCAGGCTTTACATCTAGAAGTGGTTCCAGTCATTGGGAGAAACCAGGAGGTGAATTTGACAGCCATCGTATTGCCCAAGAACCCTAACTTGACAGTCTTCTACTGGTGGATAGGAAACAATCTTCAGGTACGCACAAGATTTCATTGAAGATTTTTTTCCAGCCTCTCTTCAATAAGGATTATGTCTAACACCTATTCCTTTTAGGAAAATACTCTCCTAGTATACATGACATTTTGCAGAATACCTTCTGTTTCAAACAGTCTGTTATACCATCTATTAGATGTTTTTTAAACCCCATTAAATGATCATGAATTTTCTCTATTGTTTCTTTCCCATTATTGCTATTTTTGTGATTCATTTTATTGGGGAAGAAAACTACTAGAACCTCCCCTGGGATAGTGCTTGGGCTGTGCTATAGACCACCGGGATCTAATTTGGATAAGGATAGAGACCTCTTTAATGTTTTTAAGGAAGTAAATACTAATGGGAACTGTGTGATCATGGGAGACTTCAACTTCCCAGATATAGACTGGAGAACAAGTGCTAGTAATAATAATAGGACTCAGATTTTCCTAGATGTGATAGCTGATGAATTCCTTCATCAAGTAGTTGCTGAACCAACAAGGGGGTGCGCTATTTTAGATTTGGTTTTGGTGAGTAGTGAGGACCTCATTGAAGAAATGGTTGTACGGGACAACCTTGGCTCGAGTGATCATGAGCTAATTCAGTTCAAACTAAATGGAAGGATAAACAAAAATAAATCTGAGACTAGGGTTTTTGATTTCAAAAGGGCTAACTTTAATAAATTAAGGAAATTAGTTAGGTAAGTGGATTGGACTAAAGAACTTATGGATCTAAAGGCGGAGGAGGCCTGGGATTATTTCAAGTTAAAGTTGCAGAAGCTATCAGAAGCCTGTATCCCAAGAAAGGGGAAACAATTCATAGGCAGGAGTTTTAGACCAAGCTGGATGAGCAAGCATCTCAGAGAGGTGATTAAGGAAAAACAAAAAGCATACAAGGAGTGGAAGATGGAAGGGATCAGCAAAGAAACCTACCTTATTGAGGTCAGAGCATGTAGCGATAAAGTGAGACAGGCTAAAAGTCATGTAGAATTGGACCTTGCAAAGGGAATTAAAACCAATAGTAAAAGGTTTTATAGCCATATAAATAGGAAGAAAACAAAGAAAGAAGAAGTGGGACCACTAAACACTGAGGATGGAGTGGAGGTTAAGGATAATCTAGGCATGGCCCAATATCTAAACAAATACTTTGCCTCAGTCTTTAATGAGGCTAATGTGGAGCTTAGGGATAGTGGCAGCATGACAAATGGGAATAAGGATGTGGGGGTAGATATTACGATATCTGAGGTAGAAGCCAAACATGAACAACTTAATGGGAGTAAATCGGGCGGCCCAGATAATCTTCATCCAAGAATATTAAAGGAACTGGCACATGAAATTGCAAGCCCATTAGCAAAAAATTTTAATGAGTCTCTAAACTCAGGGGTTGTTCCATTTGACTGGAGGATAGCTAATATAGTTCCTATTTTTAAGAAAGGGAAAAAAAGTGACCTGGGTAACTACAGGCCTGTTAGTTTGACATCTGTAGTATGCAAGGTCTTGGGAAAAAAATTGAAGGAGAAAGTAGTTAAGGACATTGAGGTCAATGGCAATTGGGACAAATTACAACATGGTTTTACAAAAGGTAGATCGTGCCAAACCAACCTGATCTCCTTCTTTGAGAAAGTAACAGTTGTTTTAGATAAAGGAAATGCAGTGGATCTAATCTACCTTGATTTCAGTAAGGCATTTGATACAGTACCACATGAGGAATTATTGGTTAAATTGGAAAAGATGGGGATCAATATGAAAATTGGGAGGTGGATAAGGAACTGGTTAAAGGGGAGACTACAGCGGGTCATACTGAAAGGTGAACTGTCAGGTTGGAGGGAGGTTACTAGTGGAGTTCCTCAAGGTTCAGTTCTGGGACCAATTTTATTTAATCTATTTATTACTGACCTCGGCACCAAAAGTGGGAGTGTGCTAATAAGGTTGGCTCATGACACAAAGTTGGAGGTATTGCCAATTCAGAAAAGGATCAGGATATCAGACAGGAAGATCTGGATGACCTTGTAAACTGGAGTAATAGTAATAGGATGAAATTTAATAGTGAGAAGTGTAAGGTTATGCATTTAGGGATTAATAACAAGAATTTTAGTTATAAGCTGGGGACATATCAGTTGGAAGTAACGGAAGAGGAGAAGGACCTCGGAGTCCTGGTTGATCATAGGATGACTATGAGTCGCCAATGTGATGTGGCCGTGAAAAAAGCTAATGCGGTCTTGGGATGCATTAGGCGAGGTATTTCTAGTAGAGATAAGGAGATGTTAGTACCATTATACAAGGCATTGGTGAGACCTCATTTGGAATAATGTGTGCAGTTCTGGTCTCCCATGTTTAAGAAGGATGAATTCAAACTGGAACAGGTACAAAGAAGGGCCACTAGGATGATCCGAGGAATGGAAAACCTGTTGTATGGAAGGAGACTCAAGGAGCTTGTTTTGTTTACATTAACCAAAAGAAGGCTGAGGGGAGATATGATTGCTCTCTTTAAATATATCAGAGGGATAAATACCAGGGAGGGAGAGGAATTATTTCAGCTCAGTACCAATGTGGACACAAGAACAAATGGATATAAACTGGCCATCAGGAAGTTTAGACTTGAAATTAGACGAAGGTTTCTAACCATCAGAGGAGTGAAGTTCTGGAACAGCCTTCCAAGGGAAGCAGTGGGGGCAAAAGACCTATCTGGCTTCAAGATTAAACTAGATAAGTTTATGGAGGGGATGGTTTGATGGGATAACATGATCTTAGTCAAAGGTCAATTAATTGCCATCAGTGGTAAATAGGACCAATGGTCAATGATGGGATGTTAGAAGTTACTACAGAGAACTTTTTCCTGGGTGTCTGGCTGGTGAGTCTTGCCCACGTGCTCAGGGTTCAGCTGATCGCCATATTTGGGGTCGGGAAGGAATTTTCCTCCAGGGTAGATCGGCAGAGGCCCGGGAGGTTTTTTGCCTTCCTCTGCAGCATGGGGCACGGGTCATTTGCTGGAGGAATCTCTGCATCTTGAAGTCTTTAAACCATGATTTGAGGACTTCAATAGCTGAGACATAGGTGAGAGGATTATTCCAGGAGTGGGTGGGTGAGATTTTGTGGCCTGCATTGTGCAGGAGGTCAGACTAGATGATCATAATGGTCCCTTCTGACCTTAAAGTCTATGAATCTATTGATTTTCATAAACAAAAATATAAACGACTTGCAGTTTGTATGTTACCACACATTTCACAGGATATCCAATAGAATTATGCAATATAAGCACCTTTATAGTTTGTCAAAGTTGAAAAATCAGACAATAACATAGACATAAGATGTTAGGGTGGTGGTAACTATAGGGTGACCAGACAGCAAGTGTGAAAAATCAGGATAGGGCGTGGGGGGCAATAGGAGCCTATATAAGAAAAAGCCCCAAATATCGGGACTGTCCCTATAAAATCAGGACATCTGGTCACCCTAGGTAACTATAATAACAATAATTAATAAAAAGACACAAACAAATAGGCAGAAAAGGGGAGGAGGAGACCTCAGGTATAACAGAAGTCTGGCATTATTTGAGCCATTTCAGAATTCTTTATCCAAATGTATCAAGAAACAGGGTCCAATTTTTTTGAATTCATATCGTTGCACTCTATGTCAATAGGCTGTTCTTTCTTTCGTTGCTTACTCAGACAGGTTCAAATACCAGGGCTTTATTTTGGGCATAAACCTACTCCTCCATTTTTTTTAAATCACACACTTGATAATCATTGCAGCCTTCAAGAACCAAAGTCTTGGTGCTGGAGTAAAACCCAGCGTAGAAGGTACATAACCTAAGATATAATTCTCAGCTGAGGATTGGTCGCTGAAATCAAGCACCATTTTCACTCTTGTGTCCGCCTGACTGTTGGACAGTCCCATAGCACATGCATCAGGGTTCCTTTTTCTTTATTACAGTACCAACAAACTTCAGAGGATAAAGGCCCCATCTAGCACAACATCTGTGGTGTCCATTATTGCTATTTATGTGTAAATGGAAATTTCTCATTTAGAATCAGGCTACTTCTCCAGACCATTTCCTTTAGTGGAGTCACAATTATGTTGCAATTCGCCACCTTTAAGGAAACTGGTGTAATGTATTTGGGATTATGGCCTCAGTGAATTATGAGAGCTTCTATTTATGTGATCATTAGCAAAGATGGGAATTGAAATACTGCACAGAAATATATATTGCTGACTAAGGCTGTTTCTGTGATGTTATATTCTTTACAGTTAGTTATAGAGCAGGGGTGGGCAAACATTTTGGCCTGAGGACCACATCAGGGTTGCAAAACTGTATGGAGGGCCAGGTAGGGAAGGCTGTGCCTCCCCAAACAGCCTGCCCCCCCTGCCCCCTCCCACTTCCCGCCCCCTGACTGCCCCCCTCAGAACCCCCGACCCATCCAACACCCCCCCCGCTCCTTGTCCCCTGACTGCCCCCTCCTGGGACCCCCCCACCCCTAACTGCCCCCCTGGGACCCCACCCCCTATCCACCACCCCCCTTCTTCCTGTTTCCTGACTGCCCTGACCCCTATCCACACCCCTGTCCCCTGACAGGCCCCCTGGGACTCCCACGCCTATCCAAACCCCTCCTCCCCCTCGTTGCCCAACTGCCCTGCACCCCATCCAACCACCCCGTGTCCCCTGACTGCCCGCCGAGATCCCCTGCCCCCTATCCAACCCCCCCCGCTCCCCGCCCCCTTACCATGCCACTCAGAGCGGCAGGACTAGCAGCCACACCGCCCGGCAGGAACCAGCCACACCACCCAGAGCGCCAGTGGTGTGGCGAGCTAAGGTTGTGGGGGAGGGGGGCCAACAGGGGCGGGGCCAGGGACTCACAGGCTGGGCAGGATGGTCCCGAGGGCCAGATGTGGCCCGCACTTTGCCCACCTCTGATATAGAGGGATGAAGTTAAGTCTAAAAAGGCAGAAGACAAAAAATTTGCTCATATACCATAATTACGGTCATAGGTGGATATATAGGTTAGATACTTGGATCATAAAACATTAAAAATCATCTGAATATTTCTACTGGGACAGGATTATTCTCTTCTGTTCATTTGGGCTAATTATTTCTTAAAATAATTATTTTAAATGTATGATCACAATGTAGTGCTCATAAGAGAGAGACTAAGATTACTGCTTGAGGGAGGAATAGTTCAGACAAGCACCATGCAGCAATCCATTATTCTAGTATTGGGTCTTTCTTGAGCCCAAAATGCAAATCAGGTAATATTGTGTGGTGGATCTGTGATGTGCACAAATATGGACTAAGCACCTAATTCTGCAAGATACAGAGCACCTCATGTCCCTTTTGACATCTTTGGGAATTGCAGATGTGCAATAGCACACCTGTATGGATCCGGCACTAAAGTCAGGCCACAAAATTAATTTAATTGTACCTGATGATAAAATCTGAACTCAGGTGTGTAGAGGGGAAAGGCCTATGCACTGAGGGCCTGACCCAGAGCCCAGTGATGTCAATTACAGTCATTTCAGTGGACTTTGGATCAAACCCTAATAGTGAAATTCTGTGGCCTGCATTGTGCAGGAGGTCATACTAGATAATCATAATGGTCCCTTCTGAACTTAAAGTCTGTGACTCTATATTAGAAGGAGAATTTGCTCATTCTTTAAAAATGCGTGTCCCTTAACTTTGTAACTCCAAAGTCAAACACTAGATTTTGAACACTGTTTAAGTATATTTTATATGCATTTTCTGAATGAAGGACTCTTTTAGTTTTCAAGTATCCAGTCAATCTATTATTTGATCCTTCCAATATATTTCAATCACTAGTCCTTCACACATGAAAACTTCTTTCATAATTCTTCCTAACATTCTTTTTAAAATTTTCCTTCTTTCTTAGCCACTTCTCACTTTGGACACTTTTTTGGTGACAAGATTTGCTGAGACAGGTGAGGTGAGAGTTACAGTGCAGGCCTCCTGTGGGAACTCCATGCTGCAGGATTCCAAGATTGTCCGAGTTTTTGGTGAGATAATTTAACTCCCTCGTTGTATTTTTTTTGTCCATTGCATGTACTTGTATATACTTTACAATTGCACTTAGAGATCAGATCCTATTGTGAAATTTTATCCAATGCCATGTTAAACTTCTAAACTTAATACACTAAACTGTTCTGTAATGAAACTCCATTGAAATCAACGGAGAGAGGCTAAGGAAGAATTTAACCTGTATTCCTTATAGAAAATGCTACCATGTTATTCCAAAGCACTACAGATAACAGTTGTGTTAAAGCAGCATTTTGGGCCTTATACTGTGGAACTTATATGTTTTTATAATATTTTTAGTCATTCTGTTGGTCTTACTACAGAAAGAATAATGTGAGAGAGAGAAGTTCAGTGGGGCACATACTTCTATCATAAAAAACATGAAAGAATTTGCCTATTGTGATAACACCTTTTTGCTTAATGATCTGGGCATTTCTCTAGGAGTTTGGATTAGAAAGAGCTGCTGAAAAATGTCAAATGACCCTTTAGCAAATGTGCTGCCTTGTATGAGTATATTTTCCTGTGCCGTGTAATGTGCTGATGAGGCCTGATGTACCATGAAAAATGTAAGAAGGAAGAGGAAATATTTAAACTTGCATATCTGCTGTCAAATCTGGGTATCAGGGATAGCTAATAAGTCTTACTTTGCTAAGGTTTGCAAATATGGAGCGCTAAAAGCCTTCAGATATCTTGGGAACACATAGAATGATACTTAGCTATTGTCCTAATATTCCAAGCAGACTGCCCTTTTTGCTTGTAATATGCTTTTTAATATAACATAATGGTAAACACCAGAATTCAACTAAATTTGTAAAGCTCTTGCCCTGTAACAAATGGATTTCATGAATGCCTGTGATACCATTTATAAACCCGTCAGCTTTTTTAAAAGCTTTAAAAATATAACCCCATTAGCATGGCTTGTAAGCCTATCATGCTGCTTACTTTTCACTACTGCAGCTGCTGTTAGTATTGGCAAATCCTGAGTCAAAGACCAACGGGGCTTTGGGGTTGAGGAAAATAAAGAAATCCTTAGAAAAAATAAATATAAAAGTATGATTCTGTCTAAACTGCCCAAGAGATCATGTTTGGATCATTCATGCATTCCAAAGGATCTCTTTCTCTGTTTTGCATTATGTTCTTCAGGTATGCTTCCAAGGCGCCTGTAAGGAGAAAGGAAAGAAGACAGTTCCTTAGTAAACAGGACTCTGTAAATTTCTAGTATTTCAGTTATTTTTGAATTATATTCATAGAAATGTTAGGAGTGTAGCTTATTTATTCTTTTAAACAATTCAGTAGTTAGCCATTGCTATATCAATTCTGTTCATATTTTCACAGCTAGATTATAGAAAATATAAAGAAGTATTCATTTTGCATGGAAAAGGGAACATGCAATGGGCAAGAACCAGATGTTTATGATTCAGTAAGAATCAAGTCCATAGAATCATGCCCATTAAAAACAAAAGAAACCATAGCTTTATGTGTGGTGTGATATCTTAATGAAAAATTACTGGAAAGATAATTATCAGTGGAGTATATGAAACTTGACTTAACATTTTCCATGTTGCCTTTGATTAGTGGCTAGAAAATATTTAGACATAAGATGCTGGGAAAGTGAGGAAAATACAAAAATTCTAGTATTGGTCCATGCTACTTAGACTGTAAACTCCTTGGGGCAGGAACTGTCTTTTATTCAGTTTTTGTACAGCACCTGGCACAATGGGGTCCTGCCTGCAAATGGGTCTTGTAAGAGCTTCCAAAAATACAAATAATAATAATGCTAACAGAGCTTTTTTCCAGAGTTACTATTTTCTGCAAAACTGTTTTTCCCCAGTTCTCTTTGAATTATTCAAAAATGTTTCTTTTCCTGTTTCCAGATCATTTTCAAGTTCTTTCTCTAAAGTTTACTAAACATCTGGACATGTACAACCCCAACATACCAGAGTGGAGGGAAGACATAGGCCTGGTAGTAACACGACTTCTTGCAAAGGTGCTCTCTCAGTTTGCTCATAAACTGCTCCTTCTCCAGTCATAAAGTTGAAGGTTAAGTTAATGCCTTCCCATTTAGAAAAAACTAGGCAGAGCAGAACAATAAAACTATCCCCATGAGCGACATTTAGAAGCAGTTTGAGACCAGTGTCACTTATGTATACAGGCCATAGATTACATTATTGCAATACTGTCAATTTATTTCCAACACAGCCTCATTGGGAATTAACAGTAAATACTCCTCTCAGGGATTTTGGGGCCAGGTGGAAATATTAGCAAATACTGTTGACCTTGGGGGAAAAAGTGTAACATGAATGTGATGTAGTTAGGGTTACACAAAGGGTACTATAATATACATTTAGTCTTTGTGGGTTTTTTTAAATAATAATGTACAGCTTTGCATGTGTAACTGAAAATTACAGAAAATATGTAAGGAATTAATTTGCTGCAGCCACTTTATGTAGATTGCAGGTATGGATAGGACTTAGATTCAGATTCACTGCTTAATTTGTGCTAGAGCTTGCTAGGGCTAAGTCCCAGCACCTCTAGGCTTGGCAGTTCATAGCCCTAGTACCTCTGGGCTTGCCGCATCAGTTATGAACATAAAAAAATGGCTTGAGTCTCGGCACCTACTTGCTTGAGCCCTGGCAGCTCTTTAATTACAAATTAAGCACTGCTCCGATTTGAACCCTGAATTGTCCTGTAGATTACTTAAGTCAAGCTTCACATAACAACATTGTAACATGAATAAAGAGTAATGCCATTAAGGTAGGGAGCACTTGAGCGATAATATTCAGGTGCACACACTGCCAGAGATGAGCAAATATTGAATTCTGTCGAGGAGCATATCAATAAGTTATGACCCCAGAGGTAAATATTTATAGAAATAGTTATCACCAAGGAAACACAGAGCCATATTGTCAAAGGGCCCACAGTTAAGTCAGTGGACTTACTCTGGATTTGCACCAGTATAAACCAGATCAGGCTTCTTCTATTTTATACCTATTTCACCCCAGTTTATAACCCCAACACCCACTAAATGCCAAATTAATGGAACTCTCTCTATCACACATATCAGCTTCTACCCATTTCATAATGTACATCTTCCTGATGGGTGTCTTCCCTCCCACCCACCCCCAATCGAATTGGCTCCACATCTTAACTTTTAAAAAATCGTATACAAAAAGTTAGATACAATTATATGGATTTTCGGAGACTGTTTGACCTAAGGAGTATGAGATTTGACCAGTGCTTTTCATTAAAATCTCACAACAGCCTTCCTATATATATCACACAACAGAAGAATTTGTGATGAATAGTAATATTTTCAAAAGTGATGCTGGCATTTAGAACCCAAAATCCTACTGAATTTCAGTGAGACTTAGGCACCTAAATGTCTAAGTCACTTTTGAAAATGCAACTTGTACTTCTAAGTCACTTAGGTGCTTTTTGAAAATTGTATCTTGGAAGATTACATGCTCACTGCACAGTTGTGGTAAACCTGCAAACCACTTAAGCTTCAATTCACTCTTTCCCATGATACCCATTAGAGCTCTTTGATGAGTAATAGCACTTCTAATTTTCAAAGAGCTTTTCAAATCTCTGCTAATTAATGTTAGGTTATGTGCAGCTTTCTAGTTTCCAGTGACTTCCATAGCATTCTCTCTACATATTAAAAATCTTAACACCAAAGACCAGATCCAGAAGACCATATGTGAAAGTAGCTACACATTTTTTTATTTATTTTTTGTATAATACTGAAAGTATAAAGTTAGCATACAGGCCTGTAACTCTGTGCATGTCTTTGTCTCTGCAGGAAACTAATATCCCTGAAGAAACACTGGTGACTGTGGTGAAACCTGGTCTGCCCACAGCTGCTGATTTGCTCGTGCTGCTTCCAGCAAACCAGCCAAAGCGGAAGCGAAGTGTAACTAGTGATAAGGTAGCCAGACCAATCTGTGTCTGATTAGGGCCAAATCTTCATCCCATTGAAATCAGTGGCAATACTCCTACTGGCTTCATTGTTGGGCCTTACACACCTAAATGTCATCCACCCTACTTCTTGGCATGACCTACGTAAGGGCTAGCAATAATTGCGGTCCTTGTCTTTAGTAGAGTGGAGTGCCTGCTCCTTCCCTGTGCGCCCTGGGATGGAATCTACCCCAAAGGCAATGGGAAGAAAGCAGGCCATGGTCTTGCCTCCTCCTCTAGTCCAGCCCATAATGTGGGATGGCTTGTAGTGGGGAATATGCTGCAGCCCCTGAATTCCTCTCCAAGCTCCTCTAGGGACAGAGTGTCTCTGTACCAGATTGTACTCTGAGCTGTGGCCGTTTGCACAATCCAGCTCCAACTGGTATCAAAATATTTCTCAGGGACGGCTAATATTTGTCTGATGTTACATCAGCAACTAAAGTGATAACATATTGGTCTATAATGATCCAGTAGATTAAAATTCTCTAATCAAGAGTACAAACCACTGTGGAAACCACATATTCAGAACTTTAACGTTTTTGATTAGAGGAGAGGAATCCTCCCCACTGACTTCAGAAATACATTAGACCTCAGATCCTACTGACTCAAGACTTTAGGATTTGGCCTATTACATGAAGAGCAGGTGGTTTCTGTCCTACGGGACAAAGCTCAAATATGAGATTTCCCCCTATCTCCATTTCCAAGCTAAATCTGTTGAGTGAGAAGGGGTCCTACTTCAGTAGAAAATCAAAATGTGTCCACTGGCCCTACCATTATGTCTTTTTTCCATAAAATGAATGTCTCAGCTCTGCACCAGTTTTGAGTTTCAAGCATTATCAGTTAAAAGGAGTTATCGTTTAAGAAATCATTAGTTTTTAAGAGACTAGTTCAGGAGGGGAATATGAAGAAGGTTCAGAGAATAGGCCACAATATCCATCTATCCAGAGTGTGTCTGCTGGTAGGCAGGCCCAAGCTCCCTGGGCAGCATGGTACAAATACCTCGTTCATGGAATTGCTTAAAGAGGCAAATCTCAAAGTATTTTGATGTGGCTTCTGAGTATTTGAGCAGGAGACTTTAAACTTAACTTTTAACTTTCAGAATTGGGTAAATTAGGATTGAGAATGGTCCTAATGCAAGAAAAACATCCTTAACCTCCCCCTATCATCTGAATGTGAAGTTCTGGAAGACCGAAGTCACAATTAATTTCCAGGAAGCACTGTATTTTAATAGATAGCTCAGAAAGCCCTATGAGAATTGTGGCTTGCAGCCAGGTGGGTGTCATCACCTTAAAACTCTTAACTTCTTTGCTCCTTGTAAGGAACGAGATGCTGATTTTTGATGAAATTGTATCTTTCTGTTCCAAGTTTATGTGGAATTGACTTCTTCAATAGTTAAAAGCAACAGATTAAGGCAGACCCTTGTGTCCTGCTGTTTGTTTGCTTTTTTAAAAAAACCAACCTAACTTTATTCAGATTATCTCCCTTCAAATCGCAGCTATTATTAGTGGTCTGCTTCCAGGCAGCTTGAAGAATACCATCAGTTGCATTCAATGCTGCCTCAGTGTTGTCATGGTCCGATCTGAACCACCCTTTCATATATTCCAGGAGGAAAGACATGAAGGGCTACACTGAGCTGCTAATGATTTGGAGAAATTCCTAAGATCAGGACTGGAGAGAAATGAAAGCAATTTAGTATTGCACAATTTGTATGATAAAGGTCCCCATCTGAAAGCTAACTTATGGCTATTGGAGCCAATGGTGCACAAAAGGGATGCCAAAGTCAGGATCGAAAAGATAAAGCTGGGAGTAGCTATATACTCTTCATCATACTTGTATGTTGCTGACAGAGTCCAGTTCGCATTCAGCTGGAGGTGGAGCATACAAAAGGGCATACAGATTCCAGGAGCAGATATAGCACCTCCATGGACACCGGAGGCAGTGATGTAGCCAGGTTTAGAGCACAGGGGGAGCGGAGCTAAAAAAAGGTGCCGGGAGCAAAAAGTGTCGGGAGCAAAAAAAGGCGCTGGGAGTGGAAAAAAATGCTCCGCTCTGGCTGCAGCGCAGGAGCAAAAGGCGTCGGAGCACAAAAAAGGCGCCGCTTCTGCTCAGTGGGGGAGCGGCCGCTCCCCCTGCTCCCCCCCTGGCTATGCTACTGACCGGAGGGAGTGTGTTCCCTGGTAACCTTTTCTCCACAATGGGAAGAGGTGCCGCATGTAGCTTCTCCACCACAGCCCTACAGTTCCTTACCGACAGTATGGCCGCGGACACACCCCTTCTGACACACCCTGTTTGGAGCTTGCAGTGGTGCTAGAGTTGCCAGCAGCCATATCTTCACCACCTTAAGGCAGACTACTGAAACTGCTGGGGTGTGTGCATTTCTGTGAGGATTTTTTTTTTTTTTTTTAAAGAGGAGGTCACACTTTTTTATAACGTCTGCGATTGTACCAAAATCTGTTACACTCAGTAAATATCCTTCCAAAAAACATCCATGACAAACTTACCACCCTAAGGCCTAATCCAGTGTCCAGTGAAGTCAACGGAAAGACTCCCAAGGACTTCGTTGGGTGTTGGGCTAGACTCTTAGTTATTGCTTGTGGCAAACCATCAATGTTTATGGATCATTCATTGTTGATGTATAACTGAGAGGAGAACCTCCAAGATCTTCAGTATTTCCCCCTTTTCATGTTTCAACAAAGGGACATTTATTCTGCTGAGAGCTCCAATTCTGAAAGTTGGTGCCCTGGCATTCTTGTGAGGAGTTGTCATGTACTGAGAATCACTGTGAGTCTGCCTAATAACATGGGCAGCCCTTATGGACTCTATTTTATATCTGTACTCTGAAATGTGAGTGAAATTAGTATCCCTTTAAAAGTTTCAGATCTCCATGTCATTTCTTACTCACTTGCTTGTCTCTCAAAGGAATTGCACTAGGAAGAACTACTTTTAGATCTAGAATGCTTATGTGTTTTGAGAATTGCTGGTGGGACCAGTTAAGTATGGTTCAAGTACAGAACTCTGTTGGAGAGAAACTAAGGGTACGTCTATACTTACCTCCGGGTTCGGCGGTAAGCAATCGATCCTCTGAGATCGATTTATCGCGTCTTGTCTAGACGTGATAAATCGATCCCGGAAGTGCGCACCGTCGACACCGGTACTCCTGCTCACCGCGAGGAGTAAGCGCTGTCGACGGGGGAGCCTGCCAGCCATGTGTGGACCCACGGTAAGTGCTTTGAAGATCGAACTAAGATACTTCGACTTCAGCTACGTTATTAACGTAGCTGAAGTTGCGTATCTTAGTTCGACACGGGGGGGTTAGTGTGGACCAGCCCTTAGTAAATATATTTCAGCGGTGGTTGCATTTTTAGAAGTTGCTGTTAATACAACTGTCAGAACTATTCCTGGTTTCAGACTTAGGACAGAATAGTGGAAACAATTGGGGTTAAAAAATTAAGAATTCTCTGGGAGAATTCTCCTGAAAATTAACTTAGACCCAAATTATGTTATCTTTACATGGAGTCCACAAAGAGTCCTATTTAAGTCAGTGAAACCATTTATGGACTGAGTGTGGGTATGGGGCCCTTTGTGAAGTTCATACAAATACTGTAAGAGAAATAGCAGGGGCTTTTCTACCTAATAGGCTGTGAGGGCTTGTCAAAACCGAGCACAGTAATATAAAAAGAGCCTCTCTTGAAGGTTTCATAGATATAAAGGCAAACTTAGGGAGGTTGTGAAATCTCCATCATTGGGGATTTTTAAGAGCAGGTTGGACAAACACCTGTCAAGGATGGTCTACATAATATTTAGTCCTGCCTTGAGTGCAGGGGACTGTACTACATGACTTCTCGAGGTCCCTTGCAGTTCTATGATTCTATGAAACTTCTAATGTGGCATCCTGTGGGGAGCGGTATCCTGTACTAAGAAACAGTCTATAAAACTAGCCTTGATCCTCTGGAAAATTACCTATGTTGGAGATGCAAGCAAGAGAAAGAGAGGGACCAGACAATGTGTCTGACAGTGGTGGGATGTAGTGGTGGCACTTTTAATGGTGCTGGTCTATAAAAATGTGGGAGATCATATTTTAGTATGCTTTGTCCCCAATAGAAAAATAGGAGAAACTGTTTCTATGTGGATGGAAATAACTGTTTTGACAGAATCTTCTTAAAAACGTGTTACAAACAGCCATCCATCCATAGAGATAAGCAAGTGAACTAAAGCATGACATGCAGTGCATTATCAAGCAACAGTTACTTTTCATATGATATGGAAGAAATATAAAGTTCCAGAGAAGCCTGTCTTTTGATATCATTAAAAGAATATGTATATTGGAGACAGGTTTCAATGTAGATTATTCATTGTGCAAGTTACAGTTCAAGTGGGCTCCTGTAAATGAAATGCTGTCTATCGCATAATGTGGAAAAAGTAAAGAGCTCCATAAGGGGAAGAAAGATTTGGCTATGAACATTTGTAACTTTCCAACATTGATGGGTTGCACAGATTTGAATGATTTTAAAACCAGAATTGCCTAAAAATGTACAACTCATTGAAATGGTCAACAAATGTCTTCTGGGTTTCTCACCACATTGAATGAACGTAGAGGTTTCTCAGTTTAGTACATTGAATTTCTCAAAGTGGAACTACATGGAAGATGCGTGACATTATCTCTCTTATCTGTTTTCAGAGAATAGCTGCTATAAAGCAGGCCTTGAATGCACAGAACATCAGCTTCTTCCTGAGAGAAGGATACTGGGTTTTAGTGACATTAGCCAGCTCTGATTCAGGTAAAAACCCCAATTTATAGATTGCTATTAGAGTTCTGAGAGAAGTGTCACATTAACTGGTTTCTTCTGATGTTTACTAATTTCAAATGTACCAT
Organism: Macrochelys suwanniensis; assembly: GCA_033296515.1. NCBI lineage: Eukaryota > Metazoa > Chordata > Testudines > Chelydridae > Macrochelys > Macrochelys suwanniensis. Next base: position 116,810,728 of record CM065779.1, read on the forward strand.
CAAAGCAACTTAATTTACTGTTTTTCATTGTTTGTTTGTGATACCCTATTAGAAGCTTGAAAATATTTTTTCTCTCACTTTTGTCCTTTTCACTAAAATGTAGATAGATTATCAAACACTGGCCAGCTTAATACAGGCACAAATTGAAAGCACAATTTTGGACACTCAGATATCAGGGTCCCTAGTTTGCTAGCCTGTAAGTATTTGGACCCACAGATCCAGCCTACAAAAATAGATGCAAGGACTGAAAAGTTTTCTGCATTTGTGTGTGGGTGTTTTATGAAGGGAACATACAACGAAAAGGCTGTGTTTTAGCAGCAACGACAGCTTCAACTTAAGCCCTCCCTGACAATGTCAAAGCCTCTTTGTTTGTGCATCATCATTCATGACATCTGTTCTGTTTGTTGCTGAATGACACTGACCCAGCAAAAAGAGCAAAGCACATTGGGCTCTATTCAGATGTGTCATAAATAGTGATGTAAATTATATATTGCCAAGTCAGTTCCCAGGGCAAAATAAGGCACATCCTCTCTCTATTTAGGTTCCACTATAACACCCATCACTGTAGTTTCTAATCTGAAAGTTACTGCAGAAATCACTTGCATTAAGAGCCAGTATTCCCTGGTGGCAGGAACAGAGACTAGAACTGATGAGTCCTGAATTCCGTTCTAGACTCTGGCACTGTGTAACTGTGCAAGTCAATTGACCTTACTCTATCTCAGTTTCCCCATCTGTAAAATGAATACAGTAATGTTTATGTATCTCATATAATAGAGACATGTGAAGGCTAATTGACTATTGCCTACAATACCTTTGGAGATCCTTGGGAAAATGGCACTATCCATGCAAATAATTTCATTATTATTATTGTTATTTATTTCATTTAAATGTATCCTCTCTCCTGCATCCACAAGTTGGTCTGCAAATTAGTTTATGGTGCTGCCTATTTTACTCCTGCAGGAGGCGCAGAATTCATACCTTCCGCAGATTTCTTGGTTCCCACACAGAAAAATGGGGGAGCAAAGAAATCTGTGAGGAACACATCCTTCCGCAACAGCTGGGGCATGTCTTCTGGGAGCAACCTGCAGCAGAGAGCAGATCACCGTGGGAGGAAGGAGGAAGGCTGGGCGTGTGTGCATGCTTGGAGAGATGATAAGGGGGTGGGGCTGGGTGCCGGGCTGGGTGCGAATGAGTGAGAGACTCACTCTGTCCCTCTCCTCCCTGTTACTGCATCCTGAGCTTGGAGGCCTAGGGGTGTAGGAAGCAGGCTGTGTCCCTGAGGCAGAGCAGAAATGTAACAACTAAACAGGCAGGCTGCTAATGTTCCCATTGTTAGTTAATTGTTCCCATTCTTAGTCAATTAAGACTCCTTTACCTTGTCAGAGTGGTGTAAAGGAGCCTTATGGGCTTTCTCGCTTTTTTCCCTGTGCCAGAGAGGCACAATGGAGTTAGATTACAGCTCAGGATCTATTTTACTTATCCATTTAAAAAAAATGCAGGACAATGATTAGCAAAACTGTATGACTTCCATGTGCGAAAGTTTGAGCAATTTAAAGTGGCCTTCTATTTTACAGAACACCAAAATAAAAGTAATGCAATTTAAATGAAAATCCAGGATTATAACTAGAATGCAGGGTCCTAGTTACCAAGTATTTGTAATTTAACTTTCATGTGTTTAGGAAATGCTGAACAGTTATGATGATTTTTTTTCTGTATCCTAGGTTAAATAAATTACCAAAATAAGTGAAACTGATGAGATTATATTGCATTATTCTGACAAAATATGCAGAATTTGCAGAATTTTTGACTTTTTTTTGGTGTAGAATTTTGGGCGCAGAATTCCTCCAGGAGTACTATTTGAATAAGCTACATGGTGTAGTGACAAGGAGAAGGTACAAATAAAAATCTAGTGGTTTTTACTTAAGAGATTCAATAATAAGGCAAGCCTAAAATGATGATTGGTCTGAAAGCAGATTTACTAAGCTCTTCAAATATATGTCTTGCATTTCAGACTCTCAGAGGATTGGAGGAGGCAGTGGATACTGGGCTATAGTGGTTCTCTTTGTTATCTGTCTAGTTGTAGTTGGGGCCTTCATTCTCTACAAGTTTAAAAGGCAAGTAAACCTTATATACTTTAAGAACTAGATTTGTTCACATGTATCATTTCTTGAAAAGTAGACTTTTTTGAAGCAATGCACTGACGGGTCTCTAGCTTTTAAAGCCCATGTTTTTTCTGAGCGTTTCAGATATAAAGGTTATAACTGATGTTGATGTAGGTAAATAGCCGCAATGTGGGAGCTTATTTAGCTTGCGTCAATACAACCACCAAAAAATAGTCATTCTAAAACATATTCCTAATTATCTACTCTGAGGAGTAATGGGTAACCTAGATAACCAGGACAATTAATTGATCCACAAGTCTTATTTCTTACCAAAAAAACAAAACAAAATGATGTGGAATTTCTCTTTTGAACATGTTAGAGTTTGATTACTGAAACAGTGCCACACAGGTTAAGAGTATCCAGCTGTGATAGAAATAATAAGTAAGAATAGAGTCTGCACAATAACATATTAGGGAGGAGATGAAGAAGCTATGGAAGTGGCCTTAATATAAGAAATATGTTCATGAGGAACAACTGATACCATATAAGCTGTGTAAGCAAATACTTATTCCTTTAATAAATCTAAAACATTTTTAATCTGCATTTGCTTATGGAGATGAATTCATTATTGTTCAGGTGGCAGGTTACTGGCTTTTTTATGCTGGTTTATGTATTTGTTTTATTATTTGGCCATGGTCCTGGTATTTTTTTGTTAGGTACTCAAAATCCTTCAGGTTTGAGCAGCGTGGGAATAAACATCTATTACCGTTTCACAAAATCTGCAGTCCTTACTTAGTGTAAATGCCTATTGATTAGGCCCATTATTATTTCAAGATGGATTTTTATTTAAAATAAACATTCTTTTACAGAATAGACTAGGTACCGTGCTGTGCTAGTGAGAACAGCAAGAGTACAGCATTTAACTGAGAATTCAAGTTAGCAACAATCTTTGTCATCTCATTAGACAGAGGTGCTTTGTCTCATGTAGGAAGATTCTCTTGTCTTTCCAAGAATCTTAAGTTTCTTGATATTTATAGTGACTTACTGTTTTATAGGATGAAACACAAAATTTGATATCAAACTCTATCTACAGCTAAATAAAAATAATAAAAATCCATTTAGCTATTCTGGGTTCCCAGAGCAACGAAAAATCATCATAAAAATGGATGATGTGATGCAATAATATTATTTCATTTGCAGTACATTGGGGGTTGTCTGTTTGTATTACAAGATCATAAAACTCGGTGGTGGTGTCTCTTATGAGACATTGTGATTTACACCTCTTGATTAGTCCCTAAGTTGGAGGCAATTAGACAACAGACACATTTAATAAGCGGCAAAAGAAATATACAATATTTAAGAAAGGAAAAAAATACGTTTTATTCGTCTTGATTCCTTTCTAAAATGTCCTCTTGGCTTATTATTTTCTGAATGGGACAGTTATTGCAGCGGAAGATTGTAAGAATGCTAGGAATTGTAACACGGTTTTAACTCCCCTAATACACTGGAATTTCTCAGTTGAACAAATCAACCTTCAGAGCAGGATCTCACAGCATCATGCAGCCCCCAGCAAAATTTTGCTTCTTCTGAAATGGAAAGCAGATGATCCACCAAAGCAGGGTGTTTAGATACAGATATCACCAGAAATGAGTTAATCACCTGAAGCAGAGGCTCATCTATGAGTCTGGCTTAAATTCATGAGTGCACATGCTTCACAAGAGCACTTTCCTCCGAGAATGAAAAATGTAGAGTAAAGATTCCCTAGAACTGAGATTCATAAAAACAGAGCATCTGCAGCGATCGCTCCTAGGGTATGCCTACAGTGCAATAAAAGACCCACAGGCTGGCCATGGCTGGCCCCAGTTGGCTGACTCGCGCTTGTAGGGCTAAAAATTGCAGCGTAGACATTCAGGTTTGGGCTGGAGCCCAGGCTCTGAGACCCCCTGAGGGGAGAGTGTCTCAGCCTGGGCTGCATCCTGAGCCTGAATGTCTACACTGCAATTTTTAGCCCTGCAACCCAAGTCCCATGGCCCTGAGTCAGTGGATCCGGTCTCTGAGACTGGGTGCTGCAGGTTTTTTATTGCGTTGTAGACCTCTAGAGAGCAAACATTCTCCAAGGACAGGACTCCCCAGAGCACTTAGTTTTATAGGACCAGGATCCACAGGAGTAAGTGATCCACCTAGACAGAGATCAACTAGCAGAAAGTAACTAAAATGTTATGATCAGAGGCTATACTTCCTAATAAACTTTTAAAGTTATATATGTTTACGTTTTCAAATGATAAAGTTATATAGTTAGTTTTCAAATACAAATCCTAAATGTCTTCCATCCCAGTAGTTAACAAACAATGTTTGATACCAGCATTTTCTCACATTTTCATTGTGGGATGGGAGTGAGGAGAAGGGGTAATTTCCCTGGCGGCATCCTTGACTTTCCTCATCATTGACTTCCCATCTCATTTACACTTTCAGAAGAAAACCTCACCTTTCCCCCCCCTTCGCCTATACTACTATTATGTTGCATGAGAGCAAGTGTAGTCCCAGTCCTACCCATTTTGTTATAAAAACAGGTACTAATTTGATGATTCATATTTTATTAAAATCAAAATAATACCATGTAGAAAGGGCAGACTTCCAAAATGAACGGGACAAAGTAAGTCATGACTGCTCTGAAGCACAAAGAAGTCATTCATCTGAACATTACCCCCAAAACTAACACCACAATAAATATTCTATTCAATGTATTATCATTGTTATTGTTATTGTTACTTTAAGTGCTGACCGCATGCTCCAGTACTCTCTGCTATTTACATTTCAAAATGTTTAGTAGTAGGAAACAGTAGGAGCGGGGTGAGAGAAAGATGGCCTAACAGATACACTATTCCAGTGTTTCCCAAACTTGGGACACCGCTTGTTCAGGGAAAGCCCCCGGCGGGCCGGGCCGGTGTGTTTACCTGCCCTGTCTGCAGGTTCAGCCGATCGTGGCTCCCACTGGCCACGGTTCACTGTGCCCAGCCAATGGGAGCTGCGGGAAGGGTGGCCAGCACATCCCTCGGCCCACGCCGCTTTCCGCAGCCCCCATTGGCCGGTGGGAGCCGCGATCAGCCGAACCTGCGGACGGGGCAGGTAAACACACCGGCCCAGCCCACCAGGGGCTTTCCCTGAACAAGCAGCGTCCCAAGTTTGGGAAACACTGCACTATTCCTACTCATTTAAGCCCACTATCCTATTCCTCATGTGGTATCTGCCTTCTGAAGCCAGTGATTATGGTTTATTGTGCAGTTTTGTTAATTTTCTAGAGGATAGAGTAAGCGTTTCTTTAGAATATAACATGCATATAGTAAACAGTATGTGTTCTAGGCCGATTAGGGTTGTAATGTAGAAAAAAAACAGCCCTACTGTCCAGAATAATTTCTAGAAAGATGAGGGACCAGGAGACCATATAACTCTAAACTCTTATACATCAAAATTCCTTTTTTAATAGTTATTTTAAAGTTGCTGAAGCTTTGTTGTAGCATGACTTGTGTTAGGGCACCTAGAGCTGGTATCAGCATCTTTTTAATCATTATTTAAATAAACATAAATAAAATGCCATCTTACTCTTGAAGAGTGTGTTATCTCCTGGTTATGAAGACTCTTGGAGCCAGGACTGGGTGCTTTGATTTGAGAGAGAGAGATATCTCTCTCTCTCTCTATATATATATATTTAAATAAACTATATAAATATATATATATTTAAATAAACCTTTTTAGTATGTTTTAATATTGCACAACACTGTGAGTACCTCAGCAGAGGGGTTGATGGAGACACTATGGAAATTAAACTATGATGTCATATTACTATTATTCCCAGCTGGGCCACTGACTCTATGCAACCGGAGCAGTTTGCTTTACCTCTCTTGTCCTCAGCAGCTGTTAAATTGGGGTAATCTCAGGGTTTCTTCAGTGCAGTGTTTCTCAATAGGTGGGTCACGACTCTCAGGGCCATGAAAGGCAATCGGCAGGGGCAGCGGGTACGAGGCACTGAAAACTTTATTACAATTTGAAAAGCTTGCTCCCCCCACTTGCTACACACCCTGACCCATGAAGGTCAAGTAATGTCTGTCAATCTCTCAAAACAACACACACACAAACTTATTGTTGTTAGCATTGGTACAAGGTCACAAAATTGTTTTAACATTGAATAAGGGGTTGTCAGACTGCTGCAGAGTAAGACATAACTAATTGATGCTTTGTCCTCCTTCTATGACAACATTTTAGGAATGCAAGAAATATTATTTATTCACATGTTTTCAGCTTAGAGTGGGGTTTGTTTGTTTTTTAATTATAGTTACTGGGAGTCCAGTAAATATCTGAACAAAAACCAGAAAATATCTGTGTTTATATAGAAATCCTTATATCAAAACCAGGCAAGTTCATGATACCCATCTAGGAAATTCCTATAAAATGTAATAGGGATCAAACCAATGAATTTCTGTAGTTATTAATTGGAAATCTATAGCTATTATTCTAAAATCCTATAAATAGAAAATATATTACTATAGAGTTCTATAGGCTGGTTTAAAAATTCAATGTAAACATTATTCTTTATTTAATTCTATAGGATTTTTCCATAGGGGTTTGAGGTTAATATGATTAATTGTATATAATATGAATCTAAATTCCATCAAAGGATATATTTTCTTGTGCTATTTAGGAAACTGCCAGGCAGAAATGTCTATGCCCAAATGCACAATGAAAAAGAACAGGAGATGACCAGCCCTGTTAATCACAGTGAGGACACCCAGAACATCATCCAGGGTGAGGAGTTTATTGATGATGATCTGGATTCTCAAACGCTAGGTAACGCAAGAGGTAACTTCACCTTCACTTTATTAACGTCTCAATTCGTATTTTTTTTAAATTATGATTTAATGTTTGCATTTTTAGTATCTTCATTTTTATACTCAGCTTCGAGAGGGATCGAATGGAAAACTGCTAACAAGGAAACACTTCTCTTTTATCCTCTTTTTTTGTTTTGTTTTAAATTCAGTCTATTCTGTTGATTTTTTTTATGACATGCCATATAAATACAGAGTATGTAAGGTAGTACAATACACTGTCATGAGACATATGTGAACAACATTAGGAAGATCATACAATGAACAGCATAGATTATAATTGATGAACTTCACTAGCATTTTATTTAACTCGTGCATGCTCTGAATTCAAAGTGTAATGAATTTTAGGCAGAGAGAAATGATATGTAGAATTAATATTTCCATAATGCAGGGTAGATTGTAAGGAGGTGTCCTCTCTTTTAGACACATTAAATTAATTCCCAAATACAAAACTTCATTGAATTCATCCTATTTTGAGTCCTGACCTGCCAGTATCCAATGGACAGTCGTTAGAATTCCCATTCAGGAATCTTTTATGAATGTCTCTTACAGCAGATGATTCAAAGTTAGATGGAAGTGCTTTTCATGAGTATGCTGAATATAATGTAGAAAGTGAGTCTAAAAATACTCCAAATGGATTGAGAACACAGAGCAGCCTGAAAAGTGTAGCACACAAAGGAAGATCGTCTAGTTCTGTTTCTGACAACTCTGTAAAAATAGAACATCTGACCCTAACTCTCAGGCTTATAAAACTGGCTGAAATGGTGGTAGAGACAACTGTGAGGTTAAATGGCTTCATTAACCCTACATGGAGGGCTAAGATCAGCCATGGAGGGCAAACATCCTGGAAGTCCTTCTTTATCTCTCTTTTATTTATTTATTTATTTTATTTATTATTATTATTATTACTATCTATCTCTGTCTTTGTTGTTGTTTTTTATTTTTCTTAGCTGAACTATTTGCTGCTACTTGCTTTGATTTTAGTTTTGATGAAAGGGAAAAAACATATTTCACCTGCAAAATTGTTTTTGCCCGGATCGGTACTTTTTTTTTTAACAAATTGCACACACTAAAATCATTAAAACGAAAATAAGAAAGAAAAACTTGTAGCACCTTAGAGACTAACAAATTTATTTCAGCATAAGCTTTCGTGGGTTAGTACCCACTTCATCGGATGCATGGAATGAAACATACAGTAGACAGATATTTATACAGTCAGAGAAACATGATAAGGTGGAGGTGCATAGACCAACCTTAAGAGGCTAATTAATTGAGAGGAACCATAACAGCAGGGGAAGAAAAACCTTTGAAGTGATAAACAAGATGGTCACACAGGTGTGAATGAGGATCGTTAACTTAAGGGAAATAGATTCAATTAACGTAATGGCCGAGCCATTCCAAGTCCTTATTTAATCCTGAGGTAATGCAATCTAGTTTGCATATCAATTCGAGTTCAACAGTTTCTCTTTGAAGTCTGTTTTTGGAGTTAATCTGTCACAACACTGCTACCCTCAAGTCTGTCAGTGAGTGATTAGGGAGGTTGAAGTGTTCTCCTACTGGTTTTTGAATGTTATGATTCCTGATGTCAGATTTATGTCCATTTATTCTTTTGCGTAGAGACTGTCCGGTTTGGCCAATGTACATGGCAGAGGGGCATTGCTGGCACATATCACATTGGTAGATGTGCAGGTGAATGAGCCCCTGATGGCGTGGCGGATGTGATTAGGCCCTGTGATGGTATCACTTGAATCAATATGTGGACAGAGTTGGCATCGGGCTTTGTTGCAAGGATAGGTTCCTGGGTTAGTGTTTTTGTTGTATGGTGTGTGGTTGCTGGTGAGTATTTGCTTCAGGTTGGGGGGCTGTCTGTAAGCAAGGATTGGTCTGTCCTCCAAGATCTGTGAGAGTGAGGGATCATCTTTTAGGATAGGTTGTAGATCTTTGATGATGCGCTGGAGAGGTTTTAGTTGGGGGCTAAAGGTGACGGCTAGTGGTGTTCTGTTATTTTCTGTTTTGGGCCTGTCTTGTAGTAGGTGACTCCTGGGTACTCTTTTGGCCCTGTCAATCTGTTTTTTCACTTCAGCAGGTGGGTATTGTAGTTGTAAGAATGCTTGATAGAGATCTTGTAGGTGTTTGTCTCTGTCTGAGGGATTGGAGCAAATGCGGTTGTATCTTAGAGCTTGGCTGTAAACAATGGATCGTGTGGTGTGTCCAGGATGGAAGCTGGAAGCATGTAGGTAAGTATAGCGGTCAGTAGGTTTCCAGTATAGGGTGGTGTTGATATATGCCCCTCTGCCATGTACATTGGCCAAACTGGACAGTCTCTACGCAAAAGAATAAATGGACATAAATCTGACATCAGGAATCATAACATTCAAAAACCAGTAGGAGAACACTTCAACCTCCCTAATCACTCACTGACAGACTTGAGGGTAGCAGTGTTGTGACAGATTAACTCCAAAAACAGACTTCAAAGAGAAACTGTTGAACTCGAATTGATATGCAAACTAGATTGCATTACCTCAGGATTAAATAAGGACTTGGAATGGCTCGGCCATTACGTTAATTGAATCTATTTCCCTTAAGTTAACGATCCTCATTCACACCTGTGTGACCATCTTGTTTATCACTTCAAAGGTTTTTCTTCCCCTGCTGTTATGGTTCCTCTCAATTAATTAGCCTCTTAAGGTTGGTCTATGCACCTCCACCTTATCATGTTTCTCTGACTGTATAAATATCTGTCTACTGTATGTTTCATTCCATGCATCCGATGAAGTGGGTACTAACCCACGAAAGCTTATGCTGAAATAAATTTGTTAGTCTCTAAGGTGCTACAAGTTTTTCTTTCTTATTTTTGTTTTGCTGACACAGACTAACACGGCTACCACACTGAAACTAAAATCATTGTCGTTTTCATTAAAACCCTTCAAAGAGAACCTTGATAATACTACAAAGCTCTGCCAATACTGTAGCACTGCAAATGACCCTGGGACACAGAAATTGTTTGCATGACAAGATTGTTTCAATTATCTCACCTCTAGAATAGAGTCCTGAATGCCAAGGAGGTACTCTCGGGGTTCTTCAGTTAGTGTGAAGCACTCATAGCCACTTAGCGTGTATCAGGTACTCTACAGCCACAATCTTCCTCTTGCCGTTGTGTAATATCTCTCACTGTTTTTGCATATGTGGCTGCTTAGGTTGAAGGGCATGGGAATGAAGAAGTTCTACCCTGATTTACAACCCATTCAAAAATAATCTCCTTGCCTCCTGACTGTAGGCTATATTTGGTCTGATCCTGCACTCCTTACCTTCCATTGAAGTCAGTAAGAGTGTTGCTTGAGTAAGGAGTGCAGGACCAAGACCTGTCAATGGGGAAGTCTTAAGTTAGATGGTTAACAAATGCAAATCTGAATGTGACCTGTAGTTCTGCCAGGTTGTCAGCTCCAGCAGACATCCAGGGGAACAGGCATAGCTCATCTCCTTGGGTCAGAGCCATCTGTGTTTATCAGCTGCCAGACAGTTTTAAGACATAAGACTTTTTCTTGCTATACTTCTACACCGTGCACTTTTTTGTTATTTGCAGTATTTCCTTCAATAACACCCAACGCTACACAGGAAATCTTCCTAGTTATCTCAATATTGTGCTATTTTGTCTGATCGAAGTATGAAGCATATCACCATCCCTACTGAAATATTAAAATCTGTTTTATGACATTATTTGCAGATGGTTCATATGCTATGGAGATTCCTACTTCTTCTGATGGGTTTCCCCCGCTACTCTAGAGATCACTATAGTAGTCTCCTCTCCATGCACAGCAGGGTTTTACAAACCTAGTTTTCTGTTTGCTCTCTCTCTTTTCATAACTTTTGAATTGTCACAGTACAGTATTTCCAGACTCACCCATCCACTTTTTTTGTTTTCTATATATTTTATGTTGCCTACTTTATCGCAACCCCCACCTTGGGACTCCTCAACTCCATTTCCTTGCAGTGACTCCTTCTGGGAGAGGTGGAAACTTGAACAGCTACAGAGTTCCCTTATTGCTGATGCCGGTCAGTGTCCAGTCCCAGGTCAGTGGCATGTTGAATGGAAGCCTCAGGTTCCATTCTCCTCCCTCACCTGCTCCCCTCAAGACAACTACACCTTTTTAAGCTGCAAAGAGAGCCACCTTATGCTGTCACTGGGATAGAAACACTAGGAATTCACTAACAACCGTCATGAGCAGACACTTTAAAGCACTGAAGTAGAAAGTATGCTGTAGGTACACTGAGCTGCTGCACCACCTGCACCTGAACTGTTGTTTGATAAGACGACCATCTAATTTGATTGACTTGTCTCTGCAATAAAAGGGGAATGTATAGTAAAATGCCCAAAATATACTAATGTTAGCATTTTGTTTTTATATTTTTTTAGGCAATCACTCAGGCGTGGTTTTGAGCATTAACTCCAGAGAGATGCACAGTTACCTGGTTAGCTGATGTTTACAGCTGAACACAAAACCCGAAAGACTCTTCTCTGTATTGTTTAATTTTTCCCTGGGCATGTCACCAAATTGCAAACATGGCTGTACCTGCTGGTGGAAAGTAGGTTCCTAAACAGTCTTGAAACTACAAGTGTCCGTCATCTGTTACTGTAAACTGGGAACTTGTTACAATTCAAACTCAAACTAAGGTAGCAGATTTGTAGCCCTAGGCACACTAGATGCCACATGTTCTCTTTTCTGTCTATGTTGTAGTTCTTTATGTTCTGTTTTAGAAGGACTGGACTTTAGTTCTTTTTATTGGCTGGGGTGTTCAATGGAAGACTGAAATTCAACAACCCTGAAGAGTTGACTTTAAAAACCATTGACTAGTAAGTACAAAGCAGATGGCTGGTTGACCGCTACAAATTTGTACTTGTTTAAAAGGCTGTGACTGCCTGTTCTGGTTCAGCACTAAGAGATGAATGAGCAAGGAGATAAATGTACTCCTTAGCTCCTCTTCAATCCAAGTTCTTACCTTTAAAATGTGTGAGACAATCTATTGAGCTTCAGCTCGCTATGTGAGTCCCTGCTATTAAATTGAATAAGTAATGTGTTAAGACTTCTTGCAAGTAAAATGAGTCCTAAGAAACCCCCAGCACCACTCCTCCACCCCACCCCACCCAAAAAAGCCCACTAGCTTGGTGCTACTTCCAGACCAGGTGTTTTCACTTGTAGAGGCCGGTTGGTTTAAATTGCTCGTCTGTCTTCCAACTTGAGCATCTCCATCATGGCAGTTGCAAGACCAGTTATTATATAATAAACAGTTCTGACTGCCTGTCCCCTTTTCTCTTTTTAAAAGTGTAAATACCTCTTTTAAGTAGGTTTTTGTATGTTTTTTTTAAATTTCTATTTTGAGGCCAGAGACCCAATAAATGTAAAAATTCTCCCCCAACTAGGTCAGTGCAGCACACCAGAACCTTTAGTCCTACAAATACTTGGAGTTTCCCTTTGTGTTCAGTTCCTGCCTCTGATGTAAGGATGGGCAAACTCGCAGCTGAACTTCACCACCTTTGATGTGTTTGACAATCAGGAAGGATCCTAGCAGGGAACTGATGCAAATTAAGGGATTCGCACTTCATCAGTTTCACCACAGGGTGTCACTCTTATTCCCTCATCACTGAGCTGGGCCATATTTCTGCAGGGAAAGCAAGTGAAACTGTCAAAGCAGCCAGATTGAGAAAGGCATGTGGGTCAGTTCAGTTTGCTTATCCCCATCTCTCTATCCCCAGGGGTTGAGAGTCCTGAGGTCATCACTAAATCCACATCTTGCAGGTTATGTGGATTTTTTTAGGGATTTGTGTAGGAAATGAACCACAGCATGGTTCAGCCAAATGTTTAGCATCCCATGTATCACAGCTGCCTAGAATTAGGACACTCTCTCAGAAACCTATTTAATCTTTTCACCTTTTGCCTTCAACAGGGGATGACTAGCTCTTTTTTACTCACTGAATGTTGTACTAATGCTTGTAGCTAAATGTCCATACCACCTTCCTTAAAGGGATTATAGTCAACTATATACTTGTGAATGACCAAGCAGTCACGCCGATGAGACAGAATGGCACTATCTAAAAATTCTCCTATGCAGTAGGTTGCTCTTCCATGTAGCCAGGGAATTAATTATATCATGGAATATGCTTTCTTCAGAAACATGTTAGCATGCCACCTCCTATGTGGCAATATAAGCTCGCACAAAGCTCACCGAATCTGTGTGTGTGTGTAAAGCACAAGAAAATCTGGTTTAGGAATGAACAGTATGAAAGTGGATGGGAACATGTAAGGTGCAAATGCTTGAAAACAGTGGCAAGTGCATGCCAACTGCTCAGGAAAAGGTCTGTTTGTAACCATCTCACGGAAATTTCATCTTGCAAAGCCTTACAGGGCCGTGCAAACTAACTGACAGAGAGACAGGAAATACTTGAGCTCAGTGGCCTACCCAGGAATTGAAATGTTTGGGTTTTTTTTTCAAATTTACTGGGGGGGTTGGGGGAGTGTCACTAAATTGGCATATAACTAGTTCACAAAACTGGGGGGGGGGGGGGGTTGGGGAAATTCAGGGAGGGTGTACACCCCGCCAGGGGGGGTGTAGGGAAATCACTGCTTGAGCTGACAATGCTGTATGCAGGACTAAGCATAATTCTGACACAGTCATAAGAACATATGAACCAAAGGTCCATCTAGCCCAGTCTTCCGACAGTGGCCAATGCCAGGTGTTCTGGGGGGAATGAACAGAACAGGTAATCAGCAAATGATCGATTCCTTGTCACTCATTCCCAGCTTCTGGCAAACAGCGTAGGAACACCATCCCTGTCCATCCTGGCTAATAGCCATTGATGGACCTATCCTCCATGAACTTATCTAATTATTTTTTTAAGCCTGTTGTAGTCTTGGCCTTCACAACATCCTCCAATCATTCATTAGTGTCTGAGTCCTGTATTTTCTGAGGTGAAGTGCCAATACAAAATCCATTCGTGCTTTGGAAGCCTTGAGGACGGTTGCACCATGGGCTAGCCCTATTCACCAGCTCCTTACTGCTTTTAGGGGAAATGAACTAGAAACAATACAGTGAAACAATATTGCAATCAGCTTTTCCTGGGAAGTAAATTCAAAGCTGTTGATATGTATAGGGCAGGAGAGTGAAGGATTGAACTCTTGAATAATGTAAAGAATTGAACTTCTATATTTAGGGTCTTTTTGTTGGTCTGCCTGTTGGCTAAGGGAATTATAGGGACTAGTTCACATACACTAATTTTGTGCTTTGACAACTATTTTTATACATTTACAACAGTTTGATTCATGTTTCTGTTGGCAGGAAACTCCTGCTGCAAAGCAAAATATTTAACTGTTGTGCAAGACTCTCCTAGTCATTAATACTTAGCACTCATGTATGGTGCTTGTAATCTTCCAGCATTTTCCAACATTAACTAATTTAATTCTTGAAACACACCTGTAAGGTTGGTATTACATGACTCTCAAATGTGGTGAGACACTGTTTTCTGAGGAGTTTTCAGTATTGTCATGTCTGTGTAAATAATAGCCAGTAGATAATAAAGCAAGCCTTTTAAGTTCCTGACCAGAATGCCTTTATAATGGATTATTTCTAAAATGGGAGTATGTCATTCCCATGCAATGAGACTTGATTTTTGTTTAAATGAAAATTCATACCATTGGTAGATTTTGAATCTGTTTAACTATGCCCATGGGAGCACATTTTGTTTTTAAAGGGAAGAAGTGTGTGTATATATATATATATATACACACACACACACACTTTTTTAGCTCTTTATACAGAGAGATGGACAAATGCACAGAAATATATATGTATACACACGTGTGTATATATAGCTGTATACACACATCTATAGATATGCACAGCGGCATAGGCGCCGACTCCGTGGGTGCTCCGGGGCTGGAGCACCCACGGAGAAAAATTGGTGGGTGCAGAGCACCCACTGGCAGCTCCCCGCCAGCCACCCCATGCCCAGCTAACCTCTCCGCCTTCCGAGGCTCCACACGATGCCAAGCCGCTTTTCCTGGCTCACAGGCTTCCTGCGCGCCAGCTGTTCGGCGGTGCGCCGCACTCCTGTGAGGGAGGGAGAGAAAGAGGGAGGGAGGGGGGAAAGCGCAGCGGCGGTGCCTCGGGGCAGGGGTATGGGGAGGAGGTGGAGGCAGAGCCAGGCCCTTCGCTTCCTCCCCATACCCCTCCCCCGAGGCGCCGCTGCTGCACTTTCTTTCCTCCCTCCCTCCCTCTCAGGCGTGCGGCGCGCCACGAACAGCTGGCACACGGGAAGCCTGTGATCCAGGAAAAGAGGCTTAGCGTTGGGCGGAGCCTCGGGAGGCGGAGAGGTTAGCTGGGTGCGGGGGGCTGGCGGGGAACTGCCACGCTGGTGGGTGCTCTGCTGCTTCTTCCCACCCTCCCTCCCAGGGTTGCAAGCCAGGCCGGGGGATGCAGTGCGCCTGGGGTAGGAGGCAGGGGTGGGGATTTGGGGAAGGAGTGGAATGGGGGCAGGGCCGGGGACGTGAGCACCCACCAGTGCCGACTAAAGTCAGCGCCTATGCACAGCGGCACACACACACACAAACTTTTATAATTATATTAAGTTCTAAGTGAGGAAGGACAATATTAGGGGTAAGGAACAGGACTTGGGAAACAGGTGACCTGGGTTCTATTCCTGTGTCAGACGGTCTTTGTGCATGACTTTGGGCAAGTCACTTAGGCCCAGTCTTTCAAGATATTTAGATGCCTAACTCATGAGAATTAGGTACCTAAATAACTTTAAAAAACTGGGTCTTAACCTGTATGTACTTAAGTTTCCCCATCTATAAAATGGGGATGATAATACTTACCTATTTCAAAAGGATATCATGAGGCTAAATGTATTACTCTGTTTGAGATCCTCCAAATGAAAGGACTATAAGTGCAAAGTATTAATCATTAATTATTTCTTTTTCTTAATGATTGTTATGATTAAAAGTATCATTTAAAAGGTTATGAATGAGTATGAAAACCAATAGCCTCACACAAAGGTGTTAAGAGTGTTAAAAAGCAAAAATGTAGTTTCAATCAAAGACATCCTATGGAATAGCTAATTGTTGTGTGTCAGCATCGTGACATCACCATTGATTTTGCTAATCTGCACACGGCTTACTAATGTCTTAAATTTCTTTGCATTCTGCAATGTTAATGGGTAAAAGGCTTTATAATGTGTGTTCAGTGAGCCATCCACCACATTGATGTCTACCAGTGCTGGTACTGGACTATAGCAAAGACTATAACAGCATAACTGACAGTATGTTGGCCTCATCTACACGTTGTGGCCTTCTTAGAATGCCAAGTGTCTGGCGCTGTAAAAAGCATGTCTTGAGTTCTAGAATGATCCTTGGAGCCTTGCCTCCTCCTCAGTGAGGCTGTCTTACACAGAATCTAGGCCTAGGGCTGCCACCTCGGATTTCCTCTCTACTTTATGTAGAACAGCTTCCTGTGGCTGATGTAGACAATTTCATTTCAGTTTTAAAACGCTTCCTTCCTAGCAACCTGCAGCATACTCACAAATGCATCCAAGAGGTTTACGAAATCCCTCCCCCCTTGCATTGTATAAGTGAACTTCTCAAAAATAAAAGCAATAAACTCCAAGGTATGTCTGTGATACCTTTGGGGCCCAGTTCATTGTGGTCCAGCCCCTTGTTGTGTAGTCATTTACCACAGGTTAAAGCAGGTGTAAAATGCTTCCTTGTTAGAATGATGAGTAGTTCTTTACTCCTTAAACAGTCCTCAGATTGAGTCATACATTTCTACTCAAATAGTCACACTGAAATGAATGGCGGTACTAAAAGAGTAAGGTATTAATCGCTGTGAGAAAGGGTGGTACAGGCTAGCCCCGTGTTAATAACTGTTCAATATTTGCATGTGAAATAGGTTGGCAATGCTCTAGTTGTACGTACAACAAAAGGTTATTTAGGGATAGATTTTGATACCCTTAAGTATACTGTGTAGTAATTTACTCCACGAATAGCCCTGTTTGAGTTCAATGGGACCACTCATGGAGTAAACAGTAAAATCTGAGTAAGGGTGTCAGAATCGGGTAGTGGGATACAGCAAGATTTTCTCTCTTTCATTCTGCATCCTATTTACCTCTGTTTTCTTTTGGCCAGCTCCTGATACATTGAATTGTATCTTACTTGAGTTGTATGATTACAATGGGATTAATCAAGGAATAAGGTGCTTTTCAGCATGAGAAAGTATATCAAATTCTGTTGCTTTAGTTCTATAGTTACTGCTGGTTGGACTAGTGTAGCCAGATCAGTGTTTCTTCATGTATCACCAGGGGCTGGTACAAGAATGAGGCATTTTTCATATAACCTTTTAATGATTACTAGTTGTTTTGCCTTCTTGATTAAAATCCTCTCTAATGTTTTTGGGGGATCTTCTGCCGGTAGATAGTGTCTCTTGAACTGAGGTCTGTGAAATGTAACTACTATGGTGGCTATTCTCCTCTATGCTATGTGATGCTGTGTGTGAAGAGACACTTTTCTTTCTGAAAGAATAAGAAATATGTTCATTTGTTTACTGTGTCTTCTTGACCATGAACCATTTTGGTTCTAGGTGTGTTTTGAATTTTTAGACATCAAAAGTTTACTACATCATAAATAGGCTTGTGGCTATTTTCATTCAAATCATAGGTTTTACCACATACCCAATTTTATTTCATTGAAAAAATAGATTTGTTTTTGTTTTGTTTTTTGAGGGGAAGAATTTTTTTTATTTTATTGCCTTTTCATTGGCATTCAAAGTCTTTATTATACATGTGCATTTGATTGATACAGTGCTAAAGTCACTATCTCCATTTATATTTCAGCTGCTTTAGATTAAAATAAAAACTTCACATTATCTCCAAAATAATGAATTTTGGTTGGGAAGTTATTTTCAAGCATTTAACTTTTAGTATGTATTTCTCAGATCATTTAAAATTCTATGATCTATCAGCTAATGAGTCCATTCAAATGTAAACTTGTTCCCAGTATATTTTTCTATTGTTTTCTCTAGTCTAGTCCCAAATGAATATGGCTTCTACAACTTTCCTTGTGACACTTATACAGTCTAATCTAGCTAATCTATGGAAGTACTTCTATGATCTCCATCACTATAGTATTTGAGTGTCTGAAAGTAGCAATAGTATCTGCCCATAAAGGTTTATATGATATTCAGCCTAAATGTGTGAGTTCTTTATATCCTCTTAATATTTTTAGTGGTAATCCCCTCATGCCATACTATCTAAAATCTTTACCTCTGAAGTTTATAACCTTCATATTTTTAGACCATCACTAGATAGTCACTTAAAAGCTCAGACTTACAATTAGGACCAGATTCTCAAAAGAGTTCCACTACCATTTAGACACCAAAATAAGTGGCCAAATTTTTGAAAGTTATTCAGCACTTTTGAATAACTGGCGCTTGCAATAGAGATGAAGATAAGGCGTGCCCTAACCACTGAGGTATGGGATAGTCAGCTGTGAGCCAGTCCCTTGGTTTCTTCTGTTAAAGCTGTTCCACTTTGGATAAATAATTAAAGAGTCAGTGGAGCATGGAGACTGGCTCCTGGGGGTCTCCCAGATCCTGGTTGAGCGCTCTAACCATAAGGTTCTTGAATCTTTCATATGCTCACTTGTACTCTCACTTTCTTATTCTCCCTCCTCCTAGCTCCACCCCCACCATTTTGTGTGATTTTCCTTGAGTGGTCTGCTCCAGTAAGCAGCTTCTGAGCATGTCTGCCATATTGGTGCCCTCAGGCAAGTTAGGGGGAGAAATGCCTATTTTCTCCTGGTTCATGTACTGCTCTGGAGCTTAAGGTTATCCATCACCTAGAGTGAGGCTGCAGAAACATAGGTGCCTAGGGAACTTTTACTGCAAAAACTTAGATGTAAAGTGAGTGTAGGCACCTATAGCATTCAGCAGCAGCTGAGTGGGCGGTTTGCGAATACCCATGAGGCCTGATTCTGGGATTTAGGTGCTTAAATCCCTTTGTGATCTAGCTCTTAGGGACATATGGCCTTAGGACTGCAGAAACATATATTTACTATCGCACATGCATACCCTCTCCCTCTCTTTAAATTGATGGGAAAAAACCAAGTAACATTAATTAGTGCTAACAGGAAAAAGTGGAGACATGCTTTTACCCTGACCATTCTAATGATAATGATTTCCCTGCAACATCTGAAAACATTAACATTTGAACTTTATTGATCATTCTTGATTTCTTTGTTTTTGTAGAATTTACATTATCAAGCTGTGATAATTCGTTGCAATACAAAGGGTGTAAAGCCTTGCCATGTAGCGATAATTCATACAGCAGTATACACCATGTCTTAAATAGTATGCCTTTGTAGTGTATTTTCTTAGTACTATAATAGGGTTATTAACCACTTGTGAGACCAGGCTTTTTAAATATCATATGTTGAAAATGTATCTTGTGTTTTTATTTTGCATGGTGCTAATGTTAATGGGCCAAATTCTACCTTTTGATGCTTATAGCAACTCCCTTTGACCTGAACACTAGCTGAACACTAAGGTCAAAATTTGGCCCACTCTGTACAAATGTGGTATCATTTCTCACTTCTTTCTTGTTTATGTACTTCAACCCAAATTTGGGTTCTGCACTGTAATGGCTCACGTAGGAAAACAGCAGCTTTTTAGACTAGTGGCCTTTAAGGCAGACAATCTGGTTATGGATTATAACAAAAAGTAGGCAGTGCTGTGTGAGATGAGGAATTTATCACCTCAGCAGCAGGAGAACACACATCTGCGCACACACAAACGACGCGAGGCAATAAAGCTACAGCCTGAGGCTCATGAGTGCAGCTTTGCTGATAAATCACTGGTAAGTGACCCAGATTCATAGAAGAGACTTAAGACCATAGAAACATTGTCAAATTGTTCACTCACTTCACCCAAAGTCTTGCAGGGCATAATACATACTATATTGGCAGCGCATAGTACATACTAAATTTCTAATTTTTGAAAAAGGAATGGGTAGTGCAGGAGAGCTACAATAGGTTTCCACATGAGTTTTTCCCTTATGGTATCCTGGAGTCAGATGGTGTTTGGCTCATAAAAGGTTGTCTCAACTCAGTTACTAGTGGCTGTTTAGCCACATCATAAAAACCGCCTTATAGGATAGCAAATGTTTTCAGTCTCCCCTGAGTTTACACAGCTTGAAGAAACCTGCACCATTCCCAAGTTTTGCAGAGGAGGTTGGGGGGTTGCACAAATGGGAAAAGCCGGCTCCAGATGTGTCCTCTCCCTAGCATAACTGCCTTGTCAAATTCTTCCCTTAGGTCCTCAGCTGATGTAATGAACTCTGTTCCCTGCAGCTGAGAGAAGTGGGGACAGGAGACAGGGCCGGCTCTAGCTTTTTTGCCACCCCAAGCAGCAAAAAAAAATAAAAGCTGCAGCCGGAGCTGCGGAAGCGGGGGGGAAAAAAGCCCGTCCCCCTGTCCGGCCCCTGAGCTCACCGGGGAGGCTCCCTTAGCCCCTCCCCCGCTGTCCCTCCGCAACATGCCTCCACACAGGCAGTGCTCTGGGCACAGGCAGAAGGGGCGGCTCTGCCAATTTGTCCGCCCCAAGCAGCTGCCACGGGACAAGAACTGCCGCCCCTTCCTGGATGGATGCCACCCCAAGCACCAGCTTGGAAAGCTGGTGCCTGGAGCCAGCCCTGACAGGAGAGGGAGAGATTTAAGGATAAGGGTGCAGTGGACCAATGTCTTGTGGAATTTCAGTAGGAGGACCTACAGTGGACTGAGACATCTGCCAGGGAAATAATGCCTCCTCTTCTCCATCCCACATGCATCTCATTTCTTCCTGCTCAAGTCCATACAACTCACTGCAGCTTAAGGTCTTTCCCTTGCCTGCTGCGCTGACCACATTACCCCACTAATTCCAGATTCCTCCAGTGGTTTCCTTTCTAATGTCGTATCAGCCTCAATCTTTGATCTCATTTCCAAGATTCAGTCAGTCCATTCAGTATAACTTCTGCCTTCTGCTTGGCTCCCCTCCTTCCTTTGGGAATGACTTATTTGTCAGTTATAAGCTATAGCTTTGGGTTTATTATACTATGCCAGGCTCTTGGAAGTTTTGCTTCCTGCACTTTGGGCTAGCTCCACTAAAGACCCTAAGCATTACAATGCTCAGTGTTACAATGCCTAACTGGTCGGTGCCTTGCTACCTAGTGGAATCCATAGCCCCAAGTTAGGAGTCCAGGCTCCTTGCACAATGCCAGGAGAGAGTTAGGCATCTAAGAATGAGATCTACAGAAGCCACCTTACTGACTGGGGAGCCTCTTAAGCTAGCCAATAGGAAATGCTGAGCATGTGGCCTAAGCCCCACCCCTAAAGGGGAGTTAGGCACCTGACTTCAGGGCAGACGGAGGAGCCTGTCTCTGCTTGGGCTGCGCTCCTGGAATTAGGTGCCTAACCTGGTCTTTTACAAGACATGGAGGAGAAGGTGATGGGGGCACCACCACCTCCCCCATTACTTTTAGCCGAGTGGTTTGGGTACTCATCTGGGATGAGGGAGACCCAAGTTCAATTCCCCACTCTGCCTGGTGAGGAGAAACTATTTGAACTAGAGTCTGCTGCCACCCAGAATAGCACCCTAAGCATTGTGATATAAGATAGTTGTATTTCCTGTTGAAGCTGTTCCGTTGTATAAATAATAAACAGTCAGTGGGTAAGAGAGAGAATGATGCCATAGCCTACGGGTGAGGGCAGGAGTGGGGAGGTTCCAGACCCCCTTTCCAATAAGTGTCCCACCCCCTCCTCTGGCTGCTTTGTGGGGGGTTAGGCATGTTAGGCCCTGCAGGTGAGCTAGGCAGGGAAACGCTTAGTTTGAGGATTGCGCTGGGGCTTAGGCCTGAGATAGGAGGCTGGATGCCTAGGCTGAGGTGGTTGTGCATATGCTCACTGGCAGCAACTTAGGTGTCCAAGGAGCTTTTGCAGTGGAAATTCAGGACCTAAGGTGCCGGGTGGAGACTCTCAGTGGCACCTAAATATTGAACTTTGCCTTCTGAAGTGGCAGTTAGTGGCCTAAATCCTTTTGTGGATCAAGTCTTCCGCCCCATTATTTTACCTCCCACCAGCATTTGGAACAGTTTCCTCTAGGGTGGCCTGGGCTGTTAGCGGGGGGTCTGGCACCTGCAGCAGTGAGCAACCCGGCCCCAGCCCACCCCGCTCTGCTCTGCCTCGCCGGCTTCTGGTGTCGCTCGGGGAAAGGGGCGGAAGCTGTAAAGAGGCGGTGCGGGGGTTTGGGGGAAGGGGCGGGGAGGGGAGTGGAGCAGGGGTGGGAAGAGGTGGGGCAGGGCCTGGGCCAGAGGGGGTGGATTGTCCCAGGCCCCTCACCCCCCTAGAAACATCCCTGCCCAACACTGCAGTATCTGAGCAGATCTCGCAAGCTAATAATCAAAAATCACACCATGCTACCCATCTGTATTTCTTCCCCTATTTTATATTAACTCCTTCGACCCATGTATTTTCTGTCCTCTTCCTTTCTGTTGTTAGCTGCCTTCGCCTCTCCCAAGCGTCCCAATCTTTTTCCCCACTTAACTTCCTTTTAGATCCTGCAATACACTTTTTTCCAAATTGTCTCCTCCTCTCTCTCTCTGCCCTCCTGCCTTTCCCAGGGCTCTTCTGAGCAATTTCCACCCACCCACATGGCTCTCATCTCTGTTCTCTTCACCTCTGGCTCCCTCACTAACCTGAGCCTGGGCTGTGAGTTACACTGACACCACCTCATCTGCCACTAATAGAGCTGCCAACTTTCTAATCACACAAAACAGAACACTCTAGCTCCACCCCTGCCCTGAGGCCCCGCCCCCCACTCACTACATTCCCCCTCCCTCTGTGGCTCCTTCTTCCCCACCCTCACTTTCACTGGGCAGGGGCTTGGGGTGCGGGAGAGAGTGAGAGCTCCAGCTGGGGGTGCGGGCTCTGGTGTGGGGCTGGGGATGAGGGGGTTGGGGTGCAGGAGGGGGTCTATGCTGGGGGTTGGGGCTGAGAGATTCGGAATGTAGGAGGGGGATTGCGGGTTCAGGCAGGGGGTTGGTGTGTAGGAGGGGGTATGGGATCTGGGATGGGGGTGCAGGCTCTGGGGTGGGGCTGGATATGAGGGACTCAGGGTGTGGGGGGGGGCTCTGGGCTGGGGCATGGGGTTGGGGTGCAGAGGGGTGAGGGCTCTGGGCTGGAGATGCAGGCTCTGGAGTGGGGCTGGGAATAAGGGTTTGGGGTGCAGGAGGGTGCTCCGGGTTGGGGGGGGCTCAGGGCTGGGGCAGGTGGTTGAGGCTCGGGGTTGGCGTGCATGCTTACCTCAGGCGGCTCCCAGTCAGTGGCGGAGTGGGGCTAAGGCAGGTTTCCTGCCTGTCCTGGCTCCATGCTGCACCCTGGAAGTGGCCAGTAGCAAGGCTGGCTCCTAGGCGGGGGACCAGGAGACTCTGTGCACGACTCTGTCCCACAGTCACCACCCCCACCACCCCTCCCGGCTCCCATTGGCTGTGGTTCCCAGTCAGTGCTCTGGGTGGGGGCAGCGCGCGGAGCCCCTTGGACCCCCGCCTAGGAGCCGGACCTCCTGGCCGCTTCCAACGCGATGCCAGGACAGGTAGGGACTAGCCTGCCTTAGCTCCGCAGCAGTGCCAACCGGAGCCACCAGGGTCTCTTTTTGACCAGGCATTCCAGTCGAAAACTGGACGCTTGGCAACCCTAGCCACAAATAATCTTCCTCTCTGACTTCTACGCACTCACATTCTGGCTGTGAGCTGTCCTTTTCAACCCCCTCCTCCCTCCCTTCACACACCCATACCCCGGTCCCCAGGGGTCTTTCCCCACCTCAGTTTCTTGGAGAGAGGAGTGCTGCTGGCACATGCATGTGGCCACACAGCATGCCTTCACTTGCCCGCCAAACACTTGGCCAGGTGCCGAGGGGAGGGAGGGCAATGAGGCTGGGCAGCCCCACAAACATGGACCTCCCTGCTCACTTCACTGGAGCCTGAGCTAGAATGTGGCTTACTGACTAAACTGCCCTGGGATGGGGCTTCGCTTATGTAAGATGGGGCAGGTATAGGGGCTGTTTGCCCACTGGGCAGCATATGGATGCTCCCTGTGTGGCATTTCTTGCCCATCAGGATCATTGCTTGCTACCCACTCAGGTGTCCCCAGTGGGCAGCGGGGAAGTGTGAGGGAATGAGCCTCTCCCTCACCGCCCATACAAGGGTAGGAGTAACCAGGGGCTGCTGGAGGACAGTGGGGTTTGGCAGAGTCAGGTGGGTGAGAGGAGCCTAGAGAAGCCAGTGGTAGGGGGAGGAGGGAGCAGTAGGGAATTGCAAGATTTCTGGGGCAGCTGTGGAGGGCGGAGCCTATGGGTATAGTGTGAGGGTGGTGGCTGAAGGGGGAGAGGCGGCCTGAGAATGGGTGTGCAGTTCGGAGATCCTGGAGCAGCCTGAGGAGGTGTGTAAGGTGAGGGGTGAAGGCAGTGTTGCTAACTCTTGTGATTTTATCACAACTCTTGCACACTTTAGTGTTTTCCTTAAAGCCCCAGCTCCTGGAATTAGCTATTTACATGGCAATCTCTGGTTTAATTTTCTTTGAGAAGGTAAGCTTCTAGCCTGCATGGTTGCAGAGAGGATTTAGAAAACCTGAGCCCTACATGCTCCAACACCAGGAGGCAAATTAAAAGAACCCAAACTTCTTCTTTTTAAAAATCTGACCATTATTAAGCCAATCGTGTGGTTTTCAGGGACCTGAGTGACACGTTTCGAACAGCTGGGGGTTGGAAATACTGCGGGGGAGGGCTGCAAGGGGCTGGTGGAGAGATGATGGGGGAAGGCAGTGGCTGGACTGGCCCATTCTTTGCACTCTCTTTGAGCCCCTCCCAGGGAGGCAGTGGTGCCACTGGCAGCTGCCTCTGTCAGCCTTCCAACGCCCCAATTCCACACTGCCTGGACCCCACTGAGAGCAAAGGAGACTCTCCTCTGCCCATTGCTTCAAGGGGACCTAGTGCTTATGTGTGATTCCAGCAGGGCTGTAGGAATGAGGAACAAATGTGTGAGTCTTGCCCAAAGTGTGACACTTAACAGCCCTGCATAAAAAGGTCAGTACTAACTGCCACAGCACTGTGTTTACATACGGGGTAATGATTGTGAGCCACATTCGTGTTTGCTACCCAGGCTGCTCCTTAGTTTTTCCCCTGTATCCAGAGGTAAGGAGAAGAGTCACAGAACAGCTATTCTTTATGGCACGTTCCCTGGAATGGATGCTTAAAACATCATCAGTTACAGACATTGTAACAGCTGCAGCTTCACAGCTTTGTAGAGGGACTGTATACAGTCAGTGGGGGGCAGAGGAGAAATGGGGCTTGGAGGCCAGGTCCTACCATATGAAAAATTAAGGGTTATTGCCCCCCTCATGTCTTTTTATGAGGGGGCCTTCATCTGGAATCGCTGTGCTTCTTCCTCCACCATCAAGGTGGGTTCATGGGGTAAAGTGGGAGCAACTTATTGGCTGCATTTCTGTTTTCCCTTCTGTGCCCTTTGATGGGAGAAATTTGGGGTCAGAAAAGCAGATTGGGGTAAACTGGCAGAACTCAGTGGGGAAGTTTGCCCAGTGTTTGCCTACATTATATCTGACTCAGTCCATCGCTACTGTATCTGCTCACTTTGAAAAAAACACATATTTACTATGACTCCCTTCCCACCGGCTCCACTCATACCATTTCCCAATGATAGATGTTGGAAAATAATATGGTGTTGCAAGTGTAGCTTTAAGAGAAAGCAGCCACCCCCTCTCCTGACTGAGGTACAATCATTACAATATCGTAATTTTATATTTATGAAATTGCAAAACTGGACATTTTGATACCTTATTGGGGAATGATCATCGAGCTGGAGAATTTTCCATTTTCTTACAATAGGTTAAATGTGATAATATGAACTTTTTTAGAACGGATGTAGCCTGCATTTGTAGATCATGCAAATGATCATATTGCCTTTACTAACATTGTGTGTGTGATTAAGATGAGAAGGATTTGGCAAAGAGACTAGGTCAAAGTCAGACTTGAGGATTTGGACAAATCAAGCGACAGCTCTTGATTAAAACATGAGAAAGGAATAGAAATGAAAGATGACTTGTGAAGGTTTGTAAATCACATTATCCCTTTTGTGTATACTATTATTTATTGGCATTACTGAGCTAATTCAGCCCTCACAACTGCACAACTCCGTTGACTTCATTAGAATTACACTTTGTGTAAGAGAAGGCGGAATCTGATATATAGCAGTGGGCGAAATTAACCTCTTCTTCTCACTCCAGCTATACTCGGGTAAGCAGCTAACTATGTTACCTGTAATTGTGATGCCTCTGGTTATCATGACAGCATTTAGCACAAACGTAAGAGAGATGAAGCCAAGATGTAACTTACTCAGCTTCCAAAATTCTTTGAGTTGCTTTTATGAGCACCTGCTTAACAATGTATTTTTAGCTGGAATTCTAACAACTGACTGCCTGCAACCCACTTAAATGCTCTTAGCAGTAATATACCTTTAACATTAACAAGTATGCAGTCCTCTCTTTTTGCCTCCACATGTTTTCAGAGTTGTGAAAACAATACTGCCCTACTTTCCTAGAAATTTTGACTTTGTCCACGCCTCTTTGTACACAGCATTAGGTCTCAAGGGAAGAATGAAATTAAATCCATAATTAGTGCATTGTCAAAAATGAAAAAAAGTTATTTGTATATTTTTTGTAAATATGTAACAAATTAAATGGCAGTTTTGTAGTGATGTGCTGTTTTGGAGAACAAGGAATCAACTCTATGTTTGAATATGCTTAATGTAACACGTAACTGTGATTCAGTTGCACAATCAATAGCTTAATCAAAAGTACTGTGCAATATGTAGTGCACATACATAACCAAGTATCTGTTAGTGGTCCACCACCTAATTTTTGGCAAATTTTAATTATATTTATAACCTGCACAATGCAGATTTAACAGTATTTTCAGCTTCCAAACATGTAGCAGGCAAACTACTGTATACGTACCTGTGTACTCCACTGCATCCAAAGGTATGCATTTGTCTTGAGAAACTGCACTACAGATTTTTCTTTAATAAAATTTGTTTCTAAACTATTTGCATTCATTGTCTTTTTGGGTTATTTTGTTTAATTGTTTTTTTACTATGAAACAACCTAATGGATATTTTTAGTGGATCCAGGTAAACTCTTTCAAGAGAATAATATACTGACCCAGAAACAGTTGAATGTTACAGTTCTCATTAGCCTTCAGTACAGTAACTCCTTATGTAGTAGACTTCAGAACTTCCAACTGCATAAAAACCAGCCACTACATATTTGAATTGTAAAGCTTGAGTCTATAAACAAAATAAAATTAAACCCATCCTTTTCCTAGAGCCATGCAGTTCAGCTGTGGCAGGAGACTGAAGCTGTGCAAGTGTATTGACAAAAGTATAAGAACATAAGAACGGCCATACTGTGTCAGGCCAATGGTTGAGCTAACCCAGCATCCTCTCTTCTTGCAGTGATCAATGCCAGATATGTCAGAGGGAATGACCAGAACAATCATCAAGTGAACCCATCGCCTGACAACCAACCCTCTACCAAGCAGCCCCTGCCTAATCAAGAGGGATTTATTCCGCTTTGTAACTGAAAAACTTAACAGAGCATTAACTGCAGACTCACTTAGGGCTTGTCCTCACATACTGCTATAGTGAAGATGCTGCTATGCCACCAGGAGAGCTCCTTGCCTCCCCAAGAGGCAGTAGCTATGTTGACGGACGAATCCCTCCCATTGACACACCGCTATTGACACAGGGGGGTTAGGTCATTATAACTACAGCGCTCAGAAGTGTGAAAAATCCAAACCCGTGACATAGTTAAACTGACATAGGTCTGTACAGGAACACCTCACTTAATGTTGCAGTTATGTTAAGGTCCAGGGAAATTTTTTTCACCAGACAAAAAAACTATATATATATACACACACACACACACACACACACACACACAGAGTATACGTTTTAAACAAACAATTTAATACTGTTCACAGCAATTATTGTGAAGCTTGGTTGGGTGGAAGAGGGTGGGGTATTTCCCAGGGAATACCTTGCTGCTAAATGAACTAGCACTCGACCGAGCCCTCAAGGGTTAACAAATTGTTGATGAGTGTGAGGGGCTATATTAACAAGGCAGCACAAACGGAGAGGGAGGGGAGACAGCATAGCAGACGCACACCTTGCGTGTGGGGGAGAGAAAGAGATGCACACTGCTCCTTTAAGTAAGTTGACTCACTCTTAAATGCATTGTCCAAGTGGATCAGGAAGTTGAGACAGCAGTTGCTGCCCCAAGCTCTCTGTCTCTCTCCGTCTGTGTCCCACCCTGCTCTATATGGAGAAGGGGTAAGTGGGGTGCAGGGCGGGGGAGTGGGACACCCTGACATTAGCACCCCCTTTCCTCCCCCCCACCCCCTGCAAAGCAAGCAGGAGACTCCCGGGAGCAGCTCCAAGGCAGAGGGCAGGAGCAGCACATGGCAGTGGGGAAGGGACAGCTGAACTGCCGGCAATTGATAGCCTGCTGGGCAGCTGCAGCACAGGGAACTTAGGGGAGCGGGGAGCTGCTAGGGGGGCTGCCAGTCCACCCTGGTTCCAACCACCCACCAGCTAGCTCCAACGGGCTGCTCTTCCTGCAAGCAGTGGACAAAACAGGAGGCTACCAAATGACGTTAGAAGGGAGCATTGCACAACTTTAAACGAGCATGTTCCCTAATTGATCAACATAAGACCAAAACAACGTTAACCAGGATGACTTTAAGTGAGGAGTTACTGTATTTTAAACCTGGCCTTAGGAGGTCACCATAATGGCTAACCCTAAATTAATTAAAGTTGGATGCATTCCATGGCCCTGGCCACTGGTCTAAGCCCCAAGCTGCAGGCTGGAGATGAGCCCCTGACAGCCTCAGGGGACTGTGAGTGGGGGGGCCTCGGGGCAGAGCGTGGTCAGGGCCACAGCCTGGGTGTTAGAGGCCTGGCCTTCGATACCCACCGCCCCTGGTTACCACCTCCTTCCTTCCTTTGCCCATCCACATATCCCTACACATGCCTGTCAGCCCCACACCAGTGTGAGCCAGGACCTGGAGCCATGGGGGCTGTCCGCTGGCATCTTCCTAAGGTGCATAGGCACAAAGATGAGTTTTGGAGCATAGATTCTTCAGCTGGTACCATCCTTATGATGCAGCGGCTGCCCTTCCTCCCAGTAGCGTAGCCGGGGGGGAGCAGGGGGAGCGGCCGCTCCCGCTGTGAGCAGACGCGGCGCCTTAAAAAGGAAGCGGCGCCTTTTTTTAGCAGCACTAATAAAAGGCACCGCGTCTTTTTAAGCGCAGCTTTTTGCACTCACCTGGCGGCGCTCCGGGTCTTCGGCGGCGGGTACCACCAAAGACCCGGAGTGAGGACCCGCCACCGAAGTGCCGCTGAAGACCCGGAGCGCCGCAGAGTGAGTACGGGGGGGTGGCTTTTTATAGCGCTGCTCCCCCTGCACTCCGGACCTGGCTGCGCTACTCAGGGCCGGCTCCAGGCACCAGCCGACCAAGCACCTGCTTGGGGCGGCACCTGGAGAGGGGTGGCGATGAGGGGTTGTTTTTTTTGTTTTTTTTTTAATTGAAGAAAAAAAAAACACTCTTCCCAGCTGGGGCACGCTCCCAGCCAGTGCCCTCTGGGACACGGGTGAGCCCCTGGTCCCTGCCGGTGCCCCGGCCGGGGCAGCGAGGGGTGGCCATGCCACGCTCCCAGGCGGCGCCGGGGCAGAGGGGACGCAGATGAACCCCGCTCCCCACCGGCGCCCCTGCCGAGGCAGCGGGGGGTGGCCATGCTGCGCTCCCAGGCAGTGTCCCGGCCAGGGGACGCGGGCGAACCCCGCTCCCAGCCGGCGCCTCAGCCGGGAGAGTGGAGGGCAGCCATGCCGTGCTCCCAGCCAGGGCAGTGGGGGAGGCGGCCGGCGCCTTTTTTGCCTGGGGCAGCAAAAAAGCCAGAGCCGGCCCTGGTGCTACTGCTTCCTCCTCCAGCGTGGGCTGGATCGCTCAGGCCATGTCCATATTGCTGGCATTGTGTAGGTCAGGTGCAGCTACACGCTGCAGTGAAAAACAGGCTGTGGCCACATGTGTGACAGTGAATGGCTCTGGCAAGGGTTGAGACAGTGGGGACAGGGCCGTTCCCTGTTGCTTGAGCTGTTCTCCATGGTGGGTCGGGTTGCTGTGATTGGATCTACGACGGCTGTTGCAGTCGTTGGCAGGGTATCCGGTTCCACCACCTCTATCTGGGTCTCTGGTAGTACAGAGGGGGTTCTGGTGGAAGTCTCAGGAACAGAGCTAGGTGTGACAGCTTGCTTAGCCTGGCTGCGGGTGACCATTCCCACCCTCTTGGCTAGCTTCACACAATTTGTCGTCTTCCCCCACCAACATGGGAATGGGATAATCATCATAGACTGCAAAAGTCCAATTTCCTGACCAGCCCTTGTACTGGACAGGCAACACGGCTGTAGGTAAATCAAAAGAGTTGGACTTGAAGGGTTGAATTGTCACTTGTGCCTCTGGGTTGATTAAGCTGGGGTCCACTAAGGATTTGTGGATAGCCGACACTTGTGCTCCAGTGTCCCTCCATGCTGTAAGCTTCTTTCTGCCCACACTCACCATTTCCCTTTGTTCCAAGGGTATCTGGGAGGCATCTGGTCCTGAGGACCTTTGGTGTGACCCCGGTGAAATTAACTGTATTCTGTTGGGGTTCTTGGGGCAGTTGGCCTTCACATGCCCCAATTCGTTACATTTGAAACATCGCCCAGCTGACTGGTCAGTGGGGCGAGGTGGGTTGCTGGAGAATGGGGTGGTGGGGCAATAAGGGGTCTGGGTTTTTCCTTGTGGGGCCTTGGGCTGCTCCTGGTGAGGGGGTGTGGTCTCGGGTTTTCCTTTCTGGTATCTCCCCAAACTATGACCAGGGTTGTTCCTCTCTGCTTCCTGCACCCCTTGTGTGCCAAATTTCCATGCCCCTCTGCTGATCTGGGACTGTTCGTATTGATCAGCATAAGCAGCAAGGCTGTCTGCTGACTCCATTTTCTTATCCCATAAACACTGTCTTATATCATCCTTGGACATATTCAGGAATTGTTCCTGAGCCATCAAATCACACACTCCTTCAAAGCTAGTAACATTCCTTCCCTTGACCCATTTTTTTAACAGCTCCTTTATCCGGTTTACATAAGCTACATTACTTAGTCCAGGCCCTCGGATAAGGGTTCGAAATTTTACTCGGTAAGTTTCAGGTGTAACTTGAAATTGTTTTAAAACCAAATCCTTGAATTTCTCATAGTCAGAAGCCTCATCAAGAGGCATGTCATTGAATATGTCCAGAGCACTTTCAGTCAACTTTGCTACCAATAGGGTCATTTTGTGAGCATCAGGAATGGTATGGAGATTGCATAGTCTCTCAAAGGTGAGAAAATATTCCGCAATATCACGGGATTCATCATACGGTGGACATATTCGCTCCCATTTGTGGGTTGTTGGGGAAGGATTATTAGTGTTATCCGGTAGATTCCGCTCCACCCTGGTCTTCTCCATCTCCAGGGCATGCTTCCTCCCTCTCCTTCTCCTCAGCATGCTTCCTCTCCTCCTCAGCATGCTTCCTCTCTCTCTCCTTCTCCTCCTGAGCATGCTTCCTGTCTCTCTCCTTCTCCTCCATAGCATACTTCCTCTCCTCCTCAGCATGCTTCCTCTCTCTTTCTTTCTCCTCCTCAGCATGCTTCCTCTCCTCCTCAGCATGCTTCCTCTCTCTGTCTTTCTCTTCCATCTCCATCTGTTTAAGTTGTAGCAGTCTTGCATGTTTCTTCTCCTCCTCATTGGCCTGTAGCCGAGCTATCTCAAGTTTAATAGCTGCTTCACTGGCAGTCATCTTAGCCTTTCTGTTTTAATCTGTCTTAACCCGAGAGCGTTAGAAAAGAAAAAAAACTTGCTTGGGTATTCCCTGTAGGGGTTAACTACCTGCTTGAGATACTCTAGTGCCTAGCAGCTTAACCCCTCCCCCCTCCCTGCTTCAAGCAGCTACAGGGAAAAGCCAGAGAGAAGAAAAAAAAATTCTAAACTCCCTGTGTCTGGTTCAAAAAAAATCTCTGGTTCAATATATCCCACCGCTCTGCCACCATGTCAGGGTTCCCTCCCCACTCTAAACTCTAGGGTAAAGACGTGGGGACCCGCATTAAGAGCCCCTAAGCTTATTTTTACCAGCTTAGGTTAAAACCCCCAAGGTACAAAATTCCCTGCACCCTGAGAAATGCTTCTTCCACTGCCACCATCAAGTGTTCTAAACAGGAATCCAGGAAAGGGGACCACTTGAAGTCCCTCCCCCCCAAAAAATATCCTCTCAAGCCCGTACCCCCCTGTCCTGGGAAGCTTGGGGATAATCTCCTAACCAATTGGTTACACAGTGATCTAAAAACCCACCCCCTGGGTTTTTAAAAACCATAGAAAACAGTCAGCTTCTTAAAAGAAGGATTTTATTAAAAACAAAGAAGGTAAAATCATCTCTGTAAAATCTGGATGGTAACTATTTTACAGGGCCCTCAGAGAGATTCCCCGCTCTGGACAAAACCTTAAAGTTACAGAAAAACAGGAATAACCCTTCCCTCTCCCACAGGAAATGTACCAAGCAAAATAAACAGAAATCTACTCGCTATGCTATCTAAACTTACTTTAGAAAAGTGAGTATTGGTGAGGAGGCGGCTTTTCTGTAGGTTCTTTCTGTCTTCCAAGATCACTCTGACTCAGACAAAGACACACACAAAAACCTTCCCCCCTCCCAAAGTTTGAAAGTATCTTGTCCCCTTAGTGGTCAGATGCCAGCCAGGTCAGGTGTCAGTCTGGCTACCTGTATTTCTTAACCCTTTACTGGTAAGAGGATTTTATTGCACTGCATCAGACCCTCTCCCCCTTCCCTTCATTTATGACAGTGGAGAAAGACTCCACCAACTTCCTACTGCGGGGCAATACCTGGACACTGCAGGCCATGTTTGGGGATGTAGAGACCGCCGTGGGGGGTACATACCCTAAGGGTCTGGCTTATTTTTACTCTGCTTGCTTAAGCAGTGCCTTAGCAGTTATGCTAGGTATTCCCTACTTGGTGGGGGGAGAGGGGGTGAGGTGGCATGCAGTGCAGTGACTATACTTACAGGAGCCGGTAGAGAACAGACATAGCCTAAGACTGGATTCAGCCCTTAAAGGCTGCAGAATGGGAGCATGTGCCTAGTTCAGAGCTTTATAATAAGTCGTGGGCTGTTCTGATCTTGACCTTAGTCACAGATATTCTCCCACTTACGGTTGAGCTAAGGTTTACTGAGCACCTGACTATGCTGGTATGCGAGCCCAGCTCAGTGCAGGGTAGTTGTAGCCGTGTCAGTCCAAGGATATTGGAGGGGGGGGGGGCGTGGTGGTGACATAATAGCTTTTCGTGCGCGCGGGGAAGTGTCTTCACAACACATTTTTTTGGTAGCCTCAGAATGCGGCCACCGACGCTTGCCGACCATTTTTCCTACAATACTTGAACTTCAGGGAAAACACATAAATATGCACCTGTACATGTCCAAATCATGGTAATTTATTTATGGAGGGCATTTTTGCAGACTCAATAATGTTCAGTGGTGACCCTGCCCCTCCACCCATTGCCGCTAACACCTGCTCCAGCCCTCTCCCGCCCCTCCTCCCGATCCTCCTGGATCCCCATTGCCTCCCCCTACCCCCTGGCTTCCCCATCATGCCCACAGGCCCTGCTGCTCCCCCCACATTACCCAGAGGTCCTTTCTGTGACCACGCACCCCAAGCTCACCCCGCTCCTTGCCGCTTGACCATGGTGCCCAGTAAGTCTGGCCCAGCTGAACCCCGCAGTCATTGGGCTGAAGTAAGTCCAGAGCCGAGCTGAAGCCCGGAGTCCTGCCACCCAAAGGCAAGGGCTGAAGCACAGAGCCCCACAGCTGAAGGAGGGAGAATGGTTAAACCCACCCTCGGAGCCCCGCAGCTGAAGTGCGTGTCTGGGGAACTGCAGCCCCCCCCCCCCCCCACCACACACAGAGCACCTGGCTGCTACCGCTTTGTCCCCCTCCCCATCTCTGCCAGGAGGATGTTGTGGCCATAGGGAAAACCCACTGGTGGCCACATGCAGCCACATTTGAGAAATGCTGCGCTAGCAGCCCAATGGCGGTTGGTGAGTGAGAGGCTTTCAAGTCACACAGCGTGCAGCTTCAGGGCTGGCCATGGAATGCCCAGCTGCACAGCAAATGGCCATGTGGAACAGATTGTTTAGCATAAGTCATAAGTAAGGCTATGATTTAGTCATGGGTATTGGTAGTAAAAGCCACGGGCAGGTCACGGCCGTAACCAGTGACTTGGCCGTGACTGTTACTAAGAAAGAATACTTAGTGGGGGGTGGGTGGGGGTGTGTGTGTGTGCGCACACGCCAGATGCTGCTGTTGGGGGCGGGGCCTGTGCCCTGGTGGTCACTGCTGCTCGGGGGAGGGGCATGAGGGGAGGACTGCTGCTGCTGCTCTGGGGAAGGGGTGGCCTGGGGCACTGCTGCTGCTCCCGGACCACTGCTCCGGGGCAGCATTTGGGACCAGTTGCCTGGGGCTGACGGAAGAGCAGCCGCTGCGGCTGGCCCTGGTGCCGTTCCAGCCCTGGGCTCAGCTGCTGCAGCTGCGAAAGTCCTGGAAAGTCACAGAATCTGTGACCCCTGTGAACGACTTGCAGCCTTAATGATAAGGCAGCGGCTCCCCTGGGCGGTGGGTGCCCCCCCCCCCCCCCCCCGTCAGTGCGGCTGGCCCCGCCCCCTTCTGCACAAGATCCCGCCCTGCATGGCAGGAGTCCTGAGCCCCCTTGCCCTACCCCACCCCAGCACGGCTAGAGAAACCCCAGGCCGTCTGGAACCCCGAACTCCTCCCCTTCCCTGCTGCCAGAGGAGCCCCGGGCCAACCAACCACATTCCCCTATGGGCTGTGTGCTGGGAGCCCCGACAGTCACTGGTTCCCAGAGCTGGATACCCCGTTCAGGCAGCTCTCACCAGTTGTGCGAGCACTCAGAGGGACTGGGCATTGAGGAGCAGCCACCGCCCTGGGTAGGGTGTCCAGATGTCCCCATTTTATAGGGACAGTCCCGATTTTGGGTTTTTTTTTTCTTATATAGTCTCCTATTACCCCCCACCCCCTGTCCCGATTTTTCACACTTGCTGTCTTGTCACCTTAGCCCCGGGGCCCTGAGTAGCAACCACACGACACCACAGGGGAACACTGCGGGTACCCGCCTCATGGCAGCAGCCACCAGGCCTTGCCCAGCTCTGGCTTTCTGCAGGGGTTCAGGGCCTCAGGCCAGGGAGATGAGGTAGGTCGGGTGGGTGGGTGTGTCCACAAGACTGGCCCACTCCGCTTAAGGCTCTGCAGTTTAGGGGGGCAATTAGGGTGACCAGATAGAAAGTGTGAAAAATCAGGACAGAAGGTGTGTGCGTGTGTGGCGGGGGTAATAGGTGCCTATATAAGAAAAAAGCTTGAATATCAGGCCTGTTCCTATAAAATCAGGACATCTGGTCCCCCTAGGGACAATGCCCCCACCATACTTCCCAACTCTGCCCATGGGCTCAGGCTCAGTGACCATCACCCCCAAAACCAGTCCCCTCCCCCTCACTAGTTGAGATCCACTAATGTAAGGGACTATTCAAGACAGAATGGTCTTTTAACACCTCTGCAGTCATAGGACAAAAAGGGGTGGTTAGTGGGTTACAGATTGCTGTAGCCATAAAGCCAGTGCCTCTGGTCAATGCATGATTTTAGTGTCTAGCAGAATTATGGATTTAAGTTCCCAGGCGCCTCTTATGAAAGTGTTCTGCAGGTTACAGTGGCGTAGCCAGGGTTAGAACACAGAGGGAGCGGCAGTGCTATAAAAAGGCGCCTCCCCGCTCCCCCTGTACTCACCCAGCGGCGCTTTAAAGGGCCTGGGGCTCCAGCCGCTACGGAGCCCCCAGGCCTTTTAAATCCCCTCCCGAGCCCGGCAGCGGGGCTGGGGGGGGGGGTACTTTAAAGGGCCCGCGGCTCTCCGCAGCGGCAGGAGCCGCCGGCCTTTTAAAGCGCCCCAGCGCAGCTCAGGCAGCGGGGCGTGCTTTAAAGGGCCCGCGGCTCCCCGCAGCGGCAGGAGCCGCCGGCCGTTTAAAGGCGCCCCGCGCCCCCCCCCCCCCCCCCCGCAGCCCCGCTGCGCTGGGGGGTGGGGGCGGCGCTTTAAAAGGCCGGTGGCTCCTGCCGCTGCAGGGAGCCGCTGGCCCTTTAAAGCACACCCCGAGCCCGGCTCCCGCAGCCAGGCTCTGGCGGCGTCTTAGCGCCGCTTCTCCTCACAGGGGAGCGGCCACTCCCCCTGCTCCCTCCCCGGCTACGCTACTGGCAGGTTACCTTTGAAGATGAGGACTGAGGTCAGATACAAA
Organism: Macrochelys suwanniensis; assembly: GCA_033296515.1. Lineage (NCBI taxonomy): Eukaryota > Metazoa > Chordata > Testudines > Chelydridae > Macrochelys > Macrochelys suwanniensis. The sequence goes on from CM065779.1 coordinate 116,847,273, forward strand.
GAGATCACTTTTCATAAAGTGTTCACCCACAGGTGATAGGGCGTTTTGATCTTTTATCATTTTCCTGCGTGAGTTCTCGAGAGCGTAATGACTGTCTAGTTTCACCCACATAGTTGTTGGTGGGGCATTTAGTGTACTGGATGAGGTACATCACATGTTGAAATAGGCATGTGTAGGATTTGTGACCTAAACCACCAAAGGGAGGCGCCCTTGTGGTCCTCAACTGGGATGACTATGTTAAGGAAGCCAACCAACAACTCTGACAGCACCTACTATAAAGAACTCAGAGTAGACCCCCCAGACACACCACAATTTACCCAGGAACTTAAGGATATCATAAAATCCTTCCCCCAAGAGAAAGTCCAGAATCTCATCCCCCAACAAACCCATCGCAGGAACCTTCTCCATGCTTCCCAAGAGACAGAAACAAGGGAACCCAGGCAGACACATGATATCTGGCCATGGCACTCTTACTGAAGGCATAGTGGGACTGATTAAAAACCATCCTCAAACCAAAGGGTCCACTTCCTCCAGGACACAATTGGCCTCAATTTACAACCTCCCTCAGAACACCATCCTTGCCTATATACCCTTGTCCCTTCCCTATACACCTGCCTCAATTACATAGAAGACAATAGCCAGCCATCAGCTATCCACCCCAAACTACACATTGCCAAACTCATGCATTTCATCCTCACCCATAACAATTTTACATTCAACAACAAACACTTTGTCCAAAGCATGGGCACAGCCATGTGTATGAGGATGGAATCCCAATATGCCAACTTCCTCATGAAAACGTACTTCTGGACAAGTACACCACAAAACTAATAATATACCTGAGCTACATCAATGATATTTTCAGTCTCTGGCCAGACAGCTTAAATGCCCTCAGATTTCCACCACAACTTTAACAACCACCATCCATCAAACGCTCTCCAGAACACTCCAACAATGGAACCCTACAGACAGGGCCGGTGCAAGGAAATTTCGTGCCCTAGACAAAACTTCCTTGCACCAGCCCAGCGCCCCTGCCCAGCTAATGCCGTCCCCCACTCCCCCGCGGCAGCCAGTTCCCCCGCCCGCAGCAGCCGGCTTCCCCTCCCCCGCCCACAGTGGCTAACCCCCCCGACGCGCGGCAGCTGGCTCCCCACCCCCCCACCTGTGGCAGCTCAGCCCCCCTGCCTGTGGGCCACGGCAGCCGCCCCCCCCACACCTCCCGGGTCCACGTTCAGCCGCTGAGCTGAGTGTGGTGCCGGGAGACAGCCACGGCAAGCCACCCACGAAGCCCTGCTGAGCCCCAGCAGCATGGCAACAGCCCTCGCCACAGCAGGGATTTGCGAGGGAGCTGGTGGCTGCCTCCTGCCTCCCGGCTTGAGCGTGGAGCCGGGAGGCAGCCGCCCGCCACCGAGGGCGGCAAAATGCCACCCCCCAAATCGTGGCGCCCTAGGTGACCACCTAGGGTCGCCTAGTGAAAGCGCCGGCCCTGCCTACGGATAACCATATACAAGAAACTCATACACCTTCACAATGCCAATCATCCCAACCTACCAAAAAAAAAAAAATCTGTTATATGCTGTCAGGCACTCAGATACCACAGAATATGCACTGAGGCAAAAGTCAGGGCTATTCCCATTTAAAACTGCCTTCGTCAAACAAGGCCACTCAAATACCCTGGGAGAACCTGCTTCAACACAGAAATAAAACCCCTCTGATTGCACACCCCTAGTTGTCACCTACTACCCACATTGGAACCCATATGGGGTATCATCAAACAACTAGAGCCCATATTCGATGCCCCCCCCACCCATCTTGAAATAAATCTTTCCTGAATTCCTAGTTCTGGCCTTCAAAGAACCCAAACTCATCACAAGAAGCAAGCTCCCCAAAGACCAGGACACAATTTAAAGCAGCACCACATCCTGCCGGTACAACAGAGGCAAAACCATCTCCATGGCTACAATGATCAACACCCCACAACACTCTTTTCAAGATCTATGGGTCCTACATATGTGGCACATATCATGTGATGTATCTCATCCAGTGCACAAAATGCCCCACTAATAACTATGTGGGTGAAACCAATCACTACGCTCAAAAATGACCTCACACAGGAAAATGACAGGCAGCTCAGTGAAAGTCCTGAATGCTGCAAGATCAAGGTAAGAAAGTTCAGTTCACTGGCACCTGACCTGGCAGTTTTGTTTTGTTTTTAAACCCCAACAGTAGGGACGTTGGTGAACAATGTGGATTGGAAAAACTGGCTGTAGCGTGTCTACTAGTCTTTCATGATACAGACAACCTTCCATTTCGTTTGCTCCACCGTAACAGGTGAGCAGCAGCAAAAACAATATTGGCGTCAGGCCACGTGCTAAACCATTGTGTTTCTGAAATAAAATAGGGTTTTAGTGGGAGACTGTTGTTTATTTATTTATTTATTTATGGAAGAGTTGTGTACAAAAGTTGGACAACTGGAAGAAAAAGCTTCATAAACATGTGCTGAAAACTTTTTTTAAGACATACATGGCAGTCTTCCAACAGTAATTACAGAAAGACATGTCAGTTTTAAGACATCTATAGGCCAAGATGCGTCATCCCATGCAGTGACACCTCATGGGCTTGCTATAAGAAAGTCTGGATTCAGAAATCAATGTGAGCTTGAAAACATGCTGACAGTAGAGAGAGAGAGCAAGTTTTCCTCAAATGGTCAGCTGGGATTTGAAACCACATTTTTTCTTTTAGAGGTAAAACAAAAAGTATTTCCATAGCAATAGCAGAGTCCCTCATTAAAAAAAAGGAGTCACTTCTAATCTCAGGTTACTGTGTTCTACGGCCCAAGATCAGTTCTCTCGCTGTGCAGGAGGACAAGCCTTAAAAACTGTTAAAGAGGGAGTGTATGAATAGAAATAAATTACATTGAACCTCGTTCTCCTCTTTCTCCCAGTGGTGTATCTCTATTGCCGTCCGTGGAGCACTCCTAATTTAGAGTGAAAAGTAAATCAGACCCGTTGTATATGTTACATGACGGGTGGCCAAACTGCGGCTTGTGAGCTACATGCTGCTCTTTTACAGTTCAAGTATGGCTTGCAGAGTCCACCATGCCCCCGCCCCCATTCTCTGCTTATCGGGGACGGGGGCAAATTTGGGGCTTCTGCCAGAGAAGACTGGTTCCTGCTGAGGGTGGGGAGGGGGGCACAATTTAAAGGTTTGGGCCTCCCCATCAGCTTGAATCACTCCCCCCACTCTTACCATCAGCAGCCCCTCCCTGTAGCTCCCAGGGGGCCCAGCGGAACCATGTGACCCAACAGGGCCAGCAAGCCCTGGCAAAAATCACATGCCCCCACAATGTGTCGGGACTGAAGCCCAGAGACTCCCCTCCCCGTGGGGCTGAAATCCTGAGCCCCGGCTTTCAAACTTGTGAAGATTGTCATATGTGGCTCAGAGGATCAGTAAATTTGGCCACCCGTTATATGACATCCCAATGCAACATGCTAAACTTTAATGCAAAGGGCTGGGTTTCTCGAGCCCCTCATTTCCAGGAACAGGAAGTAAAATCATGCTCACACTCTACCCTTGTGTTTTATTTGCTGTCCAGTTTAAAAACAGTAACAAACGAATTACTTTGCTAATCTCAAAGAGTAGCCATTTTTCAATCCCATCATAAACTTGATTAAGTTCCTGTCATACAATTTCTGGGTCATAGATATATAAATGTTTCCCGTTTTCCAGTAAGCTTTTTTTAAAATAACATCTGGAAATCTGCATCATTTTCTTATGAAACTCACTACCCTGATGAACGTATTTACTCTGACCCTAGCGTTTTTAAAAGGCAAAGAGAGCAGGGGTGTGAGTGTGTGAAACAAGCTGCTCACTACATTTTTAAAGACATTCTCACCCTTACAACATCACATGCAAGCTGGCCTGAGATAAAGCACCAGGAGGAACAGTCTGGACTGAAAAAAGGTTAATAAAGTCAATAACCCCAAGAAATAATGCATTGGCAGCAATTACCAACCCATTTAAAAATTAATGATGAACCAAGGAACAGCAGCTTTTTCCTTTTGAAAATCTTGTCAGTATGAAAACTATAATGGATGAAGCAAAAAGTAATTGGAAAAACTTATTGTCAGCCTGTTTCAAATCCCTAACCACTGAAATATGCATGTCTGCATTTAAGATTCCTTTGATAATCCCAGTTTATAAGGGAATTAGATGCCCAAATTCCATTGCATTTCAATGAGATTTGAGTGCCTAAGGGCCAGATATTTTAAGGATTTTAGGCTTCGCTCAGCTGCAGTTTTCTCCTGCCACAAACTGCTAAATGGTCTGAACTTTGTTTCATTTGTGTGGCATTACTTAGCCTTAGAGCATGAGCTTGACAATAGGTCTTTGGGAAGCTAAAGGGATAACATGGCAGTTAAAAAAGTTGCAAGTATCTGGAAGACTGATAATAACTTGTGCCTCTTTAGAACCCATTTAGATGAGTCATGCCAGGTAAATTTTGATTTTCTTCTATCTAATCTATTAGGGATCAATACCATGCTCCTCTCCATGGTGTCAGAATATTTCTAGTGAGCTGCTGAGGTATTATCCATTAATTATGTTGACAGCTACAAAGAAACAGTGATATAAACACTTCTTGTTTTGACACGGTAACTTTTATTAATAATGCACATAAATCTGTCACACCTAGTAGGCGCCAGTCCTTTTTCACACTTTAAGACTTCTGGGAGAATAAACTAGAAAGGCAGAAAGTTAAATGAAGCCTAAGACACACACTTGCAGGTGGGTCCATTTTGGATTTTTTTAACATGATTTTCCATGAATGTGTCTCTAAAAATTAAATACATTGAGAAATACAGTAGAAAGAATATATTTACAATGATAATGGGCACTGCCAACATATCCAATAACAAAAATAAAACAAAAGCTTTTTTCATGTTTCTTGCATGCTTTTTTCCCCCACCAAGATTTTTAAATATGATTTTGTTTTTTTAAAAAATACAATAAGGAAATAATTACATTCTTAATATGAGAACATTATCTTACAACATACAACCGGACCCAATTAATTTGAACGTGTCTAAAAATGAAAAACGGATACTAAATTAAGTATTCTCTGTTAGAAAAATCAAAACACCAAAATCATCCTATAAAAACACCTTTGGTCTCCCCAAAATTATGATCCGCATTTAAAAAAGCACCTGATACAGTAATAGGAGTTTGTTTAGGAAGCACATGTGTAACATTTTCTCAAAAGACATAGAAATGTAATGATTTAAAATACAAGAGTTTTCTCTTTAAAATGTCATACTGTCCTATTGCTGAGTTTGCCTAGTAATTTTGAAATGTCAAAACTATGAAAATACAAACATTGTTGCTTTTTATTAAAATTTGTACAGTAAGAGTAATGCGCAAAAAAATGAGTATTTCACAGCACTGAATATGTTCTGGAAAGAGGCTATTTCTGGAGCTTGGTATATTCTATATTACAATACCTTGGCCATTATATAGAATAGTCTTAGCTAGTATGCTAATTGCAAAATATTAGCAATGTACTTGCACATTTAGTTACACAATATGTCCACAATATGTCATTTAGAAAAGGAATTTAGGGATCCCATTCTTAAAGGTGTATGTGGCAGAATGGAAGAATCATTACATGGAGTCGTGCATCTTATAAGCAGTCTGCAATTTCTGTTTGCTTAGAGGAATTTGCACACTCATCTCAGGCATGAGATTAAAAATTTAACCCCACCCTCCCTACAAGTCACTCCTCACTATGGGGAAAAAAGTTATAGAGCCAATCTGGGGGGGAAAAAGACTCAAATTAGTTAGGCTATTGGCTGTTCAGTGTTATTGAAGTGGGACCACTTATTAATGGCAACTGTTTCAGCATCACACATGTTGACTAGAGGCCTAATTTGCATCATAAATATGTACAGATATAAATTAAATATTTAGTGAAATATACAAATAAATAACTTTTGAAGTAAAACGCCTAAATGAACTTACTTTTGCATCAAACTTTTTTTCCTGATGTTTCTGGGATACTCTATAGCACTGTAGTCCATATCATGCAGCATAACTTGTGCCCTTCACCTAGAAAATGTTAAGGTCAATCTAAAATACAATACAATAGCCAGCTTTGAATAAGAGACAATGCTGACATGTATTTTCCCACTGTATTTGCATTATTGTGGCCCCTAAAAAAGCCATACTCTTGGGAGGCAACAAGGCCTACTGCCATTTTGGGCCCTGATTCTGCACCACTGAGGGAGCCTTGTCATTGACTTTAATGTGTAACAGAATCAGACCCTTAGTAGTGGGCCATTATGACCCACTCTTTCAAAAGTGCTCAGGGCCCACAACTGGGGCCAGATTTTTGGGGCTGCTGGGTGCTGAATATTTTAGCCTATGGCTGTAAGCCTGCAGTTTGCATGCGTGTGTAACGCCTATGGATGTCCTTTTGCACCTTACTCTGAGTTTCACATACCAGTGTACATTTACAAAGCTATATAAATGATTACCAATGATAGAACTGCAGGACTGGGCCACCAAGTGATCTGTTCTTCCCTTGATGTCTGTATCTTCAATGTTGCCAACTCTTGTGTTTTTATCAAAATACTGGTGATATTTTGGTGCTTTATTTAAAGCCCCAGCACCTGGAGACAAGTGATTATGTCAAAATCTCAACTTTGGTTTCAAGCTCTCCTGATTGTGGAGATAATCTTGAAAACGTGACCTGAGTGCATTATAAAGGCTCGAGAAACAGAAGACAAATAGAAATAACTTTGTTTAAAAACAAAAGTTTCATGATTTTTAAGCCACTCATTAATTTGGGGGCCTGACTCATGAATTTTGAACAGTTGGGATTGGCAATAAGGCATCTGACTTTTCAGCAGAGACATATACATAACAAAGGGAAAACAGACTTCTGAATTATTCAGACTAAAAGGAAAACCCTGTTTCTTGCCAAACAGGAAATGAGTCCTCTCTCACAAATGTCTTGTCACTTCTTATTTCATCATCATGTATAAAGGAGATTGGAAACTCACATTTCCTCCAAAATATTATCCAAGATCTGAAAGGACTGCAGGAAGCAAATACAATGGAGTTATAAAACCTTACTTTAACAATGTTAAAACAAGCAAAACAAAACTGCATGAGCCTTTTAAAGTTGCTGTTATTTAAAAATTAATTTTAGCGGCTGTCAGTGGTATTTTTTGGGGGGAGGTGCAGAAATGAAGCAACATATAAAAAGCACTTTGTTGCCTTTTTAAAATCATGCCCAAATAATTTTTAGACTATGTGAAAGATGTTTGAAGATGACAGGTGCTTAGGAACAACAGTAACAACAACAATAAAAAGAACATATTAAAATGCATGGCAGCTTTTTATGTCCTGATGACAAAAGCATCTGTCTAAAATGTATCAAAAAACGCTTCACAGCCAAGTTGTCATTTCATGGTTGTCTTATAACCACTGAGAAAAGAGTGACGGGGAAGAGTTCCTGACTTCCCAGCTCAAACAAGTCATGTCGTTCCTGTGGAAACATTTCTTCGATCTCCTGCCAAGTGAACAGGTAACAGCTGAATGAATCCTAACGAGCAAGCTTGTGAAAAGTCCTCTCTTGGGTGGTGGAATTCTGAAAGTCAAAATTAGCCTTAATAGTACAACATATCTAAATTTATATGATTTCATCTGGGTCTCAAAGTGTGTACCAGTCTTGATTTCCATTCAGGACTTTTGATGCAATGTCATTTACATTGTTGGTTTAACCTCTTTCAGCAATGTAAACTTTCAGTTGCAACTATATGCTCCTTTTTACTAAGATTTTTACAAACAAAGTTGGAAATAAAGAGTTACAGGTAATAAAAAGGGGCACACTCAGTTACACAGTAATACAGTAGAAAGAGTACAGTCAAATGAGGGCCAAGCTACTGTTAACTGAACATAATTATAAAACCTTGTCACTTGACAGCACTTTACAGATGAGTCTTTTGCAGCCTATGTCTTGGTCCATATGAAGCAAGGCCTTTAAGCAAAGTAAACAAATTTGTAATGCTTATGTTCCGTTTTTCAGCTCCCATTCCTAGAAAGGAAAAATAAAAGACGGGGAAATATTATAGAAATCTAAGTGTTTATACATAAGTGCACTCTGTATGCCATTGTCTAAATCACAGACGAAGATATCGAACAGAAACTGACCCAGAACTGACCCCCGTGGGACCCCACTCAATATGCCCTTCCAGCTTGACTGTGAACCACTGATGATTACTCGCTGGGAACGGTTTTCCAACCAGTTATGCACCCACCTTATAGTAGCTCCATTTAGGTTGTATTTCCCTCGTTTGTTTATGAGAAGGTCATGGGAGACAGTATCAAAAGTCTTATTAAAGTCAAGATATACCACATCTACCGCTTCCTCCCTATCCACAAGGCTTGTCACCCTGTCAAAGAAAGCTATTAGGATGGTCTGACATGCTTTGTTCTTGATAAATCCATGCTGTTACTTATCCCTTTTCTTCTAGGTGTTTGCAAACTGATTGCTTAATTATTTGCTCTATCATCTTTCTGGGTGCTGAAGTTAAGTGCATGATCCAGATCTGCAGGGCTCCCTGAACAACTGCACACAAGGGCACAGGACATGGGGCAGGGATGGGCTGAGACCATGCTGTACCCATAGTCTTTGGTCTGAAGTATTATCAGTGGAGCAATTACACAGCTGATTCAGAAGTGTGTGCGCGCGTGTGTGATTCTTCTTCCCCCATTCCCACTGAAGAGAGAGAATAATAGAAACGTAGGGCTGGAAGGGACCTCAAAAGGTCTCTAATCCAGGCCCGTGTGCTGAAGCAGTCCCAAGTAAACCTAGACAATCCCTGACAGATGTTTGTCTAACAGGTTCTTAAAAACCTCCAACAATAGGGATTCAACCTCCCTTGATACTTAACTAAATTATCCTTATGTTAGAAAGTTTTTCTAGCACTAATTGGGCTTGATGTTGGATTCCTGCATTTGTCGCTCATTCCATAATCTTTAAGAGGTATTTCTCACTGACAACCAGTAAATAGCTTGCTGCTGCTTGACAGCAATAATTTATCTTGTTAAGATAAATAGGTGCATCACTCCACTTTTGATGTTATAGTCATGACAGAGCACCCGTGGTGACCCATAGCTGGTGTCCCTTAGGGATGCATGAACAGAACAGGCCCCCGAGTCTGAACTTTTAGATTTGAGTTGGTTGGTTAAGCATAAGCCCCTCCCCAACTCCGTTACTCTCTTGGACACCCCCTCAGGCTCCTGTATTGTCAAAGATATTTCTGTTAGAGGGCCAGAGGTTTGAGAGTCCCTCTGCTAGATGGGCTGCTCTGATCTCATTCCTCCTGCTTCCATTTTCAGGGGTGCACAATGTGCGCTAAAGTAATCTCTAACCAGACAGGCCCCAAAGCATGGGAGATCTGCAGAGAGCCGCCACTCCAGCAGAGTGTGCACAGCCCTGAAGTTACACTGTGCCATACAACACTCAAATGAGGGATGTAACAGGTAAAAGGGCTCTCAGCAGAGAGAGTCAGCGCACCAGGGGTTGGATACAGAATGGACAGAGCTGGGGAAAAGTGAGTAAGAATGGAGGCAGACAAGAAATACTGAGATGAAGCGGATCAGATAAATATCCAAAATTTTCAGGGCTTACACAAATACATCCTACCTATTGTGAAATGTATCCATTACTAGGGAGTTTAGTATTAGCACAGACATGAAATTGGCCTCACCTCCCACACACTATGAGGGAGGTTACATATGCTGAACCAATTCCACTCTCCGGATGCTCACATACAACTCCCACTGATTAGTCAAATCATTAAGGGCCAAATGGGCCCCTAGGCTTACTCATAACTACACAAGGCCAAAACATTAAGTGCCAAATTCCACCCTCATATTTCTGCATTCAACTCCCATTGAAATTAATGAGAGTTGCAGATGCATAGCTGATGGTGGAATTTGGCTGTATCTAGTTGTGAATGAGCTCAGTACAGTTTGGGTCGTATTATCTAATTTAGCTAAATTTCACTGTTAATATTTGGAGTATGAGGTTTTATGAAAAGGTGGCAACAGCTGTTAAATCTGAATTCAGTATGTGGAATTATTTTCCATTGATAGAAAAAGTAGTTTTGTATTCTTTTAAATAGTCTAATCCTACACTATTGATAGCTACTTTCAACTACCTAAAAGGGGGTTCCAAAGAGGATGGATCTAGACTGTTCTCAGTGGTAGAAGATGACAGAACAAGGAGTAATGGTCTCAAGTTGCAGAGGGGGAGGTTTAGGTTGGATATTAGGAAAAACTTTTTCACTAGTAGGGTGGTGAAGCACTGGAATGGGTTACCTAGGGAGGTGGTGGAATCTCCTTCCTTAGAGGTTTTTAAGGTCAGGCTTGACAAAGCCCTGGCTGGGATGATCTAGTTGGGGTTGGTCCTGCTTTGAGCAGGGGGTTGGACTAGATGACCTCCTGAGGTCCCTTCCAACCCTGAGATTCTATGATACACCCAAGATTTTTCCAGAAGAGACACTGATTAACCAGTAGTGTTCTTTAAATCTTCCATTCACAACCAACAGAGCAGATTTTGCTGCATGGCACTATTCTGAGCAACTCTTGTAGGTTGTAAAATACATCAGTAAGTGAATAAATAAATAATCAATATACAGTCTCTTTCATCCCAAGAACTTTACTTTTCAGAAATAGGGATACTGAGGCACAGATAGGGTTAGTGACTTGCCTTATGTCACATGACAAGTTTGTGGCAGAGCAGGAGAGGACTCTCAGTTACATGCCCTAACTATTAGATGGTGTTCCCTCACTAATGCGTTGCTAAAATGCATTTGTTTGTAAAATTCTGCTTTCAACACTGCAAACGTATATAATGGATGAAAAAATATATATCTTGGCATCAATGAAATGTTAAAATGCTTCCTAAAATACAACAAGTATGGTTGTTTTAGACAAAATAATGGAGTGCACTATAAAGAACAGATGTGTAGGATTATTGTTTATAACTGTAGTTAGCAATGAACGGACCAAACACACACAAAGATCTCAGACCCATGCCAGCAGTAACACCCCTTTTTACATGCTGTATGAGTTGTTCAGTAACATACCTTAACTAGCCAATTCAGCCAGGCCCAGAAAACTGTCATGAAAATCCCATTTAACATAAAGCACAAGTAGCACGTCTATTAAAGACTATATTAATGGGGTAGGGAATGCAAAGTTTCATCCAGGCACTAGTCAGAACAAATTAAATTCAACGGATTTCTACTTTAATTGTACAGCAAGAATGGTTGCTTGCACAGTACATTTTCAATTACGACAGCCTAGAACTATTTAGCTCTTGCATCAGCTGGCAATAATTATATCTGATATTCTTTTGATTACTAAAGCATTGGGTTTAACAATGACACTAAATGCTTACTGACTAAACCCATTAGCGTAATGATGAAGGGAGTAAAGGACCAGTCTATATCACAGGCCATTTACAGTGAACTCCATAAAAGAACAGAGACAGACACAGAGTCAAATCTATCGTCTTAATACAGTACTTCTGTTCTTCTCTCATCTTGTTCCCCAAATTTACCTCAGCAGAGTGAAATTAATCCCTGTTCAGAGGATCAGCATGAAACCATGCACCACTTAAAGTGAATGTAGACCTTGGGCCAGCTGTCTATACTGGTGTGAAATTTCACCCTTAGAAATTCAAGCAGCAGGAACTAATATTTCCCTCCCCATGAATAAAGGAGAGATGAGATACATGTCATGAGGGAGAGGTGCAGAAGAAGAAAGTCAAACAATAGATCTTCTCACCTTTGCTTTTCGAAGGACGTGGCCTCGACATGGAGAATTACTTGATGAAGGAGGTTTCTTCAGCACCGCTGCACTGTTCACTGGTATTGAACATTCAGTATCACTCGTATCACAACTGGAGATAGGAGAGTTTTCCAGAGTTCGGTGCTTGAAAATTGGAGACTGACAGACAGAGCAGACAGAATGAAAATCTCAGACTGGGCAACGTTTCCTCCAAAATATTCATAAAAATTAAAATCTTCAACTGGGTAATTTTTTCTCCAAATGTTCATGTAAATTTATTTTAATTTAAAACTGCAGAAAACTACAAGTATTGTTTTAAAGTTATGAAAAGTACATTGACAGACAATCCTTTCCAAACATGAACTATACTCATTAGGACAGCAAATATCATTTCCTGAATAAGCAAAACAAAAGAAAGTAAATAGTTCTATACTCTTGTCATGCCTGCTTCAGTTCCCTCTAAATGACTAAACAGTGAGTAGGTGGGCCAGCACAGTGAACCAACAATAATTTTGTCCATATTGACCCTTGAGATATTAAAGGTCTAGAGAGGTTAAGCTCTTTTGGGGTAGGGACTGCCTCTTATATGTTTGTACAGCTCCTAGCACAATGTGGCTGTGGCCTCTAGGCACTTGCACGATACAAATGGTAACATGTACCCTACAATTCCATACATATCAACTCAATTTCATTGTTGAAGAGGACAGCAGCTGCAGGTGAGCAATTGAAATAATTAAAAATAGAGCTTGGCTGCTTTATTTTCATGGCCTTATAGCTCAGATGCCTGATCCTGTAAGACGCTGAACACTCTCAGCTCCTCTTCACTTTTCTGGATGCAGTGAATGCTCAGCACTCCCATCTCATAGGATCGAGCCCCATGTGGTTGGTAGCTTGTCTGAAATCATTCAGCTGTGGACATACCTGTGGGCTTGAGGTTCCTGATTTGGGCTCGATTGCCAATCCCAGTGTGATGCCGCCAGCCAAGGCTTTCTTCAGGCTCTCTTTCACTTCAGTCAGTTCCAACTCCAGATTTACACGCTCCGTCTCCTTCAGCTTACATTCCTCTTCCAGCTTCCTTAACTTATCTTCAAGAATCACTTGAGTCTTCCTGCCTGAAATCCAGAGACGGGTGCTATTCCAACAACAGCCTACAGTTGATGGACTCAGTGCTAAACAGGGTTCACTTATTTAAATATAGGGAACAAATGCTTTAAAATGCTTGGCTACCCAAACATCTACACAAACTGGAAGGTTTCAGCCTCATTCAAGTAAAATGTTTCGCACTTCAGACAATGCTCAGTGCTTCATCTGTGGCAATTGTTCAGTTTCTAGCCATGTTATTTTTCAGTTAGTCTCTGTACCACAAAAATGGAAGTAGCCAGTGATTTTTTAAAAATGGTGACCTTTTCCTACTTCTCTGTGAGTTGCTGATAATTGTGATAGCGTCTTTTTGAGTAAATTCGCTAATACCACAAATATATTTGTATAGCAATTATAGGCTAATTTTATATATTTTAACACAAAAACTGAACCTCATGTTACACTTGTAGCAAGCAGTTTGGCTTTTTGAAAAATACATTCCAGGCCCCAGGAAAGAATTCCATTTGGTTAGCTAGAATTCTTGGAGTGCTGGGCTCTAACACAATAAAACACCTCATACCAGCATTGACTTCAATGGCAGCTCGCAGGTCTTTCCTTTCTTTTCGGAGCTGAGCCAGCCTGTTCCTCAGAGCTTCTTTCCTCCTTAACAACTCCTCCTCTTTGGTTTGTAACCTCTTCGCATCTGCCTCAACGCGGTTCTTACCATATTTGTACTGATCTGCATCTATACAGAAAGATTAAAGAGTAATGATGATTTTATTAACTCCTTCTCTGAATGGCTCAGAATCTAGAACATCACTAATCAGAATTTGAGACGGGACAAACAAAATATAAACACCCCTGAAACTTCCTGCTCTCAGCTTTGTGATTTGGGCCCTTCTGATCAATTTGGGTAAAATTATCAGTGAAACTACCCTTCATCTATCCATCGAATCCAACCCCACCAAAATCGTTTGCAATTCTGAGAAAATTGGGTTAACGTTTTTTCTTTCTGTTTTCACTGGCTTTTCCCACACTGTTTGATCCCTGCTGAGATTTGAAGCACAAATGCTGAAATCATGTGAGAAAGTCTTATTTTCAAGAACCTTCTTGAAGAACTGGAAAATACCAGACATCTTACAAGACACCTGTTCTAAGAATTCCTGCCTGAGAGTGGAAACAAAACAGGTTCTGATAAGCATGCAAAACTTTTCCTCTGCTTATCCAGACTGAGGGCTGGTCTACACTACGGGGGAGGATCGATCTACATGAATAACGTAGCTGAAGTTGACGTACTTAGATCTACTTATTGCAGTGTCTTCAGTGCAGTGTGTCAACGGGAGACACTCTCCCGTCAATTCCCCTTGTGCTTCTCATTGAGGTGGAGTACCGGAGTGGATGCTAGATCGATCGGTGGTCGATTAATCGCGTCTATACTAGACACTAGATAAATCGACCCCCACTGGATCCATCATTGTCCGTCGATCAGGCCAGTAGTGTAGACAAGCCCTCAATCTCTGACCTGAGATTTAACTGAATAACGAAGTTGGAAAACTCCCAGTTTTCCAGCTTTGCTCCTCCTTCACTTCCACCCCAGGCAAAAGGCGGAGGTCCCCAGACATGTGCCTCTTCTCTCCCAGTAAGGATGGACTGATGAAATGTCTTACCCTCTTTTCCTCTACCTAGGAAACCTCTTGGCCCAGACGCCTCTGACATCTTTAAGTCAGAGATCTTCACACTCCCCTTTCCTGCAGAACGGGGACTGAACCTCAGAAGATTTTTTTCTATATTTCAAACCTACTGGACTCCACAACATGTCAAAGCATTTTATAACTTTCCAAATCTAGAATTAGATGATTAGATTATTAAATCCCATACTAGTATAGATTCATTTCTGTAAGACACTATTACATTTTTATAAAATGCCATTATAGTTTCATTTGTATTATTATCATTATTAATCATTTATATTATAGTAGTATCGCAACAAGGTTGGGCCCCTAGAACTTTTCCAGAAGACTTTTCCAAAAGACCCTGGCATAAGAAATGTAATAACAGAACCTTCCAAGTAAAAATCTCGAGATAAGAGAAGAGGGTGCTAGTACTTACTGAGGTTACTAAATGAAAAAACAAGCCTGAAATTCAACACTCTAAGTGCTAAGGATGGTCACTTCATCCTAAGGTAAGAAAAATGTACTCTTGAAAGTTCTCCTGGCTTCCCTTCTTCTCACTTAAAAAATGCCAGACCACCACATAAGGCTACTGGAATTACTTTTTAGGTTGCTGAGTTCAGGACAAAAAAAAATTATTTCACTTTGGCCACCATTAGATGTCATCAAAGTTAGTAAAAATGCAATCTCCCAAAATAAGTTGCAGGAGCAACAATATGAGCATTAATACTTCAGTATAATACAGACAGATGTGATTAGTGTCACATTTTGTTTAAACAGCTTTGTTTGTGCTCAAAGTGTACTTTAAAAAACCCTTCTGAGCATTTTAAAATACTCAGGTGTCCTAATATGCATTTTTACCATTTCAAATGCTAAGAAGGGAACATAACAAAGATAGACAAATATACTCTTAGGAATACTGGAACGTTAAAAACTGACAGAGGCCAGAGAAGCTCATTATTCAATATACACAATTCAGTTCAATTTCAGTCTTAGATTTGAGACCCGTAAAACCTGTTCAAATATTCCTGGAGCTTTAGAATGGATATGATTGTATAATTAGTACCTTTGAAAAATTACATTTTATTACAGAAATCATGAGTAAGATAGGTTTTGAAAGGAGAGGCCTCCTGCTTCAACATTTTTGCCGCGATCTCAAAAATTCATACCAGCAGCTAATGAATTATGTGTTTGAAACAGTTATTTTCATGTGTGCCTGTTTTAGATTATTATAAAATCCTCAAGGGAGAGATCAGATGCACTTATGCATTTATACAGCTCCAAGCACACAGCTGATGTTTACCTAATGATTCCATATGTTAATAAAATGATAACCAGAGATACAGAGACTAATTCTGATTTCACACCAGTTTTACATGGACTTCAATATAGTTACTACTCCTCATTGACTCTGATGTAAGTCAGTTCAGAATCAAGTCTTCCGTCTATCTTTCCATAGTGATGGTTATTAAAAGAATCCACCAGTCTGGTCTTTACCTTGCACGCTAGCAGGAAAGACATGTCATATTTCCTAATGCCCAAAGTTACAAAGCAAGATCGTTAAGAGATGCACTTACTCGATGCTGTGCGTTTCACACTTGACGCTGATTCAGATTTCTTCTGTTGGTTGTTTAAAATTCTCCCTTTTCCCATGATCCCATTTGCAGTTGCAGGGCTTTTTTTGCCCTTAAACTGTTTGAAAACAAAATATTTATGCAATGGTAACTATTGTTGTATGCCTGGTGCCATAGTAACACTTTCACCAAGAGCAAAGCTTGAAAGAGTTGTTTAAAACTGCCTGCCTTCCAGGAGACTGTTCATATGCTTAATTGATTCTGTTGGAAACAGTGCATTCTCTAGAGACTGTATCATTGAGAATTGCCTCTTCAGTAAGATCAGAGGCTGGCAATCACTGGAAATTATGAGATTCTCTCTCTCTTTCTCTTCCATCTGTGACAGCATCACTGTTGCTAATTTGTTAAATTTTTAAAATCAAAATGGCACATTTTAAGAATGATGCTCTAATGGAGCTAAGTGGTACTCTGTAACAAATTTCTATTGCAAAGCCCTTTAAAAACATAGTAGGGATGCACATTACTTTCATACCCATCACAAGAAGCTATAGAACCATCAGCCTTGCCCACTCAGAATGAGGTACAATTTTAAAGTGTTGCTTATGCACTACAGGACCTTATTAGGTGCATTTCCTAGGAACTGCATTGTTATAGTACATGGATGACATTTCCAAATTAAATAATTAAAACCAACCACACAACTTTATCCATAAGGAGTTTATCATCTGATTCTCTCCTAGGGTACCTCCAACAAAGCAAACTCACTGAAAAAAGCAAAATTAGGGTGTTTTTTGTACCATACCCTTACAGTGGCTAGACACAAGCTCTAGCAAACTACTAGACAATATAAGAACATCTCAGAGCCATGGAGAACGCTCTGCTGCCAGCCTCTAGGAATGAAACCACATGGACAGACAACAAGAGCATGCTGGCCAATGACAAGTTCTGCAAAGTGCAATAGGATAGCCAGGTCATAGGGCAGGTAGGGCTTTTGAGATGACAATCAGCATCTTGGACTGTGCCCAAAAGAGGAACTGGAGCCAGTGCAGAGCACATAATCCAGTATTATCTGCCACGTTTCAATGGTGGTTTCTATATTCTGGACTAACTGAACCTTCCACGTAGCGCTGAAGGGGAGCCCAAAGTAGAATACATTGCTGCATTCTATCCGGGTGATGACAAAGCTATGGATACCCATGGTACTGGTCCCATCCGAAAGAAAAGATTGAAACTGAACCCCCCGCAAGATGTAGTGATAGGGATGAAATTAACTTGTGCATCCTGGGCACAAAGGAACATAATCGGAGCCCAGTTCACACTTTGTAACTGTTGGTAAATGTGGGCTTTTAATAGCAGGGGGACATTTAAAGTAGGATATAGAAACAGTACAGTTGTGAGCTGTGCCAGATAATTTCTCTGAATGGTAGGCAAAGACATAGTCCCTGTCTATTCACAGAATATTTTCTTCATGCCATACTATGGAATATTTCCTTATGTGGTCAAGATCCTGATTTCATATTTATTGCTACTCCTTTGTCGCAACCTGAGCAACAGTCAGGTTGCATCCGATGAAGTGGGTTCTTAACCCACGAAAGCTTATGCTGAAATAAATTTGTTAGTCTCTAAGGTGCCACAGGTGTTTTTCTTGTTTTCTTTTTGCTGACAGACTAACACGGCTACTACACTGAAAGGTTACAGATAGAATCCGACAGGCAAGTTATTTATGGTTCGTGTCTGTCATCCTCACTCAGGCTGAGTAGCTCCTTAACCGACCAAGAAGCCCCACTGAGTTCAACAGCGCCACCCCCAGCATCATATACTATACTAGAGGGGAGTAAGGATGGCAGAATCTAGCATTTAATTACTGGAGAGCAGTCTGCAATCCTGGCTAGCTGTCAGGATAGCATGTGGGTTTCCCGTTGCAGGTATGCATGACTGAATACAGGGGTCAGAATTATCCTTTTCTTTCTCACTTGTTTTTTCCATTAAAGAAAACGGATGTAAATTTTATGCTGCTTCCGTCATTTTATCAGACTCCTGAAATAATTCTTCAGAGCAGTATTGCAGAATAATTTATTTCAAGACACTCAGTCAAAATAGCAGCTTCTTCACTAGACATGCAAACTGACTGGCTAAAACAGGGTCACAGTACTAAAAACATTATCCCGATAATTTTCTTTTAACTGGTCAGCTAGATGAGGTCTACACTTGAAATTTTTGATGGCATACCAATGTCGGTTAGGGACATTATTTCATTTGCAACCTTTCTACATTGGTAAAAGCTCCAATTATAAAGGCAAAAAAGTCTTTTTTCCAGTGTAGCTTATTTTGCAACAACACACTTTTGCCAGCATAAACTGAGTCTACAGTAGGAGTGTTTGCCATTATAGCTGTACTGGTAAACACTTTCTAGTGTAGACTAGGCCCCGGTATTCCTAAAATGACTGAATAGGGATTTGTGAACTTTAGAGTGAAATTCACCCTTATACAAAAGGCTGGCAAAAGATCTAGACAAGTGCCACTTAAATGATCTTTTGAGCCCTGTTTTGAAGGCTTAAGTGTGACCTAAATGGTGCAGAGCTTTTGTACTGACTCTCTGCAAAGGGATGAATTTCTTTACTACTTATTAAATGAAGGATTCAACTGCTCTATAAAAGGTAGAGAATTGGACTCTGCACATACAAACAGCATGAACGTAGGAGGCTTGGATTTAAAAAGTCAAGTATACTTTTTTAAAACTAAAAAGAGAAAAAAATGGTTTTGGTTGAAGCATACAGTGATGCTTATGTTATTTCAAACACATTCCCCTTTGCAATACAATGAATAAAGGTTCTCTTAAATCTTTTAAATCTAAAAGCCACTGCATGTGGTTCTTGTACAAAGGTCCATTGTTCACACACCTGTATCTGCACATAATGTTCCTTACAGTACATATTCTGTTTATTTGTTTCAAGATGCTTCTGAAATATACCAATAATAAAGTCTGAACTGGTGGTGCAGAGAGTAACCTACTACTGCATTCTATTTTAATCCGAGAAAAGATGGGCCTAGACCAACAAAGATGGGAACTATGCTGCTTAGGCCCTTCGCTGGTTCTAACATTAGATTCATAGCTTTGTATGCGTAATTAGACTAGACTAATGGTCAGGTAAGTAATACATATTATTTCTGATGCATCAAACAAGTAAAAGACTACCTTCATTTTATTATTCTCTTTAAATTAGGCTAATAACCTGATTGAGAATTGCATGCCATTGTCCTTCACAATGGATTCAGATATGGTAACATAACTTATGACTGCAAACAGGGAATCTTAGATTTCTCCAAGGAAGAAAGCAACATGGCAGGTAGTTAAATGTCGTTACATTGTATGTTTCAGTAAACTAGTACCACGCTTAAAACTAAAATGCCAAGTATTTTATCTAATAAAAACAAATCATTTAGGGGGCCAACATTTCAAAGGATGGTGCACAGAAATGTGCACATGCAACTGTTGCACGTTATAGCCCCTGAAATATTTATATGTCATATTTTTTGTTACAGTGGCAAGCTATGCTGAAACCCCCAGTAGGAAGGTATGCTGAAGCCAACTTAAAGCCAGAGGAAGGCCTGCCGTTATACGGCTACATTCTGTTTGGAAAGTTATGCCTATTGATTGTCTTGGCTCTAGGTACAGCACCAAGAACAGGCTAAGCAGACATTTTATACACAAACAGGAAGACAGCACCTCTACTTCAGAATTTACAATCTAGGTAAAACTCTTTTGCTTGTAGTGGGCCCATTTAAGTTGCAAGCATTCTAATGTTAAAACCAGGCCAGTGCAACAGCCCCAGATACAAACAGAATTGTGGTAAAAAGCTTTGTTACAGTATTAAACATTGGAGTACCTGAGAGCCAGATCCCCTCCCCACAGCAGAGGTGTTAGTGACAGACTGAGCAGAGCACAGATTGGATGAGACAGGGTTTTTGTAATGGTTAGAGGAGAGTTTGTCAGTAGATAACCTATTGGCTTTTCTGTCAGCAGGTGGATAGCGTGCAAAGATTTTCGGAGACGGCAAGTTATCGTACAGGCCTGCGTTATCATAAAGCACTTCTTCTCCCATGTTTCTGCTACGAGAAGTAGGAAAGCCATCTTCCAGTTCCCACTGCAACACACACACTTTTGCTGTTAGTAAACAAAACATCATGCAGAACCTATGCAAAATTAAAACATAAGCAGGTTATTTAGAATCATTAAAACGATTTGAGTTTAGCAAGATTTTGATTTTTCCTGACGTTTGAGCCAAACTCGTCTAGAAAGACATGGGTAGCTATGGCGTGTTTGGATGACTGGGGAAAAGGGAGGATTGTGTTACCTATTTCATAACCTGAATTTTCTTGTGTTTTCTGTTAAGCAGAGAAAAGGGGACTGTGATGTTACCCCTTATACTATTACTTGATTATTATTATTACTTTCCATTTAGTAATTCTGAGAAAGAAGGTGCTACAGTGCAGATGTTGATAATTACTTCCTTGCATAAGATAGGACAATAGTGGGGTACTCATGGGCAACGTAGATGAGTCTTCAAGAAAATCTCTAGGATATATTTTGCTAAGCCTGGCTTGGTAATACAGATTTTCAGACCTGGCAACTATCAGAAGCTGTGAGGTTTTTCTTGAGGCCATGTGTCTTTTCAGGAAGTATCGGCTGCTTGTGGACTAGCACTGTATTTTATTTGTTGGAAAAGTATTAGTTAGCTAAATAGATACCTAAAATAGCTCCTGGCCATTTCCTCTTTCCATAAAAATGGAAAACTCATTAACACTCACTCATTTAATCTTAAAAGAAGCCGTGGGTCTGCATGCCCAAGATCCTTCCTTAATCCACCCTGTCTGCATGAGTGCCCGCCTTAGATACAGTCCCAAGCACACATGCATCCCACTCACCAAACACTTCGGTGTGTCCTACTCCTTAGAGATTTTTCCTTACTACTTCTCTTACATGTCATGACCTGAGAGAAAATTGCACTTGTTTGTGACAGCTTATGCCTTGAATTTCTGTACATTTCTCTCTGTTTTCAGACTGAGGCCTCAAATCTGCCTTTAAGACAGAGCCCAAAATAGGAACTATGCTGAGCTGCAGCACCCCCAAACAAAGGTCTAGAGACCACGTGCAACTGTGTGCGAATATGCACTCCCCCCACTTCTACACAGGACCAGCTCTGCAGGCTAATTCAGAGGGTGGGACCCCGGCCTTGCCCTCAGCCTGCTCTCTTTGGGATGAATAGCACAACTGTCAGTGGAAGCCTTGCCTTGGAGATGGATAGCCCTACTATCAGCTGTTCCCTGGATAGTGCCGTATTCCTGCAAGGGAGCACAGAGTGAGGTCTGACGGCTTGTTGTACTTTCTTCACAACTTACAACACCCAGCACAGGGTCTGGCACAATCAAGCCCTGAGTTTTGCCTTGGTCTACTGAAAGTTTCTTTTAAAAAATTCAAGGATTTTATTAATGGATTTGGCACAAATTGATCAACAGGCAGCTGTTTGTATAAATATATGAACAAGTTAATTTAAACAATATGTTCCACTCCCCCAAAAGTCTCCAGATGAGAGAGAGGTTTTGTGGTTCCTGATTATAAAGAGTAGAAAACCTGAGTTCATTTGGAATCTGCCCAATGGCGCTCAATGAGGTAATACACTGTTCAGGTGTCCTTGCCTTCAACACATATAAGCCATTTGCACCGTAAAAATTAAATTCTTACCGATCCATTTATGCAGGGAACATCATCGTAATGAAGTGCCATTCCACTGGGACATGCGTAGCCATTGGCAGTGCTTCCCCGATATGGATTAGTAGATATAACACGTCTGTTCATAAAACTATGTAAAACAAAAAACACCATTTGATCCTTAGTCTTCATGATGATTCAATGGTGCTACGCCCACATTTGATTAACTGCCTGTTCTGGAAGCACATAGCTTCTCTCTTTGTATTAAAGCTATAGTTTTCCTCCTTCTACAACCTCCGTGAAAGAAAAATAAAGCTCTGTATTTTACTCACATCTGGCTGCTAACATCTAATATCGCAACATATGTTTCTGTACCATAATCATAAGAGAAAGTGTAGGACTGTGTGAAAGCCAGGATGAAAAAAGCTGTAGCTGTTCTATCGTGTTACATGTTAATCTGCTGATATAAACCAATTTGCCAGACCTCAATAAAAATGTTCCTCCTGGTCCTGTAAGGTACTAAGTATTCTCAACTCCCACTTAATTCAATAGGAAGTTGAAAGACTTCAGTACATTTGAGGATCTGATCCTCAGGAGAATGAGCATACTGCAAATGTCACATCAAGCTGTAAAACAACGGAGAAAATAACTAGTGCCGTACTGTATGTTTTGAAGTATTACACTGTTCACAGTCTTTGATTATAATCAGAAGATAATACACATTGCTTTTGAAAATATAAACCTGATATCTCTCTATAAATCAAATGCCAGATTAGAGAATTATTGTGCACAATGTTCACGGCTACATTTTTACTACTGATATGCTCTTTTCAGAGCTCTTTCTTTGTGTGTATGTGAAATTCACCCTACCGCAGAGGGGCCAACAAGGCTCATGTGCTATTTAAGTCCTACTTTAAGCCCTATTTGTAGGAGGTCAAATGGAACTTAAATGGCAAATAGGCCTTTTGTTGGCCATCTGCACAGTGGTGAATTTCACCCTTATAGTATTATCCTATAATGATCTTGTACAATAATCAGTCTATCATAACATCCAGTACAGAATTCCACTATTTTCTGTATTAATGTTTCACAGCCAAAACATGTTTCCTTTATGACAGAGGCTTTCGATCTTCTTCCTCACAGATGAATAGAAGTTCTTGAAGAATTTATAGTTGTTTACAATTAACAGCTTTGCATAAAATGTTTATGCTGCAATCCCTAATGTGGCAAAACTTTGATCTACTGACTCCTTGTTCTACTTAACATTGGAAGAATCTGGCCGAGGTCCTGATCAGCAAAAACTTAAGCAATTGAGCAGTTTTATAAACAGGAATAGTCCAATCGAACTCCATGTGTGTAGTTACTGGCATGTGTAAGTATTTACAGAATCAGGTCTTGCCTTTGTAAGTAGTTTTCCATTGTAATCTGATTTTTGACTCCCCCCACCAATGAACCCTTCGACCTGAAATTTATCATGTCTTCCGCAGGAGCATTTAAAAAAAAAAATATTAGGATTAACTGGACAAGATGATCATGAGATGAGAGTTTGCAGGGGGAAAAAAAATCCTAACTCACCATTATAAAAATGCTCCTAACTGTATCATAGCTCTAAAAAAAAAAGTGTTGTCAAGAAATGCCAAAAAAATGTCTGCTGTCCTTAATGAGAAACACTACCCAAATATTTCTGGACTATAGTTAGAAATACAGACAACCCCTGCCCTAAATATCGCACTATCTAAGTCAGGGGTCGGCAACCTTTCAGAAGTGGTGTGCCAAGTTCACTGTAATTTAAGGCTTTGCGTGCCAGTAATACATTTTAACGTTTTTAGAAGATCTCTCTCTATAAGTCTATATTATATACACTATTGTTGTAAAGTAAATAAGGTTTTTAAAATATTTAAGAAGCTTCATTTAAAATAAAATTAAAATGCAGATCTTATCAGTATAGTGTGATCCTTGCCCTTGCTTTTCCTTGCTGAGTTTTCCAGTGTGGGCCACAGCAGGGGGCAGCTGAAGAGGGCTGGGCCGAGGCCAGGAGCAGAGCCCTGGGCTGGCTGCCGGTACCCCAGGCTGGCAGTGGGCTGAGCGGGGCCAGAGGTCCAGACCCTGGCTGTCAGTGGGCCCGTGGAAGGAACCCCAGACCGTCAGTGGGCTGAGCGGGACTGGCGGCTGGGATCCCAGAGTGGCAGTGGGCTGAACGGCTCAGCCTGCTGCCGGTCAGGGGTTCTGGCCGCCGGCTCCTGACAGCCGGGGTCCCGGCTGCTGGTCCCACTCAGCCCGCTGCTGGCCTGGAGTTCTGTTCACATAGGCCGGCAGCGAGCTGAGCGGGGTCGGAGGCCGGAACCCCAGACCGGCAGCGGGCTAAGCCGCTCAGCCCGCTGCTGGCCCTGCTCAGTCCACTGCCGGTCAGGGGTTCTGGCCGCCGGCTCCTGACAGCCGGGGTCTTAGCCGCCAGCCCCGCTCAGCCCACTGCCAGCCTGGGGTTCCATTCATCCAGGCCGGCAGCTGGCTGAGTGGGGCCGGCGGCCGGGACCTTGGCTGGCAGCAACGTGCCATTAAAAATAGGCTCGTGTGCCACCTTTGGCATGCGTGCCGCAGGTTGCCGCCCCCTGATCTAAGTATAAGACAAGAGGGGACGGGGGGGGGGGGGGGGGCGGAAGAGGGGGAGTGCAAGGAAACAATGAGATGATATTACATGATATGAACAAACATATCATATGAGAACAAACAATGAGATGAACAAACATGATAGGCAGTGGTCTCAGCACACCGGCAGCCTAACTGTTGTCAAATGTATTGTAGGCATCACTGCAAAAGAGTTTTGAAGGAGGATAATGAGGTAACTTTATGGATGTTTATGGGGAGCTCCTCTCAAGCACGAGGGGCAGCATGGGATAAAGCAGAAAGGTACTTGTTTGAAAATGTAACAAGTGACAGAGTCTGGCATCATGGGTCGACTGGAGGTGAGAGTTGACATCTTGATAGCAAAGGAGAGATGATAGGCAGGATTGGATAGGCCACAAAGAGCCTGGAAAGTGAAGACACACAGCTTATGTTGGATGTGATAGAGAAGGGGAGAAAACAATGGAGGGATGCAAAGAGAGGGGTGACATGATCAAACGGGCCCTGCTCGACAACTGAGGCTCCCAGGTGTTATGATAATACAAAACAAAAACAATCAAAGGATAGGGTAGAAAAGTGATCTTTGCAGGAGCATTCTGAATGGATATGAATGGGGGAAGATTGCATTACTCGAGGCTAGAGAGAAAGATGTTGTACTAAGTGAACGCGGGAGTTTTTGCTATGTGGATGGATAAGAAAGGCCACGTCATTTTTCATTTCCCCTTCTAATTTTACAAAAATAATTGGATCGGAAGTTAAAAGAAACATGCCCAACGTTTCTTGCTGATAAGCTCTTACATTCACTTTATTGTGGTACAACAAATTTAAACAAATATTTGATAGGGAATTTTTATTATTTTGCAAGTTAGGTTTGGCATTCCTTTCTAATATGTGGTCTAGTTGCACTTATTTTTTCCACTTGGTTTCAATTAATATCACATTTGTTCATAAAATGAAAGCCAAGCAGTATTCAGGCAAAACATTTCCATCCGGCTTCTCTCTTACATGTGGTTATCACTGGATGCTGATGGAAGCGAAAAATGCATGTCAGAGGAAAAGCTTTTTTGAGCCCTATTAACTTCAAAACATATATAAGCACAAGCCTCTAAATTAACTGCAGTATGATTCTATCAAAATTACTTGGATTTGACAAAAATGGGATTGTGGTAAGAGATGAATCAACCCTGATTTCTTTCAAAAGCCATTCAAACTAGAGTATGAATGAAGCATCTCATTTTTCCACGCTGCAGCCCTCCTGACCCTTCACTGGTGAGAGTACAGTATTTGCAACAGAAAGCTAAACTAGGTTTTCACCCTTTATGTATTTTTAGTCTATTCATATTTATGATGGCTATATTGAGCTTGATTTTATGAAGTGCTGAATCCCAGTAATTTCAATGGGAGTTGAGGGCACTCAGCACCTTGCAGGATCATGTTCATAAAGTCCTAGTAAACTGTCTGGCCAAGATATCTTCTATCGACACTTCGCTGTCATGAGGCATATACAAACAAAATCTTCATTGTGTATTGAATTCATGTACTGGTGTGAATTTCACAACCGAGAGTTTTTAACCCTTCAGCAAGGAACAATTGGATGTAGTGGGTCCATGAGAAAGACAGGGTGGGTCTTTTATTGGACCAAATTCTGTTGGTGAAGGAGACAAGCTTTTGATACACAGCGCTCTTCTTCAGGTCTGGGAAGGTAATCAGAGTACCACAGCTAAATACAAGGTGGGAGAGATTGTAGAATCCCAGGACTGGGAGGGACCTCGAGAGGTCATCTAGTCCAGTCCCCTACACTCATGGCAGGAGTTAGTATTATCTAGACAAGAGATTCTCAAACTGTGGTTCACGGACCACCAGTCGTCTGTGAGCTCCATTCAGGTGGTCCGCAGATAGTTCCCTCTAAGGTGCGCACCTGGGCAGCCACACACACGCAACTGTAGCTCCACTAATTAGGTGCCTGGACCCTGGAGAAGACGCACACGTAAGGTGAGGTGGTGGCCTTGGGGGAAATAAGAGGAAGGCGGGAGGGGACAGTGGGGTGAGAAGAGGGGGTGGGGGAATTTGGGACATGCAGGGCTGCAGCGGCCAGAGAAAGAGGTGACTTTCCCCATCTCCAGGGTTGTGGCTGCCAGGGAGAGACGGCCCTCCTTCCCAGCCTCAGCTCGGGGGCTACTGTGGCTGCCAGGGGGAGACCCCCAATCTCCTTTCCAGCCTCAGCTCTGTGGCTGCTGTGGCGGGGGAGAGACTCCCCACCCTCTTTCCCAGGCTGGGGGCTGCCATGGTAGGGGAAAGAGGGAGAGACCCCCTTTCTTCCCAGCCCCAGCTTGGGGGCTGCTGTGGCAGGGGAGAGCGGGAACACCCATCGCATTAGAAAGGTAAGACTAGTGATATTAAAATATGAGTTGTGTGCTTTTATTTGTAGAACAAAAAAACAATTATTAAGGTTTTTTTTTATATAGCGCTTTTATTCAAAGCGATTTACAATAGTTAGCTAATGGTACAAACAACATTTGGAAAGATCATTAAGTGGTCCACCGAGACCCTCAGCAATTTTCAAGCGGTCCATGAAAAAAACAAACAGTTTTGAGAACCACTGATCTAGACCATCCCTGACAGGTGTTTGTCTAACCTGCTCTTAAAAATCTCCAGTGATGGAGATTCTATAACCTCCCTGGGCAATTTATACCAGTGCTTAACCACCCTGACAGTTAGCCTATGGGTAAACACGTTGCAAGAGACCATTTAAGATGAAGTGGGCAATTCACACCTCTGCAGTCACAGGACAAAGGAGGGTTAGGGGGTTACAGATTGTTGTAATGACACATAAAACCAGTATTTCTGCTGAGTACGGAGGGCTAAACCAATTCTGTGAATTTACATTAGTTCTGTTAAAACTTGGAAAGTGAATATAACCAGCGTAAGCGCTTGTGACTGAATTGTGGCCAAGCTTCAACTTATTTGATCATTTAAAGCTGCCAGAAAGAATGGGTTAAAATAGCACCTAATTCCTAGACTCCTCTTACATTATAAGTGTGAGAGTTGAATACATCGAAAAGTGGACATATTCTGCCTCTTTTGTAATACGTAGCCAGATGCCAGCAAGATAATCATAAACACATCTAGTACGCTCAGAGACTCAAGATTTCAGTCCCTGAAGAGTTTAATATCTTGGAAGAAAAGGAAAGGTTTGATAAGGTCTCTTGATATTAGAACTAACGTAAGGCTGAAAATTCGGAAATTACTGAAAACGCCCTTAAATTGCTTTTAATGTATCTTACCAGAAGGTCTGTTTTGCAGCTTGTATGACGCTTGCAGTCATCTCCACATCAATATAGTCATAGTGCAGTGCTCCAGGATCTGTAGATGAACCAGTTTCAGCCAGTAAAATTCCAATCCATCTGCCCATGTCTTCAGATGATGAAGCCTATGAGGATGAGAAGATCTTATATAAACTCATAAATCATCACTGAAACAATAGGCTTTTTAATATTAATTACTTCATAATTACACTTTTATTTTATTAACACGTTGCATGTAATGATGCATGTAATGATGCATGTGAAGCTCTGGATCACCTTTGCCAAACTATACTAACAAAAAGTAATATTCACTGAAGTTATTCTGCCATAATGAACACATTTAAAGCAACATGTTAATAGATTATGGAGAAAAGCAATATGAGCATTTCCAGCAAAAGAAGGAAAACATAAATGCATGAAGCCAGTGTATCTAGGTACCTTGCTTATTTTAGATTTCAGAAAACTGAAAGCTGAGACAAATGTTTTCCACTACAAGGCTAAGCTTTTAAGACAGGTAACTTGTCCAAATTGTAAAGGCAGGATAACCTTGGACAAAGAAATACTAGAGCAGTTTGAAAAATGGGGGGGGGGGGGGGGCCTAGGGGAGTGGGGGACGGACCAGACACTGACCTGATCTTCACTTAAGAAAACCTGAGAGTTCAAAGTATCTGACCACAGGCTGAAAATGAAAGTTTGTCTCCCACTAGTTTCCTTACAAATGCCACTACATGTTATCGTTATCTAAGGTTTCCAATTTTAACCAACAAAAAGTCAAGAGCGCTAACCTGGAACCATTTTTCAGAGTTCAAGTTTGTTTTTAAATAAGCACTGAAAAGAACTTATTTTAGCTCATTTGAAATTTCCTATGCTGTTTGTTTTATTCTGACTTTTTTTTTTTGTCGGGAGGTCCTACCCTTGGATTTGTTGCAAAGACATTAAATAATACAACTTCAGAGCTCTTTAGTACAGTTTTCCATTTCACAGCTATTCCCTGTGTTAAGCAAAAGCGCATTCTCTCAAATTGGCTCAGTGGTTCTCAGTAGTGGTCTTCTCTTGGTCTTTGGACTCTCAGAATCCAAGTCTACAAGGGACCATTTGTGGTCATCTAGTCTGACCTCCTGTGTAACACAGGCCACGCAGCCTCCCCAAAATAACTCCTACAGCATGTCTTTTAGAAAAACACCCAATCTTGATTTAAATATTGTCAGTGATGGAGAATCCAATACGTTGTTCCAATGGGGTAATTACCCACACCGCTAAAAAATGATGTCTTATTTCTTGTCTGAATTTGCCTGCTTCAACTTCCAGCCATTGGATAATGTTACACCTTTCTCTGTTAGACTGAAGAGTCCATAATTAAATATTTGTGCCCCATGTAGTACTTATAGACTGTAATCAAGTCACCCCTTAACCTTCTCCTTGTTAAGCTAAGTAGACTGAGCTCTCTGAGTCTATCACTATAAGGCATTTTTTCTAACCCTTTAGTCGTTCTCGTGGCTCTTCACTGAACACTCTCCAATTTATCACCACCCTTCTTGAATTGTGGACACCAGAACTTGGCGCAGTATTCCAGCAGTGATCACACTAGTGCCAAATGCCAAGATAAAATAACCTCTCTACTCCTACTTGAGATTCCCGTCAACACATCCAAGGATTGCATTAGCCCTTTTGACCACAGCATCGCTAGGGGCTCATGTTCAGATAATTATCCAATAGAACCCCCAAATCTTTTTCAGAGTTACTGCTTCCAAAGATAGACTCCCCCATCTTGTAAGGATGGCCTACATCCTTTGTTCCTAGATGCATGCATTTACCTTTAGCTATATACAAAGTGCATATTGTTTGCTTGCGCTCAGATCACTCTGTATCAGTGATCTGTCCTCTTCATTATTTACCACTCCTCTAATTATTTTTTGTTATCTGTAAACTTTATCAGTGATGACTTCATATTTTCTTCCAGGTCATTAATAAAAATGTTTAAAAGTATAAGGGCAAGAACCTATCTGTGTAGGACCCCTTTAAAACCACATTAATTCAATGATGATTCCCTGTTTACATTTTGAGACCTATCACTTAACCAGGTCTTAATCCTTTTAATGTGTGCTATATTAATTTTGTATCTTTCTAGTTTTAATCAAATGTCACGTATCTTACAGAAGTCTATGTATATTACAACACTACTACCTTTATCAACCAAACTTTTAATCTCATCAAAAAAAGATATCAAGTTAGTTTGACAGGATCTATTTTCCATAAACTCATGTTGAATGGCATTAATTACCCTCCATTAATCACCTTTGTAATTCTTTATTAATAGAGTCCTAAATAAGCATTCCATTCTCTTACCCAGGATTGATGTCGGACAGACAAATCTATAATTACCCAGGTCATCATGTTTACCCATTTTAAAAATTGGCACAACATTAACTTTCTTCCAGTCCTCTGGAACTGCCCCAGTGCTCCAAGAGTTATTGAAAATCAACATTAATGGTTTAGCAAGTTCCTCAGCCAAATCTTTTAAAACTCTTGGAGGCAAGCTATGCAGACCTGCTGATTTAAAAATGTCTAACTTTAGTAGCTGCTATTTAACATCCTCCTGAGAGGATTTAATAAATGGAAAGTGTGTTATCATATGCTATGACTACATCATGTGTCCCCCACCCCCAAGTACAGAACAGAAATATTTATTGAACACTTCTGCTTTTTCTGCATTATGATGACCTTCTTCCTCATTTGAAGCTTTTTGGGCTTCTTGTATAATATTCTTAAACAATTCCCAATTATCATTTACATTTCTCTGATTAATTTATTCTTCCTAGCTGATGTCTCTTAATTGTTTTCAGCTTTGTGAAACTGGTCCTTTTAAAGCACCAAGTATATCACTGGTCTAGACTTCATTCAGTTTGCACATTACAAATGTGATCAAGTCTTTATCACTTTTACTTAAGTTACCACAAATTTTTAGTTCCTCCTTATCTGTTCCTCTTTATCTGTCAAGATGAGGTGTAATACAGAATTCCCCAGGTTGGATGCAACACTTTTTATGTTAGAAAATTGTCATCTGTAATATTTAACAGTTCCAAGGATGTTTTATTACAGGCAGCATAAGACCTCCAGCATATATCACTCAAATTGAAGCCCCCAATGATCACACAGTTTTTCCCCCTTACGTTATGATAGGTGAATAAGGAGGCAGTCATCCTGTTCTCTAGTGTGATTTGGTGGTCTGTGGCAGACACCAACAAATACCCCATCTTATGTTTTAGCTGTTAGGACACTGATCATTTAGCATTCAAGATAAAAAAAATTCAGAATTATCCTTGACTTGGAAACAGATAATGCCATTTTTGGGCTAGAGTGCCCCTTCTCCTCCCCTATTGCCCACTTGAACCTTCCTTAACAGGTTATAACCCTTGATTTAACATCCCAGTCATGAGAATCTTCCCACCAGGTTTCAGTAATACTAACTTGATCAAATTTATGCTCATAAATGAACAATTCCAATTCCTCTTGGTTGTTACCCAGCATTGACCGTCTAGGCCATTAAAGAATTTCTTTTCTTCATGTCCTTTGGTTCCTCAACTAATTTTGTTCTCAACATCTCAATTTTGTCTTCCATCTTTTTAATCTCCCAGAGATCCTAGCAAGTTCTTGGGTAACCCCGGTCCAGTTCCTTAGCCCTGTGGTCTGCATGGATCACAAAGCTGGTATCTTGCTCCTCGACCTCATCATCCTGCTGCTCAGCTGCAAGACAGGGAGCTTCTGTACTCTCCAGCATAGACTGCAGGGAAGGATGGGTACCAAGTACTCTGTTCTGCTCTTTAGAAAAATGGACAGGTTTTTCTTCTTGCCTGGTTGGTCTTATTAAGGATCTCGATCTTTTGCTACCATTGCCTGCCAGACCAAATAATTCCTTCCTCAGCAAGGTGCTCGGACACCTGGTTGTCTCAGAGATCAGCAACACCTGCCCATCTGCCCGAGACATGCATATTTCCATGGAAGGATGCTTCGCTCACTGTGGGACGGTGGTTTGGAAGAAGTTGATGCTCATAAAATAAATGCACCTCTATATGCTTTATAGTGCAGGCAGTACTACTGATACAGGTAACTTTCTTCTGGCAAATCTGACCCATGTGCAGCAGAATGCAGAAAGCAGACTAGAGAAGACACTACTATGGGACAGCAGCACTAAGGCTATTTGCAATACTGGAGCTATTATGCTAGCTTTTTCCATCCAGTGTACACAGTGCTTAGCCTTGCTTGAAACAAGTCTAATGTAAATGATGGTATAATGGCCTGTGTACAACTGGGAGTGTTTCACTGTTTACATGTGTGGCGTGCATGGCAGGAGGCCCAACTTGTGGTTAGGAACCAAATTTCTCTAGTATAGATACACCACCTGATGGTGACTTCAGAATAACAAATCCTAAAGTTGATTAATGTGCCCAGGAGAAATACAGATCCAGAGTTCTAACCTTCAGTGTAGTGAGCCACAGCAATGTTATTTAATTAACGCTCAGTCATCTGTATTCTGAGTTACCTCCTCGATAGAAGACCCAAACAGGGGAAGTGCATAGGCATTTATAAAGGGACGAGAAAAGGTCAGAGTGGAGAGAGAGACAGCAGAAAACATCTAAACAGGGAAGACTATTGCGAGTTAAAAATCAACAGTATTAGGGTTTTCCCCCTTGCATCAATTCTCATCCAGATAAGTCTCTTTTGCCTGCAACTCTTACTTTGTTTCTTTCTGTAATGTTTGCTATCCAGCTCTGTAACTGTATTATTTAACTGTGGAAAGCATTTTGAAAGGCAAGTTGCATGAACGAGCGGTCATGTAATCAGCCCATGTGCATCTCTGCAAAGTATGCACATCAATAAACATCGCACCTCTAACACTGCGACCTCCTGCCCATTTCGAAGCAGACGGAATGTCAAGGGATGCTTGGAATCCAAGCCTGGAATGACTTCACAGCCACGCAGGGGAATAGAAACAATGTGGGTCTTCAGATCTGTTCTGTCCTTATGGAAAATGAGCTTATTATCTTTCACTCTGCACCAGCGTTCACGCCACCGGTTATTTGAGAGCACATTCAGATATCCTGCAATAAAACAAAATACGAGATATTTTATCCTTCACTTATTTTTAAAAAGAAACTGTTTTTTCAATGTAATGCTAGTTCGTATAAAACTTATTCCTGTATGTGTGGATTGAAAATCCAGATGATTTTAGGAAGACAAATAAATGGCCTTTTTATTTTTTTTATTGAAACTCTCACTGTACCAGTAACTCAGAAAGCATGGCCTATAAAGATTTCATCCTGGTCATATTCCGAACACATGCAAATGACTGTGCTGAGTTAGTGACAGTCATGGATGAATCCCCAAGATTTTAGTAAAAATGAAGGTGGGAGTCAAGAGGTGTTCCCACTATGAACCCCAAAGTAGGATGATGTTTAAAAACACTATTTAAAAGGTTTTGGTATATCCTAGACTACACTAGAAACTTAACCTGCTCATGTGAGAGTTACATGCACAGCTGATTTGTGCCCACACAGCTTTTTCACAACTGAACCATATTCTACAGTTCTATGGATAAATCCAGATCTATCACACTGCTAATTGTGTTTTCATAGTGCTTTCTGGGAAAATAGTGACAGTTAACCCATGATGACTCAACAAGGAACAAGGGGACTAATGGACATGCACATAAAACAGCATCAGCAGTACATGGGACTAAGCACTCAAAAGAAATCCCACTGCTTAGAGAGTTGGAAGGAAGCAAAATTAGCAAAAGTGGTTACACGGGCATGAGTACGAGGTCCTAGCTGCACAGCAAAATATGAATGTTATGACCTGGCTGCAGGAAAACAACCGTACGCAACCTAAGCTGCCGATAAGGGCAAAACACCAGTACAGCGGCCATGGTTAGCATGTGTTATTAATCATGTTTCTTGTGTACATGCAAGATGTGTAGAACCAACGATGCCATTAACTGGTTACAAACCCAGTGAAAAGTTTTATGTATATGGATGGTAAGTTAAATATAGTGATGGAGTTTCAGGCAACTATGTGTAAAGGGGGGTTGAAAAATTACACATCGTGGGGCTGCAGGGCACTGGGAGAAAACCCTGTGCTACTGTGAGATGATCAGGGAGTGAGCTTGTGTCTATAATGTCTGAAAACAATTTCATAAAGACCCATTTGGCAATTCATTCTACTTAGCTGGAATAGCTAAACCAGAGTGGTCAGTTTTACTTGTTGCTCATAGTATTTAATTTTGTGTTAAATACACACTTCTGCTGTTCTTTTCACAGCAGGGGAATTTTAAAGCAGAATCAAAAAATCTCCACTGGGATTTTACGAAATTAAAATAAGTAACTTAAAAACTAGTTTATATTGGAAGAGAAAAGAACCTCTGAACTTGGCTCCCAATCACATACGGTGCATGTATTATAGACAGTATATTTCCACTTCCAAAGAGTGTATTAAAAGAGGAAAGGATTGAATGACATCTTCTTGAGGGCAGAATTTATATGAAATGACTCATCTTTTACCTCATTGGGATTTTCATTTTCAGTCACAAGGAGGAAAGCTCTTAATCATTCTGGATAGCTATCTTTTTGGTTTTCATTAAAATGATGTGTTATCTAGCTTAATTTTTCTGGGTTTCCATTCCAACATCACAGTTACAACTTTGGGGCTTGATCCAGCAGGATATATAAGCATATCTGAACTGTGCAACCCTTGGAAGATGCCACCAAAAAAATAAAAACCCCAACAACAACAAAAGTGGAAATCTGGAGAAGGAAAGAGCCTCCTGATCTTGGTTACTTAGGATTCTCAGTACTGTCCACCCCACCCTCACCTTCCCCCTCTTGAACCAGAGATTGTGTAGTTGCTGCAAAATGATACAACTGCAGGGTTAGAAAAGCCTTCTCATATACATGACGGCTGACCTTTTTAGAATGATGAGGGGTTCATATTATTTAAGCAAAATCTCTCTTTTTTTTCCTCCCATCGTGCCCCTCACAGAAGCTCTCCCAGTCCAATGTACTTTCCCTGAATTAAAAGAGGACCTCCCTCCCCCTTTTTTCCTCCCAAATGGCCCTAGCTTTGGACTCTGCTTTGGACTCTGCCTATTGGCCAGATTTACAAAGAAAAGCAATCCACCTTTGAAGAACTCTCCTTGTGATTGCCAGAATGCAGGGGGATTTCCTTTTCTCACACAGTGTCACCTCACCACAACTTCATTTGTCTTTTTCCTTCCCTTTTTTGATTTGGAAGTAAGACATGCTCAGTGAAAAAAGCCTCAACCTATGGAGCAGCCAGCAGGAATGAGCCAATTTCGGAAAATGATGCAAAACACCTTCTTCTACAAAGGCTTCCCACAATGACCAAAGCAGAAGCATTAGTAATACATATTTCCAAATAAAACCTAGAAAGGTGCCAAGTAGAGCCCATTATCAACAATACTAACAACTATATTTAGTGCCCAGATAGGAGATAATGGACACTACAGAAATACTACAGATTACATTATATAAGAGGAAAATATTCTGGGAAAAGAAATATCTCACATAATAGAGAGTAGTCAATTAACTGCAAAGCCCAGAAAGTCTTTAGCTTCCATAGAAGCCAGATGTTACAGAAGGTCAGTTGTGCTTTTTCCAGCTGCTCTTTTTGGTTGATAAACACATCTGTACTCTCTTATATATCACATACACACACAAACATATTTTTAATAAAAAAAGTTGCTTATACATGTGATTCTCAAGCTGTGGTCTGTGGACCACCTGTGGTCTATGACGTGGTCCATGCAGTTGCTTCTATCTGTCAGGCTTTAAGCAATAATGCTTTCTGCCATTTGCTGCCCTATGAATGATCTCTTTTAGGGTTTCCAGAGACTTTTCTGTTCATCTAAAGGGGAAAAATAATCCCTTTTGGCACCCTTTTGGAACCATGTATAACTGCTTCATGGCTTTCTTTTTTTAGGTGTTTCTTTGGTTTAAACTGAGCTGTGTTCGCATATGGAGTTGTCACTAAAACAGGAAAACAAAACCTAATTGTAAAGTGTCCTGGAAAGGAAAGGTGCTGTTGGGAATGAGGGAAAGGTCAGCACTAAATATACACATACCTCAGGCAGGGAGCGAGAGAGAGAGAATAAATAGCATGGATACTAAGTTGGGATGGAAAAGAGTTAAGCAAGCAACTCCATCTATCACATTTTCACCTGGTGTCCTTAAATATTTAAATACTATCCTGATGTTATC
The DNA here is from genome assembly GCA_033296515.1 of Macrochelys suwanniensis. Lineage (NCBI taxonomy): Eukaryota > Metazoa > Chordata > Testudines > Chelydridae > Macrochelys > Macrochelys suwanniensis. Next base: position 116,883,366 of record CM065779.1, read on the forward strand.
AAGTACTATGTTCCTACAGGGAAGGGGAATCAGGATTGAGTGGGGAAATGGCCTACAAGAAATTAGTGATCTTGTGAAGTTTTACACAATACCAGGTAGTTTGAAAACCATTGCAGTAGGGGCAATTGTATATAAATGGCTAGCCTAGGAGTCTATAGTGCTTTAGTTGCAATGTAAGCTTGAGAATCTAAGAGAGTCAAATCACTTACCACATGTTGGAACATCTTCCTCAGCTGATGAGGTCTGTTCATCTGTTGATGGCTTTTTCTTTCCTAAACTGATGATCTTTGTTATTTTTTTCCCTGTTACTTTAGTCACTGTGCCCTTGGTCTCTGATTTGGAACTCTTTTTCCTCTTCACTATTAAGAAAACAAACACGGACATCTTAGTATGTTTGAGCGAAACCAATTATATTAAAGCACATGGATCAAAATAGAAAGGAAAACAACTGTACTGCAAATATACAAGCATGCACAAAACTGACAATTCTTAACGTGAGCATTTGGACAAAACAGCTGCCTGCTGACAAGAGATGCACAATTGCAGGCACCATTAATGCTGATGCCCATATCACATGCCCAGCACAATATCAAAAACGTGGCACACAGAAAGGTAAGCCTAAAGCAAGTTTATCATTAAAATTCATCAGTCTAATTGCTCCTGTGTCCATTATAGCCATCTTCTAATTTAGAAGTGTGGTTGGGGTAATTCCATGCTGTATATTCAACCTGATTACACTGGAACAAAAATGGAAGTTGGGTGATCTGTCATTGTTCCTTAAAAGCATTTCCAACATAATGCCATGGCAATGAATCAGACCATTCTTTTAGTAAGTATATGCCTGGCAAAAATATCCCTGCTATTGGAACTAGGTCAAGATAACTATACAGATCAGAATGGGTCTTTGGGAAAGGCATGTATTATAAGATGATTATTCTAAAGGAAAGTTAAGATCACTTAATGCTCCCAATGATTAGGAGCTGGTGTTCATTTTTATGGAAAGGACGGTGCAGAAAAAAAGTTGACTAGATCTAATCAATACATATGGGAACTTAAAATAATGTATCAGTATGATTGGTATGAACCTACAGAACTTAACTTGCTTCCATTGAAGTGAATGGGATCAGTACTGGGGACACAACTTTCAAAACTGGCTAAATGACTTAAAAGACTATGTTATATATTTTTTAAAAATATAGTAGACAATCACAACCAATAAAAAAAAACAGCAGCACAAAACTTTCTTTGTGAAACCAGAACCACAATTATCTGGTTTGAGTTTTATCAACAATATAAAACTCAGCCCTGATTGCAAACATGGGCCCATTTTGAGCTCAACCGTAGCAGATTTGTGGCTTTGACAAGAAATGAAATTTAACTTAGTGGTTTTGACAGAACTGAGCTGAGTTTCAGTTTGTTAGAACCATTTTCCCCCTCCACACACACACGCAAGCAAGCACACAGGCCCTGAAAGCAACACGCTGTGGGTCTGAACTGAGCCCCCCAAAAAACAAAGAAAAGGTTCACTTGAAAGATATCAACTGAAATGTGAAATGTTGACGTAAGCACAATGATGTTAAAAAAATAACCGGTACTAATTATGTGAATTGGCAACCCACGGGAAAGAATGTACACAGGGGAGAAATCATTCAGAAATTCCCAAACCACAATTTGTTGTCTTTTTTTTAGCCTTTGTTATTTGTTAACATGGGAAATCATTAGAAATTCCATCTGTCATCAAGACTGTCTCTTTCAGTGAGACTCTGCCACCAATGTATATGCAGCGGGGGAGCCCTGTTTTCACAGGTGAAAGTGGATTATATGAAAACCTTCAGTAGAATGATGATTTGTGTGTGGGAACAAAAAGCTAAATCCTGCCCATGGAGCTGCAGGGCTGATGTAACCTAATATGATGTGGTCCCTACATGCAATGAGTTTGCAAAGTTCTAGAGAAGGAGAGTATCCCATCTGCTCATATCTTCATGAGCATAGGGAGACAGCGGGAGGCAGCACTTGACTGAAGACAGGCTGCTATCTCTCACAGCAGCAGCTTAAGAACATCTGAGGCTGTGGAGTAGGGGAGGGAGGGAAGAAGAGTGCTTATGTCTGGGTTTGGGGAATAAATGCCCACACACCCCAGAATTCAAAGAAAGACAAATCAAGCTCAGTAAGGTGGAAAGTGCAAGGGAAGAATTCCCAGCTCCGGGAAAAAGCTGTGAAAGGAAGCCACGTGAACTCTAATGTTCTTTCTACCTTCACGCCCCATGGTGTTTTATTCCACCATGGAGAAGAAAGGCAGAGGAAACGATCTTTCTCCCAACCTCTTTTTCCTGCAGTATGTGATAGGGATACATCCCCTGATCTCAAAGACAGATTGGCAAGTAAGCCATTTCTTTTCACCTCCTTCACCACAGCAGAACAAGATGCTGGTGGAGAGAGGGAGGGAGTAGAAGCAGGTGGGCAGCAGCTCTGTAGGAGCAGAAGGGAGATCAGTGCACAGTGAAGCCAGCTTCCCTTCACATGGCTAACTGAGTTTTTGCTCTCACTGTTACAGCTGATTTAAAAAAGAACCCTGCAACTCATTCAGGACCCCTGAAAATGATTTAGTGATGACAGCCATGTGTTTATGCATTAAATGTCATTATTTTGTATTATTCTCTTCACTACTACAAAAGTCTGACTCTGCTGTGACAGAGTTGAAGGCCAAGACTTTCAAGTGACTAGTGCTTTTGATTACCCAGCTTCAGACACTTCAAAAGGGCCTGATTTTCAGAGGGTGTGCATTCAGCACTCTTTTGAAAATCTGCCCTTCTAAGGTGCCTCAAGTTGGCCACGCAAATCACTAGTCACTTGTGAAAATCTTGGACTATGCACATATTTTGGACTTTCATACCACAGACACATGCAATCAGCTTGAGTGTTTACAGCAACACCATTTTTTATATGCCTTCTGTAGTTTTATGAAACTTTTATGAAAGTTTCTGTAGCCATACATTTGAGCTACTGTGCTCCATTCTGTTGACTGGGGTGTGGAGATCTATACATTTGGGAGATTCGTTCAAAATCTCCATTGGAAAAGGAGGGCAAAGATTACAAACTAAAACACTCAAAGGAAACAAACACCCATTTGTGTCAGGAAGGGGAGACACAGTGCTTGCCCAAAAACTAGTGCTGATGCAACTGTTTTCCAATAGAGCTTACATCAGCTTTTACACAGCTACAGGAAAGTACTGATTAAAGCAAATGTGCTCTTCTGAATAAGAGTGAGTATCGGTATATGTCAAGCTAACTAGCTTAACTAGGTTGATATCACCTATTTACAGGAGTCTTTTCTTCAAGGGGAAACAAAAAGATAATCTGGGGATGTATCCCTATCACATGATTTTGCAGACCTTACTCAGGAAATTGAATCTGGAATGTCCCTCAGCTTGAAATCTAAGGACTGGGAACAAGCTTTCTGACTCCAAAGTGGAGTAGATCATTTAAAAGTCATTTAGCATATATGATTCTTGTCTTCCCTTATAAAATTCTATGATACCTTTCCTGTTTAAAAGTATGGGGCTAACCTTACATGCAGTTAGTGGTTGGCTCAACTCCCCCATAGAAGACAGCGTACTTTATGAACACAGGAAAAAGTCATTTCAAAACTTACATATGGGCCTTGATCCTGCTGTCACTTACATCAATGTTACACATAGATAACTCTGTTAGCTAGAATGGAGATATTCTAATATCCACCAATGTAAAGGTTTACGTAATTCAAGCTTGGCATAGTTCAACTTTCAGAGTAGATATAGGACTAATTACATTACTTACGAAGTGTTATTACCTATTCCTCTAAGTCATAAAAGGAAAAAAAAATTATATTCTTTATGCTGAATATTTAAAACACACTCTGCATATGGGATTCACCTTGTTCTTTTCCATTACACACAGCAGCGATTCCATTTTCTAGAGCACCCTCCCCATCTGAACTTGGCCTCTCGGAGGACAATTTCTGCATGGACAAAATAAATTAGGTCATTTCTCATGTGGTCACACTGGCCAAATGATGTGTCATGAATCAAATTAAAGTTATGCTTATTATTAAATTAAACACATGCCAAGCATCCATCCTGAGGACAAATATGAGATAGTCAAGAGTTCATTTACATTACATAGATTTCTTATGTCACCATACAAGCATTAAAACAAAACAAAACTAAGCACACACTAGAACGGTATTGCCAAATATATCCCATTCTTTTATCCTTTTAAGAGTAACAGACTAATCATGTAGCTCTAATCTAACAATGAACTATGTTACCCATAATATATTTATTGTTATTACATTTCTAGATTCTAAAATGTTGCTCTCTATTAATGCGCTAAACAACAAGTGCTCATTTTACATAAAAGAAATCTTCAAAACTATATCTTTAATGAATGCTTTAGGTATACATTTACAACTGACAACCTACCAAACACAACACATTTCTACAGGTAGAATTTCAGTACTTTCGATGTGTGTAAGGAAGGGTCCCTTGCTGGTATAAACTAGAGTAAATGGTGGATTCTCTGCAACTGGAAGTCTTTAAATTATGATTTCAGAAAACTCAGCCAGAGGTTATGGCTCTATTACAGCAGTGTGGGGGTGCGGTTCTGTGGCCTGCAATGTGTAAAAGGTCAGATTAGATTATCACAATGGTTTCCTTAGAGTCTGAGACTATAAAAAGGTCTGTGAAATTAGAGACGAGCAATTATGTGTATATTACTAATAAAAAATTAAAAATCTAAAGTTTATAAAATAGCTATTACTAAAATGTGTGGCATAAACAAAACTCATATGTTGTGGCATGCCATAAAACTTTTTATTGGCATCTGTTTAACATGATTTACATAACTCATTCATGGCTTCACCACTTATGAGTAACATCAGCATCCCAAATTTGTGGCAAGGAAAACTTTATACCGCACCAGCCTGTATTTTCTTCCCACCCGGCACAGAGTAACTGGTGCTAAAAACTTAATTGAACAGACTTTTTTCTTACATACATTGAAAGTTCTGAAATACTACCTATACAAATGCGTTGTTTGTGTAAGGCTGTCAATTGTAAATGTATATCTAAAGCATTCATTAAAAATATCATTTTGAAGATTTCTTTCATCAATGAGCACTTCTTACCTGATCTTGCTGTTTAGCACATTAATAATATACCTTAATTACCATAAGCCAAATCCTGATCTTAGTTATACTGGTATAAATGCAGAGAAATTCCATTGATGCCAATGGCAATACAAAAATGTAAATCTAGGCTACCCAAATATGGACTTTGACCTCCGGAGTCTTGAGGTCAAATCCTAGTCAATGGGACTTTTAAATATTAATTTTTAATGGGACCAGGAGTTGGCCCATAACAAATAGGACAGCCATCTTGCAATAGGGTCTGACTGCACAGATGTCATGCAGGCTAGGGACCTAAAGCAGCGCTGCCATGGTGAGCACTTGGTGCGTTGATGCCTCACTTCATAGACATCCTGTTCATTGTTAGTGTGTTGCCTCAGGGTATGTCTACACCACAATTAAAAACCCACGGCCGGCCAGTGCCAGCTGACTTGGTTTGCGGGGCTTGGGCTAAGGGGCTGTTCAATTACGGTGTAAATGTTCAGGGTTTGGCTAGAGCCTGGATCCTAGGACCTTGGGAGGTGGGAGAGGTCTCAAGAGTTCAAGCTACAGCCTGAGCCTCAATGTCTCACCACAATTAAACAGCCCCATGAGCTCAAATCAGATGGCATGGGCCCACCATGTCCCATGCTACTCAGCATGCCTGCTTGTAAGCATCTAAAACAAAAAGCTGCTGATGGATATGAGTTGCTGAAGTTGGCCAATTTTGGGTTGCCTGGATATGAGGAATAATTGTGTGTGTATTTCATTTAAAAAAATGGCCTCTGCCAGAGATGGAATGTGAGAGAAATTTGGAGTCTCTGGGAATTGTGCAACTTATCTAGAGGAACCCAAAGAAATGTGAGGAAGAAGGGGCAAAATTTCTTAAAATGTGGCATCTTAAAATGTTTCCTCTGCAAAAGTTACCAAGTATTTTACTGAAAAAGCTACACAGTTACTGTGCCAAATGTAGAGATCGAATTCAGTCATTCGAGTCCTGCTTTAAAGGTAAATGCAACCTGAATTTTAGAGTCACTATTGACACCTCCATAATATATCATCATCTATCTTTGCATTAGTAATTCTTTAAATTTTACCTTTTCCAGTTCTATCTTGTGTATCGGAGAACTAGATGATGGTCCATCTGAATCTATCGCTCCAGTGCAGTTGCTGCAAACATCTTTTATCACCTTCAAAGAAATACAAAATGGTTTCACTGACACACTAGTCAAAGAACAGAAAAACTGTATTTTGCTGAGCAGAGGACTTTATTCGAGATGAAGCACTAAGAGTATTTGCTTTCCTGAAGGTTCAAACAGCAGTGTGGAAATTATTCTCTTTATCCATAGGCAATATGTTAGGCAGGCTGCCACTGCTTGAGCTTCTCCACATTGCCTCACTGAGTTGCTTCATGAATGACCTGGAGGAGACATAATGTCTAGAGGTGAAAGGTTTCAATTTCTAGACGAGCTAATCTCCAAGCCTCTCCTGAGTAAAGAAGCTGCCAGCACTTGCAGTGGTTTTGCAACATGAACTCAGCTGACACCACCAAATTCATTTAGTTATGACTAAAAAATGGGATTAGATCCAAGGTCCTGCAAGCCAGGGGACAGCACTGCTGCCTAGTATGCTACCCAGCTGCTCTTTTTCTAATGAAGAAATAATGATGTGCTGACCAAATTGCAGATCTGTATCAGATTCTCTTGAGTGTGTGGTTTAAATGGATTTTTCATATTCATTATGTGATGTTCAGTGGTCACAGTAACACTGACACTGCAGCACAGATCATACTACTTGCAAATCTCTCTTAGGAAATGTGAGCTATTTTATACGCCCTCCCCTGCAAAGAAAGAAAGAAAAAAAAAATTCACAGAAGGAAACTGATTTTGATAGAATTTATGCGAGCTCAAAAATTGTATCTGTAAAATAAGGCCTGAAAAAATATAAAGGCAGAAGGCTTTTACTTGTCCTGTTTTCTCTGTGCACATCGTTTGGTTTTGATGCTTAGATGGTGTTGCCACCTACCAATCTTCATACTGGAGTACCTGGTGTTGAGGAGAATGTTTGAGTTATTGATTGCAAATGCCTTAGAGTGTGGATATGGCCAGAAAAGTGACTATGTAAAAGTGGGACCGTCTTAATTAACAGCTCCCCTCCCTGGGTGTAGTCAAAGTAGTATCTGCTGACCTGAATAACATATATATGGTTTTACTGCCCTTTGCCCTTGCTAACACAGCAGAGTCCACCCAGCTAAGAGAGAAATACATTTTATTGTGGCTGAGGCATCATTAACAGAATTGTGAACGGAGTTCCAAATTCTGCCCTCATTTATACTTGTGACATCACCTGATTTATCTAGCGAGAGAACTTGGCCCACAAAACCTTCACTCCCAGTGATGGAACACAAGCCAGAATACAAGCTTAACTTTCAGACCCCAGGCTGCTTGCATGGCTGAAACAAAAATGTCTTTTTACTTGTAAACTGAGCAAATTTGATATGGAAACCATTAAGACATAACAAAGATGGCATCAAATAATGTCCTTTTCTTGTTACTAGAGCTGAACCTCACTTTAAGGGCATACTAAGCAAACCAAGTGTCTATCTAAAGTACTTACATGGCCCTGTTATTGCAGTATCTGAGGAGATGGGGAATTGAGGCACAGAGAGTCTAAATGCCTTGCCCAAGGTCATACAGGAGGTTGCTAGCAGAGCAAGGAATTGAACCCAGGTCTCTTGCTTTCCAAGCTAGCCTCCTAAACACTGGACCATCCCTCCTCTCAGGCCTGTTAGCACTCTACTCCCTTCCTCCCTGCCGCCCAAACACACCCACACTCTTTTGGGGACCACACAACTCATGTGATTCTGCATCTTGAGGTCTGGCCCCAGCGCTCGCTCTCTCTTGTCAGTGGCAGGGTATGAATACCACTTAACAACAACTTTGGCATCAAGACCAGATATAGATACAACTTATGGTCAGATTTAATTCCTGTGCTTCAGTTTAGTGGAAGCATCTGAGTGTTTTATTTGTAAAGAAACTTGACCATTCAGTTTCTGGGAACATTCATTCCTGTCTCCTGCATGACCTTGATACAACGGCTCATGTTTTCAGCATCTGGTCACACCACACAGTTAGTTAAATTTGGCAAAGGTGGATAGTAATGGAAGTTACAGACAGAACAGAGGGAAATGATTTGGCAGCAACCACAGAATAGTATGTGCAAGTCATGCACTCGAGTAAATACTGTTCTCAAAATACCTCACACACTTAAGGGAAAGCTTTCCCAAAGTTCTTAATTGGGTTTTAATTAAATTTTGAATAAAAATGATGCCCTATCATAGGAAGCTCATGGCAAACTCTGAAGCAAACGCATATTCAAAAATTCAGTATGTGAACATTTTTGGGTTCAAGGGATCCATCTTCAGCTGGTGAAGACTGGTTCATCAATTTCTAGGTGGAACATTACTGTGTTTCATACAGTTTCAAACTTGTACTTCCATGGTGTTCTGGATGAGTGCTTTGATGCCCCTTCAATAATTATGTTGCCATAATAATTGCTGTTTTCACATGCTCATAGTTTTTACTCACAACTGTTGAGGCTGAAACATCAGTGTGGCCAACTCTCATGATTTCATCACGAGTCTTAGAATATATGTTGATTTTCTTAAAGCCCCAGGACCTGGAGTCATACGAATACACAAGAATCTCAGCTTTCATTTAAAACAACTACGTTTGCATCCCTCATGGTCACAGAGAAAAGCATGAAAATGTGACCTGAGCGTATCCTAACGGCTCAAAAAGGCAAATAAAAAGAACCCTAAATTTTATTTTTAATAGACCCTCATTATTTGGGGATCTGACTCATGATTTTTGAATGCTAATACTATCTTATGCAGTGTCTACTCAAAAAAGAGTCTTTAATGGAAAAACTGAACAAAATTCCTTCACTATTTTAAATTTCAGTATGAGGGGTGGGTGGGTGGAAGAGAGTTTTCCTCTCTCTCTCTCTCTCTCTCTCACACACACACACACACACACACACACACACACACACACACACACAGAAATAGTGTTCATATATGCCATCTGCGGACACTGATCCATTGAGAAAGTCAATCCAAGTTTGTATGAAATGAAGCATTATTTTAAAGTTTAGGATCATATAAAATCAGTACACTGCAGGCTTTTCATTTGTGGGAAGGATCAATTTAAAGCTCAACCAGTTTAAAAATAAACCTGTCAAATTTCAGCCCCCAAAATATTTCAGTTCTTAGCATGTGAAAATGGCCTGTTGGAATGAAAAGGTTGAAAATGTGTAGGCTGGACATTTTTGTGCAGCCTGAACTATATCATTAATATTTTTTTCTATTACAATAGTGCCTGGAGGACGCAACTAGATCAGGAGTCTGTAGTGCAGGGGTTCTCAAACTGGGGGGTCGAGACCCCTCAGGGGGTCGCAAGGTTATTACATGGGGGGGTCGCGAGCTGTCAGCCTCCACCCCAAACCCCACTTTGCATCCAGCATTTATAATGGTGTTAAATACATAAAAAAGTGTTTTTAATTTATAAGGGGGGGGGGGGTCGCACTCAGAGGCTTGCTATGTGAAAGGGGTCACCAGTACAAAAGTTTGAGAACCACTGCTGTAGTGCGAACTATTGTACCAACATAGGTCTGATCCTGCAAACACACACATTGTGCCTTATTGACTTCAGTGGGACGAGGCACATAAGGTTAAGCGTTTACAGGATCAGGGCCAAATAGAAGAGAGTACCTGCCCCAAGGAGCTTGCCATCTAGGTGTGAAATCCTGGTCCCACTGAAATAAACAGGAGTTTTGCCATTGACTTCAATGGCCAGGATTACATTCCTGGTGTTTCCAGGTGCTGGCCCTACATGCTCCTACTACATAAGCATCTGAGTTAATTATAGGGTGCTCACCTGTACTGAACTCATCAATTTCCACAATTACTATATACTATTTTAAATTAACACCATCAAGGCTGGAAGGCCCAATATTTGACCTACCTTTCTTTCTTTTACATGCTTGTAAAACCCAAAGGCTCTAGCCACCAGAAATTACCCACCATCTTCCATGATACAGGCTGCAGATAAGATACTGGCTATGTAGTAAGCCAGAGAACAAATTGCCTGCCATGTAGAACACTCCAGAAAAAGAAAAACTTCCCAGCATTCCACAGAGTGGCAGAAATGCGCTAAGTGAGAAGAACTTGAGTAAATGAATTCCTTGCCTCCTGGCCACTGCTTCCTAACTCTGAAGATAGGTGTGCTGTCTCTTTAAAAGTGGCGGCTGGGGAGGGTTCTATATAGGAGTTCTAGAATGAAACAGAGGGAGAAAAAGTAGCTTTAAGGCCAAGCCCCTGTGGTTCTTATTCTTATATAGCTCTTTGCTCTGTGTTAGAAGAAGGCAATTATTTACCATTATCAAATGTGACAATGGCATCCTCAGTCTGTCTGTCTCGCTCTTCAGCCTGTGTGAGTTACAGCCTTAGTATAGTACCAACAAAGTGCTGGATGTTTTACAGGCAGATATGAGAAATCTCCTGAAGTCCTCTCCGTCTAGCAATTCACATAAGTAGCCCCAGCAGGCTAAGAGGGAGAGAAGAAATAACTTTCCCACGCCACTCTCCAAGTGCTAAAGAAGAGCTCTTGCTCCCCATTGCAATGACACATCTCTTGTAAAAGCACCCCTAGACTGAAGTGAAAAGGACCATTTCCCCTGCCCATTACCATTGGTTGGGTGGAGTGGAGAGTGGCAGGGGACTTCAAATGAGCTAGCAGCCACCAAGGCAGTCTTTAGTCCACCTATATCCCCTTTAAAATTCTCTCCCTTCTGACATTCAATCGGGCCAACCCCCATACACACTAGCCTGTGTTATTACCAACCAACCTACTGCCATATATGGCAACTGGATCAGAGTCTTGTGAAAGGAGGAGCGTTGGGAAGCTGCGCAATGTTGCTTTAGGCACTGGCATTGCACTGCTGCTACAAATGTGGAGGTACCCCCTCGGAACGGGAAAGCTGCCTCCACCGTCCTCTGGATGCGGATATCATTCTAGGCAGAAAAGCTCCCCTTGTAATCACGGCTATGATTTCCTACAAACAGATGTTCTAATACCCGTTTTATGAAAACAAATGCAAAGAAAGGAGCTCAACCCTTGAGCTAACAAATCACTGGTTCCATGTGAAAGAAAGGGAAAATTAGTAGGGAAGGAATATTATCTAGTGGCTAAAGCAGGTAATTGAGTTCTCTTCCCATAGCTACTGCAGACTGCATCTGTGACTTTTAGGAAAGTGAAGTTCTGCCCTAGAAAGCGACTATGCAAGTACGACACGTGTGGTTCCATATTAATTGTCTGTCTGATTTTCATACCACACGTGCTCATTTTACACGTAAACATCCTTTTCCTTACTGCCAGCCGCCACAGCCCACTCTGGACTGTGGCAATAAGGCTGTGTCCTTTCACATCAACAGCAATAGCAGAAATTCTGCAAGCCAGATTAAACTTTCAGGTACACCACTGTCACTCATGTAGTCTTCAGGTTATGCCCTCAACAACACTTACATAAGCCCACTGGCCTTTCATGGGTTTGCACTACTGTAACTGAAAACATAATCTGAAGACAAGGGGGTTAAGTATCAGAGGGGTAGCCGTGTTAGTCTGGATCTGTAGAAGCGACAAAGAGTCCTGTGGCACCTTATAGACTAACAGACGTATTGGAGCATAAGCTTTCATGGGTGAATACCCACTTCTTCAGATGCACAAGGGGGTTGTACAGTTAGACGAGGCTAGACAGAGCCCAGTCTGACAGACATGGATGGAGTGTGCAAATATGTTTGTAAAAAGCCTCTTTTCATATGCAAACTGAGCAAATGTGACATAGAAGTCTGTCAGGCACAACAAATAGGGAACCACACAATGCCACTTCTCCAAAGCCACTTTTAAGACACAACCACAATTTAAGCTTTTTAGTGTCTCGGTTTACCCACCTGCAAAATGGGAGGAAACAACCCCACATAGGGCTGTTATAGGGCGTAATACATTAATGTTTGTAAAGTGCTTTAAGATCCTTTGTTGAAAGGTGTTGTCAAAATATTATTATTCCTATATTGCATACAATTACAAAATTAGTCCTATAAAGCTTAAATTGATGAGCAAACTGCTATGGATTTAGTTTACTCTCCACTGAATACATCCAATTGGCTGCGAGAAATTACACTTGTTTATCATGCCCCAAAGAGGTAGTGGATGAAAAAATAAAAATACTACTAATAAAATGGTATTACAGTAGTATTTTTATTTTTCCATCCACTACCTCTTTGGGGCATGATAAACAAGTGTAATTTCTCGCAGCCAATTGCATGTATTGGAACAAATATTCAGAACATAGATCCGTAGCTGCACACATGCATGCACATTCTCAAACAGCCATTGAAAAAGCTCACTTTTGGGGCACAAAGAGTAACTGTGCACATCTTTTCATGTGCATGTTTATAGGCGCAATTCAGTGTTACTGATGTAATCTCTATAGCAGCCTGGAATCTGTACTGGTTATGCTTGGCGCTCTGAAATTCTGACAGACCGGTGACATCAGCTATTCTTTCAACCAAGCATTCTTTAGCTGGTAAGCCTGAAACTGCCTATGTGGTTTGCTGTCTAGACTTTAGATTTCTCAGCTGTTTTCTGGTGTCATCTCTATAGAATTCTTTAAAATCATCTACATATGTACTAGAGTTCTATTTGTTCTACCATCAAATAATCATACTTGAATTGACATTTTAAAATCAGTTGCTTAAATAAAGTAATGGATATTGTCAAAATTACATCTTATAAAAGGATAATGTCAATTTCTTCAGTCCACAGAGGAAAAATCACTTGACCAGTCCTTCTCTCCCCAGATACTGATCTTGGCCTGTTCAGGCTAAAGGAAAAAGTACTAGCTTGAGACTTAAATTTGGATCCTTGCATGAGAACAACTTGTGTTTGGCTTCTAAGCTGGCCCCACAGGTACATATTTTTGAAGAAATATGGCATCCCTGTTTGATAGGTGGAAATGGAAGGGTTCTGATAGGAAGAAAATAAAGATCCAATCAGCCCTCTTGTCTAAAACACTACAGTAGTCTCAGAAGTTTGGGGAACTAGATGTGCTCGATATAGCCATGGCTGTATCTCCAAGGTGGGTAAAGCAATTCCTGCAATGGGGGATATAGAACTTAAATCTGGCCCATGCAATGTCTATTGTGCAGAACTATCAGCTGCTCTGCTGTACTTGCAAAGTGTGGGGCTGCTAACACTAAAACAATACCAACCTCAGATATCCCATAGCACTAACATGGCTGTGTAGATCTTCCCCGTTTCAGAGACCTCATCCCCATGCAGTATCTTTAAGTACTGTTGTATTAATTTATGAATGGTTCATGTGGGGTTGTGTTCTACTTTATACAGCTCGTACATGAACTACAAACAGTTCGGGGTCATTTGTAAACAATGCCAGAGAAACACCACCCCTTGGGGTGGCTTGAAAATACTGTTTCAGGCTGGGTCTTCCAGAGACCTAGAAACAAAGTGTGGGACATATAAAGGATCAGTGTAAACAGACTAGGGGTAGGGTTGCTAGGTGTCTGGTTTTCGACTGGAACACCCAGTCGAAAAGGGAACCTGGTGGCTCCGGTCAGCACTGCTGACCGGGCCATTAACAGTCCAGTTGACAGCGCAGCGGGGCTGGCAGGCTCCCTGCCTGGCTCCGCAGGGCTTCCGGGAAGTGGCTGGCATGTACCTCGGGCTCGGGGGCAGCCACAGGGGCTCCGCACGCTGCCACCACCCCAAGTGCCAGCTCTGCAGCTCCCATTGGCTGGGAACTGCAGCCAATGGGAGCTGCAGGGACGGCGCCTGAATGCAGAGCCTCCTGGCTGCCCCTCCACCTAGGAGCCAGAAGGACATGCCGCTGCTTCCTGGGAGCTACCTGAGGTAAGTGCCACCTGGAGCCTGCACCCCTCATCCACTCCCGAACCCTCTCCTGCACCCAAACTCCTTCCTGGAGCCCACACGCCTCACCCCCTCCTGCACGCCAACCTCCAACCCCAAGCCTCCTCCAAACTTCTCATCCCCGGCACCACCCCAGAGCCTGCACCCCAAGCCCAGAGCCTGTACCCCCTCCCACACTCCAACTCCCTGCTTCTGCCAAGAGCCCCCTCCCACACTCCAAACCCCTTGGCCCCTCCCCCCAGCCTGGAGTCCCCTCCAGCACCCCAAACCTCTCACCCCCAGCCCCAGCCAAGAGCCCGCATCCCCAGCCGGAGCCCTCACCCCCTCCTGCAACCCGACCCCCTACCCCAGCCCGGTGAAAATGAGCGAGTGAGCGAGTGTGGGGGGAGAGCGAGCGGGGATGGAGTGAGTGGTGGGCGGGGCCTTGGGAAAGGAGAGGGGCAAGAGTGTTTGGTCATCTGCGATTATAAAGTAGGATCCCTAACTGGGGGCCCACATTTTGACTGGGCAAATGGACAGGATATTCTGTCCAAGGAGAGGTCCCAGACTTACTGAAGGGTTGGACCTATTTGGGCCCAAAGGAGTAATGCGTCATTTCTGGTATGTTTATCAGTAAGGGTGTGGGAACTTTTGTTGTTTTCATATGTCTTCTCTGTAATGCTTTGTCCTTAAAATAAATGTACTCTGCTGAGAAAGAGCTGTGTGGTCACCTGTAACTGCTCTATATACCAGTCATAGCCCTTGAAAAGTAACCAATGCACAAGTGCCGGCTGTTAGGCAGACTGGCTTGCGGGGGATGTCACAGTGTATGGTAGCGGGCTGTGCAGCCTTAAAACCCCTGGTCAGGAGGGAGAGGGATGCCGGTGTCTGCCCAAGAAAGGTGATGGCTGGGAGCTTGAAACCTTTGTGGGTGCTCCTGAGGGACCACAAAGGGAGAATACAGGTGCAGGTACCCTGAAACTGTGGCACTTCCCAGTGGCAGAGTCTATGACTCTGCCCTGTCTGACAATCAAATATAGAAATCCCATGCTGGGGACAGAGATCATGGGAGGGAGTGCCTCTCAGCTGATTGAAAAACAGAGGGAAATAGAGGGCCCCATCATCTGCCCGTTGACGTCAATGATCCATTTCACTGGAAAAAGAATCTGGTACAGTCTGGAAAGAGCTGTGTTTGGTCAAGAACTCCAAGACTTCCAACTGCCAGGAAGAATCAATAGTGGCTCTTTAGCACTAAAAATGCTTCCCCATCTATTAGTAGAAGGAAGACACTCCCAAAGCCACTCCTCCCAATACTCATTCCCAGTGTTGTCCTTTCCTGCACACATCCACACATATTGCAGGAGCTCACAGGCAGTGATGGGGTAAACAGTAAAAAGAAAATTAGCTGCAAAATAGTGCAACTTGAAATCTGACGCATCTGACCATTGTATTCCATTGAAAAGTATTTCTAATTGACTAAAACTGAGCTGCTGCAAGCACAGCATAGACTGCTTTAGGATTGTTCTGGAGCAGGCAGTTTGTAGTGTATAGTATGGAGTATGTTACTGCAAAGTTGTAATCTTGGAAGTTGAGAGGACAGTAGCCTTGCTATGTACTTAAAATAGCTTTATTAATGGAAAGCTTTGTAGTGTGATGGAACTGAATAAACTACTGTCAATCTGTCTCCAAATGTTCTGCAGATTGCCTAGTCTTTCACTCTCAGCACAGATACAATTTTTCAAAGCTTTTTTTTTTAGTAGCAGGAATGTGCCTTGTATGTGGAAATAACTATCTCTGCCTCCGTCTGTGAAGACTGTTTTGTGTATAAATAAATACATTAAACATGTTTTATGAAAGAAAGCCTGATAAGCGCCAATGCATTCAGCATTGCTAAATCTAAGTTTAGAACACCACAGGAAATAACAGTGCATTTAGTATGATCTAATTACAATGAAATTCCTTTGAAAACGAATGCGACAAACTAATGCCATTTCATTCCAATCAGTTGCCATATGCGCATCCAGGACAGACTCCAATCAGGGTTTATGAAATGTTAATTGAATTAACAGGACACTTATTCAGTGTTACTTTTTAAAAGTAATAATTAGGTACTGGCATTATAAATAGCCTATCAGAGCTCATTGTTACTTTCTTTGAAAATCCAAAATTTCAAATCCTGAGATCAGAGGCTGCTCTAGACACGGGCAAGTTAGGCAGTTGCCTTGGATGACATATCTCCAGACCTCCCTTGGTTCCTTCCAGGAGAGGGTGGCAGGTGATGAGGCAGGGCTGCCAGTTGGGGCTCCCAGGAGCAGGAAGCAGACCCCAGCCAGGCTGCTGAGGAAATGCTCTCATCCCTAGCTGCTCCCCACCCCTAGTGCAGGTACGATTGTGGCTGCAGAATGGCTCAGAGCTACTCCTGGCAGCACTCAGCCCAAAGCAGTGACCTGCCTGGCTCCACGTCAGCACCAAGCCCACATCTGCTGCTTAGCGCCCAACCTCTGCAGACCCTGGTGCCTGGGCAGCTCTCAGCACCTGCCCAGGCTGCTAACCTGGACTCACACTGCGATGGCCCTATACTACAAGCCTGACAGTGAAGAGATCATCTGGAATGATATGAGTGGCATGGGGCTTGCTGGGGACCAGGCAAGGGGGCAGGCTTGGGGGTGAGGAGTGCAGGGTGGGGGGCCTGGGTTGAGCTGGGTGGCGCTAGGAAAAGAACTGCAGTGTGGGTCAGGAGTCCGTGGCCCTGGGTCAGGAGGCCGGGGAAGAGTTACAGGAGGTGGATGGGGAGTGGGTCACTGGCCCAGGAGGTGGAGGACATCAGGGAAGACTTGTGTGGGGGAAGATGGGGAGCAGGTCCATGGCTCCAGGGGTGGATCCCTGCCACAAACTTCTAAGCAATTATGAGGAAGGTGGCACACCGAAATTTTGCATAGGGCGGCCTGTCTGAGATATTAAAGAGCAGAACAAAGGCTAATCTGGTGGTATATAGAATTACAGATTAATTTTCCATTGAGCAAGTCATCATGCGGTCATGCCTCTTAAACTGCTCTTCACTTCTTCTCTTTCCCTAGGAAGCCTACATGCCATCAGGAAATTCTTATGTGTTTAATCAAACCGTGTTTAGAAACATACAATTTATTCTTAAGAAAATAAGTACCATATATGGTTACATCAGAGCAAAGCATAGAGAACGTCGGGTGGATTCTTATGTATTCAGACTTGTAGATGCTCTTAAAATGCTGGATTAAAAGGTTTTTTAAAAAGCCACTATAGCTGAAGTGATAGTTTCCCACACTACTTTACTGACCTTCACATCTGAGAACAGAAAGTCCAACATAAATACTGTATTAGTAATCTGGTTAGGATCTGAAACTGCAGTACTTGCATTGGGAACTTCCATATTTCTAGACGCTGAACACAACAGAGTGAAAAATGGCAAAATCCTGTTTCTCAGAAGTCTGCATTCCCAGGACAAACTGCAACACATGACATGCTGCTAGAACAGGACTTGAACACTGGACTAAAATTGGGGATTGGTCCTGCTTTGAGCAGGGGGTTGGACTAGATGACTTCCTAAGGTCCCTTCCAACCCTGAGATTCTATGATTCTATGACTCTAGACAGAGTGAAACACACCTGCACTTCTGCGTGCACAAAACACATGCTCCCTGCAACTGACAGTACTACTATAGCTGTGCCTGTATTTACTGCGTAATGTACTTACAGTAACATATTGCCAATTATCTTTTTCTTTAATACATTTTAGAGAGTGTTACATCTTACTGTGTCTCTCGGTTTGTTATATATTCTTTCCCCTTCTTTCATCCCTCTTTTTCTCTTTCCTATCATAGCTCAGGATTAATCTTTTTCCTGAAGTGTCATCTGCTCCCCTTCCATTTTCCTCCTCCCCTTATGTACCTTCCGCATTCTTTTGCTACATCGTGCTCTCTAATTCGTCCGCCACTTTTTTCCTCTCCCCCCTCCTCTTCACACAGACATCTGCACCCATCGACAGAGCTGACAGGTGTTCTGTATCTCATGGGGGACACTCATTTGGCAACACTGTCACACCTACCCATGGCTCTGCAGGCAGGAGCTGCAGCTGTGCCTTCTGACCTCTATGTCACCTGCCGAGCAGGCAGCCAGTTGCTTCACTCTCACTGGTCCCCTTGCTGGATCCCAGCTGGGGGAAGAAGTGTTGGCACCAGCAACACAAGCTGAGAGGCCCGGCTGGCATCCGGCTCTTCTTAATTTTGTCCCTATGACTCGACTCGCAGCGTCCAGCTCCACCAGACTTCTCACAAGCAAACACCTCCACACCCATCAGAAGACATGCCCTAATTCCCCAGCAGCAGCCATCACCCCCAGCAACCGATCAGCTAACACCAATCCTGCCCCCCCGCCCCCCCTGCATCTTCCCCCAGCGACCAGCCAGTCCCAGCAGCCCCAGGCAACCAACAGTCAAAAACCCCTCCAGGCACCCCCATACTGCTTTCAGCTCCGCCGCCCACCCAGCTGCCACTACGATAGCCCCCAGCTGCTCCCAGTCACCCCCACTTTCTACTGTCAAGATTTTGGCCATCTCCTGAGCCTCCCCCTACCACTGTTTAGGGAGAACATGTTTATCATAAGCTGAAATTTATGGATATGTGCAAATTAGCTCATGAACTAATTTGCATGAAATGCCACATGGAGCTGTGCAAAGCATAGCAGCTATGCATCTTCATACCTACCCATATTCACAGCCACTCTCACATCAGCTCATCCATTTACCTCCACAACCACACCAGCTACTCACAGGCTCCCCAGCTTCCCTCTCTGCTCCTATAACTGCTCCATAGCTCCCCTCTCCCCTTCTCTTAACGGTGTAGTGGTTCAGGGCTACACGATTCCCTTGCTATATCAGAAAGGAGCAAGCAGTACCTGGGTCTTTCTGCTCAACAGCCCCCGCTGCCTACTCCACGTTTCGACTTGCCCCAGTCAAGAGGGATTTTTCAAGCCCTGTGCAAGGTTTGGTAGGAAACATTTTCACCTATGTGCACACAAAGAATTTCTTCCATAAACCAGGATGTTAAGAAGATAAGTGAGCAATGTGTACTAATCTCTGCAACTCCCATCCACAACATACATGCCACGCGGATGATTCTGCATATGAACTCAGTGCAACTACTCACACGCATAGTTACTCGGGCACATAAGTTCTCACAGGATCGAGGGCCCAAGAATGGAAATATGCGTGGACACAGAAATTTACTGGTATGAATTTGGAGTGGTTGCTTCACTCCTGAATGGCAAAACCATGAATGCTTGTAAGTTATGCAGGTCACGCCAAAGGAATACCAATAAAACCTTTAACCAATCTACATCATCTCCTCTTTTGCATTAGACACAATTTACAGAAACCATTCCCCCCATTTTGTGTGTGTGTTCTAGAAAGTTCACACACACTTTACTGGTATTTTTTTCCTTTCTTTCTGCCTTGGTTACAATTTATTATTTTTGAAACACCAACAGTAATGCTAGGCCCTGTGCAGCCAGCTGCCTTTGAAACAAGAGTTCCCACTGCACAGGCTTAAGAGGGTGCAAAAATGATGCAAAGCATGGTATTCATTTGAAAGAAGGTGAGGGTTGGCTTTTTACTGGCATAAAACAACCATTTCTGGGCTTTATTCATCACAAGATAGCAGTGTTGTTGCTGTTTCAGGAGTAAATATCATACTATAATTTTGGCGAGAAATTCTACGTTTGAAGAGAAGCAAACATTTTCATAACAGATTTGTCAGTTTTTTAAACAGGGAGAAGGGAGTGGCTGTGTGAAAGCAAATTACTTGTTAATTAATTCTAAAAAAAACCCCCAAACCTAAAACCTACTGTCTTCTGCTTGTATTTTTTTTTTAATCAATACCAAAACTAATTTCAGTATTTTGAAGTTACAGGGGAAAACGTCCTTCTCCCTTCTCAATATTTAGCATCACACGGCATTTTAATAAAGACTGGTTTGTTTCTGAGATTTTAGTGGCACAAAGCAGATCTTATGATTTGCTCTTCACCGATTCAAAATCTGGTTTTTCATAAAATTGTACACTTGAAAGGGGCTGCCTGATATTTCATGTGAACAGCAGAATTCAGTAAACACAGCCATTTCTATTAGGGAAGAAGTGTCATCATACAAGGCAAAAAGTGAAAGGATTTTGTCAGTGGCAGGTGAAAGAGCCCAAAGGCTGGATATATGGGGCCATTCTTCTGAAAAAGAAAAAAACCCACCCAACTACCTAAAACAATTTAAAAAAAAAACAGTCACATTTTCATATCTCACCTTTTAATATAAATTGATACTGAGTAACAAACACAATGTTTTATTACCAGAAATGTTTCTAGATATGTAACTGGTCAGAAACCGTCCAGTACCTTCAACCACTGTTCCGCCTGCTCTTTGCTCTGTACTGCTAGAACCAGGGCATCGGTTCCTTGGTGAGTGATTTTCAGTTCATGCTTCTTCTTTTTACTGTCTTTGGGAATGTATGTGATACTGCAGTCATTCAACAGCAGTTCCATCTGAGGTTGCTGATCCTTGGAACTTTTATAACACTAAATAAAAATGAAGTATGTTATTAAGTTAAAGCTTAATTTCATGCATTTTTGGTGAAAGCCCTTATTGTATAGCAGTACTTCACTGCTTTAGCTTTTCTCACTCGTCCCCTTACCACATACCAAAGTTAATCAATGCTAACTTGGCATCCTTCTCTATCACTCCCTTTCCTAAAGTGAAATGATTGCCAGACTGACATTACTGAAGACTGTTTACTCATAGAATAGGTACAGCATGGAGAATGCTGTTGCAGGCTTCTTTTACCTACCAATAAGCCTCAACCCTGAACTGGATAAGAGAGTCAGGGGATAGTTCAATCTCCATGCTGGTTTACTCTTTGTCCTCTCTGCTAAGACTGATATGAATTTTTCTCCCCCTCAACTGTGAGAAACGTTAGTGAACTCCCTTCAGATGCTGGGTCATTGATGAACCTGGCCCAGATTTGAAGCTGTGACCTAAAGGTAAAAGGCTTCACACAGCATGACTCCTCTGATGGGTGATCTAGTGCCCATTCTGAGCTTCCATCCTTCAGTTGTTTCAATCTTTCAGTGTAGTTCAGTTTTATTAGGCTGTCATACCCAGAATAAACAGATTTAAAACAAAAACAACTCAAGGTCATAGCGTTGTGCGCCTGTATTTCCATGTTCAGTTACCTTAACTAAATGTGCAAATTGGTCTTTTTACCCCATGTACATTTTCATGTGCACGTACAATAGCTATTTGGATATTAAAAAAGACTGATCTGCATATGCAATAAGGATAACCGAACACAAAGGTAGACTAACAAATGCACGTGCATTTTTATACATGGATCTGAGACCCCTTATTTTAAAATCTTGCCTTACCCACTTCATGTGCTAAGATTCAGGAACATTTAGCAATTGTTAACAGGATATTACAAACACAATCAAGACTGAGAAGGGAATCATTTACTTTGTAAATGCTTTGTAACTGCTCACAATTTTCTAATTATTTTCCTTTCAGACTAAAATTTCTTTGGCCTGGTCTCAGCTGAGTGGTAAATCATTTTTTGATGAAATTTGTTTTATAAAAAAAATCATGCTTA
This sequence comes from Macrochelys suwanniensis, assembly GCA_033296515.1. NCBI lineage: Eukaryota > Metazoa > Chordata > Testudines > Chelydridae > Macrochelys > Macrochelys suwanniensis. The sequence continues at coordinate 116,905,153 of CM065779.1, forward strand.
AGTTATATGAGCATGAAAAGCCACCACCACCTTTTAGCAGTTTAAGAAGCATTTTTGTGGCATATCTTTATATATATATATATATTTATTTCTAGATTTTATTTTTCAGAGTATATATAAGAAGTTTACTAAAAACACACATTTACATAACAAATAGTGCCAGATGAAGCTGTATAGAAAGCAATTATTGGCTAAATTATTTATATTGAATGTCTGGTTCTGATCTAAAATATGACATTTTGGTCTCATTTGAATGCTGTATTTATAATATAGGGAATAACTAATCCCTAAACACATATATATTTGTATTACTTTCTGCAAAACTCATAGGTTAAGTCTTCTAGGTCTTTCTTCCAGTAGTAAACTAATCTTGTTTAAATTGCTCATTCAACTCCTGTTATGATTTTTATTTTCTTAATCCTCATTACAGTATTACTGGAAGAAAAAACCCTGGGGGGGGGAAAATAACAATTTCTTAGACCACACAAGTGGTTAAAGGAACATGTGGTTAAAGGAAAAAGAGTACCACCAGGATTTTAAATAAATAAATAAACTTAATTGTAGAAGAAATATAATGTGCCTTTTTAATTTCTCTTTCTTTCTCCCTCTCTCTATTTTGACATTAAGCTTCTATCCTTCATTCCAAAAGTCTGATTCTGATCTTGCGTATGTTGGCGTCAATCTGGACTAACAACAGTGAATCTAACGGATTCACATCAATATAAGGGTGACCAAAATCAGAGTCAAACTTTTTTTTGACAATTAAAATATATACAATGCAAAAATAATATCGTTAAAACAAACTGAAAAGCCCATTTAATAACAATTTCCCACCATATTTACAGCAACCTCTTATCTGACCATCTACGTCCCAAAATCTGTCCATTCCCCCTTCAGCCAAAGTAGAAGATGAACTTTGAAGCATACTCGGAACATTGACAAATCTGGGCCCTGGAGGACCAATGAGGGAAAACGAGTTGCTAAATTGAGGATTCCCCCTTTATGGAATATCCCCTGCCAGCTGCTACCAAATTTTTAAGTTGAGATACAGCCATCATAAGCTCATCTGCTAATTGCAACTTTGTTAGAACCACACAGGAAGAGAGTGAACAGACCCCACATGATTTAGGGTGTAATTTAAAACCTTTGTATGTTTTTTTAATAGTATAGAAATGAAACCCTCTCATAAGCAGAGCCATCCCTAGGGTACGGTGAATCGGGGTGACCGCCCCGGGCCCCACTCTTTGGGGAGCCCCCACGCTTGGTGAGGAGGTGGGTAGGAAGGTGAGGCGGGAGGGGGGCCAGGAGAAGCCCCCCTACCCACCTCCCCCTCTCCTCAATGCCTCCTGCCTGCCGGCGGTCCCCACCGATTAGCACTTCCCCCTCCCTCCCAGTGCCTACCGCCAATCAGCTGTTTTGTTTGGAGGCACTGGGGGGAAGGAGCGAGGACGCAGCGATCTCGGGGGAGGAACTGGGCGGGGAAGAGCCGGGGGCGGGAAGAGGTGGGGGAGGGGTGGGGCATTGTGGAATGGGTGGAGTGGAGTGGAGGTGGGGCCTACCAGAGCCAGGGGGAGCACCCCCAGCAGATAGAAACTCGGCGCCTATGTTCCGGACCCCGCACCCTCCTAGGGACAGCCCTGTTCATAAGATAACCCTTTTTTCACTAAACAGAAACAAGTCTTGTAGCAGGGAGTTTACTAAGTCATGGACTTGCAACTGGTGACCACTATATGAAAGAAACATAATAGAGTTCTAGAGAACGAACACACAAAGACATTTAAATCACTTCCATCTTTCCTTTGTATGATGCAGCTGTGAATTATGTGAATATTGTATCTGTAATTACAGCAGAACAGATGGTGAAGGTTTAGTTTTAAGTATATACATTACAACAACATATGCTGCCAAGTGATTGCTCAATCTACCAAGGGACTTGTTTCTCTCTAAGGGTCTGATCCAACAGCTCTTATATAGGGAAAACTCTCACAGAATCTAGTGGGATTTTTACCTCCATAAGGGTTGGGTTTACAAGGTTTCAGGGATGAAATATATTAGACAGAAATTGGCTTCAGGCTATGTTCTCTGCATCAGAGAATTTTCTAGGGTGTAAGTTTCACTGTGACAGGTTCCATGTTCTAAGTGGCTTAAAAAAAAGCAAGCAATCGATCGATATGGGGCCCCTGGTCTTGGGTTCTCATTCATGACGAGGCTCTCTGACAGCAATACTAAACTTGATCGCTATTTACAATGTATTTATCATATGCCATTTTCCTTTAAAAATAATATCTTTAAATTACAAACAAAATTTAGCCAAAGGAAATAAAATAATAATTACCAGTAGTTTGCTTTCTTTGATAACACACAGTAGTTTGGTCCATTGTCCAAATCGCTTCTTTCTCAAGAGGAAGGCACAGATTTTGGCATCCTTTACAAGGTCCATAGAAGCCTCCTCAGAAGGCCACTGATGTCTCATTTTTTTCCCTTTTCCATCCTCCTCCTCTTCATCATAAGATTCGTAAGAGCTGCTCATAGCGTCTGAGTCATAATCTTTAAGGAAAGTATAGAAGTGCCCAGTTAAAACCATCAATCATGAAACACACCTATAAAACTGAATGACAACTGTACCGGGATCTATTTTAAGTACTACCTTTTATTCTAAAGACAAACCACAAACAACATACTTTTCAATCCTCAGTAATATCAGTACATTAAGTTTATTGAATATGAGATGCTATAAAAAAGAGAATTGCATCATCATTAGATTTAACTATAGAACCATAATTATACCTGTGGAATTTTAACTAAAACTATAACTTGGGAATTAATACTTAGCACTTAGATACCCGCTTATTTTGAAAATGCTACTTGCAATTTCATTTTTCCCCCTTTTGCAGCTTTTCTAGAGGAAGAGATTATAATCTTTCCCCATTACTTAATGCAATACTAAACTCTTGGTGACAATGTCTGGATGGAAAGAAATACATGTAAATATTAAGGACATAGCATGTAGAGAAATAAACATGGAGTATGACAGAGCTCACAAGTAATCAAGTATTTCTGTATGTTCAAGTATTTTACACCATATACAGTAGAAAAATACACATCTGTACAAAATGTCATACAATTATAACAGCAACAAGTTACAAGTCATGAGACAATTAATGCGAATGTAGACAGTGCCATTGATTGCATCAGTGCCTCTGCTGATGTTGAAAGCATTCTGAAGAAACTCTCTCCTTATGTTCCTTAGTCCACATGCTTTGGGCCTAATCCAAAGCTCATTGACATCAATGGCAAGACTCTTTCTGATTTAAAAGATTTACCTGTGGGCTTCGTATCACTGCCTTTGTTATCAAGAGCCAGGAGTTAGTTCTCTCCTACTGCAAAACTTTGTTATCCTTATCACAGAACTCTGTACCCCTTACTAAATGAGGACCCATCTGCCAGCTGGTATGCCTAGAAGCTCCAGAAGGCACAATCCTTCCTAAGCTGTGGAATGATAGGGCTCAGCAATAAGCCAATGCAAGGCAACGGCTAAGAGCTACACATGAATCCAAAGTTAAGAAACACTGCAAGGTTTTTATTGTTTAAAAAAATAATAAATGAAATAAAAGGGAAGGGTGGGAAAGGTTAGGGATTGTCTCTTATTTAATTTAAACTGGCAAACTGGAAAATGGTTTTCTATTAAAGACTGTTCATTTTCTCAGAATCAAGTAAAATAATATGTGAGATCTCCATCTCTTCCAATTACCTCCCTGAAAACCAGGACAAAAGAGCCTAAACAAAAACACCCTTCTGGAGGGGTTATCCAGGAAGCTCTATGAAAGTTTACACTACTAAATTAGAAAATGCCTAGGAGGCCATTGATCAACACACTACTAAATTAGAAAATGCCTAGGAGGCCATTGATCAAACTCAGACATACAAAAGAACACCCACATGTTACCTGCAACGACAGAAGAGTTAAAGGGGTGAAATTACTAAACAGGAACATGCAGAATTCAGTAGCTAAACCAGCATTTTCAGGGAGGCCTGCCTATCCCCGTACCCTAGTGTCATATCCAGAACCCTGGCCCATCCCTCTGTCAACAATGAAGGCAGCTCCTGACTCACACTCCATTCTTCCCATATTCAGAACCAGCAATACTTTCAGGGGCCATGAGTTGTCACCTTCCCCTCTTCCAATCTAAGCCCTGGTCTACACTACGAGTTTAGGTCGAATTTATTAGCGTTATTTTGATTGATCCGTGCACCCGTCCACACGACGAAGCCCTTAACATCGACTTCTAGGGCTCTTAAAATCGATCTCGCCACTCCACCCCCAACGAGGGGATTAGCGCTTAAATCGATATTGCCGAATCGATGTAGGCTTAGTGAGGACGCAATTCGACGGTATTGGCCTCCTGGATCTATCCCACAGTGCAACATTTGACCGCTCTGGACAGCAGTCTGAGCTCCAATGCTCCGCCCAGGTAGACAGGAAAAGCCCCGCGAACTTTTGAATTTCATTTCCTGTTTGGCCAGCGTGGTGAGCTGCAGGTGAGCGCAGATCTCATCAGCAGAGGTGACCATGATGGAGTCCCAGAACCGAAGACGAGCTCCAGCATGGACCGATGGTGAAGTACGCGATCTGATCGCTGTATGGGGAGATGAAACAGTGCTAGCAGAGCTACGGTCCAAAAGAAGAAACGCCAATACATATGCCAAAGTCTCCAAGGGCATGCAGGACAGAGGCTACAACAGGGATGCGCAACAGTGCCGCGTGAAAATTAAGGAGCTCAGGCAAGCCTACCAAAAAACCAGAGATGCAAACAAACGCTCTGGGTCAGAGCCCCAGACATGCCGCTTCTATGATGAGCTGCATGCCATTCTAGGAGGTGCAGCCAGCACTGACCCACCCATGTGGTATGACTCCGTATGTGGATCATCAGAAACCACAGAGGAGCATGATGATGATAATGATGCTGAAAATAGCGCCCAGACACAGCAAGGAAGCGGAGAAGCCCTTTTCCCCGACAGCCAGGAACTCTTTGTCACCCTGGAGCCAGTACCCTACGAACCCACCCAAGGCGTGCTCGATGCAGGAGAAGGGACCTCTGGTGCCTCTGGTGAGTGTACCTCTGTTAATTAATACATGTTTTATAAGCAAGCGTGTTTAATGATCAATTCGCGGCCAGTACAGCTACAGCTACTGGAAAAGTCTGTTAACATGTTCGGGGATGGAGCAGAAATCCTCCGGGGACATCTCCAGAAAGATCTCCTGGATGTACTCCCAAAGCCTGTGCAAAAGGTTTCTGGGGAGGGCAGCCTTATCCTGTGCTCCGTGGTAACACACTCTACCACGCCAGGCCAGTAGCACGTAGTCTGGAATCATTGCTTTGCAAAGCATGGCGGCGTATGGTCCCGGTGTTTGCTGGCATTCAAGCAACATCCGTTCTTTATCTGACTGTTATCCTCAGAAGAGTGATATCATTCATGGTCACCTGGTTGAAATAGGGGAATTTTATTAAGGGGGTATTCAGAGGGGCTCCGTCCCTGCTGGGCTGTTTGCCTGTGGCTGAACAGAAATCTTCCTCGCTGTGACCCACGCGGTGGGGGGAGGGGGAACAGCGAACATCTTGGATGTGTGTCTGTGTGTGTGTGTGTGTGTGTGTGTGCGTGTGTGTGGGGTTTCGATTAGGTTCGCGCTGCACGTTAACCCAAAAACTGCCGCCACTCCCTTTTCAATTGCCAACCAGTTTTAAATTGCCAGCCCAAAGGCTGTTTGTTATGGGAAATGAGGGGGTTGCTGTTTGAAAACATTCCCACGTTATGAAGGTTAAAGAAGCCTATAGACTGTGGCTTACCATGGCTGCCTGCAAGCCGAATTCTGTTGCCCGCCGGACCTGCTTGTGTGATCTCTCACACCAAACCGGCAGACCCTCAATATAACAGGCAAAGTGCAATCTTGGACCAAATGCACATGTGATATGTAATGTTTGGAGCATTGTTCTCTAATATGTGTCTTTTAAACTACTCCTCTCCCGTTTGTTTCCTCCCGCAGCTGCAAATGTTTCAACGCCACCCCCTTCATCACCGTCCCAGAGGCTAGCGAAGATTAGAAGTAAAAAAAAAAGGAATCGAGATGAAATGTTCTCAGAACTCATGGAATCCTCCCACACTGAAGCTGCCCAGCAGAATGCGTGGAGGCAGACACTGTCGGAGTCCAGGAAGGCAGATTTTGATCGCGCGGACAGGTGGCGTGATGAAGAGAGTAGGTGGCGTCAGCGTGCAGAGAGAAGGCAGGATGCAATTCTGAGGCTACTGGAGGATCAAACGGAAATCCTCCGGCTTATGGCTGAGGAAAGGCGTACGGTTCAGGAAAGGCCGCCTGAGCCCAGACCGCCGCTACAGCCCCTGTGTAACCAACAGCCCTCCTTCCCGAGTCCCATAACCTCATCCCCGAGACGCCCAAGAACGCGTTTGGGCGGCCTCCGTGCACCCAACCACTCAAGTCAAGAGAACAGTCCAAGCAAGAAAGGGCTGGCATTCAATAAGTTTGAAAGTGCTGTGTGTCCTTGTCCTTCCCTCATCCCCTCCTCCACCACCCATCCTGGTGCTTCCCTTCCTCCACCAGCTATCCCGGGAGACTGTGGCAGTTAGCCCCATAGTTCCCCCTCTTTGTTTTACGAATTAATAAAGAATGCATGATTTTTAAGCAACAATGACTTTATTTCCTCTGCGAGCGGTGATCGAGGGGGGGAGGGCAGGGCGGTTTGGGTAAAGGGAAGTAGAGTGAATGAAGGGGCAGGGCTTTTCATTACTGGGGAAAAACAGACCTTTCACACAGCATCCTGGCCATTCATGAAACTGGTTTTCAAAGCTTCCCTGATGCGCAACGCACCCTGCTGTACTCTTGTAATAGCCCTGGTGTCTGGCTGCGCATAACCAGTGGCCAGGCGATTTGCCTCAACCTCCCACCCCGCCATAAACGTCTCCCCCTTACTCTCACAGATATTGTGGAGCGCACAGCAAGCAGTAATAATAATGGGAATATTGTTTTCGCTGAGATCTAACCTAGTCAATAAACTTCGCCAGCGAGCTTTTAAACGACCAAATGCACATTCCACCACCATTCTGCACTTGCTCAGCCTATAGTTGAAAAGGTCCTGACTACTGTCCAGGCTACCTGTGTATGGCTTCATGAGCCATGGCATTAAGGGGTAGGCTGGGTCCCCAAGGATAACTATTGGCATCTCAACATCCCCAACGGTTATTTTCTGGTCTGGGAAGAAAGTCCCTTGCTGCAGCAGCCGAAACAGACCAGAGTTCCTGAAGATGCGAGCGTCATGTACCTTTCCCGGCCATCCCACGTTGATGTTGGTGAAACGTCCCTTGTGATCCACCAGTGCTTGCAGCACTATTGAAAAGTAACCCTTTCAGTTTATGTACTCGCTGGCTTGGTGGTCCGGTGCCAAGATAGGGATATGGGTTCCGTCTATCGCCCCACCACAGTTCGGGAACCCCATTGCTGCAAAGCCATCCAGTATGAGCTGCACATTTCCCAGACTCACAACCCTTGGTACCAGCAGCTTGGTGATCGCCCTGGCTACTTGCATCACAACAGCCCCCACTGTAGATTTTCCCACTCCGAATTGATTCGCGACTGACCGGTAGCTGTCTGGCGTTGCAAGCTTCCACAGGGCTATCGCCAGTCGCTTCTGTACTGTGAGGGCTGCTCTCATCTTGGTGTTCTTGCGCTTCAGGGCAGGGGAAAGCAACTCACAAAGTTCCATGAAAGTGCCCTTACGCATGCGAAAGTTTCGCAGCCACTGGGATTCATCCCAGACCTGCAGCACTATGTGGTCCCACCAGTCTGTGCTTGTTTCCCGGGCCCAGAATCGGCGTTCCACTGTATCAACAAGCCCCATTAACACCATGATGTCCACCTTGCGGGGGGGCCTTTTTTGAGAGAGGTCTGTGTCCATGTCCTCATCACTGTCCTCAGGGTGCTGCTGTCGCCTCCTCGCCTGCTGTAGCTCTAGCAGCTCCTGGTTCTCGTTCTCCATATACTCCTGGACAATGCGCGTGGTGTTCATAACGGCGAGAACAGCCGCGGTGATCTGATCGTGCTCCATGCTTTCCCTGGTATGCTGTTTGCAGGACAGCAGAGTGGCAGCAGAAGCAGCGGGTGGATAACAATGGAGTCAGCAATATGGCGCCCATATGAAAAAAGGCGCGAAAGGATTTTTTGCTCCCCCCTCAGTTGCTTTCACGGAGGGAGGGGGGAGCAAGGGTTAGGCTCATTTCCTTCTAGCTGCAGATGGTACAATATGCGGTGAGCAAGGAGGCGCCTTCCCTTCTAGCAGCAGATGGTACAATATGCTTGATATCCATCATCAGCTCCTGGCCCCCTCAAGGATTGAACTCGCAACCCCGGGTTTAGCGGGCCAACGCTCAGACCGCTGAGCTATCCCTCCGCCCGTGTTCCAGGCAGTACTGAATCTCCCTTAAACAAAACGGAAAAAAGAGAATGACCAGAGTCACTCTGGTCACTCCCATTTATGTCCAAGCGCCCCCGGCCAGCCACACCATAGGCCGCCGGCCAGGAGCACACGAATACCAATCATATTGTACAATCTGCTGCGAGAAGGAAAGGAGCTTCTGCTGTGTGGTCCCGCGACCACGACCATTTATGGCATATTGCACCATCTGCAGCTAGAAGGCAAGGAGCTTCTGCTGTGTAGTCCCGCGACTACCAGCCTCAGGCGGAATGGCCCCCTCAAGGATTGAACTCGCAACCCCGGGTTTAGCGGGCCAACGCTCAGAACGCTGAGCTATCCCTCTGCCCGTATTATAGTGTGACTGAATCCCCACTAGACCTAATGTCCAGGCGTACGCTGGAGATGTACGGTAATTGTGAGCTGAGCAGGCTTCCGTAGCAAACACGGAAACCCCGGAAAAAAGGCGCGAAAAATATTGCTTTCACGGAGGGAGGGATGACATGTACCCAGAACCACCAGCGACAATGTTTTCTGCCCCATCAGGCTTTGGGATCGCAACCCAGAATCCCAATGGGCGGCGGAGACTGCGGGAACTGTGGGATAGCTACCCGCAATGCAATGCTCCGAAAGTCGATGCTAGCCCCGCTACTGTGGACACAGTCAATCGACCTCATGGTCTTAACGCTTGTGTGTGGGGACACACACAATCGATTCCATAAATTCGGGTTTAAAAATATCGACTTCTATAAATTCGACCTAATTCTGTAGTATAGACGTACCCTAATAGTGATCCACGGGGGCAATTAGGCCACCCACAGCTTCTAGCAGTGGGGCTGCGGGGGGTCTACTCCCTGTCCAAAGCCATATTCTCTTTTTTAATTTTAAAGTGTGTTGTGACTCTGCTCTATTCTCTGCCACCAGACTCCCTCTGAACCTGAAAACTCTCAGAGAGGTGGCCAGCAGTGGTGGAGAGCAGAAAAGGCAAAAAAACCACTATAGCATTTAAATAAAGTGAGACGAAGGGACCCCATTCCTGATGGTGTGTATCAATTTAATCACAGGTGGGATTTCTATCTCCAAAATGATCTGACAAGGCTCTTTGTTAAAGATCAGTTCCAAAGAAGAGCGCATATAGAAGCTACACACATCCAATACTGCTTTCATTAGGCCACATTTAAAGACTCTTCTGCTGCATTACGGACACACTTTGAAGAAACAGAGTGTTATGTGAACAGAACAACAACTACTTCTTATCAGATGAGAGCCTAGCAAAATACTTCTCTCATCTGCATTTTTAGTGTATCTGACACTGAGGAGGCAAAAGACAATACTGTATCTGTCTTTGCTGTATTTTAATTTAAAAAAACATTTCCATTTTATGGGATGTTTTAACTTTCTCATATTCCATGAAAGAATGTTCCACCTACCAAATACCATTGTTATCAGTCATCTCCATACTATATTATGAAGGATTGGTTTCTTTTTACCTCAAGCCCCAAGCAAATATCTTGTTTCCTTCATTGCTTTTCAGCAAGGTCATTTGCTTAACCACTGCACTTCTCTTCACAACACCCACATACTTTCATCACGGTTATTAATATCCCAGTTATGCAGGTGCCGGTGGGGACTCCAAATGTAAAGGTTCAGTTTTGCATTTCAAGTACCCATACACACAGACACACACCACCATCATGCCACTCTGCATCCAACAATGTAAAAAGTCTTGATTTGGAATGTATATACACAATATTAAAAAAATATAATTACAGACGAAGTCATATTTTATAAGACATCTTATTTTGGCACAGAGTTCTCCCTTTGGGAGTTAAAGCATGGGTTGCGTCATTTATCCCTGCATAAAATACTTATTCACATGGCTCCCCACTACCCCAACTGCTGTTGCCATCATGGTACAAACAAGGGCAATTATCAGTACTGAGTAACCATATAATCTTAGCACTGTAAACCCTTCTCCTTCCTCACCACACCTCCGCTGTACTTCCTTATTCACTTTCTCCACGCCATTCATGATTTTATAGATCTCTACCATCAGCCTGCAGATTTAAGCTTTCATTTTAAAAAAAAGTTTCTAGTCCTTGCTGTTGCAAAGATAACATTCCAAACGTGACCTGAATGAGAAAGATGCAATTCCACTGCAGCAATTCAGAAACCTGATGGCAACAACAGGGAAACTGACAAGCAAGTTGTCAGTTCAACTGCTTACCAAGGCAATGAGCTAGAGGTGTACAATGGTGAGCTTCATGGGAAAGATTTTTTTTAAAAGGTAGGCAAAGGGGGAGTAGTGAGACCTTACCCCACCCCCTCTGCATCAGACAGGACACAGTGGGAGGACAGGGTAGTCGAGAATGCCGACCCAGCACTCAGAATACATTAAGGTTGATGGGTATCAAGGAAAAGAGAGATGGCTCCTTTTCCCCAGCAACACAGGGTGGAGGGAAGGGGTTCAAGACTATCCACACTCACTAGCCAGAGATTAATGTCTCTATAACCTACAGTGAATTGACCTTCCACTAGACTTCAAAATTTCATACTACAGGAACACACACAATGATCAAGATTATTTTAAAAAAGGTGTTTAAAGTTAGGCTCCTAAATCCTCATTTAGGTTCCTAAACTAAGTGGTCTGACTTTCCAAAGTGCAGAGCTTCCAGTAGCTGACAGGCCGGGCCAGTTTGTTTACCTGCAGTGTCAGCAGGTTCGGCCAATCGCAGCTCCCACTGGCTGCGGTTCGCCATTCCAAGCCAATGGGAAGTGGCATGGGCCGAGGAATGTGCTGGCCACCGTTTCCTGCAGCCCCCAGTGGCCTGGAATGGTGAACCGAGGCCAGTGGGAGATGCGATCGGCTGAACCTGCTGACGCTGCAGGTAAACAAACCGTCCCGTCCGTGGATTTCCCTAGCGGGCCGCAGGCCAAAGGTTGCTGATCCCTGCAATACCTCCCACTGACTTTTGAGTCCAGGCTCTATGCAGTAGAAGGCAATGGCATACATTTCAGGCAGTACATTCTAATATGTACTGTATAGGCAGAATTCAATTTTTAAAACAATATAATTTCAACATAATATCAATGTTTATTTTAAAGCAATTTTTCTCGATTTATAATTTTCACGTTTGTGGGAAATTATGGGGGTTCAGACAACAGGGGAGTCAGACACTAATTTAATTACAGTAGACCCTGGGATTCAAAAAATTAATGCTTTATAACTGTCAAAACACAAACTGTCAACATAACATGTCAAAATATACAAATTAAATATCCTTAAATCAAACTTTAATAAGGTCTCAAGTAGCATTTTTCTTACTTGCCTCGCTGTAAATTTTGATTGTTATCAATGAAAATATTTTAGGGGGGTTATGTATGAACGTGAAATCAACGTTCACTGACATTTACCAGTAAAAACCTAATCCTTCCAAGCCTAGTAAAATAAAATAAAATAAAAAATATATAAAAATAATCTGCAGATAAGAGCATGTCGAAGTGTGCCTCAGCTGACGATGACTCTCTTTTCCATCTCCATTTATTGAAAAATACTGATCCAGAGTGACCTGGTTTAAATTAGCTTAAGGTTAATCCTCTGAATACCTTATTCATTAATAAATAATAATATTGATAATAATGAAATAATGAAATAATGAAAATTATAAATCGAGAACAATTGCTATATAATTATTATTATTTTGTCAGAGGCTGGTGGTTATTCAAGTTTTTGTTGCATGAATTACATGCTTTTCTGTGTACAAAAATAATACAAATTGTTAAAGAAAATAATATCCTAATACATCTTCACATTATTCCCAATAAGGTATTCAAAGGATTAAACTGAAGCTAATTTAAACCAGGTCACTCTGGATCAGTATTTTTCAATAAATGGAGATGGAAAAGAGAGCTATCGTCAGCTGAGGCACACTTCGACTTGTTCTTATCTGCAGATAAATATTTATCTACAGACCACAGATAGGGAAATCATCATCATTTTGTTTTCATGAACTATACTCCTGTGGATTTTTTATCTTCTTATAGGAACATGGAAGATGTGAGCCTATTTACAGTTAATTATATTAGAAAAAATATTCTTATTACAGTAGAACCTCAGGAGATACTAACACCAGAGTTACAAAATGACCAGTCAACCACAGACCTCATTTGGAACCAGAAGTGGGCAATCAGGCAGCAGCAGAGAGAGGAAAAAAAAGCCCAAATAGAGTACAATTCTGTGCTAACAAACTATTTTAAAAAAATGGAAAAGTTTAAAAAAAAGATTTGACAAGGTATGGAAACTGTTCGTGCTTGTTTCATTTAAATTAAGATGGTTAAAAGCAGCATTTTTCTTCTGCATAGTAGCTTCAAAGCTGTATGAAGTCAGTATTCAGTTGTAAACTTTTGAAAGAACAACCATAACATTTTGTTCAGAATTACAAAGATTCCAGAGTTATGAACAACCTCCATCCCCTCATAACTCTGAGATTCTACTATATGAAGAAACATATACTACAGAGAGTTATATCTGTTTGAACATTTATTTAATCCATTAGAGCTAGCATTCTCTATTTTTTTCCTCCACTTCTTGATGATGCTGTTCTTGTAGTCTGGGCCCTTAGAATCTGTGTCTTCTCAATCCCATCCACCTCAAAAACAGCACCATATCCCGGCTGCAGTTATTACAAGTAAAATGAGTTTGGTGGTTTTATTTTAGTCACTTATGTTCATATTATTCACAAAGCCATAAGACAAGCTAGCACAAATGAGCTCAATGGGAATTTTGCTAGAGTAGATGGGTAACAAGCACTGAAGAAGGCCTATGGTGAATTTAGTCACTAACTTTACTACAGCTAAACAGAGTTGTTGACAGTACTTATATTCTTCTAGAGGGGTTAAAAGATTGCATGACAAATACAAAAGGTAATGCAATTCAGCGGAGTTGAGGCAATACAGGTTATAAGTTACGCTAGTTATGCATAACACTTTTGTAAAAGTTATAGCTTTGATTTATGTGATGGGGGGGATGGTCCATCTCCCCTAAATGTTCCTGTGGGTCTCAATAGTAATAAAGGTCCATAAAAATAAGCCTGAAATTTGGTTAGCATGTTTTGGGTTTTAGCCCCACTGAAAAAACTACTGTACAGTACTTTAAAATGCAGCTAATATTTTCTCCTTGAGCTGGGCCCTTGCATTTAGCAGCTAATTGTGAACTTGCAGTTCACTGGGTCAGAGGGTGTGAGCAGGACCACCCTGCGCTATTTCTGGGGGAGAAGCAGGGAGTGGAAAGTCCCTGAGCACTCCTGAGGCTGAGCATATCTACATTCATTTTACATTTTTTGGAACTCGTTTTTATTCTTTTGCTCGAATTTCCTAGGTTAAGTTATTCCTATTAACAAGTGCCAGATTTTCTCTCTCTTTTTTTAAAAAATGTTTAGAGCTAATACATACATATAATTCTCCAAGAAAAACAAAGGACTCTCCCTAAACCACAGTGTACAAATGGCACACAGATCATTTGTTAGTGTTATAATGTTTCTCTTGTTTTATTGTTTAGGAGAACAGATTTTATTTAGTCATTCATTTAGATTTTAACAACAATAAAAATGGTCTAACAAATTTAGGGTCATGAATTCATGACGATCCAGCAGAAAAGTATTCATACAGAAGTGATGAATTAACTCTGCCAGGCAATAAATAAGAGCAGCAAAAGAAACTTTTTTACCTCCTCCAACCAACAGGAAAACACCCTCCATCTTTTTAGTACTTAAATGTCCAGCTCGCTAAACCTGCACAACTGTTCAATGGCAGGCATGCCATCATTCTATCACTCTGATCCAATCATACGTCAGTGTAAACTAGATTAGACTGGGTAAGTATTTGGATATGATCACGGGAGACCCAAGTGCTGAGGTAATCGGTTTTGGTGATTAATGAGGAGGTAGCATTCTGCCCTCTAGTTGATACTGAACTAGTTGTCACAGGATAGCATTGGAGGTAGACTCAGGACCTGCTGTGGGATCCAGCATGCCTACCTGATCCCCCTGTCATAAACCAGCCACGATCCACCCTTATAGATACGGACAAGAGTGGGCCCTTCATATAATTCTTAACTATAGAGGATGTGTAAAGAGAGAAGTTTTCTTTTTGTTTATGTCTTCATGTTTTAAAGCATTGAAAGTCACTAAAACTGACAATTGCTTAGGATGGCATCAGGATATATATTACTCACTGGAAGTGATATATTCAGGAGCCTTTCCAGGACTAAGTGGCACCGCCTCCTCATAGTAGCCTTCAGGAAGGGACGATGTTGGTAGCGGAGGAGGCCCATTATCTGGTGGCTAAATGAAGAAAGAAATTAATGAGATCAAAAGCCCAACAGATCACTGACCAATAAAATGCATCTAAAATGTCTGCTAATGTTCACTGCTAATTATGGGAACATTACCAAGGTTAGCAATGCCAACTAATTCTCTTGTGACTTTTTGTAATGTCGATTTTACATAAAAGCAATGCTCAGGAAAGGTGAAGTAGTCATGCTTCTTTATACAACAGAGGTTGTGGAGAGTAGCAGCTTTTGGAAAGAAAATAGGTCCAAGTTTCAAGCTCCCCACGGGTTATTATAATAAAATAATAGGTTAGTGGTTGAGATTAGCAAAGCAGCAGAAGGAATTTAGCCACACCATCTTCCATATCCTGGTAATATGTTTTGAAGCCACAAAGGGCCCAAATCTGTCTCCATTGCTCATATCGAGTAGTACCTTACTCTGTAAATACGACAAGTGAATCCAGCGGGACAACATGCAGACTAAAGTACTACTCTGCATCATCAGAGTAGCAGAACTGGGATGAAGGATGGAAACTACATTAAAAAAATACTCTTACTATGCAAATATTAAGAGGTCAAAAACGTTTTGCAGTCTAACGTCTTGAAAGGAAGACTTTTTTCATTTAAGAACTATAAACCCAGGATCCTATAATGGAATCCATGCAGCTGGACTCTATCCTTGCATGGAATCCCATTCAAGGATTCATCTGTGCAGACAACTGTACAGGATCAGGGCAGAGGATGCTAACAGTGTGCTGTTCTACAGAGACACAAACGTTCATGTTGTAAAAGGACATAAATATACCCTCCACTAACAATGCACAGACCATTTTAATACCAAATTCACTGGATTGGAAGAGACCTTTGGTGGATCACCTAGTTCATAGTTCAGTGATCAGTTTAGTTCTTCAGTTACATTATATTTCTGAATGAATGAGTTAATCCAAATAACTTTATGTAGAGCCTTCTGAGAAGTGACAATATAAGAGTTCAGAAAATCAACACTTACTGATAAAAAAATATTTCACATACCAGATCAAAATTTAAAATGCTCGCTTTCTAAATATAAATCTGTTTTGAATTTTAAACATTAGTTGCTGATAGGCTGATACAGGAACAAGGTACATTTTATGATTTATACCATATTAGGTTACTGTCATATTTCTTTGACAAGTAGGAAAACAACCATATTTTATAGATTTCACTCATGTTTGCTGCAAGATCTTAATCCTACAGTTTCACACTGAAGGGAATTTTTATACCTCCTTTCAATACCATAGGTTTATTGTATGGTATGTTACATCTTTTTCTCCCTCTACACCTTATTTCTGGGTAATGTCATTTGCAAACACAAATTCAACTACCATGTCGATGTTGAGAACTCACAGACCTACCTCTCTATTCCAGACCTGTCTCCTTTTGATCAAACGAATATCTTGTTCTGTCTCCCTGACATTTCCTTACAGACATCTAGATATTCAAGCTCAACATGGCTAAAACAGAGCTCTTAATCTCCCTCCCTCCCAAACCCTCCCTGCTACCTCCTCTCCCAATCACTAGGGACAACATCACCATCCTGCCTATCACAGAGGCCTGTAACCTGGGTATCATCCCTCCCTTCAGGTCTTCAAATACACACTATGTGTAAATTTTACTGATTCTTTCTGCATAACATCTCTAAGAAACAGCCTTTTAAAATCCATCCTCATAGCTAAAATTCTCATCCAAGCTCTTATCACATATCTTGATTACTGCAACTTCGTTCTCTCTGGCATCAACAAACGCAATCTTGTTCCGCTTGTATCCATTCAGAATGCTGCAGCATTTTCCAAGTCCATCACTTTGACCATGTGTGACCAAATCCACCCCTGTATTCAGTTTACATACTACAGTAGTAATTTTTGTACAAAATACGCTTTGTGAGGTAGCATTTGAAACCTAACAACTCACTGCTCCATAATATCACAGTGAAATGTGTGTAGCAACATTATATGTAATGTTATAAACATGAGCTGAAATTAAACACATTTCAGACCTGCCAGACAAATCTGGGTAAACCAGTTTCTCAAAGACAGAGGACAAGCTGACACCTCTAGCCAAATGTCAAAGCTGATGGGCAATCACATGTCAAATGGCCATTCTTTGGCATGGAAGAGGGGCAGGAACAAACAGATCTGCATTCTAGTAAACAACACCATGGAACCGCTTTCACTACCAGACATGGGGAAAGCGGGGGAAGGACAAAGGAAGCAGCCATTTGACTTTGGGAAAGATCCTGACCTGAAATTTGGTCAGCCTTGTTGCTGGGAGCATGTGGTAAGAATTTATCTTGAACCAAGTCCAGTTTGTTAAGTTTTAGCACTAGAAAGTGTTTTATCTTTATCTCTCTTGTAATCATTTCTGATTTGAATTCCTTATACCTGTACTCCTTGAAAATCTCTCTCTTTGTAGTTAAATAAACTTGTTTTATTTTTTAATCAAAACTAAACCAGTGTTGTGAATTGTTTGGTAACGTCAATTAAAGTAGCAAACTGTTGTATATTGTTCTCTAACGGGGAACAGACCTAAAATATCTCAGCTATGCAGGAGAGGGCTGGACACTTCAGAACACGTTTGCTAGGGAAAATCTGGGACTGAGAACGTGTTGGTGTCAGCCTGCAAGTGGTAACCAAGGCTGGTGGAAGCCAGAGTGTGCCTGGAGTGTGCTGGCAAGCTGGAGCTATACACAGAAAAAGTGTGACCTGCATGCTGTTTGTGAGGAGCCTAGGTTGGGAGCTACAGCAGCAAAGCATTGTGAAGCACCCCAGGATGCAAGGCAGGTGGTGACCAGGGCTGGCTCTAGGCACCAGCTAGGCACTTCGGCCATTCTTGGGGTGGCACTCCGGGTTTTTTTTTTCCTTTTTCTTTTTTCTTCTTCCTCGGCGGCAGCTTTTTCATGTGTCCTTCCTCGGCAGCACTTCGGCGGCAGCTTTTTTATTTTTCCTTTTTCAGCGGCAGTTTTTTTGTTGCTTCGCTGCTTGGGGCGGCAAAAAAGGTAGAGCCAGCCTTGGTGGTGACAACCCCTCACTGGTCTGGATTGCATCCTGGAATGTCATACCATGTCACCCCTCTCTTTGCATCCCTCCACTGGCTTCCCTTCTCTATCACACATAACGTAAGCTGCTTGTATTCACTTTCAAGGCAATTCATAGTCAATCCCAACCTATCATTCGCTACTGAGCCGTCAATGCTCACCTCTGATGAGCCCATGATGACAGCCTTCGTCACACTACATTTTCAAACAAACACCTGGTCTGATTCTGCTAAACTGCAGGCCTACTCTGAACACATGATCGGCCAAATAAAATACCCTTTCAAGCTTATCTGTTGCTGCATAATAGACATCACACTTAGATCAACCAATGTTAGATACCTATTAATGCTGAAAAACAGAGTGCATTGAGGGCAAGATTGCCTGTCGCCCTACACACTTGCATAAGGGAACAAATGGGTGCTAGCTATGAGCTACCTGCATTGCCGGACACCACACAATATGGACAGCAGCCTCTGTGGGGCTGGCATTGCCCCTCTCACACAAGTGGACAGAGCTTTGTTCTGCTGAGCCAGGGAAGAGGTAGAAGTAATCTCCAATGGTTTATATCAGTTGCAGATTACTTCCGTTTGGAGCAAGGGGTGAAACTAGGTAATGAATTGCGACTCTTAGGGTCAGTTTGCTCTCTGGTCTGCTCTTGGATGTATGCCTCCCCTTGCCCAGGCAGACTTTAATGCCCCAGTCTAGCCTTAAACTATTTTCCTAGTGTATGTGTGAGATCATATGTATATGTATGAACTTCCTATTATTAAACCAATTCATCTAGGAAATACTGGTCTAGAGAGTCTTGCATATTTTGATGCAGCACAGACACAAGGCTTCTAAGCTATCTGTTATTCAGCAATAAATAAGAGATTCCAATAGAGATCTGAAAAATGCTTGTTTTTAGTCTAAATGTTATTCAAAAAGAAAGTGGAAAAAAAAAAAAGAAGGGAAATGAAACACAAATGGTGCTTGTCTGAATTCGACCCCTTTAGAGCACTGGTTACTTCACACAGCTGGAGCGGGTAAACATGTGCAGCCAATGTCAACACAGATGGAATCCATTTCTGAATTAACTGGGACCTGGTTTCTGAAATGTATTTTGCAGTGCTTGCCATACACAAAGTTTTAAAAACAATGAAACCCCCCAGCACAATGGCTTTTGAAAGAGGCATTAGTAGAAGCAACTGAAGGCACTTTTCAAAAATGTCCACTATAAAGAATGTTTTCTGATTAAAGTGAGCCAGCTTGCTTTTGTCTTTTTTTTTTTTTCAAACCAGAAACATAGGCCACATTCAAAGTCTGTACTGTGAACCCCTGTGTTTTCTATGAGATCTGGCTCTCCTAATGCTCTGTACAGCTAATCAAAAATGTAAGAATCTACGTACAGACATTCTGATGTTATTGATATTGATAATTATTTAAAAAAACATGTTATTGCTAGTTGTATTGTTGAAACATTTCAATTCACTATTAAGTTGTAAATTTTTCTGGCAACTTTTCAAGAGCAGAACTTACATGGAATGCATCAAAACAGAACATCTGATTTAAATAAAACTTTATTAATTCATCTGCAAATGACAAGCATCCCCAAACGCAACTAGCTTGCTTATTAGATAAGATGAGTAAGTCTGATAAAAATCAGGTAACCCTGCACAACTAGACAAACTGCTATTTTCTTTTACTTTTCAACCTGGGATATATCTTCTAATATTTAAGTTGGTATTATGTTACCAACTTTGAATGAAATGCATCCTGACAACCTGACTACCCGGGGTCATAAGAAGCTATTGCACTTTCTATAAGAGTAGCTATGATACCAATATGTCCTTGCTAAATTTCTATCTTGTTCTAGCCAAACACTACAGATTGAGTAGTTACATTCTCACCTGGCTAGAGTATTCTTCATTTCCTATCTGTAGCAAACGGCATGGGACTTGGAGGGACTACAAATTGTCACCAAGGGCTGGTCTACACTAGCCCCGAAGTTTGAAGTAAGATACGCGACTTCCGCTACGTAAATAACGTAGCTGAAGTCGAAGTATCTTATTTCGAACTTCAAAGTACTCACCCCTGGTCCACACCGCGGCGCGCAGGCTCCCCCGTCGACTCCGCCTGCTCCATTCGTGGAGCAGGATTACCAGCGTCGACGGGGGAGCACTTCCTGGTTCGATTTATCGCGTCTAGATAAGACGCGATAAATCGAACCCAGAAGATCGATCCGACGCGTCCGACAGAGCTGGTAAGTGTAGACTAGCCCCAAGACTCTAGCGCAAGGATGTGAGGATGAGATACTGACCAAGCAAGTCACTACTAGAGGCAGATACAAATGAAGCACTGCTGCTAAGTGTAACAAAAGAGGTGCCAGGGCTCAAGCAATTTTTTTACATTCATAGCTGATGTAGCAAGCCCAGAAGCGTTGGGGCTATAAACTGCCCAGCCTAGAGGTGCCGGGGCTCAGCTCTGGCAAGCCCTGGCACAACTTAAGCACTGCCTAGCAGGGCATACTTCCCAGACTACAACACCTATAACTGTGGAACAGGACAGAGTCTATCAGAGTACCTTCGAATCTCGGATGAGAGGCTCCAGGCATTCCAACAAAGCACCAAACAGCATTGGGTACTACATGAAGTTTAAAAAAAAAAAAAGCAAGGTCATACTCCAGGGTTGACCAGATTGCAAGGTGCAAATGCCACAGGTGTTTACCCACTACTACCACGTGAATCATCAGCTGTACATGCAAGACAGGATTTTGTTTAAAGGAGACAAAGCAGTAATTCCAGCAGAGGCTTATTGAGATGAAACAAGGAACATGACTAATGGCATGAATGCCCAACAGAGAGTATACGGAACGTGTGAGGTGTGCAAAGAGTATAGTGAACAACAGCAGATGGAGACTCTATAACTTCACAAAATCCCATCCAACCCTGGGAAAAGACTAGCACAGACCTGTTCACTTTTAATGACAGGAATCACATTGTTACAGTAGACTACATCTCCAATTTCTGAGAAGTGATCTCTCTAGAGGACACTCACGCAAGGACTGTGATTAGGAAATTAAAGTTGCATTTTGCAAGGGTATGGCATACTTGGCATGCTATGCTCAGACAGTGGGTGACAGTACACTGTACCAGAATTAAAACAAACAATTCAGCTCCAAATGGGAATTTGAGCACAAGATATCTTCCTCTAGATACCCAAAAAGGAATCAGAAGACAGAGTTGGCAGTAAAGACAGTCAAGAGACTGATGGCAAAGGCAAAACAGATAGGAAGGGATCCCTACCTCACAATGTTGGGTAACTGCAATACATCCTGCCCAGGGACCAGACAGTAGCCCAGTACAGAAGATATGTCTACATTACAATCGGGAGGTGTACACCTATTGCTGCACCATGACCCTTACAAAGCAAAAAACTTGGGAGAGGGGAGCACCAGTTGCAGGAGGCACCAGGAAGTCAGTCTCTGTGCACATGGTTAGAATACTAGCTGCAGCAACTCTGTAAATAGTTGTCTTAATAAAGAGCCAGTTTAGATTTATAAGCATGGAGTCCTTTCACGTTATCATCCAACATCCAGTACATGAAACACTATCCTAAACGTTTGTGCAGTATTTCTCTGCATGGTTAAACAAGACCTTCTTGCATCATACCTAAAACCATTACAAATAATATATGGTGGGTTATGGAGGATAGCAAATTAAAAACAAAAATTAAGCTGTGGTTTTAGTCAGAACATTAAGTTAATACCACGAACCTCAGAAAGCAAAGAATTCCACATCAGTGGGGCAACCCAAGCAAATAAATCATAATATTTAGAAGTGGCAAATGGTAAGCATCTAACAGCACTGAACTGAGCTCAGATTCCAACTGATTGTTTTATGCAACGGCACTGCTGACCTGGGACAGAACCTAGAGATGCACCTAAACTTTTGCTGGAACATCTGTCAGACAGGCTTGAATTTGAGATATTTATTAAATAACATTTGCAAAACTCAAGTACAGTACACACCACTTAAATGACAAAAGGCAGGCAAGAGTTCCACCCGAACTCCATGGCACAGTGACAGAAGTGTGGAATTAATTTACTTCAGAGATTCAGAAATAAAAAGAATGAAAAAATTAAATTTCTGTTTTATTTAGGATTAATAATGAAAGATTAATACATATCCACTTGGAGGTGTCACTTAGACAACCGGAAATATACAGATGAAGAACCCAGAAAATAAAGAAAAGGCGGAACAAATTTGTATATAAAATCAATAAGAATTGGTCTATGTACCAAAAAGATTCAGGTGTAGAGAGAAGAGCGATGGGCCTTAATCAGAATACTGGCAAATACCTCGATATAAATCCCAGGAAGGTGGGAAAGTACCAGTCAGACGTGATTACTGATTTTATTGTAACTGTGCTAAGCACTTCCCACTACAGATGAAAGACACTTCCCTCCTGAAGGAGCTTACAAGACATTTATGCACATGACATGAGGAGGGGTTAAGACAAGAAACAGCAGACACAGGGAGAAGAAGAGAGGATGGACAGGCAATGCCAATTAAATTATGCCATTATTCTCTGAAGGTTTGTCCACAGCATGATGTAGTGAAGAGTTTTCTTTTAAAAAATGAAACAAAACAGGAAGAGAATTTGGGTAGGATTTTCACAAGTGGTCAGCATTGTCCTAACTCTGCTCCCATTGAAATCAACAGGAGTTATATCATTGAATTCAATGGGAGCAGAGATAGGCCAATGATGAGCGCTTTGGAAAATTTCACCTTTAAGTTTAAGCAAGTTTAAAACAGGAAACCAGCTCAGGAATGGCTTTCCATGGATAGGGATGAGATGGCAATAAGAAACTGGCAACATAAAGCGTAACCCTGGGGGTAAGCAGAGGTTTTCAGTGGGGTATGTCAATTCATCTAGATATTTGCCTAGTTTCACAACAAGCTACATGAAAAGCACTAGTGAAGTCAGACAAAACTAAAATTTCATACCGACAATGACTTGTTTATACTGTTGTACATACTATATCAGTGTTTCTCAACCCAGGGGTCACAATTTATTTTATACACCGTAACCCCGCTAGAAGGCGGGGTTTGGGAGCCATGCGTGGGACTGCGTTAACGCACGTGCCGGGGGGGGTGGGGGTGGGGGGTGGGGAGACCATGGATCCCAATGTAACAATTTATTTTGGGATCCATGTTCGCCCCTGCGCTAATACCGAATTTGCGCTATAGTGGCACGTGGTATAGCGCGGGTCTCCTGTAATTATATGGTAAAAATGAGAAAGTACCGGTAAGCATTTTTCAGTAAGAGGGTACTGTGACACTTGTATTTTTATGTCTGATTTTGTAAGCAAGTAGTTTTTAACTGAGGTGAAACTTGGGGGTATACAAGACAAATCAGCCTCCTGAAAGGGGTACAGCACTCTGTAATAAATAAATGGAGATACGCCAGTCTCCTAGAACTGGAAGGACCTTTCGAGGTCATCGAGTCCAGTCCCCTGCCTTCACTAGCAGGACCAAGTACTGTCCCCTGACAGATTTTTTTTTTTTGGCCCCAGATTCCCCAAGTGATCTCAAGGAGCGAACTCACAACCCTGGGTTTAGCAGACCAATGCTCAAACCACTGAGCTATCGCTCCCTCCCCTCCCCCCACAAAAGGTTGAGAACCATTGCTCTAGAAAAGCAAAGGCAGCAACAAGAAAAACAACATTCTTATAGTCCAGTGGGTCAAAGTTCACCAACAGATCTAATACGATTACAAGAGATGACATTCTGTTTCATTTAGACAGACAGGTCACTATACGCCTTTAGTAGAGCAGTTTGAGTCCATTGTAAACCCTAACTCAGAGGTGGGCAAACTATGGCCGGAGGGCCACATATGGCCCACGGGACCGTCCTGCCCGGCCCTTGAGCTCCTGGTCGGGGATGCTAGCCCCTGGCCTATCACCCGCTGTTCCCCCTCCCCTGCAGCCTCAGCTCGCTGTGCTGCCAGCGCTCTGGCCCACTGCTCCTGCTGGGCAGCGCAGTGGTGTGGCTGGCTCCGGCCGGGCGGCAGGGCTGCAAGCTCCTGCTGCTCTGAGCGGCATGGTAAGGAGGTAGGGAACCGGGGGGTTGGATAAGGGGCAGGAGGTCCTGGGGGGCAGTCAGGGTACAGTTGGATGGGGCGGAGGTTCTGGGGGGGGGGGGCGGTCAGGAGACAGGGAGCGGGGGGGGTTGGATAGGCGTGGGAGTCCCGGGGGGCTTGTCAGGGGGCGGGGGTGTGGATAGGGGTTGAGGCAGTCAGGGGACAGGAGGGTTGAATAGGGGGTAGGGTCCCAGTAGGGGCGGTCAGGGGACAAGGAGCAGGGGGATTGGACAGGGGGTAGGGTCCCAGGGGAGTGGGGATTGGATGGGTTGAGGGTTCTGAGGGAGGCAGTCAGGAGGCGGGAAGTGGGAGGGGGCGGATAGGGCGTGGGGGCCAGGCTATTTGGGGAGGCACAGCCTTCCCTACCCGGCCCTCCATATAGTTTTGCAACCTGGATGTGGCCCTTGGGCCAAAAAATGTGCCCACCCCTGCCCTAACTGTAGTGGATTGAGCAAATGGCCCAATTGTAGTAAAAGCCAATCCAAGACTGTGTGCCCTTGCAGGCCAGAGATTAAGAAAACTTTGAAATAGGATTCAATTTATGTTATTCTTCATAAAAGGGTGTTCTAGAAGTCTCAGAATTAGATCACTTAATCAAAGACATTCCTATGATGCTATATACAAATGTGAAATAAATAAATAATAAAATAATAATAATACCCAAGACCAATTCAGATATCAGGGAAAACATAGGAATGACAAAGGAAACAGAATTCTGAAGGACAACATAGCCAGAAGAATGGATGCCTACAGTTTCTGTCCTAAGTTTGAATTTTTTAGCTTCATTTACTTAAGCAAACGCCTCCCCAGATGATCTCTGGACCCAGACACACAAAACAATTACACATGCACATTTAACAAAGACAAAGGCAACCATGGCTAGAAGGGGGGAAATTTTCAAAGAACCGGCCAATCATCTTCAGTTGAGGAAGGCTGTCCTCCAGTCACTGGAACGTACACAGGTTTGGGTTCCTTCCAGAGTCTTCACTGCAACGGGATACTCAAGATTAGCTGCAAGAATACCAATAGCTGCAAGAATCAGCCTTTTCCACGTCTATGTGGTCAAGATGCTGCACCCCATGCTGACAAATGTTATCCTCGTCATGGCAACCCACGGAATTACCACCTCCAATCTTAAGCAGTGCAACATACCGTGAGGTCAGTGACAGAACCGGGGATAGAATCCAGCTCTGACTCCCAGCCCTTTGCTTTAAACACAAGACCACCCTGCCTCAGCATTTGAGCAGCTCGCTGCTGTTAATATGTATTTATAAGTCTGAGTTATATTGTCAACTGTTTGGGGGCAGGGACATCATCATTTACATGGCTGCAAAGTGTTTGCACTTTGTAAATAATAACTGTTTAACATTTTCCTCTGAGCGTCGCACATGTTTTGTAGAAACTCAATCTGAAAGTCAACCTTCTACATTTAACTTATTTTAACTTCGATATTTGCAAAAAAAGATTTTATAAAAAGATCATACCAGTGGTAGGCTAGAAACAGTCTTTTAAATATTACCATTTATGAACTAATAGTCTGATTTGAAACCAACAACTGAATGCAGATCTATATTCACTGGAATATATATATTCAATCTACTCGGGCTCTGTCATCTTAACATTCAACAATAATATTCAAATTCCTCTATCTTCCCCAATGGCTGGAAGGTACCTCAGGGGCCAGATAAAGAAAGGTAGCTGGGACCAGCCATGAAACAACTGCTTACAGATGACAGTAAAGCACTGCAAATTCTCTTAAAGAAGCAAGCATGCAAAATATACCTGATTAAAGAAGGGTGGTATTTCCTGCATTTTGAAGAGAACCTCTTGACATCTCTGTATCCAGAACCTTACTGAATGGGGGGCTACCTGCATAACAACTCCCAACAGCATGGTTACAAGATAGAGCCTACCCGTTCATTAAATACCAGCAATGTACATGACACTGGACAGACACAGAATATGCTGAGGTCCTGCCACTGGTCTTGTATAAGCATAGATAAAACCAGGAGTGGAGATGAAGTGGTCTTGTAATCTTGCATAAGGCATCATTGACATGCATCCTAGAAGGAAGGCATTCTGGAGACATTTGAAGGAAAAGAGGAGAGTTGTTTGGTGCACAAAGAGAGGACGACACTACTTAGCCAATTTCATAGCAGAGGGAAATCTGAAATACTTGGGGAAAGAACTGGTGCCAGTCTTAAGCATACAAGACTGTTGATAAAGGAGCTCAAGCCAAGAAGCACAGTCCCTAGCTAGGTTCAGTTCAAGGAGGTGGTGGAGTGAAGAAAAGACAGGTCTGGAACATTTCTTGTGCTTGCTGGGAAAGAAATCTGGAGTGAGGTCGGAGCTGGGAAAAAGAAAGGGAGGGTGCTGTGGAGCCAGGAGCCATCAGGGCTTCCAAGAGAACAGTGTACAATTTGCCACATGGAAACTCAAATCAAGAATAGGTCATACTGTCATTGTAAATGAGGAAGTAAAACTTAGTGACAGTGGCAGAATGATCAGTAAATGCAAGCATATTTCCAGATCACATATCAACACTACTGCAAACAAGTCTGGGACAGAAAAGTGAAGAAAAAAAGAGACAAATTGGGTTGTGGGGAGTCTAATACTGAACATGTTTTAATTCTACATTAATCTGAAAATGTTAATATGCTAGTAACTGAAGTTTGCCTGATCACAGGGAAGCACTAGGTTTAATACCGTAGTTTGAGGGGGGGATCAGAATTTTAAATAAAATTCTTTTCTAGTGTCTTTTAAGAATATTTTAAAGTATTATTTTTAATAATGCTATGGTAATATAAATAAATAATTTGGGAACATTATTTTTTATTGTGGTGTGGGGAGGGGAAACCCAGACAAAATGATCACTAATGTTACCTTCGCTACTAAAAAGAGATTTAATCTAGTAATTTGTCTTTGTAATATGTCGTTCTGTATTTGCAAAGCTACAAAGACACGTTAGTAAATGTACAAACAGTATTAGAGTCACAGAGTCTAAGGCCAGAAGGAGCCACCAGAACACCTAGTCCTACTGCCCATATATCAAAGGCCACCAACACCACCCAGTACCTGCACACTAAACCCAACAACCAAATTTAGATCTTCCTGTATAATATTTGGATCCTCCTCTGCGTTGACAATAACTCCCAACTTTGTATTATCACCAAATATCATTAGCACATTCCTTTGTGCTAAAGCCCTTAACAAAAACATTGAATAAGATTGGTCCGAAGACCAACCTTTGAGGAATTCCACTAGTAACCTCCTTCTAGTCCGATAATCCACCTTTCAGCACAACCCATTGCCTTTCTCCCCCTTTAGCCAGTTCCTTATTCATTTTACAATTCTTGTAATGAGCCCCATCTCCCCTAATTTAACTAATCATTTCCTAATAATGAAGTCAAAGCATATCAGATCTACTGCACTTCCCTTTTAAGGGGGAAGGGATAGCTCAGTGGTTTGAGCATTGGCCTGCTAAACCCAGGGTTGTGCGTTCAATTTTTGAGGGGGCCATTTAGGGATCTGCGGCAGAAAATCTATCAGGGGACAGTACTTGCTCCTGCTAGTGAAGGCAGGGGACTGGACTCGATGACCTTTCAAGGTCCTTCCAGTTCTAGGAGATTGAGAAAATAACTGATTTTTAATAAATAAATAAATGGAGATATGCCACAGAAGAAAATCAGGTTAGTCTGGCATGATCTACCTTTGGTAAACCCAAGTTGCATTACATCCCCTTTACCATTTACTTTCATTAATTTAATCATTCTTTCCTTCATGAACCACCAGCATGTCCTTGGCTGTAGCCTTAAAAGTAATAAGCTGCCAACAGAATCTACAGTAGTAAAAATCTTGCATTATTGTTAATTATGGACGATGCTATTCAAGGTCCTTTTAAACTGAAATCATTAGTCAGCTTTTAACCATACTCAAATAGCTTTAATCAATGAACTTTTATTGAATTTACACAATTTGACCTTTTAATACAAGGGGGGGGGGGAAGCTAATTTCCAACATTTTTCTGAAAGGAAAAAATATTTAACAATATCGTAGAACTCTATTTTATAAAGGAGACCAGAAAGTAATAAATAATATTGAACCCTAGAAGAAGTCTTGAGATAAAATAAAGAGACGCAATTTCCTCTTTAGTATTCAAGAACTGTATTTTTCTTATATCATAATCCTATCTACGTGTTTCAAAAAGAACCCGGAGAGTTGGCATACTTTGTGTTTACAGAGTGATTCATGTAATTTGCAACATCTCACTTTTAAAAATCCTTTTGATTTCACTACGGATTTTCTTCTCCAAGGGCACCATCTCCTTTTTGGCATTTTCTAATACAAGTCTGTGAGTATATCTGACAGACAGCAAGATAAAAGGAGGCTGTCAAACTGATTCCCAACAATAGGAAGCCCATTTATATGGAACACTCCTACAGAGTAAGTATGTACGTACGTGGGGAAGTGTAGGGCTTAGAATTGACCTACTCTTTTGATTTATGCCTATAGGGAGTCTGGCACATTGCTGGACACTTCTTGCGGTTAAATAGTTATTAGACTGTCAGCGTTCCAGGAAAAACAAAAATATGCATGCACTTTACTGTGGAAATAATGCAAAATAACTGTGTGTGCTGTTGGACTTTTTTTTTTTTTTTTGACTGAACAGAGCATTATCTCTGAAACCATTGACAGTCAGATCAACTATAGCAACCTATCAGAGGGGTAGCCGTGTTAGTCTGGATCTGTAAAAGCGGCAAAGAGTCCCATGGCACCTTGGGGCTGGTCCACACTGGGGGGGGAAATCGATCTAAGATACACAACTTCAGCTACGTGAATAACGTAGTTGAAGTCGAATATCTTAGATTGATTTCAAAAGTACTTACCGCTGGTCCACACCGCAGCAGGCTGGCTCCCCCGTCAACTCTGCTTACTCCTCGCGCGGAGCTGGAGTTCCGGAGTCGACAGGGAGCGGCTCTGGGATCGATTTATCGCGTCTAGATGAGATGCGATAAATCGATCCCAGAACATCGATCGCTACCCGCCGAATCGGGCGGGTACTGTGGATGTAGCCTTATAGACTAACAGACATATTGGAGCATAAGCTTTCGTGGGTGAATACCCACTTCTTCAGATGCATGTAGTGGAAATTTCCAGAGGCAGGTATAAATATGCAAGCAAGAATCAGGCTAAAGATAACAAGGTTAATTCAATCAGGGAGGATGAGGCCCTCTTCTAGCAGTTGAGGTGTGAACACCGAGGGGGGGGAGAAACTGCTTGTGTAGTTGGCTAGCCATTCACATTCTTTGTTTAATCCTGAGCTGATGGAGTCAGATTTGCATAGGTGATGATTTTAGGACTACCCTGGCTCTTGGTATGATCAGTGCTGGGCCATGTTCACCTCTGGTAGCTCCAGATCCTCCTGTACTGGGTCACAGCACCTTACCTGGTCTGGTGGAGGAAAAAGAGGCTGTAATGGGGTCTACAAACCCATACTGAATACAGACCGGGGGGGGGGGGGGGGGAGGGGAGGAGAGGCGGCTGTGAGAGTGTCTCCTGTTTATAAGCAAGCAGCTTGACCACAACCTCACGTAGCTGCCAATCATGGAGGCAGGCACCCACAGCTGCAACCAATAGCGAAATGGAGGCAGAAAGGCCTGGGATAGCAAGGTGGCGACAGCCCTGCACCACGCTGCCTTTGCGAACCCAGCCAAGAGACTGAAAGAGACTACAAGCCCAAAACGAGAAGGGCTGGCAGGCTTAATTGAAGGTGAGGGTCCAAGAACTGACCTGATTGAGAGCAAACTAAGGAGGGGCAGTCAGGAAAAGCTGATACCCCTCGAGAGACCACCCCAAGATGCAGTGACAGAGGCCAACCTCTTCTTAGAGCATTTGGATGGGGACCTCCCTGGTTTTTTGCGGGTGTTTTCCCTTACTCTCATCACGCCCATGTCTATTGGAGTCTTTAGCCTTAGGCTCCAGTGATCCAGGACCATGAAGCGCCAGATCTGAAGGGGCACTAGCAGATCTCTCCAATGTACAGAGGGTCAGAGTACTCTGCATTGGGCTGTGTTCACACAGAGAGCTCCACCAGATGATTCCTGGAGCAAAACTTGCGAGACTGTCATGTACAAGAAGGGAACAAATTATAAATCGCGCACTTAGATAGGATATCCAACTCCCCAAGGCAACAGAGACAAGAGATGTGTGGGGTCACTAACAGAGAAAACCTGGGCACTGGCCACATGGGGTTGAACGATGGGGATCTTGGGCATAAAATAGATGCCCCAGACGGTGCCTGGGAGAAACCCCCTAAACCCCAGAACGAACGAACTAGCTAACTAAGAACAGCAACTATGTGCAAAAAAAACCCTGGAAGATGCAGGTGCAGACACAATCGGATTTGCACCTCAGACAGAAAATGGTAGAAAGGTTACCCTCTTGTAACGTTATTCTTCAGCTCAGCTTCTGCCTTGCTGGCCCACAAAAAGGTTACTAGCACCAATGGAGCCATATAGACAGGTTAAAGAAAGAGAGACTTGTGCTGACAAAGCTGAGGGTGCTTCTATATTTGAGCTAGGAGGCATGATTCCCAGCTCGCGTAAATGTACCTGCGCTAGCTCTGATCAAGCTATTGACTAAAAATAGTGGTGTAGCTTGGGCGGCCGCTCAGGCTAGCTGCCCCGAGTACAGTCCCACCCAACTCCCTGGTAAGTACTTAGGTGGCTAGCCCAAGCTGCCGCCCATGCTGCTGTGCACGTAATGCTATTTTTCGGTGCTAGCTTGAGAACAGCGAGTGTGGAAATCACAAATCCCAGCTCAAATGTAGACGTACCCTGAGTGAGCGAGCCTACCAGGCCGGGAGTGCATAGTGTGGAGGAGGAGGGGAGCAGTCATGGGTGAGGAAGGAGCTGGATGGAGTTGTGAATGCATTGCTTTGTTACAGGACCTGCCAATGCTACGGTCAGTTCTGTTTCAGGGTTGTTTTTTTTTTTAGAAGAGATCCAAAGCCCACTGAAATCAATAGGAATCTTTCTATTGACTTCAATGGGCTTTACATCAAGCCTTTGGTGGGTTAGTATAAAAGTGGTTCTGGAGACTCAGGCTCAAATCTAAACCTTAGGTCTCAAGGCCCAAAGAGCATCGGCCTCTGCCAGCATCAGCAACAGCCAACAGAACTGAGAAGAGGAGTTGGGAGAATCCATCACCATCACTCTAGAAAAAAACCAGAGTGCTCTGAGCCTTCACTTAGTGAAAGAGCTCAAGAGAGGCAGGCAGAATCTGACTCAGGCAGCACTGCCCCAGACTCAGGAGAGAGGTGAGCAATACCACTTGTAGGTCAGAGAGGGGAAGAAATCTTCAAGCTCCTCTTTACCATACTAAGGGGTGGAAGAAAGCAAAGTAATAAAAACATACAGTAAAATAACAGTGTAACAGGGAAATGTTTGTGTGAGATAATAAACAGTCAAAGCTGTTTTCCGTGTGCAGTGTTTGCAAAACTATTTTGATCTGTTTGAAACGTAGGAGCATCAGTTAAGATGCCGCGGGCTCATGGGACAGCACTGGAGGCGGGTCCCTCCCACCACCACTCGTTCCCTCTTCCCCCCAGCCAAGCATGCTAGGAAGTACTCCAGTGGTTGGATCCAGTAGTGGAAGGGCTAAGTTAAGAAAAGACCAGGCATACAAAACACTATAATTTTGCAATATTCCTCGATCCTTAATTGAAGGCCTCTAATTCCACAGACTCACTGGGCACTCAGAAGCATCCCTTTCTCGTTGCAGTGTGAATTGGTTCTGTTTAGAACTTTCAGTCACAGGCCCACTGGCTCAATTTCAAAGTCAATTCTCACAATATCTTCCAGCAATAATTTTGTTACTTCAGAATTCAAAAGAATTTAACTGCTGCAGAAATTGTCGACATATTGGACCCTATGTATAGCTCACCCCCCTGTACAGTTCCTTAGTTTTAACTATATTTATACATTGGTGTAAGGGAGACAAGAATTAGGCAAATTTATTTTGAACCAACAGAAGAACTTAGTCTGGAGGCAGTTTCTGAAGCCAATTTACTGAATGGGGCCTACACGAGTACTAGAAAATAAATAATTAAGTTTGCTTGATTTTATGGAATTAGCACTTGAAGGCTACATCTTCAAAAATCTGCAGGCATGTGCATATATTTTTTTGTGATTTTCTTGTATCTCTTCAATAATTTCCACTGGATTTTATATTATGCACTTCTTCTATGTTTTATTATCAAACACTATAACCATAGAATAGGTTCTCCAGATTCCAGTGCATATTAACATGCATTTTTGCATTCACTCAAATCTATTGCATAATAATGGTATATAGTTATCTGCAAAGAATATTAACACACATTTTTGCTGAGTATTGCCAGATTTTATATATAAATTAGTTATATGGATATCACTAGCATAAATATTCCTGGTTTAAGAACATCCACAGTTAGATAGGATTTTTTTTAAATTTTGTTTCAAGACATAAGCCAAAACACTGACAGCGGTTAGGAAGAAAATACTCCTATGATCAGGTTATTCCAAAACTGTCCACTATGGGGATTCTTGCACCTTCCTCTGAAGCATTTGATACTGAATAATGGAGAATAATGGCACACTGGTCTGATGCATTACATCACTGGATGTAACTGCCTTATAAAATGAGTAAAACAAAAAATGTCAATCTGGTAATTTAAAAAGAGATTAAAAAAACATGCTAGGGTCATCTAGTCTGTCTCTCACACCTTGGGATAACTGAATTCTGCACTGCAAGCTAAACATAGATACTTTTTTATAAAAGTACATCTCCTTAGTGGAGACTCATCTAATACCTTTCTGTATCACTATCTAGGAAGTTGATCAGGAATAAGTAAGCAGCAGCACAATTTATCAATAATTAATCCTCTAATATCAGGGCTAAAGTTGATGTCAAAACAGTCCAAAGCAATTCTTTGCAGATTCACTGCTAGGAACCTACTTAAAATTATTTTCTTCTAAGTTATTGTTAAGTCAATAATAAAGAATGACTAAAACTTGTTTATAATTAGGTCGCTTTTCAGCAAAACAGCTGCTTCCAGCGGGACAATTTTCAATGCAGATCTCAGTCCAGCTCTCATATTTTCTATAAACATCGCTGGAAACTTAAAAATTTACTCTTTCAGAGAATGTTCTGCTCTAGAAAGTGAACTACATTGGACAGCATTAAAGTCCTTTCTTCCCCTGCAAGCCAGTTTGATTTTTAAGACTCTGGGCCTGTATTTTGTTAATTATATATTGCAAAAAGAAAAGTATTGTCATGTTGAGCTATCCCAAGGAAAATGAGAACAGCTTTCTTTTAATTATTTGTGTTAAAGGTTATCACAACAATAGTAAGGAAATATTTTCTAAGGGCTCAATATACTGTTAAATTAACACATACCAGCCATTGCTGAGGTATCTCTGGTAGAGGCATCTGAGGTGGGGCAGGCAAACTAGGCAAACTATTGGAAACTTCTTGTTTCTGTACATGTTCTTTTATTTCAAAACCTGCAGGAATAAAATGCATAACACATAAGACAGTAAACCAAAGTATTAAGATGGGACTCTAATCCACTGTATCTGTTAATTCTCCATTTCAAAGAACTTCTGAAACATTTTTACCTGCACGTTTGTTTTTAGCATCCAAAAATCTACCAACACAGAACAGAGGTTGTATTCATCCACCTTCATAAATGGCAGAGTGTAGAGACCAACCCAAGCTCCCAGAACGTGGACACAACTTTCCTTCTTGGCCTCATTCCCATTCCCCGGATCATAATTGACTTCCAAAGCCACACCGATGAATGTCTTTAGTGATTTAAAACACAACTTAATAGGATCAATGCTATAATTTAAGCTTCTAATTAAACAAAACAAACTCACGCTCACACACCTAACTGTATATGAAAAAGACAATCCAGTTTGCTGAATACCAGACACAGAAAAGCTATTCAAGAAATAGTTCTAGATTAGTGGAAAAAAATCAGAATTTAAGGGACCTAAAACAGTGGTTCTCAACCAGGGGTACATCAACTCATCTAGATATTTGCCTAGTTTCACAACATGCTACATGAAAAGCACCAATGAAGTCAGTACAAACTAAAATTTCATACAACTTGTTTACACTGCTTTATATACTACACACTGACATGTAAGTACAATATTTATATTCCAATCATTTATTTTATAATTGTGATGTTGCACTCCATATTTTTATAAAAATGTTTATAAGTGGATATGATGTAACTGGAATATGCTTTATGCAAAAGGTCTCTTGTAAGGTATCATTACAAAGCTTATAATCTACTGAGTGTGGTCATCCTATTTGTATGAATGTATCATTCTTGTATCTGAAACTAGGAATATGAAATATAACTCTGAGGTCCTATTGTAATTATGCAAAGTGTGGGCCATTAATGGTGGTTTGGAATCTTGATGGCTCCCATTACCTGGGACAATTGGTTGTAAATGGCTGTTTACTTGTAAGACTTCCTGTACACCTACCTGCCTGCAAGTGGGCAATGACATCTCACTGTGATCTTAGTGCCCAAGGGCGAGGCGAGTGAGGCACTTGCTTCGGGCGCGCAAGCTGAGGGGCGCAGAAAACTCCCTGAGCCGGCAGCATTTCGACAGCAGCCCAAATGCCGACGCCGTCTTCGGCAGCATTTCGGCGGCAAGGGTCCTTCTTGCCTCGTTGCCTCGGGCGCAAAAATATCTAGTTACAGCTCTGTGTGATCATGTCACCTGAACTGGAATCCATCTTTAAACTTGTGCTTTTCCATTTAGAAGGAGGGCTGGGAACCCAGAGAGAGACAAAGGATTGCCGCCTTATGCCAAAGCTATCAAAGGGGGTGGAACAGAAGGAAGGTATGGGGAGGAGGTGACCAGCCCTCTGTGGAGAAAGAAGTAGTTCGGGACTATTTAGAAAAGCTGGATGAGCAAAGTCCATGGGGCCGGATGCACTAAAGGAGTTGGCCGATGTGATTGCAGAGCCATTGGCCATTATCGCTGATAAATCATGGCAATCGGGGGAGGTCCCGGATGACTGGAAAAAAGCTAATGTAGTGCCCATCTTTAAAAAAGGGAAGAAGGAAGATCCGGGGAACTACAGGCCAGTCAGTCTCACCTCAGTCCCTGGAAAAATCATGGAACAGGTCCTCAAGGAATCAATTCTGAACCACTTAAAGGAGGGGAAAGTGATCAGGAACAGTCAGCATGGATTCACCAAGGGCAAGTCATGCCTGACTAACCTAATTGCCTTCTATGATGAGATAACTGGCTCTGTGGATGAGGGGAAAGCAGTGGATGTGCTATTTCTTGACTTTAGCAAAGCTTTTGATACAGTCTCCCACAGTGTTCTTGCCAGCAAGTTAAGGAAGTATGGGCTGGATGAATGCACGGTAAGGTGGATAGAAAACTGGCTGGATGGTCGCGCTCAACGGGTAGTGATCAATGGTTCCATGTCTAGCTGGCAGCCGGTATCAAGTGGAGTGCCCCAAGGGTTGGTGCTGGGGCCGGTTTTGTTCAATATCTTCATTAACGATCTGGAGGATGGTGTGGACTGCACCCTTAGCAAGTTTGCAGATGACACTAAACTGGGAGGAGTGGTTGATACGCTGGAGGGTAGGGATAGGATACAGAGGGACCTAGACAAATTAGAGGATTGGGCCAAAAGAAATCTGATGAGATTCAACAAGGACAAGTGCAGAGTCCTGCACTTAGGACGGAAGAATCCCATGCACTGCTACAGACTAGGGACCGAATGGCTGGGCAGCAGTTCTGCAGAAAAGGACCTAGGGGTTACGGTGGACGAAAAGCTGAATATGAGTCAACAGTGTGCCCTTGTTGCCAAGAAGGCTAACGGCATTTTGGGTTGTATAAGTAGGGGCATTTCCAGCAGATC
Organism: Macrochelys suwanniensis; assembly: GCA_033296515.1. NCBI lineage: Eukaryota > Metazoa > Chordata > Testudines > Chelydridae > Macrochelys > Macrochelys suwanniensis. The sequence goes on from CM065779.1 coordinate 116,941,097, forward strand.
AAGGGACGTGATCATTCCCCTCTATTCGGCACTGGTGAGGCCTCATTTGGAGTACTGTGTCCAGTTTTGGGCCCCACACTACAAGAAGGGTGTGGATAAATTGGAAAGAGTCCAGCGGAGGGCAACAAAAATGATTAGGGGGCTGGAGCACATGACTTATGAGGAGAGGCTGAGGGAACTGGGATTGTTTAGCCTGCAGAAGAGAAGAATGAGGGGGGATTTGATAGCTGCTTTCAACTACCTGAAAGGGGGTTCCAAAGAGGATGGGTCTAGACTGTTCTCAGTGGTAGAAGATGACAGAACAAGGACTAATGGTCTCAAGTTGCAGAGGGGGAGGTTTAGGTTGGATATTAGGAAAAACTTTTTCACTAGTAGGGTGGTGAAGCACTGGAATGGGTTACCTAGGGAGGTGGTGGAATCTCCTTCCTTAGAGGTTTTTAAGGTCAGGCTTGACAAAGCCCTGGCTGGGATGATTTAGTTGGGGGTGGTCCTGCTTTGAGCAGGGGGTTGGACTAGATGACCTCTTGAGGTCCCTTCCAACCCTGAGATTCTATGATTCTATGAAAGAGGGCTCCAGTCATGTGAAATTCCCTGCTTTTCACCTAAGATGCCTGCTGGAACTAACAAGAACTGTACCAGAGGAAAGGATTTGGTCCAGACTAGGACGGAGCCTAGTCTGTGAAAGAAGCTTATTGGAACATCTCTGACGGTGGGTGAGAGAGAGAGAGAGAGAGAGTTTGGTGATGATCCAGGGTGCTGTTTTCAGTCAGTTAAGGTAAGTTAGGACTTCACTTTGTCATATCTATCACATGGGCCCTGTTGGTATAAAGCTTTTTTCCACACGATTGAACACCACAACCAAACACAATGTTCTGTACTTTTAAACCATAGCCAGTTGGTCCTATGGAGTGAATCAATCTATAATAAAGATTGATTCACTGGTTCAATTACCAGTGTGGAATGCATGGAATGGCGGGTCTATGCTCAAAACCTTTGATTGTAATGGGACTTCGAAAAACAACAGAGGTGAGTGTGACAATCACACTTTGTATTCAGATGTTTTCTTGCCATTGATTATTATCCTAACAGGAATTTTAAGATCTCAAGATCTAGTGTATGCACTTGGGAGTGTTTTGCAGTGAACAAGTTTGTACAGTAGAGATAGGAGATTAACTGGGCATGGCCATATTATCTTGAAGTTTCTTCTAATCAGTTCTTCCAATTTAGTAGTTTCTCCTATAGTAACAGCATCTAGACATTTTTAACTTGTAAAGTACATATAGGAATCTGGAAAATAGTAGGTAAATTTTATTCAGAAGCATTCAACATTCAGTAGCATGGAAAAATCAACTAACGGTCTACAGTCTTCAATCTTCCTTCTTTTAAAAATATTGTGTGAGTCGTGGAGGAAAACCTGATAACCCACATATCCAGCAAGTCAGTGAGAAAGGTACCTGATGCCTTTTTTCTATATTTGCAGAGTGGTTCCTATGACAAGGTGTTGTCCAATTTCCTGTTTGAAGAGGACTACGGTTACATGAACTAGGATGCGTTCAGACTGCATCCGCAACATCCACATGGAGGAGTTACAGAGCAGTACTTTGTTGTGCACTGCTGTTCACATCCCCATAGTCTGAACTTCAGGCCAGTGTAGACAAGCCCAAAGTCTTCTTTGGGGGCACTGAATGGAGGTTTGTATTTCACAGAGACAAAGCAAAGTGTCACCCACGAAGAGAGCAAATTTAAGTTCATTAGCATAATTTCCTGAATCTCTGGGGAACCGGTCAGTTCAAATAGTTCAAGAATGACAGCAAACAAGAGGCGGTGACAAAGAACACTCTTGACTTGTCCCACTCTTTAAAGAGAGAATCCTTCAGAAGCCATTCTAATAAAGGAAGGCATATAGAGAACCACAGATCAGTTTGAGATGGAGGTTATAAATTCATTTTTAAAACTGTAGTTCTCTAGTACTACAAAAAGATAGTCCCAACGAACCTTAACCAACATCTTTTCTGCATCTAATGCTAGAAGGCCATTTTTAGTCATTTGTTTAATATGATGAATAACGTTTCACATTAAATATTATAAATTGTGGCTTTCCCTGGAATGAAGCCAGGTAGTTGGTTTCCTAAGCATTTTGCGAATACTTTATTGTCCAGACTGGTTAATTATACTGGCCAGAATGATCTACAGTCTTCTGGATTTTTATCTTTTTTTCAGGGGTATGGTTATACTGGCTTCCAGACAAGAATTAGGCTATTTTCTTTGTTCAAGGGAGTGACTGAACATTTGAAGTATTCAAGGCACCAAAATCTTCTGTAAAGATTTATAGACCTCGCGCTGACAGTGTCCAGCCCAGGACATCCACCATTTGGAAAGTCCTTTGTAGCAGTCCTAATTTCAACTGCTAGTATCTCACTTCAAGTTTGACTTTTTTATTTTAGCAATCTACAGCATATTTTTTGGTTTTCCAAAACTGTATGTTGTAAAAGAGTTCCTGAAGATGGAAAAAGTTTTATTTTTTGGTAGCACTTAAAATGTGTCTGTTATCTCTTTTTGATCAGTTGCTTTATTTTTCTTCTATTCCATTTGCAAGTATAACGACTGGGACAATAGTTGAATGACATATTTTGAAAGCTTACAAATGTGATTAAAGAGTGCATTTTTACCTATATTGTGCAACAACTGACATATGTACGTTCCTTTACAGTGAGAAATGAAATATGTCACACTTTTACTATATTCAACAATTTTAAAAAGCTCATCAACTTATTACTTTGATTCATGAATATAAGTTTTTACAAATATGAAAGGGCAAAGTTAAGGTCATGAGGTATTTTAAATAGAATGGGGTGACACAAAAGTGGGGAAATTATTGGAGAACACTAACTCTAAAAATTCTTCTCCCCCCTCTGCCCCCCCAGAAAAAACTTCCCGGAAAACAAAATTTCCCTGGGGAGAGAGTGGCATGTGACGGTACATGGGGCAGCAGACATTCAGGCCCGGATGTTGAAACCTGGTGAATGGGGAGGGTCTCAGAGCCCAGGCTCCAGCGTGAGCATTTACACTGCTATTTTTAGCCCCACAAGCCCAAGTCAGTTGACCCAGGCTCTGAGACTTGCTGCTGCAGATCTTTTCTTTGCTGTGTAGACATACCCTGAAGTCTCACAGAGACTGGCTTCTTTTGTGGAAGTTAGGGAGGAAGGGGTTTGGAAAGAAAACAAAATTAGCATTGTAATGGTGAGATACAGAGCAACTGCCAATGCTCCATAACATAACACTATTTTTCAGTCAATACAACCAATTGCAAATGCATCCACAATCTAAATAAAGTAACTGCTTAATTCACAGATCAGAAAAACACTGGTTGGCAGATTATCTGCAGTACAATAAATTTGCGTCTAGATTGTGTTAAAATTCATATGGTAAAAGACACGTGTAGTAGCTTAGCTCCAAGCCCTTTGTTACATTTAACAATAAAATGGAACAAAGGAAAGCACTCAGCAAGCTTACATTTATTTTTTGCCTGGCTGTATGTCTTTTTGCTTTGTTTCACTTTGGCTTCCGGGGGAAAAGAGAAAAACTTTGAGCATAAACTAATTCTTCCCATTCTGCAAGGAACAAAATAAGTCTCTGACACTGACCTTTTGATGACTGTATCCTCAGGAGAATGTTAGTTATTACTGCTTTTTTCTCCCTGACAGTGGATGTTAGATATTCATGGTCCAAAAGTTCAAGAAACAGACGCAATTCAACTATTAATTCTTCCATGGCTGAAAAAAAATAAAAATAAAAAAAAGAATTACCGGTAACTTTTCTAAACATGTAAACTTGATTTAGACAGGCCACTGAATTCTCTTATTTAAACAGATGGCTATTTCTTGTCAATTTTATTTTAACCTGTACTTTCCCCCTCAGTCCTCCCCCAAAACCCACACATACACTAAAGATCTGTCTACACTACACAGACTATACAAGCACAGCTGTGTCACCATAGCTATGCCAGCATAACTGCATAGTCTACATGTGGTCCACACTGACGGAAGGGGACTTTCCATCAGTGCAGGAGCACCACCTTCTCGAGTGACAGTTGCTACACTGACAGAAGCATTCTTCCTTTTACATAGCTGCGTCTACACTGTCAACCCGTCTGCATGTCAACCTAACTTTCAGTGTAGACCAGGCCTAAATCTAGCTGGGAACATATTGCATTAATTAGGCAAACTACAAAAACCAGCCACAGTGTCACACATCCCACCATTAGTCTCTGGTGAACCACCCTGCTCACCTTTCCTCTTAAATGTCAAAACGGAACCTGGCTGGATTTTTTTTTTTTAAGTTGAAAAATTGACATTTGCAAATTTTTTCATTTTGGAATGCTGAGGGAAATCCCCCCCCTTAAACATTCCATATCTTGTTTCTGGTGAAAAAAACAAAGGACGGGATTCAAAACAAACAGGAATGTGATTTTTTTCCCCTCAAATATTTAAAAGAATTTTGTCAAATATGAAAAATGTATTAAAAAAAGAATGAAAAAGTGTCAGCCCCTATATTTTTCATGAAATATTCCCCCCTCCTTTAGAGCTGATTAAAAAAAAAAAAGTAGTTAGAACCTGTAAAAATATAAAGTGGATCCAGATACTCAGCCCCCAAACTAAGCAGCTCCACACTCAGAGATAAGGAGGCTCACAGGTCCAAAGGTTCAGTGGGAGGTAGTGTTTCCACATAGGCCCCATGTAAGTGTCTGCATAGATAGCAAGGCCAGTCCCAGGACCACATCATTTGACCCTGCTGTCTATGCCCAGTGCTAGCCTAGAGTGTTGACTATTACATAGTAGGCTAATTCTCCAGGCATCATCATCTTAGCAAAGAACTCTCCTCTGAGGGTGTCTAATAAGCTAGGGACAGGCTGATGCTACAGAGGCTTCTGAAGTTTGCAGGGATGCAGTCGTACAAACGCTATGTGATAAATGAAGTAGTAACAATAGGAAGAAGCGTTTGGAAGGGCTGGATGTCGTGGCTGAGAAGAGTCTCTCTCTTATTATTAGCAGAACCCCAATTGCTAGGTTTGTATGGAACAGGTAGGAAACTTTAGTCCACATACCACAGAATTGTAGATTTCTCAAAAATGAGCAAAGACAAATATACATGGTCTTAAGGACTATTTGTTTGGCTATCAGATACACAAGGGTATAAGACGTCTGAGAAAAGCATTATTAATGTGCAGGACTCTGTCTGGATTTAAAACAAAATGCATACACAAAAAAATTATTCTTTATTTTACCCCTGGAAAGAATGAAGCAGAAATCCATTTCCTTACCTACTTTTCTCCTTCCTTGCCTTCCCTCCCATCATATCCACACGTTTGTTTCCTAACCCAGTATTTCCGTAAAGCCAGTTCCTACAGCGCAGTGAAATAAGTGACTAATCTGTTCATATGACCACCAGTGCGCATACTGCAGTTTGCTGAACAGTGCACATTGGTACTTCACTTGCGAATGTATGAACACTTTATCTTTAGAAATGGCCATCTTTTTTCAACACAGGCCTTCTCTGAGCTCATTTTTAATTCTGTCGTATTAACAGCTTTGAATTGTTCTATTCATTAAATGACATTTCCATACTCCATGACTAAATTATGCAATACCAACAATATACTAAGATACGACATTTAATGCAAGAGTGAAGTATTACGTGAAACAACTGTGAGCCGGAAGAGGTTTCTGGCTAACAGAATCTAACTGAGACATGCCCAGCACCCCGCTGTATCTGGTCTCACCACAGGCTCTCCTGTACCATATCTTTAGCACTGCTTCAGTCAGGATTTTTTCACTGCAATAATGTTTACCAAGCTCTCGTGTATAATAGTGACCATATGTTTTACAGTATGCTGTGGTCCCATTCCTACCCCTACTGAATTCAAGTTATACTACTGACTTCAATGCAAACAGGATCAGGCGTCTACGGCATCACTGATACGCTGCAGACAGACTGAGGGAGAAAACATGTCGGTTCATTATATTGAGGGGTACCAACCCCATCTAAGCCCAGCAGCTAAAATAATAGGAAATCCAGCCATAATTCTGGCTTGTGACGCAAGTATATAGAGAAGGAGCTTTATGTAGTGTGGCAAAGTACCTTGTTCTCCTCAGAAGACTTAGTTCCTCTTAGCCTTAGAGAGACAGGCTGGGGCAGGGCAAACCCTTACTGGCAGCACAGGGTCTGGCTATACCTTCCCCTGGTCAGTCCTTTCAGTTTTGTTTTCCTTCCCTTCTGGGGAGGAAATGCAGCCCTCCTCCCAGGAAGGCTTCCGTGTCCTACAGGCAGCTTCCCTGCCTCTCACACAACTCTCACCCACCTCTCCACTCCCACAGGGGAGGGTTTAAAAAGGTCTCCAGCAGCTGCAGACAGCTGGACCTAATTAGCTCCCTAGCAACCCCTTTCCCAGCTGCACCTTATTTCCCCTTAGTTAGCTCCTCTCCATGGTCAGGGAGAGGCCTTTTAACCCCCTGGGACTAGTTACTACCTCCCCCTTGGTAGCTGTTTGTTCTGGGTTTGCCACAGTAGCCACAAAGCTTTTCTGTTTATTCTCTCCCCACCACTCAAATCAGTGCTCAGACAAATAGCATTGTTCTGAAACAGCAATGAGCTAGAGGCGCAGTCTGTATAATGACACAGAAATCAATCATGAACAAATAGTTAAGATTACATTTTTGCAAATCCCCTTCAGAAAGACACTATTCATCTGCTTAAAGAACTTAACTGCCCCATCCAAGTTTTCTACTGCCCGGCATGTTTTTCTACTTTAGCTGAGTTGTTCAGCTACTTTTAAGTTAATTGTGCATTCTTTCAAGATGTATATTCCACTGTGGTTTTTAGAAAGTCTCTTAAAATTGGTAGCAAAAAATTATAAAAATATCTGCCCAAGCCCCTTTAAAAATCAGCTTATGTCAAGAACCTAAAAGGGATGGTTTATTTGGTTCTTGGTAAACTTACGACTGTACTTGCTATTAGCTTGCTATTATTTTACATGTCTGTTTCAAGACAACTACATCATTTCCAGTTCCATGCGCGTTATGTAGTCATTTGCACCTTTGAAATTACCATTTTTTCCAACTTAAAATGTAAAAGTGATCAGAGGAAATCTTTAAAACATTCTTTTAATGCTATATATTTTCTGTATCATGTGAGTTTCCAACTGTAGGCTATCCCAAACAGTGCTGCAGGAAACCACGGCCGGTCCGCACGTTTTGCAGTAACATGAAGGTGCTCCAAATGTTGGGATCAGAAATAAGAACTCAGAAGAGGGATCAATGATTGTGTGATTGTATTTTGGTTAATAATGACTTTATAAAATTCTGCAGACCCTCACATGACAAATGGTACATTAAAATCCAATCCCTCAGCACCATAAGTTGTTCTAAGTGGTATTAGCCCCATTCTAGAGGGAGGATAGCCTTAGTGTGGCCTGCAACGTGAAGTTATCTGGGTTCTATTCATGGCTTTCCCACAGACTTCCTGTGTGACACTGGGCAAGCCACTTAGTGTGTGCATGCTTCAGTTCATCTTTGTAACAGAGGGAAAATGCTAAACCTATGTGAAGGGGGTGTTTGAGGATAAAATCATTAAATGTTTAAGGTGCTCATACACTAAGGTGAGGAGTCTCATAGAAAAGCTTATAAATACATTTTAAAAATGGATAAACAGGGGGGCAGAGAGGATAAGTGACTTGTTCAAGTAAACTCTTTCGTGCCATGTGTTACAAGAATACTAAGCAAAGTTTCTTAAAATAACGCAAACTTTCAGAATGCAGGTCTGACTTGTTCCACCACTCCTTTAAACTTTAAAAATCAGTACAATTACTGATTTTTAGGGCTGTCGATTAATCACAGTTAACTCATGCGATTAACTCAAAAAACTTAATCGTAGTTTTAATCACACTGTTAAATAATAGAATACCAATTGAAATTTATTAAATATGTTTGCATGTCTTTCTACATTTTCAAATATATTGATTTCAATTACAACACCAGATACAAAGTGTACAGTGCTCACTTTATATTATTATTTTTATTACAAATATTTGCATGGTAAAAATGATAAACAAAAGAAATAGTATTTTTCAACTCACCTCATACAAGTACTGTAGGGCAATCTCTTTATCAAGAAAGTGCAGCTTATAAATGCATTTTTTTTGTTACATAACTGCACTCAAAACAATGTAAAACTTTAGCACCTACAAATCCACTCAGTCCTACTTCTTGTTCAGCCAATCATTAAGCCAAACAAGTTTGTTTACATTTATGGGAGAAAATGTTGCCCGCTTCTTATTTATGTCACCTAAAAGTGAGAACAGGTGCTCGCATGGCACTTTTGTAGCTGGCATTGCAAGGTATTTACGTGCCAGATATGCTGAACATTCATATGCCTCTTCATGCTTCAGCCACCATTCCAGAGGACATGCTTCCATACTGATAACGCTGGTTAAAATATAATGCATTAATTAAATTTTGGCTGAACTCCTTGGGGGAAAACAGTATGTCTCCTGCTCTGTTTTACAGACATTCTGCCATGTATTTCATATTATAGCAGTCTCGGATGATGACCTAGCACATGCTGTTCATTTTAAGAACACTTTCACTGCAGATCTGACAAAACGCAAAGAAGGTACCAATGTGAGATTTCTAAAGATAGCTACAGCACTCGACCCAAGGTTTAAGAATCTGAAGTGCCTTCCAAAATCTGAGAGGGACGAGGTGTGGAACATGCTTTCAGAAGTCTTAAAAGAACAAACACTCCGATGCGGAAACTACAGACCCCGAACCACCAAAAAAGAAAATCAACCTTCTGCTGGTGGCATCTGACTCAGATTATGAAAATGAACATGCGTCGGTCCGCACTGCTTTGAGTCGTTATCGAGCAGACCCCATCATCATCATAGACGCATGTCTTCTGGAATGGTGGCCGAAGCATGAAGGGACATATGAATCTTTAGCGTATCTTGTGATGCTGGCTACCACAGTGCCATGCGAACACCTGTTCTCACTTTCAGGTGACATTATAAACAAGCGGGCAGCATTATCTCTTGCTAATGTAAACATATCTGAGCGATTGGCTGAACAGGAAGTAGGACTGAGTAGATTTGTAGGCTCTAAAGTTTTACATTGTTTTATTTTTGAATGCAGTTATAAATGTAGAATTATGTACACAAAATAAGTTCAACATTCATGATAAAGAGATTGCATTACAGTACTTGTATTAGGTGAATTGAAAAAAACTATTTCTTTTGTTTTTTACAGTTCAAATATTTGTAATAAAAATATAAAGTTAGCAGGGTACACTTTGTATTTGGTGCTGTAATTGAAATCAATATATTTGAAAAGGTAGAAAACATCCAAAAATATTTAAACAAACAGTATTTTATCATTTAACAGCACAATTAATTGCGCGACTAACTGCGATTAGTTTTTTAATTGTGTGATTAATCACAATTAATTTTAATAGCTTAACAGCCCTACTGATTTTACAATAAATAATACAAAAAGCTGTATACGATTTTAAAAGAAACAGAATAATTTGCTAGATTTTAACAATTGTTATGAATATTTCAGACACAATGTTTCTGAAATTTCTTCTCTTACTGTCCTGCCAGGATCTGAATTTAGAGGTCGGTGTTTCTTCTGCAGGAGCTGATGGCATCACAAATACTTTAGGAAATGTATGGAATTGTAGCTTCCTACTCTCTTTTAAATTTATGCAATGCCATCAAATCTTGAAGAAGAAACTCCATGTTTATTGAGTAGAGAATGGATGTCATCAATTAGAGTGATAGGTCCCTAATGTGCTCTTACACTTGCCATGCACAAATCAAAAATAATGACACCTCAGAAGGCTTTCCAGCTTTGGCATTCAAAGTTTTTGACTTTTTCAAATGACAGCACATAAAACCTACACTCACAAGCCAGAACAAGGAAGACAGCAAGGTAAAAATCATTAGGGAAAGACAATTACATAGTGCTGCAATTTTTGTTCCAAACCAAAACTAAAATCAACTGGACCTGTAACAAAATAACGATGCAATTATTCCAGATCTACATTTATGGGCACTATTCTATAAACATTTTAAGGAAATAATTTGAAGTTTTCATTGCAAATTGATTTTAAAATTCCTGGGAACAGTGCCATACAGTGTACATGGTCTCCTGAGTTTTCTTAAACCAGAAGCAAAAAGACAAGAATGAACTCATTACAAGAATGTTCAGATTGTTTTTGTTCACTCGGAGTGTAGATGTCAATGGGAGCTAAGGAACAAATAAAGCTTGCAGAAAACTGGTCTGGTGGTTTTAGAAAGGTTATGGATGTTTAATAGCAGCCAGATTAAATTTATATTTATTTTCCATGCTAGAAAAGGTTTGGAACAGTAGGCTGGCTCAAAATGTGTGTCCTCTCACACTACTGAGCTATTTCAAAAGCTCATTATCTCAGACTCTGGATTGTTTAATTTTAAACGTTTATATTTAACTTCTCAAACTGATTTTACTCAAATGTGGTTGACTTTGTACATCTGATTAAGACCAGTCTTCAAGTCAAATATGAAGACTATTGTAATTTAGTGTATTTTACATTCATATGAAGTTCCAATTTGTGTATTATCTAATTAAGGTTATACAGAGAGCCCATATTTTAAGCCACAACAAGGAGTAAAGGTTGATATTGAGTTTTCAACCTTACTGCTGAATTTACTGACTTTTCAGACCTTGGATTTCAAAGCCATAACCTTGTCTTAATGCTAGTTTTTGCATGAAATACATTAATTAAAATAAAATATATACACACTCCCATAATGGTTAAAATATTTTCCACACAGAAAGATGTTTAAAGATGTGATACAAACTGCAGGATAAGCATAAACTAAAATGCTCCCCAGCGCCCACACTACTTAGAATCACTTTAAAACGTGAACATTCTCCACTCCAAAATGCAAGCCTCCATTCCCTGTGAGCAGGTATGAGACCTGGGAGACTTAGGGTTATAGGCCCAAGACTGACGCTATTAAAAATACACAAAAGTATTAGGAAAAACAAATCCTTGTCTTTCAGATGACCAAATTTTTGGTTTTGGACAGTTTTTTAGGTCCAGCATTTGCAAAAACCTGAAACACCCAGAAAACAAACCGTATCAATCCACCACCTGAATTTTCAAATCAGCATTTTATCCTAAAGAAAGGAGCACAGAGAAGCTGCCTGCAAGAACTAGTTTATCAGCAAGACCAGTGTATGAATTAATGTATGCTACCATGGTACTAAGCCCATTTTTACTGAAATGAGCTCATCATCATAACCATTAAGCTGTGTCAGCTTCTAATCTATCCATGAGAGTGTTTTAAAAAAAATGGGGGGGATGGGGAATCTATGGGGAAAGCATAAGGCTGAGCCTGTGTTTTATATAATCTGCTGTACACCCATTACAACTGCCAGGTGGTGGAATAAGTTCCTTTCACGGCTGCTTCCTGACCATACGTGACAACAGTCCCCTACAGAAACACATGATTTCTGGAAGCAGGCAGTAATAGCAGATTCCGCATTAGGAACAATTCTTACTTTTCCCAACACACAACTGAGAGAAATCTACAGTAACTGAAAACTGTGTCATGATCCTACTAACAGGAAGACAATCCTGTTCATAAAAGCGAGGCAAATGGACATTGTTTCCCTATTTGCCTCCATCTCTTCAAGAGATCTCAAGAGACCCTTTAAAATGCTCTTCTTTGATTTAGCTAGAGAGACTTCAGCATCTTTTAAGTATGTCGCTAATGTGATCCCTTCCTCTAAATAATGTAAATAATGGAGGTGGAATAAATGAAAGAGGAGGTTGCTTCCTCCTAAGCATTGCCTAAAAGACTTAAGAACGTTCCTAATGGTACGTCTACACTGCAACAAAAAACCCATGGCATGGCCGCAGCTGGCCATGGTCAGTTGATTCGGGCTTGTGAGGCTCGAGCTCTGGGGTAAAAATTGCAGTGTAGACGTTCAGGTTCAGGGTGAGTGTTTCCACGCTGCCGGTTACCCTCACCTGCTTTAGTCCGCCTGCCGAGGCAGTTAACCGGGATATGGCCGCTGTCACATACTTACAGCTACTTGGAGCCACAATGAGAGCTGGGTGTGCCGTGAGGACCAGAGAGGAAAAGAACCACTCAAAGAATGCGGCAGTTCAAATCACTCAACGGTGCTACCGCTCCCATACACCCCATACATCCCTGTATAATCTTGGGCAAATCATGTAATCTTTGTGCCTCTGTGCCCAGTCTACAATATGGGGACAATAATACTTTCTCTCCTTCCCCTCCCCCATACCTGTCTTATATATTTGATTGTAAGCTTTTGGGGCATGGACTGTCTTTTATTATGTGTTTGTAAAGTGGCATCACAATCTCGCTTGGAGCCTTTTAGTGCTACCATAATACAAATAATAATAAACATCACCCACCCATAGAACTAATACCTTTTTTCCACCTTTTTTCCTCTGGCCCCTGTGAAACTTACTACCAGGCCAAAAACATAACTGGGTTAAAAAAGGAATTAGAGAAATTCAGGGAAGATCGGTTCACCAATGGCTATTAATAGGGTGGCCAACTCTCCAGGATGGGCCTGGAGTTTCCAGGAATTAAAGATTAATCTTTAATTAAAGATGTCATGTTATGAAACTTCCCGGAATATGTCCAACCAAAATTGGCAACCCTAGCAATTAGCAAAGATGGTCAGGGATGCAACCCCATGCCCTGGGTGTCCCAAAACCTCTGACTGCCAGGAGCTGAGACTAGAGGACAGGGGATGGATCTCTTAATAATTGCCCTGTTTTGTTCATGCTCTCTGAAGCATCTGGCACCAGTCACTGTGAGAAGACCGAGTATTGGACTACATGGACCACTGCTCTGACACAGTATGGCCATTTTTATGTTCTTATAACCATCCCGAGGATGAAGTGAAACATGGGTAAGATCCCTCAGCAGGGCACTTTATCCACAGAATAATATAGGTGAGCCCTGCTAGAAAATTTAGCAATGATCCTTTATTCCAAACCTGGAGCCACCCAGATTGTCACCAACTATCTTTCCAAGCAGCATGAAGAACAGCAGAGACAAAAGACACAGCCACTAAACACTCCTCCTGCCTCATACATATTTATAGTAATCCTTAATGAGCACCAGGGGATCATTATAGTTACAACCCACATGTATTCCTCCTTTTTTGTTTCTTCCACTTCAGTATTCAAGGCACTGGCTTGTACAAACTTAGGTTTCCAAATAAATAATCAGAACTCCTACTGCTGCAGTCAAAGCATTAAGGCGATAAAACAAGAGGTGGGAAAGCAGATAAGGAATGTTTGGGCAAGAAACAAGTTGCCAAAAATCCTGCTCACTCATCTACAGCTGTTGTTTGACTGACAGACTCACTGGAGTGTAATGGCAGGGCAGATGGATAAGGCTTTTTTCTTTTCTTTTTTTTTAAGTACAGTTCAGTGTTTTATGCACTACCACAGATTTTAAAGAAAGTCTGCTTTTAAACAAGTTCATAGAATCAGAAAAATCAAAGAGCTAGTGATAAAGAATGATTATAATCAATTATTTAATATAATATTAGTTGTATAAATTAAGCCAGTTATAACAATGTGTTGCACAAATAAGAAATGTCAGTAACTCAGAGCAGAAATGTAAAGCATAATCCACTTAAGTTTTTGAAGTTTTCCTTTAAAGATATATTTTTCAAGCAAAAAGGGTTTTTTTCCTCCCAAAAATATACTCTGAAAGTACAGACATATGGATCTCACTCCACCTTGCAGTCCAAACTAAATAGAAAGCCCAGGCCATGCTTATTTTTCAGTTCATTGTAGGAATTTTGTTTCACTTTCCTTTCCAGATTCCACTATTCTTTCCCATGAAGAAATTTGAGTTTCTTACATTGCAGCATCTCAGTTTATTTTGGTTCACATCATCTTGTCACCATGACATTCCAAGTCTTGCTTCATAGCTCATGCAAAAAGAACAGGAGTACTTGTGGCACCTTAAAGACTAACACATTTATTTCAGCATAAGCTTTCGTAGGCTATAGCCTACTTCATCGGATGCATAGAATGGAACACACATTCCTGCATCCTATTCTTTTTACGGATACAGACTAACAGGACTGCTACCCTGAAACGTAGCTCATGCACTAACTCAACTCCTGTGTTGCGTCAAACCACAGAAGATAAGCAACTATTACAGTACCAGCAAGCATGCTCAGGCAAGGAAATCTCATATGCTACAAAAGGCTGAGAGAAATTATGTGACAGAAGACAAAAGCTCTGCCCCAGGCTCCAGATCTCAGTAGCAGATGGTGGCCAGATACACAACAAAAACTTGAGGGTATGGGTAATGCATGTTAAATAAAATAAATTAAAGCATACAATACACCCCATAAGCTCATATGGACCCTGCTTGAGGAGTGCCTGCTTATCTGTTTTTAGGTCAGGATCTCTTTAAAGTGTGTTACTCAAAGAGCAAAAATGTCAGAAAGCAAATGAACTAATTCAATTGAAACACAAAGTAATGTAACAATGGAGGGAGAGATACACAGAAGGCAACCATAGAATTTTTCAGTGTAATGTTTCTGTTGTTGTATTAAGCAGTCTAATTCTTGTAACAATACCTCAGTCACCAGTAGCTAACACTTAAAACTTCTTTTACATTAATAGGAATGTATATTTCAAGAAGATTATCTTCCATGCAAACTAGGAATATTTTGTATTATGTGAATTTGACATAAAAGCTTCTCTATTTGTCTAGTTTGTTACTAATTTAAAAAGGGAAATAAGAGGATAAAACCAGATTACGTGGGACCATATCCAAAAGTCCTTCCACCCTCTTTTGACCAAGAAAGGGGGAAACAAAACAAAAAAAGTTAGGACTTCAGGGTCTGAACCATAGTTTCTATCAAGAATGGAAAAAGCCCTAGAAAATACACAGGGGAAAAAACTGAACTTGAAAGACTGATTAAATGTATATAGATCTTTTCTATCTCATTTCCTATCTTCTCTGGTATTTGGCAAATCTTATGTTGGGCTGTCAAATATAGCTGTCAGTGTAACAGAAATTTAAAGCAGAGCCTTGTAAAAAGTACATAAATCCCCAAGAGGTTTCAACAAGTCCTCCAAATCAGCTAAGTCTCAAACTATATCAACATTGCACACTAAAGAACGTTATGAAGGTTGCAAAGTTAAGCATTCAAAAGTTTGGAAATGCCTGAATTTAAAATTGCCTGTGTAATCTTAATTTGGCCCACTTCTGCATTTGCATTATGGTACAGTCTTTAATTATATGAACTCCATACTTTATATAAACACACACTATTTTCCACAGGAACCCGGCCACACTCAGTGCACAGGATGATGGTGCTCGCTTAATGAGCAGCTATTCAATATTTTGTTTTCTCCTCATTATTCAGTGTGCAGCCCAGGCCTCATTTACTGCACACTATTCAAACCCTGCTCTAAAGACAGAATTAATTTTCTCATGAGTTTCTCTATGGCATTCATCACTATAGTATCTGAGTGCTTCACAAATATTAATGAATTTATTTTCACAATACCTCTGTAAAATAGGAGGTATTATTATCCCCATTTTACAGATGGAGAATTGAGACAGAAAGATTAAGGTAAAAAGTTCCCATGAATTTGGGGTCTTTTAGACAGGTAGGACCCAGGGCATTTATGGTTTGACAGATCAAAACCAAAATCGTAAAATTGACTCACAACCAAGACACAACCAGTGCAGATCACAGAGAATTGGTTAAATGTGCTCGCAGAAAAGATATGCCCAACTTAACAAGTGGGCCAGAGTTCTGCACAGGCTGCAGTGTCCAGGTGGATTTAAGATGTAGTCCCACGTAGCATGCACCAGAGCTGCTGCAGTTCTACCGAGTAAGGTAGGGAGCGGGATTCTGGGAAATCAAGCATTAATGGATGCAAGAACCCCCGGCATAGCCATGCACAAGAAAGACTGGAGGCAGAACCACTAAGCAAAACCCCCAGTGGCCTACACAGTGACACTCCTCCTACTCTGCAGCTTGGAACAATTGCGCTGCACCTCCCGCCACGCACCCACTTCATTGTGCAGAGTTCCTCCAGCATCCAGATCACATACTTGGAGTGAACCCCCCAGAGAGAAGACTTGTCCCACAGGAGTAACCATGAGGTTAGCATGTTCCTAACTGATAACAAGAAGTTTGTGGATTTCTACAAATTACCTATTTTAATTTTATAAAGCAAGAAAGCAGAAACTGTGATGCTGTTGATTTAAACTCCCACAGTTCCTTGTATTCCTACCATCAGTACAATTAACTTACCCTAACCAGTTGTCTCTCGTGGTTTCTTTTTTCTGTCCTCCTGCTTATGAACAGCATCACTGTGGGGCTTGGACAGTGCAAATTGTAAAATGTATCTTAATGCAAATTTTGGTAATCTATGGGGACAAAGGAAGTGAAACGAAGTATGTGCAGTAACTCAGAGCCGAACTACTCTTCTAAGACCATTTGTGCTGGGTGCATACCGCACGGCATTAAACTAAGAGCAAATAGTTTAGAAAGTTTTACTTTCAGGTCCACTGTGCTGGTAGCACAATGGACTGGAGTGGAGTAGGAACTCTGGCAGAATGGATGTAGTGTCAGCTCTCTACGAGGTTTAGGTAAATCCCCAAACCTAAAAATAAGTCCACATCAGATGTAATGTCTAGGCACAATGGCATAAAACCAAGGATGGACCTTCATTATTAACTTTGAATTCCCTGTGCCAAATCCTCAAGACCAAAGACTAAGCCCTAAAAATGTGCTTGCAATTGCAGCTATTTGCTCACACACACAAAACTGATGAACAGGTACATTTTACAAGTGCATTTTTAGAAACCCATTGAAAATCTGCCCCAAGGGTCTAAACTATATTTTGAAATTTCCTATAAAAATAGGACAAATGACAGTTTTGAAAATGCATATTATATAGCGATTAGAAAAGAAGGGCTCCTTATGAGACACTGGTGAAATCCTGGCTCCACTGAGGTCAATGGCAAATGATATTTTATCAAATAAATTCATATAAAGGGCTTTAAAATAAACAAAGAGACTTTCTCACATATTCTCTTATATGACAAAAAGGCACACGAGTGTATGTAGACACTTAAGTGTTATTTACTCAGACCCAAAAAACTCCTAAACTTTCAGATACCATCATCTTAACTGGAACGTGTACTTTCTGTAGCACATTTACATCTATGCTGAGACACGAGGGCCAAAACAGGCAATCCAAAAAATTGTATAGGAGAATCAATTGTCCAAAAAGATGTGAAAAGTCCTACACAGTAATTCCTATGCCCAACTCAATCAAGACAGTAAACAGTGTTACAGAGAGATTAGATTTCAAAAGAAAGAAGTGACTTCAGCATTTTGTGGCATATTGCATGCATGTAGGTGAAATATGAGACATGTTCTGAACCTGTTTTTCAACTGGGTTCTCTACAGTACACTGAAGGCAGGATAGGGCATGCCAGCAGCTATTCTCAGAGAGAATTTAATGGACAACAGCTGCAGTTTTATCTGCAATATGCTCATATACAAAACTTCAGCAGAAATCTGCACATGATTTTTCTGTCTGTTGGATTTTTATTATATTGCTTTAAGTTACAACAACGTGTAGCTGGCTGAAGATCTATCCAATCAGGCCTCTCCGCATAACAAAAATTATAATATGGATCTTGGAAAATCATGTAAGTGCTATATTGCTTTAGACATATTTACAATGTTGTACTTAGAGGTGGAACCTGCAAACCTTTATGAAGCATAAAATATGCGTTGCTATATTGTGTGAACAAATTAAGCTTTAATTCACCAAGGTTGAACACAATTTTAGTTTTTGGTTGTCAACACATTCTTGAAGAGCACTGATTTCCTGAGGGAAGAGTTAGCTGAAAAAAATGCACAACCTTAAAAATCTGTTTTAAAACATTTTCAAAAATTACTGCAGCCTTCCTGAACATGAAGCTTGGACTATAGACCGGAAAAAAACCTACCCAACCAACCAAAACACCACCAAGATATACTATACACTATATATGCAGATTATGAGTGAACAAATACCCACCAGAACTGCATAAAAAGTGGGTCCTCTTATCATAACTGTTAATTAAATGTGATGCTCCAGAACCTCATCTGGTGTAAATCGCCATAGTTTCATTGATTTCAATGGCACTAACCTAATTCACACCAGATGAGAATCTGATCCACTATTTTAATGATATATAGATGTCATTTGAATTGAGCATCAAGAATGAAAAATTACATCAGATTTGTCTAAATGCTAACACAAAAACACTAGATGCTAATGGTAAAGTCATCTTCCTCTCCTACTACTCCATCCACCTCTCCTCCCGTCTGAATCAGTTCATTGGGTTCTTGTCTCTTACAATATCAATTTCAAGCCCCATATTCGCCTCTACAAAATTCTACCTAATGTCTGACCCCATTGTTTTCATTCCCCCTGCTCCTCTTCCACTCCCTACATTCTGTCAATGCTCTCTGCATTCTGCCATGCTGCCCCATATGTTTAGCAAGTCCTCCTTTTTTCCGCCAAACATCTTCTCTTCCCTGCCCCCTTGAAATATCTCCTTAAACCCACTTCTTTCGGCACTCCCTTCCACAATGATTTCCATACTCTCCCTGCTCTAACAGTTGTGCCCTATCTGATCTTGCATCTGTTTTTCTTCCCGACCTTTGGGTTAGATCCTACAAACCCTTTTCCAGTCCCTGCTCACTTAAATAGCTCCACGGACCTAAAAATCAATCCAGGTTTGAAGAAAATCAGTGGTTTGTTATTTTAATTATTGACATTTAATACTTGGTAATTTCACTCGTGGGCAAAAGGAGAAAAAATACACAAATAGCTGGATTCGTGTTCATCCCACCAGAAGCAGAACATGAGAGAGATAAGTCAGCTGTCAGGAAACAGTGACCTCATCATTTAATGTCCAGTAGTCTACTATAATTAAGGAAACTGACCTGCCAGTTGTGTCTGCTCCCTGCTTGCTTAAAGCTGGTCCCTTCCAATCTTGCAAATTATTCTCCAGTGGTACAATGTTTCATAACACTGCAGAAATATGTCCAGAGATTCAGTGCTGCCAGAACTAACTGACTTTGAAAATTATGCATGCAGCACTCCAACTAAGTGTCACTATTGTAAAAGAAACATCTATATGTTACAACACACAAGTCCATATGTGGTATCCTCTCACTTTGTTACATGCATTCACCATGCTGTACTCTCACGTAGGCTAACATGATTCTGAATGCATTCACTAAGAGGGACACCACTAGAGCCAATTCAGTGTTTGTGAAAAGTGCCGAATGATGGCCCTGGTGAAGGAGTCCTCTCCTCATCCACACAGAATGATCACAGCACAGGCAGTGTGCAATTCCCATCACCTGCATCTGCATGCTCCATCTTTGACCAATCTATTGGGAGGGGGGAAGGGGCAGAACAGGCTTCATGCTGATGCCATCCTTAGCTTCTTCTGAAACTGTCCGCACGGCTGCCAATTGGAGTCAGTTGAGTTGATAGTTATTGTGAAGGTTAAAAAAAAAAAAAAAAAAAAGACCTGGCCAGCTGCATTCTATGACTGGGAGCACTGCATGCAATTCCCCTTATCTGTGTCATGCCTTTAACAGTGGTGGTGGGGCTCTCTGCAGATTAACAAGATCCTCACCAGGAATCGTGCATGCCACCTGTCTAGTACCTTAAGTCGCTGGATCGTTTCCTGAATAACATGCTCAACAATATTTGACAAAAAGGTGCAATACATGACTGAACAGTTCTTCCTATAATCCCAAGTAACATTAAAGGGGCAGTACTGCCAAATACGCTTCCACCAAGATCTCAAATGCAAAAATCCCCACATCTTACTGCTTTTTAAAGAAGTGGCTCAGTTTGTAACAGGTGAAGATTTTTTTGTTTGCATGTTTTGCTTTTCCTGGACCAAAGACTCTCACTGAGGAAGCCTTGGATCTGTTGGTCTCACAGTATTATCTGTGTGTCTACTTATAGAAAAGCCATCCCATGGCATCGGAACTAAAACAATACTTGTCATGTTCTCAGCAGCACACACATTAGCATGCACCAGCCTTCTGAAAACAGCCCCAGGAAGAACCCAGCTGGTTAGAGTCCTGATAGCAATCAGGACCCTGCTGGCTTAGCCAATCACCAGCCAAATTTATTACACAAAAGTAAGAGCTATCAATAGCAAACATTTGACTACTTCCCTCATCTCACCATCTGCTTCTTCTGCTGCTCACTTGAAAATTAATAAGGCTGTTATCTAAATCAGAAGCTAATGCTACATCTGTCTTCCTTAAAATACAGATAATTACTAGACTGCGCACATAAGTGCTCTTGCAATTAGCATGAGGGTTCAATAGCCTCTAATCTGACAGGACCATTTCCTTTCCTAAAGAAAAGGCTATAACATTTCATCGGCAGTTGCAATCCCTGAATTAAATTGAATTGGTTCTTGAGATTTAATTCTCCTCTCCCCCCCCCCTTCACCCACAGAACAACAAAAAATCAACTGTACCAAAATTTAAAAGTCTTTTGAAGGACATAATAAATGTGTGCCTTCAATACTTGGATATAAAAAAAACCTGAGGTCTGCCATTGTGTGTATAAATGACATCTACAAGCCCAGCTCCTAGTGCCTGTTCTCACTCTTGGCCAAATGAGATTGATTTTTGCCCTCTAAAGACTCATTCTTAACACTTTTCTATTTTCATCTGGCTTGAGCCAGAGTTAGAGTAGGTAATGTGAAAGAGAAATCAAAGATGTCTTAAAGAGCCTTAAAACTCCCTGATGTTAATATTTTCAAAGGATCCTAATTCTGTTTTTTTTAATCAGGTCAAATAACTACCAGAGGTCAAATAAAATTTTTTCGCAAGTAAAACCAGGATGCTGTAGTCTTAACTTGCACTAGGAGAACTCATTTCACAAACCTTCTGGAAAACAGTCGGAAGCAGAACACTGTAAACTTCTTCCCCAGTTACGTCCCACTTGAAACACCATTCAATCTTAAAGGGGCACTGTCAGGTAAAAAATAAAAAGATCTCTTATTAAAAAAGTCTGTCTGAATTAATAATATCTTAAAATATTAAGGAGTTTGAACTTCTCACCATTAATGAAGTCTGTTCATTTGTTGCAAACCACACAACCACAGTAGTTAGTTTCATTTTCTCATCCTCAAATACTAGCGAAATTTTACATTTTGGGTTGTAAGCCCCCTGGTGAAATGTTTATATCCAAATAAAAACTATATTCACTTAAGTTTAAAAGCAATGCAATGAAAATACTGCTGTTAACAATGGGGTCTCTAATTTTTAAAAAATATTTTAAAAGTCACATTTTGGCTTTAAAACAACGAGGAGTCCAGGGGCACCTTAAAGACTAACAGATTTATTTGAGCATAAGCTTTCGTGGGTAAAAAACCCACTTCTTCAGATGCATGGAGTGAAAATTACAGATGCAGGCATAAATATACTGACACAAGAGGAGAAGGGAGTTGGGAGTTTTGTAAGGTAACTCCCTTCTCTTCATGTGTCAGTATATTTATGCCTCCATCTGTAATTTTCACTCCATGCATCTGAAGAAGTGGGTTTTTTACCGACAAAAGCTTATGCCCAAATAAATCTGTGAGTCTTTAAGGTGCCACCAGACTCTTCGTTGTTTTTGTTGATACAGACTAACACGGCTACCCCTCTGATTTTGGCTTTAAACTACTTAGCATCCAGATAACTGTTAAAGATAATAAAGTAAGTGGTATGGGACCGAAGGCTCCACTGCCTCCTACATCTTCTCCAGTGTTGTCCTTTTTATGCTGGTTATATGGGATACATACTGGCAACAGAATAATGGAAGTTCAACTTAGCCTTCTACAATACTAATACCTGCCAGTCAAACAATGGCAGGCTGAAGGACAAAGACAGGACAGGTCAGTGAAAGAAGGGACCGCTATATTTCAGGAGATTTACCATACAAGGGATATGTTTTGAAGAAGCTAGACTACTGCTGGAGTAGGAGTAAGGGGAGGAAGGAAAGACGGGTAATTTGGAGTCTGTAAACCTTGACAATATCCCTTTAAAGAAAAAACATCTGTCACTGTAAGCTTGCTTGTGTATCTGAGCGATGCAAACACACATTTGTGGCAAAAGATTTTTCCACGGTTTCTATGTTGTGTTAGCTTGCCATGATTGTGCTTTTTTCTTAATTGTTTGTTAATAGCATGCAAAGTGAACAGATGTACATCAAGTCAAGCTCTCCCTTCATTTCAGAGTGATGGAAAATAAATGCACAAATCAAAAAAGGAATTACAACGAAAGCATTAATTCTAGAAAACTCCCTTTACCCTCTTTAAGAGGGAAGATGAAAAACTGCAGCAGATATTAATCGCATATAACATGTATGTAATGTCTTACATTTTAAAAGTGCTGTACAAACGTTAACTGCTTCATCCTTTTAAGGCCCTTTGGAGGAAGGAAAGTATAACTAGCCTTGTTTTACAGATGGGGAAAGTGAAGCAGACATGTTACGGCCAAACTCTTCCATATCTAGGTGGCAAAAACTAGGCACTTAAGGTGGGAATTTCAAACCTGCTCAGCCTTTGCCTAACAGCTCTGACTGAAATCAGTTATAAAATTAGATTAATCAATCATCAAAAGCATCTGTGGCTCCTTCTGAAAACTGGGCCATTTTTATCTATTTTAACTTTTGCCCCCCATGGTTAAATATTAGGAGAAGTCGTCCTAAGGGACTTAACTGGAAAGTGATAAGTTTTTTGTTAAAATATTTTAAAGTAAGTTTATGATAGAATATAGAAGGGAATTACACATCCCTGCTATAAAATTCTGTAAATTGGTTTAAAATCCTACAGAATGTAATGAAGATCATTTTAAAATAATAATTTCTATAGAACTCTTGATTCAGTTCCTGTCAAATCTCACTGAACCAGTAGCGTAGCTAGGGAGGGAGCGGGGGGAGCAGCCGCTCCCCCGAGCACATTTTCCAAAAGTGGCGCCTTTTTAATTTTTGAAAGGGTGGCAGTGGCACTGGAGATGGAGTGGAGGTGCAAGGCGACAAAAAAAACGCCGACAATCTAATACACGTACCTTCAAATACTTTTTGAACGGTGTCTTCATTTTCTTTTAGGCAAGCAGAATCTCCCATAATCAAATGCAGTAGAAACATCGTCTGTGTACATGGCACGAGGCGGGCTGAGCAGATGGCTCAGCCCGCCGCCGCTCTGGGGTTCCCCCCGCGGCTCCTGCCAGCAGGGGTACCGCCGCTGTCCTCACCAAGAGCCCGCTGCTGGCCTGGGTTAAAGAACCCAGGCTGGCGGTGGACTGAGAGACCCCAGCTGGCAGGAGCCCGCGGGGGGAATCCTAGAGCAGTGGCTGCTCAGCCCGCCCCACTCTGGGATTACCACCGCGGGCTCCTGCCAGCCGGGGTCTCTCAGCCCACTGCTGGCCTAGTTTCTTTCACCCAGGCTGGGAGCGGGCTGTGAGTCGGGGTGGCACCTTTTCTTATGTGTTCGCTCCCCTGGTGTTAGAATCTGGCTACGCCACTGCACTGAACTTTACCAGGGCCACATGCCAGTGATTCAATGGCAGAACCAAAGTAAAAATGCAGCTGTTTTAGCTACCTGTGTGCAGTCAATCCATAAAGCCACACTGCCTCCAATCACGAGAGAATTCAGATGCTGAGGGCCACACCTAATTTCTCAGACCATGAAGGGCCACACCTAATTTGAACGAAATGGACTGCAGTTGCCTGTATACCTAAACAGGGAAGCGTGAGATCATGGGGACAACAGATCTCAGCACACAATGCCCCATAGGCAACATGCAGCATAATGCTCCATTCAAACAACCTGCAGAACTAGATGCACTGCCCTGCATTCCACTCCTGGACTTGAGTAAGCAATTTGTGAGTAACAGGATTGGATTTCAAGCCAAGTCAATGATCATCTACAGCCTGAATTAATTAAAATTACTTCAATTTCACTTTTTATCATGCATACAATAAGAAGAAATGTTTCATACACAAATTTTAAGCGCCAGTATTTTCCCCCCGCACCAATAATGGAATACTGTTCGTGCCAGGGCACCTTCTCATCATATGTGGAGGGAGTAAAGTGGCTGGCACAATTCTTGTTAGCAACAAAGATAGTTGCACAACTCATAGGATGAAAATATATCCCACTATGTAAGCCAAGCTTTTGATTCTCGAACAAGAGTGGTGGGAGAGATTAAATAGAATAAAAAGAGTCATGAGGCACAAGGTGGGAAAATAACTGAAATGTTCATGTAAAAATTACAAATAAAAGTTCTCAATTTCACTGCGGAAACTGGAAAGGACACATTTTGAAATGGATGGAAAAGTGGATGGGGTCTTAAAATGCTTTGTAATGGGCTGGTTCAATATTGTGAAAATTCTTAAGCACTTGTTTTTCAAAGCACCTCAAACATTAGCCCTCACAACAGCCTTGCAAGAGGAGCATTATTATCCTAATTTTACAGATGGGGAAAACAGAAGCAGAAAGTTGCCCGAACCATTAGAGGATGGCAGGGAAAAAAGGACCAGCAGGGAAAAAAGGGAGGAGGTGTTGCCTTATATATTAAAAATGTATACACTTGGAGTGTGGTTCAGATGGAAATGAGAGACAGACTTGTTGACAGTCTCTGGGTACGGATAAAAGGGGAAAGAACTCAAGGGTGGTGTCATTGTAGGGGTCTATTACAGACCACCTAACCAGGAAGAAGAGGTGGATGGGGCTTTTTTTAAACAGCTAACAAAATCATCCAAAGCGCAGGACTTGGTGGTGATGGGGGACTTCAACTACCCAGACATCTCTTGGGAAAATAACATAGAAAGGCAGAGATTATCCAATAAGTTCTTGGAATGTATTGGAGACATTTTTTTATTTCAGAAAGTGGAGACAGCTACCAGGGGAAAGGCTGTTCTAGATTTGATTTTGACAAATAGGGAGGAACTGTCTGAGAATTTGAAAGTGGAAGGCAGCTTGGGTGAAAGTGATCATGAAATGGTGGAGTTCATGATTCTAAGGGCTTGTCTACATTACCCACCAGAGTGATCGATCTTTCGGGGATTAATTTTTCGCAATAAATCGATCCCCGATCGCTCTGCCGTCGACTCCGGCAATCCACCCCCGTCGAGAGGAAGAAGCAGAGTCGACGGGGGAGCGGGGGCAGTCGACCCTGTGGCGTCCTCACAGTGCGGTAAGTCGATCAAGGTACGTCGACTTCAGCTACGTTATTCACGTAGCTGAAGTTGCGTACCTTACATCGACCCCCGCCCCTAGTGTAGACCTGGGCTAAGGAATGGTAGGAGGGAGTACAGCAAAATAAAGACAATGGATTTCAAGAAGGCAGACTTTAGCAAACTCAGGGAGTTGATAGGTAAGATCCCATGGGAAGCAAATCTAAGGGGAAAACCAATAGAAGACAGTTGGCAGTTTTTCAAAGAGACATTATTAAGGGCACAAGAGCAAACTATCCAACTATGTAGGAAAGATAGGAAGCATGGCAAGAGATCACCCTGGCTTAACCAGAGGATCATCAATGATCTAAAAATAAAAAAAAGTCCTACAAAAAGTGGAAACTAGGTCAAATTACAAAGGATGGTTATAAACAAATAACACAAGTATGTAAGGACAAAATTAGAAAGGCCAAGGCACAAAACGAGATCAAATTAGCTAGAGACATAAAGGCTAAAAAGAAAACATTCTACAAATAGATTAGAAGCAAGAGGAAGATCAAGGACAGGGTAGGCCCGTTTCTTAAAGTGTATGGGGGGGGGGGGGAATAACAACAGAAAATGTAGAAATGGCAGAGGTGCTTAATTACTTCTTTGTTTCGGTTTTCACCAAGGTTAGTGGTGACTGGACGTGTAACGTAGCGAATGCCAGTGAAAATGAGGTAGGATCAGAAGAGGCTAAAATAGGGAAAGAACAAGTTAAAAATTAACTGAACAAATTAGATGTCTTCAAGTCACCAGGGCCTGATGAAATGCATCCTAGAATACTCAAGGAGCTGACTGAGGAGATATCTAAGCCATTAGGGATTATCTTTGAGAAATCATGGAAGACGGGAGAGATTCCAGAAGACTGGAAAAGGGCAAATATGATGCCCATCTATAAAAAGGGATATAAGGACAACCCAGGGAATTACAGACCAGCCAGCTTAACTTCTGTACCCGGAAAGATAATGGAGCAAATAATTAAGCAATCAATTTGCAAAAATCTAGAAGATAAGGAGATAAGTAACAGTCAGCATAGATTTGTCAAAAACAAATCATGTCAAACCAACCTGATAGCTTTCTTTGACAGGATAACAAGCCTTGTGGATGGGGGGGGGGGGGGGAAGCGGTAGACATGGTAGATCTTGATTTTAGTTTTAGAGTGGTAGACGTGTTAGTCTGTATCAGCAAAAAGAACGAGGAGTATTTGTGGCACCTTAGAGACTAACAAATTTATTTGGGCATAAGTTTTCGTGGGCTAAAACCCATTTCATCAGATGCATGGAGTGGAAAATACAGTAGGAAGACACACACACACACGATGGGGGTTGCCATACCAACTCTAATGAGACTCATCAATTATGGTGGGCTATTATCAGCAGAAAAAACTTTTGTAGGGATAATCAGAATGGCCCATTTCAAACAGTTGACAAGAAGGTGTGAGTAACAGTAGGGGGAAAAATTAGCATGGGGAAATAGTTTTTAGTTTGTATAATGACCTATCCACTCCAAGTCTTTATTCAAGCCTAATTTAATGGTGTCCAGTTTGCAAATTAATTCCAGTTCCGCAGTTTCCCGTTGGAGTCTGTTTTTGAAGTTTTTCTGTTGAAGAATTGCAACTTTTAGGTCTATAATTGAGTGTCCAGGGAGGTTGAAGTGTTCTTCAACTGGTTTTTGAATGTTATAATTCTTGACATCTGATTTGTGTCCATTTATTCTTTTGCATAGAGACTGTCCGGTTTGGCCAATGTACGTGGCAGAGGGGCATTGCTGGCACATGATAGCATATATCACATTGGTAGATGTGCAGCTTATGCCCAAATAAATTTGTTAGTCTCTAAAGTGCCACAAGTACTCTTTGATTTTAGTAAAGCTTTTGATACTGTCCCGCATGACCTTCTCATAAATAAACTAGGGAAATACAACCGAGATGGAGCTACTATAAGGTGGGTTCAAAACTGGTTGGAAAACTGTTCCCAGAGAGTAGTTATCAGTGGTTCAGAGTCATGCTGGAAGGGCATAATGAGTGGGGTCCCACAGAGATCAGTTCTGGGTCCGTTTCTGTTCAATATCTTCATCAATGATTTTAATAATGGCATACAGAGTACACTTATAAAGTCTGCAGACGATACCAAGCTGGGAGGGTTTGCAAGTGCTTTGGAGGATAGGATTAAAATTCAAAATGATCTCGACAAACTGGAGAAATTGTCTTAAGTAAATGGGATGAAATTCAATAAGGTCAAATTCAAAGTACTCTGTTTAGGAAGGAACAATCAGTCGCACACATACAAAATGGGAAATGATTGCCTAGGAAGGAGAGCACTGCAGAAAGTAGGGTGACCAGATTCTCTCCGCAGGTACTAATGCAGAGAGTGGCGTGGATGATACATCTGAGGGAATAGAGCAGAAGGAGACTCCACCGATTGGAAGGCATGAGATGCACCATCCTAGGGATGGGGGTTCCACGACCACCACTCCCAAGAGGAGGAGGAGGGTGGTGGTGGTCGGGGACTCTCTCCTCAGGGGGACTGAGTCATCTATCTGCCGCCCTGACCGGGAAAACCGAGAGGTGTGCTGCTTGCCAGGGGCTAGGATTTGTGATGTGACGGAGAGACTGCCGAAACTCATTAAGCCCTCAGATCGCTACCCCTTCCTGCTTCTCCACGTGGGCACCAATGATACTGCCAAGAATGACCTTGAGCGTATCACTGCGGACTACGTGGCTCTGGGAAGAAGGATAAAGGAGTTTGAGGCGCAAGTGGTGTTCTCGTCTATCCTCCCTGTGGCAGGAAAAGGCCGGGGTAGAGACCGTCGAATCGTGGAAGTCAACGAATGGCTACGCAGATGGTGTCGGAGAGAAGGGTTTGGATTCTTTGACCATGGGATGGTGTTCCAAGAAGAAGGAGTGCTAGGCAGAGACGGGCTCCACCTGACGAAGAGAGGGAAGAGCATCTTTGGAAGCAGGCTGGCTAACCTAGTGAGGAGGGCTTTAAACTAGGTTCACCGGGGGAAGGAGACCAAAGCCCCGAGGTAAGTGGGGAAGTGGGATACCGCGAGGAAGCACAAGTAGGTGAGTGCAAGAGGGGAGGGCTCCTGCCCCATGCTGGGACAGCAGGACGATCAGTGAGTTATCTTAAATGCCTATACACAAATGCAAGAAGCCTGGGGAACAAGCAGGGAGAACTGGAAGTCCTGGCACAGTCAAGGAATTATGATGTAATTGGAATAACAGAGACTTGGTGGGATAACTCACATGATTGGAGTACTGTCATGGATGGATATAAACTGTTCAGGAAGGATAGGCAGGGCAGAAAAGGTGGGGGAGTTGCGTTGTATGTAAGAGAGCAGTATGACTGCTCAGAGCTCCAGTATGAAACTGCAGAAAAACCTGAGAGTCTCTGGATTAAATTTAGAAGTGTGAGCAACAAGGGTAATGTCGTGGTGGGAGTCTGCTACAGACCACCAGACCAGGGGGATGAGGTGGACGAGGCTTTCTTCCAGCAACTAACAGAAGTTGCTAGATCACAGGCCCTGGTTCTCATGGGTGACTTTAATCACCCCGATATCTGCTGGGAGAGCAATACAGCGGTGCACAGACAATCCAGGAAGTTTTTGGAAAGTGTAGGGGACAATTTCCTGGTGCAAGTGCTGGAGGAACCAACTAGGGGAAAAGCTCTTCTTGACCTGCTGCTCACAAACAGGGAAGAAATAGTAGAGGAAGCAATAGTGGATGGGAACCTGGGAGGCAGTGACCATGAGATGGTCGAGTTCAGGATCCTGACACAAGGAAGAAAGGAGAGGAGTAGAACAGAGACCCTGGACTTCAGAAAAGCAGACTTCGACTCCCTCAGGGAACTGATGGGCAAGGTCCCCTGGGAGAATAACATGAGGGAGAAAGGAGTCGAGGAAAGCTGGCTGTATTTTAAAGAATCCTTATTGAGGTTGCAGGAACAAACCATCCCGATGTGTAGGAAGAAAAGCAAATATGGCAGGCAACCAGCTTGGCTTAACAGTGAAATCCTTGCTCGTCTTAAACACAAAAAAGCAGCTTACAAGAAGTGGAAGATTGGACTAATGACCAGGGAGGAGTATAAAAGTATTGCTCAGGCATGCAGGAGTGAAATTAGGAAGGCCAAATCACACTTGGAGTTGCAGCTAGCCGGAGATGTTAGGAGTAACAAGAAGGGTTTCTTCAGGTATGTTAGCAACAAGAAGAAAGTCAAGGAAAGTGTGGGCCCCTTGCTGAATGAGGGAGGGAACCTAGTAACAGAGGATGTGGAGAAAGCTAGTGTACTCAATGCTTTTTTTGCCTCTGTCTTCACAGACAAGGTCAGCTCCCAGACAGCTGCACTCCGCAGCACGGTATGGGGAGGAGGTGACCAGCCCTCTGTGGAGAAAGAAATAGTTTGGGACGATTTAGAAAAGCTGGACGAGCACAAGTCCATGGGGCCGGATGCACTGCATCCGAGGGTGCTAAAGGAGTTGGCCGATGAGATTGCAGAGCCATTGGCCATTATCTTTGATAAATCATGGCAATCGGGGGAGGTCCCGGATGACTGGAAAAAAGCTAATGTAGTGCCAATCTTTAAAAAAGGGAAGAAGGAAGATCCAGGGAGCTACAGGCCAGTCAGTCTCACCTCAGTCCCTGGAAAAATCATGGAACAGGTCCTCAAGGAATCAATTCTGAACCACTTAAAGGAGGGGAAAGTGATCAGGAACAGTCAGCATGGATTCACCAAGGGCAAGTCATGCCTGACTAACCTAATTGCCTTCTATGATGAGATAACTGGCTCTGTGGATGAGGGGAAAGCAGTGGATGTGCTATTTCTTGACTTTAGCAAAGCTTTTGATACAATCTCCCACAGTGTTCTAGCCAGCAAGAAGTATGGGCTGGATGAATGGACGGTAAGGTGGATAGAAAACTGGCTGGATGGTCGCGCTCAACGGGTAGTGATCAATGGCTCCATGTCTAGTTGGCAGCCGGTATCAAGTGGAGTGCCCCAAGGGTCGGTGCTGGGGCCGGTTTTGTTCAATATCTTCATTAACGATCTGGAGGATGGTGTGGACTGCACCCTTAGCAAGTTTGCAGATGACACTAAACTGGGAGGAGTGGTTGATACGCTGGAGGGTAGAGATAGGATACAGAGGGACCTAGACAAATTAGAGGATTGGGCCAAAAGAAATATGATGACGTTCAACAAGGACAAGTGCAGAGTCCTGCACTTAGGACGGAAGAATCCCATGCACTGCTATAGACTAGGGAC
This sequence comes from Macrochelys suwanniensis, assembly GCA_033296515.1. Lineage (NCBI taxonomy): Eukaryota > Metazoa > Chordata > Testudines > Chelydridae > Macrochelys > Macrochelys suwanniensis. The sequence continues at coordinate 116,971,735 of CM065779.1, forward strand.
CGAATGGCTGGGCAGCAGTTCTGCAGAAAAGGACCTAGGGGTTACGGTGGACAAAAAGCTGAATATGAGTCAACAGTGTGCCCTTGTTGCCAAGAAGGATAACGGCATTTTGGGCTGTATAAGTAGGGGCATTTCCAGCAGATTGAGGGACGTGATTATTCCCCTCTATTCGGCACTGGTGAGGCCTCATTTGGAGTACTGTGTCCAGTTTTGGGCCCCACACTACAAGAAGGATGTGGATAAATTGGAAAGAGTCCAGCGGAGGGCAACAAAAATGATTAGGGGACTGGAGCACATGACTTATGAGGAGAGGCTGAGGGAACTGGGATTGTTTAGTCTGCAGAAGAGAAGAATGAGGGGGGATTTGATAGCTGCTTTCAACTACCTGAAAGGGGGTTCCAAAGAGGATGGGTCTAGACTGTTCTCAGTGGTAGAAGATGACAGAACAAGGAGTAATGGTCTCAAGTTGCAGAGGGGGAGGTTTAGGTTGGATATTAGGAAAAACTTTTTCACTAGTAGGGTGGTGAAGCACTGGAATGGGTTACCTAGGGAGGTGGTGGAATCTCCTTCCTTAGAGGTTTTCAAGGTCAGGCTTGACAAAGCCCTGGCTGGGATGATTTAGTTGGGTTGGTCCTGCTTTGAGCAGGGGGTTGGACTAGATGGCCTCCTGAGGTCCCTTCCAACCCTGAGATTCTATGATTCTATGTCCCGATTTTATAGGGACATTCCCAATTTTGGGGTCTTTTTCTTATATAGGATCCTATTACCCCCCACCCCCTGTCCTGATTTTCCACATTTGCTGTCTGGTCACCCTCGCGGAAAGGGATCGGGGGGGTGGGGGGGTCATAGTGGATCAGAAGCTAAATATGAGTCAACAGTGTAACGCTGCTGTAAAAAAAGCTAACATCATTCTGGGATGTATTAGCAGAAGTGTTGTAAGCAAGACATGAGAAGAAATTCTTCCGCTCTACTCAGGCCTCAACTGGAGTAGTGTGTCCAGTTCTGGGTGCCACATTTCAGGAAGGATGTGGACAAATTGGAGAGAGTCCAGAGAAGAACAACAAAAATGATTAAAGGTCTAGAAAACGTGACCTAGGAGGGAAGATTGAAAATATTGGGTTTGCTTAGTCTGGAAAAGAGAAGACTGAGAGGGGACATGATAACAGTTTTCAAGTATGTAAAAGGTTGTTACAAGGAGGAGGAATAAAAATTGTTCTTCTTAACCGTTGAGGATAGGACAAGAAGCAATGGGCTTAAATTGCAGCAAGGGAGGTTTAGGTTGAACATTAGGAAAAACTTCCTGTCACGGTGGTTAAGCACTGGAATAAATTGCTTAGGGAGGTTGTGGAATCTTCATCATTGGAGATTTTTAAGAGCAGGTTAGATAAACACCTGTCAGGAATGGTCTAGATTATTAGTCCTGCCATGAGTGCAGGAGACTGGACTAGATGACCTCTCAAGGTCCCTTCCATTTCTATGATTCTAAATTAGTCAATGTCAGACACAGGATTGGAACTCAGCAATACTTAATTGTACGCTACCCAACGCCATCCTCTATGTCATCTATTTTCTCTTTAAGAAAGAATTACTAAGAGATTCCTCAAGAAGCAGCTAGCCACTCTATAACTGATAGCAACATGGACACCTAGCAAATCAATTGCTTGTAGTATGCTTACAATAATACCATCTAGTTTTTATAGAATGCTTTTCATCTATAGATCTCCAAGTGCTTTACAAAGGAGGTCAGTTTCTTCATCCTCATTTTGCAGATTGGAAAACTGAGGAACAGGGCGGGAAATGGCTTGCCCACGGTCATTCACTAAAGCAGTTGTAAAGCTTTTATGAGAAGGTCCATAAAATCCAAGTCCAGCGCTCTAGCCACTAGGCTGCATTGCCTCCGTGCCAAATGGAGGGACTTCACTCCTCTAGCGTCTATGGCATCTCTCAGACTATATGGCTTCTCTCAGATCTGCCATGATGATCTGCACTATTATATCCATTTTGGAAAATAACACAAGTTTCTCACGGAGTGTCTCCAATCAGCTTGATACACACTTCATCTGATCTGCAACCAACTAGCAGCTATACCAAAATACATCCTCCTCCTTGTGAGAGTGAATATAATCGCCTTTATGAAAAAGTCAAAGCATTCCCACACTGCAGTCAAGAAACGGGCCAGACTGGTTTGCACCAGCAGGCTCCTGTAAGCCTCCAGAACCCCTTTAGAAAAAAACGCACTCAGCTGCAAAGCTAATGCACTGCAGATCCAGTGGAGCAATAAAACCTCCTTCTTTATTTCACAAATAAATTACCATAGTTCACTAATGAACTACGTCAGAAAATGAGGAAGACAAGACTAGAATGTTGGTGGTGCAAAACCCATTTCAAAAATCACACAGACAACTGCACCAGAATTCTTGCATGTACCATCTACTTGCTTAATGAGCTTCCAGAGTGTCAACTTATCTAAGAAATATGTATAATGAGACATTTGAGTGTCTAGAAACACAGTTAATGGGAGTAAGACTCTAGTCTTAACTTTCTCAGTGTGAAATCAAAACAAGCCACCAGTCATTCTTTCAGTAACGTCAGGACTTTTCCTGGTGTAAAAAAGAAATGAAGAAGTCACCTTTTATGATAAAGTTTTAGTATTCCGGGAGAGCACATGAAAAAAAACCAAGACCAATCCTCATTACAGGGTACATTTCTAGAACATATAACAAAGAGAGAGGGTCACAAAAGGTGCAAGCGTTTGGGTTTAATCTGTTCGGCCAAGGAAATGGTAAGCTTTTTCTAAATGAACAAATAAATATATGCTTTGAAGCCTCCCCACTTTAAAGTAAACAACATAGAGCTAAGTAATTTAAGAACATCAAGGAGAACAAAAACAAAGAACAGAGAAAGAGACTGGGAGGTAACATGGAGGTACAAATCTTAAAAATGCTGAGTCTGTGGAGAGGGAAGATGGGGTGAAAGTTCACAAGTGGCTTTCAAAGGCTGCTTTTTATAATGGCACTTGGACAGCATCCACATAAAGCATGCATACCTTTAGCCATGGGTCTCTCCAACGCTGTTTTGAGAGCTGTTCCTCAAGCTGACAGTGAGGTCAGTCTTCCACAAAACACAAGAGTGGATACACTCCAAGCCCCGAAAAAGTTTATAATCTAAACATTCTCTTAGCAAAAAATCCTCCTGCAAATTGTTTCATGTTGTCCCCCTTTATTTATTTTGGCCTTCTGGAAAAGTGTGTTATACTCATGGATGCAAAAATCTCTTTGTAGCCAGAATTGACTCAGGCTTGCAGGGCTTGGGCTCCAAGCTGCAAAATTGCTGTTTAGATATTTGGGCTGGAGCCCAAGGTATGAGACCCTGCAATGAGCTGGGGAGTGGTCCTGCTTTGAGCAGGGGGATGGACTAGATGACCCCAAGGACCCTTCCAACCCTGATATTCTATGATTCTATGAATAGTGGAATGTCCCAGAGCTCGGGCTCTCACCCGAGCCCAACCATCTACACAGAAATGTTTAGCTCCTGCAGCCGGAGTCAGTTGACCTGGACCAGCTGCGGGTCTTTTATCTCTGTGTAGACATCCCCTAATATTGTAATAAGCCCATGGGCAGCTATAGTAGCCACTCAGCTGCACACTAGAGTTAACAAGAACTTTGAAGCAGCAGCTTGAGGGATGGAGGAGCAGCTGAGTTCTAAAAGCACAATGCACTTGAACTAACATGTTAGAAAGTTGGCATCTCTGACAGTTAAATAGTTCTGATGCTCTCCAGTAGAAGTCCGTGAAATACACATACACACTCGACAGATCAATAGACTATTTTACACCCTTATTGCACTTTCCAGCCAAGGATCTCAAAGTACTTCAAATTCATAATCAAAGGATTAGAAAAAGATGCTCTGGAAACTTACCATATGGAAACGTACCAAATTCACAGTCCATTTTGGTCAATTTCAGACATTTAAATCTGAAATTTCATGGTGGTGTAACTGTAGGGGTGCTGACCCAAAAGGGAGCTGGGTGGGGGGGGGGGTCACAAGGTTATTGTAAGGGGGTCGCAGTATTACCACCCTTACTTCTGTGCTGCTGCCTTCTGTGCTGGGCTCTCTGAAGGCAACGCAGAAGTAAGCGTGACAATACCGCCGCCCCTCTACAATAACTCTGCGACACCACCACCCCCAGTCCCCTTTTGGGTCGGGACCCCCAGTTTGAGAAACGCTTGACTCCCCCGTGAAATCTGTATAGTATAAGGTAAAAGCACACAAAAGACCAGATTTCACAGCCATGAATTTGATAGGGCCCTACATATGAGTAACAAGGAAATTATCTGCTTCTTGGCAACTTCTCTTATTTAGGGGGGTCTTTTATTTATTTTTTTGAAAAAATGAATCTCTCATTAAAACTCACATTACTCATCTCCAGAAGGAAGTGTGACTTTTCAGGAGGAAAAAAAGTATTTCCTAGTCAGACAATTTCTAATCAGACCCCAGGAGAATGAGTAGGATTAAAAGCGAGATTTGTTAGATTAAAATCATATGTCACAAGATAAATTCCAAGTTTTTCCCAAGTTAACATCTTGCCCTCTGAAGCAGAAATTCAATTCAATCAAGTCAAATATTTCCTGAAAATATATAAAATACAAATATTTTTCTTTTTAAAAAGTGCATTATATGCTTAATTAATATGTTTATACAAAATAGAATTTATTTATTTTGGAGGGTACAAAAATAAATGTTCTGATATCATTTGGGGTTTTTTGCCATTTATAACAGTAATACATTTTTGCTTTTAAAAAGTAGCTTTAAAACACCTGTTAATTGTAAGTATCTCAATACCACTGTGAAGTAGATAGATAATTATTATCTCATTTTACAGAAAGCAAAGCAGAAGAAACAAAGGGTTGTATCCTGCACCATGTCATGCATATTTTGAGAAAGTGAACACTTTCCATTCAGTAATGAAGGTGCTCAGCACTTTTCAGGACAAAGCCCCAGTGTCAAAATTTTAAACCCTGAATGTCTAAAGTTTGACACTAAACCTCATAACTACTGGTTTTCAGAGATACGGTGTACCCAAATTTCAGTTGCAGGTTCACAACCCCTCCAAAAACCAGGCCCAATCTGCTTAATTCTAGACACCAGAGTTTAAAAAGTTTGGCCTAAGTAAACTGCTGAAGGTTATGCAGCAAGCTGGAATCACAGCTAGGAAGACAATCCAGCTCTCCTGAGTCCCAGTCGTGGGCTTCATCCAGGAGGCTTTCCTTCCTCTTGGGTTATACTTTATTAGGCACTTTGCCTTCGGCTGAGTACTTTCTAAATAAAATAAAAATATTATTTTGAACAATATAGAATTAATGACACAATGTGGCTAAACATTAAAAAAAAAATCTTCAGGATGTCAAAATAATATATATAAGATCTTGCCAACCTTCTCCTCCTCTCAGACATGTGGCACCATGTTGCTTTACACCAATACCTCCAGTGTTGGTAAAACCGAGACTTAAATGGAATGTTCATCCTATAAAATCCACCTGTGATTGAAGTTCTGTAGGGGCTGCATTTAAAATAAAGAGGCTACTCAGTCCAGGAAAAAGTAGAATGTAGATTCTCTCTACCAACATGTTCTTTTCAGATCTGTAGGCCTTGAGTCTTGAACTCAAATGGAGCCCTATTGAAGTGAAGTACTTTGCCATATGCTGTGATTTGCAGGATCGGGCCCAAATTTAATAGAAACATGGAAATGGAGAAGAGACTTCAACGGGTCATGTATTCCAAGTGACTGCTCTAAAGCTGCACCAAGTAAACCTAGACCATCCATGACAGGTGTTTGTCTAACCTTCTTCTTAAAAAACCTCCAGGGTTGGGGACTCCACAACCTTTCCTGGAAGCCTATTCCAGTGCTTAACTATCCTTATACTTAGAATATTTTTTCTAATATATAACCTAGTATCTAACCTTTTGCTGCTTCTTGTCCTACCTTCAGTGGACAGAGAGAAAAATTGATCACAGCCCTCCATAAAATAATAGCTTTTAATGAATTTGAAGACTGTTATCAGTTCCCCCCTGCCCTTAGTCTTCTTTTCTCAAGATTAAACATACCCAGGTTTTTTTAAACCTTTCCTCATAGGTCAGGTTTTCTAAACCTTTTATTATTTTTGTTGCCCTCCACTGTACTCCCTCCAATTTGTCGACATCTTTCCTGAAGTGTGGCACCCAGATATGGACATACTATTCCAACTGAGGCCTCACCACTGCTGAGAAGAGTGAGACAATTATCTCCTGTGCCTTTCCCAAACCTGAAGAAGAGCTCTGTATGACTCGAAAGATTGCCCCTCTCACCAACAGAAATTGGTCCAATAAAAGATATTACTTCACCCACCTTGTCTCTCTAAACTATTTTTTGTGAATACTTCCTAAGCAAACTCATGCCACAAAAGAGAACTAGCAGCTGCCCTGGAGGGATGATACTTATTTGCCTCTAGTAGCAAGAGGTTGGAGGAAAAAAGAGAATATAATTAAACATAGAAGATTGATTTCTGGTTGCGAACACTCAATATGACCTTCTCGAGGGCTGGCAGGGGTCATTGGCACACTGCTCAGAAGCCTCCTCATTTTTCTCCTTTTGGGCTCAATCCAGCAAAGCGCTTAGGGCTTCAGAAGGGTAGCCGTGTTAGTCTGTATCAGTAAAGACAACAAGGAATCCTTGTGGCACCATAGAGACTAACAAATTTATTTGGGCATAAGCCCACGAAAGCTTATGCCCAAATAAATGTGTTAGTCTCTAAGGTGCCACAAGGATTCCTTGTTGTTTTCACTTAGGGTTTGTGAATAGTCTGCTCACATTCTTAAAAAGTTAAGCATATGCTTAAATGCTTTGCTGAATTGGTCCAGAGCACTCAGCTCCTTGCAGGATAGGGCCCTTATTCTCCTTGCCCCTTAGAAGGCAAGATCATGCCTTCGATGCATCTATCTTCAACTGACTAGATAAGATCACTTGACAGCAATGACACACAAGCACAGAGACACACACACGCACACCCTTCCCTACGGCTTAATACGCTGTCTCTACATCACTCCTATTAGCTTATAGATTGAGCTCTAGAACCCCACTCTGAAAAATTCCTCAGCAGACACATATAAATCCAATTCTTCCTCTATTATCTATTATTATAAAAGACCACACTCAATTAAGTGGTCTACACAGCAAAGAATTTAACATTTTTCTACACCCACAATGGCAAATGAAGGCGTTGTTTAATCCAATAGCAATGACTATGTTGGGAGTTTCACAGAAAGAGATTCTCTTTTCCCACAGAAGCTCAGGCACACCTTAGACGTAATTAAGCCCTTAGCTGAATACTCTGCAGTTCTCAGCAATTGTTCTGGGGCTTTTCTAAGGACTAAAGCCTTCTTGGCTGTCACAGTGAAAATAAAAGCAGAATTTTTTCATAATACATTTGGAAACAGGGTTACTCCCCTCATTAGAATAAAATACAAATAATTACAAAACAGAGCTAAAGAGGGTTAATTTTCAGGCACCATTCAGACTTTCTAACAAGGCACAAGATTTGCTTTCATAGATTAACATTGAATATGGTTTCTGTGTGACTTTAAGTAAATCATTTAATCTCTCTGGGTCTCAGTTTCTCCATCTGCAATATGGGAACGCACTTTAAGTCTCACAGCACCTGTGAGGCTGAAGAGTTATTAATGCACTGAGATCCTCTGATGAAAGAGGTTAGAAAATGCAAAAGCACCCTAAGTGACCTACTAAAGCGGTTGTATTAAACACTTAAGAACAATATTCTAATAGGTGTAGTTCCCAGAAGAGACAACATGTAGAGTGAGGCAGCCAGCTAAGAGATAACTACTGTAGACGTGAAATCACTAGTCCTGGGGGAATTCTGCACCACTGCGCGCATGCAGAATTCATGCTCCCCGCAGATTTCCTCCCAGCCCTGCAAAAAATAGATTCTGCCAGGGAGGCACTGCAATTACACCTTTCGACCACCCGGGGCTGATGTGGCACCTGAAGAGTGGGCAGCCGGCTCAGGGCCAGAGCAGCCACCCACGGAGAGGGAGAAGGCAGTGGCTGCCTTCCTCACAGCACCCTGCCCACGAGGCCAGGTCAGGAGACACTGGTTGGGGGACAGACATGGGGTAGCTTGGGGGGGGGTCACAGATTGGGATTCAGAAGGGCTAGTGTAGGGGACAGACTGAGGTGAGGGCACAGGAGACAGTGGGGTGACAGCATTGAGCCAGGGGCTGAATAGGAGTGGGAGTGCAGGGCGACATGGGGACAGAGGAGGCGGGATGGCTGAGTGAGGGTGCAGGGACACATGGGGAGGTGGGTGTGTGGACACATGGGGACAGGGGCAGATGTGCCTGACTGAATGGGACAGTCCAGGGAGCAACTAGGGTCTGCATGTAGGAGGCTCCCCAACTCCCTAACAATCCCTCCCCCTCAAAAAAACCTGTTCCATACTTCTCCCATCCACACCCAAACAACCCTCCAGGTTCACTCCTAAGCTCCTTCCCAGAAATTATTTCCCGCTCTCTCTGCTCCTCCATTACCCCTTACTTCCCCAAGCCTATGCACTGCTTCTGAGGGGTGCAGGAAATAAGTTTCTGTGTTGTACTTTAAATTAATTCTTACTCAAAGTTCTCTATTAATATACCTAGTAAGGAATCTATTTGTTAAAAAACATTTCCTTAAACCTTTTTTGTGGTCTGTATTGTTACAGGCATACTTGCTGACGGGTATTTTGAAATAAATTACCAACATTATTGAAACTGGCATGATTATATTGTGTTATTTTGGCAATTAAAATATGCAGAATTTTAAAATATTCAGCACAGAATTTTTAATTTTTTTGGCACAGAAATTCCCTATGAGTAAATCACTTTCACCAACACCTGCTCTCAGATACCACCGTGATGGGGGCCTTTGTGCATAATTATGGAGTCAGTGGACTCAATTCTCTCTTCATACATAACCAAAGTGACTCCCTTAACTTCAATGGATTTACTCATTCCTGATTTGTACCAGTATAAGAGAAGTGTGAGGTCTACTGATTTCAGTCATGCCTTGCAAACTTAAGTACTATACAGTGGAAGCAAATATTTCAATAATTAACGGTTTTGCACTTGTATGTGCTTTCACTTCTGGTTATTGCACTATTGCAAATCTTATCTGACAAAGCAAAGAATCAAGGTGTAATTTGCTGGTCAGTAACTGTTACTTTAAACTGTCAAAGCAAAAGTTAAGGATCAAAAGTTACTAGAAAATAGGGTATTTCATCTTACTGAGATTAACATCCTGTGGGCAATATTAAAACATGAAGGCCAAAATGCTCACATTTGGATGCCTATATCCACATTTGAGTGTGTAAGTGCCAATGGTGAGATTTTTCAGAGATTCTAAGCATCCATAATTTCCATGGAAATCACTGGCAGCACTGGATACTCTCTTGGCCCTCACATTAAGATGCAGGCACTATATTCTCTCTCAGACACTTTCCCTAAAAACTGGTGAAAGTGAGAATAGCTTTACGCAAGTATTATTTATTTATTCAGATTTTTACTGAGCTACAATTAAAGAACAGCCACTCATTCAGTGCCTTAGCTGGTCATATCAATCTAGTAAAAAACAACAACACATGAACAAACAAATAGATTTGGCAGTTTATTATGCCCAATCAATTCAAATACACCAGCTACACACTAATTTCACAAAAGTTAAACCACCTGCAACCATTACCATTATACACATCACCCATCTCATAGGTAAAGGAGAAATGAAAGATGTTCCAAGAATCTATATGACAATGAATATTTAGTCAAGATTTGCATTAAAAGTAAATAAAATCTTACTTTTGCAACATATTAGAGCTTATTATTACTTCATTATTACTAAATTATTAAAATAGATATTGCAAAATATTTCAGCACACTTCCATACTCCAGAACATTTCAAGGTCTGTGACTTGATTGTCAGGAACCTTCTCTAAAATCCTGGAACCTTAGTACTATCCCCAAATTTTATTTTAAAAACAAAAATGGTATGAGTAAAATTGTGGATTCTCGTTCACTGTGAATGTAGCATACACAAAAAGATTTCTGGGTCCTGTTACTCATTACCAGGAGAATAGCAATCCAGTTATGCAGAAAGTTCATGGTTTCTGCAGATTTAGGATTACCCAGTTGTATCTGGTGGTTTTTCCTTTCATCTAATCATTTGCATCTGGACTTTAAATAAATCAAATGTTTTCCACCATCTACAAAAGTAAAACAATGCCACCAATGAAAATACAGGCAAGTCTCATTTTACGCGGGAGTTTCATTCCGTGGTTAGCGCGTAAAGCGAAAACCGCGTATAGTGAAACACTCATTGAGCTGAATGGTGGATAGAATCGCCCGCACTACCAATGCAGTTTTTAAATTATTTTTTTCTTTTCTTTTTTTCTGGTTTTGCCGAACATGCAAAGCTGAATCTGCGCATGTTAAATGCGCCTCAGATGCGACTCGCCTGTATGCACTCTCTCTTTAATGGGGTATTAAGTATGCTATTTAATTATAGCCACTCAAAAAAGACCCACCTTGGGCCACTGAAATGTATTTCTAAAACATGTTATATTGAGCTATGCTACCATGGACCCTGCAATTAAAATGTCCATAATTCCATCAATGTGAGGGGTGTGTATTTCCTGTCTGTCTTGCAGAAATCTCCTCTGCTTGGCAGCAAGGGAAAGAGCCGCCAATCAGGGCAGCTGCCGGAAGCAGGCGGGGCTCTCGGCCCCGGCCCCTCAGCAGGCACCATTCTTACAGGAGACAGGAAGGAGAAGAAAGAGTACACTGGCTTGCGGCCGCTCTGTTCTTCCCTTCCCTCTACTCCTGTGACAAGGGGAGGGCTCTTGTGCCTCTCCCTTGTCTCCTCTCCCCCCTGCACCCCCTCTCCCTGGCCTGTGAGGGGGGAGGTGAAGAGCCCAGGAACTGCAGGAGGAGCAAAGGTGAACCAAGGTAGTCTCACCTCCGGTTTAACAGCACTGTGCTTAAACATGGCAGAAAAAAAAGAAAAAAAAAAGAAAGGTTTACACCAAAAAGTGTTAATTTAAAGAAACACTTACTGTTTTATTTTGCCACAACATCCAAAGGGTCAACAAGTATGTTTAATTTGTACAGAGACTGTGGCTACTGTTAAAAGTGGGAACATCAAACGGCACTAGGAAACCAAGCACATGGATTTTGACCACAAATATCAACTGGGCTCCAGTTTAAGATTTGACAAGAGTGCTTCATTAAAGGAAGCCTATTTTCAGAACACAATTATTATTTAAAAGGCTACTTGTGCTCAGGAAAAGGCAACTGAAGTTTCATTGAGGCGTGTGTGGGTAACAGCAAAACACAGGAGACCTTTTACAGATGTGGACATAATTAAGCAGTATTTGGTTACTTCAGCTGAAACCCTTTTTTTTGGGGGGGGGGGGGCGGAAATGTTGTTGATGCCTTCAGACAACTGCCACTCCCAGACACGACGACTGTTAGGCATGCTGAGATGATAGCACAGGACATTTTCAAGCAGTTGTGTGAGAAACTGAAAATTTTCCATGGCAGTGGACGAATCCTGTGATATCAGGGACACAGAGCAGCTAGTGCTGTATGTCTTTTCTTCAGTTTTTTGTTTGTTTGTTTGTTTTTTGATTAAGAGAAATTTGGAGAGAATTTGTTGTCCCTTATGCCACATAATAACCACACATCAGGGAGGATTTGTTTAATTCTGTTTAAACTGTTTTGTCTAATGAAGGTTTTGACATGACTGAGATTTTCTATTACAACAGCTGGCGCTCTTGCCATGATCAGTAGTCGCTGAGGGCTTGTGAAACGTCTGCAAGATCTGAACCCCAACTTGATTTCCTATCACTGTGTAATCCACCAAACCGCACTTTGTGCAAAGCTTAGCGATGAGTATGCTGATGTAATGTCAATAGTGATTAAACTTTTCCTTCGGTTCAAGTCATCACTGCAGCACAGACTGTTCAAAAGCTCTCTTTCAGAAGTATCTGCCCATTATGATGACCTGTTGGTTCATAATGACATCTGCTGGCTGAGCAGAGGGCAAGAACTAAGAAGGCTGCGGGAAATTAGAGTTCATGTGGCAGAATATCTACATAACATTCCAGGGAAAAAAGCAGAAGAGCTACACCCTGTTTTGAGGGATGCCACAAGCATGATCATCCTTGCCTTCCACGTTGATTTAACAGGCCACTTAAATTATTTCAACTTAAAGCTAGAGGGACGAAATCTCAATGTAGTGGCTCTCCACAGCAGTGTCATCTCATTTAAAAACAAACTGAATTTCCTGAAAATCTCCTGATTTGGAGACTGGGGAGATGCTGCATTTCCTGTGGCTGCTAAGTTGCCATGACACTGCAGATGTGAATCAGATGGTATCGTCTCTGGACAGGCTTCTTCAAAACTTCCAGCAGAGGTTCCAAGAACTTGAAAGTGGAAAAGACATCTTCCTGTTTGTAGGAACCCATTTATGGTACAAGCAAATGGCACTTGGAGTGATCAAGCAAAAGCATCCTTTCCAGATGCTGAAAAAGCAAAACCACAGCTGGAGCTTACTGATTTACAAGAGGATGAAGTACTTAAGTTGTGGCACACAAACTACATCAGAAACTTTCTGGACAACCTTTGTGCTAGACTCCATGTATCCATACTTGAGGAAGGTGGCATTTCATATTTTGATTATATTTGGCTCGACATACGTATGTGAGTCAGCATTCTCAACAATGAACAACATTAAATTGCGTAATCACTCCGTTCTGACCGATAATCATCTGTGCACTTGCCTCCGTCTTGCCTTGACTGAACTCACTCCGAACTTCAAGGCCCTTGTCCAGCAGAGGACCTGTCACTTTTCCAACTGATGGCGAGTAGTATTTATTCACACACATTTTAAATTTGTATTGCCATATACAATTACATCTTCAGTAGTGAAACTAGTCTTAACAGGCACTTCACAGTAATTATTCATGATTTTTTTGTATAATACACATGTAGGTCGGTGTGCATTTCTTATTGGAAAGACTTGAATCATAAAAGATGAAGAGTTGTGTTTTAATGTTAATATTTGCATCTGTTTGACATTTTATCTAAGTACTTTCTTAAAGTCTCAGATGTAATTTATTACATCTTTCTTGGAGGTTATTTTTAGGTTATACAGTGGTTTGATTTTATTTTTCATTTACTGCACTAAAAATATAAAGCAAAGGGCCCTGGGTATGTTATACAGCATTGTATGTGTTCCTTGAACAGGGGCACATGCAGTGTGAAAAATGTTTCTCTAGTGTCCGGACCTTGACCAAGAAATGTGGACCTTGAGAAAAAATAATTGACTACCCCTGGGTTAGAGACAACACTTGAGTAAGAGCCTGAGTTAACTCTGCAGAAAAGACATACCTCTAGTGGTTAACTCTACATCCATCTTTTCTTTGTAGCATTTGAAGAATTCCAGAACTGTAACTTAAATTGGTATTAACATCGTGCCAAACAATAACATTAAACATAACTGAATTTTTGTCTGAATTGAAAGCTGGGGTTACAAAGATAACTCTGTCAAGCATGTGATATAAAAATGGTTTAGAAGGATTAGATTTTTATCAATAAATGTCAGTAAACAGAGTTCACTATACATACATAAAATCAATGAAAAAAATATTTCCATCAATAATAATCAAAATTTACAGATAGCCAAAGTAGAAAAATGCTACTTAAACATACTTAAATCATATTAGAGTATGATTTAAGGATATTTACTTTGCGTATTTTGACATATGTTGAAAATGTGTGTTTTAACAGAAATAAAGCTCTACATTTTTAAATCTCAACATCTACAGTCTTAAATAATTGTCTGATTCCCCCATAATTTCGTGCAACTGTGAAAATTTAAATAAAATAATCAAAAATTCCCAAATACCATAACTTACACAATTGTGAAAATTTGCATTGACAAAATAAAAAAGTTTAAAAATAAACATTGATATTATCCATCAAAATTTTTTTTTACAAATTGAATTCTGCCAACCCTACATATAATAATTATAGCTTGTGATGTTAGTTTAACAGATTTTGTAAATTTCAGGAAGCTTCTTTTAATAAGTTGCAGTTTGTCCAAAGCTGAGAGTTTGTTTTGACCCCATTTGCAAGAAAAAGTTTTCCCTGGTTTTAATTACATGTCTTAAAAGTATAGTTTTTGGTAAATCTTTTCTTTCAAGCAAAGAGTAAAAATGAATTATTTCACTGGGGAACTGCGAGGAACGAAGGTAGTTTAACAAACAATATCAGAGGATTCTTTTAAAAAATGAAACTGCAGACCAGTTCTAATCCATATTTTGTTGTTTGCTAATCTACATATACAAGGTTCTTTTTGCTTTGCTTGTTTCAGTTATACCATAAAATAAACATGTATAGTGAACATACATGAAGCATGTGTCTTCTTAATATAGACTCAGACTTTAAGGTCAGAAGGGACCATTATGATCATCTAGTCCAGGGTTCGGCAACCTTTCAGAAGTGGTGTGCCGAGTCTTCATTTATTCACTCTAATTTAAGGTTTCGTGTGCCGGTAATACATTTTAACGTTTTTAGAAAGTCTCTTTCTATAAGTCTATAATATATAACTAAACTATTGTTGTATGTAAAGTAAATAAGGTTTTTAAAATGTTTAAAATGCTTCATTTAAAATTAAATTAAAATGCAGAGCTCCCCGGACTGGTGGCCAGGACCCAGACAGTGTGAGTGCCACTGATAATCAGCTCGCGTGTTGCCTTTGGCACGCATGCCATAGGTTGCCTACCCCTGATCTACTCTGACCTCCTGCACAATGCAGGCCACAGAATCTCACCCACCCACTCCTGCAATAATCCTCTCACCTATGTCTCAGCTACTGAAGTCCTCAAATCATGGTTTAAAGACTTCAAGATGCAGAGAATCCTTTAGCGAGCGACCCATGCCCCATGCTGCAGAGGAAGGCAAAAAACCTCCAGGGCCTCTGCCAATCTACCCTGGAGGAAAATTCCTTCCCGACCCCAAATATGGCGATCAGCTAAACCCTGAGCATGTGGGCAAGACTCATCAGCCAGACACCGAGGAAAAAGTTCTCTGTAGTAACTTCTAATATCCCATCACCGGCCATTGGGCCTATTTACCACTGATAGTGAAAGGTCAATTAATCGCCAAGATCATGTTATCTCATCAAACCATCTCCTCCATAAACTTATCTAGCTTAATCTTGAAGCCAGATAGGTCTTTTGCCCCCACTGCTTCCCTTGGAAGGCTGTTCCAGAACTTCATTCCTGTGATAATTTTGTTGCTGTGCTGTGGTCTATTGTTTTCTTTTAAAAGCATTCACTGCATATGACAAGCTGTTTCTAGGGGGCAACCTGGGGAACTTCAAGAGTTGGTTTAATATTCAGTGTGCATGTCCCTAAAGAGAGTCAGTATAATTTTTAACATTTCACTTTGCATCTTCCTATTGTCACATGTCACAGCACTTTCTAAAGACTGTGACTTAAGCTCAGTATCATCCCTGACTAGGGTGCAAAATAAGAGAAATGCATTTTTAGCAAAGAAAAAGAAAAAAGGAGAACAAGAGAGAGCGACACGGATGGTGAAAGTTAAACAACAACAAAGAGAAAGGAAAGAATCGTTGAGAGTGGTTTGTGATTGCAATTTTGCAACCTTTCAGCATGAAATGTTTATTAAAAAAATGGAATCTTAATCTTGGTCATTATCTCTGTTTTTTGTTTTTGTAACAATGTGATTGTATTTAAAGCAGCTTGAAGTCTGTCATGTTTACACAAGTGCGTGGGTCTGACTTAGAGAAATCTAGTCTGCCAAAACTAATTGAACCAAAAATGTCACTGAATGTTTTCTTGTTAAATGAGGGGAAAAAGTCACAACTCTTGATGTTGCATTCTTCATAGAATAGGATGAGAGAGACAGAAAACCTGACATTTAGTGACTATAATTACAAATTAATAGCTTCCCTTTAAACTTTATAACTCTTGTTACAATGTCAAAGGTTTCTTTCCTAATTTTTCTGCCTGTATCATTTCGGGAAGCTATTTAAGGTAACATATTTATGAGAGTTATGAAGTTATTAAAAAAACCCAACATCTCAATTCAAATCTCTCTCAAAGAGAATAGATTCCTTTACATTCTAATTTCCACCTTTCCTCCCTACTTACATTGCAGTCATATTTAAATAATTAATAAGAAACTGTTTTCGCATAACTCTCTCAAAGTTAAAACTAATTAACTTACTAAAATTAGGAGTGGGGAGCTCTTAGAAAAAAAGTGTATCATGCACACTTTTTTCTTATATTTACAATCTATGCTTTTAAAACATTGTATAATGAAGAGTCCTATAGAATGCCACAAGAATGATTGTTTTAGAAGGGCATGTATAGAACTGAGTCCTATAAATATCGCTGTCTCTATCTTCCGTCTTGACTGAAACTTTGCAATAATATTCTGGACAGATTGAATGGTAGCAGATAACCTGTTCCCCTTACTCCACAATTGGGTGAATTGCCCCAGCTCCATTTCTATGTTCTCCTAATTTGTCAGATAAGCAGATCAATGTTTTCCTGCAATAGCCTTTTTTATCATGCAAGGAGAAGGTCAATGAAGCGCTATTTATATTGCCGTTGTTATATTTCATACACATATAACTGTTCCTCCTATTAAAAATGATTTACAGAAGCATCAGAAGGTTCAACATTATCTCATGTTTTCTTCTCTGCTGCTGACACAGAGAGTCTGTGGTACAGACCCTTTAGCAAAATCCAGACCTGAGGGCTGTCCCCAGCCTCAGAAGCAGCTGTGTAGTATCAACCTGACCACTCAACCCTGCCCCCTCCCCAAGGGCACCCAGACCCTGGAAGATGTCAAAGAAGCAGCTCCTCTCAATATCTTAGCCCTGGTCTACACTAGGGGGCAGGATCGACCTAAGATACGCAACTTCAGCTATGAGAATAGCGTAGCTGAAGTCGGCGTATTTAGATTGACTTACCGTGGCGTCTTCACGGCGGTGAGTCAACTGCTGCCGCTCCCCCGTCGACTCCGCCTGCGCCTCTTGCGGCGGTGGAGTACCGGAGTTGATGGGAGAGCGCTCAGGGATCAATTTATCGCGTCTAGACTAGATGCGATAAATCAACCCCCGATAGATTGATCCGGCGGGTAGTGTAGACATACCCTTAGCATGTGGTGTGGGCTCTGTCATCCTGTATCTGAGTAGCAGCCAAGGCAACTGACTGTGAAGCAGGCCTAGAGACCCTCTGGTCCCTGTCCACCACACCTTTCTGCACTTAGTCAATTATGATTAGGATCAGCCAGCAAAGTACAGAGCCATATAGCAAGGCAGCAAGGGGATAACGTGGGCTAGGCTACCCATGGGAGTTTGCCCGAATAAGGACTGAGTTAAGAAACTTGGGATTTGGGCCATGAGCCCAACAGCCATTGGCTTTTATGCCTTTGAGTGAGAGAGAAAAAACATGAAGAATATCTGCTTTCAATTACACCTGTGAAAATCCAGATTAATTTAAATTTAATAGAATTTCTACAGATTTAGAAAGTGAAAATGAGTGCAGAATTTTATTCAGAGTATTTGAATACAAGGGAACACATCAAAAACATGTACAACTGCACTGTTCATAGTAAAATCTACACAACCATGTCTTCACTGAAAAGTTAATTCAAGTTATAACTCAAGTATTGCCCACAATTAAGCTCCCATCCACACACAAAACCCCTTAACTCGAAAGACATAGTGCTTTTAACTCAAGTTTGCTGGCCTGTTAGGTCCACACGCTAACACCCTACTTAGCACCATTTGTCAGCTACTAAAATGAGCACTTTGCAGTGTGGACACAAACAGGCTAGTGCCACTCACAGTGGCGCTATTTCTCCAGTGCTTTCCCACAATTCCCCCGGTGTGCCTGGAAAGAACAGACAAGTTCTCCCACAATTCATTAGCAAAGAATTGGTTGAGTGGTTCAGCCTACTGAAGTACATAGTACCATGAGATGCGCCCCCAAAAGTTTCAGCGTTGCACACCAACAAGTGCAGCACCAATACAGACACAGCAGCTCAAAAGTGTGATTTTGCAATGACTTCTTTGGGTCAAACTGGACCAACTCAAGAAATCTAAGCATAGTTGACTAAAGCTTTCCACGAAGACATGCCCAGAGTATTTGCATAACACCTAGCATAACTGGGCCCCAACCCTATTAGGAGTTACCAGAGCACAAATAATGTGTAATAATTATTTATGTGAAGTGGATACCCTTTAATTTTCCTATTACTGCACATTTTTGACTGCATACAAACAACTTCCTTGTCATACCACACAAATGTGTAGAATCACAATGAAAAGGCATGACATTTTAGGCAATACGAGACAAAGTTTTCATCAGGCTAGATGCACTCTCCAAATTAGTCCAAAACTAACTGAGGTTTTTTTTAAAATATTGTCAGAATGTTGATAATGGAATGGCGAAGAAGTGGGGTAAGATGGCTGGCCAGCCATCCTTCTGACAGAGGAGAATAGACTCAGCTCCCACCCAGCATTCTCAAGTCTGTTGGTGAAATTGCTTAAAGAAAAATATTAGGCACTTCCACCGTCTGAAAGATTGAGCACACATGCTGCTTATGTAGTATTCCTAGTCCACTTGTCAAGGAGTACATGACTCAAGTCCAGAATCAATTCACACGTGGAATGTGCTTTAACTAGATTGCTGGATCAGACCTCCCTACCTTCCTAAATAAAGGACCTGGATGTCACGTATAGTTACAAGTCAAAAACTTAAAGCAGCATCTGATAGGTGATTCGCTTAAGAGTTTACAAAGTTATAAATATGTGTAACACTGAATGTTGCTAATTGATACCCATTCACTGGCGGTGAAACGCATCCCCATCAAATAGGGCTTACACAAAAAGCCTTCAGTACCCTTGTAGCCCCACTTTTCAGGCTGAGGGAGCTGTTTTAAGCTTAATAGATAGCATAGATAGCACTGGCCATGCAGATAGGGTGCCAGCCTGGGATTCAGGACCTTGGGCTTAGTCTCTCTGTGGCTCAGTTCCCCATTTGTACAACATGGATAACAGCACTTCCAGGGGTGTTGTGAGGATGAACACATCAAAGATTGTGAGTTGCTCAGATACAATGGTACATTGTATGTACAATGGAGCTACATCACCTCCTAGAAGGCCTTGTTATACAGCTTACTTTGTTATGTTGCGGATCCTGATCATCATGGTACAATATCAGGGGACAGTGAAAAAATATCTAAAAGGGTCTGATGCCCTTATAATTTAGCTTTATTTTGTCCTTGTTTGAATACATAATGATTAACACAAACTCCAGCTGTTCCCCATATTATACTTCCTTGTAAAGAACATGTAAATACAAACTTGTCTAAACTAAACTCTAGCTATGTGGCTTGAATGAATTTGAGGTGTTTATGAATGATACTTTCTTATAAATGCTACAGAGTTGCAAATTTCACCTCTGCAGATCCTAACCATATTTAACACTTAATCTTTCAGCAAAAGAATGCTTTGTTTTGTATGGAGTACAGTTAAAACAACTACAGAATGGTTCTTCGCAATTGTTCTAGTTTTGAAGAATAATAAACTAACAGCCTTTCAGAAAGGTCATGTACTGTAAGTAAGATAATCAAAACAAAGCCATCTTCAGATATTAGTCAGCTTTAAATGAAACTATTCATAAGGAGTGACATTATTAATAAAAATAGCACGCTCTCCAATACTTAAAAAATATCACAGAGGCAGCAAAACAAAGAAACGGAAAGGAAATATATTAGTGTACATAACTCTAGTATCTATACTTTATGGGTAAAATTAACTCCAATCCAGGGAATTTGCACAATGCCCTTTGCACCACTAAGATGTGTTATTTGACCTGATGCAACAAAAAAATTAAGGACACGCTTAATTTTAACTATGTGATTAGTCCCATAGATTTGAATGGGCTACTCACATGCTGAAAGTGCTTTGCTGATTGTGAATTACATGTACAAATAGACCATGCCTTTATATTTCCTTTCCTTTTTGAGAGGTTTTGGTATAGCTGGGTGCTGCGATACAGGATCCCCAACACTTTAGGCTACTTTGTATATTGTTGTTTAAAAATTGGGCCCAGCTACCCAGTAAGGATTATTGAACTATAACACCAATCCACTTTTAAAAAGAACTCCTCATTGAATTCTATGACTTTTTTTTTTTTTTAAATGACAAGAACAAAAAGATGGGACTGCTGTCTGGTGTGAGATCTAAAATATTTTAAAGGAGGTATGCGGTTACAAATAAAAAAAACAAAAACCACCACGCTAAGAGGATCAACTTGCATACAATATTTTTACATCAGATTTCTGCTGATGAAAACCACATTCTTCAATTGTCTATTTATATGCCCTCTCTATATCTCACTGTAGTATCTCACCAAGGACTGATATTTATATATAAACTCAAATTATCGGTTTTCTTTAGACTTCCTTTCAGTACTCAACAGAAACAAAAGTTTCAGGCATTATTTAGAAATAAGTTTAATACTTAAACTGATTCACACATAACTGGTTGAAGCCAGATGCTACCTCTTCTAAGAAAATATGGCCTCCATGTGTACCTTTTCTAATAGCACAGGAATCAAATGTTTTTCCACAAACTCTAGCTATATAAACAGCTGTCAATTTATCTCACACTGCTGACTGTGAAGTACAAGGCACCATGCATGAGCAATTTCCTTTTCACATTCTCTATAGTAGAAATATTCTTTACAGTGACTTGAGGACAAGGTTTTTTTTATTCTTTAAATATTGCTGAATCCTATGCAAACCCCCATTATTTTAGCCTATTTAATTTTCATAATTTAACTTACCCAGATGCAAATAATTTAAACTACTGATGTATTGCAATAACTCCATCAACATGGAAAGTCTCCTAGTAACTAATAAATTAACATTTGGTATACAGATGGTCTTCCATGAGACCCAGACATTGCAAAGCAAACTTATGCAAAGATGGTGAAATAAATTTTATAGGAATACCTGGTAGGGCAGCTGGCATATAGCAGACAATTTCTACCATAAAACTCATTTTCCTAGGGTTATGTCTTGACTATAAGAAGTTCACGCCTGGGTTACAAGTCTCATCTATAAGACATTTTTGTTTACGTTCATCAGCTTCCAAAATAATACATAAGCTGACGTCTAAATAGTCTGGGCGAGGTTTTCAGAGTTAGGAACACAGCCACATTTGCTTATATTTGGGTGCACCTAATGTATGAGTGCAAAGAGTCAATATGTTTGCACAAATCCAGGAGATGGCCATCCCTTCATTTACACCAGTTTTAATCCCCTGTAATTCCACTGTCTTCAGGGAAGTTACTTCTAATTTACATGCCTGTCAATGCAAGGAGAGTTGCATGTGCATTTTTAGAGGTCACAAAATAGGTGCACACAAACATATGTGCATCTAATTTGAAAATCTGATCCCATATTTACAACCTACTCTTCCATGTTACTGGTTGAGACTTCCTTTGCATTTATAAATCTCAAAAACTGCTTTCATGATATTGTCATGTGGTGAAGCTATTGTATAGCAAGATCCTACAACGCTTTACAGGATCCTATTAGAGTCAATGAAATCAACCAACTTTTCATCTGCAGCTATCAAAACATCTTAAAAAGAAGTGGATAACCAATAATATGTTCATTTTGTAGACAGAGGAAATGAGGCATGGAAAGGACTAGGCTCAGATTTTCCAAAGTGCCCACTAATTTTGGGTACTTCAATTCTTAGATTTTTCATTTGCAGATGTGCTGAGCACCTGCAATACTCTCCAGTACTTTCATATGGAGTCTCACAGGTTTCCATCATATCCTTCCTTTTGTTCAGCATGTATACGAGGCTGTTGCAAGCATGAGTTGTTGTGTCTTCAGTACAGGATGACTTCCACCTTTATGTTTCTATTTCTTCTAACTCAGATGGTTCAGCTGAGTGCTTTTCTTAGTGTCTGGTAGGGCTCTCAAGTAAATGAGCCTTAAATCATTTAGGGGTGTATAGATTGAAGCAAAATAACAACTTACCCTAGTTGCAAATAAGTTTCCAAGTGTTGGTTATAAGGACTGGTGTCTGTGTGACACACTGCTTGGTAAGAGGGGAACCTCACTCTGCTTTAACTTCATCTTTCCTATAGTCTCATAGCACAGCCTCATATAGAGCACACTACAGTTGTTCATGCTTCTTTTACTTCATGTTCAATGTAACATAGCAGGTCACACTCAACTCACCAAGCACAACCAGGCAAAAAGCATGCGTGAGCACAGATGCCACCTGAACATCCAGGGCAGCCAAGGATGTAATAACATCTCCTAAATTGCAACAAATAGCAGATCCTCCTACTTTTCCCAAACCCCGCTAGAAGTCAAGGTACAGATTTATACAGCAGCCAATTCTTTCCCTTTTCCCAACCCATCAACACAACTTCAGCCTCATCTGGATGGAGCCTCCGCCAACTAGCTTTCATAGATATTGGGTCATTCATTCCAACGCACTAGCAGGGTCAGATGACATGGAGACATAGAATTGGCTGTTGTCAGCGAGTAAAGACAACATAGATCACATCTCCTCATTCATCCTCCTAACAGGGGAGGCAATGAGCCAGAACTCTGCCTCATCCTCCAAGAAAGAGCCCAGATGCATTCTCTCCATCTGCCATTATCAGAATTTCATTCTGCTCTTATTTTAATTTCCTTCTTGGTGTGAAGGATCGCAGGCCTTGAACCCAGGCCTGTGGATCCCCAGGCAGCTAAATTCCTGGCTCTAACCACTAGACCTGACCATCCATACCCTGGCCCTATGCTTGGTTGCCCTCTGCTTCACTTTGCCTTTAGTTACAAACCTGGGACAAGTCAAACTGTATTCTGGCCTCTAAAAATAGTGATCAAACACAACATAAAACCAATCCCCCCATGCAATCTTTACCCCTGGTCTCTTTGTATGAGAAGTATGTTCAGAGCATATTCCTAACGATGACCCTATGGATGTGGGACTCCATGCAAAGCACCAAGTTTGAACACCCCCATCTAGTTTCTTCTAAAAGGGGACTTCTTCTATCTGTTTTCTGCTTGCCCTCATCCCCTTCACCTGGTTGGGTTCTGACACACAACCCTTGCAACCTCTTGCATGAAAATTCACAATGGACCTCGCTACTCAACCTCCTATTATGGAGGTCGGGTGCTTGCCAAACAAAGACAGGCTGATCCACAGTTGTGAAGAGGGGTGTTGCAAAGGTCAGTTGGGACACGATTCAGTCATGTGTGCATGGGGACTATGCGTGGGGGCCATTTACTACTTTTGCCTTTGCCCAAGACCAATCGCACATGTATATAGAAGAATATGTATTTGGGGGTGGGATTTTCCAAAGCACAGTGACTTCAATGGGACCTCGGTCAGGCCAATGCCAAGTGCTTTTGAAAACCCTTAATATTTTTCCTTGGTAGTTGAATGCAATTTGATTCCACTCATGTTGTGAAATATGGCATACTACTATATATGTAGACACAGATGGACAGGCACAAACATATGTGCCTGCATAACTATGAGTTGCAATCCATTTTTAAGACCATTTTTGGGGAGTTAACATTTGAGTTTGGAGACCAATATTAATCTGACCTTGCTATAAAGTTTCTTGGTAACAAGAGAATCCCATGGTAACAATGCAGTAAAACAAACACTGATACACTAAATATTGTGTTTCTTATCTTGAATTATATATGTTTCTTTCCTTGAATAATTCTCAGAACTTCTGTATGTGCATGAGTTAGAGCATGCAAGGCTGCCAGGATTATACAGAATTACAAACGTTAAATTTCCTTCTCAAGTACTATTAAATATTATGGTATAGTAATGTCAAATCTTAACACTGACATTTACACAAATCTACAGTCGGATGGGATGCGGCTCCCATTTCTTAAATTAAAGAACATGTAGCTTTATGAACCAAGCTTTTAATCATCCATGATATAGAGCCTAACTCATGCAGTTAGGATTTTAATTTCATGACATAATTCTCATGTTGTGATCTGATAAAGAAAGGAAAATAATTGGGTTCTTGGAAACAGAGATTCAAATAATCCTCACAGGCTAGCAGTCAGAAGCCAAGATGCACAATAAAACATGTTAATAGAAGAGATTTGAAAAAGAAAACTCACATGAAAGGTTTTCTCTGCTGGAGTGCAGAGATTTACTCACAGTCCCATTATGGGGTTTTATACTATTGACTCATTGGGCCTGATCTTGCTTCCTTTAAAGTCAATAGCTAGACTTCTATCAGGGCAGGAGTAGGCCCATTATAAGGAGGATTACTGTTCTTCTAAGGCCATGTCTACAACACTCACAAGCTTACAACAGCACAGCTGTACTGATACAGCTGTATGCTGTAAGAGCACTCGTGTAGCTGTGTTATGCCGATGGGCAAGAGCTCTCCTGTTGACATAATAAAACCAGATCAATGAGCAGCGATACCTATGTTGGTGGGAGAGTGACTCCCGCACACATAGCGCTATGCACACGAGTGCTTATGCCGGCAAAACTTATGTCAGTCTGTGTGTTTTCTTCCACACCCCTGAGTGAAAAAAGTTTTGATGACATAGGGGCTAGTATAGACATGGCCTAAGGTATGTTTCTTTCTTATTACATTTAAACACAAAGCAAATACATAAGTACTAAATGTTACAATAGTGTAACAATGTTACCAGCATTATTAGCTGCTTTAAAACTATAAAGGAAAAAGCACCTTGAGTGATGGCTCGTAATCAGCAAAGCTTTTACATTTGTGTGTGTCTCTTCATTGTTTTTAGTACTCATTTAGCTGTTTGAAAATAGCATTTTTACCACTAATTTGGTCCTTTTTATATTTTGTAAACAGACTGCCCCCATTCTCTCTAGCTCCGTAAGTCTGGAAAAAAAATCTCACAAAGAAAGATTGTCTGTTAAAATTTCATGGGGGAGTGGGGTGGGGAGATAGATTTCAAAATGAGCTATTTAAATCCATTTATAACAGCTCTTTCTTGGCTTGGAGAAGTCTTGTGTACACTATAACTCTCTCTCTTCATGCTGCTTTTGTGCAAATGTAATAGAAGAAACAGTTTCCTTTTTAACAAGATCTTAAAACAATGAGAAAAGAAGGGGAAAACAACATAAAATTAAATATAACACCTTTTAAAAAACAAGTGCTAACTAGGTTTACATTTTTTTGTTCTGTTTGTAAAATGAACAATATTGTAGTTGTCTGTTTGGATTATACGCTAACACAGACCTCTCACGCATATCTGCCGTTCTGCCTATGTTGCACAAAGAGGTACTGTTTACAGAGTAGTCTGACAATACTGCTTATTTTCACACTAAATTTCCTTTTAAGATCTCCATAGCTGGATTTTAAAAAGAGGGACGTGACATGAAAAACATGTTTATTCAACATAAAATCATATAAACATTGTGCATGACCATATACACAGAGAAAGATATAAACAAAAATAAACAAATCCTAAGCAACCATTACACCTGTATCACCAAGGCACGACCATTGCCAAGTTCACCCAAAACACTGTTAACACACCAAGGTCAGCAGAAGTGTCCAGATTACAAGTCAATTTATAAAAGGTGTAGTCAATCTGCAGGCAGGTGACACTCAGTGCCAGGAACAGCACATCACATCCCTCCCCTCCACCACTGCCATTGTGAGATTTCAAAACAGCCAGTTTGGCCTGACCAGTAAAAAAACGGAGGGCAGGAAACAGGCCATACATGACTGCTGTATCTCACTCCAAGAATAAACAGGAAACTGGAGAAAACCAGTTCCAAACTGCTAACAAGCTGCTGAAAAACTTCTAAAAAAGGCTTCTCCCGCCAGCATAGCTACTGCAGCTCGCAGGGGCTGGAGTAACGAAATGGACTGGAGAACTTTTCCCCATCAGCTTAGAGTGTCTGCACTAGCAGCACTACAGCAGTGGCCACAGAGTCACCCAGGGGCAAATGCATCCTCCAGGATGTGCCAGGGAGATCAGAGAGTGGCACAGTGTCACACGTTGACACATACCATAGAGCTGCTTCTTGCTCATGGCTGCACAAGGTGCAACTATCAGACCCGTCCAGGATAACAACCTGACAGGGCTGGCTCCAGGCACCAGCAAAGGAAGCAGGTGCTAGGGGCGGCACATCTGAAGGGGTGGCATTCTGGCCATTCCTGGGGTGGCACATTTCAAGGGCTGGTTTTTTTTTTCTTCGGCAGCTCCGGCCAGCTTTTTTTTTTTTTGGTGCTTCGGCGGCTTGGTGCGGCAAAGAAGCTAGAGCCAGCCCTGAAACCTGCCTCGCTGCACATGAATCAAATCCACAGAAGGAGAGGCAACCAGTGAAGGGAACACAGATACCGAGCCGCCTGCTGAAGCAGGGCTGCCTGGAATTCGGAGAGGCCCTTATCCAAAAAATGCACAGACTGAGCTCCAGTCTGAGCAACAAGGGCCACCACAGGCTTCCAGCCCGATCATCCAGGAGCAATCAGGTGGGACAGCTTGGTTAACAAAAGCTGAAAACAGGCTCCCGGAGGAGAGATCCTCAGAAGGGAAAAGAATGGTAAAAAAAAGTGGTTCCTCCAAGAGACTGGAAAATTCCTGGTCTGGCCGAGCACTTCACAGAAGTCACCAGGCATTGAAAAGGCCGTTGTAGAATGGAGGCAAGTCCAGACTCTCTAAGCAGCCAGATGCTAGTAGAAACAAGTGAGAGTCAAAGCCCATCTCCCCAGGATGACCGAGAGAGAGAGAGGGGGCCTCCAGGCCAGGGGCACAGAGTAGAGCAGCTGCTGAACAGACTGAAGGCAAAAAGCCAACACCCCGCTGACCAGGTTGATGGGCACCTGGTTCCCCTCATCTAAAGGAAAGAACAGCAAAGCAGGGCACAACCAGTGGTAACTGTTCCAAAAAAGGTTGATGTACCTCTGAATCTGGTCCAGGAGCCCGGGGTGGGGAGGGGAGGTTCCAGATACACCAGCTGGTATCATAACATTGAGGCCACAAGGTTGCTGACAATCAAAAAACATCCTCAAAAAGAAAGTCCTGGAAGAAGCCATCATTATTTCTAGAGGAAGCTCTGCTCCTTCTCCTCAGCCCGCTCCCAGTTCTTTAACATATATTGTTCAGATCTCTCTTCCCACCCCGCACCCCAAAAAGCCCCAACACTTCAATCCCACAAGTGCCTCATTGCAATTGCTGGGGCAGTAATGGTAGACTGCTGCACTCCCAAGACCCCCATAAGATTGAATTGCTCTTAGCCCAATTGATTCAGGCAGAAGATGCCTGTTCATATACTGACACACAGGTGGAAAGTGCCCACATCTCCCTTAGACGTGATAAAATCTGAGACGTCAATGGCAACGACTGACAGACAAACTGGAAAAGCATCCAATGCCACTGGCACAGAGAGGCTGGTCAGTCAGCTTCTAAGGCCAGGGCTACACTACCGCTTATGTCAGCAAGAAGTATGTCGCTAAGGGGTGTGGAAAAAAAAAACAGCCCCTGAGAGACATACGTTTTGTTAGCATAAGTAGAGCTCTCCGTGGATACACAAATGTGTGTCCGTGTCCAATCTGCCATCTGCAAAAATTATCTGTGGCTATTTACGGATGTGCAGGACTCTACACGAGGGCTGGACTAAGGCTCTGAGGCACCCCCCATCCCCCTCCGGAGCCCTGCACGGATATCCGCGGATTCGCAGGACTCTAAGCATAAGTAGTAGTGTGCACAGCGCTATGTTGGTGGGCATAGAGTGGCTACACGAGTGATCTTACAGCAGCACTGCTGCATCGGTTCAGCTGTGCCACTATAAGCTTGCTAAATGGCCTAGGAGGTGCAAGAACAGCTTCAGGCATACAATATCCCAGAAAGGGGGCACCCCTGAGAGACGTCTCATCTAAGACCTCCATTGATCTTTAAAACACTAAAAACATTATGGTATGAGTAAAAAAAGATGAAGTACAGAGTAGCCCGATCCCAGATGCGTCTCACATTTTAAAAAGAGAGCCATGGTCAGCTCTAACAAAAGCTTTCTCCTAGTCCACTGAAACAAAGCCCACATCCAGATTAAAAAGCTGGCTGAATCAGGATTTAAAAACACAGCAGATAGGGATATGTTTGATCAAGATACATTAAAGGGTCCAGACAGTCCTTCAGCTGATTTGCTAGGCAGCAACTGAGGTGCTGCTGCTTCTCCTAGACATAATCCAAACACCACGGGGCAGGGGGGCAGGGGAGGAAGAGGAGAGACATCAAGAACGAATAAGATACCAGAAACGTTTATAAAATTCAGAAGGCAGCCCGTCGATACCTGGGGCCTTGCTTGCAGGGACTGCACCAGAGGTCCTGTAAGAAGAGAGGGGCATCCAGATGCTGCTTCTCCTTGCCGCTCAGATGGGGTAACCGCTGGTGCAGCTCATGCATCAGCAGGATTTCACGCAAGTACAGAGCTCTGTAAAAGGAAACTGTTACTTTCCTGGTCCTGACAGAATCAGCCATCAGACGACCACCAGGTAGCCAGAGACAGTGAATCTGCTGGCAGTCCCTAGTCTTTCTCTTCAAACTGAAACAAAAAACAAAACAAAACCAACCCTCACGGGAGCATCAGTGTCATGGATCTGGGTGAAACGGGCTCAAACCACGGCTTCCTGCACCTTCTCCTCCATCAAGCAACTCAGAAACTGGTCTTCTCCATCAGAGACTATTGCATCTGCACCACATTCCCCACATCGAGGCTGTCACGAAGATCCATGAAGGTCCATTCCAGGGCACTCACAGCATGATATACAGACTGTGCAGCAGCCTGAGTGTTCTGCTGGCAGAACAGCTCGATTTGGACCTTCCCGACATCCCACCACTGTCTCGGGGACTCATACAAGGACTTCTCCTGACAATACTCCCAGAACATACCAAACGCCTGAGGGAAATTCAGGTCCAGCGACCGTTTGGCATTAAGGCCTCAGTAAGAAGCACAGGTAGAGAGAGAGACACACACACACATGCTAATAGAAACACAACAATGGTCGGAAAAGTGTGTGGGAGACATGGAAGACTGAACAAATATATTTACACTGGATTTCACAGTGTAAAAATGAAGTGATTGGGAGTAGCCTTCGGCCATCAGTGCTGCCGAACAGTGGAGTGAGAGCACCTCCAGACATGACTATCCCAAAAGTCTGCAGGAAACAGTGCAGTTCCCTGGCTGACTTTGTGTGTGGCTCTTCATGATTTCTGTCTAAAACCCAGTCTACAATACAACACAATAATACTCTCAGGATCACAGCGAAGTAATGCCTGGATAAGTGGCTGCAGAAAGGAGACAGGGCCCCACCCCAGAGTATGGGCATAGACAGTGGAAAAAAAAAAATTAAAAACAGCACCACCAATACATGCCTCCACCTGGAGGAGTCGGCCCTGAATCATCTCCTTCAGAGAGAAGCTGCATCTTCGGGAGAAAAGAACAGCTACCCCACCACTGGAGCCATGGCTTGAAGGAGTGGGAAGGGGAAGGTTTCTCAACAAGTCCTCCTGATGATCAGGAACTGAATGTGTCTCTCACAAAAAAACAACACTGGCCGTTTTTTGTCTGAGAAATTCAAAAAGTTGCACCCTCCAATGACCAACCCAACATGTATTAATATTCAGAGAGCCAAGGCTGAGTAGCACCATAGAAGCTAGAAGGAGGAAGAATGATTGTTCCAGGAAGTAGGCAGAAAGACAGAAGGATAATGGAATTGGGCAGAAAAGAATTAAAATGAACTAAAGCTAGGAAAATAATTTGTGTTTTAAAACATGCTAGCTGGCTACTAGGAGAGAGACTAACCTAGGAGAGCCTTGGGTTGACCATGTTAAAACACAACATATTTTCCTAGTCTAGACATGGCCCAAGGGATGCAAAAGAGGACCAGGTGAGGGCCCTGATGCAGCAAAGCACATAATCATGCAAGTAGTCTCATGGACTAATGAAAAGCTGACAAGTCATGTGAGCAAACAAACTCTCTAACATATGGATTGCTTTTCCTTTCTGCAAAGGAATTTGTTTTGTTTGGTTGGGTTTATTTATTTAGTTGGTTGATTTGTGGGGTTGTTTTGGTTTTTGCTTTTATTTGTTTTTAAAATGGGAAATTTTGTACCTTCCCAGCTGTTTTTTCATTTTAGATGAGACCATGATTGTCAAATATAATTTTTCAACCAAAAAAACCTGGAAATGTGGCTGTTTTGTGTATGCAGGTGGGTCCAACCCAACTAAACTCAACATTATTCACACTGGATATTGTCCAGAAGTTCCCCCCAAGATACTTAAGGTCGGGTTTCTTTGGTTTCTAAGCTCACAACAACAACAAAAATCACACCCTGGGCT
Source organism: Macrochelys suwanniensis (assembly GCA_033296515.1). Lineage (NCBI taxonomy): Eukaryota > Metazoa > Chordata > Testudines > Chelydridae > Macrochelys > Macrochelys suwanniensis. The sequence continues at coordinate 117,002,258 of CM065779.1, forward strand.
TTCATCTCTGGATGAGCTGTTAGGGTTTTCCCTAAAGGACCTGCTATCCACCTAGCAATTCCCTGGACCACAGAGAATCTCACTGCTTTTTTATGCTCTTCATTATAAGCACATAATGTGGATGAGGGGTTGTCCAAGTAGAACACTTCTTCACATCCGAGCAGGCTCTAGACCATGAAGACATTTGTTTTTTAAAAAAACTGAGCACAATTTTTTCATTTTAAAGAGGTATTCTTTAGTAATGGGATATTTCAGTAAAACGTGGAAGAGCTGGTTAGTTCTATAGTTCTGGGCAGGGAGAGAGGGAGGGATAGCTCAGTGGTTTGAGCATTGGCCTGCTAAACCCAGGGTTGAGAGTTCAATCCTTGAGGGGGCCATTTAGGGATCTGGGGCAAAAATCTGTCAGGGGACAGTACTTGGTCCTGCTAGTGAAGGCAGGGGACTGGACTCAATGACCTTTCAAGGTCCTTCCAGTTCTAGGAGATTGGCATATCTCCATTTATTTATTTTTATTTAGTTAGTTCCCGAGATGGATTTTTAACACCATCTTTGCGTCTCCCATCTCTTAGGGCTGGTCAGGAAACTACCTGCACCTCACCATAAACTAAAATAGCTTCAGGGTTTTTCTAACTTAGGGCTGTTGGCAGCTGTGTAAGGGACAATGCCAGATCTGCAGAAAGACCGCAGTATTCTGGCCGTCGGCCCTTTCCCTTGGACATGTGTTCAGTATATCCCCTGTGTTGTGGACTGTGAGTAGTCTACTCATCACACCCATTGTCTAACACAGTCCTTAGCTCAGCTATTGGAACACAGAAAAAAAAAATGGTCACACTTCTCTACCACAGAAGCCCAGACAGACTTTGAAACCTCACTAGAGCAAATCATTGTTCATTGGAGTCATGTTTTTTTCAAGCCAGCTGGAAAATTAACCTCAATGATTCCACGTATGAGGACAAGTATTTTTGCAAAAATATTTAGTGTTTTTTTGTGACCAACTCTACTTAAATGCTTCCATACACATCTGTTTATTATGCCTTTTAGAATTTGTTTGCCGGCATGTGATGCAAATAGCTTCAGATAGCGTCTGCTGAGACTTGCCTACTTTAGCAAATAAGGTCAGATCATCCTATCTCGGCCAATGGCTTAACCAGTTAACAGTTCAAGGCGGTATTTTTTTTTTTTTTAAACAGCGAGAAGGTTAATACCTTAAATGTATTTTAGGAAACAAGAGCCAGTCTCAGCCAAATAGATTGTGTGACAATGGAGTCTGTAATAAACATCATCTATGTACATGCCTTCACATACTGGGCAGTACTACAGGAAGATGAAATTAGACACTGCAATTTTGTTTGTCATAATTGCCTCCCATTCTCTCATCCTACAGGAAAATTCCTTACTTTTAGCTAAGACTCTGCCTAGAAGGAAGAAGAGAGGTAAGGGACAGCTGTCAATTCAATACAGACTAATGCGGCTACCCCTCTGACACCTGTCAATTGTGTTGAGCCTTGAAGATGAAGACAAGAAGCTTGCACTTAATGCAGAAGGCAAGAGGACGCTAGCAAGGGAATTTGAAAAAGGGAATGATATGGTCTGAGCAGTAGAGGAAAAGGACAATCTTTGTGGCAGCATTTTGAGTAGACTGGGGAGCAGGGGTTTGGAGAAGGAAAGGAACTCAAAGGGGTAAAAAGCCTGTCTATGATGTCATGCTATACTCATAGCATCCTGACAAAGAGGCTAGAAACCAGTCTGTAAGTGCCATCTAAGCTCTGGAGGATGGCAGAGCAATGCAGGAGGCTAGGACCAGGAAGACAGAGCCTTTGCTAACTGGTGTCAACCACAGATTTTGTTTGGGCTACTTGACCCAAGGGTTCCTCCTTTCCTTCATAATGTCAAAGGAACCCTGCTGCCAAACCCTCAGAGGTCTTTAAAAAAAGGAGGAATGAAAAACTTAATTATATTGAAAGTAATTCCTCACCAACCCAGAGCAGGCCCAAGAAGAGGGAAAACTTCAAAAGTGCTCAGAATAAAGAATGTTTGCACAGAGAAGAGCACGGGGAGAGTGCACGTAGAGAGCGAGAACATCACAGTACTGCGGGGCAACAGTCCAAGATGGGCTACCAAGCCATTTGCTTCTAATGTAGACAATCCCTAGTCAGTGGACCTCACAGCGGGGTCGTCTTCTCCACATATTCTCAAGACAAACTGCCATATATCCACTCATGCAGCTGTCACCAGTGCTGAACGAAATATTGCAACACATGTTTCTAGTTCAATGCTCTCAGACTTCCATCAGCGGACCACAGCCACAACACCATAGATACATTTGCTAAGGCAGAGGTGGGCAACAAAAATGATTAGGGGGCTGGAGCACATGACTTATGAGGAGAGGCTGAGGGAACTGGGATTGTTTAGCCTGCAGAAGAGAAGAATGAGGGGGGATTTGATAGCTGCTTTCAACTATCTAAAAGGGGGTTCCAAAGAGGATGGATCTAGACTGTTCTCAGTGGTAGAAGATGACAGAACAAGGAGTAATGGTCTCAAGTTGCAGAGGGGGAGGTTTAGGTTGGATATTAGGAAAAACTTTTTCACTAGTAGGGTGGTGAAGCACTGGAATGGGCTACCTAGGGAGGTGGTGGAATCTCCTTCCTTAGAGGTTTTTAAGGTCAGGCTTGACAAAGCCCTGGCTGGGATGATCTAATTGGGGTTGGTCCTGCTTTGAGCAGGGGGTTGGACTAGATGACCTCCTGAGGTCCCTTCCAACCCTGAGATTCTATGATTCTATGATTCTATGAAACTACGACCCGTGGACTACATCCGGCCCACGGGACCGTCCTGCCCAGCCCCTGAGCTCCTGGCTGGGGAAGCTAGCCCCCGGCCCCTCTCCTGCTGTACCCTCTCCCCCGCAGCCTCAGCTCGCTGCGCCACCAGCACTCTGGCCCACCCTTCCTGCCGGGCAGCGCAGCGGCGTGGCTGGCTCCGGCTGGGCAGCGGGGCTGTGAGCTCCTGCTGCTCTGAGCGGCATGGTAAGGGGGCAGGGAGCAGGGGAGTTGGATAAGGGGCAGGGACTCCTGGGGGGCAGGGAACAGGGGCGGTTGGATAGGCGTGGGAGTCCCGGGGAGCCTGTCAGGGGGCGGGGGTGTAGATAGGGGTTGGGGCAGTCAGGGGACAGGGAATGGGGGGGTTGGGTAGGGGGTGAAGTCCTGGGGGGGGGCAGTTAGGGGGGGAGGGGTCCCAGGAGGGAGTCAGGGGACAAGGAGCAAGGGGGTTTGGATGGGTCAGGGGATCTGAGGGGGGCAGTCGGGGGCAGGAAGTGGGAGGGGGTGGATAGGGGGCAGGGGCCAGGCTGTTTGGGGAGGCACAGCCTTCCCTATCCAGTCCTCCATACAGTTTTGCAACTCGGATGCGGCCCTTGGGCCAAAAAGTTTGCCCACCCCTGTGATAAGGCAATAACCAACAATCCCCCACCCCCTGTAAATGAAAACACCCACTCATAGGTTCAAATCTCTGAAAAAACGCATTAATTCATTTAAGAGCAAGTGCAGTCCAAAAACCTTTATTTACTTTGCATCACCCAGATTTGCAGCAAGTATTTGAAAATAAACAACAAATCAGGTACAGCTAAAACCTCTCCAGCACATTATCAACAAACTACAACCTATCCTGGAAAATGATCCCTCACTCTCACAGACCTTGGGAGGAAGGCCAGTCCTTGCTTACAGACAGCTCCCCAACCTGAAGCAAATACTCACCAGCAACTACACACCACACCACAGAAACACTAACCCAGGAACCAATCCCTGTTACAAACTCGGGTGCCTACTCTGTCCCCATATCTACTCTAGCGACACCATCAGAGGACCCAACCACATGAGCCACACCATCAGGGGCTCATTCACCTGCACATCTACTAATGTGATATATTCCATCATTTGCCAGCAATGCCCCTCTGCCATGTATATTGGCCAAACCGGACAGTCTCTAAGTAAAATAATACATGGACACAAATCAGACATCAGGAATGGTAACATACAAAAGCCAGTAGGAGAACACTTCAATCTCCCTGGACATTCTATAACAGATTTAAAAGTAGCCATATCTGAACAAAAAAAACGTCAAAAACAGACTTCAAAGAGAAACTGCAGAACTATAATTCATTTGCAAATTTAACACCATTAATTTGGGTTTGAATAGGGATTGGGAGTGGTTGGCTCATTACAAAAGCAGCTTTGCCTCTCCTGGAATTGACACCTCATCAATTATTGGGAGTGGACTACATCCACCCTGATTGTATTGGCCCTGTCAACACTGGTTCTCCACTTGTAAGGTAACTCCCTTCTCTTCATGTGTCAGTATAACAATGCCTGCATTTGTAATTTTCACTCCATGCATCTGAAGAAGTGAGTTTTTTACCCACGAAAGCTTATGCCCAGATAAATCTGTCGCTTTTTAAGGTGCCACCAGACTCCTCGGTTTTTTTAACAAATCACACTGATCCCTTCTTAATAAAATAGCGCTCTGCTTGGGGTCAGAATTGAGCTGTATTGACTGTGGAAGGCAGAAGATGCGATGAAGGTTTTATGAATGATTCATCAATGAAACTGCAATTTATAAAAGTCTCATGCCAGTCTGTCACGTTGATTTAAAACAGTTTCATGTTATTAGACCAGACCAGTAGCACAATGTACAAGTCAAAATCTGTCAACGAAGTTAGAGCAGATGGGAAAAGCTCACCGCTCACCGTTGTTTGTTTTGTTTAATTTAAAACCTACAGTAGTTTCCCTTTGTTTCTCTCCCTAGACTAGACAGCATGTGGCCTATGAGCCACACAGATAGGATGTGATAAAGCTTTGTGTCATATCTGATTGATGACTACACTAGTAAATTCTATGAAGGAAACTCCTCAATTCCCAGTTTGCGGCTGATCTTGATAAGAAATGCCTAGGCAATTTAACCACATATGCTAATTGCTAGTAACAATATAAATTATATTCTCCCTCATCACTTCTTCCACTCCCCTTTTAGAACAATGACATTACCATGATAAGGAAGCATAACTCAAACACCAGTTAAGATTCTAAATCGCTCTAGCATCTGTAATTCACCTCTTAAAAATTAAACCAACTAGGTAATGAGACTTTTTATTGGACAAACAAATCATTCCTAACACTCTAGTTTAGAGGCCTAAAATGCAGGTGGCACTTTGGTAGTCCTGATGCTTAAAATTATTTGTTGGTTTAACAAGAACTTGTCCCATTAAGTAGCTTTTAGTTTCCCCTTTTTTCCATGAAGATAACATGCAATTATGAATGAACAGTCTATTAAAGATCACAGTGCTAGTTTACTTACTATGGATGTATGAAATACGCCAAGTTTCTGAACTCTATTTTAGATGAACTGTAAGGGACCTACTCCTTAACAGTGGCTACCAGCAGAGGATATACTAAATGAACCAGAAGATTGGTCAGCCAGTCAATTAGAATGACACCAAGTTCTTGTGTTCTATAAATGTTTAGATATGATTAGGAGAGGGATAGAGACTTCAGGGATTCACAGCCATGATATGATGACAGTTCCCTAATGAATAATGTATTCTTAGCACAGCTCACCACAATTACTTCACATACACAAATGCTGCATTTTACCAGCTGAGGGATAAAATACCCAATCTCTGAGACATCAGCAACAGTGCAGATTAAACTGAAAGACTTGTGCACTGATTCCTGATGCTTATTACTGATGAATGATGGGATTTTTTGTTCAGTATTTAGTGCTTAAAAAGCCTTTGGCACAAGCGCAGAAATTATCTGTGTCTGCCCTGGAGCAAAAAGGCCATCCCGTCAGTTCGAAAACATGTCCTGGCAAAGATATGCCCAAGGAGACAGCCCGTCAGAAAACAGAAATCCCAGAATTGTCTCAGAACTTATAATTAAACAAGTGGTGCAGTGTTTTTTATATTTATTCCTTTTTACTTTTTAAAAAATTAGCAGATTAACTTTTCTTATTTATGCAAGAGTTTTGTTTTGTTTTTTAATGTCAGTTTCTAATCATTTTTGTCAGTTATACTGGCAAACATACACTGTCTACTCCCAAGGTGCTTGTATTTTTGACAGCAAAGCCGTTATAAAGGAAAGCCAAAAGCAATCCTTTACAGTAACATTTCCCCCTATTTATCTTGATAGACACAGCGGCAAAATGTGCAACAGAGGGCTTTTCTACACTTGAAACGCTACAGCTGCACCGCTATAGTGTTTCAGTGTAGACACTCCCATCGGTGCAGGTAATCCACCTGCCCAAGAGGTGGTAGCTAGGTCAATGGAAGAATTCTTCCGTCATCCAAGGGCTGTCTACAGTGAGGGTTAGGTTGGCTTAATTACACTACTCAGGGGGTGTGGATTTTTCACAGCCTTGAACAACGTAGTTAAGCTGACGTAATTTTCTAGTGTAAATCAGGAAAGACGTTGATCACTATGCACCACAGCCTAGTATATTCTCCCAGGGCCACTTCCACAATGACTGAAGTGCCATTAACTCACATTGACTTAAATGGGAATTGAGGATGTTCAGCAGCTTGCAGGATCAAACCTTACTGCATCATGCATGCTTTGAACGACGTTCTGCCCTTGATGGCACACCTGTGCTTATACCACCTTTTGACTTTATTTCTGATTATTTCCCACCCTATTCCTGTAAGTATCCCTGAAAGAAACAAACATAAGTAAGGCCACTTTTACAGTCACTCATGCCATCCCATTAACCCAGCCAAAGGTAGAATGTGACCCACTTCCAGGTAGAAAAATTAGTGTTTACATTATTTTTCTCTTTGATGACCTTGTTCTCATCTGGTAAATATGCATTTAAGTTTTTACTTGTGCCTTCCCACAAGAGAGCTAAATGCAAGATGATCGTGGGGCATGCTGGGTCCCTGCACAGCCTCCTCTCCCAAACACTGATACGCTCCAGTAGCTCAGCATAGAATCATAGAATCATAGAATCTCAGGGTTGGAAGGGACCTCAGGAGGTCATCCAGTCCAACCCCCTGCTCAAAGCAGGACCAAACCCAATTAGATGATCCCAGCCAGGGCTTTGTCAAGCCTGACCTTAAAAACATCTAAGGAAGGAGATTCCACCACCTCCCTAGGTAACCCATTCCAGTGCTTCACCACCCTACTAGTGAAAAGGTTTTTCCTAATATCCAACCTAAACCTCCCCCTCTGCAACTTGAGACCATTACTCCTTGTTCTGTCATCTTCTACCACTGAGAACAGTCTAGATCCATCCTCTTTGGAACCCCCTTTCAGGTAGTTGAAAGCAGCTATCAAATCCCCCCTCATTCTTCTCTTCTGCAGGCTAAACAATCCCAGTTCCCTCAGCCTCTCCTCATAAGTCATGTGCTCCAGCCCCCTAATCATTTTTGTTGCCCTCCGTTGGACTCTTTCCAATTTATCCACATCCTTCTTGTAGCGTGGGGCCCAAAACTGGACACAGTACTCCAAATGAGGCCTCACCAGTGCCGAATAGAGGGGAATAATCACGTCCCTCGATCTGCTGGAAATGCCCCTACTTATACAGCCCAAAATGCCGTTAGCCTTCTTGGCAACAAGGGCACACTGTTGACTCATATTCAGCTTTTCGTCCACCGTAACCCCTAGGTCCTTTTCTGCAGAACTGCTGCCCAGCCATTCGGTCCCTAGTCTGTAGCAGTGCATGGGATTCTTCCGTCCTAAGTGCAGGACTCTGCACTTGTCCTTGTTGAACCTCATCAGATTTCTTTTGGCCCAATCCTCTAATTTGTCTAGGTCCCTCTGTATCCTGTCCCTACCCTCCAGCGTATCAACCCCTCCTCCCAGTTTAGTGTCATCTGCAAACTTGCTAAGGGTGCAGTCCACACCATCCTCCAGATCGTTGATGAAGATATTGAACAAAACCGGCCCCAGCACCGACCCTTGGGGCACTCCACTTGATACCGGCTGCCAACTAGACATGGAGCCATTGATCACTACCCGTTGGGCACAACCATCCAGCCAGTTTTCTATCCACCTTACCGTGCATTCATCCAGCCCATACTTCCTTAACTTGCTGGCAAGAACACTGTGGGAGACTGTATCAAAAGCTTTGCTAAAGTCAAGAAATAGCACATCCACTGCTTTCCCCTCATCCACAGAGCCAGTTATCTCATCATAGAAGGCAATTAGGTTAGTCAGGCATGACTTGCCCTTGGTGAATCCATGCTGACTGTTCCTGATCACTTTCCCCTCCTTTAAGTGGTTCAGAATTGATTCCTTGAGGACCTGTTCCATGATTTTTCCAGGGACTGAGGTGAGACTGACTGGCCTGTAGTTCCCCGGATCTTCCTTCTTCCCTTTTTTAAAGATGGGCACTACATTCGCTTTTTTCCAGTCATCCGGGACCTCCCCCGATTGCCATGATTTGTCAAAGATAATGGCCAATGGCTCTGCAATCACATCGGCCAACTCCTTTAGCACCCTCGGATGCAGTGCATCCGGCCCCATGGACTTGTGTTCGTCCAGCTTTTCTAAATAGTCCCGAACTACTTCTTTCTCCACAGAGGGCTGGTCACCTCCTCCCCATACCGTGCTGCGGAGTGCAGCCGCCTGGGAGCTGACCTTGTCTGTGAAGACAGAGGCAAAAAAAGCATTGAGTACACTAGCTTTCTCCACATCCTCTGTCACTAGGTTCCCTCCCTCATTCAGCAAGGGGCCCACACTTTCCTTGACTTTCTTCTTGTTGCTCACATACCTGAAGAAACCCTTCTTGTTACTCCTAACATCTCCGGCTAGCTGCAACTCCAAGTGTGATTTGGCCTTCCTAATTTCACTCCTGCATGCCTGAACAATATTTATATACTCCTCCCTGGTCATTTGTCCAATCTTCCACTTCTTGTAAGCTGCTTTTTTGTGTTTAAGACGAGCAAGGATTTCACTGTTAAGCCAAGCTGGTCGCCTGCCATATTTACTTTTCTTTCTACACCTCGGGATGGTTTGTTCCTGCAACCTCAATAAGGAGTCTTTAAAATACAGCCAGCTTTCCTCGACTCCTTTCCCCCTCATGTTATTCTCCCAGGGGACCTTGCCCATCAGTTCCCTGAGGGAGTCAAAGTCTGCTTTTCTGAAGTCCAGGGTCTCTGTTCTACTGCTCTCCTTTCTTCCTTGTGTCAGGATCCTGAACTCAACCATCTCATGGTCACTGCCTCCCAGGTTCCCATCCACTATTGCTTCCTCTACTATTTCCTCCCTGTTTGTGAGCAGCAGGTCAAGAAGAGCTTTTCCCCTAGTTGGTTCCTCCAGCACTTGCACTAGGAAATTGTCCCCTACACTTTCCACTGCTCCACTGCTCCAAGCAGGGGATCGTTGGCTCCGTAGAGCAGGCATTGTCACCCAGCCAGATAATCAATGAGCATTTGCCAGGAAAACAGGAACGGGAGTTTCAAAGTTCCCGGGGCTTTCCTGGGGGAGGGGTGGATGTCTATTTACCTGGCGTCAGAGCAGCAGAGCTGCTGGCCAGAATCGTCACCTAGGCACTGTGGGATATTCTCCGGAGGCTAAAAGCTGTGTAAACAGGAAGAACGTGTCTTCACTTGCACATCACCGCAAAAGCATCACCGGTAAGAGCTGTACGCCTCTACCTCTGGAGATGGTTTTCTTTTTGCGGTGAAACTTCTGAGTTTCACCTCAAAAAGTCATTGGCAACTGTAGACGCGCCCACGGTTTTTGCACAAAAAAATGACTTTTCCCACTTTAAATGGCAAGTGTAGACAAGCCCTCATTTAGAGAAGGTAAATTCTCTGCAAGGCCAGCCTTAGATGCCATACAGCTATAGGGACTCTTCCTAAATTCTCAAGGACACCTCAATGGACAAAGAACTTAAAATTGGTATATTTCTCAAAGTTATGTTTTAGAAGGCACAAGGCCTTTGTTTCAGTGTTCATGGTAACCTTATAGAACCTAAGTGCAGCCCTGTTTTTCAGGTAATTTCCATTAGGTCTGAAAATCTGGGTTTCATTGAAAAACTTAAGAACATTGCTTACAGAAGTACATTAACCTAGATACCTGTCCATTTCTGTGTTCTCAGTGAATAATCAATAGACACAGTGATGACTAAGTGGAAACAGAAATATATCCACGGAAAGTCATGAATCATGTAACTGATCTGTCTAGATGGAAAAGGTGCATCAATCTTTTGAAGAGGCTGCCAATAAAAGAGTTTTATAGTGCTATAGACACAAAAACAAACTAAATGTGTCCAATCATTTGGAAGAAAAAGTAGGCCATCTCCACCCCCTTCCATTTATCAGGACAGATTATCTTTTTAGATAAATATAAAAACACACCCCTTCCCCCCACACCTTTTCCAAAACAAAGGAAACAGCTTTGACCAATGTGGTTAACCAAGTGGATGCCTGGTTAACCATACTCCCCTCAATGGAGGCATTTGAAATGAAAGTTTTAGATAAATGCCTGAAACTAAGCCAGTACCTCTCCATACACTGCTAAGGAGCACTGAAGTGCCAATTCTTTGCACTAGTGCAGAGGTTCTCAAACTGTGGTCCGCAGACCACTGGTGATCCGCGAGCTCCATTCAGGTGGTCCACGGATAGTTCCCTCTATGGTGCGCGCCTGGGCGGCCTCACACGAAAGAATGAAGGGCCACCCACATAATCAGTGACACCGCGCAGGCGTGGATTTACTAATTAGGTGCCTGGACCCTGGAGAAGATGCACATGTAAGGTGAGATGGTGGCCTTGGGGGGGAATAGGAGGTAGGTGGGAGGGGGCAGTGGGGTGAGAAGAGGGAGTGGGAGGAATTTGGGATGTGCGGGGCTGCAGCGGCCAGAGAAAGAGGTAATTTTCCCCAGCTCCCTGGCTGTGGCTGCCAGGGAGAGGACCCCCCGCCCCCCTTCCCAACCCCAGCTCGGGGGCTGCCACGGCAAGGGATGCCCCCCCTCCTCTTTCCCAGCCCCAGCGCGGGGGCTGCCACGGCACAGGACAGAGGGCACATCCATCCCATTAAAAGGTACGACTACTGCTATTAAAATATGAGTTGTGTGCTTTCATTTGTAGAACAAAAAAATGTTAATTATTATTATTATGGGTTTTTTTATATAGCACTTTCATTCAAAGTGCTTTACAACACTTAGCTAATGGTACAAACAACATTTAGAAAGATTATTAAGTGGTCCGCTGAGACCCTCATCAATTTTCAAGTGGTCCGCAAAAAAAAAAAGTTTGAGAACCACTGCATTAGGGCATTCTGTTTCAGGGAAGCTTTGATGAGTAGCAGTGACAAGATGATTCATGTTCTGACCTTAGAGTTGATTTTCCTTACACCACTGAAAAGGAACAACAAACAGAATCATCTCCTGAAGATGCAACATAATGTAGAAGCGACAAAGGGTCCTGTGGCACCTTATAGACTAACAGAGGTATTGAAGCATAAGCTTTCGTGGGTGAATACCCACTTCTTCGGATGCAAGCAGTGGAAATGTCCAGAGGCAGATATAAAAGTGCAGGGAAGATTCAGGCTAGAGATAACGAGGTAACATAATGTACTTATTTCCTACAGCCATAAACATCCTTCCCTGGAAGCCTTTCCCTCCTTTAACTTACTCTAAACTCACAGATGATAGGTTTAGAAGACCATCTAAATTCTGCTCTTATACCACACTGCACTCAGTGGGATCGTGCAGGTGTACTATAGTGCAGAATCTGGCTCATTTTGCTTTCAGTGATAGTTTCTTAAATATAAATAAATAAGATCTCTCTCTTTTTAATGGTCAGAAATTCTCCGGAATTTGGAGAAGCCTTGGAGTCCATTTTATTATTTTGCTTGCCTTCCCATGGATCAACCGAAAGCTTTGGTGGAATCCTTGGCAGGTACATACTTTCTGGAAAAGGTCCCTCCAAAGTGTAAGTTCAGCATCTTCTGTCTATAAAGTCCCCCACTAGTTCCTTTTGATAAAGCACTTCAAAAGTACATGAATGGCAATGCAGATTAAATAGAACTATAGTATTTATGTTCACAACAAAACAAAAATACTTCCGTCCAAAACCTGTAAGGTTTTAAAACACTATCAATGACTGGTCTATTGAAGCTCCTGTGTTCTGTGCATTTGTTGGTGATCAGAAGCCCCTCCTTTCAAGAGATTATGATAGACAGCCTATTTAGAACAGTTCTGACCCAGGTGATCTTCCCAAACCCTAGCATCCAAGATTCTATTGGAGAGCTCATAATACCAACATAATGCTGATACTGTTGCCTAGAGATTTTTCTTTGACAAAACACCAAACGATGGCTGACTGATGGGAAATAAGTGCTCATTATTCCATGTACAGGACTGACATTAAAATCCATGGGTGTTTTCACAAAAACAGAGCAGAGTGTACTCTCCTTTTCTTTTCAGAATCCATTTAAAGATTTTCCTAGCTATTTCTGTTAATCCTGTTGCCATGGTAACACGATGGCCATCACCCATTCTACCTAGTGTCCAGTACCCCACACCTTCTCCTATTCCATTGCCATTTTCTTCAAGACAAAATAACTTGTTTATGAAAGCAAGGTATTCGCACAGCTTCTTCCTGGGAGGTGACCAGGAGGCATAGGAGATGGCTGAGCAATACCCAATAGAGGAGAGATGGGCGAAGTACTCCTCCTCCATTGCTAAGTATCCCAACAAACTACCAGCTGCCAAACCAGCTGATATCTTTCCCCATCTGCCATGCCTACGCAGACCTGACAGAAAAATTAACCGCACATTTCCCTGGACACCCTTTCCAGTCTCTGAGAGAAAGTTATGGCACTTTGCTGCCTACAGCAGTAGCTGGACAGTACCACAAGGCTGTGTGTGGGAGGGAGGGGCACTCCATTTGTGAAGAATATCATAAACTGTAGAGTTGATCCGTGTTGTCAGAGTATAGTTTTCTCCCATGGAGCAAAACAAAGAGTGCTATCAACAGAAATCTTTAGAAGATGTGAGGTTGGGATGACCACAAGTTTACAACACAGTGTTTTTTGAAGGGATCTCTCTGCATTTGGGGTCTGCTTTGTTATTTTATCATTCTGATCTTGCTGGAAACCATCATCCATGGTCCAAGCATGAAAAACTAACTAAACTAAAAGTCTATTAAGTGTGAGGAATAAACACTGATGAAACAAATGGGAGATACTGGAAAAGCTAAAGTCTTTTCCATCCCTAATATCCATGGAAGGGAAAGATAGTGATTCTTCTCTGAGATACATGTATATTCCTCCATACTACCCTCCAGGCAGGTGAATCCCTTCCTTTCTTAAGACCAATGGAGCTGATTAAAAGTCTTTGCACTCTGTACACAAACTAGAGAACATGCTCAATTTCCCTGGCTTCAAACATCTCTCTCTGTTGCCTCACTATTCATTTTCCAACGGGATAAATCTTGGGTAAATTTCACCTATCCTCCAAGCAGAACCGACAAAGTAAAAATTGAATTAAAAAAACAATCCTAGTGGAAGAAATCAAAATACGTCGCTGTGAACTGAACATCTTTCTACCAATCACACGGCTGCTTTTTAGTTTTAACCTCCCCGTTAAACAGGAAATACAAAGGAGGGGGTCATATATTGGTGAAGCCAGCGGGGATAGGTCTGGAAAGATGGTTCTTTTTGCCTTCGCCCTTACTGACTCCGGGACTGTAACATGATGCAATTCCCCTCCTTCCCCCTTCCGTGCTGAAACGGGTTGAAATGGCAAAATCGGGGTGGACTGTCCCCAAAGCCGGGCGGGGGAGAATGAAACCCCCTGCCGTACAAAGCAGCAGCAGCAGCCTCTCGGAGTTGGGGCAGACAGGCCGGTGCCTTGCACTGGAGATTGGAGTCACAAGGATCACACCCAGATGGCATAATCTGTGAAGAGCTCAACCCAGATTTTCGCTCTTTCAAACCCTACGCAAGGGTTGCATCATGTAACAGCGCCGGAGTCAGCGGGGTGGGGGAACCACCACCCGAGATCTTGCAATGCGGGTGAACCAGTAACTGGCTGAACTGCTGCCGCCTGATGCTCTGGCTCCATCACAGCTTTTTCCATGTGCTTCTCCCAGCCAAAACACAGACAGACTTTTTTTGTCTCCGTGCTGGGCGCTTTCTAAAGGACTTGCAGCCCCCGGGCTGTTTGCAAGGGCTGCCTGGGGGATCAGAGCCTGGCCAGAGAAAGCCCCTTTCTCCTTTCAGAGCCCCCCGGGCCGAGCTCAGACGCCCGCTTCTGTCTGGGCATTGGGGCCGGTTTGCAAACAGGGAGCCGGGAAAGGGGCAGCAGCGGGGCGAGAGTTCAAGCAGCAGAAAGACGTTTCCTACCTCGAGCGTTGTCCTGCTGCAGCAATTCTCCGCACAGCGCCGAGCGCCTGCCCACCCCGAGACCCAGCGCAACAATGGGGAGAGGGCGGGCAGGGAGCCGCGGCTCCGCTCCAGGACAGGGGAAAGGAGGAGGCAGCCGCCGCGAGCTCGCCCCGCACGCCCGGGGAGTATCATTCACACATGCCAGAGCCGGCCCAGACGGGCGGCTCCGCTGCCCAATCAGCCCGCAGCGCTGGGAGGAGGCGGAGCCAGGCAGAACAAAGGAGGGAGGGGGCGAGCCCCCGGCCCCGGGGCAGGTTGCGCGGAGCGGAGCTGCTCTCTCTGGCCTGCGCCCCGAAAGGATATAGCGGCGTGGGGCGCCTCCGCATCCCCTGGGTAAATGCTCCCTGGGGGGCGGGGAAAGAGGTACCCAAGGGATGAGGGTCTCGAGCACCATTCAGGGGACTAGGGGGTTGCAAGAGGGCCAGCACCATTCGGGGCACCAGGGGGTTGCAAGAGGAGCCAGCACCATTCAGGGGACTAGGGGGTTGCAAGAGGGGCCAGCACCATTCAGGGGACTAGGGGGTTGCAAGAGGGGCTGGGAGGGGGGCCAGCACCATTCAGGGGCCTAGGGGGTTGCAAGAGGGGCTGGGAGGGGGGCCAGCACCATTCGGGGCACTAGGGGGTTGCAAGAGGGGCCAGCACCATTCAGGGGACTAGGGGGTTGCAGAAGGGATGAGGGCTAGGGAGGTGCCAGTTCTTGGAGCCCAGGAAAGGTCATGTGAGCTCTAAGGCTGGGGCCAAGCAGAGATGAGGGGGGTCGGGAGGGGTTCTTGGGGGCATAGGAGGGGGCTGCTAGATGCTATGGCTTCTACCTGGGGACAAGCAAGTGCTGAGGCGGGGAATGTATGGTGAAGGGAGGGAGTCTCCTGGTGGGGAAACAGGAGAGGCTGAGGTTGGAGTTGCAAGCCTGCTCCTTGTGGGGAGTGAAGGGATACAGTCTCTTCCAGGGCCCTGACTCTTATTAAATGACACCTCTACCTGCATTTTATCCTGAGTCCTATATCCACTCAATACAGGATGCTCATTACCCCGTATTTCAGCGTACATTTCACGCAGCAATACACATGTCTGGCTGCTTACCATGAATTAAACATGGTAGGTGGCATCCCTTCCACATGAGCTTTGTACTATAATAATTGTAGCGCACAGGCAGTTGACCTCTATTTTACCAGTTATCTAGGGGCCAGTATCAGAGGGGTAGCCCTGTTAGTCTGGATCTGTAGAAGCGACAAAAGGTCCTGTGGCACCTTATAGACTAACAGAGGTATTGAAGCATAAGCTTTCGTGGGTGAATACCCACTTCTTCCTGTGTAAGCCCCCACAATCCATCTCTTAGCCCTGTGCTGTCAGTGGACAGACTCATGGTGCCTGCAGATGCTACAGGCAGAAAGCCTGCACATAGGGAGGGAGGATGCCAAGACAGAAAAGTTCTGCTGCCTAAGTCAACTGGAACTAGGGTGACCAGATGTCCCGATTTTATAGGGACAGTCCTGATTTTTGGGTCTTTTTCTTATATAGGCTCCTATTACCCCCCACCACCTGTCCCGATTTTTCACACTTGCTGTCTGGTCACCCTAACTGGAACCCTTCTCCTCCAGACTTCCATCCTTCTGCTCTAGTCCAACAGCATTTTCCCTATTCCTACCAAGGGATGTGTTGAACTGAGATAAAGGAATCCAGAAGTCTGAGCCTGGCTATATTGAAAGTAGTACCTGTTTAACCAAACCTTTGATTTTAAAACCAGTTTGGTTAAAATGGTATACAATCTTGTGCGGACACTTTTAAATCAGTTTATACCTGGCTTATATTGATTTAGCTTAATTCAGTACAGGTTAGATAAACACCTATCGGGAATGGTCTAGGTATAGCTGGTCCTGCCTCAGTGCAGGGGGCTGGACTAGATGACCTCCCGAGATCCCTTCCAACCCTACATTTCTATAATACAACCCAGATTTAAATAAGATTAATGATGCAAGTTAAGATGAGTCAATATAATTTAAACCAGGTTTAAATCAAATGAAAACTGCTCATAGAGAGTTTTGGACTGATTTAGCTACTTTGCTTTTTAAATATATTTGAAGTTAAAATGGTGCAAATTGGAATATAGACAAGGCAATAGACACTGATTACTAGTTCAGTTTGAATGTTCCTATTGTTTATAAAGAACATTAATTTGCATGTACACCTAAACTTTACACACCTTTGCCCGGGAACTACTTAAATTATAAGTTCTTTGGGGCAGGACTTGTGTTTGTACAGCACCTAACACAATAGGGACCCGGTTCCTGTCTGGGGCTGCTAAGTGCCAAGATGGGAGGTAAGACGACAAGATCTACAGCATCCTGGGGGAAAACAGTGCTGAGGACCTCCAGCCTCTTCCTGGAGATAAGCATGTGGGTGTGGAAGTGGGAGACATCCTTTGTAAAGACAAACTTAGCTACAAATTACTCCTAGGGATGTGCCCTGCTTAAAGTTTGGAGACTCCAATGGTCTTTTTTGTTGTTCCAGTTTTTGGTTCCCACATATATGGTTTTAAAATATATTGCCAGAAAAAATAGTTTGCTGGTTACAAACTTTTAAACATTACTTTCTCTGAGTGGCATTATGCCTAACTTACGCAGCTCAGTTTTGTAGTCAATATTTGTGGATGTTAACTCTTCACCTTTAATTTTTATTTGCTTACTACAAAAGTGGAGCATATGTCACCCTTAGATGAGTTACATTGATTTCTGAATCCCGCTTGTAGCAATTTTTGTTTATCTTTTGGTAAGTTCTCTCTTTTCACACTATGAAAACTGATAACATTGCATTAGAGTGTCTTTATAAGGGGCATCTCCACTGAGAGGGATCTCTCTTATTTCTCTTCTGTATCTCATGAAATCTAAAGTTGTTTGCGAGTCCAGGGGCCATCAATTCCTTCCACCAAATATGTAATATGTTAACCCATTGTTGGCAAAAATATTGCTGGGGTGTGCTAATGCCAATTCCATGTTTGACAGTTTTACATTTGAAAATGTGATGGGAGGTGGGGGCAGTCCAATGTGGCAGCTACAATACAGAATCACCCAGGCAAGTGGGGCAAGATGGCTGGCTATGCTCTCCCCATCACTAGTGAGCTGAGAGTTGCTGGAAGGAAAAATAGGGCAGAAGCAGGGACATCTGGACCTTAGGCCTATGGCTGTGCAGTCAATTCCCATGGAGGTTCATAGCTAGGCTTGGTCATGAGGCAAATCTGAGTTGGCATGGCAAGAGGGGCATGCTCTGGGACCAGCTGTGTACACCTAGGTAAAAACTATTTGGATTTTGTTATCGGGTGGACTTCCTAGAGGGTGTAGAGATTTAGGGCAGCTCGTGAACCTTTCCCTGGGGGTAGCTGCAAACTGGTTCAAAATGCTGCAAAGAAGGGTATTGTGGGGAGCTGCCAGGCCTGCTCAGACTGACAAGGCTAAAAGATGTGTGAAGCACCTGGATGGGGAGGACTAGTAATCTCTCACACACTCAGGCTAATGAATTAATTAATGTGAGAGAAAGGGGTCTCGCAGAGCAGGACATGTTAGAAAATATCAGAGAAAGAACGCTCAAGTGGTTGGGACATGTACACCATACGGAAAATGGGAGACATGCTAAGCAAGCATTAAATTGGGTACCTGGGGAAGGAAAGAGAAAGTGAGGAAGGCCAAGGAAGAACTGGCAGAAGACCATGACAAAGGATATTGAATGCACTGGCATCACCTGGGAAGAAGTACCACAAATAGCAAGTGACCGTAATCAGTGAAGGATTAATTAATTACATTTTACTTATATTTTAGCACTGCTGGAGCCAGTGAATGACAGAATAACAGCCAGGCTATAAACAAGGCATGTCAGGTATACAATAATCCAAATATATGCACCAAAAATTGCAATAGCCAACAGTGAAAGGGATACATTTTAAGAACAGGAGCAGCTTTGCATGGGCAATGGTGGCCATCAAGAACGCACCACAGAAGCTGCTCTCCATGCCCTCCAGAACAGTGCCAGGTCCGTTGCCAAATATGCAGTGGAATTTCGATGTCTGGCCACAGACACCCACTGGAATGAGGCCGTGCAGTGACACCACCTTAGGCAGGGGCTCAACGACTCTATCAAAGATGAACCAGTATGGGTGGAATCTCCATCTAGCCTGGGAACTTTAATTGATCTTTGCATCCAGATTGATGATCGACTAATGGAGAGAGCCCAAGAAAAGCATGCCACTCAGTCCCCACTGTCCAGAACTCTTCTGCCTCCCATGGTCTCACTTGTCCTATACCAATGCAAGTCAACTGGGTCCAACTCCACCTCTCCACTGACTAAAAGAAATATCATTGGGCACTATAATTGTGCCAGTATTGGGGGATGCCCATGCATGCTGCAGCAGAATGCCCGCCAAGTTCCCATTCACCCCTGGGTCAGTGTCATGGAGTTCATTCACCGTTGGGGCAAATTCTCATGGTTGTGTCTGGGGAATCAGCTTTGGTCCAGTCTAGCATCCCTTACATCATTCACTCACCCTGTGGCCTCTCTGTCTCCGACTTGGGGTTCTCTCTTCTTTTGTGACTCAGCCCTCTGGCTAGGTCACTCTATAGTCCCCCCTGTGAAGTCAGAGGCATAGTTAAAAGATGGGGTTTGAACAGATCTGCAAGGCCCTGAAAATAGAGTTAGAAAAAGCAGCTAGGATTGCCCTGTATTTACAGGTAAGTGTCCTGGGAGGACTCTTGCAGTGGAAAAGGGCTGCACTAATGACCCAGAGACACCAATGTCAAAAACAAGTTGTGTGCCCAGGAAGGGGCAGGCTATGACAATTTTACTTCCCTTTTAATACAGTTCTGAGCAGCAAATGGCAGATTGCTTTATTATTATTGTTGTTGTTGTTTTTAATAATGTTTTTAAGTTGGCACTGCTATTTTTTTAGCCCATAATGAAGAGTTTCTCTTCCTTTTCCATACCACTACCCCCTTCTCTATGCCAAAATCACCGTCCCATCAGCCCCCCCCACACACACACACACCTCCCATTAGCAAAATGGGAAGGGCAAAGTGCTCTGACTCCCTGCCAGCACATCTCTACTGCTATTTTAATGAGCTAGATAAAGCATGGGTATGTTTACATAACCTGCAAATCATACTTCTGATTGCAATGTAGACATAGCTTCCGTCACAATAAGTCTGGTTTAACAGTTCTGTCGGTGTAAAATGGCCTTATTGTGAACGAGTCAGAGACTCATTAGAAACTGAGTGATCAATGTGGTATGCAAAACATCTTTACTAAAATACACGTGCAGGGTAGCTGTGTAATGAAAGTGTAAAAAATGCTTGTTAAGGCAGTATATTTAAAGTCTTACAGCAGGTGTAGGCAACCTATGGCACGCGTGCCAAAGGCGGCACGCAAGCTGATTTTCAGTGGCACTCTCACTGCCCGGGTCCTGGCCACCAGTCCGGGGGGCTCTGCATTTTAATTTAATTTTAAATGAAGCTTCTTAAACATTTTAAAAACCTTATTTACTTTACATACAACAATAGTTTAGTTATATATTATAGACTTATAGAAAGAGACCTTCTAAAAATGTTAAAATGTATTACTGGCACACGAAACCTTCAATTAGATTGAAAAAATGAAGACTCGGCACACCACTTCTGAAAGGTTGCCGACCCGTGACTTACAGTATCACTATTGGTGAAATTCACACCAGTATAGGAGGTCTGCAGGGGTACAGGCACTACATAAGTGCCACTTAACCCTTATTTTAAAGATCTGTGCAAAGGGGCTGAGTGGGCATTCTAAACAGGAGTGAATTTCCCCAATGAGTGGAGATAGAAGTCTATAGCGTCAAATGACTTCAGTGGGAAAAACTACTGAAGAATTCAGTTCTGTGTTGAATATGATGGGTAATCCTCTCTCCTCAATGTGTGAACATAACTCCCTGTAAGTTTAATGAGAGTTACATATCAGTATCAAGGGATGAACAGACCTATAGCAACATTAGAATTTGAAATTATATACATTAAAATTATTAGCACATGTATCGAGCTACGTCTTCCTTTTGAATGATTTTTCTAGATATACGTATTATCAGACAAAACATTTAGGTCATGAGAAAATATTTATTTCCAACAGCATGTATTTTGAATGTTAATTGGAAGAAGGCATGTTCAACGCTACAATTTCTCCATCACTGGACCAGTTGAACTAGTGTGAAGCAGTGCATATATTAAAGTTACTTTAAGGAAACACAAAAAGACAGAATGATGTAGAAGATGAGTACAAACATTCAAGACAGTAAGAATGCAGAACGCTGACATGTGGCTGAAAAATGTACTTGTTTTAAATGCTCTTTTAGTATCACATAAAACTAGCAACTCACTTTAAAAACATTCATCATCAGCAACTGTATTTTTGACCATATGAAATTATTAAATTTAATACTGTCTTTCAGCTGGAAGAGATCTTAATATCTAATGCTCATATCAAACACGCAGATTTTGTTAACTTTACTTGTTATTTAAGATAAAGTTTCAAGGTGCTGCACCAATAATACATAGGATTTTAATCTGATTTGTACAGAAACATGCAAATATTAATGAACAAGGGTTTTTATAATAGATATATTTGGTTACCATTTGATAATTATTGATAGAGCACATCAAGCTTTTTTTTTTGTTTTTTTTGTTACATTTTATGCTGAATGCTACAATTCCACAGCTACCAAATTGCCACCATAGCTCTTCAGGCTTAAAAAGTAAAGCCAAAGAGTAGAGGAAATAAGTATGTGCCTTTATGCTTTAACATATATTTACAAAACAATATTATTTTATATGTAGATATATAGAGAGAGAATTAAGATTTCATGGTATTTGTATCAGCACGAAATGTAAAAAAATCCCCAAAAGATTAGGAAAACACAAGTAACTGGTACTTTACACCCTTGAACCAGTTTTGTATAAGGCTTTAGTTTTCCTGATGACTGGGACATAAACTTCTTATTAGGTCTCTTTATATGCTTTAGTCATTATAACTGTAATTTGTTACAATATATTTTGTAATAAAATAAAATCTCTGTGTTGTAATTGACGATAACTAGTTACCATTTAGATGTATTTGATCTTTTAGAGAATAGCTTCCATCTAAAGTGTCAGAACTAGATTTAAGGTGCTTTGATAGTTTTGCTTTCATTCCTAAAAAGTACCACACAAAAACAGTTGTAACTTGCTGAAATGCTTTTCTTTGGCCTTTCCCACATTTTTTAAAAATAGCCTATTATTCCCCCCCACCCCCATAGGAGAACTTTATGTTCATTAGTCATGTGATTTCTAAAAGTTTCATCATTATTGTAAAACTTATTGAAACGAAATGTTAGGTGGATTTCTTTTGTCACAGCTACATTTCTTTCTCTTCCCTTTTAAAATCTCCTTTTGCATCGAGCAATAACCACAAGCAACAATTAATTTAAAGCTAGATTTTTGTATGTTGTAAACTGGCTAGGACCAGGAGCTACTGACAGAACCAGCCAGTTATGCAATGTCAGCAAATTACCTCTATACCAATGCACTGCCATTTAATTTTTTCCTTCGTTTCCCTCCCACATACACTAACACAAGGAAGCTGGACAATGGTTCAACAGTAACTGCATATGATAGTTCTGGCAAGACAATTTTTGTTTTGATTAAGCACATTTTTTTTTTTTTCCCTGTCTGAGCAAGGTTAGAAAAGCAGGGCCTTTTTCTTTAGGTCATTCCGCTTCCAAAGTGCCAGACGATCAAATTCTTCAATGTTCATTTTGAAGACTTCCTGGAACTCTTCAGGGGACAAGTGCCTCTTGAAAAAGAAAATACAGAGATACGGTAAGTGCTTTCATAAATAAGAAGCATGTCTCCCTTTCCTGTACTATGAAACAATGTACTGGGATTTTCATTTAAATTCCCAAACTGATTCTGTAAAATAAAAGACTGCATCAAAATCAAATAAGCTGAGATCTGTTTGGGAAATGAAATTGACTTACTTATACAAAAAGAAAACTTTTCCAATAAAGTTCCCACTGAGTAGAAGCCAGGGTCTTTGGGAAAGAGATTTAGTTATTTCTACATATTACTTGATGATAGAACATACTGAGACCTATTTAAGCCAATCTGGGAATGTAAAGAGATTGTTATCAATTTAATTTCAGAGCTGGATTTCCCCCCCTTGATCTATAATAAGTCCAATAGACACCATCATAGTTCACTAATAGTAGCCTTGTAACAAACGAGAGACCATGCTGCTAAGCTCTTACATGCAAAATGTATTTCTACATGGGGCTAGAGTCATCACAATGAGATGTTGGATAAGGCTGATTTGAAATGACACGCGCTGTGCTTTTATTTGATGTTTCCAGTTTACTCAGCATAAACTGAGATACAGAGCAAAAAAGAGAGAATTACAAAAATAATACTGCCAGAAAAGTCTGCAAAGAAGAAAGGTGTACAGTTCAACTAGAAATGAAAAATAATTTTTAGATTCTCCATTAGCTATTTTGGACTCAATTCTGTCAAAGCATTTTACAAATATGAATTAAGGCTCACCGCATCTGTAAAGGTAGAGATTATACCATCTAAAATTGATATAATCCACAATTACCAAGAGGGACAATTTTGGGCACCCAACTGAGACCCAATTTTCACCAATGCAAGAGTGCCCGCAACTCCTACTGAGATTACTGCAAGCTGAGGGCGTGCAGCACATTGAAAATCAGCCGCTCACTGTCTCAAACTGTGTTCCCCAAAACAAAGGTTTACAAAATCAAAGGCTGCTTTTTGGAAATGTTGGCCCGATTAACTTCACAGCGCCCTGGACTGGTGCTCCTCAACCCCTGCTACTCTGCATTGTGTGGCTGGGAAAAAGGGAGCAAGGGGACATTGCCGCTCTCCCAGCCTGTTATTGCTATTATTAGTAATAATTACTATAACACCTAGAAGCTTCAGGCATGGACCATGACCCCACTGTGCTACCCGTTGTACAACACAGAACAAGAAGATGGTCTCCAAAGAGCTTACAATCTAAGTATAAGACAAGAGACAATAGAAGGCTCTAGACAGGGAGTACAAGGAAACAATGAGACAATACTGGTCAGCATGACAGTCTCAGCACTCCAACAGCCTAACCTGGCTGTAGCCCCCATTTTGGATACCAATGCCCTCACAGCCCAGCATTATTTCCACCCCCCAATCCCACTGGAGCACCATCCCCTACAACTCAGGATCACCAAGTCCCCCCACCACAGCAATGCCAGGCCCCTCCCTTCATGAACACCAGCTCCTACTCCAGGCTTCCCCCCAGCAGCAGCAGTGATAATAATACTGTCTGCAGCTCTGGAAAAACTTGATCCCAAAAAGTTGTCATCAAACTGGAGAGACTTCAGATAACAGTAACAAAACTGATCATGGGGCTGAATAATTTGATTTATGAGGAAAGATTAAAAGACCTAACAATGCATCGGCTTGGCCAAATGATGACTAAGGGGGCGTATGATAAATGTCTACAAGTGTTTGACGGGTCTAAATACCAAGGGAAAAGACCCGCTGAGAGAGGTTATGGCAATTATTCATATTTTTCTCAGTACATATGATTTTAATTTTGTTGGACTTTACCTATAGCTGAGAACTTAATGCTCTTCACTAATGAAGTTGGGAGAGAACAAGCCCCCCAAAAAATCTAGGAGTGAATTTTCTCTCTTATCCACTGTTTGAACATTAATTATCTTAAATGAAATTCTCTGGCCTCAATAGCCAAACCAAAGAAGGGGAATTGAAAATTGATGTCTGAGGGGGAGAGAGAATGTAAACTTGTGTGTGTGTGTATTTTATAAGGCTATGATACGACTTGAAGTCCTGGTAGGAATGGCTCAGTGAAAAGCAAGTTAAAAATTCCAACCCTGTTTTGTGTGACTCAGCCACCACTAAAGAAACGCAGGCTGGTTTTGTCAGAACTGCAGTATTTTAGTCATTTTCAATTGTATCAAAGTATTACTTAATGGTATCATTTTTATTCCACATATATGCTCACAATCTTCTATTAATCTAAAAACCAGAGTTGTGTGATCACTGATATATCTTATGTCGCTGGTACCGTCTCCAGCAGTGTGCCACAGGGAGTGAAAAATGACATTTTTGGGTACTCACAGCATGTTTGGTGCTATACAGAATACAGAGGAAGACTGACTCCCTTTCCCAAAGCAATAATCTAAGGGACACACCGACATCAACATGGGAAAAACCTGCATGAAAACCTTTGGATTGTTCTTGGGGTGGTTTGCCTTCTCCTGAAAGGCAAGGAGGCAAAGATCACTGAAATATGCAGATTTCCTAAGATCTAGGGGGAAATTGTGCGGATGGGCATCCATGGAGGGCAGAGGCGGTTGTACAGATGCCACTGCACCAGTAGCAGCACCAGGGTTTTTGCCGCTCTAGGCGGCAGCGCTCCTCCGCCGTAATCGGCGGTGCTTCGGCAGCAGCTCCTCTGAAGCTGCATTCTCAGCGGCGTTTTTCGGCGGCCGCTTTTCTTGCTGCCGAATCGCCGCCGGGAAATGAGTCGCCGCTGAAATGCCGCTGAGGGCAGCGAAATGCTGCCCTCCAAACCCTACCACCCTAGGCGACCGCCTAGGGTCGCTTAGTGGAAGTGCCAGCCCTGCTCTGCACCACTTCCGGACCTCCCTTTCCCACCTTCTGAGTCAGAGCATGCGCCCTTACCACAAAAGTGCACATGTTTTTCTAACAGCAGAGGCCTCTGAGACTAAGGGTCTGATTCTCCACATTGGCATTCTCCCACTGTAACTCTACTGGTTTCAAGGGGATTACAGCAGTGTAAAGAACTGATTGCTTGGAGCCGCCGTTGCTCTTAACCTCACCTACACTCTATATTAACACTATTCTAGAGTATAGTAGCTCATGCTACTGTAAAAAAAGGAGTCACCAAAATATTGCTATTATAATTTAGCAGCCCCCATTAACATACACGCAGAGGAAGAATTAGAACACAAGAGCTTATCATCAAGAATTACAGTAAACTCCAACCACTTTCGGAAACTGTATCATTAATTAAAAGCTGTGCTAAATCTCTTTAAAGCAAGGAGGAAGACAAGCATTGCAATGTGAAATCCTCATTTTCCAAGATACAGGCTCATTAAAGTGAGTATTACAGATATGGGCTCATTACATTGCCTGCCAGAAGAAAGGTAATTAATTGCACAGTCAAACAGTCCTACGTAATGTTTTAAATGATGCTTTTCTCTGCAAATTAATGAGGCTTGTCTCTGTTTTTCTGTGGCCTGTTTAAAAAAAACCCCCACAAAGCAGTTCAAATAGATTTATAATGTTTATTCAGTGCAGTTAACTTTGTTTTCTTTGAGAAGAACTGTGCTTGTAATGAAATCCAGAGATCTTCAAAACTAATAGTTAGCAACATCACATTAATGTGAATAAGTTATGGTAAGGGAAGGCTGCAATTAACCTACAGCCATATTGCCTCAAGCTGTGGTCATGTCAGCTTGCACAAGCTAAGGAGGCTTATGCTGTGTCAGTAATTAGATGGGAGATCTCAAGGGAAAAGGTGCTAGAAATTCAGTAGGTATTATACATCCTTGTCAGTCAATAGAGAACCAACGATCCAATGTAATGCAAAGTACTGCATGGCTGGAGAGGATGATTTTAAGAAGAGAAAAACCAAGGTCCAGTTCACTTATCAAAAATATCATTCTATTTCTGTTAACTCCTGTGTCCTGAGCAAATTAGAGCTAGTTTTTATATTATGCCAACCTGAATGCATACTGTGCTTCCAGTTGGACACGCTTGTTCTAAAATATTGTTGGCGTCCGTTAGTCTCAAGAGATGATGGATATGCGCCCATGGGGAATGTTTAGTTGATGGTTGTGCAGCGTCTGTTGTGGCTGTGGAGCCCCACACGAGAGTGGCAGTCTTGACTGCATTTGCTGCATTTGAGGGCGGTGTCAGCTATGGGTTGGAGCCGCTGCTTCCTTTTTTGTTGAACCCGCTTTTCCTCGGCAAGCTGCCGCAGCTTGTCTTCGCCAGTTTTCAATCCAGTGGTCAGAGCGTGTCTCCATCTGCATCTGTCCTGGGCGAGCTCTTCCCAGCTGTTGATGTCGATTTGAACAGTCTTCAGGTCCCTCTTACAAACATCCTTGAAGCGAAGGTGGGGCCGTCCTGTAGCTCTGTTTCCGGAGGCAAGTTCGGCATACAAAAGGTCTTTGGGGATCCGTCCATCTTCCATGCGACTTAGATGGCCAAGCCATCTGAGGCGGCGTTGACGGAGGAGAGTGAACATGCTGGAGATCTTGGCACGTTCCAGCACCTCGTTGTTTGTTATTCGATCACTCCAAGTGATCCCGAGTATGCGACGGAGGCAGCGCATGTGGAAGGTGTTCAGTCTCTTTTCTTGCGAAGCGTAGAGGGTCCAAGTTTCCCAGGGTTCCAACTTGGAACTTGGATCTAAAATATTACATATATTTATATAGTATGCTGTTAAACAGTTGCTTTATTCATTTCAGTGGGGACCACATTAATTATATCACCTGCATTCTGCCCATTAATCCGTCTCTGCCAGGACTGCTATTGACATTCCCAAACCTCTAAGCAACAGAATCTGGGAGTAAGAGTTGCAGAATCTGGCCCTGTGCTAGCATCCGGCTCCCAATATAGAAAATTGTCAGAAAAAATTCTGTCAGGCCCTCACGAACATGGGACGGCAGATGGTCACATAAGTAGCCTACTTCATTTCAGCTCTCCAACGTGAGTAAGATGCTGCTCTGTCCTGGTAGGTGATCATTCATTTCTTGAGTGTAAAGATAATAAAACTGTCGCCATTCTAAATATCTCACTCATAAAAGGAATTTGGGTTAAAAATAACTTCCCCCCCATGACTTAACCCTGACCCTAACCTTATCACAATCGACCATCATTACTTGGACACCGTCTGGCCCTTTTGTGCTTTACCCTACTGCCTTATTGACTACCTACCTTGCCGCTACAAGAGTTGTCTAACCTTCCCCCTCTCTACTTTGCTGCTTGTGGCTCAGCAGGCTTCCTGGATGCTTCTTCCAAGCCTATCACATGGCTAATTATAAAACTGTAATTAGCCATGTGCTAGGCTCCCAGGGGAGCATTCGGGGTTATTCTCATCTACGGGGTAATTAGGCTGCACACTTGATAAATATTTCAGTCTATTAAGTAATTATGTGATTGGAAAAAATGCTTAAGTGGTGGCACAAGCTGCCTTCTAATGAATGTTAAAAGATATCACAATATACAATAACTCCATTGACTATGGATATAACTGGTGACCACAGCTGTCACTGAGCTAGACATTGGCATTTAGCCTCAGCCTTAAGCAGTAGGGAGGTGGAGTGGAGTGGTAGCATCCCACAACCCCTGGGGAGTGAGAATGCTTCACTCACACAATCTACTCCCCTTCAGCATGCCTGCCCAGATCTTCAAGCTGCTGCTGTGGCAGATGGGGAAAGGTAGATGGAACCATGGCCCTGCCTTATTCTTGCCCCCTTTAGGCAATTTGTGTCCTCTGAAAGGCTCAGAGGGAGCAGTTCCTGAGTGCCCTGGTGCAAGATGTGTAATGGGAAGAGGGTTTGTATGACCTCTCTCCTGCCCTTCCAGCCCCCTGCACAGGACCTCTGGCTCTTTGGATGTGCCTTGCCTTATATCTCAAGAAATTATGAGATTACAGAGGAGCTCCATCTTACTCAGTGATGTTACTGTGGGATGTCTCATAACCCCTTGTGATGTATCACAAGTCTCTAGGAAAACCATTTGCAGCACCACTAAACCTATACTATTTCCCCCTAATTAGGCAATTACCCAAGAAGCTAAAGAAGATTTCTAATATGGAATTAAAAAAATAGGAATTATTTCACTCAGTGGAACTATTCTCCTATCCAGTGATATAGTACCATGTTGGCGTCCGTTAGTCTCGAAAGGCGATGGATATGTGTCCATGGGGAATATTTAGTTGATGGTTGTGCAGCGTCTGTTGTGGCTGTGGAGCCCCACACAAGAGTGGCAGTCTCGATTGCATTTGCTGCATTTGAAGGCGGTGTCAGCTGTGGGTTGGAGCCGCTGCTCCATGAGTTAGTACCATGTAACTCTGAGGATAACTTGTGTCACCTCACTATTATTCAACAAAATGAACTTGTTCCTATTGGGAATTACATAATTGGTCCCAGCATAGGATCTGTAATTAAAAATGTTATGATAATGTATGGAAAGCGTGTACTGTGCA
Organism: Macrochelys suwanniensis; assembly: GCA_033296515.1. Taxonomy (NCBI): domain Eukaryota; kingdom Metazoa; phylum Chordata; order Testudines; family Chelydridae; genus Macrochelys; species Macrochelys suwanniensis. The sequence goes on from CM065779.1 coordinate 117,030,934, forward strand.
TGCAAACAAGACTGTTTTAACAATTCCAGTTTTATAACCACTGCTTTACCTTAAAAAAGGCAGATAATGTTAAGTTGTGGAATCCAAAGATGTTTATTATTTTGTTAGTATGCACATTACTGCTTATGCATAGTTCCAAACTGACAGCTGATGCTCAGAGATTCATTATCATGAAACTTGGACTTGAGCTCTATAGGCCTGATCCAAAAAGTCTTCATTTAATTAATTGAGCTTTTGAGCTTGTTCCTAAAATATGTCTTCTAGTTTGTCCTGGGTCTGGGCTTCATGGTGTCCATCTGAGCATCTTCTACCTACCCGCTTGTGCACTTCACACTTTTTTCGTGCTTCACGTCATTCCAAATGAATAATTTTCATCTGACAAAGGCTTCCTTAATAAGAACTCTGAACACTGATGTGAAGAAATACCCAACACCGATAGCAGCCCAAGCATACACCAAGGATAAGCAAACACTAAACACATTTTCTGCAAGTTTAAAAGGGTACTATTCCATTAAAGTCAATGAGTTGTGTCCTCTTCATGCCACTTGTGAATTTCAATGTGGGTTGGGTCCCTAACTTCTTTAGGCTTCTTTGAAAACTCCAGCCTGAAACTATAAACCATTCCTCTGATCTCAACACATGCAGCATTCCAACATGAACCCAGCATGAGTGTTGAGTAAAAGCTAGGGCAGAAAACTTTATCCTTAAAAAGGATCCAAGTAAACACTTTTAGGAGGAATATACATGTTTGAATCACTATGTGGACTCTGTTCAAACAAGGTCACACCCATATATAAACAGTTGATTTCTGTTTGCCAGAGTCGGATGGCAGGCAAAGTCTTGTGCAAAGCATTTGCTCAGCTGCATTCCTGATTTTTTTTATTAACAATTATATTTTAGAATATCCTTCTGAAACCTACAATTAACAGGCACAGACATGAGTGAAATGAGTTACACTTTTCAATTGCATTCCATAGGAATGACTGAATAATGTGTCTTCATTAACGCTTTATGATATTCAAAAGAAAAGCCCAAGAAAAACAAAGAAATACATACATACCAATACATTTAAATGATAAAACTGAAAAAATAAATTTAAAATGTTTATCTAAGCACACATTTGCTTGTGAGACTCAAAAATCATGGCCACATGTGAAATCTGTGATAAAACTACCTGCAGAAATGAAATCTATGAACATACCATTGTTCTAAAAGTGCAACAGTGAAAACCTTTAACATCATTGTGATAGAACAGGAAGAGGCAAACAATATATGATATCATGTAAGGTGAGGTTACTTACTGTAACTGGAAGTTCTTTGAGATGCGTGGTCCCTATCTATTATACACATGTGGGTATGCACACGACCGAGTCTGGCTGTTCTTCAAAGCAGTGTCCGTTGACCCACACGTGCAGTAGCTCGCCTTGTGCTCCCAACTACGGGCATAAGAGGCAATGTGGGTCGACCCCTCTCCAGTTCCTCTTCTTACCACAATCTAACAGGATCCGAAGCACAGGGGATGGAGGGCAGGTCGTGGAATACAGATAGTGTGTATACAGTATCTTGTTCAGGACTGTGTCATGAATCTCCCACTATTGAGAAGCTTCTGCTTAGTTTGCCTGCCAAGGAGCTGTCAGTACTGGGAAGGTACACAGCTTGTATTATGATACAGTTCCTGATGCACCTGTTCCAAAGTCTGACTGCCTCCTGGTCAAGGGGAGGAGATCACACTCCTCCCTGTTTGTTTATACAGTGGTGATATTGTCGGACATTATCTGAATATGTAGCAAGCGTATAAGCAGAAAGACCACCCTCAGTTCCAGTAAATTTATATGTAGCCAGGCCTCTCGTGGGGTACAGGTACCCTGAGCAGTGTGAGTGTCCAAGTGAGCAGCCCACCCCAGAAGGGAGGTGTCCTTCACAGTGGTGCCCCTGGGGCTGGGAGGGCAGAAGGGAATTCCCACCATGGCCTCTTCTTGTTTTGACCACCAAGACAGAGAGGAGACAACTCTGGGAGGAACGACTACCCTGGAGTTGATATGGTCCTTGCTTGTACTTGCAGGTACCGTAAGTGGAGTCTGGAGTTGATATGGTCTTTGCTTGGTTGAGAGGTTGAGTGGCCTAACAGTGAGAGGCACTTGTGCACTGTGGCTCGTGGTCTGCGAGTGATGTGTTCAATCAGGGTGCTCAGTGCATGAAACCTTTCTGAGGGGATGAACGCTCCTGCAGAAATTGAGTCCAACTTTCCTCCCCGAAAAGTGGTGGGTCACAAAACACTTTTCTTCATTTATGCAAATGCCTAGGGCTGTTAAAAGTTGTATCAGAACTCTTGTCACCGACCTAACCTCCTGATGAGATTGGCCTACCAGGAGCCAATCATCCAGGTATGGGAGTACTGTATAGTCCTGGCATGTCAACTAGGTGGCTATCACAGAGAAAAGCTTTGTAATTACTGTGGGTGCTGTAGTCAGCCCAAAGGGGAGGACTCAAAACTGGAAGTATTCCTGGCTTACTATAACATGCAGGAACTTCCTGTGTGAATGTCCACATGGAAATATGTGTCCTTCATTTCAAGAGTTATGAACCACACCCCTTCTGGAAGGGAGGGGATTATAGATGCCAGCGTAATCATCTGGATCTTCAGTTTTAGAATAAAGACACTGAGTTGCTGAAAGTCCAGGAGGGGTCTCCCCCTGCTGCCTTTTTGAGGAATTAGGAAATACAGGGAGTAGAATCCTCTTCCATGGTGACGAGGCAGGATGCACTCTATTGCCCCTCGGAGTAAGAAGGATTCGGTTTCCTGTTGAAGAATTACCTTGTGAGTGGTCCCTGAAGGGGGACTGGAAAGGGGTTTGTGAGGAGGGAATGGAGTGTCCCTGGTGGATAATCTCTAGAACCCAGCTGTCCATAGTGCTCTTGTGGGTGAAGAGTTGTGGGTGAAGAGTGTAAGATGAGGTGGCTGGCATCAGTGGTGGTACACAGGTCTTGACCAATATATCAAAAGTGGCTCTTGGCTGATGGTTGAGAGTGAGTAGAGGCTGAGGAAATATAGGGGGCTGAGAAGTGAGACCTCTGAATCTTCTGGCATTTGTGCACTGGCTTGGTTGTGCACTGGTAATAAGGTGCATGAGGAGAGGGTGGCGTGGGTTTATAGGGTTGCCTCTGGTGTTTCCTCCTGGGGCCAGAGTATAAATCCCCAGGGAACCCAGAGTCAATCTTGTCTTCTAGTGAGTGCAGGGACTCGTCTGACTGCTCATTAAAAGAGATTTGATTCGACAAAAGGGAAGTCCCAGATGGTGTTTTGGACCTCCCTAGGAAACTCCGATGATTTCAGCGAGGAGTCCCTCCTCATGACTAGATCAGCAGTCAAATTTCTGGAAGTCGTGTCTGCAACATCCACTGAAGTCTGGAGTGCCACCTTTGCCACTAGCTTCCCCTCATCTAAAAGGACTGAAATTGCACCCTGTCCTCTGTGGAAAGCTTGTCTGTGAAGTCCACAAGCCTGAAATAGGTATTGAAATTGTATTTTACTAACAATGCTTGGTAGATAGAGACGACTTTCCTCTTCAGGAGGTCAAGTCTCTTAGAGCCTTTATTTGCCAGGGTGGCCCTTCGATAGCATGATCTAGGCCTTTGAGGAGCCACCTGCACTACTAGCAAGTTAGGGGCAGGATGAAAGAATAAGAATTCAGCCCTTTTCGCAGGAACAACATAGCGTCACTTGTCCCTTTCCAGTGTAGGGGCACAGGATGCTGGAGTATGCCATACCGCTCTAGCCAGTTCTAGTAATGAGCTCATTGATAGGTAGAGCATCTTTACTCAGTCCCTGTGGCTTCAAGGTGCCCAGGAGCTAGTGTTAAGGGTCCTAGATCTCCTCTAATGGGATCTATAGGTCACTGGCCACTCTTCGTAACAGCTCCTGGTACTGGTGATTGTCATTTGGCAGAGAAGGTGAAGGAGGAGTGACCACTTCATCCGAGGAAGATGGAGAGGCACCCACTGGAACTGTCGGTACCCGAGGACCCGGTTCCACCTCTTCCTCCTCGTACACTGATAGAGCCGTCTGACAAGAGGGAGGAGTACAACTCCTGAGGGGTCCCAGACGCCTGCCATAAGGATCCCCTGGATCCCAGTAAGGCCAGAAATCAGGATTGATTGGTTGTGGGGGACCCCAAGGAAATTGGTACCAGCAGCGTACCTGGCAGAATGTCTATCAGGGCTCAACGGCCTCTGCAGAGATACCAGTGCAGCCTTCTCTTCTGAATCTGAGAACTGAGGCACTGATAGCAGCAGTATCTTAGGTACTGGGGCACTCCTGCTGGATGGCTGGAGGTGAGACAGCTCCTGGGACAGTGATGTAGGCTCCTCTTCCAGAGTAAGGACATCCCTGGGGAGGGCCAGGCCGGAAAGAAATGGAGGCTGTGGGTAAGGGAGGTGTTATATACATCTCTATATGCCCTGCTGTCCGAAGGGTTCACATAAGTCTGATGGATCCAGTGCATCTGCAGCAACTGGACAGTCTTTAGATGGGTGAGGCGGCACTGACGATGGATCTGGCACTCAGTCAGAACCAGCGAGCGTCTATCCTTATGCTTTGGTATGGAGGTGACCAACAGATCTTTCTTTTTATGTGTCTTGCCCTCAGATCTGGGGCTTTTCATCTGAGGCAGCTCCTTAGGTTCCACTTGCGACGTCTCACCTGACGTGGACTGGCTCAGGGAGGAAGCGTGTTATAGACTGTCCTCACCGGGGATCTATTCTTGTGCCCATGAGAGTGCCCTCTGCTCTCATGGGGAGCCCTGAAAGAAGAGTCCTTGGGCTTAGTTGTGCTGGCTCCTCTCCAAGGCACGTGCTTGGAGGGGCACTGCTAGGCAGTTGAGGCCCATGTACAGCGGGGGCGGGGGGTCTCCCTGGCCGGATCAGAGAGGGGTCTCATAGCCTTCTCCGTCAAGTGCTTCAATAGGCGAAACTCTTGGGCTTCTCAAGTTCTGTGTGTGAAGGAGCAACAGACATTGCACTTTGCAGAGATATGAGCCTCACCCAGACAGTAAGGCAGCATTGATGCTTGTCACAGATGGAGAAGGATTGAGGGCACAAGATGCAATTCTTGAATCCCAGGACTCTGAGCTGGGGGTGGGGGTTTCCCCAACTGCGGAGTAAAAAATACTCTATGCTATAGTATAAACTACTCTTTAACTATTGTATCAGAGGGGTAGCCGTGTTAGTCTGGATCTGTAGAAGCGACAAAGGGTCCTGTGGCACCTTATAGACTAACAGAGGTATTGGAGCATAAGCTTTCGTGGGTGAATACCCACTTCTTCGGATGCAAGCAGTGGAGACTGCTTGCATCCGAAGAAGTGGGTATTCACCCACGAAAGCTTATGCTCCAATACCTCTGTTAGTCTATAAGGTGCCACAGGACCCTTTGTCGCTTCTTTAACTATTAACTACTAATCTAAGAAAATAACTAATTCCACATGTTTTGTATATAGGTTACACAACAAAGTGAAGGAGGACATGATTCTGATTCAGGCCATGCGGTCGTGAGAAGGAACTGGAGAGGTGTCGAGCCACACCAGCTTTTGTACCCTTTGTTGGGAGCACGAGGAGAGCTATTGCGCATGTGTGTGCCAACAGACACTGCTTTGAAGAACTTCTGGACTCGGTGCATGGCACGCATGTGAACCCACGTACTCATAGGGATCATCACTTGAAGAAAAAATTAATACCCAGGGTATTTTCCAAAAGCAACAAACTGACTTAGGAGCCCACCAGCCAGATTTATACAGGAACTTTAAGGAGCCTAACGGTGCAGATAGGTGCCTAGTGGGATTTCCAAAAGCACCTAAGCAAGATTAAGTGCCTAACACTAATTGATTTCCATTTTATTTCCATGGGTGTTATATCTGCATCTTTAAGTGCCTAAATGCATTTTAAAAAATCTAGCCCTTAGGTTCATAAGTCACAGAGGTGACCTGGAATATTTTATTCTAGAGAAATACAGAGTGAGAAAATCTATTCCTTGCTGTCAAGGTTCAGGTTGACTTTTAAAAAAATAATGCTATAATATTTAAAGATGCCAAAAAATTAATTCAATAATGCAATCTTTTAAAACTGTTTCATTCCAAGCTGAGGAACGGTTTCCGTCAATAAAGAAGACTGGAAGGAAAACCTTTGGGAATGTAACAGTTAATGAATGTGCTAATTTTAATATAGTCAATACAGAATCTTTTAGTCTTTAGAAACTTGAGCTTGTAAGCTCTCCGAAAACAGGCATGCCTCCTCTAGAACATGCATGTCTACAGCTTTGTTGTAATAAACTTATTCTTCTTACCAATCTTACTAACACTGCAGAACAAACTACCTTTCTTTCAAAACGACAGCACTGGCAATGTTTTAGGACTATATTCTACAATGTTTAAACTAAGACTTTGTCTACAAAATAAGTGGTAGCAATTTAATTAAGTCAGTAAGGCATCAATTTAAGCTAAATTGTTATGGGGCACTCAACCAAAAACATGAGCATCTAAACAAGGAGGTTGTACCTATTTAAGTAAATTGGCTTCTAAAACAATTTACCTAGATTGCTGGAATGTACTTGTTTAGATACAGCTTTAGTAACTCCCTGTGAGCAGTCTCCACTGAAGTCAATGGGGACTGCTCACATGAGTAAGCAAGGGTTGCAGAGTCTGACCCTCAAGGATTACACAAGTATGTACCATGTGCACTGTTCTGTTTTGCCACTTGAGAGGTATGATTTTTTCCCCTGCTAGAGTATGCACATGTGGCAATCAATATGCTTTGATCTAGTTGTAGGAAGACTAGTCTAAAAAGCTGTTCAATAACTGGAATTACATATGCCCATTTTGACTGTCTTTATTCTATGAAGTCAGCCTTCTTTATAATTTAAATCCATGTGTCATTATTGAGCATGAATGACAACAAACTTCAAATCCTGGTGGCTAAAAGATGCGAATATAGACACCCGGATTATTTTTACTGTATTAAGCACTGTGTATTAACAATTAACTCCAAACAAAATTATACCATTACAAGCCAATGCTGTTTTACTACTTCATTGTGCTGAAATACTATTTAAGCTCATTCCTGTCTCTCGCCACATTTCCTTTCAGAATCACTCCTGAGAATGCGCACTGAAGTCAGTTTACAGCAGTTGAGGCGCTGGCCCATTAATTTGAATTCAAGGACTCAGAGAGCCTGCGACAGATCTGTGCATCAGCAGCTCATTCGTTTTAAGCAATTCTAAAAGGTCAGTGTATTAGTTCAGTGTTGGCATTAATAATGTCTTCTCTGCAAGCGTCAGGAACTGAGCTATATCAGCCTCAGTGCTGGTTTAGAACAAAGCAAAATAAAGGCCTTAATTATGCCTCTCAGATGTATGTGTCCCAGAAGAAAGAATTTATGTTATTTTAATGCATTTATTTACATGTATTCCCAATTGCACCTATCTAATCTCTGGCTAAATCCATACATTGAAAAGCACATATTTAAATATATATGATTCTAAATCTTAAAACAGATTTCCTAAACAAGAAAGGCGGGATTCTCAAAATGACTCACAATGGGAGCATATAAGGCATATCCTGAACCCTTCTGAAAGCCCCACCCCAAAGCAGTTATCCTTCTTAACATGCCCTTCATTGCAACTTCTCTTAACTGGACCCTAAAGAACTAACTTTTGTCACTAGATTCTATTGGTCATTTGGGAAATATCCAATACAACAGATTTCCCCTCACAACTGAGGAGAGATGAACAACAATTCCTGATTTCTATGGCATCTACCAGAGATTACTGTTAGTTTTAAGTTAATTCCTCTTCTCTAAAAAAGAATTCATTTAAAGTCAATTTAAGTCAGAACTGCTAAACACACCCTGCTTGTTCAGAATCTCCAGCATCAGCCATGTTGAGGACTGTCAAAGGGATCAGAAGTAGTGAGTTTACAGATCTTAATCACACTGGACAAGAAGAGGTCATTTGCCTCTCCAACCTTTAGCAGAAAACACCATGGGCCTGAGTCTCCTCTCACCTACACCAGTTTTGCTCTGGTGTAAATAGGGTGACCAGATGTCCCAATTTTATAGGGACAGACCCGATTTTTGGGTCTTTTTCTTATATAGGCTCCTATTACCCCCCACCCCCTGTCCCGATTTTTCACATTTGCTGTATGGTCACCCTAGGTGTAAATCCACTGACATCATAGGAGCTACTGCTGATTTACAGCAGTGCAAGTGAGATAAAAATCAGGCCTAGTGATTTTACTGCAGTAAAGCTGGGATGCTAGAAAATGTAGGTTGTTTTAAAAGATAAAATCTGAGACTGCTGAATAGACGGCTATCATCCACACCAGCCCTTACAACAGAGAGCTTAACTATGGGGGAGGGGAGTGATAACAGACAAGAGGTGAGTTTTCAGAGCCATCCTGCCTATTTGGTGGCAATACACTGCAGCAAATACTAGTGTTGCTCCAGCGTTGCACTCTAGCCTGTACTCTCCTGTATTTTCTGCTTCTAGGGTTCTAGCCATCATCCCTATGATGCTGCAGGGTGCCAAGCATGTTAACCAGGCCCCCTCTTACCGCTCCTATTGTGTTTGACTGGAATCCTGCTCTGATCCTGTGAAGGTGTGGTGTGGGTCAGGGGCTTCCTGGGTTCTGATCTCCCTTCATCCCCAAAACCTACTGAGCTTACCCACTACATTTGCCCTTCTTCATAACTAAGTTACAGGGTTCCTCCTTTGCTATGAGAAAAAATAATGATGAACTGACTTTCTGTGCAAAACTGTTTAATCCCAGCAGTTCTCCCATACAAAAAAAAAATTAAAAAAAAGAGCAGCCTTCAGTCTGCTCCTGTCACTCAGCTTTGCATACAGTTTGAAGGTGCAGATCCATTACCTCTGTTTTGCCAGTCACGATCATCCTATTAAAATGCTGCTAATTTAATTGTTTTTCAAAACTACCAATCCCTAATAAATCCAAGATGCTGCACAAAGAGCTCCTTTTCTCAGATGCACGTTTTAACATAGCGCAGCAATTGAGAGGATCAGTTGTCTGGTCCCCTTATCGCTTTCCTACTGCAGGTTTAAAGCAGATCTTATTTATTGTTCTTTTGGAAATCACTATGAGATCTTTGAAGTGGTTGGGCTTCTCAAGGCTGTAGGCACAGGCCTGCACCTGGGGTGAAGCAGGCTGAGCAACTTTCATGTTAAACAAACAGCAGCCCCAGCTGAGGACAATGTATGAGTTATTGATAATGGCAGCCAGAACATACACTATCCATCCAAAGCAAACTATACATTGTCTAAAAAAAGCAATTTTGTGCAGTGCCTGCTATTCAGACCAGCCTGATGAGTTTAAACAAAGACTCTATTCTTTAATGTGTAAAAAAGATAAAAGAATGCTTTAATGTATAGGATGTGTCCAGATGTGTTTTTCCTTTTCTTGGACTCTTCTTGCTTTTCATTCCGCCTCTGGTGCTTTGCTATACCCTGGGCGTAAAACAGCACACATCTAAGACATTCTGTTTCTTACAATCAAATCAATATCGCCGGCTGGATAATCAAACAAGAAGCGCATTGAAGCATTTGAAGAACAAACACCAATTCCAATAAATTCCATACGGATCTTTTAAAATTTTTACCATTGTTTAGTCTTTATACAGGAACTTGCATCTGGTTCACAGTTTTCCTTTCTTTTCTGTTTAAAGATTAATGGCTTTTTCTCTCCTTTTATTGGCAAATATTATATTGTTGACCTTGCAGTTAACCCATTTACATGTAAAACCTTCTTCGAGGACTCAGATTGGTAATCACTGAATTTTTATTTCACAAGTATTGAATGACCTCTTAATCCTAAAATTAATCTACAATAATTAGATAATCATTTATGTCAAATTTTGAATTCATTATTCAGTCCTTACACAGACAAAACTTCCATTATGCAGTGAATTTTGGCTGACAGTGGACTTCAGGAACTGGCCCTTTGAAATTAATTGTTCAACACATTCATTAATGGTAAGATTGGTTTGTTGATATTACGGATCACAGAGCCAAACGGGAGGTTTCATGGTTTAGGGTTCACTCATGTCCTGATTCTGACACCCGTTTGACTTAATCAGCTTTGAAGGAGATATTTCTGATTTATTCCAGAGTCGGTGATAGCAGGATCAGATCCCTAGACTCCATGGAAACACAGGTTCAAATTCTAGAAAGATAAACTCAGACTTCTGATATGTTCAGGATAGGTAATTTAGTAACATGCACTTTACTCTGTGGGGTTCTTTTATGTAGGACAGAGGTGGGCAAGCTACAGCCTGCGGGCCACATCCGGCCCACCGGACCCTCCTGCCCGGCCCCTGAGCTGCGCGGTGGCATGGCTGGCTCCAGCCGGGCGGCCCGGCTGCCTGTCCTGATGCTCTGGATGGTGTGACTGTAGTGCCACCAGCCACCAGTGCTCCAGGCAGCGCGGTAAGGTGGCAGGGGGGGTTTGATAGAGGGCAGGGAAGTTCGGGGTGGTGGTCGGGGGCGGGGGTGTGGATAGGAGTCGGGGCAGTCAGAGGGCGGGGAACAGGAGGGTTGAATGGGGGCAGGGGTTCCGGGGGGGCAGTCAGGAAGGAGAGGGGGGGTTGGATTGGGTGGTGGGGCGCAGTCAGGGGCAGGGGATCCGGGAGACAGGGAACAGGGGGGTTGGATGGGGCAGGAGTCCCGGAGGGGCCGTCAGGGGGCAAGAAGCGGGGGGGGGGGGGGGGTCGGATAGAGGGTGGGGGCCGGGTCACGCCTGGCTGTTTGGGGAAGCACAGCCTCCCCTAACCGGCCCTCCATACAATTTTGGAAACCCGATGTGGCCCTCAGGCCTAAAAGTTTGCCTGCCCCGATATAGGACCTTAAAAGCCAAGGGCCTGGCTGCTCAATGTGGAACTTTTTGTGAGTTGTGGGTTGCAATAGTATCATGGTCAAAAAGTCTTCTTGCCCACCCAGGAATGGCTGCGTTTCTCTGGTACTGTCTGTTGATATATTTAGCTTGTGCAGTGCTTTGCGATATAGATAAACTAGATTGATTAGATATAAATATAAATTATTCCTATTGTCTTTATTGGCCGCCCCTTTCATATCTAAAGGCATCTATCTGGTTAGGGGAGGCTAGATGGGACTCTATTAGCAGCCTGTCAATATCACACTCTAAATTGACTGGAAAGACACTCAAGCAACACAAGTAGAACTGAGCATGCTGCTCTTCAATGCTCCCAGCTCTTGCTGGTCTAGGAAGTAATAAAATCAAACCCAAGAAATTGTCCAGCAACTTTGGATCTCCTGCAGTACCACCAGGTAGCCAGTGGCTCTCTAGGAACTTCAAAAATAATCCATTCAGGGCTAGTTGAGAGATTATATGATCTATCGTGTGAATTAGAATATACCAAATTCCCTCATGAGGGGATGGCAGTTGGTCCATATCATGTCATTTTGTTCAGAAGCTCAGTCCCTAGCAGTGCTGAGCTCAACAGCATGCACATACAGAATGTCCCTGATTAGCAGGCATTAGAAATAAAGCACTGTCCTTAATTAACAACAAAACAATCATAACTGAGAAGCTGCCAGTGTGATTTCATAGATTCAAACTTAATAAACCTCCATTTTTGCCTGGGTGGCAATTTGCAGTTTCAACTTACATTTAATGAAAATTGGATGTGATACTTAAAAATTAGATTTCATAATCTAACCCCAATGGCTGATTCGGAGCCTAGCCATCACTTCCCAAATGTAATATCAATTTTGTTTGCCTAACTGTGACATAATGCAGTTAAAATATACATTTACGTTATGATTTTCAAGCTCTTTTTTTGTTTTTGTTTTGCCGGTGAGAGTTGCATGCACACAGTTCTATAAAACAGCCCCCTTAAACCAGTAACAGTTACAGCCTGTGAAATGAAGTTGCCATGTTGATTAACATGTCTAATTAGACTGCGAATACCAAGACTTGGGTTCACCCCACAAGACTTCCACATTTAGAACTTTTACTGGCTTCAGAAATTGTTCTGTATATAAAAAAAATTGCAGATTCAGGCCTTTTATTTATGGAAAGCACTCCTGGAATTCTAAATATTTGAAAAATTAGAGCAAATTCTTTCACACTCAAGATTTTCAATTTTGTCACAGTGTATAAATGCCCTGAAAGTTTGTAAACTTCTTTTTTTCTCCATTTATGACCCATTCTGTCAATTTTATCAGAATATTTGTACTCAATCTGTACAAATAATCAAAGTACTAAATAATTGACTCTTTCTTCAAAAATTATGAGAGGCCCAGACCATCCTTGGAAAACGCCCATATCATTTGAATCGGTAACCTTGCACTCACAATATTCACTAATGTTATATTAACTAACTCATTTATTGAAGAGATCAGTACCTTGAAAACGAGTGATATCTCCCAGGGTCCAATCCCGCAAGGGGCTGAGCTCCTTCAAATTCCATTGAATTCAATGAATGTTAAGAGGACAACATATTTTGCTCAGCACTTCACAGGATAGGGCTCTCAGTGAACAATGTAGACTGATAAGCACTGCTGCCCAAATAAATGATTGCTACAAAACACCAACATCTGGTTAATGGACAAACCACTACAGACCAGCTCTTCAGCTGGTGTAAACTGGTCTAGCTCCAATGAGGTCAAAAAAGCTATGCCGATTTACATCTGTTGAGCATATGACTTCTCCCAAGTTCATTTACACCAATGAGCAACAGTAGAAGTAACTGTAAGTCAGTTAATGAATGAACAGAACAAGAATTTCAAAAGCAAATGGTTTCCTACCTCCAGTCTGGTCCTGTCCACATCCTTAGGCAGTTTCACCCGAATTCGGTTTGTTACAATAAGCGTTTCATAAGGATAGATCTGTTACAAAAAGTAACAAAGGCATGAACTCTAGCGAAATGTGCTTCTGCTGTATGGCAACGTGTGTAACTTACAAATTGAAATGGTACATACTTGTATCCATATTTGACATACATATTTCACATGGACACAATAAGGAAAAAGGAACACATTTAACCTTGCTAGGAAGAGGTGAATCTAAGCATTCTCCCAGTGTTGACATGGCACTTCTTACCTTGTATTCTGTAAGAAAATGGGAAATGGTTTGATAGTTTAGAATATGTAGGGTTCTTTCATGATTGCACTAATGCACAGTTAGCAGAGATGAATGTTTCACATTACTGCATTTCTCTCAATTCCTTGACTAGCCGCTGGATAATTGCATGTACAGTTATCTACAAGTAACCTTCTGACCCTGATGGTCTGGATGGCCCTAACATTATCCATTGCTGAAACAATGATGCTGGTAATCTGCATCAAAGGCTGATGAGAGAGATGTCTGCTTCCTGGTGCCATGGGGTTAAACAATGGGTGTCCTTAGCAAAAGCAACCTAAGGGTGCGGGGGTGGGAGAGTTGGAAATCTTTCTTCTCAAGTGGCTTGTGTGTGAGTTAACTCAGTCCCTTGTCTGAAAGCTCCTCCCTTCCTGCTCTTTACTGAAAATAATTGAAACATACAGATCACTAGACACATTACAATCTTGGAACATATGAAAATCATCATGTTAACAGAACATTCCAAAGTGACAACACCCGATGTTTGGACCAATTGAAGTGGAAAGAATGACTGCAGTGAGATTAATGAGGGTTTCTTTTCTGTTCTTTCTAGGGTTACTCGTCCTAATCTAGCATGAGACTAGTCTAGTTAGGTCAATGTTGCTGGATATACCACTGTGCGGCCTCCAATCCCCATAGTACTTTGATGCTTGGAAGGACAACCAGGATAGTGGGGAGGCTTTTGTAGAACCGCTGTTGCCTAAACTATTTAAAACCAGAGATGAAGCTTTTCTTTTAAGCTGTGCTCCCTTATCTACTCAGATACTGAGAATAAATTAAGGATCAACACAAAGCCCCAGAGCAAAGCCTAAGGGTGGGATTTTCAAAAGAGCTTAAGTGACTTAAGAGCAGAAGTTCCCATTTGAGCTCTTTGGAAAAGCCCACCCCAGGTCTAGCTCATCATGATCACAATCAGGTTGACTCATAATAAGGGAAGTTAATGCAGACAGATACTGCTTGTTGGGATCTTGCTACGGTTTAGGTTCCATTGTAATATAGCAATTAAGCACAATGTACATACTTTGTGATCGGTGATTAGACAAAAAAGATTGTTACAAGGAGGAGGGAGAAGAATTGTTTTTCTTAACCTTTGAGGCTAGAACAAGAAGCACTGGGCTAAAATTGCAGCAAGGGAGATCTAGGTTGGACATTAGGTAAAACTTCCTAACTATCAGGGTGGTTAAGCACTGGAATAAATTGCCTAGGGAGGTTGTGGAATCTCCATCACTGGAGATTTTTAAGAGCAGGTTAGACAAATAATTGTCAGGAATGGTCTAGATCAGGGGTGGGCAAACTACGGCCTGGGGGCCGCATCCAGCCCTTCAGACATTTAAATCCAGCCCCCGAGCTCCAGCTGGGCAGCGGGGTCCAGGGCTTGCCCCGCTCCACACATGTCGGGGTTCACATGGCTCCCAGAAGCAGCATGTCCCCCCTCTGCCTCCTATGCATAGGGGCAGCCGGGGGCTCCACACATTGCCCCCGCAGCTCCCATTGGCCAGCAACCGCAGCCAATGGGAGCTGCAGGGGCAGCGCCTGTGGATGGGGCAGCACGCAGAGCCGCTTGGCCGCGCCTCTGCATGGGAGCTGGAGGGAGAACATGCTGCTGCTTCCCGGAGCTGCTTGAGGTAAGCACTGCCCGGAGCCTGCACCCCTGACCACCCCGTGCCCCAACCCCTTACCCCAGCCCTGATCCCCCTCCCGCCCTCTGAACCCCTCGGTCCCAGCCCGGAGCACCGTCCTGCACCCCCAACCCCTGATCCCCAACCCCACCCTAGAACCTGCACCCCCAGCTGAAGCCCTCACCCCCCCCCCCACACCCCAACCCCCAATTTTGTGAGCATTCATGGCCCGTCATACAATTTCCATACCCAGATGTGGCCCTTCGGCCAAAAAGTTTACCCACCTCTGGTCTAGATAATACTTAGTCCTGCCATGAATGCAGGGGACTGGACTAGATGACCTCTTGAGGTCCCTTCCAGTCCTATGATTCTATGATTTTAGACTGAATTTCCTCTCTGCCTCTGGAATGAGAATATCACTGGCAAACAAAAGAGCACAATGGAGGCCACTGCCCAGTGCTGGGGGTACTGGGTCTAATTCAACTTACGATGGCAGTACTCTATACTTTACCGTCTCAATAAGGCAAAAAATAAAGAACAGCAGCAGCTGATTTTCTGTGATAGACAAATTGCTGAGCTGTGCTACCATCTAGCCATCGTGAACAGAGCCATGAGAGGATCTTACAGGGTAACAGTAGCAATAGCATGTTAACAAACCCCTCCACAGAGCAAACCACATGAAAGATAGGAGTGACTGAGAATCAGCTCTCAAAGTACCTCTCATTCCCCAACTGGCATCTTGGTCTGTTTCATATTGGCCCATACTTGCAGTCTGGAAGAGAAAGAAACAAAGAATGTAGCAAGAAACGAAAACAAACAAAACAGTAGGTAAAACACTGTAGATGAAAATAAGAAAGCCTACCTGCATAATCAAAGCACAAATCCTTTTAAGGAAGTATACAGTTTTATTATAACACAGTCTAACCTTTCCAAGCAGGCAACTGAAGCAGCTTCAAAATAACTCAGTGTACAAATGCAGAGAGGTAGTTGTGCAAATAGAAACATAGGCATTGTCAAATCAATGGTTTTCAACTATGGATGTATGTTTTTCAACAAACTTCCAGAGGAGATAACACAAATCCAGAGCCCGAGCAGCCTTAGGAAATGCTGCAAAATCTCTCTCTTTGAAAAATTCTTTTCGCCATAAGAATGAGACTAACACTGACACCCCCGGTCTTGCGCTATACCTCTGCCAAAGATACTGAAACCAAAATTCCTTCCCCAAAGAGAATTTCTCCCTTAAAGGGAGAAGTGCTAGAGACTCCTTGAAATTAATGAGGGACTTCACTATTGCTATTTATTTTATGTTGAAGGTGCTCAGATTCTACGGTGATCAGTGGCAGTATCAAACAGATGATTAGATAGACACCTAAGGCCAGATTTTCGATTCCTCATATATCCCCCATGCTTCACTCCACAGCTAACTGAGGCTGCTCTAACGTGAGCTCCAATCCTCAGCATTCCCCAGGATCAAAGAGGTGGAAAAGTAGCAGAAAGTCACTTATAACCTCTCTCCCAACAGGTGTGCTGAACCAGGTTGTTGAAGACCTGGCACTATGGATGAAGGCTAGAGGTTTCACAATAGACTAACAGAGTTAGGCCCTGAAATCCCATTGAAACTGAGTGGAAGTTGAAAGCATCAAAAACCCTTAGGCTCTTTGGAAATTCTGCCCTCAGCTGCAGTTGCCAATAAAGTCAATAAGATTGTGCGCATGTGACACAGCATTCTCTGTCTTCCTTCTGATTGACGAATGCTATGATGAGTTGACTGACATTACAGGATACTGGAAAACCAGTGTTTTTGTTTTAAGTCCTGAGGTTCATTCTTGTCTGTTAGGGGATGAGTCACGTCCACAGCCATGTTTACAGATCCTGCAAGGCCCCGTTTTTTTGTTTTATTTTATTATTCAGCACTGGGAGAATTAATTAAAAATAACAAACCACAAAAGTTGGTACGAGCCTGCATTCCAAACAGAGAACAGCTATGCTGAAAAGACTGCCACAGTTTTGGCCTAAAGGACTTGACCGTGCACGACCTTTTCAACTCATGAAGTTTACATGTGCGTTTCAACTTCTGAATTGCGGAGATGGGAGAAATACTGCCACCTGCTGGTCACAAATGTCTATTTCACAGTTTAATACTGAACACAGTACACTGTTCTACTGAAAACGTACTTGTTTCACAATGCTACATAACTGTCTTTGTCCCTCCCCATTTTGGTGGCTGTGTATGCCTGCCGGAGCACTATGCACATCTCAGCATGCAGGGGCTACAATTTTGCCTTAGGCAGCTCCATACTCCCTCTCCTCCCTATGAACTCATGAAAGGGATGGATACAACAGCTCTTAGTAACTATTCACAACCTATTATTCACCTGCTAACTTAATTTATTAAGATTACAAGAAATAATCTCTATCACAGCATTAAAAATAATAAACTACCAATCTCCCTTGGTTGCCGATTTTTTTATCCAGCTGCCTCAACTATTATTATTAATTATTTGTATTACTGTAGTGCCTACAAGCCCCAGTCCCAAACCAGGATCCCAATGTGTTAGGTGCTGTACAAACACAGAACAAAAAGACAGCTCCTGCTACTGTTCTTACAGTCTAAGTAGCTGTAAGAACTCCCCAGTTTTACTAATTCTAAGTAATTTCCTAAGCTCCATGTTGCTTCAGGTTAGAATAATTCTTACCAACAAATCAGTCAGATATCAACCACTGGTTTCCTAACTAAAGTATTCTGTATAGGCTGACACTGGAAGTCAAATCCTACTGAGGAAAACAGAATGGAGCATAAACTCTGGTAAGTCAAGTGCAAAAGTATAATTAGGCAGGCCAAGAAAAAATTTGAGAAGCAACTAACTAAAGACAGTAAAACTAATAGCAAAATATTTTCGAAAGCACCCCAGAAGCAGGAAGCCTGCCAAACAATCAGTGGGGCCACAGGACAATCAAGGTGTTAAAGGAGCACTCAAGACAAAGATGTTGCAGAGAAGCTAAATGAATTCTTTGTCTCAGCCGTCTCTGTACACTATATGAGGGAGATTTCCACACCTATGGCATTCTTTTTCAGTGACAGATCCGTGGAACTGTCCCAGATTGAGGTGTCAATAGAGGTGGTTTTGGAACACATTGATAGATTAAACAGTAATAAGTCATCAGGACCAAATGGTATTCACCTAAGAGTTCTCAAGGAAATCAGATATGAAATTACTGAACTACTACCTGTGGTATGGAACCTATTGCTTAAATCAGCTTCTATACCAGATGACTGGAAGGTAGCTAATATAATGCTGATTTTAAAAAAGGCTCCAGAGGCGATCCTGGCAATTACAGGCTGGTAAACCTAACTTCAGTAGTAGGCAGACTGGATGAAATTATAGTAAAGGACAGAACTATCAGATACATAGATAAACATGAAGTTTTGGGAAAGAGTGAACATGGTTTTTGTAAAGGGAAATCATGCCTCACCAACCTATTAGAATTCTGAGAGGGAGTCAACAAGCATGTGGACAAGGGTGATCCAGTGGACATAATGGACTTGGAATTTCAGGAAGCCTTTGACAAGGTCCCTTACCCAAGGCTATTAAGCAAAGTGAGTAGGCACGGGATAAGAGAGAAGGTCCTCTCCTGGATCAGTAACTGGTTAAAAGATAGGAAAGAAAGGGTAGGAATAAATGGCCAGTTTTCACAATGGAGAGAGGTAAATATCAGGGCCTCAAGGATCTGTACTGGCACCTGTGCAGTTGAACATATTCATAAATGATTTTTAAAGGGCGGTGAACAGTGAGATGGCAAAATTCGCAAATGATACAAAATTACTCCAGATAGTTAAGTCCAAAGCTGACTGCAAAGAGTTACAAAAGGATGAAACTGGGTGAGTGGGCAACGAAATGGCAGTTGAAATTCAATGCTAATAAGTGCTAAATATGCACATTGGAAAAAGTAATCCTAACTATGCATACAAAATGATGGAGTCTAAATTAGCTGTTACCACTCAAGAAAGATATTGGGGTCATTATGGGTTGTTCTTTGAAAACATCTACTCAATGTGTAGTGGAAGTCAAAAAAGCTAACAGAATGTTAGGAACCATTAGGAATGGTAATGAATGAAATGGCAACCATCATAATGCCACTTTATAAAATGATGGTACGCTCACACCTTGAATGTGGCATACAGTTCTGGTCACCCCAGCTCAAAACAGATATATTTGAATTGGGAAAAGTACAGAGAGGGGCAACAAAATGATTAGGGGTATGGAACAGCTTTCATCGGGGGAGAGATTAAAAAGCCTGGGATTGCTGAGTTTAGGAAACAGATGACTAAGGGGGGGGAGGGATTAATAGATGTCTATAAAACCATGAATGGTATGGAGTAAGTGAATAGGAAAGTGTTATTTACCCTTTCACATACCACAAGAACTAGGGGTCACCCAATGAAATTAATCAGCACTATGTTTAAACCAAACAAAAGGAAGTACTTCTTCACGCAACATGAAGTCAACCTGTGGAATTCGTTGCCAGGGGATGTTATGAAGGTCAAAAGTACCACTGGGTTCAAAAAAGAATTAGATAAGTTCCTGGAGGAAAGGTCTGTCAATGTCTATTAGCCAAGATGGACAGAGATGCAACTCCATGCTACAAGTGTCCCTAAACCTCTGGCTGTCAGAAGCTGGGACTGGATGACAGGGGATGGATCTCTCAAAATTGCCATTCTGTTCATTCCCCCGGAAGCAGCTGATGCTGGCCACTGTCAGAAGACAGGATATGGGGCTAGATCAGTGGTCCCCCAACTTTTCAGGGTCTTGCCCCCTCATCCTGTCTGTACCGCCCCCCCAAGCCAGGGGCGGGGCTGCAGCTCGAGGGAAGGACGCAGTTATGGGGAAGGGGACCGACGCTGGGACCACTGCTGTGGGCAGACCCAGGAGTGGAGGCTCAGCCATACCCCCCCGAACATTCCTCCGTGCCCCCCCAAGGGGGCACACCCCAGTTTGAGGACCTTTAGGCTAGATGGACCATTGGTCTCACCCAATATGGCCATTCTAATGTTCTTATATTTAGGCCATTTGTCCGATTTTAAACCAGACAGTCCTTTTTTTGGGTGGTTTGTTCCCCATCTGGTACTAAGATAAAACCAGATGTGATTTTGTCCAGTATCACATGGGGATGCCATTCTGAAGAGCACACTGCTCTACCCACGCTGGTGTCACCTTGCACATGGCATAAATCCACTGTTCTCTTTGGGGTTGAATTCAGAGAGTCAGACACTGGGATCAACACCAAGACTGCTAGTCATTTTATATTAACAGGACGTACATTTCAGAAAATGCATAGAAATATACTCAATTTCAGCCAGGCTATAGCACCTGCATTCTTGCTGCTCCCCATGATTAATTAGAGATCATTCTCTTGTCTTGAGTAAAATACAGCCTAGATCACATACTGTATGTCTTTTCAAACTTTCTTTTGGAGACCCTAGTGCAATGACTATCCTCATCCTCAACTGTACAGTAGAACCTCAGAGTTCGTAACTCTGAACAAAACGTTCTTTCAAAAGTTTACAACTGAACATTGACTTAATACAGCTTTGAAACTTTACTATGTGGAAGAAAAAATGCTGTTTTCCCTTTATTTGTTTAGTAGTTTATGTTTAACACAGCACTGTACTGTATTTGGGGGGTGCGGGTGTTTGTCTCTGTTGCTGCCTGATTGCGTATGTCCAGCTCCAAATGAGATGTGTGGTTGACTGCTCAGTTTGTAACTCTGGTAACCGTAACTCTGAGGTTCTACTGTAGTGCCTAGTAGCCCCATCATGGACAAGGAGCTCATTGTGCTAGGTGCTGTACAAACATAAAACAACAAGACAGTCACTGCCTCAAAGAGCCTACAATAACTATCATTAGATACCTGTCTTCCTTGCTCTCCTCCTCCCACTGCTCCCTCCCCTTTTTTTGATAAAAGAAAAAAGAAAATCTGGGAAATCTACATATATGAACACTGGAAAAAATCAGATTACTCACTTCAGGAAATGCAACCCCTCTGTGAGTTGCTCCCCCCTTTGCTCTAACATAGGAGAGCTAGCTTGCTTTAAATAGATGGCTATATTTCTCTATGATTAATTTAACACTTACTGAGTTCTGGTAATATGTGCAGACTACATTTTTGGATCTGTGTCTGTTTTGGGAGAAAAATAAGATTCTTAATGCTCATGTGACACACAATTAAAGAGAAGCCTCAATCTGGCTGACTGCTTGTTGGAGACAGACATGGCTGAACTCCCTTGGCATATGAATATATTATGCAGAGCCAAAAGTCTTTAAAGAGCTCTATGTTATTTGTGATTATCTACCTGGTTACTAAGCTGTGTATTTATGGTACAATGTTAGCAGGTGTAATGCATTCTATACTAATACCTACCTGGTGCAATCCGTTCTTTCCATAGCCAGGAAGAGAAGCAGATTTGGTATATGGGAATCCTGTAAAAGACACAATATATATTGAGAGATTTTTGCAAAAACCTTTACAATCAAATTAATGAAAACAAGCACAGAATACAAGAAAACAAGTTGCAAGAACTATCGCCAGATACAGTACAAATGCGTATGGTTCATCTCAGCCTTGCAGGAGGTTTTTAAAAAGAGAAATATATCCGTATCTATAATTCATATCATGTCAGGTTGGGATCATCCCAGATCTCAGAAGATTGCATGCTTCGCAGATGGGGATGAGGAACACGTGCGCTGGGGAAGACTTCAAAGCAACAATTTGGTGCGGTAGAGAGTGGTACTGAGGACTCAGAAAGAGATAACCTTCTCTCTGACGCAGTGCTGAGCTACTACCCCAGAATGGTAATAAACATGCCATTATTTCAGAGGTTCTGCTAATTTGCGTTCCTGGCACCTTTTGTAAGAATACGGTCCTGGTGAAATTCCAGTTTAAGAACAGCTTTTTGCCCCCACTAAATTTTCTCTACAGTGTCAGCTGGAAAAGGTATTTTCTATTTTCAGCCTTAAAGTGGTGTATAGTGTTACTAGGTGCTGTTAAATAGTTATTTCATTTCTCCCTGAGGTGGCTGCATTTCAGCTGTGGGTAAAATGATCTTTGCGTATTGTTCAGATTCTCTGGCATTACTAGAGATGCTCTGATCTCTTTAAACTGCCATGTCTCCTTTCAAATCTCCTTCTTAAATAATCAGTCTAAAGTATTAGCCAGATCTTTAGAAGGTATAAATCTGTACAGCTCCCGTCACTAGTTCTTTGCCAATTTACACCAGCAGAGGATCTAGTCCTGTATGTTTAGAAAGGAGATAAATAAGAGGGGACACACGAAAGGTAGAGAAAACAATGAATGGTGTAAGAGAAAGTAACCTGGGCACTCCTATTTACACTTCCTTATAATATGAGACTGAGGAGATGGTCGATGGAACTGAAAAGCTAAATATTTTAAAATGATAAAAGGAAAAAGGTGCATGCACCACCTGTGGAACTCATTGCCACAAGATCTCACGATGGCCAGAAGCTTGGCAGGATGCCCGAAAGATAAAGGCATTTATATGGGTAATGTGAAAATTCACAGGTACAGTAGATAGGGTTCATTTAAAAAAATAGGGTATAAACTAGCTACTGATTTATGGGATCGGGAAAAAATTATTCTATAATTGTCCATTATGGAGGATTCTTGCACCTTCCTCTGAAAAAAATGGTTAGTGACAGGATATTGAATTCTATGGATCTGTTATCTGATCCACCATGGCAAACTCTCTGTTCCTTCTTAAAGAACTAAGTGCATTATTTATTATTAGCTACTATTTTGTATTGCGGTAGCACCTAGAGGCCCCAATAAGGAATCCAGACGACACTGCATTAGGCACTGAACATACAAATAATAAAGTTACAGTCCCTGTCCTGGCTCATCAAACAGACTAGTGAAGAACACTGCTGGTGAGACCAATTCCTCTGACCTCTCTGCCCTGCAGAGCAGTGACCCTGAGTAGATGGCTGACATAGCTTAGTGTTATCCCAAAATATTTTGACTTTACTGCATATATAAAGGAATAGGTTAAAATAGGAATAATGAAAAGGTGTAAAGTCCTATATTCAAATTATTTAGAAACATAGGAATTGTAGTGTCAGAAGGGATCAAAGGTTTGTCTCATGCAGTTTCCTACTTCTAATGGTCGCCTCATCTGGTTTGTGAAATTCCCAGTGGGAATTTCCCACCATGCTCCTGGTTAATGGTGGAATATTATAGCACCAAAGGGAAATGCTTTGGGGTAAAGGAAACAGTTTAGAATTAAAAAAACTTCCTTTAACATCTAACAGTTTGGGAGTTTTATATTCTAAACTTTAATGAGGACAAACATTCATTTCAGGATGAACATGATGAATGTTGTGTGTGAAAATCAGAGAAGTGAAGTACAGGCGACATCTTGTGGCCATTTGGAAAACTTCCAGGGGTGAAATCCTAGCCTAATTAAAGTCAACCGGAAAACTTCCATTGACTTCTACGGGGGACAGCATTTCACCCAGGTCTTCATTTCACAGGAAGTTCTCAGGTATAAAAAGTTTATTAAAGCTAATGTTAAAAAAATTATACAATACACAGGTTGGGAAAAGCATGTCTGTACATCTGGGTATAGTGCTTAGATTAGCCACAAATACAAAGTTAGTTTTTTAAAAGTCATATGATACATAGAGTACATAATCAGCAATAACCCAAATTTAGGTGAATAGATTTAACAATACAGTTTAGATATTTGAAACCGAATACTTGGGTACATCACTCACAGGGCCGGCTCTACCGTTTTTGGCGCGCCAAATTGCCGCCGCGGACAGCTGAAGACAGAAGCTGCCGCTGAATTGCTGCCGCTGCGGATGGCTGAAGACAGAAGCTGCTGCAGAATTGCCGTGGAAATGTGCATGCCGCCCTAACGGCACACGGACTGCCGCCCCTTGCAGATTGCTGCCCCAAGCACCTGCTTGGAACACTGGTGCCTGGAGCCGGCCCTGATCACTCATGAAAAGTTGTACAGAGATTTGGTTGTGGAAAGCAAAATATATCAATGAGTGGAGATTGTCCCTCAGTAATTGAGAATTAGATTGGCTGTCCATTTAGAAAATACAATCCATGAGGAAAGTATTTCAGTTACTTTCCTGACTGCGCTTCTCATCGTCACTCCAGTTCATCCCTCCGGGTTATTATATACTCTACCTTATTCCTGATTGCTCTTCTTTGAATGAAACAATCTAGACGGAACTAGCCAACATACTTGTAACAACTGCAAACATCCTATGTTAAATGCTTCTGCAGTATCTTGTAGCATTTTCCAGTACTTGACTGATATGTGACAATCTGTCTTTATCGATGCAGATACTATAGACTCATTAGCTATATTGTAAATTGATATGGCTCCTTTCATGCCATTCATGCTAATTTGAAATGTGATGAGACTGCATTTCAGCATAGGCTAATTGGGGCCAGATTTACAGAGGCATTTAGGTGTCTAAAAATGCAAATAGGCACTTAATGGGATTTTCAGAAGTGCCTAGCTGCATCTTTAGGCACCTCAATACTTTTGCAAATCTGGCCTTTGGTCTTTAAAATGAAGGATTATGGTAAAGAATAACAGAAACAACCTATACTTATAGATGACAAGTTAAAAAGTGAATGTATATTTCACAGCCAAAATATTAAACAGCTTTTTTTGAGAGGAAAATATAGGGCACAACTGCATTACACTGCAAGAAAATAATAATAAATAATAATAGCATCTAGCTCTTATATAGCTTTTTTCAACCACAGATCTCAAAGCGCTTTACACAAGGGCCCATTTTACAGATAGAGAAACCGAGGCACAGAGAGGTGACTTGTCCAAAGTCACCCAACGGGCCAGAAGCAGAGCCAGGATTAGAACCCAGGTATCCTAAGTCCAGGTCCAATAATATATCCACACGGCAAAAAAGCCTTATATATGCACAATGTGTACTTCCTGCTACATGGTAACCAGCGTGTCACTGAAGAAAGGGAACTATTAAAACACTGAAAACTATAGAAACTTGATAGTAGTATTGTCTTTTGACTAACTCTATGCTCAGCGAGTGTATGTAACCATGTGTTCCTGACACTGTTACTCTTGTTCTTCTTTTATCACCTCCAATTGTATGTTTCATCTTGCCTTAGATTAAACAGTAAGCTCTTTTGGACAGAGACTGTCTCTCACTATGTTAGTGTACAGTGGAGCCCTGATTCTGTTTTGGGGCCTGTAAGTGCTACCACAATACAAGGTAAGTAATAATAGTAACAAGCTCAGCATCGGAGGGTCATCTGGGAAGTGGTACAATACCAGTGGGTTATACAATCATTTGTAGAGCTTCTTTTGACCAATCTCAGACCCCAAAATCAAGAATGCCTGTGGTTCAGGAAATAGTAACTGTTGAATTCCCTTTAACTTCTCATGTTAAATGAGAGGCAGCACAATGCAGCAGAAATCTATGTTGAATCATTTATGGACACTGTGTTTTTGTAAATCAATATAGATTTTCTTTGAAGAGCTATTTGTAGCAATCAACCTTCAAAACAGAAAAGTTCAAATGCACCGAGGAATCATATTCAGTTACTACTATGTTATTCTGAAATGTTATAAACGTCATGTACTAAACCTATCTACCATAATATACATATGTAAGTCTCAGTTACATAGCGGCAAGATATTTCTGCAGACACATATGTAAGCAAGAAAAGATAAGCAAAACTTTGGACAATGATTGAGTCTTGAATACAATAGATCACACCAATACATGAAGTGGCCTGATACATCATTGATGCCCAAAGTGCCCATGATCTTTGAATGAGAGAAATGTTTTGCACAGAACAGGGATAATCATTACTGGCAGTAAATATATGCCTCTCTCCAGATAAATGTATACACACACATACACAACCAAACAGAGTTGATAAGATACCAGTATTTGGATATTCAGCACTTTCCAAACTATACGCAAAGGTTGGAGGGGAAGGTGAGTTCAGCATCTTAATGCCCTAGCCTTTTCTTCAACTTGACAAGGTGATGCATGAAATGGTATCCATGAATAAAGTCTCTCCCACCAAGAGAGCTCAGTGGGCATACAAGGCTCAAGATATTTCGACAACTAGCCTACAATATTAATACCACACAGAAAAAATAATGAACTAGGGTGGAGCAATCGTTACTATGGTGTCTAGTCACTACAGAGTTCAACTGTGGCTTTGCCACAAGACCTCTGTAATGGGCAGGGCATTGTTGTACTGCCCCAGAAGCAGACCTGGAACCAGACTGTGATTCAGCGAGTCCCACGCAGTCCCCTCTTGCTCTGTGGGGGAAGTAATCTGTGCCAGACCTACGACCTGTGTGCCAACTAAACTGCACTGACCAGCTCATTGGGCTTGGGGGTGGGGCTAAGTTTCTCTTCGCTGCCCATCCACATGTGAGAGGGAGAATAGCTAAGCAATGATCTGTGGGGCACTCGGTAGCCTACAAATACTTGAAAGGTGTAAACACTAAAGAAGGAAAGGAATTATTTAGGACAGCATGGGGGATAGAACTAGTAATAACTGGATAAAATTAAGGAAGGGAATAAAAGAGAGTGAATATCAGGAAAAAAACCTTCAAAGCCAGAACTATTTAGCTGTTAAATGGTCTTCTAAGACAAGTGGTGGAAATCCTTACTGCGTACACTGAAAACGACACTGGGCAAAACATCTGAAAATGTAACACAAGGAATAATGGTCTTTTCTATCTCTGACTTCTGTGGTTCTGATATTATGTGTATGTGATATTAGAAAATAAAAGATAAATGAGTGAGTGGAAGCACAATAGGGTGCCCAGATGTCCCAATTTTATAGGGACAGTCCTGATTTTTGGGTCTTTTTCTTATATAGGCTCCTATTACCCCCTACCCCCTGTCCCGATTTTTCACATTTGCTGTCTGGTCACTCTAAAGCAGAATGATAGTCCCATGGAGAAACCTGTGACACAGTATGTTGCTTGTATATAAAAAACGTTTACTGTGTGTTACAAACATTTTTATCAAGTATCAGAGGGGTAGCCGTGTTAGTTTGGATCTGTAGAAGTGACAAAGGGTCCTGTGGCACCTTATAAACTAACAGAGGTATTGGAGTATACGTTTTCGAAAGCTTATGCTCCAATACCTCTGTTAGTCTATAAAGTGCCACAGGACCCTTTGTCGCTTCTACACACATTTTTATGGGAGAGGTTTTTGCCTCATACAGTTTTCAGATAAGGCCTATTATCTCAAAACATGTACAGATAAGCAGCATATCAACCCATCAGTCAGCCTTCTCATGGTGCATGTGCCTACACTATTTATTTGCATAGTCTACGCTCATTTCTGCCAGTTGCTTCTGGATGTGAGGAGTTTGTGGCATTCAGAAACAGCTTCACATGCACACAAGGGCATTTGTGAAACATTCCCTGTGTGGGAAATGTCTGATGGTATTTGAGAAGGGAAATCCCCTTGCTTTGGTTCAGTAGGATCCAAAACCTACTTGTTTCTTTCCACTTGGTTCACTCTAGTGACAGATTCTGCTGCATCAGTTTTTTCCCCTCTCTTGTATAGCTGAGCCATAATTTCCCTATATAAAGATGATGGAGCCAGCTATCATATTACCAATGGTTGGCACATTACCTTTGCTGCCAGATGTGCCTTGCAGTGGGATGAAAGCTTTTGAAAAACTGCTTCCCCAAATTGTTTACCCCAGTTGACCTGTATCTCCAGCATGGTGTAGCAGGGGGCCCGTCTCTTAGGACAG
Organism: Macrochelys suwanniensis; assembly: GCA_033296515.1. NCBI lineage: Eukaryota > Metazoa > Chordata > Testudines > Chelydridae > Macrochelys > Macrochelys suwanniensis. Next base: position 117,058,520 of record CM065779.1, read on the forward strand.
CTGCTGTTCAAAGGTATTTTCCTCTAAAGGTATCTATCATTTTTGTGATTTGGGTACTAAGAGCAAAATTTAGGTTCCTTTATTCCTGATGACTACATCCTTGTACTCCCCCCACTTCCTGTCAAGTTAAATGAAGAGAATGTGGAGAACACTTTCGGTACTGACAGCTAGTGAGAATGGCATTTTAAAACATTGATCCACTGGCTATTCCAATTTAGGAATATGGAGTGTTTGAGTGGAGGCCCAAGGCAAAGAATGAAAATGTGCAGAAAAGCCTATGGCCTGGCTGTCTCTCTCAGTCAAGCCACAATCCCACATCCACAACTAACTGTATAAAGTAAATACTTACTTGAATATATGGTGGTTGCATTCTCTTGCATTTGCCGGAGCTGTTCTCTGTCAGTTCCAGAACCATGTGATAGTGACTGAGTATCCAAATCTGGAGAATTAGTTCTGGTGTCCATCTCCCCCTTCAGAATCAGCCAACTGGTCTTTAGCTGAACAAAACAAAACAAAACCTTAACCTTTGGATTTATTTTTGCAAATTCACCCACATGGAAATTCTCTGATCAATTTTTATTTATAGTAATTTTGTACCAATCATTCACTCAGTCACAAAAGTGGAAGACAGATCCTGTGCAATGCATCATGGGACTGTCAGAAGTTCTAGTATTGGATACTTAACGTGATCCAGCTGGTTGAGAATGGGTTTCCTGTTCATTACCGCTGTTACTGTGTCCTCGTTTCAGAACATGTGCATTTTTTAAAATTAAACTATTAATGCCCACAAGTGAATCAATATTACTTTTTCTCATTTTAAAAGAAATACATTGAATAAAAACACCTCCACTGAACCACCAATGAGCATGCCTATATTGAGTAAATGCATGCACTTATTGCATTAATTCAATTCTCCCTACTTTTTGCCTCCCCTGTTGTTCCATCACTTGTAAAATTTAGATTGTAAGCACTTTGGGGGAGGTGCAATATCCTTCTATATCTTCGGTGAAGGACCAAACACATTTGCTGTTATTAAATAAACTAGAATGATCAATAAAAATAAAATATCTAAAAAATAAAAAGATTTTAAAATGGCACTCTTGAGAAGCACTAACACCCTGCATGTTTTTCCTGCATTCTGGACATTACCTTCCTATTGTCCTGATCAAAACTTCCATCCTCCCCCTCTGATCTTCTTACTGTTAGAATATAAAATTCATTGTAAGAGTTAAAACAGCATCATGTTGTTTTTTTGGACTAATCATATTGCAGGTTTCTGAGAAGAATAAAATGATCCATATAAATGAAGGGATATGAGAAGTTGGAAGTGTACCAGTATGATATCATCAACTCATTTAAGCCATTATGAAATTATTAAATGATTCAATGCAGTGAATACACAGTATATGCATAACATCTACTCTTCCAAGCATTTTAATGTACCATTTTTTTAGGGAAGATGCTACTTTCTGGGGCTTGACTGGAGGGAAAAAAACCATAATTTATCTCACGGCTACGCTAGCGAGTTGACAGCGGTGCAGCTGCACCAATGCAGCTGTGAGCTCTCTACTGTAGCCTCTCTAAGCTGAAGGGAGCGAGCTCTCCCATCGGATTAACTAGTCCAGCCCCCATGCCTACCAACAAAGTGCTTCCACACCAGCACTTATGTCAGTGTAACCTATGTCGCTCAGAGGGGTGAGTTATTCACCCTCGAGTGACATAAATTATGCCAACATAAGCTATAGTGTAGACATAGCCTTAGAAACAGATTGCGACTCAGCCTAACACAGCTGTCCAGGGGAGCAAGCCACTCCTTTCCTGTGTTGCCATGTTAATGCTCTCCACATATTCTGAGTCACAATTCCTTCCCCGAGCGCCTCCTGGGCTCTGTGTTCCCGTGATACAAGGCAGAGACAAAACTCTCAATCCAACCCTTAATGATCAACATCATGGCATTAGCAAGAGCAGGGTCTGCATAAGGGTTGCGATTACCAATACCACCTCAGAAAAAGACAACCAAAGTGCAGCCTGTATTTTCTGAATGTATCAATTTGCTAAAGAATTGTCTGTTGAAATTTTTTTGCTGACACTAACTTGCCACTAAGCAGTACTTTGTATTGAGTTACCAAGTCTGCTGAGAAAAAAAAATCTTGCTAATAGAAGGTTCCAACGTTCTCCTCTCCCCTTGCTTTTCTGGCCATTTCATGTCCTTATTTCCAGACAGGCACAGATGTGGCTGTAAATTATACTAATCTGCACCCCAAAAATGATTTCACAACCAGCAGATTTTGCAGACATACACATGCCAAATTGCATAGACACCTTGCCACAGTTTGATGGATGCACCTTTTTAAAGGTGTCATAAGGGTCACTGCGGGGTGGCAACAACTATTCCCTCCCTAGCCTCCGGCCCCTCACCCAGCATGTCTGCAGATATTTCATATGGCTTCTGCCCTTCCATTAGCACTCAGCTGCTATCCTTTGCATCCCCTAGACCCCCACATAAAGCCAAAATTTAGATCTATGTTTGTATCTGTATGTAGCTGAGTGAAACTCCTACCCCCAAAAGTTGGAAATGGTGAACATTATATTGTCCCATGCATGCAGCAGAGGGCAAGTGGAAAAGAACTTTGAAAGACAGCTCTTGTCATGTACACCTTGTACACAATAGGATGCAGGGCTGCTACTAGCTGGTCAGGCTTCTGTACCAGGTATGGACTGGCCACAGAGCTTCCTTCTCAGAGATACACACCAGAAGCACTTCACTGTAAGATCTTTTAATGTACTGCATGGTACGGCTGATGTTAGCATACATAAGGTATATTACACAGAGCACTGCCTAGTGGCTGAAGGGTATAATACAGTTTAGCATTCCATTACAGCGTCCCCTTCCTGGAGGTGCTTTAATGAGCTTTTTGTCAAGATTAATGCTGTACGAAATGCTAACAGAGAACAGGAGGAACTTAATCTTACAGTATATTTCTCAGCAAATGATCCACACATTTTAACCCGAACCATGAAAACAGTGGTCAAAATATTCAAACATAGGGTCTGATGCTGCTTGGAACTCCAGTAGGCAGACCCCAGCACTTGCTAGGAATCCAGTCAAAGTCAATGGGGCAAAGCATGAATGCCAGGGTCTGCCCATGCAGCATCCCTTGAATCTTAGGCACCTAAATCTATATTAAGGCACCTACATCAAAGTGACCTGACTTGTAGAGGTGCTGAGCCTTGGCTTCTGTGAATATTGGGCTACTCAGCCCCTCTGAAAATCAGGTCCTTTTTATATGGATGTCTAAATATGGACTCCAGGGGCCCAAGTTCAACCATTTGAGCTCTCTGTTTGGATCAGTGCTAAAATTGATGAAGGTCAAACTCTTTTTAAAAGGTTTAATATTGAATCAAATGTTTTGAAAATACTAAGATACTAAAAAGAAAAAAGCAATACCACTCTCCCCCAGCTTTCCCATCCAAATTCACAGCCTGAAATCACGCATGTGACATTTTTCCAGCACATTTTTATTCTGAATCTAGGAGTTTATAACAGGAACACAGAGGCTCTTAGCTACAACAAATCTGCTGGGCACTGCTGTAATTGAGACCTTTCAAAGTCAAATGTTTTGGAAGAGTTTCTTGCAGTTTTTGTTTTAGAGAACATTTTTGTGCTTGTTTGTTCAAACTTGGTTTCTTCAACAAGAGAATGTTCTCTGGCTCCAACTCCTGAATGTCCTACTTCAGTGCCCCTTTAGCTTAAGAAGCTGAATCATCAGTTGCTAATGTGTTTGTTCTTTAGCAAAAAGATTTACACAACTTCTGCTGGGAGCGCCTCCGAAACAAAAGGTTGTTTCCATTAGTCTCTACATAGAAATGGATACTTCATCACTCTCAGTTTTTGTTTTCATTTAGAATAAATTAGTAGGTGCACTCCTGTAGAAACCCAGCCAGCCTCCATTTTCTACACTCCCTTTCAGAACCTTATTTATATATAAAACAAAGATTAAAATACATCTCCTCAGGGTACCGCAGAGATGTCTGACTGACCTGCATATTAACAAATAGGACCTCTCACACCAATGTATATCAGGAGTAACTTCGCTGAAGTCAGTGTAGTTACATCAGTCTAAAACTGACAGAAGAGAATCTGGCCCTTGGTTGTGTATGTCAGCATGGAGGCTGACACAGAAAACATATGGCCATGAAGAAAAACTCCCTTTTTCAGAGTCATTTTGGCAAACCAGAGGCAGCTATAAAATAATTAAGGATGACATGCTCATGGAACAGGCTGTTAGGGCCAGATCCTCAGCTGGTGTAAATCAACGTTCTACTGAAGTCAATGAAGCTATCCCGATTTATATTAGCTGAGGATTTGGCTTTGTGTTTTGCTTGTGATTTTCCCCAAAACTCACTCTAATGATTCAGGCCTTTTTGCCTTGTCAGTGGCTTTTTGCTTTGTTTGACTATTTATTACCAATGATTTGTAGCTCTGCAGAGGAGCAGAAATTAAAGGCTTTGGATAGACCTTAATGTTTGCTATTTAACCTAAAGCCAAGCGCTCAAATAAATGGATTCCATCTCATTGACTCTGAGGTGACCCTGATATGTGCAGTGCAGATACTGTGAGCTGAAAACATCTATCAAAGTCCAAACGATAAAACGTATTAAAGTACCACTGGACTTTGCTTTGTTCTGAAGCTTAACCAGAACAGTCTAAGAGGTTATTTAAATGTCAATGATTTAAACCTGTTTCTGCAATTGCCTAGCATCAGACACTTCAGTTATGGAGAATGTGTGCCCGCTGACTCACTGTACTCAATCTTAATTTGACTGATAACGGCAATAGTGCTGATGCAATATACTAAAACTTCTGTAAGGCATTTGACTTTGTGCCACACAACATTTTGATTAAAAAACTAGAATGATACAAAATGAACATGGCACACAGTAAACGGATTAAAAACCGGCTAACTGATAGGCATCTAAATGTAAAAGTACGTGGGAAATCATCATCCAGCGGGTTTATTTCTAGTTGGGTCCCACAGGATGGTTCTCGGCCCTACACTACCATTTTTATTAATGACCTGGAAGAAAACAAAGTCATCACTGCTAAAGTTTGCAGACAACACAAAGATTGGAGGAGTGGTAAATAATGAAGAAAAGAGGTCACTTGTTCAGAACGATCTGGATCGCTTAATAAACTGGTCACAAGCAAACAATATGCATTTTAATATGGCTAAATGCAAATGTATACATCTAAGAACAAAGAACTTACAGGATGGGGGACTCTATTCCTGGGAAGCAGTCACTCTTGAAAAAGATTTGGGGATCATGGTGGATAATCAGCTGAATATGAATTCCCAATGTCACACTTTGGTCAAAAGGGCTAACACAATCCTTGGATGCATAAAAGGGGGAATCAAGAGCACAGAGGGTTTTAACCTCTCTATTTGGCGCTGGTGTGACCAATGCTGGAATATGCTGTGAAGTTCTGGTGTCTACAGTTCAAGAAGGATGTTGAGAAATTTGGAGAGGGCACCGATAAGAGCCATGAAAACGATTAAAAGGTTAGAAATATACCTGACAGTGATAGACTCAAGAAGCTCAATTTATTCAGCTCAGGGGTGACTTGATCAAAGTCTATAAGTACCTCCATGGGGAAAAATATTTGATAATAGGCTTTTTCAGTCTAGGAGGGAAAGGTATAACGATCCAACGGGTGGAAGTTGAAGCTAGACAAATTCAGTCTTGATATAAGACAAATATTTATCAGTGCGAGTAATTAACAGTTGAAGCCATTTACCAAAGGTTGTGGTAGATTCATCATGGGCAATTTTAAAATCATGATTGAAATTTTTTTAAGATATACGCCCTAGTTCAAAGGAAATTATTTTGGGGAAGTTGTATGGCCTGTGTTTTACAGGAGGTCAGACTAGATGATCACGCTCTTCTGACCTTGGAATCTATAAATCAACAGCATCCAGACAGAAGCCCTAATTTATTTATTTCTCCACATCCGTAAATCAATCAGGTCTGATGCAGAACACGATCCAAACCGAAAGAGCCAATGCTCTCCATGAAAAGAAACAGGTAATTAAAAAAAAGTCAATGATGGGTGCAATAGAGCACCCTACTTTTGACAGCGTAAGTTAATCAAAAATCTTCAATAAAACCAGGAACCCTAATTATCACCAGAGAAAGATTTTGAAACCCTGATTCTCTTCTTTTCTGAATGTGGAGTCCTCTGCTTATTTGAGCCTGTGATGTATCTGCTGTATTTCCTAAATCTTCACCTCCATTTAAGCCTTTACTCCTCTTACTGCTTACCAGTTTAAAGATAAATTATGGCTACTCCAGGGCAAGTGCAACAGAAGAGAGAAGATGCATGAACCCTTCCATCCTGCCCCCTCCCAACCCACTTTGTGCAGTCAGGCAGAGGGTAGTCATAGCTCGGTTGCGGGCTCTGGGCAATGCAAGGGGCTGGGATGGGCAGCTATTGCTGCCAGCAGCACTAGTAGTTACAGAGGAGACGTAGCTCATAGGGAAGAGGAACAGGAATGATCCTGTCCTCCCTGGCATAATGTCAGGCTTTTCTCATCACTTGAACACCTTGCTGTAGTGCATTAAGCGATATGACTACACATCTATCACCTGCAGTTTGTTCCTCTCATTCTGTCTTAAAGGGGAAAAGTGTATGAGCCGTGGAGTGTTTTGTTTTGGTAGGGTGAGGTTTTTCGGGGGGAGGGAAAGGTTTGACTTTGTCTGTGAATATAGAAATATCTCAGAAGTGACCCTTATCCTGTCAGTCATGGGTGAGAAAAGTATAATCAGCCTCTCTTATGGGATATCAATTTTCCAAATGCCCTTTTGTGATGCAACCTTGAAACGTGGTACGCCTTATTCATTAAAGGCTACCAACATTTCTCCCTTTAGAATTCTTCAGGGGCTGCTTAATCAGCATGGGAGGGGGAAGGAACCCAGGAGCTGCTGAGGCAGTTGGGCAAGTGAATGGAATGACAGGGGATTCTTGATGGAACCCGGGAAACGCCAGGAAAAAAATCCCACATATGAATTGCTTCCATGAGGCAATTTTGGGGTAAGAATTCTCCAATAAGGAGAAATTAGGGTAATCAGAGGTTGGTATCTCCATATAATGGATTTAGCCAAGAAAGTTGTTAGAGGTCAGGTAAATGCATTGCAGGCACTGACTCTGGTAATCAACACACACAAATGTATACATTGCATGGAAAATAAAAGAATAGCAGAAGAATACAAACTCTGCATTCTTCCCAGCCAGAATACATCATTTTTGTGGTACTTAACCAGCTGTAGCACTTGTGAACTGTAAAATACTGCCACTTTAATCTGGGTCTTGAATTTTTAGAAGTGGATAGCTGGATTTCAGTCCAAAACATTTACAACTTCTATACATCTTGAATGAAACACTGTCTGCTATTTTTAGCAGTTTTTCACGACGCTCTCTGGGTCCATTAAGAAATTTTCTATTTTACTGCTTCATTTGAAGCATGCATGATTTATACAGTTCTTTTTCAAAGTCATGTGTTGTGTCAGATTACCATGTGCCACGAAAACATTTTCTGTATAGTTCTGTTGTCTAGGAACTTAGGTGCCAATTTTGCAAATGGGTCTGTCCATTCAGTTCCAATTGTATGGTGCAGATCAGAAGCCATCTTCGGTCAGGTTACAGCCATTAAAAATGAATTTGTCCTCAATGGATATAACCTCATTAAAGAATTGTTCTGATATTATGATAAAGTAAACATTTTTTGCAGATGAAACATGGATATTCAATATGCACCATATATAAATGAACCTAAAAGTTTATCTTTTGTTCTAATGTAGAAGCAAAAATTACTTTTTTAGATATTCCCCAGGATTGCCTGAAAGCAGGATAGTAATGTACTATATTTAACATACTATTGTGTCATTCTGATAATAAGCAAATTGCTTTAAGATAAATATTAGCTTTAAATTAATAATGTACAGCAAGACATCACTATTCCAGCCACTTACTGAGTCTTCAGACTTCATGTTTTGAAGAGAGTTATCAATTTTCTGTGTTACTTAATTCTTTTCCTTTTTGTTTTTAGATAATAGGGATTCTCGTATATTTAAATGAGACTACGATAGCACAACTAGTTCAGTGGTAAATATGCACTTCCTTAACAAGGGCATGCGTAGAAAATACTGCAGCAGAGAAAAGCAGACTGTACCATGCTGTCTGTAGATAGGGGGTTTCCTATAGATGTTATCTTTTACTCCAGTGTCTGAGAAAGAGGAAAGAAAAAGGAAAGAACAAAAGAGTAAGCAAGCAGTTTAGATCGTGCTTCTTCTGTTTATTCTTAAAAAAAAAAATCACTTGAGCAGAGACCATTCATTCATTTTAATGTGTAGTAACTGCTATTATAATACAATGAAACATTTCTTATCATTAGTACACACTTAAAACATTCTGGGCTGCGTGGCTGCCCAAAATTTTCCATCAATCCTAAAGGGAGATATTAATATGGCTCCTTACGCAGCAGTTCATTTAGTAGATGGCTACTTAAAAAATTCAGCCTAACATCATATCCGTAAATTGAACAGGCCTGTGCAACCAGCAGTAACATTTAAAGCAGTGGTTCTCAAACTTTTGTACTGGTGACCCCTTTTACATAGCAAGCCTCTGAGTGCGACCCCCCTTATAAATTAAAAATACTTTTTTTATATATTTAGCACCATTATAAATGCTGGAGGCAAGCAGGGTTTGGGGTGGAGGCTGACAGTTCATGACCCCCCATGTAATAACCTTGTGACCCCTTGAGGGGTCCTGATCCCCAGTTTGAGAACCCCTGATTTAAAAACAACTACATCGTCTAGGTTTAACATAAAATAAAGTTATGTCTTTGGGCTTCTCCTAGTGCAAACTTGTTGATACACAGAAAAATGTGAAGCGTGTAACTTAGTCACTTCTGAGATCATGTTTAACAGCTAACGTATTTTCACTCTTCAGAAGAAATAAGGTTTTTTGTTATTGTCGTTCTACAGTTCACAAAGCAATGTCACAAATCCATTGACAATTTAGGAGAAAATGAACACATGCCATAATTGAAGATTAGAAGCTAAGCAGTGAATGCCTACCTGGAACATGGAAATGTCTAGGAGCCTGCTGATAGGCAGAAGGCGAAGATTTGCTGTCTGAATACATGGATAAGCTTGGAGTGCTCCGACCACTTTCACTGCCTCCAAAGGGAAGAGCAAAGAAAGCAGATAAAAGAAAAAAATGGAAAGCAAAGTAGAGTACTTTAAGCATAAAAAGCTTACTCAAAATGACTTGTTAATCCAACATTTTTAAATAAATAGTTGTGTGTAAAACCTCAACTTGCTTATTGGCACCATGTCTGGTTTCTGATGTGACTCTTAGCAAAGGCAATACCGTAGAGTGGGTCAAACGCTACACAGATCTAGGAACTGGAGTTTGCTATATCAGCAATAACGCATACTTGATGGATAACATCAGGTATAAGCATCAGCCTTGTAGCTCTGCTCTGAAATCTAAAATTCTCTTCTCAAAATGTGATTCTGTTAAAAAAAAAAACAAAACAAAAGAATCTTCAGGAATCTGTAGGTCCTTTTTACAAACGGCTCTCTCATAGCCTTAACTGAGCAAATATATTAGGGAATTTTAGCAAAGTTTAAGGTTATGGCATTAAATTATAGCCTGCCCTTAAAACCATCAGTGAAATCATTCGGTAATGTTAAATTAGTTCAAAGCAGGACTGCACCAAAAAGCAGCTGCTATGGCTGAGTCATGTCTTATTGGATATATAAATTACAAAATAAACTTGTTGAGATCTTGTACTATGTTTATTCTAACTTTCCCCCCTGATAACTCTCCACAGGATTTTATTTATATGCAGACAGGGTTGGATTATCAAGTCATGGATCTATAATGCCATAGCCAACTTGGCAGAATTTAAAGGTACAGAATATACTATTGATCCATACCCATTTATACCCTTATTTTGTCAAATACTCTTCAGATACTCCAGTTATTTTCTGTCAATTAATCCTCAGAGCACGCTCTATGGCATTATAACGCTGCTTGGCAAACAAAAAAGTAAAGCTCTACTTTTTTGGGACTTGTAAAATCCAGTTCATGTGTAGCATTGTTAAGCAACTGGTAGCTAAACATGATATTTTTACGAAACACAGAACTGCTGACAATTTGCAGTAACCATTTTAGAGAGGATGGAGCGCAGAATTAATGGATATTAATGATGAAGGTACAGCTGTTCTTTTGAAGAAAGGCCAGCAGCCCAGAATACAGCTTTAGATGTATCATTGAGCACTGCCATGTGGGAGAGAGGGGTTGATGGGTAGCTTTGAGTTAGTAGAAAGCCCAGAGTAAAGGTGAAACATCTGGTAAACTGGGGATGGAGCAGGAGATTGCTAACAATTCACAAAGCCGAGCAACCTCTGTTCAGGAGTACTAGAGAGACAATAAATACAGTCCCACAGAATGTCGTGTATTCCATCATTTTAACCATGGGCCTGCCGTTGATGGGAGTATGGCTATTGACCTTAATAGGAGCAGGAAAAGGCCTCATGAGAACAGAGGAGAGAGAATGCTGTGCATCTCATGAATATTCCTGCTAATTGATCCATTTTATTGTGGGACTGTTACTTCCCTATACAGTGCGGAATTAAATGAAAGATCATTAAAACTACAAAATAATTAGGAGTCACTGCCATCGTTTATCTGGTAGCAATGACTTGAGAAGACAGTAACAACTTTTTAAAAAGTATTCTGCATAGTTCAGAGACTGAAACTGGAACAACATTAGTTGATATTCTCCAAGTACGACCAAGAACCGAGGGCTTGATTGTGGAGTTACTGCAGGCCCTGAGTAAGGGGCAATGTGTCAATGTGCTGCCCTAGGAGCAAACCAGAAGCTAAACTGTGACTGACAGAATCACAGTTGGGTTTCTGGTTCCCATCCTGCTTCAGGGAGAAAGCCAGGTGTGCCATGCATTCACCAGGCACAGATTACTTCTCCCTCTGTGTCAGCTCAGCTGCTGCACTTCACCCACTCCCTGTCCCTACTAACCCACCCATGTAGTGGATGGGGAGTAGCAGCTCTGTAGAAACATCTCTACCCTTACACTATTCCACACAATGCAGATAGCAAGGGAGTGTCTTATACTCCCTTACTCCCTTGCAATGGGTTCATGGGAGAAATCCCAGCCTCACCCTAAATAACAGGGAGCATGGCATGGGAAATAGCTGCTTCCTGGTTAAGGTCTATGCACTCCATTGTAACCCAATAATTACCACCCCCCTGAATGTCACATCCCAGGGTAGAATTTGCCTGTGAAAGTTTCTAAAAAATCAGAAAGGGTGTTTTAAAGTTATGGTGTTTTCAAAAGATGCCTGTCCTTCGCTTGCTCAAAATTCCTGTGTCACTAAACATTTATAATTGGGGTACTGGAAGGCATGGCCCTTAATACATCATATACTTTGGGCACTTAAAATAGTCCACGTGGATAAAAACCTCACCAGACAGGATCGGGGCCCCATTGTGCTTGGAATCATATAAACACAGACAGAAATCGTCTAGAACAGGTGTTATTTTCCTGTTATGTTCAAGGGACCAGAAGGAAACGTGGAACAGGAGAAGAGAAATTGGGAAGAGAGGACAGAGGCAGGGAATGCAAACACATGGAACTAAAGGCTGCAATTCTGCCAACTGCTCTGTGTGGGATCCACCTGTGTGGAGTAGTTTGTAAGATCAGGGCCTAGATTTCTATTAAAAGAAAAGAAGGAGGCAAGCTATTCTTAGGGCCCTTTATACCATACAAGCTGATCTACCATTTAAATTATTAAAATGATGTCAAAAATTTGCCACTGATTCTGAGAGAGTGTAGCTGGATTTTGCATTTTACATGCCAAATTATGAATATTTAGCAATAAATCAAACTGAAAGCCAAAATAAAAGGTCCTATTATCTAGCTTATAACAACTCCTAAGATCCTATATAATTGTCTCTTGCCTGAGGTTTCCCTGGGTAAAAACTGAGTAAAGACTCCATGTCTGATCCCATATAATATACAACTACTGGAGAGAGCAGTTTTATAAAGTTTTGGATTGGTTCTCTGCCATTAGCAGGATGAAAAAATAGAATCATGAACTCTTTCCTGGATTTCATTTTATTTTATTTGGAAAGAATCCTGAAACGTTTACTTTGAACTTAAGTACCAACCACAGAAACATACTCATGTCTCTTGGCTCTTAACAAGACAGGCTGCCCTTTTAACCTTGTATGCTTGCAGTGTAATGACCAGACCTCAAAACATCATCCCCTCTCATGCCATTCCATGGCTGGTCAGGAAGAATATAGCGTCTTTTTGTACCTCCTCATTCACAGCAGCATGCTGCTTATTGTCAATCCCTTACATTTCCAATCTAGCCATTGACACTGACGTTGAAATATGATTAATTCATTGATTGCAGAATTGTATTTGTGTCTTGGAGGATGGGGGGGTCTGGCAAGAATTTTGCAGATTCATGAAGCAACTAGAAAGCTATTGTAAGGGTAGGGGTAATATGCCTGAAAATCCTTCCTGCCCTGGAACTCTTCAACATGCACAGTCACCACTGGCCCAAAAACCGTGATTCCAGAAATTATTTTTGAAATTGGATCATTTTACACATCCATATGTTAAGCACATGAACTTGGTTTTTATTTGAAGTCTTAAAAACAGCAATGATTCTTTCCAAGCTTTCAAAGCCAGCGAATACTAAAGTGGAATAAAAAGGACATGTCCTGGAAAATGTGGTTCTTAAATTAAGAAAGGCAAAGCACCCGCCACTGCATTGTGAAGGTGGGATTTTCCAAAGCTCTCAGCATTGGCCTAACTCTCACTGACCCCACTGCATCAACGGGAGCATAGTTAGACCAATCCTGAGTGCTTTTGAAAATCCTCACATTTCTGAATGGTGATGGGCACTAACTGTGGGATAAGTAAGGCTGCATTCTTACCAAGGCTGTCACAGAAGTCAGAGAAGTCACTTTTATGATTAAAAACAAACAAACCAAAAAAAACCCAACCTAGACACAACCAGATGATTTGAGGACTTTTGTGTGGGAGTAAATGTGATAGTGGAGGGTCAAATCTGTTACACCTGCCAAGCTAAACTGTGGGTGGTGAAGAGAGAGAGCAGAAACTCAGTGACAACATTCTTATGGCCAAAAAAAGGGCCAACCCGGTGAATTGTCAGTGAGGGCCTATGGCAAAGCCCATTGTAGTCAAGAGAAAGGCCTATTGGTGTGCTGAGGTTTCTCTCGCTCGGACATTTAAAGAAAAATATTGTTAAATAAATGTGGAGAGTTAATTTTGAGTTTACAAAGATCAGGTCTAGTATCGTAACTTGTGTATTACATTTAGACTTGTTCAAGTCTATCAGCCAAGCACAACTCTAATTATTTTGAACTGAAATGGCAAAAAAAAGTATAATCTTATTTTGAGCCCACGGCACTTGACAATAGTTGATCTATATTCCCATGATGTTTGCTCTTCCCACTATGATCTCTCCATAGCTTTTCCTACATTTTTAAAAACAGAGAAGGTAAAGTCAAACATTTATCAAGATAAAGAAGGAGAGCATCTTAGTATTTAGAACAAGGTACATGGGGATCTCAGATCTCCTTTTTTATAATTATTTGCTGTGACACTAATTCAACGTACAACAAGGAGAAACTATGTAATACTTATTTAACCCATATGTAAATTGTATAAAAATACTTACCTACACCTCATAGGAGAGTTGTGAGGCTTAGTTAATAAATGTTTGCAAAGGGCTCTAAGCTCCTTGATAACAGGTGCTACAGAAGTGCAAAATATTATTATTTTGGTTGTTTTACTAATTGTTATTTTGTAACATCAGGCTGCCGCTTGATGGATTGTTTTCCAAACAATAGCAATAAATAATTGCTGCTGCACATGGCAACGACAGGTAGCCATGAACATATACTGGTTTAAGTGTGATCAAAAAGAAGTGCTGCTAAGCAACTGCCAATTGACTTTCAAATGAGAACATTTCACACTGTGTAATCATGCAGTGCAGTACACAGACAGGTTTTCTAGCTAAATGCATCAACTCTGATAAAACTGTCCAGCTTTACAGTACACATAAAACTGTATCCAAGCAGAGACTCATGTGATACAAGAGTGCTTCAGCCCTCCTAGAAGTGGGGGGACAGAATCTTTGTAGGTAGATTGTCTGCTAAAATGGCATCACTTTGTTTAAACTTATTCTTTTTCTCCAGAATTCTCTTTTGGGGGTCACAAATGCAGGGTGTGGGCCTGATTCTGCTCTTATTTACACCAATGTAGAGTGCACCTGCAGGGAGTCACCCCCTTTTCTATAACTGCTCCGATGACAAAGCTTTGCTTCATCAACTCAAGTAGGACACAAAGATAGAGGATACAAAAGTAACTGAAAACGCTAGGGATTTGTGCCCGTTTGCTTCCCCTTCTTCCCCACATTAATCCTAGTGGAAGGACATCGTTGTGATCATTCAACACCCTGCCTTCCTTTCTACTGTTTAAACAACATGCCAAGCAAAAGTACACTCTGCCTCAAAGGTTCCAGAGATTCCCCCATCACAGTGGCCTGTCTCCAGCATGCAGAACATTCACAATTAATGTGCCTTTGTGAAATATTTTGACAGGAATAAGCATCATAAATAACAATAACGTTTCTGTGCTTTAAAGTATATGGGCCAGATTCACAGCTGATCAATGGAGCTTTGCTGATGTAACCAGCTGCGGATCTGGCCCAATAGATGTTAACAGTGTTAAAAATGGACTAGCTCTCTAAATGTATTGTAAGAAAGACGGATGGATATTTGATCCTCTAGGGTGTTAATGTCCCTTATTCCAATATCCAGTTAGCTTCACTAAAACATGGAAACACGGTTAAATATTTCTGTAAACGATAATAAACAACATTTACAATTATTCCCTCCATCCCCCATCTTCAGATTTTTTTTTCCCTTTGGAAAAAACATTGAACATTCACTGAAAAAAACACAGCAGGTCCCATAGACTTACATGGTATGTCAAGAAAGCACTCACACAAAGTTAAGACAGACTATCCTGTTGGAAGCCATGCTTGCACAAAAAGTCAAAACACACTTGGAGAGGTTATCACAGCACAGTCGGCATTCCTGGACCTTACCTTTGAAGAAAGGGATGTAATGATGTCTGAATGTAGATGTAGGGCTTGGGTGTTGGGGCAGGGAGATGCAGCTACTGGTACCAAGAGTCTGAGTACCAGCTAGGGGGCAACAAAGAGTAAGTGAAAATAAACTATTTCGTTCACTTACTGAAAGCCACAAAATATTCCTAGCAACGACACCCTTCTCACAGGAGCAGTTTTCTCTTGATGACACAGAAACTTGGAAAGTATATTTTAGCTCCAGTCTGTCGTCTTGTTTCTAAAACAACGCAGGTCACAGTGTGCAGTTTGGTAAGGGACAGAGACTTTCCATGAATGGAAAGAGAACCACACACAAAATGCTGATAACTAGGTCCTGGGTTACACAGGAGGTCAGAGCAGATGATCAGCAGGGCCGGGTTTACGCTAGGCACAGCATCTTCAGCGCCCCCCTGCCTACAGCTGACTTTTGTGTTTTCCGTAAAAAATGAAATGAAAAAAAAAATATAAACACAGACTCCCCGGGAAGGCACGAGACCCTCCACCCCGCACGGCGCTCCCAGCCCGAGCCAGAGCGCAGCCCACCTGCCCCAGGCTAGGTGCAAGGGGGGGACTGTTCCTCTCCCCATAGTGAGTGGTCCCCGAGTGTCTTCCATCCCTCCTGCAGCTCAGGGTGGCAGCCGTGCTCCGGCTCTGCCTGTGAAAGTGAATGGGGTGCTGGTCACACTCCTCCCTCTCCCTCCACGGCACGGCACAGAGGCGGTGGGGTGGCTGAGATTGGGAAGGGGCTGGGACACTCCCAGCTACTTCAGCAGCCGCCCCACCCGGCCGTGGCTCAGAGTGCCCCCCAGACGGGCTGACTTGGATGCTCAGTCTGCTACAGCCCCACATGCTGGGTGGCTACCAACCCACGCCAGGAGCCTGGCTGCCTGTAGGAGAGCTGTATGTATTAACTTTTAACCCACTTTTAACTTGTAAGCACCCCAGGCATGTGCCTACTGTGCCTAATTGGAAATCTGGCCCTGATGATCAGAATGATCCCGTCTGGCCTTGGAACCTATGAATTTAATAGGTGGAACATCAGAAAATATTCCAGAGAGAGGCACCATGAAGAGCACAACATTACTATAAAGCGCGCTGAAGAAAATCAGTGTTTTCAAAAGCTGCAACGGGGATGACGTGTTCATAATGGATCACAGTGGAATGAAATGGGGAGATACAACATCTCTTTCTTTGCTAGGAACTTTGTTAGGGCAAGGTCCAGCTTCCACTGAAGTTGCTATTTTGCTATTAGCTTAAAGGATAAAGGATCGAGCCCACAATGCAGGAAAATACTTAAGCACATGTCTAACTTTAAGCATCTGAGGAGCCCCACTGAAGCCCTTTTTTGTTGCAACACCTTGCTCTGAGGGCTAATACTGTCAAAACAACAAATACAGGTTAAAAATTCTTGCAGCCCCCCCCCCCAAGTTGTACAGCTTTATAACTCACTTTGGGTTGGGAATTGTTTGTTTTCCTTCCCCTCCCCACCCTACTCCCATAGCATGCAACCAAGCAGAATCCTGACGGAACTGCTAGAGTCTCAGCAGAGACCAAGTCACTCTCTGCAGTAGATCTTTGATACTTTACTTTTTCCCACCCCCATCAAAGACTGTATGAATTATGAGACACAATTTTCTGTAATTGATTTCTGTAACCCATAAAACATTCATTTGCATTAAGATTTCCTTTGAATGAAAGCTTATTGATGAAGAATCCCCTGATTTTCACAATGAGTTTCTGATCTTGAAGTAAAACACTTTTTAGACCCCAATCGTTCATCAATATTTCTGTTAAGATCATAGAGTGACCCAGGAAATTATGTAACTCTTTACTGAGGAGCTTTATTGCCTATTTTTTAAGGGCCAAATCCTGCAAAAGCCCAACTATAAATGCAGGGTATCCTGACAAAAATCAGAAGGGGCCCAGAGGTGTATCACTGCTGCTACTTTGACCCCTGGCTGTAACAGGGGCTGCTGCAGCCCCTACTACAGGAGAGTTTTGAGCAGCAAACTGGCCACTCCTCCAGTCTGGTCCTTAGCCCCCACAAAGCAGCGAAGAGAGCAACCAGTTCAAAGGGGGTACAAAGTGCAGCTGTGCAGTCTCTTGGCTGCATGTCTGCTCCCCGCACTGCATGGTGGAAGAACTGTGGTTTTGCTGGTTAGATTCCCATGATCAGTAAGGGTCAGGATTAAGACCTTAATCCATTACATTTTCTGTTTTCAGCTACCACCAATTTAACACACAAAACTTAATAGGCATCAGGAAATTATTAAAAAAAAAAAATCACTGCATGTGCATAATCGAAAGTACTTGTTTGTTTGTCCCCCTGGGCAGCTGTTCACATTAACCAGCATGTTGTAATACACTTGAAAAGGGAGGCTGGAATTGCTTTCCACACTATAAACCTTTCTGTCGGTATCTTCTACATTTACTAAATAGGCCAAAGGGGGAGGAGGGGAAAGAGAGATTAAATGAGCCTGCTTTTCAATTACCTGGTCTGCTGTAATGCTGAGGAGAATGGGATGTTGGAGTGTAGCGACCATAACCCAGAGATCCAGTAGAACTAGGACTTGATGTCCTATACTGTTTGAAAGATCTATCATCTTGGTCGCCCTGAGAGGAAAGAAGGAAATGTAAGTCAATAGGAAAGACGGAGTGAATTACAAGATATTCAGAAGTTATCCATATCCATTGTTGTTTTTCTGCCCTATATGCAAAGGGCCCAATTCTGTCTTCATGCTCCGTGCAATCAAAATGAAATGAGGGCAGAATACAGCCATAGACATCTCAAATCTGTTATGAGTAGAGCAGTTCCAGAATTGCCAGACATACTGTCAGAGAATAGTCATATAAACATGGGAGGCACCATGTAAGAAATGAGTCTAAAATGAAAATACAGTTTGAAAAGAATGTACAATAGCAGAAATGTTCTGTTTTAGCACTATGGGCAGAATTCCCAATTTGTTTGTACCTTGTATTTGTTTAAACATGAACAAAATGAATGTAAGATGACAGGATTTTACATTCATTTTGTACATGTGTAAATAGTCAGACAAGGTGCCAGACAGTATAGAATCAGGCCTCATCTGTTTAATTATGCTATGCAGATCTACGGTGTCTTCTGTGTAACACATGCTGTACTATAAGCAAAACACATTCTATAATACTCAGGTGATCAATTTATGCATGAATATGTATCAATAGATTTAATGTTCTAGCATTACCACTTTCCATTTAAACCTATATCCTAAATATTTTAATTCCTGCAAATATACCTCACAGGGCTTTTCCCTTTTGCAGACTTAGGCCACTTCTCCCACAATCACTGCTGAAATTTTAATTCATTTTGTAGCAAGCTGTTGACTGAAAATTACAAATTGGTGACTGAAAAAGTATTGTTTTCTTAGGAAGCAAAAACCCCAATTATGTAGCAATCACTTGGATAACTAGCATCACTTTGGGATTCAGTTTTCTCAGTCCTTATTTAGGAAAATCAGAATTTGCCTGAGTAAAGGTGAATAAAAAAAACCCAACAGTCTCAGATCAATCTCTCCTGCAGAAAAACCTGTGGGAGGGGGTCCTGAGAGATACCCTTGCAGAATTATTCCCCCAATATTCCATCGTGGGGCTGGGAGGGGGAGAGAGTGCTGCTCTTTGGAATGTCACAGAGCCACCCTCCAAACCTGGGAGATCCCCAGGGATCTGTCTGAATTCTAGGGGACTAGCTGATGGCCAGGAACATTCACATGGAGGTCTTGTATCTCCATATCTGCTTCCACTCTGCCCCAGCACCCTCTCCTAAATTTATGGCAGTGCAGCTCCATCACATCCACACAGCCAGGATGACTTCTGGCCACAGCTGCCCCCTGAGTTTCCCAGAGTCCTATTATTACTCCAGGGTCCAGAATGGGGTCAACATGAATTGTTGGCCCCAGTTCAGCCTTCAATTCCTTTCCCCCTAACCAACGCATTCTTTATTCTCTCTCCCCCTGGGAAGACCCCAGACTCACAGGATACCCTCTGTAGGGTCCAAAAGAGAGGTCGCAGTGCCAGAGGGACACCTTTGCTCCCTTCCACATGGATGAAAGGTGATCTGTGCACAATGGATTCCCTCCAGGTGTATCTACGGGATGGGAAAGTAAAGAACGATCAGGGTCTGAATAAACATTTGTAGATTTGGCCCTGAAAGAGGATGACATAGAGATTTAGGGGCCCATTATGCTGTCAAAACCATGGTCATGAAGAGCAAATGATTTTTATGATGGTACAGGACAATAGATGACCATGTATCTGAAGACAGAAACAAGCCCTTAAGAGAAGAGCTATCTGAAATTTTTTAAAAATGCCTGTATAATTCAAAATTGTCCAAAAAAAGGGAGAATAACATATGCCTGCCTAAACAGGTAGCACATTGTAGGCATTTCCTAGCCATCACTTTTGATTTCCACCAACTACTCTATGCTCACTTAAATCCCACTCTCATGTTGAAATACTTCTGCATGTCCTTTCCTAACTAGCTACATATCATCTACATTCTTACTTCTGCATAATGTATCCCAGGCAAAACAGCATAATGTCTTTGGAAGGCATTCTTTAAGAAGCAGACCCTTAATAAATACAGTTTTTTATAGACCAAAACAGTGTCACATAATGAACTAAATAAAAAGTGGTCAGGACAGTGCAGTTTATTAATCTTGAGGAAAGTTCTGTTGCGCTGCTCATTTCAAGGCAGGTTGAATAGTTTTGTAAATAACAAGTATCGTCCTTAGCACAGAAAACATACTCTGCAGAGAGAGGGCAAACGGTGGCCATATCTGAACATCCTTAAAGAATTCATGTGACTTTGTCAATCACAGCAGCTTTAAGAACAGTACCAATGTAACCTTTAGAGTTTGCTATTATGCAGGGTAACAGATGGGTAGTAAGTGAAGTTATTATATTTCTGAAATACTGATATTTCCACTTTGACTATTTCATGCCTTACTTTCTGCATGTTTTTGTCTCTGTAGGAAACAGCGAGCTAAATTAATGGAATACAATAATGAGTGATATCTTTCTTTTAAAAGAAAAATATCAGACAAATTACATTTCTAATTGATAACTCTACTTTTCTCTCTGAACCAACAGTTCTAGTGACACTTTGCAATTTTTGATATTTAAGGGAACAATCGCTTCATTATTGGGCCCAAATCTCCAATTTGTTACAAAAATTTTACAACAGTGTAATTCCACTCAGTTCACCGAAGTTATGAGAACATAAAACTAGTGTACTGGAGTAATGAGTCAGGCCTGCCATATTTATTTTCCATCTACATAAACTAGAAAGTACTGCTCCTGAAAGTGGTATTTCTTGGATGTCCTTGTGTTGCTTCCAAAGAGGTATTTCTTGAACTGGCATCTTTAAATAAATAAATGGAGATATGCCAATCTCCTAGAACTGGAACAGCCTTGAAAGGTCATCAAGTCTAGTCCCCTGCCTTCACTAGCAGGACCAAGTACTGTCCCCTGACAGATTTTGTTTTGCCCCAGATCCCTAACGGGCCCCCTCAAGGATTGAACTCACAACCCTGGGTTTAGCAGGCCAATGCTCAAACCACTGAGCTATCCCTCCCTTTAACAATGATGGTCCTGGATATTGGTATAGTTCCATTAAAGTCAATGGAACTATACAGATCAGCTGTGTGTGCCCCAGATGTGTGCATATATACATAGAGGTAATTTAATTACATTGTATATACAGGTAGTTTAACTATGTGTGGGGGAAAAGTGGAAAGAAAGAGGCACATTAAGGCCCTAGTCCAGGTCAACTAAAGATGTCAGTTGTAAATGTAAAAGCAGATTACAATTCAGAATGTAATTTATTTGGTAACATTTGAAAAAGTTATGATCATCTAAACTTTATTTCATGAAGTAACTATTTCTGAAGTAGAAATGCAGATGACAGTCAATGAAACAGATGCATTCAGATGACAATATCGAAACACAGCAGTTGTTTGATATAAGTAACAGTATTAAAGAAACCTCTTTATAAAGTCATCATGGCTCTGCAGACGCAGGGGGAAAACCACCAACATTTCAGGCTCTGATGATTATCTTTATAAACAAGTTTAATGCATCATGAAACAGATCAGAATAGAACAAAGGCGCTGGGGATTACCTCAGTAGGTGTTGGAGAGAGCAACTGAGGTGACTGCAAACGGCAACACACAAAGTAACAAATTAGTCATACAAAATTCATGCATGATGCTATTTGTGAGAAATGCTATGTTAACAGTATCAACATCCATGTGTAACACACGACACATACAGTTAAAACAGGACATCCACCAATTAGATTAAAAATAGTAAGTTAGATTTTTTAAATAAAAATGAGAAGGCGTAAAATGGAAACATCTTTCTTACACAGCCGTAAAATTATTTCATTTCAAGAGAGACTCCCATGGGCAGGTTGCACTCTATTGAATCCTACACTAAGGACTGCTCTTTTAATAGAAAAAACCTTTGTTTAAAGCAACTACTTTAAAACAGAGATAAGCCTATGTCAAGCCCTCTGTCTAAACACAGCTGAAGTTTGGATTGGAACTTTGAAGCTCTGCTCATCTTTGCTTTAAAGTATTCCAAGATATCGGTACATTTTCCCTCCTAATCTTTAATTAAAGAGCATCTTTACTTGGCAACTAATTTTTGATGTTCGCTCATTTTCCTCTCACAACTGAGAGAGAAATTCTGCTCTCTGCTACATCATTGTAAATCCAGAGTAATTTTATTGAAGCCAATAAAGAAATTGGTATAACAGAGCATAATTAGTCCCTATTTTTAAAAATAGCTTAGTTAAGTCACAGGCAATTAAGCATACATGGCACTTATGCTTAGCACTAAACTATGCTGACATTGGCATAGCTGGTTTAGCTTAAGGTAACTTAATAATACCCAAATGTAACTCAGTAAAACACTACAAGGAAATATTGACAGTGAAGCATTTTAGCATTAGGAACTTTTAGAAACCTTTTTATACGCTTTTCAGTCTTCTCTACATAACATCTCTGAAACAGAAGGCTCTGACTGACAGCTCAGTTTATAAGGGCATTTATGACTAATAGTTTGCCTAACACCAGTCTAAACATAATTGTAGCACTTACAGAAATGTTCCTATCCATTTAAAAATATTTTATTTGGTCTTGAAACTAAAAGGAGTCTGTTTAAAAACCCTTTTCAATAGCTAAGGATGGATAATGTCCATCAGGTAAAGGGGCACACATGGATGTTTGCAGGGACAATGACATACAACTCACATCCTAACCCTGGAAAGAACAAGTGGTATCAGTTTTATAAGGCAACGAAAGCTATGGAATGGCACTGTTGTATTGGGAAAAAGCAGGACCACCATTTAGTGACAGCTTGTCAAATGATTAATGGTGAATGAAGGTGTGATTGAACAGATTAGGGCTCCACACATGAAGTAGCTCCCCAATTCCCCAAGCAGGAACTGTTCCCCATGGGAAGAAATTTAAGGGGCTCTGTGTTTTTTCATTAACCCAGGCCACATCAAGGGTGAAATCTTGACCCTACTACAGACAATGTGGGTTCTGCCACAGGCTTCAGGGGAGCCAGGATATCACCCTTAATCTTATTCAATGCCTACAAGGGATTTGCAGATTTAATGCATATTGTCATGCTTATTATTAAAAATCACACTATTCTGCCTATTGCTTTATTATGCTTTCTACTATAACACTCACTCTATTCCCATATTACTATACCAGGGGCCGCCAAACTTACTGACCCTCTGATCTTCACAAGTTCGACAGCTGTGGCGTGTCTGCCAGGGCTTCAGCCGCTCGGGAGGCGTCTGCTGGGTCTCGGCGCTTCAGCTCCACTTCTGCTGAAGCCCTGAGCCCTGGCTGACATGCCCCGTGGGGCTGGTGCCCTGAGAACCCCTCCCTGCTGGGCAGAAGAAGCCCCTAGACTCACCACAGTACCACAGGGCAGAAGCCCCAAGTTCTCCCCCTCCCCCCAGTCTGGTAGGCGGAGAACGGGGCTGGAAGTGGGGGCTCTGCAAACCGCACTTTAACTGTAAAAGAGCTGCATGCGGCTCACAAGCCACAGTTTGGCCACCCCTGTACTATACCATACCTCCCAACTACACCTTCCAGTGCCCGCTTTACTGGCAAGAGTCTGATACCCTTTCTATCATAGAACAGTACCTTACTCCACAGTCTAGTTGATTTCAGCAGGCCAATTAATGGAATAAGGTGCTATCCATTGTGAACAAGGGTGGCAGAGTCTGGGCATGTGATACTAGAAATATCTGGATCCTGAGGAGAGAATTAGGTTAAGATGTTGGATGAATTACTCTAAGTCCGATGCATACAAAGAGTCCCAGTTTTCCATTAGAGCAAATTCTTTCACGTTGAATACGTTGTGATTCAACTGCTGAACCACTCGTGAGATTATTCAGAGTGATATCTTGGTTGGCAACAAAATACCCATTCATCACCAATATTCAGAGGCACCCTTAAAATACCTGGGCAGATGCTAGAAAGCCAAACTGCCAATGTAGCAACATCATTACCACTAGCAAGACCTCCAGCAGGTGGGACCATTGGGAAAAGCAGCAATGAAGCGATGGTTCCAGAGCTGTTAGACCATTTCCCAGGTGGATTATTATTAGGAGCATATAAATTATCCTTCAAGTCATATTTTTGTTTGGAATTGATGTGAAACTGAAAAGGGCTAAATGAGCTTGTCTAAAATTTGGGGAGAGGTCAGCATTTTGTAAATCTTTAAGAAATCTTCTTATGTAGAAACAAAGCAGAAAAGGCCAGTTACAGTGTTTATAGCTCCCAGTCAATGCAGGATTATTCCCTGCAATCCTGTACCTTTACTTGTGCCCTTTTGAACAGAACTAAAAGTCATGTGCCTAAAGTTACATACATAAATGCTTGCAGGATTTGGGCCTTTATTATTCTATTGCTATTATTTCAAGCATTTATTTGTACCCATCTATTTACAGCCATGCTAAGCTAGTGTTCACAGCAATTAATTTTTCATAGAGATTTTAATTTAAAAAATCTAAAACTATAAAAGAAATTAGAAAATGAAATGAAAGGCAGACATGAGTGAAGAAGAAAAACTACCTTTTATGACACGAGTTATGTAAAAATATGTTTCACATAAAATGGCATTAGTATTAAATTACATTAGCAAAAATGTTATAACATTAGCTCTGCACATGAAAAGGGCAATATGTATGCATGACATGACGATGAACTTTATTACAGGGTGGTTGAAAGGAATTTGTGCACAGAAAAATGATACCTTTGTTGTGGTACCCAAATAACATGCTGCATATAACAAAAGCATGAAGGGTATTTGGTTTGGCTTCTGATCTTTGTGTTATAATTAGCAATGGTTCCTGTTTCCTACCACATGCAAGTATAATTTCTTTGGCAGAAAAACATACTTCCATTAAATCTCATCTGATTAAAAAAAAAATGATCACAAAAAGCTATCCTTTATTTCTCATGAACTAAAGAGTGAATGTAAATACCACTTGTTTTATGGACAATTCAAGTGACTGTGAATGCATAAAATAACTCCCATTAATCCAAGTTTACAAAGTAATTACAAAAATTGCAAGTGTGTCTAATAGCTTAGACACAGTGATGTGTTTAATAATGCAAATTAATTTTTAGATTCACAAATTTTTAAAAAATGCAGGTTTCAGTACCTCCCCATAACTATGCCTGTCATCTGAAGAGTAACTGATATATGGAGAATAGGAGATCATATCTGGGCGGTCAATGTTATAGATGGCTTTATTTTTAGGAAGAGCAGCCAAATCCCTGTAGTCAAGAATTTCATCTCCAAGCTTTGCCTAAGAAAAGGAGGAAAGAAAGCAGTAAAGATAAGAAGGAATATGATCAGGACACAAACAGAAAAGGACAGACCCATATAGATAGAAGAACCAATAAATATTTAACTTTTTTATGACTGAGAATTTAAATATCTTTTCAGTGCTTACCACAAAGAACTTAAATGCACATGGTTGTTTTCTTTATATATGTTGATGATCTCTCTGCCATTCAAGTTTAGCGTATAGTTGTAATGTTGGATAATCCTAGTTTTCTTCCATTTACATCCTGCTGACTATTAGCTATGCAAAGAGACAGCAGGGCTAATCTTGCAATCCTTGGCCATGCAAAAGTCCATTTCTTCTAAGGTGATTTTGGATTGCAGTGTTTGTTTTCTTTTTCCATTACAGATGGTAACGAATAATCCAACACTAACTATCCCCTGTCCAGATGCTGAAATGCTGCTAGTCAATAATTTCTCCCATTCAAAAGAGCTGCTTATTCTATCCTACAGTTTCTGCATAACTAATCTGCAGTAAAATTGCATTACCGTGTATGGTCCCTACCCTACAACTGAAGTTAGGGTCCGCCTCCATGGAGCTCATTGCAGGCTCAAGATTTATCTTTGTAAGGCACCAAACTAAGATCCTTGGCCTGTAAATATTGGTGTAGCTCCCTGGAATCCAATGAAGCCAAGCCAGTTTACATGAGGGCTGAGAATCTGGCTTTTACAAAGCCTGTGACTTTCACAACACTCCCTAGCTGTATCGACACAACTCAGAGTGGGTTGCCCTGACCCCTCTTATGCCTCAGTTTGGATGGAGCATGATTTCGAGGTGGATCAATGTAAGTAAGCAATTTCTCTCTTTTTTTTTTGTACCTCTTATCTGTATGCAACACCACCCTGGAGAGCACAGAACAAAAGGTGAATTTATTTCTGTACTGGAGCAATCATACAAAACCCCTCATACGATTCCAGGAACACTGTATAAAACAAAATCCCAGGAACAATATCCACGAAAGGAAGAAACCGCAGATAAAATGGAAAACAACCATCCTCCTAAAAATCACTTAAAACAATTGCAAGAGAAAACACATTTCTTCCCACTGCTTTGACTCACACAGAATATATATTGTCTCAGGTAATCTAACCCTCCCAGCTGTTAGCTGC
The DNA here is from genome assembly GCA_033296515.1 of Macrochelys suwanniensis. NCBI lineage: Eukaryota > Metazoa > Chordata > Testudines > Chelydridae > Macrochelys > Macrochelys suwanniensis. Next base: position 117,084,804 of record CM065779.1, read on the forward strand.
TTCTCAAACCCCTCCCCCTCCTAGGTCTTCTCTTTGGTGAGTATATCCCAGAGTCTGGGGTAAACAAATAGCTTTATGGAAGGAAGAATAGATATCTCAATGAGTAACTGATCCTAAACACACTACTCCAGCTGTGTCCCACCTTTACCTCCTTCACTATCTATTTCACCCAGTCCTCATTCCTGATTATGAACCAAAAGATACCAAGCCTCACTGGAAAATTTTTTTTTTTAGTATCATTCTTTCTACGCTGCCCATCCAAATATAGGAAATGTGGATGAAAACACATTTTGTTACAGACAACATGGCCCAGCTCTGCTCTCAATACCTTTTAAAACCATTCCATTATTTTCTGAATTATCAATCAGTTCAAAATGTTTACCCATTCTAACAGCGTGGGTGATATTGAAAATACTGTGAAAAAAACTCAGGTTCAAGCTGAAAGGCTTAGATATTAAAATACAACATAAATAAGATTCACCAATGATCTAGATGATTTTCAAAAATCACCCCCACTGTTCAGAAGTACTAAGCGATTCATATAAAATTATTTTGGAATACGTTATTTTACAATTGTGTACTAGGATTTCCACTCCTAGTATGCTAATGTTTGACACGCTGAGGCCTTATGCAGCATGAAAGCAGCTTTCCAGCTTCAGGTATCTCTGAGCAGAGCTCAGACCTAATGCTCTCTCTGTGAAATTCACCCCGACGCATGTATTTTGTACTTAAGCTCCACCAAAGACATTCATGCAGAAGTCAGTCGGTATTTAAGTGGTACACAGGGCGCTCTGTGGGACCCTCTGCACTAGAGTGCAGTTCACTCTGGACATAATCCTATGACCAGTGAAGTTAATGGAAAGATTCCCATTAACTTCAGTGGGCACTTGACCGAGCCCTCTGTGAGTGCAAGAAACCAGTGAAGTCTAGTTTATTGTCAGTAAAGGGGGGAAGGGAAGTATGTGTGTTTAGGGAAGGGATGGTGCTTGTTGCATCCTTTTAACAGGTAGCTCAGGGACTCCAGGGGCATTCAGTCTTAGTTAGAACACGTCTGGGGATTTCCACTGCTGCATGGCCCATGTGCACCTCCTCAAGGACTTTACCTCAAAAGCCATAATATAGCCCCATGTCCCTAAAGAGTTAAGATTTACTGTTCTGTTTTAATGTGACACATTCAAAAGTGTAAGAACTATCAGTTCACAGCTCCTAGCCCCCCAAGCATCTCTCTGTACTCTTTCCTTCCCTCCATCCTTCTGCTCTGACACATTACAGAGGTACTGGTCACAGCTCTGTTGAGTTTTGCATGTAAAGCAGTATATATGCATGCCATGATAAATCCATTGCTGGCAGGGAGTATAAGAGTGGTAAAGATTATTCATTTAAGGTATGTCTGCACCGCACACTACTGGTGGCAGAGTGTAGGGTACATGTAGCTCTACGCTGCAAGGAGAAGCAGGCTGTGTCCACACTGCAGTGTGCAGCTACACATGACAATGGAAGGCTCCAGCAGTGGGACATTACATGGCTAAAAACAGCAGTGTAGACGGGGGAGTAAAGTGTGTAAAGAGCCATGTAGGTACATACCCACAGGGGTTAAATGTGTCTTTACTCTACTCGCCTAGTCAGTGCCTCACTAGCTGCACTGCTATTTATACCTGTGCTAGGGAGAAATGCAGTGTATATACTCTACACGCCACTGTAAGAAGTGTGCAGGGAACGCCTTGAGATAACGTTCGAATTCAATAGCAACTGGTTTGAATTCTCCTCCCTTTCTCTTCCCAGGCATTTAAATGGGAGTTAAACAATCTCAGAGCTTACTGACAATTAATGCACGTGAGAATGAGAGACGTGCTATTCCCCATGGGAATCTCTTTCTCTGACTGACACAGCAAGCTTCCTTCTTTTGAAGTACCAGCTCCCCCTAAATAGGTATGTCGCAGATACTGACTTAATGAGACCCTTTGAAAAACAGTTTAGACACAGAATGAAAATGGAGGTTTGTCCTTGACTATTAGCAGCAGCCCGTGAAGTATATACTTAAAGTAATCATACACTTCAAGAAAAATTCTTGAAAGCAAGTACTGTACCACAGCTAGATATTTGCCACTACATGTATAAATAAATAGAAGAATGTAAAAAAGTAAGAGAAAGGCATAAGGGTAGAGAAATAGCTCACATCTAGTCAAGGAAAATATGCTTAGGTGAGAACAGTCCCAATTTACAGTGAATATGTCTGTGCTGATGATGGTTGTGGCTATGTCATTATTACAGGAAACATTTCAAAAACATTATCAGTCTGCAGCCCTACGGAGTTCCTGCCAGAAAGGCAAGCTGGAAATACTGGCAGGCACCTTTATACGGGCCAAGCCCTGCTGTCCTCACTCAGGCAAAATTCCCATTCATAGGGATAGATATTTTACCTCAGGAAAGACAGCAGACTTTGGCTCCAAGGCATCTCTCTGTTGGTCTCTGTGTGATAAGTACAGACACCTCCCCTCCGTATAATAAACGTCAAGTTATAAATTGGTAACATGTTGGCCGCAGCTATTTGCTCTGGGGTTGCGAGTGTACAATGAGCATGACCTGTGTGCCTCGGGGACACTGCATGGGACACACAGGTTAGGAAACGTAATCCTGCAGGGTTCCCAGAGGCGCAGGCCTGGCGAGTGCCAATTGTGCTGATATTTGCTGCTTTGATCATTTTGTGACCTTGAGAACGTGCTTCTGAACATAATTTCCAGGTGGCTGTCACAACAGGTACTGAGAGTAACACCCACCAGGGGCTGGAAAAATTAAGCAATAGAAGCCTTTTCAACAGTTATTTAATTATTTTAATACTCATTACGGCTACTCTCTCAGTTGGAACCTCTTGGTTCTTTGTATCTTTAAGATGACATGTTCACACTTAAGACTCTTCCAGCTGCATTATTAGTATGAGGTCCCAAATCTGTTCCCATTGAACTCAGAGGCAAATCTCTCACTGACTTTACTGACAGCAGAAGGAGTCCTAATTCCTTTCAGGTTAGAAAGAGTGTGATCCTGCAAATACAATATGTGCTTGCAGAAGTGCGCTTGCATGCAATGAATTGTAAAATCAGAACCCACGTTTGTAAAAATCTCACCATGTCAAAATTAGATCTGCTAAATCAGTAGTTTCAAATCTAAATTTATAATCTGCTTTGATATTGCCATTTACTTGAACTTTTCTTTCCATACTTTGCATGTTTGGTACCATTTAAATCTAAGTGGTAATCTAAGACCTAAAAATATACAGCAAAGGAAAAGAATACAACGGCCAATATCCTGTTATTTTTAACTATGGTATTCAAACTATTTAATGGGAGAATGTCAATTCTGATTTGCAAGAATCAACAAATAAAGATATCAACTTTCTGTGCAATAACAGAATATGTTAAACAACAGTTAACAGTAAAAAGTGGTACACCTTTCTTTCTGTCTCAGAGCAGGGATTGTAGAAGGGGATACTTACATAGATCACACGGCTTGGGGAACCTGATGTACTTGAAGCAGGAATGGAAATAACACTCTCAGAGGAAGTTCTAGTTTCCTAGGACAAAAAGCAAAAGGAAATTTATCCGTGGCTTCCTAAGAAAGAAAAAGTCTTTCATTTAAGCTCAGTTTTGCCACTTAAAAATAGAATGCTATGGTCTACTCTAGCTAAAATTAACATACATCAGAGGACTAGTCAATCATCCAAATAATTAATTTTTGCTCTGGTCAGTAAGTTATCTCATGTACCATTTACCTTCCCCCCACCAGAATGAACTCCAGCGGTGTGATCCTGGGATACCAGAATGGTCCCAGAGGGCTGCTAATGCTGGTGCAGTTATGGCAGCTTTGAGGCCCGGGTCACATGGGTGCATGAGGGCAGAATTTGAGTCCCTATGTGTATGTTGTCAAATTTTCATATTTAGTTTTTACAATGTCTCATGGTGCAGGGTAATTAATTGGCAGCCAGCAAACAGCACCTAGAGCACTGCAAATAAAGCAGACAGATTGTAAAAAAGACTCAGGCCCAGATGCTTTAAGGTATTTAGATTTCTAACTTCTGTTAAAATTATTGGGGGTTGGGTGCCTAACCACCTTTGAGGATCTGGGCCTCTGTCTCTTTTGCTCTCTTATTTTGAGTACAACAGATTAATATTCATGCCGATCTTAGTATGGCATGTATTCCCTGTTTTTTTTAAACTAGTTATTGCATTTAGAATGTCATCCAAGTCATGACAGAACTTTACTGCAATGTTTTTGGTAGTTTCCTTTATTGTGAGAAGTAACATCAGTTATAAACAAAAAAGAAGGGCTCTGAGACACAAGAACAACAAGAAATGATCTTGAAGTTGTTATTCAAATTGAAACCAACTTGTGGGATCCACTTTTAAATTATAAACGAATGAAAATAACATTTATTCCCTACATTATCCTTCAGCCATGTACATTAGCTCCTCATAAAATATTTTCTTCTTGTATGGAGAAACCTGTGCTTGATTGCAAGTGGATGTGAATTTTGCCATGAGTACAGTGATAGTCATGCATAATATTCCTAAAGCCAGAAATGTCTTGTCTGGGAGTGACATATTGTTAGTAGTGTTAAGCTGTCAGATCTAGTTATTGTCCTAGCTATCCCTGAGAGTAGCTTCTACTTTCTAGGTCCTAGCTATTACTGAGAGTAGCTTCTACTTTCTAGGTACAACCACAAAATGGGTCTAATTTCACAGTTGTCTGTAGGAGACATCCAGTATAATTGTCTTCAAAAAGGCCCTGACTAAATAATTTATAGAATTTGATTAAGAATTTTACAATAAATCTTTGATCTCTAACATGACACTACCTTACCAAAGAGAAAATACTTGATGGCTCTATATAATGTGTGTCTACCAAAATAGTGATACATTCCTATTTGTCATTGTTAATATTGCATTTTTGCTGCTTCTATGGTTTGCTTATACGTCTTAAGAGCTAGATTGTGAGATCCTTCCTCACGCTAAGTAGTGCCTCATTCCACAAGTAACCCCGTTACTTTGGGACAACTTGTGGAGTGAGGCACTATTCAGTGTGAGTAATGAGTCACTAAACAAACAGTTAGATCGATTGTTTCCTTTTTATATATTTTGGAATAACTGGCTGATCTATGAGGTGCTTTAGAGGAGTTTCATCCCCCTTTTTATTTTTAAAATTTACACTGAAAGCCTTGTCTCACCAGGACATCAGCACAAGGGTATGCATCACTGGGTATTTCCATCACACGGCCAAAAAGACTCCAAAATCAGGCATGTAAGCAGAGTATTATTAGATAATGTTTGGAGAGTGTGGTGACATAGAAGACCCTATAATAGAGACAGTACAGTTCTGTATTTGAAAGTTTCTCAACCTGTGTTGTTGGGGTACATCACACCTTTCTCAAACTTGGGTAAGGGACCTGAAGGTGTCGCCAACATGTAGCCCATATACTCTACGGCCTCCTCTTACCACAACTGCCCTTAGGATTTTGCTTAAGCTGCAGTTCTGCAGAGTTTGATGTTTAGTTCTAGTCGGAAAAGCAGTTAAGCATGCAACAAGTGCCTGATCCAGATTCCTTTGAGGTCAAATGTAAAGACTCTGATTGACTTCAGTGAGCTTCGAATGAAGCCCCAGTCTGTGTGTACATAGTCAAATCTGCTTTGACTAAATTAAGAGCACAATAAATTGGGCTGAATATATTTAATAAAACTCAACTGGGCACCTTCTTTTGGTGACTTTTCCGATTTTAAAGATGCTATCTTGTTTCCCTAAGAGAAGGATAATCTATTAAATTCCTGCTTTTTGCAGGCAACCTCGGGCTCCTCCTTTTGAGGAGCAATCCTCGTCGATTTCCTTCCAATGCTGTTAATTCTACTTGCCGATTCAGTCACTCCTGTGACCCACTCTTTACTCAATACTATGCTCTCCCATCTTCATTTCCCTCTCTCTGATCTGCTCACACAGGCTCCCCTTGCTCTCTGCATTGTCCATTACTCCTCTTGCAATCTCGTCTCTACCAAGCTCTGATTTCTGTCACTTTTAGCCCCCACTTCTCTCCCCCAAAACTCACTCCTCTCAGTCAATGCTATTATAACCTTTTACTTTCTGTTCCTGTATATACTTGACTTTTTTGCTCCCTTCTTCCAGCATTCTGCCCACTTGCCTACCCACCAGCCTTCAACCCCGCCCCTTCTGTGATGACTCTTGTCCTTCCTCCCTCTTATTTGCAATTTTTCTTTTTCTTCTGGCTCCTTCCTGTCTGCTTGCAAGCTTGTTTTTACTTCTCTTAGATGAAAAAAATATCCCTCAGCTCCACCTGTTTCTCCCCAACCTTTTCACCTTCACTCCTTCATCTCTAAAGCCCTGGAGCATGCGTCCACCCACTCTTTCTTCAGATGCAGCTGAAGAAGTGGGTTTTTTACCCACGGAAGCTTATACCCAAATAAATCTGTTAGTCTCTAAGGTGCCACTGGACTCCTCGTTGTTTTTGTGGATACAGACTAACACGGCTACCCCTCTGATATTACTCTTTCTGCCTTCTTCACATACATTTATCGTGCTCAGTACATGGAAAATAACCATTTTTTTAAAACTATCACCCTGAGGATGCTCTCCTTCATCTACTAGAATGTCAATCAATTGCCACATCCCACACAGTCACCTTCACAAGCTGTGCTAACGATCCACCACTACCCTTTATAAAATTCCATCCTTCTCTTTTGTTTCTCTTATATAAAAAGGCGCTGGTAAATTAAAACAAAAAGCAAAATAAATGAGAGATAATTAGTGCTGAACAGCTTTTTGGTCCGGTTCTGTATTTCTTACTGAAGCAAAACTCCTCCTGACTTTTATGAAGTTTATGCATAGAGAGCCTTTTTCACTCTGCTCACGATTAGGGGCACTTGCTTAGCACTTGAGAGATGTGTGGCTAATGTGTCAGTCTTTAAACAATGTCCCGAGAGGGTGTTTTCTGTGCCTTAGGGGGAAGCGCAGCTACCACCTGTCCAGCACAAGTGTCTACTGTCCTTCTTTTAAAGAGGAAAAAATAGTTAACTACATAGGAACATATGACTAGAAGGACATCCTGTGTAGGCGAGTCCAGTTCCCTGCTATCACAGGCACCCCCATCATATAATCCAATTCCTAAATTTATCAGTCTCTACATTTTCAAAATGTTGCACTGAGTTTTAGCCCAGCAACTTCTATTAATGAATTGAGAGTAAAATGCTGAGCAAGTCTGAGCAAGTCTGAATACGGTTATGCTGAATCAATAGCACTTACACCAACTAAAATACTCGGTTGTCAAAAATGGTAATTTGGAAATATTTTTTCTTTTGTTTTCTATCCTGAAATACCGCTTGCTATTGACTGAAATTTATGAGGCAAAAGGTTAAATGGCTACTTTACATTTTAAACACTCACTTGAGTTCAGAGCTCTCCAAAAATGATGGATCAGAGCAATCATTTACCCCTCCTAAATACATGGGTACAATACATGGGGCTGTGACCTTTTAGGATGAAGCCAAAAATAATGTTTTTCAAAGCTGTACTTCAATCAGATATGTAATTGCTAACACATCAAATGTGTAGGCATTCTCCTTTCGTAGTTCCTGCCCTGAATTCTGTCCCTTCCTATGCGTTTGGAGTATAACTTTTCTCAAGCCAAATCAAAGCTCTTTCAAACAAGACCACCACTTGATGCATCTAGAGAAAACAATCCAAAAGACCCTATATTTGGCCTCACTCCATTAAGCAAAACGGTGGTGTCTCAGTCCCACTAGTTGAGACAGACCATGTCCCTAATTATTAATTCATTTTCCATTTTCCAGAGTCAGCTCATCCATCAACTGTCCTTGTAATTATTAAGATTCCAAGAGCTCCTTCTTCTTTCCACTACACACAGAGAGAGATCACCCCCTTTCCACCACACAAATCATCTTATTTAGTATTTATTTAATATCAGAGGTTGAATTAGCTTGAGTAAGCGTGGCAGCTCTAAAAAAAAAAAAACAGTGCTAAAAAGAGATTTTCATGTAAGGAAAATATAGTGGGATTCCAATGATGTTTTATTGATAGCCATCTAAAAAGAGAGGCTGCCGGTGCACTAATCTTTCGTTACATCCTAATCTAATGACAGAGAGTTTATTCATATACTTCAGGCCAAGAATTTCCTTAAAGGGTAGGTTTAATCACGGACGAGCTAGAATACAGACTCTGAAAAATTACTACTTCACCAACCGTATTGTCATTTAAAGTTACTGTGGTTAACAATCTCACTGGCCAGTAGAACAGTAAGACAACATAATGAATTATAACTGGATTAAAAGATGCTTCATTTACCTTGCTTTTTTCTTCAGTCTTGGCTGCTTGTCTACAGGCTGGATGCCAAATGGAAGTACCTGAAAATAAAAACCAGCCCTCTGGTGAATTCTGTCCTGTAAAATGCAGCTTTCAGCGTGAAGGGCAGAACACTGATCTACAATAATCATAGAAACCGGGGTGAAATCCTGGCCTCACTGAAGTCAGTGGAAGTTTTGCCGTTGACTTCATCAGGGCTAGGATTTCACCCCGGTTTCTAAATCAAAATATGACAATTTTGGGATACTCAGAAATCATTAAAAAGCTTCGCTGTTTTTTTAATTATTTGAAAATTCTTTAAACTATAACAACCCCCTACCCATCAAAACGAACAAAAAACTCTCTATGTCCCTCATTATCCTTGGAATAATGTACATACTTTGGTCTAGATTCTCAGCTGGTGTAAAATGCCATAGTTCTATTGATTTATGCTGACTTACATTATCTGATAATCTGGCCTGCTATCTTAATTGTTCATGAAATTAACATTCATCTTGCATTCCCTAATTATGAGTGGGACATAAGTTAAATACTACCACGTGAAATTAATTCAGGGAGATTGTGTAAGGCAGTGATACTCAGACCTCAGTGGTTCAGGAGCCAAATTATCAATCATCATTACTCAAAACAGCCACAGTAGTGTGAATTCATTGTTTCACTTACTATAGTACTATTCATATTTAAACAGTATGACAGTGGAAATATTTAGTTTATATATATATACATATTATTCTCACAGCAAACAAGTTAATAATTTAGTGCAAGTTGATAATTTGGATCATATATTAATAAAATATTAAAATATCCTGATTGGTTAATAATTGGGATTGGTTAATAATTAAACCACACAGTGTTTTAATATCATGTGTTGCAAAGAGCTGCAGGAGACACATTAAACAGCCACTTACGGCTTGCAAGCCGCAGTCTGAGTATCACAGGTATAAGGCAAAGAAAACAGGAAACAAATATAGACTGAAGCAAGCCTAGAAATACTATACATTAAAACCAGAGGGCTATGGTATAGTAGACATTAGAAAAAAACAACACAAAGTAGTCTTATTTTGGAACACATTAGCAATCAAGCTTCAAAGAAGAGCATAGCTCTACCTTGAGAATTTAAATTTAAAAACAATGTCCATGAAGTTAACACAAGATGCTAGACTGTTATGGTATTGTTCTTTTAGCTAAATAAGTGTGTGTGCTTTTCTCTGAGCAATAACTAAACTAGCAATATAACTGCTATAGCAAGCACATTATCAAACAGAAAAATGGAAAAGCTTCATCTGCAGAGAACAGGAGAATGGACCATTTGAACCAGAGCAATTTGCTTGATATATACAACAACAAATCACCTACACCTAATCAAAAGGGTGCAAGGGTTTCAATAAAATGTCAGTATGAGCGAGCTTTCTTAAGGAAATAACTAGATGGCAAATTCAGTATCTCAAATAAGGATAATATGAAGTGCTGCTGCGTTACTTATGAAGAATCCTCTGTTTGATAAACAGTAGCACAGTAATAATAATAAAAAAAAACATGCAGAGTCCAAGTCAATGATGTTTCCAAGACAGGACAATCGTGTGTCCCTATGCACCACATTTGGTCTAGAATATTTCACCTGAATTTGGCTACATTAAATTAATAATTTGGGAACAGGATATCAGGGTTGATTTATATTTATGTTCCAAATATGAACAGGCAGCAATGCTGTTACAATGATGTGACTTTCACACAGTTTCTGGGCATGAAGATCATTGAAATACTGTTGAGAAAGTATTTTTGTGGTATTGCAGGTTAATGAAATGGAGCTGGTAAAACTGTTCAGTGCTGTTTCATGAAGGGCGTTTTCAGAGGGAGGGCTGGGTGTCATATATAAGATAACATACATTCAACAAAGAGAAAGGGAGAGAGAAAGAGAAAATTAGCGCAGAAACTTAAGAGTCCAAAACGAAGTAAAATTTGAAAAGTCAAACAATGTCAGTATGTTCAGAATTTAGAGCTGTATACAAATAACTATAGTGAATATATCAATAACTGCAGAAAACAAGATGGGTCTAAAAGCAAAACTATGAACTTCGGGAGTGTTTGAATCAGAACTCAGAACAAAAATTAGCAAACGTCCATCTTGTAACACCTTTATAATGGATTAAACTGAAAACTTGGATCCAGACACAACTGAACTTTGGAGTGTTTGAAATCTAAATTCAAATTTTGTGGCTTGGGATCATCTCCAAGACTGGTTTTAGCATTGATTTGTTACAGGATTTCACAAATTCCTCCTACTGCTGAGCAAATTGGCTTGCCATTAACCAAGGAATCACAACATTCCCTGGCTTCTGCAGTGAGTAAAGTCATGGATCACATTAGCACTCAGAGAGCTACTATAATTTGCTCTAAATCAATGTGATAATAGAATAGTGGCATTTGTGATTTTAAATAATGTAACAGCAAATCTTATGTAGGTAGTGTCTAATTTCTCTGTTTAAAGAATAAACACAAAGAATGATTTAAGTGTACTACTGATCCTTGCAGGTTATAGAACAGAGCTGGGTAAAAAACATTAATCTTAGGTTAGTACATCAATTTGCTAGTTCCCTCTGCCCATTTAGTTTCTCTTTCTGTTTTGCCAAGAAAATGTACTCTCAGAGAGGCTGTGCCCAGATGCTTATGCTAGAGGTGGGTGTCTTATAAATGCAGATATTGTTTTAATAAATACATTAAGGATCAATACTAATAACAACTTTTGTTTGTTTACCTTGTAGATACATTTCTTCTCCTTCTGCAAACATCTGACTGCATCTGACACATCGTGCACAAGCTGGGTGATAATGTTTTTCTCCAGCCTGTTGGGGGGAAAAAAAGGTAATTACAGATAATGCTAATTCTAGGCAGCACTGCAGCTTATTCAGTGATTACACCTTCAGATGTCATATTAAGTTTTTGAAGAAAATATTTGATTACATGTTTTTTCTTTCAAACTGTACAGTGCAATTTTAATTAAGTAAATTATTATTAATCAATTAAATCAAGTTATTAACACCCCAATGCTGATTTTAGTTACAGAAGATACACCTTTAAAAATGAAATATATTTTTGATAGTAGGTCTGATCTGATCCCATTTAAATGAATGAAAAAATTCCCATTGACTTGAATTGATCATAACATACTCCAAACTAATGACAGAAGCCAGTGGTTGTAGTTCCAGTGACATAGGAAAAAGTAGGAGAGAGATCCTGGAGGCCACATTTTAGCTAGTAGGTAAGAGATTGAAGTCCAGGACCTCCATAATAGTGTTCTCTGATATGCTTCCAGTTCCACACAAAGGACCAGTCAGACAGGTAGAATACCAAGGTCTCAATGTGTGGATGAGACAATGGTGTAAGGAGGAGGAGTTTAGATTTATTAGGAACTGGGGAACCTTTTGGGAAAGGAGGAGCCTATACAAGAGGGATGGCCTTCACCTAAACCAAAATGGAACCAGACTGCTAGTGTGCAAAATTATAAAGGTCACAGAGGAGTTTTTAAACGAAGGACTGGAGACAGCCGACAGGTGCAGAGGAGCACATGGGTTGGACAGAAACATTCCTTGGGGGACGCTTTTTAAAGAGGATACTCTATATCCCAGTAAAGGGCAGAGGATAGAAGTTGGTAAAGTACAGGCAGGAACTACAGAGAAGCTGTTAAACAAAAAAGAGTCCCATTCAATTACATCACATGAAGGCAGACAACTAAATATTGACAAATTTGGTAAATGCTTGCATACAAATGATAGCAGTCCAAATACTAAGATGAGTGCACTGGAGTGCCTGGTATTAAATGAGATATTGATATAAAAGAAACTTGGTGGAACAATAATCAATGGGACATGGTACAAAATATATAACACTGAAATGGTAGGTCATGAGAGTGGGGGAGTGGCACTATATGAGGAAAATAGAAAAGGAAAGTAGAAAGGAGCATAAACTCTGACAAGTCAAGTGTAAAAGTATAACTAGGCAGGCCAAAAAAATCTGAAGAGCGACTACAAAAAGACACAAAAATTAGTAGCAATTTTGTAAAGTACATCAGAAACAGGAAGCCTGCCTAACAGTCAGTGGAATCACTGGACGATCAAGATAGTAAAGGAGCACTCAAAGAAGACAAGCCTGTTGCAAAGAAACTAAATGAATTCTTCGCACTAGCCTTCATGGTTGAGAATATGGAAGAGATCCCCACACACGAGACATGCTTTTTAGGAGACAAATCTGGGGAACTGCCCCAGATTGAGAGGTCAATAGAGGTGGTTTTGGAATATATTGGTTAATTAAACAGTAAGTTACTAGGACCAGATGGTATTCACCCAAGAGTTCTGAAGGAACTAGGATATGAAACTGCAGAACTACTAACTGTGATATGTAACCCATTGCTTAAATCAGCCTCTGCATCAGATGACTGGACAATAGCTAATGTAACGCCATTTTTTAAAAAGGCTCCAGTCCCTCCAGAGGTGATCCTGACAATTACAGGCCAGTAAACCTAACTTTAGTACCACATAAATTGGTTAAAATGATAGTAAAGAATAGAATTATCAGACACACAGATTTGTTGGGTCAATATGGCTTTGTAAAGGGAAATCATGCCTCACCAATCTATTAGAATTCTTTGAGGGTGTCAACAAGCATGTGGATATGGGTGATCTAGTTGATATAATGTACTTGAACTTTCAGAAAGCCTTTGACAAGGTCCCTCACCAAAAGCTCTTAATCAAAGTAGGCAGTCACGGTATAAGAGGGAAGGTCCTCTCATGGATCAGTAACTGGTTAAAAGACAGGAAACAAAGGGTAGGAATAAATGGTCAATTTCACAATGGAAAGAGGTAAATAGTGGGGTCCCCAAAGATCTTTACTGGGACCGGTGCTGTTCAACATATTCATAAATAATCTGGAAAAGGAGGTGAGTGGTGAAGTGAGAAAATTTGCAGATGATACAAAATTACTCAAAATAATTAAGTCCAAGTTGACTGTGAAGAGTTACAAAGGGAACTCACAAAACTGGGTGACTGGACAACAAAATGGGAGATAAATACAATGTTGTTAACTGCAAAGAAATGCACATTGGAAAACATAATCCCAACTATATATACAAAATGATGGGGGTCTCAATTAGCTGTTGCCACTTAAGAAAGATCTTGGAATCATCGTGGATAGTTCTCTAAAAACATCTGCTCACTTAACATCTTCACAAAAAAGCTAACAGAATGTAACAAACCATTAGGAAGGTGATCGATAATCAGACAGAAATGATCATAATGCCACTATATAAATCAATGATCCACCCACACCTTGAATACTAAGTCCAGTTCTGGTCACCCCATCTCAAAAGAGAGATCTTAGAATTGGAAAAGGAACAGAGAACGGCAACAAAATGATTCAGGATATGGAACAGTTTACATATGAGGAGATATTAAAAAGACTGGGACTATTCAGTTTAGAAAAGAGATGACCAAAGGGGAATACAATAGAGGTCTATAAAATCATGAGTAGTATGGAAGAAGTGAATAGAGAAGTGTTATCCCTCTTCATGTAACACAAGAACCAGGAGTCACCCAATGAAATTAATAGTCAGCAGATTTAAAACAAACAAAAGACAGTACTTCTTCATACAATGCACAATCAACCTGCGGAACTCTGTGCCAGGGGTTGTTCTGAAGGTCAAAAGTGTAACTGGGTTCAAAAAAGAATTAGAGAAGTTTGTGGAGGACAGGCCCATCAATGGCTATTAGTCAAAATGGTCAGGGGTGCAACGTCATGCTCTGAGTGTCCCTAAACCTCTGACTGCCAGAAGCTGGCACTGTAAAACAGGGGATGGATCACTCAATTTGCTTCTTCTGTTCATTCCCTCTGAAGCATTTGCACTGGCCACTGTTGGACAACAGGATACCGGCCTAGACGTCCCATTGGTCTAACCCAGTATGGCCATTCTTATGGTCTTATTTGTATAAAATCTTGACCCCAATGAAATCAATGTAAAAACTCCCGTTGATTTAAGCGGGGCCAGATTTCACCCCCTTTGACCAAATGAACTACTAGGGTAAAAAGAGGTGTTGCCATGGACCACATGTAACATTATGCATCAAGTACTGCAGACCTGACTCAGGCAAAACACTACTGAAGTCAAGGATGAGTTCAGAAGGAGTTTTGTCTGAATTAGGAGTGAGCACATGATTTGGCTCTATGTAAAGTGTTTCATATCCTGTTTCCTTGGAAAAGTGTGATTGAGAACTAATGCAATTAGTGTCAAGTATTGTTGCTGTTAAAGTGTTTCTACAGTACTACATTACAACTCTAAGTTCCTTGGAACATGGTCTGCAAGTCTCTTTGTTCTGTGCAGTGATGAACAAACTGTCAGCACCCAGGCGATAATAATTAATCAATGCTAATAATGGCACGCTGTTAGAAATGTAACTGTGACTAGGTGGAGGATCTACCTGATTACTTACGATTGACAAAGTCAAAGGGTTCAGCAAAAGTTTACACCACAAATAGGGTGACCAGACAGCAAGTGTGAAAAATTGGGACAGGGGTGGGGGTGGGTGGGTAATAGGAGCCTATATAAGAAAAAAACCCAAAAATCGGGACTGTCCCTATAAAATCGGGACATCTGGTCACCCTAACCACAAAGCATAATCCTGGTCCAGTAGTTGATCTCTCACTACTCCATACTGGGGACTGATGAACTCAAGTTTAAAGACTCTCTGTTTTTTACTTTGCAAATGTAGGACTTGTTTAACCCATGAAAACCACACAGATGTGTAACACTAATGCTAAGAAAGAAAACAATCCATTAACTGAATGCTTTGGATCCTTTCAGAGGATATGGGAGAATTACTTCAACACTGATAAGGGAGGTGCTACTGAAATGTTTGGGAGACTTGTGTCTATAGAAGAGAGTTACTATAACTCTGAGGTGCAATAACATCCCTTAAAAATATGTTTCCTGACGCAAAGTGACAATTTAAGCCGTAGAATGAATCAGGTGTAAAAGAAGACAATGCCCCTGTCACGTGGTAGACCTTTTTGCTGAACAACGTCATCTGGAGAAAACATTAATATAAGCAAAGTACTGACATTACATGTATCACTTAGCTATTGAACAGATATAAAGGTCAATTCTGTCTTTTGATTTCATCTGTGTGGTATCACAATATCTGATAATAGATGTTTAGCTTTTTTCAGTTCAGATATTTTTATTTCTTTTAATGTTATACTTTTTATAACAAAAACATATAGAACTTTGTATATACACAAATATACAATACTAAATTGGCCAATGGAGGTCCCTAAAGCTGCACTAATGAGACCTTCTACTTCTTTATTAGTGCTCCATCTTGCAAAATGCCGAGTGACTCCTGTAACCCTAGGGACTGAGGGGACTCAGCACTTAGTATCAGGCCTTTAGGTCTAATATTGCTTGTTTGTGTCCATAGGTATAAGCATAGATGGACACAGAAATAAAATCAGAAAAACCTAAAGTTGAGATTTAAAGGCAAAAAAAAAAAAGAGGACTATTTCCCTTGGGAGGTTGGTATTATATGGGCAAATGCTAATGCAGAGCAAAATCTCAGTAAATTTGATTGACTTGGTCTAGCTGACACAATTTAAACCCTGGCTAAAAATATGTAGAGGAATTCAATAACTTTTTCCCCCCAAATAAACTGTTTAAATAAGTTCTGAAATGATAACTTGGCAGCATTATTAAACTAGAATTGATTTCCAATTTTTTTTTAAAAAAAGACAACCTAAGTCCGTAATTTCAGACCACTTACATGTACAATAACTAAACTCTAACTAATAGTTGTACAAAGAGACCTCTTTTCATCCTAATTATTAGCAGAGTAGAAAATCAGAGCCAAAAGATGACAAAGAGCCTGATTCTTTAACACAGTTACACCTGTGTAACTCCATTATACTTTATAGGGTTTCTGATTAAATTTGTGGGGTTAAGTGAAACCAAAGCTTTTTGTATAATATTATTTTAAAATACTGACAGTGGGTTTTGGCCTTTATTTTGATCAACATTAAATCCCTCATTAGAACACTTTAGCATGGAATATGGTAGATTCTCCTTCATTTGAAGTATTTAAATCAAGACTGAATATCCTTCTAAAAGAGAGGCGATAGCTGAGTCTGAAGTTATGGTCTTGATACAGGAATTACTAGGTGAAATTCTAAGGTCCATGTTTGACAGGCAGTCAGACTTAATGATCTCTTCTGGGCTTAAAAAATAATCTATGAATACTTTTCAGAAAGGAGTTATAGATTGTTACAACCAATTCTCCAAAATTTTCCACAGAACATTATGAAGAGAAGTTAGATTTCTAGAAAGTACTTATACATTTTATTGTTGAACTGTGTTATGTTAGGACAGAGTACTTTTAGTTATAAGAGGTAAATGTACAATTTTAACCAATCATTATTCAAGTATGACTTTGCAACTGTACAGCTAATAACCTGCCAATTTGTCTGTATTACCTATGCAGAAAGGATATCGAAAGTCTGCAGAGAAAGGGAAAGTTCTAAACACTCACTGCTCACAGACCACAGTAACAGGCACTTAAATGAAAGAAAGCTGGTTGAGACACAGAAAATGCATTCAACAGATATTTTCACAAAAGTCTGTTTTTCAGATCAGATTCACCCTTATTCATGCTGAGTAGAATGTTTCTCTCTCTATGTAGCCCCACCGAAACAGATGGAAATACTCACTGAATAATGTACTAAAGTGGTTGCAGAATATGTCCCAGAATCTGGCCCATCATAATTTGTTCAGCAGATATAAGAACCCAGGCAATCATTTACAGAGAAATAGGGCCAGATCCTCAGCCGACGTAAGCTGTCATAGCTCCATTTAGTTGGAGCTATGACAAGTTACATTAATCAGGAATCTGCCCCATAATGATTAAAATCACTGTGTATTTTTATGACACATCAAAGCGTACCTGCTGGAGTTGCGGTTTATAGTGTAAATCTATTGCCCTATTGATTAGAGAAAAGGGATAGCAAAAATGCACTACCAGTTTCACCAGCCTGAGGCAGAGGCAGGGCTACTTCAAAAAGACTTTCCTCAACAGGTGCCACATCTTGAACCAAAGCTGGACTACCAGTTCCAGCAGAACCTGGAAATTTTGTGACTTTAAGACGTAAAGTGTGTGTATTATCAGCTTAAGTTGAAAAGATGGCCTTGTGATTTTCCTTTTTTCTGTTTGTTGCACTGATGTGAGGGAGTCTAATGTGGCAAACAAATTCCCAACCATATGGCTGTTTCTTAATTGAAGTTTGGAAGCTTAGTTTGCCAGACTGTATTTTATAAAATGGGCAACACTGTGACAACAAACACACATGCAATGCGCGTAAGTGACAATTTGTTGTTCTCATGAATCCCTTATTGTTTTTTATCTTGACCCTCTAATACCCTACTCCAGCACCCTGTGCATGCAGGAATAAGTGGGACTAGCATTTATTAAGGGAAAACCCTCCTAGTCTGAGGGCAATATGCCATGTAGAATGGCAATGTCTCCCCTCAGCAACACAGGCTACCATGAGCCCATCTAACCTGTCCTTCATTCTCTACCAGTAGCGTAGCAAGGGGAGGAGCAGGGGGAGCGGCCGCTCCCTCTGTGAGCAGAAGCGGTGCCTTAAAAAAGAAGCAGCACCTTTTTTTAGCAGAGCTTCTTTTAAGCGCCGCTTCTTGCACTCACCCGGCGGCACTCTGGGTCTTCGGCGGTGGGTACCACCGAAGACCCGGAGCAAGTGAGGACCCACCACTGAAGTGCCGCCGAAGACCTGGAGCGCCACCGGATGCACCACCAGGTGAGTACAGGGGGAGGCGCCTTTTTATAGTGCTGCTCCCCCTGTGCTCCGGACATGCCTACGCTATTGTTCTCTATGCTGGCTTCTTATAGAACAAAGAGTCAAGGGCTTGGTTTTTATTTTTGAGTCAGTCCCGGGATAGTTGGGGCCCGGGATTCCTAAGAGAGCATCTAAAGAGGAATATGGCCAACAACTCCACTCCTCAGGCACATAGGAACTGTTCAGTGTAAATATAAAAAGTTCGAATGTGCAGTAGGCAGAGCTTTCTCAGGGCTAGTGAAAGGCTGTGGAATTAACTCCAACAGGAACTAAGAACCACCACAAATCTCATCACCTTCTGCTCCAAGCGCATGGAGCACTTTTCTGATCTTGCTTTCTTTAATATAAACACAGAGCAGAGCGTACATATTGTGACGCTAGCAGGCCAGATGCCAGATTACGCCAAGGCCCTTAGACCTCACTGAACATTGGCAAGTGCATAGCTGGAAACCTGTCTAGCTCACCTGTGTGTTAGCATTTTTAAAACCGATATTACGTTTGTTCGAATGTGTTTAGATTTGATTAAATGCTTGTAGGATGCTGCATATATTGATCTCACTTATAAACATCTGTATCCCGTGGTATGAAGTTATACTGAGTGTTTGCACTGTAAACCTCTTTAACTGTGTAACACACCAAACAGGAAAGAAGCATTAATCAGTGTAAAGTGCTGGTCCTGCACACAAGAAGGCCCACTGAAAACAAATGAGCCATTTTTAGACAAAGGACAAAAGTTTAGCTGATTGCCCCTATCCCTGCGCCCATGA
The DNA here is from genome assembly GCA_033296515.1 of Macrochelys suwanniensis. Taxonomy (NCBI): domain Eukaryota; kingdom Metazoa; phylum Chordata; order Testudines; family Chelydridae; genus Macrochelys; species Macrochelys suwanniensis. Next base: position 117,103,835 of record CM065779.1, read on the forward strand.
AGAGGAGATGGGCACCAACTCTTGTCCCATCAGTTTAAAGTCTACAGGAAGGGAGTAAAAATCCTGGTACAGTGATACAGTTCCTGACTAGAAGGATCTGCATTACTATGCTGCTTGGAATTTGGAAAGGGCAATATTTCTTAGCATAAGCAAGGGATCCCCAAGCTGCTTAGCCTGGGCTAGCTCTAAAGGACACAGAAAGCTTGCATATCGCAGCAGTTTCTATTACCTTTTGGAATCTAAGACTGTAACTCATTTGTGTGTCTGTTGACCAGCTTTAACCTTGTAAATGACTAATTTTTTCTTAGTTAATAAATCTTTTGTTAGTTTATTATAGGATTGGCTACAGGCATTGTATTTGGTGTGAGGTTTAAGTGTAACTGACCTGTGGTATGTAACTGGTCCTTGGGGACTGGCAGTAACCTGAATATTGTTGTGATTTTTGTGTAAGGGACAATCTATCACAAAGACAAGCTTGCTTGGGTGGCAAGATAGACAGGAGTACCCCAGGGGATTGTCTGACTTCATAGCTTGGCTGCTATAGTGCTTGAGGCATTCACACTTGTTACTTGCTTGGGGAAATCTAAGTATAGAACTCACAACCAATTTGGGGTTTGTGCCCTGCTTCTTGACATTTTGCCTGAGGCTGGCACTCATGCTCATGAGCTACTCCAGGCAGCTCAACACATATAATTTATAAAAACAAACAAAGCAACAAAATCCCTACCCTACTCATACAATTTCGCCCTTGGGGAGTAGGCGAGAGAAATAATTAATCAGATATGAAAAATGTTAATTACGTCACTTAATGCACTACTTGAAGGCAATGATGAAGGTGGTCCAACAAACTGTGCAGAATACTAGAAAGGAATAGCATAGAATAGAATAAATGCAGTGGTAGATGTAACTCCATGTTGACATATTCAAAATGCACATTGGAAAGAGTAACTTGAATTACTCATCAATGGGTTCTAAATTAACTGTTGCCACTCAGGAAAAAGACCTGAGTATCGTTATGGATGTCTCAGTGAAAACGCCTGCTAAATATGCAGTAGCAGACAGATAAAGTATACGGATAAAGCATAAAGGATGGGACAGAAGATAATACTGGAACTATTATAATGACATTATAGGAATCACTGGCATGCCCTCCCCCGTAGCTATAACGCTGATTGAAGTCAACTCCTATTGCAGTGGAGCACGCACCACACCTCACAGGATTAGGCCCTAAATCAGGAGAAGAATTTTGCCCATGGTGTTGTGTCACAGGGTGACTGGCCCTTTAAGGGGAATAGGGCTCAACTCTGCCTGCTGCTGCCTTTTGAAGGCCCACCCGGGGGGTGACTGAGTGTCCCAGGTGGCCACTTAATGGTTAATTGGTCAATGAGCACCTGGATCTAATAAAAGGCTACCTGATGTTAGTTAGGGAAGGCATTCCCAAGGAGACAGAGAGCTCCTGAGGAGTGGAGCTCCCAGAAGAGCTGATCAGAAGAGCTCAACAGATCAGGGAGTCTAGAAGGTGTGCTCCTGGAGAAAGGGAACTCGCCAGTGAGCCCACCCAAGCAGGGAGTCCAAGAGGTGCTCCTGGAAGCAAGAGATTCCTAAAGAGAGAGCTTCAGAAGGCAGGCCTACAGGGAGTGCTACTCTCAGCAAAAGGTTCTCCTAAACTATGCCAGGAAGTCCAGCCTCCCCGGAAGCTACTCCCAAGGAGAATCGCTTCTGGAAAGAAGGGGCTGATGTAAAGATGAGCAGTCCCAGAGAAAAAGTTCTCCCAGGGAGGGACAGGAGCAGCCGAGGAGACGGAACTGGGTGTGGGACCTCCCAGGAAGCTACCAGACATTTACTCAGCAGAGAGATGTACTGTCGGGGGAAGAGTGGCAGTGACAGGAGGCCCTGCAGAGGCCCAAGCCCCAGACAAGGAATTCAGCCTGAGAGTGCTTCATGGCTAAAGGCCCAAGACATAAGATTGTTTAACCCAGAGGCTGTTCTTTTCTGTTAAATAAATTAGACCGTATGGAGGGTTCTCTTTAGTACCTGAAGGCCTGGCAGGACTTGTTTATACCCTAAGTGAGGGGAACTGAGGCAGGGCTCACCTACACCACTACATCCAACATGAGGAGTGCGTTAAAGGGCGATAGACCCAACTACATGTTTATATAATGTGTTTAGATCCCAGATACACTGAGTTGTTTCCCAGGCACAGACAATGCAAAGGTGACTTAAGGCTTTTCTAGATGGTGCGTTAGTGCACACCAGCTGGGCTGTAAATTCTAGTGCACACCAGGTGATGCACACTGAAAGTTCCTTAGGGTGCACTGATGTAGTCCTATTTCAAACAGTACTATGTCAATGTGCATCAGGGAATTTTTAGTGCATGCCAGCAGGGTCCACACAGACAGTTAGTGTACGACAAGCCGGTGCACACTAGAATTTATGCTGAAGCTGATGTGCACTAACGCACCATGAAGACAAGCCCTTAATCTGTTCAGTACACTTCTTCCCCCATGACTATAACCTAAGTTCCCTATAAGCTGCGTGGCTGGGCAGTCGCCCAGCAGGCTATCAAGTGCCTTGTAGTTCAGGTGTCCCTCCCCGCACTACCATGTGCTGTTCCTGCCCTCTGCCTTGGAGCTGCTCCCGGGAAGATACGAGAAGAGAATTCAGGTTGATTCAATGATTCCATTACATTGTTACATATTTTACATTTCAGCTGACACAATACAAATGTAGGTAGCTGTAGCAGAGTACCAGTAGTTCTGAATCTTATCTGTTCACGTAGGTACACTTTCTATTGTCTTTGCTAATGCAAGACTCCTATTGACGTTTTGTCTGCTTGAGGAAGGATTACAGGAGTTAGTCCGCAGTAATTGAATTCTGACGTATGAAATACGGAGGCAGCTAGGCTCCTCTGGGACAATGCAGATAATAAAACCCATGAGAACTGGGGACAAAACGCTCTAGGTAGAAGGCATCCAGTTACGGAATGAACATCTAGAGAAGATCAGGCAAACCCAGAGCCAGAACAGCTTCAAGAACACTGCAAAACCTTCATCTTCAAAAAGGCCTACAGCAAGAATGGTGCTTCAACATTGGCACTCCTTTCTACATAAGACCTTTCCTTTCTAAAACACCTGAAAACAAATCAACCAACCAGTTAAAAATCCTAACCCAAGCAGAGTGTCCATCTTGAGAAGAGCCAGAGACTCCATGAAGTCCACTAGCGACATCCTACCGCTATTTTATGTGGAAGGCGTTCAGACACTATGGTGATGGGTGGCAGTATAAAACCTCAAATAGATTCTGGGTTTCCCCTTTTTCTTTGGTTTTGTCTCCTTCTTTTAATAGTTCAGACCAAAATGAAACCCATCTTTTCATCTGAAAATTTATTCTTCTCCAGTTACATTTGATTACACAGTGCTTATAGACAGAATGCTGTTCAGGTTTAAAATTCAGAAAGTGTGCAAATATATGCCACACTGAAATAGATGTTATCTACTCAAAGATAGAGAACTAATCAAATGTACACGAAACAGATTGAAATAAGTGTAAGCAAAGTTTGAAGCTATTCATAATGAAATAGATATATCATCATTTTAAAAAATCACTCCTTGAACATGCATCATCTATCCTATAATACATACCTTTCACTGTGTCTTGTTTAAATTTGATCATTGCCCCTTTTCTAAAATGGTTGTTGTTATAGATAGCACATCTTTACGTGGGTGAACTGTTTTTTCTCCCAAGATAGCTGAATTGTGTGTTTTGAACACATTTGTTTCTTTTCTGTATAAACTCTAATAATTTTTGAATCTCATGCTGCACTTAACTTCTAGGAATCCAATGTAACTGAAGAGAAGCCACTATCAAAAACTGTATTGACTCACAGGGCCAAATTCACAAGTGGCATAAATTGGTGAAGCACCACTGACTTTAATGGAGCCACACTGATTTACATCAGCTAAGGAACTGACCTTCAGCATCTGAGAAGTAACAGCTGTTTTGTTACATAGTTTAATGTGATTCTTAGACCACCTTCTAACCCATATCAAACTTAGGCAGAGGTTCAGACTCATTATACTATTATTCATGGAGACAGAAATTTCCAACCTTCACCACTAAAATGCACACATGTGATCAGCTAGCTCACACCACATGGTAGAAAACAATCAGCAGTGGCCAACTGTTACAATACAATTCCCGGGATAACCACTGTTTCCCCCTACTCTCAGAACAGAAGATATTTATGATAATAGGGCTTGATCCTGCATAGTAAAGGTATGGAGTGCTGAGCAGAGAAGCGCATAAAATAAAAAGTGATGAGTAGCATAGGGTGAGCATTCTCCATTAATAAGTGAGCTGCTGCAGGCCCATCAAGTTACTCCACCTAGAAGCAGGATTAACACTTTGGGTCCTGATCCTGCAATCACTGAAATCACATTTACTATTGATTTCAATGGGTGCGGGAACTGATCATTAGAGGGGGATGCATAGCTAAGCACCTCTCCAAATATACAGATTTACATGTAAACCCTTGGCCTGTAAATTCCCTGCTCTCCATTTGTAATTGTATTTGCAAGTAAAGAAGCAGGTGCTCAGGGGGGTGAATATCTACCACTGATCAGAGCAGAGGATTATGCTGAGACATTAACTTTATTTGTAGCCACATGGAATCTCCATTCACACAAACTAGAATGCAACAACCTTACATATCAAACAATAACTTGCAGGTGGTACTGACTAGACTAGCAAACATTTATAATGGCTTCTACTGTATTTGAAGTGTAAGATCACCCAATTAGTTGTGTTGGGCAAACATTGTACTTATTTTTAAGAAGGATGGGGGAGGATCAGAGGAACTCTAGACTTCAATACCTGTAAAGATGCTGGAACAAATGATGAAATAATCAATCTGTAAGCATTTATAATATAAATACCCAGCATGAATTTGTCAAGAACAAATCATGCCAAACCAACCTAATGTCCTTCTGTGACATGGTTACTGGTCTAGTAGATAAAGGGGAAACAGTTAATATGATATCTTGATTGTTGTAAGGCTTTTGGCATAGTTTGCTTATGAGAATGTCATGTGGGACTAAGGAAAGGAAATCTAGATGAAATTATTATAAGGTGCGTGTATAACTGGTTGAAAGACCATACTCAAAGAGTGGCTACAAATATTTTGCTGTTAGATTGGGAAGGTGTATCTAGTGGGGTCCCACAGAGTCAGTCTTGAATCAGGTACTATTCAATATTTACATTAATAACTTGGATAATGGAGTGGGGAATATACTTATAACATTTGTGGCTGATACCAAGTTGGGAGGGGTCGCAAGCACTTTGGAGGACAGGATTAGAATGCAAAACAACCTTGACAATTTGGAGAATTGGTCTGAAATCAACAAGACAAAATTAAATAAAGGCAAGTGCAAAGTACTGCACTTAGGAATGAAAAATCAGATGCACAAATACAAAATGGCAAACAGCTGGCTAATTAGATGTTAGTGCTGCAGAAAAGGATCTGGGGGCTATCGTGTACCACAAATTGAATGAGTCAACAATGTGATGCAGCTGCGAAAAAGGCTAATATCATTTTGGGGTGTATTAACACATACAGTGTTGTATGTAAGCCATGGGAGGTAACAGTGCTGCTCTACTCAGCTTCAGCTGGAGTACTGTGTCCAGTTCTGGGCCCCACATTTTAAGAAGGACGTGGACAAAATGGAGAGTCCAGAGGAGAACAATAAAAATAAGAAAAGGTTTAGAAAATCTGACCTTTGAGGAAAGGTTAAAAAAACTGGGCATGTTTAGTCTTGAGAAAAGAACAATGGGGGAGGGGACCTCACAACAATCTTCAAATATGTTAAAGGCTGTTATTAGAAAGATGGTGATTAACTGTTTCCCATGTCCATTGAAGGAAGGACAAGTAGTAATGGGCTTAATTTGCAGCAAGGGAGGTTTAGGTTAGATATTAGGAAAAACTTTCTAAAGAGTACTACCAACGATAAGAGTAGTAAAGCTCTGAAATAGGCTTCCAAGGGAGGTTGTGGAATCCCCATCATTGGAGATGTTAAGAACAGGCTGGTTCAACACATGTCAGAGATGGTCTAGATCAGAGGTAGGCAAACTACGGCCCGTGGGACCCTCCTACCCAGCCCCTGAGTTCCTGCCCCGGGAGGCTAGCCCCCAGCTCCTCCCCTGATGTTCCCCCTCCCCCACAGCCTCAGCTCACTGCGCCGCCAGCAAAATGCTCTGGGCAGTGGGGCTGCGAGCTCCTGCCGGGCAGCACAGCTGCAGAGCCACGGCCTGACTCGGTGCTCTGAGCTGCGCGGTGGCGTGGCTGGCTCCAGCCGGGCGGCCCAGCTGCCTGTCCTGGTGCTCTGGGTGGCGCAGCTGTAGCACCACCAGCCACCGGTCCTGCAGGCAGCGCGGTAAGGGGGCAGGGAGCGGGGAGGGTTGGATAGAGGGATGGGGAGTTCGGGGTGGTGGTCAGGGGGCAGGGGTGTGAATAGAGGTTGGGGAGGTCAGAGGACAGGAAACAGGGGTGGTTGAATGGGGGCAGGGGTCCCAGGGGGGCAGTCAGGAAGGAGTGGGGGTTGGATGGGGCAGCAGGGGGCAGTCAGGGCGGGAGGTCCGGGGGCTGTCAGGGAGGGGGTGGCTGTTTGGGGAGGCACAGTCTCCCCTAGCCAGCCCTGCAAACAATTTCAGAATCCCGATGTGGCCCTCAGGCCAAAAAGTTTGCCCACCCCTGGTCTAGATTTTGCTTGGTCCTGCATCAATGCAAGGGGCTGGACTTGATGACTTCTCAAGGTCCCTTCCCATCATACAGTCCTATAATTCTATGAACTATTTATTTTGTACAGTAGACAATAAATCAGAGTAGGAAAAATCTGTGAAAGAGTAAATACCAGGAGAAATATGTGGAGGAGAAATTCTTACTAACTGTTCTATAGCCTCAGTGACCCAATTCACCGTTCTGTCACTCCAATGTTATGCCAGTGCAAACTGAACTGATTTCAATCGAGTTACACCAGTGTCAAAGTGGACTAACACAGTGCTGAATCTGACACTCCTCCTCCCTTTCTTCACTGGAGTCATCTGTCAACCCACACTAAGCCAAGAATCTGTCGTTTATAATGTTCTACATGTGCACCTGCAGCACTACTTCAGCGAGCTCACATGTATAATTATTTCATTTTGTGTGAGCTCTGGCTCATCCCCATGTGCTTTGCAAAGCTCTGAGTTTTCCCACCCACGGTGGATGCATCTGAATCATACTTACTGCCTCCCACAGTATCTTTATTCTTTCAGGTGTAGAGTGGAGAGCCAGATGTACAAATGGGGAGATTTATCTTTTAAAGAAAGTAGCTCACTGTGTACCAGTTTCTCCCAAGGAGAAATTCCTAGCCACTGAAAACAACGGTTAAAGGAATAATTTAAAAGAAAATAGTATAAATAAAATTCAGATCTTAATTTGTGACCTCTAGGGCCAAGTTTTGACTCGCAAGGCCAAATTTAGCCTGGGTGGAGGCAGGCATAACTTGGATGAAGTCAATTGTGCTCTGTCTGCTTATATCACAGCTGAATTTGGCCCATATTCCTATTTATTAAAATAGTCTAGGGATACAGTTATTGGTTCTGTCACTTGGTTGCATATATTTCACAATAAATGACCTGCACCTTTTGTCTTTTTCTCCCACTCTTGGCTTTGCATCTTTTTCATGCCACCCATTATGCCTGGAATAGACTTCTGCTTCCCATTTGCTAACTAATCTCCCTCACCTCTTCCAAATCCACCCTTAAGTTCCATGGGCCTGATTCTCAACTAGTGCAAATTGCCTCAGCTCCATTGACCTCAAAGAAGTGGAGACTTTGGCCCCAGGGCTGTTGTGCAGCTTTCCTTACAATCCTCTTGGGGGCCAATACGAGCTGCAGCAAGGTAGAGTTGCTGGATTCTCTAACTTTTGCCACACCCAGGATGGAAAGAGGCATAAAGGTGGCATAGAGTCACTATCTTCTTCTTCACCTCAGCTGTGCCAAGCTCTGCTCCAGTGCAGTTGAGGATCTAGCCCATTCATTTTAGGCAGGCAGAGTGAAATTACTGAAGCAGGAAATAATGTTGAACAGTACTGGAGAGGCAGCATGGACCACTGGATTGGAGGCTAGAATGGGAGTCGGCAGGCCTGAAGTACTATTTCCAGCTGCTAGGTCTGGGTACATCTACACTACAAACAAACAAAAAAACCACCCCACACCACCGAAACAAAGCACAAAACAAAAATAAAAGCAAGAAAAAGACCCAAAATCAAAAAACTCCCCCCTGAACCATGTCAGCCAGCCTCAGAGCCTGGGTCAACTAACAGTAGCTTGCAGGGCTCATGCTACGTGGCTAAAAACTGCAATGGAGACCTTCCTGCCTGAGCTGGAGCCTAGCCTCTGAGACCCTCCCTCCACACCAGGGCTCTGTAGTGCGAGCCTGAGTCAGTTGACCCAGGCTCCGAGACTCACTGCTTCAGGGCTGGTTATTTTGGTTTTCATTTGAAATGTAGACATGCCCACAGTGACTTATCCATCATCCTTTCTGTGCCTCTGTTATCCTTCACACCCTTTATTTGTCTTGTCAATCTAGACCAGAGGTTCGCAAACTGTGGGTCAGGACCCCAAAGTGGGTCACGACCCCATTTTAATGGAGTCGCCAGGGCTGGCTTAGACTTGCTGGGGTGCTGGGCCAAAGCTGGAGCCCCGGGGCCCAAGCCCCACTACCCAGGGCTGAACCCGAAGCCTGAGGACTTTAGCCCTGCGTGGTGAGGCTCAGGTTATAGGCCTCTTGCCTGGGGCTGAAGCCCTTGGGCTTTGGCTTTGTCCCCTCCGGGCAGTGGAGCTCGGGTTGGTTCAGGCTTCAGTCTCCCATCTTGGGGTCATGTAGTAGTTTTTGTTGTCAGAAGGGGGTTGCAGTGCAATGAAGTTTGAGAACCCCTGATCTAGACTGTAAGATCTTCAGGGCAGGGGTTGTCTCTCATGGTGTCTGTACAGGGGCTAACTCTATGGCACTACTGTAATACAAATACTTCTTTATAATAATATTGCCAACCAGTGGCAAGTTTCCAGTTTCAGATGCATTAATGCTCTGCTAGAGCAAAGCTTAAGTTCAAAGTTCCTATTTTAGTTCAAAAACAACCTAAATAAAACAAAAATATACTGGAGGCTGGAAGGAGGAAAATCAGAATTAGACATACAATATTTTACCCCTGGAGAGCCTGTTTTCCTACTTGCAATAGATACACAATACATCCTTCAGAGGGTTACAACATACTGGAGATACTTTATCAACAAAACCAAGTGCCATTGACTGCAGTTAAAGGTGCAAAACAAAGCTTAATCCTACACCACTTCCATGGTTACTGCAGAGAGTTAGAGGGAGGATGTTCCAGTGTTGGCTGGATCCATTGCTACGTTGCCAGGCACTGCAGTGAAGCAACCTTGCTGACTCCAGGGGCAATCAGTCAGATGCCAAACAGAAATGAAGGGAATTTTGTAAAGCAGAAGGGTGAGGGATTAAAAATACCCAATTTAAAATTTCATCTAGCTGAGACATTCATTAGGTGGAAAGAAGCACTAAATGCTCTGACAAGATTGATGCATCACCACAGCAACACAGAGCTAAGAAAGGCAGCCTAACTGGTAAACTGTAAGCAGCTTATATTTAAAGTTCAAAGGAACAAGGCGGCCACTAAAACCAGAAATGATTCATTTTGTAGCAGAACTGTCTTTATCTGTCATAATACATCACTTTTGCATGATGCAAAGCAGATACTATTCACCTGTCCCCACAATTCTAACCATGTACCAATCTCTCTCTCACACACACACACACACACACACACACACAAAATAGTGCACAGACCTCTAATCAGTAACCTCTACCGCATGTAGAAGGGAAACCAGTAACAGGAAGAAAAGCAAGCAACTGCAAAGAAATGCAATGACCATACTCATGGTGATTCCATTTTTTCTTAAGCTTCAAATATAGTTTCATGTTATTCAAAATATTCAGCAGCAGCTAGCACATTGGTTAAAAAATGTACACGATTAAGATCAGTAAATGTTATCAGCCGAACTGCTTGCTAAACAAAACACGTAATTGATGTGTAGGGTAATAGTTATGCAAAAGCTCATTTTAACGTTCAGCAGTTTTTCTGACAATTATGATGTTTTTTATGTCACGTTACAGAAAAAGAATGCACATTAATAGTGATGGATCCTTGAAAGAAGAGAATACTAAAAATACATGAAAGAAAAAGAAACACAGGATGAACAAATCCAAAATAGCAGAATTAGCTAAAGCACTGAACAAGCTAAAGCCACGATTAAAGGCATTTTCATTGCAATGTATGTGTTTATGTTTGGATGAAGCTTGTTTAAAAGCAACAAGTCACTGTGAATTGTGATCATAATATTCAAATTAAGACTACTGCGTACCAATATACACTTAACCAGCCAAATTCAGGTGGCATGCACTGAAGATTAACATCGCTTTGTAAACCAGCAGCCTCAAAGGCACCAAAACCAAAGGATCATCATTCCCAAACTGCAAAATGCACTGAATCTCCATACATAATGCTCTTTGCAAGTGCTGTTTAATCTTTCCTACCTTAGCTGGTTTCCTCTTGCAAAAGCTAATGCTGATTTATTAAGACATATCGTTTTCCCAACAGGTTTTGCTTCCTTCTCTTGTGATAGAGAAAACTGGCTTTGGCAGCAGTTTGTAACTGATGATTAATTCTGACACTTCAGTCCTTTTGCCTTTCTTGCCAGTTTTTCAAAGGCTGGCCATTCTATAGGAAATGCCTTGATCATATAGAACCTTTGCTTTTATTATTTCATTATTCAGTGTTATCATCTGTATTATAACCCGCTCCAGTACATTTTACACATCACTAGGTTTTGTTGTTAGTGAAACAGCAGGATAATAGACATTTCAGAATAAACCATTATTCCACACTGCGGGCAGAAATTTGCACACCCCGCTGCAGGGAATTAGTCTCGTCTCAGTACTATACTTAAGATTTTCAAAAAGGGGAAAGCATTTGATTTACAAACTAGACTGTAAACTAAAACAACGTAGGCTCAGATCAAAGCAAAAACATTGGGCTACCAAGCCAGGGGCATTTTTTCTTTAGTGTATAAATCATTTGATAATTGTTACTTCTCTTTTGCAACTTCCTGTCTCATCACCATTTGGTAACTCATGCATTTCTTCTCTTCTTTTACAAGACCTTATGGCTTTGATTTCCAGATTATTTTTTTTAAGTTTAAAAAAACAAAAAACAATATAGATTTGCTATGTAAATATTAACTCATTTTGCTGCAATACATAGTGCCTGCCATAGTACAGCATACTTTAGGATGCCATCTACAGCCACGGGACACACGTGGACACTGCAATAGCAACTGATAGGACAATGTATACCACCTACTGCAGGGCATACGTGAGCCCTAAGCGTGTAGTTGTGAATTATGTGATTTTATTTAATCTTTTTATTAGTGACCTCGGCACCAAAAGTGGGAGTGTGCTAATAAAGTTTGCAGATGACACAAAGTTGGGAGGTATTGCCAATTCAGAAAAGGATCGGGATATCCTACAGGAAGATCTGGATGACCTTGTAAACTGGAGTAATAGTAATAGGATGAAATTTAATAGTGAGAAGTGTAAGGTTATGCATTTAGGGATTAATAACAAGAATTTTAGTTATAAGCTGGGGACGCATCAGTTGGAAGTAACGGAAGAGGAGAAGGACCTCGGAGTCCTGGTTGATCACAGGATGACTATGAGTCGCCAATGTGATGTGGCTGTGAAAAAAGCTAATGCGGTCTTGGGATGCATTAGGCGAGGTATTTCTAGTAGAGATAAGGAGGTGTTAGTACCGTTATACAAGGCATTGGTGAGACCTCATTTGGAATACTGTGTGCAGTTCTGGTCTCCCATGTTTAAGAAGGATGAATTCAAACTGGAACAGGTACAAAGAAGGGCCATTAGGATGATCCGAGGAATGGAAAACCTGTCGTATGAAAGGAGACTCAAGGAGCTTGGTTTGTTTACCTTAACCAAAAGAAGGCTGAGGGGAGATATGATTGCTCTCTTTAAATATATCAGAGGGATAAATACCAGGGAGGGAGAGGAATTATTTCAGCTCAGTACCAATGTGGACACAAGAACAAATGGATATAAACTGGCCATCAGGAAGTTTAGACTTGAAATTAGACGAAGGTTTCTAACCATCAGAGGAGTGAAGTTCTGGAACAGCCTTCCAAGGGAAGCAGTGGGGGCAAAAGACCTATCTGGCTTCAAGATTAAGCTAGATATGTTTATGGAGGAGATGGTTTGATGGGATAACATGATCTTAGTCAAAGGTCAATGAATTGCCATCAGTGGTAAATAGGACCAATGGTCAATGATGGGATGTTAGAAGTTACTACAGAGAACTTTTTCCTGGGTGTCTGGCTGGTGAGTCTTGCCCACATGCTCGGGGTTCAGCTGATCGCCATATTTGGGGTCGGGAAGGAATTTTCCTCCAGGGTAGATTGGCAGAGGCCCTGGAGGTTTTTTGCCTTCCTCTGCAGCATGGGGCACGGGCCACTTACTGGAGGATTCTCTGCATCTTGAAGTCTTTAAACCATGATTTGAGGACTTCAATAGCTGAGACATAGGTGAGAGGATTATTCCAGGAGTGGGTGGGTGAGATTCTGTGGCCTGCATTGTGCAGGAGGTCAGACTAGATGATCATAATGGTCCCTTCTGACCTTAAAGTCTATGAGTCTATGTGGAATCTATAGATGTCTAATCCAGAGTGAAAAAAAAAGTGACCCATTGCTGAGAGAGGGATTTATCATCATCAGAGAAGGATTGGGGTGTGGTGCAAACAGGTCCAGGTAAACCCTTGGAAATGCATCCCTGCAAAACTGCTTAACCTGCTTATTCAGATGAATGGCAAAGAAATCCACCTGTAGTGTTCACCACTGAAGGAGGCTCTGACTTGCCTCTCCTTGATAACTGGAAACACACACGAGGCACTATTACCACTTAGCTCAGCCTATCATTGTGTTGTGCACTCCTGCTATTGATCTAAAGTAGTGATATGGCCTCCCATTACTGTGGTATCTGAACGCCTCACAATCTTTAATATATTTATCCTCACAACATTCCTTACAAGCCTATGATTCTGCCTTCAGGCATGCGCAGTGCTGCCTCACTCCAGGTGTCTGGACACCTAGCTCCTGCTTAAGCCCCAGCATGATCCACGACAGATTAGTAGTCTCCTCTTTAACCAGTTCCTTATCAATCTTTCAATTTTCATATTGATCCCCATCTTTTCCAATTTAACTAATAATTCCCCAAATGCCTTACTGAAATCGGGGTAAATTAGATCCACTGCGTTTCCTTTGTCTAAAAAATCTGTTACCTTCTCAAAGAAGGAGATCGGGTTGGTTTGGAACGATCTACCTTTTGTAAAACCATTTTGTATTTTGTCCCAATTACCATTGACCTCAATGTCGTTAACGACTTTCTCCTTCAAAATTTTTTCCAAGACCTTGAATGCTACAGATGTCAAACTAACAGGCCTATAGTTACCTGGATCCCTTTTTTTCCCCCCTTTCTTGAAAATAGGAACTATGTTAGCAATTCTTAGTCATATGGTACAACCCCCGAGTTTACAGATTCATTAAAAATTCTTGCTAATGGGCTTGCAATTTCATGTGCCAGTTCCTTTAATATTCTTCGATGAAGATTATCTGGGCCCCCCGATTTAGTCCCATTAAGCTGTTCGAGTTTGGCTTCTACCTCGGATGTAGTAATATCTACCTCCATATCCTCATTCCCATTTGTCAGCCTGCCATTATCCCTAAGCTCCTCATTAGCCTCATTAAAGACTGAGGCAAAGTATTTGTTTAGATATTGGGCCATGCCTGGATTATCCTTAACCTCCACTCCATCCTCAGTGTTTAGTGGTCCCACTTCTTCTTTCTTTGTTTTCTTCTTATTTATATGAGAACCTTTTACTATTGGTTTTAATTCCCTTTGCAAGGTCCAACTCTACACGGTTTTTAGCTTTTCTCACTTTATCCCTACATGTTCTGACCTCAATAAGGTAGTTTTCCCTGCTGATCCCTCCCATCTTCCATTCCTTGTAGGCTTTCTGCTTTTTCTTAATCACCTCTCTGAGATGCTTGCTCATCCAGCTTGGTCTACAACTCCTGCCTATGAATTTTTTCCCCTTTCTTGGGATGCAGGCTTCTGATAGTTTCTGCAATTTTGACTTGAAGTAATTCCAGATCTCCTCTGCCTTTAGATCCACAAGTTTTTCAGTCCAATCCACTTCCCTAACTAATTTCCTTAATTTTTTTAAAGTTAGCCCTTTTGAAATCAAAAACCCTAGTCACAGATCTATTTTTGTTTATCCTTCCATTCAGTTTGACCTGAATTAGCTCATAATCGCTCGAACCAAGGTTGTCCCCACAACCATTTCTTCTATGAGGTCCTCACTACTCACCAAAACCAAATCTAAAATGGCATCCCCTCTTGTTGGTTCAGCAACTACTTGGTGAAGGAATCTAACAGCTATCGCATCTAGGAAAATCTGAGCCTTATTATTATTACTAGAACTTGTCCTCCAGTCTCCCATGATCACACAATTCCCATTAGTATTTACTTCATTAAAAACATTAACGAGGTCTCTATCCATATCAGATCCCGGTGGTCTATAGCACACCCCAAGCAGTATCCCAGGGGAGGCTCTAGTAGCTTTCTTCCCCAATGTGATTTTTGCCCAGACAGACTCTGTTTTATCCTTTCCATCACTGATTTCTTTACAGTCTACCTCATCATTGATATACAATGCTACTTCACCACCTTTACCTTTATTTCTCTTTCCTAAACAGCACATACCCTTCAATACCTGTACTCCAGTCATGACTACTATTCCACCATGTTTCTGTTATCCCTATAATATCTGGTTTCACCTCCTGCACCAGTATCTCCAGTTACTCCATTTTGTTACCTAGGCTCCTCGCATTGGTGTACAAACATTTTAATTTTTGCTGTTTGGCCTCGTTCACATTCTTTACCTGATTAGGCATGGAAATTCTACTGCCAGTATCAGCTATTAGACTGGTATCTACACTACCCTTCCTCCTTATGTCCATTCTCCTACCCATGGCTGTATCCTTTCTTACTTTGTTTTCTTCCCTCTCAATGTTAAAATCTGGCGTGGAGATTACCTGGACATCTCCCAACCAACTCCCCCAAATTCCTAGTTTAAAGCTCTCTTAATCAGTTGTGCCAGCCTCCATCCTAGAAGTCTATTTTCCCCCCTACTCAGGTGAAGTCCATCCCGAGAGAACAGTCCTCCTCTGACCATGAATGCCTCCCAGTGGCCATACATCCCAAAGCCCTCCTTATAGCGCCACTACCTGAGCCATCTATTGATCATCATAATCTTGTCACACCTTTGTTGCCCTTCTCTAGGAACAGGCAGAATCCCACTGAAGATCACCTGAGCATCGATTTCCTTAAGCGTCTTCCCCAGCCTTGCATGGTCTCCCTTGATAGGTTCCAGCGAGAATCTAGCCGTATCATTTGTTCCCACATGAAGGACAATCAGTGGATTCTTTCCCGCTCCCGTTAGGATCCTCTTCAGCCTCAGGTCCACATCCCGTATCTTAGCACCTGGCAGACAGCACAGCCTTCTGTTCTCTGGATCAGCTCTGGTTACAGTCCTGTCTATTCTTCTCAGTAAGGAGTCCCCAATCATGTAGACCTGCCTTTTCCTGGTGATGGTGTGATTCTCTGGTCTATCCCGTTCCCTCTGGCTGCAAGTCCTCTCGATTCCTATTCTCCCTTGCAATCCTCTACAACTCGTCCTGTATCCTCCTGGGGTTTATATTTAGTGGTGTTATCTCCATTGACTCTTCCCCTTTTCCTATAGGACTAGCTGCTCTTCTCTTCTTCCTTGCCCTCCCACCTAAAGTGACCACCTGCTGTACCCCTTCTTCATTCTCCAGCTCTGCAAACCTGTTCTTGAGCTCTATTTCTCCTTCACTAGCCCGTCTTTTCCTCTGCCTGGTTCTCTTAGTCACATGCTTCCACTGTCCATTTTCGTCACCCAGCAGTCTCCCCTCAGAGTTCTTTGGTCCTGATTCCATCTGCAAGTCTGAGCTTTTCCCTTCAGCCTCCTCATGTCTTTGCTCCATCATCTGCTCAAACCCCTTTCTAAACTCAGAGTATCCACCTGCATCTCCAATCCTTGGATCTTTTCTTCCATCAGCTCTATCAGATGGCACTTCATGCAGACAAAACTCTTTTCAGGTACCCCCTCCAGGATCATGTACATACTGCAGCTTCCACATCCCGTCATCTTCATTGTGTCCTCCACTGCTTGGGTCACTACCACCACTGCCTCTGTATCTGTAATAGCCTTCCCACCTAAGTCCTGTTAGTCTGAGAAACACAAACCAAACCAAACCACCACCACCCACAGCTAAACAAACTGCCCACGAGCACCACAACACTGCCAGAACACCACACACTCCCCTCACTAGCCTGTCTGTTCCTCTGCCTGGTTCTCCTAGTCTTCCCCCCAAACTCCCCTTGCCAACTCCCCTGTTTACAGCTCTGTTTGCTGGCTCCTGTGCCGCTGGGTGTCCCTAAACCTCTGACTGCCAGAAGCTGAGACTGTATGACAGGGGATGAAGTATTTGATAAATTGCCCTGTTCTGTTCATTCCCTCTGAAGCATCTGGCACTGGACACTGTCGGAAGACAGGATACTGGGATAGATGGACCACTGATCTGACCCAGTATGACCATTCTTTTGTTCTTATGAACCAGGGGAATATAGCTGGAGGAGCGCCTTTCTCACATACTGGGCTCAATCTGGTAGAACTGGTCAGAGACCGCTTAACTCTACACAAAGCAGGGGGGTAGGAAAGGAGGCCTTTAGCTTACTGGTTAGGGTACTCAGGATTTGGGGGATCTGGTTCAAGTCCTCCCTCTGCTTGACACAGCACAGGATTTGAACAGGGATCTGCCACCTCTCAGGTGAGTGCCCGAAAGTCTGGGTTAGGGGAAATTCTGATGTGGGGCTACCTCAATTGAATAATTAATTATTAACTGGTACAGAGAAAAAGCAAGAATCACTCCACAGTCCAGTGGCAGACATGAAAAAAGCCAGCATGGCTTGCTTCCACTAGGATATCCCCTTCTTCCTATTATAGGGACAAATCCCGAAAACAACAGAATGAAGCAATGAAAAAAAGTGTGTGTGTGTGTGTGTGTGTGTGTGTGTGTGTGTGTGTGTGTGTGTGTGTGTGTGTGTGTGTGTGTGTGTGTGTGTGTGTGAGAGAGAGAGAGAGAGAGAGAGAGAGAGAGAGAGAGAGAGAGAGAGAGAGAGAGAGAGAGAGATGCTGTTTGGCTCTTCACAGAACACAGAAGTAACCTGCGTTCCTCTCAGTGAGATGGACTATTTTGCAACTGCTTCTTAAAGCACCAACAATCCCCATAGATAAGTGGTTTCCTTTTGATACACACCTTATTTGACTCTACTCACCCAATCAAGAATGAACACTATAAGCCAAATTCATGGCCACAACACAGCTTATTTATTCTGGTCTGCAGTGCACAATAGCCTTGTTTCCAGCAAATCCAGAAAAACAGAGGACTCCCCTTGTATGGCTGAATCTTCCAGTGGCATAGCACAATCATAGCTGCTCCTATGCCACCGCCTTCCAGCATCTGGTCAGGGATTGTGGTTGGGCAAACAGAGATGTGGGCAGGACACCACTGCATCCAAACAATTCCCTGCTGCTAGAATGGCACTTTGGGGCTCTGGATCATCTTAAGGCTTCTCAAAGCCACTGCTGACCCTCAGCCTTCCATTTCTGTACCAACCACAATGTGGTCAGAATGGAGAATCTGCCCCTATTCTCGCTGGGATCAGGAAAGGCCACTCAAGCAAATGGGAAGACCCACGGACTTCCACAGGGTTTGGATCAGACCCTGATTCAGAACACTGCGTACAGTTTTAAAAGATTAATTATGTTTAATTTCTGTCTTTATGATACATTATTAATGCAAATTCAGGTATTAAATTCACAAATAGCTGCTTGCGACATAAAAACAGAAACCAAGGTTTTCTTGGTGCCAAAACATAGGGAAGCCTCCTGCACCGTGACAGAAGCAGAACGTCTGGTTCTAAAAATTAACAGCTTGGGATTATAAAGTTTGTTTATTTTCTGTGTTCTTCTCTGATGTTGTTTGCTGCTGTATTGGGAGCAAGGCCATTCTGCAGACACTAAAATAAAGCATTTTTTTCTAAGCAGTTTTACAGTTCTAGCACTCCTTGCTTAAACCAAACTCAGCTGTTGTAAAGCAACCGTCATCCTCCCTGGGCTTCCACATCAAGATAGCAGCTTGGAACAAATGCCTACAGAAACCACACAGCAATTTCCACGAGGGCAGCACTGATACTGTACTGGACACTGCTCCCTTTTCTTATTCATTGCAAAGGCCTAATTTTACCAGGCCCTGCATGGATGTGCACGAGCTTTAAAGTAGCAGCACAGTGATCGCTGCAGTGGGGGGAACAAAAGGGTGACAGATAGGGTGGCCAACTTTCCAATGTCTGAAATCCAGACCCCCACCCACCTCTTCCCCCTTCAAGGCTCCACCCTGCTTCTTTCCCCTAGGCCAGTGCTCTTCACTATTTTTGAAACGGGGGCCACTTTGGCAAAAAACCTTCAATGTGAGAGCCACATCAACTACTAAATTAACACATTGCTTACTACTCCTTAATGATGTAATGTTACAGAGCCAGTCATGTAACTAAAACAAAGTCTACTTGTACAATAAAATTATACTTCTTTTATAAAATAACCAGGAAAATATATGGAATTAAAAAGGCACCTATGCGAGTAAACTTTTTAAGAACAGAATAATGCAAAACTTACTTTAAAAAGTGGATGAGCGAAAGTGTGCCTGTTCCTCCTTGACTTTAGTCATGCAGTATTTGTAATCTGCCATCGCAATTCTAGTAAAGCATTCCAAATGTTCGTTGGTCAATTTGTTCCTCTGTTTTTTTTTCACAATATTCACTGTTGAAAATGTGGATTCACAGGTATATGTACTGACAAAAAATAACAGCATTTTTTGCACACAATGTTTCAGAGATGGGTATTGTGTATCAGGGACCATGTTCCAGAAATGATAAACACCTGTCTTAAGTTCAGACTTCATGATGTCATTTGTCTGAAGTTCCACAATTTCACTCTTCAGTTTAGCATGGTCAGAACAAATGTCTGTGATAACTGGTGACAGAGATGTCACTGATATATGGAAGGGGTTCTCAATTAAATTAAAAAACTCCTTGTACTCCATTAAGTCGTTGAATTGAGACTCAAATACCACCCATAATTCTCCCAACACTTGTACAAATGAATTGTAACTGAAGTGTTTCAAAAGCTTGCGATTTTCTGAGGTGACTGCTCTGAGTTTTGGAAAGTGAACAAACTGCGTGTTGGGAATGAATAATGTTGTAATCTTGTTTTGAAAAGCAGTTATGACATGCAACATGTTACGTTTCTATTTCCCTTGTAAATGGAGATTTAGCGCATTCAAATGGTAAGTGATGTCAGTCAAAAATGCCAGCTTAATTATCCACTCTGGATTTTCTAAGTCTTTCTTCTTCTACCCCTTGCTTTCAAGGAATTCACGAATCTGAGGAAGGAGACCCAAAAATCTTTCAAGGACTCTGTCACAAGATAACCATCTCACTTCATTGTGCATCAAAAGTCACCATATTCTGTCTCGTATTCTTCAAGTAATGCTCAAAACTGCTGGTGATTCAGCGCTCTTGAAACAATAAAATTGACCACCTTTACAACCAACTGCATGACACTTCGCATTTAACTAGTTTTTAGTCTACCCACAATTGCTTCTTGGTGTATAATGCAATGAAACACGGCGACTTTGGGTATTTCCTTTCATTTCCTCATCAGGCCAATCAATCCATTCTCCTTCCCTCGCATATTTGCTGCATCGCCTGTACACATGGAAGTTAGCTTTGTCCAGTCCAAGTTATTCTCAGCAAATAAATCGAGTAGGGCAGTCAAAATGTTTTCCCCTCTTGTTTGACCTATCAAAGGTATTAAACACAGCAGTTCTTCCCGGAAAAATTCTTCTTTGGGGAAAAGAATTCAGACACACAATTGTGAGATGTTACATATATCTGTACTTTCATCCACCGCTATGCTAAAACATGGTGCTGCCAAAATATCTGCAGTTAACTGTAGTCTGATTTCGTTTCCGATTTCCTCCACCCTTCTCATTATGATTGTGTCAGACAGTTGCAGCTCTTTTATTTGCTTTAGGATTGCATTTTTGTTATTGAAATTAGCACATAGGATTTCCGCAGAAGCCAGAAAACACTCTTTAACTATCTCTGCATGAGTAAATGACTTTTTATGTCTTGCTAAAATCCATGCGATTTCGAAAGATGCCTGTCAAACATTCTGCAACAGACCTCCACCTCTGTATTATTTTTTACCGGCCTTTTAGTAAAGCAGCAAGTTGTTCCATTTTATTTTTTTGTAGGTTACTTCCAGGTGGGTAATTTTCGCTAAAATTTGCATGCGCTGTTGTGTAATGGCGTTCTAAATCACTGCGCTTAAAAGCAGAACATGTCTGCTGACAAATTAAACAAACAGGCTTCCTGCATGTTTCATTAAGCACAAAGAAAAACTCATCAGTCCACTTTTCTTGAAACTTTCAGTTTTCATCTTCCAAAGAACGTACCTTTCTCTTTTTATTGGCTAGCTCTGGGAGGGGCTTAAGGCTAGGGGAGGGGTTTGTGGTGCAGGAGAGGGTATGTGGGGGCTGGTCCCGGGAGGCTGCAAGTTAGGTGGCGAAAAAGAAATTCTGGTCCAGCATAGCTGGGCCTGCTATACTGATGCTACTCCTGGTCTTAATGATGCAGAACTATCCAGACCCTGCTCATTGAAGGGGGCGGAACTTACTTCAGACAGCCCCGGCCCCACACTGCTCCCGGAAGGGCCAACGCACCCCTGCGGCTCCTGGGGGGGGGCACGTGGCTCTGCACGCTGCTTCTCTCTTCAGGAACCGCCCCCAAAACTCCCATTGGCCACAGTTCCCCCCTCCCAGCCAATGGGAGCTGTGGGGGCGGTGCTTGCAGGCAGGAGCAGAGCGCGGAGATTTCTGTTTCCCCACCTCCCTCCGGCGTCATGCTGGCTGCTTCCGGGAGCGGCGTGGGGCTGGGAGCCTGCCTTAGTGGCAGCCTCACTGCAGCGCCAGAGATTGCAATCGACAGGGAGCTGCACTTAGGGTCGATGGAAGCCGCCACTAGCTCACAGGCCTTGCAATGAAGAACACTGCCCTAGGCCCTGTCCCGCTCTGCCTCGTCTTCGGAGGCCCCGCCTCGTCCCACCTCTTCTCTGAAGGCCCTGCCACTGCCCCGCCTCTTCCCTCAATGCTCTGTCCACTAGTCACCCCTTTCCCTTCTCTCCCCTATTGCTTGCTGCTCTCCTCCCCTCAACGCCAGCGTGAGCAGCCCCAAGGGACTTACAAACCCCAACTCCAGCAGCCCGCCTGGAAGTGTAGGTCAGAAGAGCACTGCAGCCGCATGGGAACAGCTGGGCAGCCCTACTGGTGAGCTCGCACGCGGACCTCCTGCCCAGCAGCCCCCCACCTCCCTCTGAATTATCTGTCCGGCAGCCCCTCACCCCCACCTGCTTGAGTCCTCCCCGCCCCAGCACTGCCTGAGAGCGTGGCTGGGGGAAGTGCTGGCTAGTGTGGCAGGTCACATTCCTTCCCTCTTGGGGCATGTTCCATGCCCACTGGGAGCCTCTTACCCTGCTCACCATGGGCCCTCGCACTCTGTCCTCTGTCACAGCCCTGAAAACCATGCCTGGGGCCTGAGCTGGTGCATGGGTGCTGCCACAGCAGCCGCTGCTTCCGGGGCGTGGGACAGGCTGCCTCTTCCCCCCCCTTCCTGCAGTAACCAGACTTTTAATGTCCAGTCAGTAGATCCCTGCCAGGTTTCCTTTTCGACTGGACTTTCCAGTCGAAAACCAGCCACCTGGCAAACCTAGTGACAGACCACACCAGTTCTATTGTGGATTCTTGTGCAACCATTCAAAGGGAGCTTTGGGAGTGAGATGAGGCAGACTAGAGAGGTTTTGGGGGCAAGGTCAGGCAGACTAGGTAAGATCAGAACAAATAGGCCAATTCAGTTGCCCAAACCTCTGCAATCAGCGACAACAACTAGTACAATACTCCATAAAAGTGAAGGCAGTACACAGACAGACTGCACTGATACTCCACATCCCGGGGGAGTCTCTTCCCCTTACCTACACAGAGATATCCTGTTCTCTGACTTTACATAGGGAATGAGGCCTTGACCTTCAGAAAATAGGCCACAGGAAGAACCTAAGTAAACAAATCATGCATGATATTTGTCTTCCAGCATAAGAAAACAACTATATTATTGTAAGTTATCAGCAGTTTGCACTACTAATCTCTCTCTTCCTTCTCTTCTGAATAAATACTTTAAATGGACCAAGAACTGTCGGAGAGGGAGACTAAACTATAATATCTGGCCACAGAGATTAGGCATGGAAACAGCTGTTCCTGCTGACTGTTAATACCACAGAAATCAGAGATGGAAAAAATCATATTAAGTCATCTAGTCCTTTCCTTTGTCAGTGCAGAATTATTCCCCAACGTACATTTTCCAGTGCATTGTCCAGTCTAGTTTTAGTATGACCTAAGTGATATCTTCCAGCACTTCCCTTGGGAAACTATTCCGCGTTTCCCCTCTTTAACAGCAATTGTCCCTGATCACACTTGTGAATCCTCACAATACATTCAAGATCATAAAAAGAAAACAAGTGTTGAAAAAAAAGAAAGTGCTGCTAATGTTTTCAGAGATGACAAATGTTAGAAGCAGCTGTGGCTGCTTCATTTTTTTTATCTATGTAAGAACTATGTAAACACCTGACATATCATTTATATAGGCCGGGGGGAAACAAACATGGGATTAGATACTAAACTGGAATTGAGATATCTGTCCTAATTCTAGCCCATTAGAGTAGGTCAGTCATACATCTGAAGTACAGAATACAAGGCTGTTTACGGATTCAGATTTATTTTGTATTCATGTTTTTTTACTGCCTTTTGTCAGGATTTTTTTAAAATATCTTATCCTCGTGGAAAAATGTGATTTTTTTGAAGATATTGTTTATTATCATTGCTGCAAAGATACTGTAGATTAATTTACTTGTTCAAATCCATTGCCTGCTTCCTGCTAAACACTGTGCCTGTCTTTTTTTTCTTTCCATCTTGGATTCCTGGGCTTTTTAGGTACTGCAAGAACCCTCCTCCCTTACTTTTTAAAGCATTTAGGCCCCCATCTCCTTTCCCAAGAGTGTTTTTCACTAGTGTAATTCCACTGATTTTGGCAGAATTACTCAAGATTTACACTGATATCAGTGAGAGGCAAATCAGCCCTGCGGTATTTTCTTTATAGCACTTTAAAAACAAAATAAAACAAAGCAAACACCCCCCAAAAAGTCAACAGAAACTAAAAACAAAAGGAAGGACTTTTCCAGCTTCTTTGGAAAGGTCACATGCAATCGATCATGGCAAAACTCCTAGAACATCTTAAAAGTGTGACATTTTCTCAGGTTTATTACGGCCAATACGTGCAATAAAATAGTGAGCTGTGCCCGGGAATGGACTCATCCTGATGTATCTGCTCTTATCAGCAAACTGCAAGAGGTAGGTGCATCCATCAGTTCCCAATCTACCAAAACCAGTGCTACTGCTGCTGTTGCTACACATTGACAGCTCTTTTCTTCCTTTCCTCATCAACCAAAACATTAAGGGCCTGATTCTCAACTGCCTTGCACCTTGTGTCATCATTGACTTCTGTGAAAATTGGGTGTAAAATGCTACCAAATGAGAATGGAAGCAATTTAAACTCACTTTGCACCGATGCTGCAAGGCAGTGGCGAATCAGGCCCTAAAAAAACCTTTATGTATTGCAGAGCCAAGAGGAATTCAAGAAGCAGGTGGTGCCACTTTTGTCCAACAACCCTCTGTGACATACCCGGCTACAATTCAGACCAGTGTGGGGCTGTGTTGTCCCTGCCCTGCAACGCTGGGTGCCTTACAATGCCTTGCTGAAGTAACTCCAACCTGGGCAGCTCACAAACAGCCTTCCTGCATGCAAGTCACACCTTCAGTGTCTCTGTGTAACTTCAGACTTCCAGCTACACCCTGGCTCTCACCAGCCTTGGTTATATTGCAGGGTGACCCAACACACCCCTATCTCCAGATCTTTCCCCAGAAATGTATGTCCTGTACTGCTCTGCCCTCTCCTGGACAGTACAATATATTAAATCTGTTATTCCTTTACGGGAATAATATGCCAGTTTATTGTCTTAAATAGAGTTAACCAGACACTTCAATTTAAACACACTGGATTAGATAAAATAGTAAAAAAAAGTCCATTAACTACAAAGAGAGAAAGAGAGAGAGAGAGAGAGAGAGAGTTTAGCAGAGTACAAATTAGGAGGCATAAAAGTCAGAAATGGTTGAAAAATAAAGATAAAATGCCTAACTTAACGAACTATATTAGAGTCAAGCAACATTCGCACCACATGCTTCCAGCAAGATTATTGACTAAACCCTTTAGGTCAGGACTGCCCACCCCTCACAGAGTTTCTTTGTCTTCTTAGGTGTGATACCAGAGACAGAAGGCGTGTGTGTGTGTTGGGATGTTTGTCCCTCCTTTTTATAGTTCCAGTCCCCATCTTGAAAAACATTTCCAGCTGAGAACCAAATGACAAAGAGTCTATGTGGAAGGATGTTCCCTGCTGGCTTTTTTCATCTGAGCTTTCTTTGTTTTCTCTTCCTGCTTGATGACTCTGTTTACTGCTTAAGTGAAAATTAAGCTCAAGCACTGATCCTGTTATGGAAAAAATATATATGACTACTGCCATAGAGCAAAAAGTAGGAATTCTCCTCTGCTGGCTAGCAAGTCAGTACACTCTGGGACACGTGTGTGCCAGATTGACACCGATGCAAGAGAAGCACTGCTAATTCATGTGTAATAAATTCTAGTTTCTTTGTTCAGAAGGATGGGGAAGATTTGCTGGAGGGAAAAAACACATATATTGCTTCACAATGCAATATATATACTGCACAGGAACACTTTTTCCTGCTTAAGTACTAGTACTGTGTATTTCCTGCTGGAGCCATCAGCCCCTATTTTGGATACTAGAGGCTCTGCCTCATGAGCACCTCAGGTCGAAGACGGATACTTCCTTCACAACCTTTCATTACTCGTTCTTAATCCACCAGAAGGGGTCACTATTGAGTGATGTGCAGAACCCCTACAGTGCTGAGGGACTAACTGGAGATAGTAGAGAGACAGGTTGGGTGAGGTAATATCTTTTATTGGACCAACTTCTATTGATGAGAGAGCTCTGTGTAAGCTTGAAAGCTTGTCTCTCTCACTAACAGAAGTTGGTCCAATAAAAAGATATTACCTCACCCACATTGTCTTTCTAATATCCTGGGACCAAAATGGCTACAACAAGACTGCATATAACTGGAGATATGGCAGAGGAACAGAAAGAAAAACACACCTTTATAGATCAATTGGATAACCATCCACCAGAACCAAAGACTTTCTTTTGAATTTAATCTGGTCTTTAGTCATGTGGGGCCCATAACCAGATTTTTGGGTACAGCATATGCGCACACACAACATATTCCCAACCGTTTTTCAGAACAACAAACAGGCTTGGTGAAACTACAACATGGCTCATTTATGACCACAGATAAAAATACTGAAAGGTTCATTTTAGTTTTCCAATAGCTTCACTGTGAACTCTGAAAAATACAGAACAGATAAATGTGTATGAAATAATGGAATTTATAACTTCACAACACACTTACATTGTTACATGCCAGACAGCCCCCTAAATGACCTCTACTCTGTTGCTTTGCCACCTTGCAATAACTTAGAATACTCCATTTAACATATCTATTTTAGCAAAGCAGCAAGCAAACAGGTGTGAACAGAGTTATAGAAATACTTCCTGATGGTTCATAAAAAGTAACGTGAACGATTTAACACAGGTTGGTTCTGGGAGTGAAATGGGAAGAGAAAAGCAGTTAATAAAAATGTTAACACTCAGCTCTCGCATATGAATAACCTAAACAAAGACGGTCTCAAGTTTTGAGAATGGATGTCTGTCCGGTTGACAGAATCTTCTTACCTCCAGCACTCTTCCAGTGATGTATTTCTCACAGTTGTCACATCTTATGCCAAACTTAGCATGATAGTCCATTTCACAGTATGGAACGCCATCCCTAGAGAAAAGACAAACAATACTTGGATAGCTTCAAAGATGCCTATGGTTCCCCTAGCAGATTACACAGCTAAACCTTGTTGGCATTTCAGGAGAGGTTGATTACATACTTTTTTTCCCTCCCATTTATTAATATGGTAAAGACCTGAATAATTGATGAACAGGAAATTAGATTTGGCTCATCCATACATGACTCCGCCAAATTGATCTCAATCCCACTTTCCTCTTCGTTACTGTATTCAGCAGTTTCCTCTTTCTCCATAAGAAGATCAAATGTCTCTTACGCTCAAACACATTATAGTACGTGCTTTGATGGTCTTTACTCATTAACTTATTCCATGTGTTTCCCACTCTGAGAAATAACTCAGTCCTTATTTCCATTTACTTTTCTATCCTTTTTTATTTGTCATCTAAACCCACTTAGAGCCTGAACTGCACAGGAATAATTGTTCATTTGCTAATGCTTAATTCCATGGACACTCTTTTCAGTTAGGAACTTTCAAAGTGCATCAAGATGCCAATGTCTTCTCCGTAGAAGGTGACTATGCAGAGCTCAGTCTAAGTGACAGAAAGATCTTGGAAATATGCCCAAACATGCAGTAAATAGCAGGATTTTGGGTGGTTTAATTTGCAGGATTTAAAAGATGAACAATCCAAATTTAAGTTTCAGAGGGGTAGCCATGTTAGTCTGGATCTGTAGAAGCGACCAAGGGTCCTGATTTACAAAGGCATGCAATGGGAGCTCTATATCTCAGCTTTTGGCTCTAAATAAATCTTAGCCATTTATGTTACCCTAATTAATGAAAGATTATATTACACCGTAAATAACTCATCAGAAATCTACTTGGATCCTAACTGATCTTTAGTAAAGAGTTCCAACCACTATTTAAAATAACCTCATACAAGAAGCAAATATCTGGATCATTTCCATCCATTGTGCTACACCTAAACTAAGACCAAATAGCCTTATTTTCACAGGTTAGGGAGTGTTTGTGTGTGAAATATATAGAAGCTATTTTCTACAATACAACGTCATCAGGTAACACAAAACTCCTTTAATTTTCAATGCATGTTACATTAGTTCTCACTACACCCCTGTGAGGTAGGCGGCAGATGATATTTTATTACTATATGTGCTCTCTTTTTCATATTTTCGTTGATGCAATCATATTCTCAGCCAAAAGATCCTGGGCAGGTTCACACACTCCTCCTCTTAGGTAGGGGCTTCTGCTTACACTTATGTTAACTGAAGGGTGAGCTCACACCTATCAATCTAATGGGGTTTTAGCTCAACCTATGACTACATTTCACCCTGCTCCTTACAGTAAAAACCACAAGCTGCATTCTGACATATGCAAACTTTATTACACCCGAATTGGAATTAGAGCTGCTCAAAAAATTACAAAACTGAAAGATTTTTCACAAGAAAAGGATACACTTTTAAAATTTTCCCTCCATATTTCAACCCACTCTCATTGGAATTTTTGATAAAAGGTGACAAGAAATCCTTTATTACCAGTCAACTTGGGTTTGGCCCTTCAAAAAGTATGCTTTTCTCTTATTAATAAAGACAAACCCTGCCAGGTGAACATATTTCTGGGATTTATGAGTCAGAATGGTAGAATACAGTCTGTTCAACCCCACCCCCACATATTTTATGTGTCCATACGGCAGGAAAAAAATCATTTCATATTACTACTAGACTTTAAGCAATTAATCTCACCAGAAGCCTTTCTTGTTTATCCAATAAACAAACACATTCAAAAATTACTGTTCATCTGTGTATTTCAAAAAACTATTTTTGATTTGGTGAATAGAAAAGATTAGAAAGAATTAGTCCTACAGTAATTTTGCTTCATTTTAACTATGGAGTTAGGTAAATGTTACCCTCTTCTAACCTCCTAATTCACCTCTGCACTATAAGTTAGTCATGTTGAGGGGAAAGGATGGTCATGTACCTAAATTCCTTCTAAGGAGCTCATAGTGCTTTATAAACATTAGCAAATTAATCCCCTAACACAGGTGATACAGCAAATATTTCCTCCCATTTTAACAGATGGAGAAATTGAAACACATAGGTAAGTGACTTGCGCAAGACTACCAGAGACATCCCAGGTAACCTTGGGCAAATCATTTCACTATGTACCTCAGTCTCTTAGGGAGAAATTAACCCCTCTTCTGAAGACCAGTAAAAGGACTATGTCCCACTTAAGCCCTCAAAACAGGGCCTCAGTAGAACTTGAACTGGCTTTGAGCTGCCTCTCAGCATAGCTGTTAAATTCAGCATAAGCAATCAAATCCTCTGTGACCATAAGGATTTGGAGTGACACAAAGACCAGAAATGTATCACCTTGATGAACATTTTTAGGATATTCTTCCTAGTAGGAAACATTGTGGGAAGGGACAATCTTTTTGTTCACATCCCAGCACCAGCGTAATTTGTCAAACACAAATAGCAGAGTCTGCTCAAAAGAGGGTCAGGACTAGAAGACCAGGACTGGTCTAGGTAAGGACTGAGAGGCTGGTTTTGCAGTAGCACCAAAGTAACATAGCAGCATAAGACCCATGGATATTGTGGTCCTAAATCATTTAAGTGCATAGGCAGAGTCTTAGGTAGAAGATTTCACTTACCCTTTCTCCAGTATACCTGGCTCAAGCTAGCAGTATTATTTCTTTGCTTTAACTAACAATTTGAAAATCTGAGAAAGAAAAATCTATGCTTTTATAATTACCAAAGAATGCAAGTACAGTCTTAAGAACATGCAACAACAGGCTAACCAAACACCTTTTTGCTAACAGATGCTGAAAATTTGCCAGAGACTATAAGGATTGGTCAGCTTCTCTCATTCCAACTTACTTGCTGATGTACTCTGCATTCAGAAGTTTGCCACATGTCTTGCATTTAAAACAGCCCAAATGCCAATGTTTGTCCAAAGCTACCAACGACTGTCCATTTCTTATTTCTGAACCACAGCCCCCGCAATCTGTAAAAGAAAAATCCTCTGCAAAATTAATCATATGCTTTATGAATAGACTGATCATGAGCATGCAATACTACAGGTTACTGCAAGACAAGTATCCATTGGTGTTATCATAGTAACTGCACAAGGAAATTTTGAATCTCATTACCTGCTGCCCACCCATGGGTGCTTCATTCTGGGTGGCAAGCTGGATAGATACATCATCACTGACAGGGTGACTACTTAAAAGAAACATTAGTTTTTCTAATGAGGTGGATTTTGCAGGTACTTTAATACATTTGCAGTGTATGTACACAATATGCAGTATGGCCTACCCCAGACTTTTCAAAACTTGTAAGTCAGGTACCCCAAAAGTCATGAAATTGTCAGAAAAACAATCCAATTTTTAAAAATAATAAATTTCAGGTTCTTCTTATTTGTCCTGTTTTTTAAATCTCTAGGTTACACTCAGGTCATGTTTTTAGGCTTTTTTCTGCAATCATGAGGGTCAGAATCTTACTTAAAAAAATAGGAAAGCTGGAAGTTTCATGTAATAGCTTGCCTCTAGGAGCTGGGGCTTTAAGAAAAAACACCAAGTTTCATAAGACTCACTATCAAAACATGAGAGTTGGTAACGCAGTAAGTACCACCTGTAAAAGTCAATCACTAGCTACATATTTTTTACTTATTTATAAAATGCACTTACCAACATTAACGAAGTTCTAAGCATATATACAAAAATTACAGCATCACACAACTTATTAACATTAGCAAAATAGGCTATGTCCAAGTAGCACCAGACACCCGCTATACTCACTCATTCAAGCACAAAGATTCAGAGTAAGATTTTAAAAGTAGGTTTTTAAAGCTTCTAAATCCTTATTTGGTCACCTAAATAAGTGATCTGATTTACTTAAGTGCAGAGTATTCAGCTCCTCCCACTGAATTTCCACTTAGCATATTCATCACTCAAATCTGGAAGAAAAATATGGAGCATTTTTTTTTGTCTGAGGCTTGGTCTACACTACAGACTTATGTCGGAATAACTACGTTGCTTGGGAGTGTGGAAAATCGACAGCCATGCAGTTATACCGACCTAACCACCAGTGTCAATGGGAGGGCTTCTCCTGTTGACATAGCTACCGCCTCTCAGGGAGGTGGAGTACCTATGGCAACAACATAGGTAGCTTCTTAACTAAGTGCTACAGCAGCACAGCTGCATCAGTGCGGCTGCGCCGCTGCAGCATTGTATGTGTAGACAAACTAAGTGAAGTAGTAAGAAGATTTATATTGAATTAGCCCATCTTCCGATATTACCAGCTTAGTTTGAACATTGAGTAAATAAGAAACGTTTAGCTTTAAGTCCCTAGGAGCAGATGAAACTTGCCATAAAAGTTTAAAAGCAACAACAAACATATAAGTAGATAATCACTATGAAGAGCTGTATAAAAGCAAAACAATTTGCAAAGGAATGGAACTGGGCAAACATGTGGCCTTGGGGAACACTCTCAGCTCTTCTCAGGGCAAACCTCGTGGTATTAATGTAAAAAAAGAGAATGATACCAATCTAGAAAAACACCGTCACTTCTAATTAGCATGCAAAATACAAGGTACTCTTCCTCATTCACTACTTTCAGAGTCCCATAAAAGTCTCAAGCTAATGAAAGCTTCCATTGCTTAGGAGTGCAATAAAATAAAAGAGGACTAGATGTTCCCAGTTATCTTGTATTCAGGTCAGTACTATTAAAACAGTAATGTCTCTATAGATTTAAACGGATTCAAGAAGCAGTTGTCCTCAGAGTGCAATTTTTTAAGAGGCAGAGAAGATACATTAGTGGCGTGTTTTTATTTTCAGAGGGGACTACTTTCACGGTTGGGAGTGTAGTATCAGGACTCCAATATACTCAAAGCGTAATGCTCGTGCTTAGTTCTGCGATCACAATTATACTTATAAGAGAGTGCTCATATAACATGTCTCACCTTTGAAGTGTAACCCACTGGTAAGTGTGTGTTACAAGTCCCTCTCGGTGCCAACCTACAGACAACACGAGTTGTTACAACCCCACAGTTATGGAGCTTCAGCTCAAGCTGTAGCAGCTCCTTCATTTAGTTCTGGAGGTCCCTAGTTCAATCCCCAGCATGTTGGCCAAGATGGTGGATGTTACATAGCACTTTACAAACATTCATCAGTTAATGCATAACACCATTCTTGTGCTGTAGGCAACAGGCAATTATCAGTAGGCAGAAAGCTGAAAATGTCTTTCCCAAAGCCTCAGAGACAGACGTTCACAGCTCCCAGTCCTATCCTCTCCAGGTGCTCCACTGGATTTGGGAAGATTTCCATGAGGTTGGCACTCAGATTCATACTGTGGCAGTTCACATAATGCTGGCTTCAAGCCCTAGTACACCAACTTAAAAAAAAAGCCATGAATTCAATTAAAGGTATTTTCACAGTGGTTACTACTACTGGCTGTGCTATGGGAAAGTCAGATCATGTGGATTGGAGAAAAGATGCCTGCATTTCTAAGTTAAACTATTCCTGAAACAATGCCCATCACTGATGACAGATTTCAAACCCAAGACACTAAAAGGGAAAGCCATTCACAATGTCTCTTCTGTGTAGGGACAGTATCTTTGTCTGTGTTTGCATACGATTCAGCACAAGAGGGTTATCATCCTGACTGAGGTCTATAGGTGCTACTGTACAATAATTAGGGTAGGTCAAAATGGGTCAAATATTTAAAACTGTAATGCAAATTTTGTATTTCAATGAAGAAAAAGTGGCAAACATTTTCACAATTCCGGCTCCCCTCCCCCACCACTCCCATTTTTTGATCAGCTAGATCAATAATGACAAGAGAGACATCCAGCTAAGGAGCAAGAACGCTATTCTGATTAAGCAACAGCTATAAAAGAAGACAATAGACAGTGACTCAGAAGCTGCACAAATCTCCATGATTAAATGATGGCCTACTATATAGCCTGTCAAACCTGCAGTGCCTTGAAAGCAGGAAGAAGGAAGGAAAAATAAATAAGGGAGATTTTGAGGTTTACCAGCAGCATTATCTGGAATATATTAATGAGAAAGAAGAATGCATAAAATCCAGGGTGTGATGACAGACTCAAGTCTTTAAGCAGTTGCAACCTAAAAAGAAAGGATTTGAAAATAAGTAAAGAAGGAACAAGAATATATTGATGCATTTTCAAAAGAGAAGCTTAAAAAGGTGTTAAAATATGCAGAGATTGTGAGAAAAAGCAACAATCTAGTTATAAACAAAGTGATACTAGCATCAGTGTCAGAGTAATCTTCCTTCTCTTCTATGCGAGCTCAGTTATTATTGGAGGAACTCGGGATTCATAATGACAGTTTCATAGAGAAAAGGCAGAACCAGGAATACTAAGATATCCAGAGTCATTTAGAGACACCAGAAAGAAAACAAACAAGTCCTTTAAGGAGGAAAAAAAGATGCACAAAGCCACTCAAGATCCAGGAATATTGTTGCTGGTAAAGTGATTCCAAATCAGAGGAGTCCATTATACATTTTTGAAAAACTGACTTCCGTAGCGTAATTTCTGTTTAAAATAAAAGGTGCTTTTAGTTGCTTAAATGTGATACAGTATTAATAAGACTACAAACAAGATAGCCTAAAGAAGTGTAATAGTACCAGCATTTTAATGAGCACAGAATTATAGCAGGTGAAGTTTGTTTGCCTTTGGTGGATTTGTGAAGCATGAGGAAAGTTATAATGTGTCTCTTTAAGACCATTATGCTGAGCCCCAGCACAGTTGGAAATCAGCCTAGGGCAAAAGCCCTTACAGTGTGGAGCAGATTGCTGGAGCTCTGCTAATAAATTAACCCCACACTTGAGTGTGTGCCCAGACCTACTCCCACAAGAAACTACACACCTCAGTATTGGTTCTCTAATAGAAAGCAGTAATCTGTTTGGGAACCTCCATGTGCCAGGGGTTTTATTTGGTAATCTAATTTGATTTCAGCTGTAGAGTTTTATTTTTACAGACTTAGTACAATACAGTGTATTTGCTTTTCATTCACTCTACATCATATTCGAGCTTTTGGCTGACTGAGAAGCATTTTTGGGTGTATTTCTTTTAACAGCTCTTTTTTCTATTAAATTTTGGACAATTAAAAACAAATACTGCAGTTGCTATGCCAACTATGCCTGTTTATGTAAGTTCTTATCTACTTGCCTCTGAGGTAACATCCTTCGCTGACTCATTTCTCTTCAACCAATAGGTCTGTGTAGGATACAAATGAATTTGCCGATATATTTTGATATATTCTCCTTAATACGCATTGTCAGAAAAAGTTTTACAGAGAGAATCCATCAGAAACTAAAGAGAAAAGGAAGGTGTTTCTTCATATAACAATTAAAGATGCAGTGGCTCAGGATGGGAGCAGAGAGATTCCCATTTTTCCTCCAAATCATTAAGTGTAAGGGGGGAGAGGATTGAATAGAGAAAGAGAGGAGGCCAGAATTGAAGTGAACACACAGGGATACTAGTAGATCTAATGTCAGAGAATTAGAGTTCAGCAAGTCCACAGAGATTTCCTGAAAGAAAACAGAGCATTCCTAAGCTGGATTCAGAAATGGATAGGCTGATGAATAAGGCTGCACAGTTGGCATCTTGGTCTTGGAGCCAAGTCAAACTCACGTGACTGTGCTACATGGGGTAACCTGGAAGAAAAATTGGTCAGCATTTTCCCCGGTCCTTGTCTCACTTGCCTAGAGACAAATGTTTCATGCACCACTTTCTTTTATGGAGAGAAGTGCTCAGTCAAAATAAAATGGCTATTAAAATAAAAAACTCAATAATAATGGGGGATTTCAACTATCCCCATAATGACTGGGTAACATATCACATCCTCAGGAAAGGATGCAGAGATAAAGTTTATTGACACCTTAAATGACTGTTTCTTGGAGCAGCTAGTCCTGGAACCCACAAGAGGAGAGGCAATTCTTTATTTAGTCCTAAGTGGAGCACAGGATCAGGTCCAAGAGGTGAATATAGGTGGACCGCTTGGTAATAGTGACCATAATATAATTAAATTTCACATCCCTGTGGTGGGGAAAACACCACAGCAGCCCAACACTGTAACATTAAATTTCAGAAAGGGGAACTACACAAAAACGAGGAGGTTAGTTAAACAGACATTAAAAGGTACAGCACCAAAAGTAAAATCCCATGGAAACTTTTTAAAGACATCATAATAGAGGCTCAACTTAAATGTATACCCCACATTAAAAAACATAGTAAGAGAATCAAAAAAGATCCGCATGGCTAAACAACAAGGCTAAAGTAAAAGAAGCAGTGAGAGGAAAAAAGGCATCCTTTAAAAAGTGGAAGTTAAATCCTAATGAGGAAAATGGAAAGGAGCATAAACTCTGGCAAATGAAGTATAAAATTTAATTAGTAAGGCCAAAAAATAATTTGAAGAACAGCTAGCCAAAGACTTGAAAAGTAATAGCAAAAAATGTTTTAAGTACATCAGAAGCAGGAAGCCTGCTAAACTACTAGTGGGGCCACTGGATGATCGAGATGCTAAAGGAGCACTCAAGGACGATAAGGCCATTATGGAGAAACTAAATGAATTCTTTGCATCTATCTTCACGGTTGAGGATGTGAGGGAGATTCCAAAACCTGAGCCATTCTTTTTAGGTGACAAATCTGAGGAGTCATTAGAGGAGGTTTTGGAACAAACTGATAAACCAATAATAAGTCACCAGGACCAGATGGTATTCACCCAAGAGTTCGGAAGGAACTAAAACGTGAAATTTCAGGACTACTAACTGTCGTCTGTAACCTAACATTTAAATCAGTTTCTGTACCAAATGACTCGAGGATAGCTAATGTGACGCAAATTTTTAAAAAGGGCTACAGAGGTGACCCCAGCAATTACAGGCTGATAAGCCTGACTTCAGTACTGGGCAAACTGGTTGAATCTATAGCAAAGGACAAAACTGTCAGACACATAGATGAACATAATTTGTTGGGGAAGAGTCAACATGTGCTTACTAGCTCTCATGAATACCAGTGATCTTCAAGGTACCACCTGATCCCTGGCCTCACAGTATTCACTGGGGTCTAAGATCAACTCCCTGTGTTAGAGAATATCTGAAAATTTGAACATATAGGGCCTGATCCAACTCCCAAAGTCAAGTTAGTGGAAAGACTCCCATTGACTTTAATGGGAGCTGACTCAGGCCTATATGTGGATATTTAATACTTGCACATGTTTGAGGATATAGTCAAGGAAAGCACACTTTTGTTTTTAAAAGGCCAAATTTCCCCCTGGGGATGTGCTCCTAGCGTCCATGGACATCAAAGGGTACAAAACAATCCTAAGCTTCAACAATTACTGTAAAACACTCAGTTTATGGAACATGAAGCAATTTCAATAGAACGGGAAGTAAAACATGATTTCTGAGTGAATGAAAAGGAGGAGAAGGGTGGCAGGATTTATGAACCCTTTAGAGTCCCTGTAGGGATTAGAGTTCTTCTGTCGATCAACCCTTTCAGCAAGAGTAGGACCCCTACTAAAAACTACTAAGCAAATTCTGGTGGCTTATTGAGAAAGACATGGCATGTTGAACTCCATCAAGATATAGAAAGGGGAGATGACTCTCTGGTCAGAGGAAACTGGAAGCAAGACTAGATAGACCTTGCAGTCAATACTAGGAACAGCCAGGACTGGGGAATAAGCTTTGGCTGAAGTTTATGTTCTGTTATTATTTGAGTTACCAATAAAGCCAAACAGCAGGAAAGGGGGTAAATTTGACTTTGCACACCCTGGGTAGATTTTATTTGGAGCAGGGGGAGACCACCACTGTCCACACAGGGATTTGGAAAAGTCCTCACAGTAATGGTGGACATCCCTGTCACCAAGTTTCTACAAGCAGAAAATTCCATGGAAATCAATGGCACTGTGCTGAATTCTGCAAGCAGAGGGTCTGGCCCAGAATATATTGCCAAGGAGGTTTGCTGGGAATCACAGCATCCTGAGTAAAAGTCACTCAGGACCCTGTGTTCAGTTGATGTCACTGCTCAGTAAAATGCTACAGTATTTATGGTAAATGAAATGGAGCTCAGAACAAAAAAAAGTAGTAAGCGATGCAAGTTTATGCAACTACATCTACTGTATGTCACCTATTAAAATATGGTTTTGAGGGTAATTAGACAGCAGCATACGCTTTACATAAAGATAAATGGTCATAAAGGAAATGGAAATGAAAAGATCTGAAAACAGCAGTATTTTACTGCAATCATACATCCACGCCACATACATAGTTCTCAGAGGGTCAGCCCTGGGCCAAAACTTTGAGAAAAATCAAAATACAAAGGCAATTCAATAGGAAAGATTTAACATTAAAAGAGAATATGCTTTGGTGGTCTGTGCCCTTTAAAACAATACAGAAATAACCACGGAGGGCAAAATCAGGTAAACGTTCACTGAGGCAGGATTTGGCAAAATTCCCAATTGCATAAGAAAGCGATATAATTAAGGGTTCACAAATAACCAGCATGGAGCGCTCCGGACTGCTGGCTGGCCTGTAACATTTACAGACATCAAGTTAGTTGAGATCTGCATAATATCCTGCAAATGGCCATGGTGAACCCTGTCTGCAGGCAGGTACACTGCAAAACCAGTTTGTTTGAAAAGTAAAAAGGCAAATCCAGACTGCATCAAAAAGACACTGTTTCTCATGCTCAATCCTGCAAACCCTTACAATTGAGCAGTGTATTGGCCTGCTCATGACAGTACAGTGAGCACTGTGTAAGGGCTGGCCCCTAAGAGACTTTCTCAATGACATGTACAGCATGGTGGATTCAATCACATTGAATTATTTATAGATAATTAAATGAACTTGTTCTGCCAGGCACTTTGGGCCCGATCCAACTCCCATTCAAGTCAATGTCTGTCTTTCAATTATCATTAAGGAGAACTGTAAAAAAGATGGGCTAGATTCACTCCTGGTTTACAATGGCTTCAGCCAACTTATGTCAGGGACCATGATAGTGAACTCAAGTTCAGTTCAATTATCTTTCCTCCAAGTCAACATTAGTAACATAACCAAGATTTTAAGAGAGGATCAAAGTAACAAAGGTCACTGGTAACAACCAAAAGAGGCCTCCCAGCTTCCAGCAAAGTTGGGAGGGGATACAATAAGCCCTTTCCCTAGGTATCCACCAGCATGGCAGTTCCTCTTTTGCTTTTATAGCTCCTTCCCAGGGCAGGCTCCTACTTGTAACTCCTTACAGGCTGTACATTAAGGGAATCACACACAGACACACAGCTTTATTCAATAAACTACAAACAGATTTTTTAAAAAGACCTACTTACTTCGCAGGGCCTGGATGGGGAAAGTGCTATTGCTGCCAGCAGGGGGCAGTGAACACTTCTGGCAGACACACTCTTTCCCATTGAATGTCACCCGGTCCCCAGGAGGGAAAGGCAGCCTGCAACAGGAAAAATGAAAACATGACAAACAGAAAATCCTCACTTCCCTTACTGAAGTCCGACATCACTGTCCATACAGGAACGATCACTTGGGGGAGGGGCAGGGAGCTGTGTGTGTGTTACTTAGCCTTTTCATTCACGCATCCAATACTTTTCATTCACACTTCCAATCATCAGTCACTGGGAGACTAAAATATCAAAGGTAAGCAGCAAACTGGCAACTTCGATGCATAAGTTAAAGCTACTCAGAGAAAACTTGCCGAAGACAGGAGAAAATACTCAAAAGCCAAGGCAAAGTCCAGTGTTTCCTGGAAACATGGTGACTGGTGACTAATAACCACCACTATCAGTCTTGGAATTGAGAGGGAGCTAGAATAATTTGTTTTTAATAAATATATACAAGTGTAATTGCTTTTGCAGAGACTATACCAGGCTGTTAAAATGTTGCAAGAGAGCTATGAGTTTTCTTTTTGAAAAAAAAACTTTTGAAAAATGTAATCCTGACCATCTGTGATCATAGAATATCAGGGTTGGAAGGGACCTTAGTAGGTCATCTAGTCCAATCCCCTGCTCAAAGCAGGACCAATCCCCAATTTTTGCCCCAGATCCCCAAATGGCCCCCTCAAGGATTGAGCTCACAACCCTGGGTTTAGCAGGCCAATGCTCAAACCACTGAGCTATCCCCCCCACTGAGCTATCCCTCATAACTTCATATCGAAGTTCTCCGCTGAATCCATTTATTCAGAAATGAAATGCTTGCAAGTACTCCTTGGATGAAATATACCACAATTATAGAACCAGAGGCAACTACATAAAGTTGTTTTTTCCATTGAACTAGAGCTCGCTTTACATTTAATTAAATGGTTCCACCTTTTAACATCCTCTCAACTAAAAGGCTGTCCTTGTTAGATACTGCTTGTGCACAGAAACTAGAGAGGTTTATGTGGGGAGGAAGAGCTGAGCAAATCACTTTATACTGCAGGGAAGGATGAAGAGGGTTTATAATACATTTCTATCAGGATGAAATTCACCTCATACAAGGCCTATGTACCACTAACTCCCAAATGAAACAGCAAAATAGGGCTTAAGTGGGTATTACGTGGTGCATCGGCATAATGCATACCTTCTGCCCAGTGGTGAATTCCATCTGAGGGGTGTATTTCCCTGAAATACAATTAAGAAAATTCTGCTTTATATTCACCACCACCCAATGTTCCCTCTAATTTTTGACAGACTGTGGGCGCAAAAAAAGTCTACTGTGCAAATTTTTGTGCGTGCAGTGTTTCGCCATGTGCACGGGGTTTAGGATCTGTGTGCGTGCGCACACAAGCACAGCTTAGAGGGAACAATGGCACCACTCTAATTTTTTTTTGCTAAGTACAGTAGACAGATTCTTTTGCTCCCAGAGTAGTATATAAAATCTTCTTGGGGGACAGGAAATATTTCTTACTATGTGTTTGTATAGTATGAATAATATAACGGGGCTATGACCTTAGCTGGGATTCCTAAGACCTGCTGCAATACCAATATGAAATAATAAGAAAATATTGTAAACAGTGTATCTAATAGGAAGAAAAATCACTAACAATATCTCCATGTTTTACATATAATGCAAAGGAATGACTAATAACAAAATAGGTGCCATCTTAATTGTAAAATGATGTACCTTAGCTTAATTCAAACACTGAGCTGCATTACCACTGTAAATGTGAAATCCACTATATAATTTTATTATTTTAATAAAATAGCAGACATTAAGGCCAGAAGTCAGCATGTTGATCATCTAATTACATTTCCTGTAGAACGAAGATCAAAGAATTTCGCCCAGCATTTCCTGCATCAAGCTCACTAACATCTAGCTGAGGTGGAACATATTATGGCAGGGAGGGAAGCAGGGATAGCTCAGTGGTTTGAGCATTGGCCTGCTAAACCCAGGCTTGTAAATTCAATCCTTGGGGAAGCCATTTAGGGATCTGGGGCAAAAATTGGGGATTGGTCCTGCTTTGAGCAAGGGGTTAGACTAGATAACCTCCTAAGGTTCCTTCTAACCCTGATATTCTATGATAAGACATCCAAACTTGATTCATAGACTCTGAGCGAAGGAGAATTTATTACAGTGCTTGGTAATCTGCTCCAAATTAACCCCCACCCTTACACACAAATGAAGATAACATAACCTATTTTACAGTTACACTAAAAATCTTCTATCTTATTCTTGCATTCATATGAACAGCTACGTATTCTGGGCAAAGTGCAGTAACTAAT
This sequence comes from Macrochelys suwanniensis, assembly GCA_033296515.1. Lineage (NCBI taxonomy): Eukaryota > Metazoa > Chordata > Testudines > Chelydridae > Macrochelys > Macrochelys suwanniensis. Next base: position 117,143,983 of record CM065779.1, read on the forward strand.
GACAGCAGTCTTCCTTTAAAGAGGGGTGAAGACAACTTCCAAAAGTTTCATTCATTTCTTCAGAGCTGAAGGACGGGGGACAAGAAATGGGATTTCAAGGGTGGGGTTGAAAAGGAGGAAACAATGACGTTCTGTAGGAGTTTGACAAAGATACAGGAGGCCATTTTCTTTCCGTCCCCCACCCCCCCAAAAAGACCTTCAAAATTGTTTGAAAGTTGCACAAAGGCAGATATGCTGTTCTTGCATACATTTATAAATATTTACTAAATACACGCTCTTACATACCAAATGCTTTTGGCTACAGGATTTAATTAGTTACTCGCACTTAAGCATTCAGCGTGATTTCATGGTGGGGCCAGGGGTTAGAAGTATTTTTGAGACAATGATTCTTGATTCGTTCCATGAAACTCTCTGAGATGACTTGTAGTGTCTTTTATCAGCATATTTTATCACTGTCACTTTCCTTACCAATGGATTTTGGTTTTAAACAAACTTCATAGATTATTCTATTTTCCCCCTCGACACAAACTCAAGCATTGCTCAGCTTACATTTCTGATGGAGGCTTAATAGTAAGACAGACTCCAGGGATCAAATCCTGTGATGATTTATGCCTTGTACAACCAAACAGACGTAAAAGCTGTTGCACAGGATGTAAGTCAGGGCAGAATTTGGCCCAGGGTATTGAATACTGGGGTCGAATGAGGCAAACATTGCTTGCTACAGGCCTCTGTACTTTATTAAGTCCTAGACAGGCTGATTGAAAGGCTAGTGGCACAGATGACATAGCTTTTACTATGGACTGTTAAGAGCTTGATGCCCCGCCTCCTCCCCTCAGGGGAAATGTCTTTGGACTTCTATGGGCCACAGCCTCTTCTAATGGGAAGAAGGATGGGCCAGTGGTTAGGGCACTAGCTTAGGACTTGGGTTCAATTCCCTGCTCCACCACAGACTTCTTGTGCAATCTTGAAAAAGGCACTTAGCCTCCCTGTGCCTCAGTTCCCCATCTGTAAAATGGGGATAACAGTATTTCCCAACCTCACATGGGTGGCTGAGAGGATAAATACCTTAAAAGACTGTAAAGTGCTTTGAGAGCTACTGATTAGAGCCAGTTATATTTATCACAGCAGCCATAAAAATAAAGCTGCTCAGACACCATTGGAATTCAGTGGAATCAGTTGCTCTGCAAATGTTTGAATTTATTCTATTACTCTTCCATTCATTCCTAGTTATAGGCAATAACATCAGCAGGGAATAGTTGGACCGGGCTATAAACAGGGCTGGGAGAGCAATAGCATAAGCCATCACTTTTTGCAGTCAGAGCAAATATGCAATTTAGAACCTGCATTTGTGTAATTAAGAGCCATGTGGTCAGAGCAAGATAGAAGGAAACAATGATGCAAGACATTAATTCCATTATACTGTATTTCATAGAATCATAGAAATGTAGGGCTGGAAGAGACCTTGAGAAGTCATCAATCCCAGTCCCCTGCATTATGGCAGGACCAAGCCAAAAACCTGAGCCTGGGGGACCCAAATCTACAACCTTTAAATGTCCTCTTAGCCCTAGAATGCCAATGTACTACCTACTGCACTATTTCAGGTTTAATTCTCACTTTTCACATATACAATATTTGTTACTTCATTTTATTCCACTACTAATCGCAGTTGGATACCTCATGAAAGACTTGGTTTACTGACATGCATGCTTTATAGAGAAGCCAAGTCTTATCAATACAAAGGTGGGGAGCAACAGATAATCCAGCCCCTGTTCTGGGACATCAAGTGACAAGATATTCCAATAGCAGCCCTGTCAACAGGGCCAGAAAAAGTATATGACCAAATTTTTTGCCTATTGCTTTTTGTTTTCTTTGCTCTAATTTACTACATCTGCTTTGGTTTTCTGACTGCTTTTACTATTTGAGAGAAAGCACACTTCCACATCCCACTGCTTGCTATTATCATCTTATCTTTTCTGAAGCTGAGAAAGCACTGTTGCAAGTGTCACTATTAGAAGTGTTGGTTCAAAAATCATTGGTATGGTATTCAATGTATTAACAATTACAATAATACGTGTTACTTTAGCAGTTACAGAGAGCACAGCTTATAAAGCTGTTTATTTGATGACTAATCCTGGAATGTGCTGAACACATCTTGTCTGAGTGCAGAGTGCCCTCAAAATCAGACTTCTAAAAAGAGATCTGATTTTCTGAAGATGACTTTAAAATCCTAGCCCTAAATCAACTTGTTTAATTTCTGAAAAATGATTCTATTTTCAGTCATTTTCTTTGACACCAAATCCCATCTTTACTTGAATATACTATACTTATTGCCTACTTCATATTACTTTCACTGAGCTTTAGCACAAAATCAAATATTGATGAAGAACGTCTACGGTGTTTGGATAAAGACACCCTTTCTTACAGGAAGTATAAAGCGTGCCTGGTTTGCAAAGACTGGGCCATATGTAGCTAGGCTGATTTACACCAGCTGAGGATCTGGCCTGGTATTTCTAATGTAAGAGGATGACAGGGTTCTTTCGTTGACCCACACGATAAGCAGATGCTAGAACCTTGCTGGTGGAGGCTAATTGATTCCTGCTTGTAACATGGAGGGTTGAACTGGATGGAGGCAATATGAGGTGGAGTGCCATCCGAGGGGAAGAAACTACAGCAAGCTTGTGCTGTTGTTGAGACAGCAGCATTTGGGAGGCTCAGCTGAATAAATGGTTTGCCTTGACTCCTTTTTAATCCAACCATTTGGTGTTCTAGATGAATAACTGAGCAGGAAGGCTGACAGAATTTATTTGGGTGAAGTACTATCGTGTAGGGATCTAAGTTTTAAAGAGCAATTCAGCTTTTGAATGTCTGCATTTAATAGTAATCTGTGTAGCAGATTATGTTTATGGTTTTCTCAGTGCGGTGGTTCAGTTTGCTTTGTTAGGGAGCAAGGAGTTAAGTCATTCAATCATTGTAGAAGCTTATTCTGAACTTTCAGGGAATTGTTTCAACTGGAACTGTAAACATTCAGACCACAATAAAGGGCTAAATGCAGCCTGGTAAATAATTTAAGTTTCAAGTATAAAACCTAATGAAATCCTAATTGAGGAGTCAATCCTACTTGGTGAGAAAATAATTTCAAGGAATTTTTCTTCTTCTCTTTATTGACTTTGGGTCCGAATAACACTGGTGCCAAGAAGAAAGGCACTAGAAATTTGGTATCTAGTAGGTCTGTTTATAGATGGAGCCATTAATGTATGCGTAGACTGAGACGGCTCAGGGCAAATGTGTGATATCCTCCATCCACCCTTTGAATTTGTAATTTATGTTACTGATAATAGAGTGGAGATATTGTTTCCTTCTAAGTTTTTCTGATGTTCTTTTTCTTTTTCCTTTTAGTCCTTTTTATTTACAGTCTCCAAAGAGAACATGTTTTGGGATAAATGAGAAAAATCTAAAGAGATAGGATTCAATGGAACGAGGGTTTTAAGAGTGACTTCATCTTAATCTGCCCGCTCAGTTATATCTGGGTTGATATTATTGTCTGTTTTTTCTTCTGGTTTTTAAGGCTCTCTCTGTTTTTATCTTATCAGTAAATGTTCATAGTTAGTCGTAAAGAATAATATTGCATTTCCATTTACTTTGAATTGTTATTATAAAACTGTATTTCTTACAAGTTCTCACTAAATTTTCAAACCATTGATATATAGGCATCGAGTTGTTTGTACAAAAGGGAATCAAGCTACAGTTCAGTATCAGTCTTACTCTAGCACTCCCCTCCCTCCCCCCCAAAACTTCAGTTACAGGGTTAGGTCCTGATCCTGCAAATACATGCATGTGAATAGTCCCATTGAACTCAATGGAACTCAGGAGTGAAACTCACTACTGCGAAGAGGACCAGCACTAGGCCTTTTTTGCTAGTTAAGTTCAACTGAACATCTATTTTGGAGGTTATGGTGGTACACAGACCAGTGCTTGCTCTCTGCACACAGGTAAATGTAACCCCATGTTTTGACAGTTACTCCCATGTGTAAATGTGTGCAGGATCAGGACTTCACTGTGTATTTTTGATTTCCATATTTTCTGAGAGTATTCATCTGCTTTTGTAAATACATCTTAATGTATTGATTTTCACAGTCTGTTAACTGTGTTTGCAGCAGTGACATTCTAGGGCAGTACAGTGGACACCAGAGAGGTCAGACAGCAGTGGTGTCTGGGGAAAAGAGGTCTGACTACAATAGCAGCTGCAGATCCCCAGCACCTCAGCAAATTGGGAATAAGATATCTCAAAGTTGGACACACTGTGGCACATGGAATTAGTAAACGCTTCTAAAAGTTTGGCTGCAATAATTAATTAAGTAATTATTAAGTAGCACTAGTAGATGGCATAGAAAGGCTGAACTATTTCAGTTAAAAACCTCATAAATGTAAACGGTGGCAGAATGGTAGAACCAAATGAATAAGAGGGGCACCTCTTTGACAGCCTATGGAGGATGTTTTGCTTATGAGCCTCCCCGTGGATTCCTGGCTTTTGTCTCTTTCGAAATATACTTTTTTATAGTGCTAAAAATAATTTAAAAAATTATTTCGAAAACATACCTGCAAAGAGCACACACAAAGCAGGCCGGGTGGTAGGTTTTCCCCAGTGCTGAAACCACTTCCCCCTCAATGAATTCATCACAGCTGATGCACCGTGTGCCATAGAGTCTTTGATAGTCCAAAGTACAGATGTAGTCTCCCTGTCTCACAAAAAATCCTCCTTGGGCCAGGTCACATCCACAAGCTACATGGAGAGAAATTGCAAAGATTTAGAGGACTGAAAGAGTGGAACTGTATCTATAATAATATGAATCTTCATTCACGATTGGCACATTTTTAAACACATATAGCAGAATTTCAAACACAGGCATCTTAATATTTGGGGCTCCTGAACACAAGATACCCATGAGTCAGAAGGTTGCTACCCTTATGGTTTTCATCAGTGATCTACATTAATAAGCTTGTTTTATTCCATACAGAAAAACTAACATCACAGCAGAGAGCACGAAGCCTAGTCTACACTACAGGGTTAGGTCGACGTAAGCTGCCTTGTGTTGACCTAGCTGTGGAAGTGTTTTCGCTTAAATTTGGCTCCTGGTGCCCTAAATGCTTCTCTTCGCTGATTTAGTAACACCACCTCCTTGAGCAGCATTGAGTCACGGTAGGCACTGCATTGTTTACATCAACTGTTATTGACTTTCAGGAGACATCCCACAATGCCCCACACTGACAATACAGTTGATGCAAGCACTCCTGGTGAGGACATGCACCGCCAACACAAGGAGCCAAGTGTGCCCACACACAAGTGGTTTAATAACTGCAGTGGTTGTATGCGGACGTAAATTAGGTCAACATAATTTTGTAACATAAACATGGCCTGAGTGTAGAGAGATAAGCCCCTAGATGAGGGGCTACTTTGGGATGCTGTTAGGAGATGCACCTTGACCACCACATACAACACCCACCATTACATTCAATAAGATTTTAAAAAGGAAGGGATTTAAACCCCCATTCTCCAAAGCAAAAACCAGTCAGTAATTTACAGGGATTAGAAACTTTTCCTATTGTTTATTCCATAACTGCCCATTACAGGATTCGTATGAGGCATCCAGTACGGGCAAATGACTGAGACAGAATAGCAACCTGGATAGATTACTGGTCTGCTGTGGTATGGCAATTCCTATGTTCCTGTGCACAAAGATGGCATAAGGACATTGGGGAGAGTGAGCAAGATGACGTTGTGAGAAGACATTCTCAATGTAACTGATACACACTATATTCAAAGCGTGTATGCGAGAGGGATCTTTAGGGCCACCCTTCCCCAAACCGCCTGTGGCAGAAGTGGAGCCCAGTCACTTGTTCTTTGTGACTCTAGCAGTCAGTTTAGATTTCCAAGGCTATGACTGCATGGAAAAAGGATTAGAGACTGGCATTTTAAAAAAATAAAACAAGCTAAGATTCTCCTTCACACAGTTCATCAGTACAAACAGGGATGGAGCCAGGATCATGTTTTGAGGTTAAAGGGGAGGAGGAGAAGGAGAGAGCCAAGAGCTCTCTGCTTGAAATCATAGGAAAAGAGGAATATCTGCTCTGAACCTTCAAAGAGGCTTGGATTTGGTTGAGAGAAAGGGTAGATGTTCAAATTGGTTCTTATGCTAGGAGGACTGTCAGACCTATCCCGAGTCACCACAGCATCCTTGTTGTCAAGTGCTCTGACTCCACTTCTGGAAGAACTACTTTTGGGAGCAGTACCTGTAGTAATCTACAATGTTCAAGGTCAAACGAGGCTGAAATTCGAGATGTAAGAAGGATGGAAGAGGTCAGTGCGTCATCCAGGCAATGGTACCAGTCATCCACAGCCCATAGAAGGAAAGTGCAGGTGTTGCTCGTAAACTTCAGTGTGTTGCGTGCATGTAATATTAACAGCAGAGCTATCCAGAGCAGCTTAATTTTTAAGTCAGCATTTACAGTAATTGACCTACATTAGCCTTGTTCTTGGTCTCACTTAAGGTCAACAATGAAATCCTCATTCTAACTTTCTTAAGTTCATACAGAAGTATATATACCTTCTGAACATATATTTTGAGCAATAGCGCATGGCTAGCTACACATCAGCTTTCTGTTATATATACAGTAGCGTGACAGAAGCATAAATCAAATACGAATTTAAAGGTGAGACTAGGAACTGCTGTTCTGGACTTTTTTAAATTAACGACACTAATGTTACATTTTAATATCGCTAGAAGATATCAAGAAGTGTCTACACTTGCTGTGATAACCATATGAGGAAGGAAGGTGAAGTGTGTAATTAGTTACTTCACCTTCCTTGTAGAATGTAGAATACAATGCAGGTGAAGATGTACAGGTGTCAGTCATGTGTGCAATGAGCGAAGAATATGCTGCAGCCATAAAGCCCTGCAAATAAATGGGATCTACAGGCTCAAGCAATTGCTCAGGTCCAGACAAACCACAGATCTTAAATTTGGTTCTGATTGTCACCAAAGCTGTGGCCTTCACAAGCAACCTCATTTCTTTTTGGATTGTTTCAAAATAGTGCTGGATTCTGGATTAGTGTTGCAGGCTGACTGGCAATTTTCATAATCACTGAGGTTTTAATTCCTTCTGAATTGTGTAACTCTTCTAACATGCCTGTAGGTTTCAGTTCATGGGTCCAAGAAACCTGATGGTTTCATTCATTAGCAGGTATATTTTATTTGTTTGAGCAAAACACGTGTCTGTGAACAGACAATGTACAGTATTCAGGGGATTTTAGATAAGATAGTAGATGGTATCTAGGATTATAAATTAACCTAGAACATAAATAGCATTTAGTTTTTTGCCATAACATTTAGATAGAACTGACATATATAATTGTTTTAACTTAGACATTAATTCCTTGTAGAAGATTCCTTTATTCCAGTGGCACTCAATCTTGCCACTGTGTGACTGGACCAAAGTCCATAAGATCATCAATAGATTTTAAACACATTTAGAATATAAAAAATAGCACAAATAATTGCTATTATAGGCATGAAAACTACCAAGGAAAGGTTAGGCTATGAACAGAGGTGCTCTGTTAACACAGCTGGCTAACAGTACAAAGGCAGAATTACTCCATCTGTCTGTGTCTCAGTATTTTTTTTGTTTTAAATTGCTATTTTTTTGTCCGATGGCTCTGAGAAGTTTGCCCAGATGTGTTGTAGAGTTTCTTACTCACAACCCAAGATGTGTTATACAATACCATATGCAGTCTCAGCTCTATGCTGCGAACAGTGAATTCTACGCATTGTGAATAATCACAGAGGGACAAATTAAACACAGTTCAGCAACTCTGCAAAAGTGCTATTTGTTTTAAAGAGACCTGGGGTCCAATTCTGTAACTGTAGGATACATGGGACTCTAAACTGAGGTAAATGGAAGTCACACACACAGAGGGACTGCAGCAGTGGGTCTTTGGATTAAGGAATAAAATATTCCGTCTCAAAGAGAAACTCACAACTAGTGTGAGGTGAGGGGAAACAGTCAGGAAACACCTTGGAGTCTTGAGGCAATTGTCCTCTTAGGGTATGTCTACACTGACAGGCTCACGGGTCTTAGGACGCAGGGCTGTTTAATTTCAGTGTAGACATTCTGGATTGGGCTGCAGCCCGAGCTCTGGCACCCTCCCATCTCGCAGAGTCCTAGAGCCCGGGCTCCAGCAATTAAACAGCCTGTGTGAGGCCGAGTCAGCCGGCACAGGCCAGCCGCGGGTTTTTAATTGCAGTGTAGACATACCTTCCAGAAACTGCACTGGGAGGAGCAGGCAGTAGTGAGTCACTACCAAACTCTGGGAAAGGAAACAGTTAGTTCCCCAGAACATCTGGGCAGAAGGCTTTGCTGACCCTCTTCCCACCTCTGTGTTGCTTGGTTGAGTCCCCACTCCATCTACCCATCCACTCTAGCTGAACCATATGAGAAAATGGAAAGAACTCAGCAGGAGTTAGTGCTGCTTCAGACAGGGAAAGGTTAGGTGCAGTGAGGAAAGAAACTCCTTTTCGATTCCTTAGAAGAACAAAATATAATCCATACAAAATAATCAAAAATCTCAAATCCCACTTATTTAAAGAGAATATTTAACAATTTAAAATAAAAATCTTGTCTTTAATTAAGATAAGTGATTGTTTTATCTTCATAACTGTGTGATTTATTAAACATTAAAATATTAAGAAAACCCAGAACAGCTTTGAAAAAATAATTGCTCCCTGAGAATGTATAAAATTTCAAGTCCTTCAGTCTAATAATGACTGTTTTAGGGATGGGAAGAAACTATTTATTTCCTGTCGGCTTTGCTAGTTTCTATGCAATACCCTAGCAAAGAGAAACTGTCAGCTAAAATATGCACATTTATAGATTACATAGTGCACAGTTTGTTCTGAATCAATTAGCTCTGTAACAAATTGATTGGCCACTTGTGGTCTATATATTTCTTCCTCTTCTGTGATTTGATCAACTCTTCAGCTATGTTCTCATTGAGTATTTTTATTATAATGCTAGTTACTTACATGTACACTAATAGTTTTCAAAGACTTGAGCTAAGGTCTGTTTTAAAACGTGTCACCGCCCATGACATGTTTAAGTGAAAACAGACATTTTTTTCATGAAAATTTTGGGTTACTGAAAAACGATTTTTGTCAAAAACAAACAAAATGTTGATGAAAAATGTTGACTAGCTGTGGTCATCACATGCTAGTTTTATAGCCATGACAATGGTATTGCCGTTACTAAGAGTCCATCAGCAAATAGAGATTTTCAGTGTCTTAACACCTGAATTGTTTTAAATCACTTTGTTCTGAATCTTGGTGTCACTTTTTGGCTGATTAAACTTAGTTCTTGTACATGGTCATCAGATATTTCCAGAGTATCCACCAGGCTGCCCTGAAAGCAACACTTCTATGGGAAACGACTCCTTGAACCAGGCATTTCAGATTGAGAAACCAGAGTAGGGTGGGCTCCATACACTCTTCCTTCAATACTTTATCTTAGAAGTTGAGGAAGGTCTTGTGAAATTCACAAAGAGTCTAAGAGTCGGATGCCCTAGTGTGAAACAAGGGCTGATTTGAGGGTTTCCTGTGTACCTTGTAGGCAGGCTCCATTGCAGGGCACTGCAAACCAGGCACTCTCTCCACTGGGGATTTCCCAGTGGTTCAAGGATAGTGTTATAGCCCCACACAAGCCCCTCCCATGCAGAACATTGGGTATTTGGAAGGGAAGCAGGGAGAGAGTGTAGTCAGAGCACAGCGCACGCTGGCTATTCTATGTTGCTGCAACAGCCCACTAGGGAAAAAATATCAAAATTTGGCCTCCATTCAGAATTGATTTATTGCTTTAAAACTGAAACAAAAAATGGCAATTTATAATTTACAAAGAAGCTAAAAAGAATTTAAAAGCAAAGTGTTGTGTGTCCAGGTGCTGAATTTTACAGTTCTATAATCTAATGAGTTTTGGCCTTTAAAAAGAAATATTGCAGTCATATACCATTCCACAGATTGGACTAATTAAAGTCTTTGGCTTTTTAGAAAACATTTAATGGCTTTGTTTTAATTTTTCATGAAAAAAGTGGTGTGTCCAGTTACAACACAGTAAAAGATCTGCAAACTAAAGACTCGCTCTAACTATACACTGATATGACAGATGGTCCATTGTGTCAATGATTCACAGAAAACAGTTGCAAATAACGGATCTACTGAGGAGGTGGTGGCTTTTGTTAAGCAGTTCTCTCATGGACTTCTTTCTTCACTCCACCATGCCCCTTCCCCTCAGACCCAATCACACCCTGCCCCAAGATATAGGGATAGGGGTTGGAGGAGGAACCTGATGTAGGCAGAGTTACCCAATGGAGAAGTCTGCTTATATACAGCCTCTCTCGGGCATCGATGGATCTCCTCCTTTGGAAGGGGTGTAACAATTTTTGTAGAAGAGCAGCTCTTCACACTAATTAATATCCCTCTTCTGCATGGCAATTCACACAATCACCAAGGATCACAATACAACCACTCAAATATTACATTACAACATGGAACAGACATGACAAGGAAGATTAAAGCATGCAGCAACTCACAAGCAGTCAACAGAATCTAAAGTGGCCTTAGCTGTTTGGAAAATCCGACTCTCAAAAGCAGAACGATTCAACTGAACCAAGGAACCAAATTTCAGTGGGATTGCACATATCTGAGGGCTAAGTTCGGCCCTATGTATTTAAAGCTTATCTTAGTTCGGCAATAACTTTTAATGTCTTTGAATTTGTGCATTTCCACCCAACTCTTATCATTACTTAGCAATATTGGGTGTGATATTCAAAAGAACTCACCACTATCCTAACTACTTCCCACAAAGTCAGTGAGTTTTACACCATTGACTGCAATGGGAGAAGAGTTGGGCCAACACTGAGTTCTTTTGAAAATCCCACCCGCTGTTCTATGTGTGTTTAATTTACTATAATGAAGGTTCAAACCTCCGTCATGGACCAAGAAGATGTAAAAGAAGCCAAAAGCGAGACAGTGAAAGATTACGGAGAGATGTGTATGCTTCTCATTGTATGAAAGAAGTTATGAATAGAAGTTTAGAAAAAGTTTATGTATAGAAGTTTAGAAGACTACATTAAGCACCTGTAGTTTTGCTATACAGCTTTTGATGCACATCTAACATGAAACTAAGGAAATTACGAAAAAAGCCCTATCAAAACAGAAACTTTACCTCTTAAAGTGAACCACAAATTCCATTTGTGAATTTAAAAGAATAAAATGTTTGGATTCTGCGTTTAGTCAGATATTCTTTTCCCAGGTATAATTATACTCCAACCCCCACCTTCTCATTGCATTTTATCAATCACACAAATTCATGAAGCAGGTGTTCTTAAAATTCAATCCAGCAGACTCTAGGTGAAGTGTATGCCCCATTTAAGAAAGTGCCAGCTAGAATAGCTATATGACAAGTGATATTTAATCAAGACATCTGAGAAGTTGCAGAATGTTCTTTATGCCCCCAAACAACAGCAGAGACTAATTAGAGAACACGATAAACTTAGCAGAAAAATTAAAAATAATTGCATGACCAGGGGGTTCTCTAATGAATATATTATCAGCCATATGAAGATTCTTCACCTCCTAATGAATGGAAACATTAATTCTGGTCTCTCGTCATTTATGAGCTATTTATACACACTACTTCAGCTCCAAGTCTAGTAAAACTTCCATGGTACCACAGGATCTTTTAATTCAGATAAAATGACCTCAAATAGGAAACCTATTACAGCTGGTCAAAATATGGATATGCATTTTCAAAAAACGTCAGCCACTCAGAATGCTGGTCAAAACACAGCAACATTTCTCATCTAAGTTTTTTTTACAAACCAATCAGCTCAAAAAACAATCCAGACTTTCCATTTTGAAGTGACTGTGGGTACATCTACACTGCAACCCCCGCCCCAGCTCACCCTATGGGGCTAAACAGCAATGTAGATGTTCCTGCTCGGGTTAAAGCCCAGGCTCTGAAACCTGGTGAGGGGGGAAGGTCTCAGAGCCCAGCATCCAGTCTGAGTAGTAAATTCTACCCTGATATTTTTAGCCCCGTAGCACAAGCCTGCAAGCCTGAGTCAGTTGACTCAGATTCTGAGACTTGCAACTGCAGGGTATTTTTTTTCCAGTGTAGACCTACCCTCAGGGACTATAGGCCACATTTGCAAAGGGATTTAGACACCTAAAGATGCAGATAGGTACCTATTGGGATTTTCAAGAGCCCCTACACAGGCTAGCACCTCACTCCCCTTGAAAACAAGGTTAGATGCTCTTGAAAACCACACTAGGCACCCACCTGCATCATTAGGAAACTAGCTACCTTTAAAAATCTGCACTTGGGACAAATAATCAGTGGGGCCATTGGACGATTGAGATACTAAAGGAGCCATCAGGGAAGACAAAACTGTTGCAGAGAAGCTCGATGCAAAGAATTCATTTATCTTCACTGCAGAGGATATGAGGGAAATTCCCACACCTGAGTCATTCTTCTTAGGTGACAGGTCAGAGGAACTGTCCCAGGCTGAGGTGACAGTAGTAGAGGCTTTGTAACAAACTGATAAATTAAACAATAATAGATCACCAGAACCTGACGGCATGGGCGGTCGGTGACCAGCAGGCTTGGGGAGGCTAGCCCCCGACTGGCCTGCCCCTTCTGCCCAGGGCCCCGCCCCTCCTGCCCCACTTCCCCTGCCAGAGCCCAGAGCCCCCCCCCAGCCCTGCAGTGCGCCTGCCCCCACCCCAGAGTGCCGGGTGGGTGAGCAGCACGGCTCGCAGCCCCGGCGCGCTGCGTGGGCGGGCAGCCCAAGCACCGGCTCCAGCCTCCCGGAGCTCCTGGCTGCAGGCTGGCTCCCACTAGCCCCAGCCCAGGGGAAGGGCGCTGAAACCCTCCCAAAAGTTGGGGGGAGCCAGGGGCCCCCACCCAAGATGTAGGCAAAGGTACCCTGCTACCTGCGTCCCAGGTCCCCCACCCAGGGCAGGTGGAGGGACCGGGGGGGGGGGGGGGGAGAGGGGGCCCTTCGGAACTGCCGCCCGGCCATGATAAGAGCCAGGCGGGCAGCTGTGGGGAACGCTGGTGGGACCTCCACCTGCCCACGGTGCGGGGGGCCAGAGCAGTCCCCGGCCCATGTCCCCACGACTGCGTAGCTCTTACCATGGCCAGCCCCTCCCCGCCCCCGACCTGGCTCCACCCCTCCCCCCCCAGCCGGAGCCAGGTCGGGGAGAGCCGCGCAGGCAGCTGTGGGGAGCTGGCATGGAGTCACAGACCCTCCTCCTGCCCTGGGTGGCTGGGGAACCCAAGGGATGGGGACTCGGGCCGGGGGTGGCTCTCAGGCTCCCCGCACCCTGTGCAGGTGGAGGGTCTGCCGCGGCTCCCCAAAGCTGCCCAGGCTCCCCAGCCAGGCTCCACGCTGGCCTGGCCTGGGGGTGGGGACTCAGGGGGAAGAGGAAGGGAATGGGATGGGGGCAAAAATTTGCCCCGGCAAAAATTGGACGGGTCAGGTCTTTTCACTTTCAAAAAGTGGGAGGGCTATGGCCCCCTGTTCTGGTGCCACTGGCCCAGGGTTCGGCCACATGGCAAAGAAGAACCCTGGCAGGAAGCAGGAGGGGATCTGGGGGTGGAGTGTGGGCGGGACCACACAGGCAGTTTGGGTAGGCTGAGCCTTCCCCTGCCTTTGATACCCGCCGCCCATGCCTGATGGTATTCACCCTAGAGTTCTCAAGGAACTCAGATATGAAATTGCAGAACTACTAACTGTGGTATGCAACCTATTGATTAAATCAGCCTCCGTTCCAGAAGATGGAGGATAGCTAATGTGACACCGATTTTTAAAAAAGGCTCCAGACATGATCCTGGCAATTACAGGCCAGTAAGCCTAACTTTAATATCAGGAAAATTGGTTGAAACTATAGTAAGGAATAGAATGAACACATAGATGAACATGATATGTTGGGGAAGAGTCAACACAGCTTTTGTAAAGAGAATTCATGCCTCACCAATCTATTAGTATTTTTGAGGGGGTCAACAAACATGGGGACAAGAGTGATCCAGTGGATATAGAGTACTTGGGCTTTCAGAATGGTTTTTGATAAGGTCCCTCACCAAAGGCTCTCAGGGAAAGTAAGGAGTCATGGGATAAGAGGAAAGGGCCTCCTAGGGTGACCAGATGTCCCGATTTTATAGGGACAGTCCTGATATTTGGAGCTTTTTTTTTATATGGGCTCCTATTACCCCCTCCCACCCCCTGTCCCGATTTTTCACACTTGCTATCTGGTCACCCTACCTCTCATGGATCAGTAACATGGTTAAAAGACAGGAAACGAAGGACAGGAATAAATAATCACTTTTCACAATGGAGAGAGGTGAATAGCAGGGACCCCAAGGATCTGTACTGGGACCAGTGCTGTTCAACAAATTCATAAATACTCTGAAAAAAGAAGTAAACAACAAGATTGCAAAATTTGCAGGCAATACAAAGTTATTTGAGACAGTTAAGTCCAAAGCTGACTGGGAAGAGTTACAACGGGATCTCACAAAATTGGGTGACTGGGCAACAAAATGGCAGATGAAATTCAATTCTGATAAATGCAAAACCTAATCCTATAAAACTATACATACAAACTTATGGGGTCTAAATTAGCTGTTACCACTCAAGAAAGAGATCTCGGAGTCATTGTGGATTGTTCTTTGAAAACATCTGCTCAAAATGCCAGCAGTCAAAACACTAACAAAATGTTACGAAACATTAGTTAAGAGATAGATAATAAGACAGAAAATATCATAATGCCACTATATAAATCCATGGTATGCCCACACCTTGAATACTGTCTTCAGTTCTGGTTGCCCCATCTCAAAAAAGATATATCTGAATTTGAAAAAGTACAGAGAAGGGCAACAAAAGTGATTAGGGTTATGGAACAGTTTCTGCATGGGGAGAGACTAAAAAGACTGGGACTATTCAGCTTGGAAAAGATGACTAACGGGGGATATGATAGAAGACTATAAAATCATGAATGGTGTGGAGAAAAAGTGTTATTTACCCCTTCATAAAACACAAGAACTAGGAGTCATGCAATGAAATTAATAGGCAGTAGGTGTAAAACAAACACAAGGAAGCACTTCTTCAGACAATGTGGAACTCTTTGCCAGGGGATGTTGAAGGCTAAAAGTATAACTGGGTTTAAACAAGGATTAAATAAGTGATGGTCTGCTCTGGATGTTCCTAGACCTCTGACAGCTAGAAGCTGGGACTGGATGACAGGGGACAGATCACTCGATAAATTGCCCTGTTTTGTTCACGTCCTCTGAAGCATCTGGCATTGGCCACTGTCAGAAGACAGGATACTGGGCTAGATGGACCACTGGTCTGACCTAGTATGGCCATTCTTATTTTCTTATGTTTTTACCTCTGAAATTTTACACATAGTCCATTGTCCCAATCCAGCAAACTACTGAAGCATGTGTTTAACTTTCAGTTGGATTTGAATTGGACTATTTATGTTCTAAAAGTTAAGCATATGCTTAAGTGCTTGGTAGATCAGAAGTTTTGTGATATTATTTGAGTAATGACTAGCTCTATATTGGAGGCTGTACCCAATCATCAACAATTACTTGTGCAATAGTAAAGAAAACCTATGACAGAGAAGGTGGAGGTAGGAAAGAAACAAGGCAAATCAGAGGAATAAATAAGCTTTCAGCCTGATATACATTATGGAATTTTTAAAAAGCTATGGTCTAAAAATGATCTGAAAAGCCCAACACAGGATCTGATTGACCACTTGATTACATCAGTTTTACACTGGCATGACTCCAATGAAATCAATTAAGAGTCACACCACTGTAAATCCAGTGTGACAGAGTGGTAAATCAGGCCCAAAGCCACTAAACTCTTCAAGACAGATTGTGAGAGTGCCATGTCCACTGCTCACTTATTCCTGGTATATCTGTTTAACACATTCAGGGCCCTACAGGGCCCTGAAGGACTTAGCCAGTGATGAACACACTGCTGGTATTGTCTGTGGAACAGCAGCAGTTACAGATAATCCATGGCAGTCACCGAGAATACAAGGTAATGAACCACACCTGCTTTGTTAACTTTGTTTTGGGCTCTAATCTTACTTTCAAGTTTTCTGTAAATGGCTCCTCTCCTGCAACCTGAGACCCTTTGGTTTTACACTATGTTCAAATGCAAATCCCTCAGATTACACATGGGAGCTTTTAACTTGCTTATTTATAGCCCAGCAGATGGGTTTGATGTCATAAACAAACCACTCCCTGTTACCAAGTTACAGATACCTTCTAATTTTTTCCTTCTCTAGTAAATACTCTCTGTCCTAGCTCTGCCCATCTTCTCATCTGAGTCCAATGCAGTTAAAATGATTGGCTCCAATTCTCATTTACACCAAGGGTGCTTTCCACCACTCCAGTCACATTAAAGGGGCCTTAACATGGGTGAAGCTGTAATGAATACCCACTCCAAGACTCCCTTTTCACTGCCACAGTTGTATAAAGGAGACATTAGTGCAAATGTGAAACAGGCACATTGGCTTACAGAACTACACCAATTTACACAAGTTGAGGATCTGACTCACTATGATCAGTTAAACCCAACGTGCAAGATTAAATACCTAGGAGGATGCATACACTAAAAAGCAGATTATTTCACCATGGAGGAACAGAGCTACTGTTTCCAAGGCACATATAGTACTATAGAAATCCAGGGTCCAATGGGTTTGGATTAAAGATTGAGTAGCAAGACCTAAAGAAAAGATGGGTGGATATATGGTAAAGCTGATCCTGTATAGTAGGCCTTGTTTTTCCACATCTGAGGTTCAGGTTGCAAGCTCACTGCCTTATCTTTGACTGTAACCTGGCTAAGAACAGGGAAACCATGCACAGCACATTCCACTTATATTTGTGTAACTTTATAGTAGAGTTTTGCAGGGTCCTATTTATTTAGTAGGGAAACTGCAGGACTCCACACAAGGCCACTGTAAGTTTGCAGAGCAGTGTTCGTGTAAGTTGTGTGGATTTGTTCCTTCTACAGCATGCTAGAGGTGATCATTTAAAGCATGAAGAGTCACGCCTTCTGTTTTTTTGTTTTTTTTAATTTATAGTCAAATCTATGCCAGTCATCACCAAATTATCTGTGCACCTCAGATACACTGGGCTTGTATATGCTCCTGAACTATTTCCTAAATAGTAATGCTTGATGCAGTTCAGTGTTATGCTGTGATTGTTAGAAAGATATCATACCATAAACTTTGACAGCCAAAATAAAGATGATCCCTATCTTTATTATCTATATGGGATCAAACTTTTGTTGTCCAGGGTAATGTAATGACACCGTGACATTGGCAGGCCAAGTGCCAGCTCATGCCAAGGTCCCCGTGTCGCAACTGGATGCTAACAGATACACATAGCTGTAATCTGTCTGGCTCCCTTGTGGGTTGATATTGATAAAATAGGCATTAAAATTATAAGAAGGAATTTAGTGTTTAGATTTGTTTGAATGCTTGTGAGATGCTGCATGCTTTAATCTCACTTGTAATATCTGCGTTCCATGTTGTAGTGTAATATCTGAACGGCTGTATTGTGAGCCGCTGTGACTGGGTGAATCACCATACTGAAGAGGGATATTAATTAGTGTGAAGAGCTGCTCTTCTACAGAAATTGTGCCCCTTCTGAAGGAGGAGACCCATCAATACCAGACAGGCTATGAGTGATTCTTACAGCAGGAAACTCCTCACATCTGGATTGAGGAATCGTCAACAAAAAGACTAAAAACTTCTTGTTGTTCTGCTCTGCTCGCTGTGAAGATGAGTCATGCAAGTGGACTCGTCCCATCAGCTGAGTTTGCACCTCACATCACATAGCAGGAGGGGGATAATATCCTTGAACAAATGCATCTAGTTATCTCTATGCTGCTTGGGGATGCTGGGTCAGCCAGCTGTTTCTAGGCATAAACGAGAGATCCGCAGTTGCTTAGCCTGGGTTAGCCCTAAAGGACAAATAGAGCTTGATGATTATAGAAGCCTATAGACTTTTGAAAGCCTAAGACTGTAACTCATTCATGTATCTGTGTTTGCTTGCTTGAACCTTGTAAATAACTCCCTAATTTCCTTTTCCTATTTAATAAATCTTTCTATCGTTTACCATAGGAGACCTGAAATGCAACTGACCTGGGGTAAGTGACTGGTCCTTTGGGATGAGGAGTAACCTGAATATTGCTGTGATTCTTGGTGTAAGGGACCATCTACAACAGAGATACACTCACCTGGGTGGCAAGACAGACTGGAGTACCCCAGGGGACTGTCTGTGACTCCGTGTTAAGGCTGTTAAAGTGCTTGAGGAGTCTGCACTTGGTACAATTGGTTGGCGAAATCTAAGTGTTAGAACTCACAATCTGTCCTGAGGACCAGAATTTCTCTAACATCACGTACCGCATGAAAAGCTATTGTGACAGATGCCCTAGAAGTGAACTAGGAAATAGATTTAGTTTGAATTTTATAGCCCTAATAGTCAATATTTTATAATGTTTTGTCGTTCTCCTTCATATTTTTCTATGGCTTTAATGAAAAAAATAAAACATCATTCTCATAGGAGGATGGATTTACAGCCTTATGAAAAGACCATTGCCTTATATTTCAATGGCACAAAATTTAAATCCTGCTATGATAACACTTTTATTAAAACTGACTTGAATGGGAGCTCTGTCTGAGTAAAGATAGAGTAAAGACTTAGGAACTGGGCCCAATGCATGGGCCACCTAGACAGATGTCCTGCAGTTCCAGATTGATAGGCTGAGTTGCAGAAATTAGACTTTTTACTTGGTCTACAAACGATGCTTCTGCATCTTCAGTACATCAGTCTGGAACATATTACGGACATTATTGATAGCTAGTAAGACAGGCAGCAGAATATACCCCATTCCACTCCACTCAAACCTCATACCCTCCCCTGCCCACAACTAACGCTCTATCAAATAAATTGGTTCTATATATCACTTATGTGCTCACAAGTAACTGTAACTCCTCCCAATGTAACACCATCTGTCATTAAAAAAAAGTAGTTGGCTAAGACCATGCTATATCTCATAGCACACCTCCCCTAAACTCAGTACAGATTCAGTTATACCCTTTGTTTGTGGGCTTTTAGCTAGTTTACAATCTTCATGACAGTGTTCGTGTCCAAAGCTACCTGAATGAGTGTTTCAGGTATGATTTTGTGAGTAATGTTATCAGACGCTTTATTAAATTGTAACATGTCTACAATTGTGTTCCCTTCGTCCACTGAGTTTGTCATTCTATTAAAAAAGGGCCACACAATAAAGTTGGCCTAACAACTTGTGTAAATTTCATTTAATTAATTATTTATTTAGCCTGTGCTACCTATAGCCAATGGTTCCTTTACCTTCCATCCCATACTGAAGTGGTAAGTCTGCACTAGAATACTGTCCGCAGTTCTGAAAAACTAAGACACCAGAAAGATGTCAATGAATTGGAAGGAGTTCACAATCAAGCAACAAAATGATCATGAGTTTTGATTTATGAGGAAAGATTAAAAGACCTAAATAGGATAAGCTTGGCCAAATGATGACCAAGGTAAAATATGATAAATGTCTACAAGTATTTGAAGGGTCTAAACACCACAGGACTGATTATCAGCTGGAGTAAACTGTCATAGCTCTATTGACTTCACTGGTGTTATGCTGAAGGTCTATCCACAAGGAAGACTGCCAGTTTAGGGTGGTTTTGGCAATTATTCATTTTGGGTTCAGCCCAGGTGCTAAGAATCAGGGAATTCATGACAAGTTCCCTAGAGGAAAGAGATGATGTGAGCAGGCTTAGGTCTCATTTCTTTTAGTCATTAGGAATAATGTATTAAAAATATTATTTTCTTCTTTTTTTGGACATTTTTTCCTCCCTGCCTCATGGGCTCCAAACATGTATCGGGGTAAAATACAGTGTGTTTCATCTGGCCTCATGTGAGATATTCCTCCTCTCTTCCTAAGATTTTAATGAATAAAATTTCATTTGTGAATATAATTTTCCATTTGTCAGAACGTTCCATGGCATGTTACTATTATTGAACAAAACTTAGCAGATTGTTTAAAATAGGAAAAAGAAAACAAAACAGGAAAAATTCCCGATCTAGCCAAAACACAGAATTTCTTTTACTGACTGGAACTCTGCAGGTATCCCCAGTGTCATCCATACACTTTCGTAGGACACTGAAGAGAAAACATCAACTTCATCCCTCAAAGTACGAGGGATTTTTCTGGAGGTTGTTATTGAGTTGGCATGATGATTTTACCATCCACGTTCTAGTGTATATAAATTCAAACTCCACTCCATAAAATAGATGTTTGGGATACAGACAGTGTAAGCACCTAACTGAAGACTCCCAAAAAGACATACAATTAGAAACCAATCTGAAAAGTGATAAAAGAAGAGATCAGAGGACTGACCCCCCTATGTCCACTGAAAGCAATGGCAGAACTCCTGCTCACTTCAATGGGCCCATGGTTCGGCCCAGGGTTGGGGAAGAAGGCCCCTTTAGCAGGCTTAACTTTGAATAGATCTAAATTAAAAAGCTGTCTTTGGAAAAATTCTTGAATAATCAGTTTATTTCAACTATAAAGGAGTTAGAATTCAGCAGCAATGTCTGTTAGTTGAGAAAAGTCTTCTGAATTGTACATGACACCTGAATAACTCCAGTCATAATGTACCATTACATGTTTTCTTCTGATTACAGGACACACTAGCAATGCGATAAATCACCTAGGGTGAAATTCAACCATTGGCAGAAGGCCTCCTACATACACCACAAAACACTCACAGTAACCTTGTGTAATCCACATACCTCCTGGGTGTGTTCTGTCCCATCTAGTGGCACCGAGACCACTTAGAGACAGAGAGAGCAAGCGAGAGAGTACAATGAGTCTGCTCTACAGTCTTAGCTAACAGCCACTTGGCTTTTAGCTCATGCGGTAGAGGCTCATGCACTAAGCTCCAGAGATCCCTGGTTTGATCCTGCCTGCCAACGACCAGGGTCGGTCGGCATTACACTTGTATGAGGTGGGATTAGGGATGTAGGTGGAGCAGCCTGTAAAGGGATCTCTACATCCCACTGAAACGTGGGTTCTGCACTAGCTATGAACTGACTGAGGAGGAGGAGAGCATTAGGAACAGGCAGGTGGACGCGTCAGTAGATCCACGCTTACATGGAAACCACCTGTGCAATGAAGATATTGAGCGATAGCAATCACTACTGGTTCTTCTTTCTGCTGGAGTCGTGATTGTGAAGGTCTGCCGTGATTCTCTGCTGTAGCACTGGGGCCTCCAGGATTAGGCCTTGGATTTCATCAGGGTAGAGTACATAAATTACTGAGGCTTTATGTAAGAGGCAAGAATTTCATTCTGAACAACAAGTATGTATTAACTATTCTCAGCCTACTTATTAGTTAATGCCTGAAAAGTATTTTGAAAGTGAAATTTGGGGGGGAGGGATAGCTCAGTGGTTTGAGCATTGGCCTGCTAAACCCAGGGTTGTGAGTTCAATCCTTGAGGGAGCCATTTAGGGATCTGGGGCAAAAATTGGGGATTGGTCCTGCTCTGAGCAGGGGGTTGGACTAGATGACCTCCTAAGGTCCCTTCCAACCCTGATATTCTATGATAGTAGTATTACTATTTAATGCATATTATAATTATATTAACATGGAAAACTATGTACCAATTTTAGTCCACTTTAAATACTTTAAGTTATGACCTTTATTCCTCTAGCTCTGTGTATGTAACTAAAATATTTGTTCCATTTAGAACACTGTATTATTGCTTACTTGTCGTCCTGTATAATTTCCCCCCAAAATGATATAGCATCAAACTGTATTACGTCATGTTATAATATCTAATACTGTCACTATACCTAATTCATTAAAGATTCATCCAGGTATTGAATATTACATGCTGTAAGCTTTGTTCCACAGGATTAATTGTACTTGACAGAGGGAACAATATGAAGGAGAAACTCATTTTATGTGCCCTTGAAATGTGTTCAACTATATTTTGAGCAGAATTAAAAATTAAACAAACTGCATGCATGGCCTAATGGATAAAGAACTGGTCTAGGAGTTAGAAGACCTGAATTCTAAGCCTGGCTCTGCCTTTAACCAGCTATGTCACCTTTAGCAAGTCATTTCATCTCTCTGTGCTTCAATTTCCCCTTCCACCTTAAGTTTGTCAGCTCTTCTGGGAGGATGGTCTTTTACTATGAATTTGTACATTGCCTACCACAGTGGGTTTCAGATCTCAGTTGGGGCCTCTATAATTTACAGCCTAAAGAATAGAGCATCTGTCTTATATGTGGTGTTTGGAAATGAAGTTGCAGTAAATTGCCGATTGGCAATAGCTAGGCAAATGGCCTATTAAAGATTAATTATCAATCTGTTCACTTATATGTTTAAAACAAAACAGACCCTTAAAGCCTACAAAGTTATCCTGCAGATTAGACAGAGCTAATCTATGGAATCTTGTGTTCCTTTGTTGTTACCCTTGACTTCCTCCCCCCCATGCTGAGTTCCTCTCCCATCTTGTCCCTATTTAGGCCCCAATCTTGCAAAAAGATCCATCTGGGTGAACCCTTGCACTTGGAACTCACTGCAGGATCAGGGTCTTAGGACCATAAACTCTTTGATGTGAGGACTGTCTTGTACTATAGGTCTGTGCCATTTCCAAAACAATGGGGCCACAATCTCCAGGGAGTTACTGTAATGTAATATATATATATATATATAACAGCAGTAATAAATAGTAAACACTTACCTTTACAAACAAAGCACTTAATATGAAAATATTTGTTCTGAACTCTCAAAACTTCCCCTTTGCAGGGGTTTCCGCAGTTATTGCAGAGAATTGCTGTACCTGATGGTTTCTCCAGGTGGCTATGTACAGCCTGTGGTTGAGAAACTGTAAAGAAAGACAAGTTGTATAAGAACATACAATAGATTCAAAACTTCTGGTGGACAAATTAGATAAAACAATGGTTTTATTAGAGTAACAAATAATGAAAACTGACATTTCAGTCAAAACATGCCATGAACATGACACCTGGGCCAAAATGGTCTCACTTTCTGGTGTTGGCCAGCTCCTGATGTGGTCTTTTTAAACTTTATTTTAATTAAATTTCCTTTAGAGTCATATGTCAGTGTAAACAGTCTGCCTGCTCACAAATTTAAGCATCGCTGCTGATTTTCACTTCCATATAGGTTACCACTGCAATACTGCAAAAGAACTGTACACAGCTTATGAATTTCCCAGCCAACTTGAACAAAAACATTTTGGATCAAAGATTGTATAAAGAGAACAGTACAAAAAAATGGCAAAACATTTTTTTTGAAAATTCAACTGCCTTCTCTTTCCGGTTTGCATCACACTGTTTAATTATAATTTTAAATTAAATATTTTGTCAATTTCAAAAAACAAAAAAGTCAAATCAAATCAACCAGCTCTAGTTACAAATTATTTGCTGGACCTAATGTCTCACAGGATCTCAAGCACCTGATTCCGCCCCGGACTGTAAGCAATTACGAAAGACTTTCCTTTAGCTCAATTGATAAGTGCTTATGCTTTTAGAACCAGAGAATCTAAATTCTGTTTCCACAGATTACATGAAATTCCAGATAACCATGCTGTACAATAAACATAACCATGAACTACTATGTGCCCACTTATGTTACAATATTATTATGCGATGAAAGATACTGAAGATACTACAAAGATATTGTCAGGTTTCCCTAACTTTTGAATGCTGAGCTCCTCCTCAGCAAAATAAAACCAATTACACTCCTCCTCTTCCTGCAACCTCACCATGCATTGTTAAAAGCCAATACATATTAATTGGTTTCAGAGTAGCAGCCGTGTTAGTCTGTGTCAGCAAAAAGAACAGGAATACTTGGGGCACCTTAGAGACTAACAAATTTATTTGAGCATAAGCTTTCGTGGGTTAGAACCCACTTCATCAGACGCATGGAATGGAACATATAGTAAGCAGATATTTATACATTTAGAGAAACATGAAAAGGTGGAAGTGCCTATACCAACTTTTTAATTAATTAATTAGCCTGTTAAAGTTGATATAGGCACTTCCACCTTTTCATGTTTCTCTGAATGTATAAATATCTGCTTACTATATGTTCCATTCCATGCGTCTGATGAAGTGGGTTCTAACCCACGAAAGCTTATGCTGAAATAAATTTGTTAGTCTCTAAGGTGCCACAAGTAATCCTTTTCCTTATACATATTAATTGTACATCCTCCATGTGCCCTCTCATGGCTATTCTTTTTGGTGCCTCCCTCCACATCCTCCTAAACACAACTCTTTGGAAAACACTGGCATAGATCTTCAGATGACCCTTGCTCCCCTTTGTTACATGCTTTGATGAGGATTGAAATAGCTTAAAATGTTGACATATAAAGCACCATCATTATCATCAACATTAGCACCCATTGCTATGAATGGGCTCAGAGCTATTTTTCATGGGTACTGCAAACTCAGAGAGATGTCTCTACATCTGTTGCACTTGCTTTATGTTTGAAGGTTTCTTTTTAACCATGACAGACTTTTTTCAAACTAAGGCTGAGAATCTGGAGACGAACTAAGAGGCCTGTGCTCCCAGATAGACCTTCGCCCATGTTAATCCCACAGTTTGGAAAACACCAATGTACTGTTTATAGCAAATTTCCAGCCAGGAGACACAGAAAGTTTTGTGAACTTTAAAGAATGTTAAGCACTATGACATTACTACAGAAATTCTGGTATGATGCATGCTTGGTAACCTTGGTACTCATAACTGTGCTTAGTCAGCAGACACTTCCTTTGGTATGTGGCCCTGAAGCACCAAGATAGGGTTTTATTTATTACTACATTCAAATACATCTGAAGCCACTGAAGGAATAACTATAATAAATATGACTTATTGAGTGGAGCTCTGATCTCACTTATTGACATCCAGAGCAAATGTTCTCATCTGAGAAGTCAAAATATGATTGTTTCTAACCAATAGTTTGCAAACTCAAATTGAAATGGGGATGTGGGGAGGAAAAATCACAGTGCGATTTTCCCCTTATATCATCACTAGTGATAAAAAGTCTGCAATCAGAACTTCACTGACAACTCTGTGGCAGAAAAGTAAGCCAGTTACATAGTAGCTTTGCTCATCATAGCCACATACAACAAATATGGATTCTTCTATCACAAAATTTGCCAAAATAAAGACCAGGATAAAATTTTCACAAGCGCCTAAATCTCTAGGAGCCTAAGTCTCATGAAAAGTTAATGGGACTTAGCCAATTGAACCTATAGCAGAATTTCTGGCAAGCAAGATATAACCACTGATGTTGGAATTGATCCAGGATTGTGGGGTTAAAATACTTATTTGCATATAAAGTATCATGTAATCTTACAGATCAGATTCTAGGGCTTAACAACATATCCAGGCACTTTCTTCAGACTCCCAGGCACAGTCACCCTTTTAGAATAGTGAAAACCAGAGGCAAGATGTTGTTCTGCTTTCCCAGAAGTATATCTCAAAATGTTAAGCAGGGCATTTATTATGAAACATGCAACTGACTAGCCATTTGTACTGCAAATACTTAATACTGGAGGAAGGATCCTGCACTGGAAGAGAGATGATCTAACAGGTGTTTTCTATTTCTAATCTCTAAAAGCTAAAGCCTGCAAACTTCGCCTCACGCAAATATTCATGTAAGGACTTACTTACTTACTTACTTGAGTTACTTGAGGACTCACTTGAGTAAGGATTTTCACGATCAAGCTTTAAGTTTACATATAAAAGAAATCATGAGTAATGTGCTAGAGATGCATGCATAAACTTTGGTTTTCTATGTGACTTCCAGCCAAAGATATTTTTCTATTACATTTAGTAAATAGTACACTGAACTTTCAAGATCGTCAGCACTGAAGATAAATGTCATTTTAAAACAACTTAAACCTTATTGTGATAAAAGCAAACAAACACACCCCAAAAGTAACTCCCCGCCCACTCTTTATTCTGTGTATGTTCCAGGTTAAAAATAGTTGATAGGTTAGTGTAAAAAGGGGATTCTAAGAGTCTTTATCCTGTGCATCATGGTAACAAATAAAGGTTCTAATTCTGCTGTCCTTCTGTAAGAAAATGCCTATTGACTTCAACAAGAGATGCAAGTATATGAAGGCTGCAGAACTGAGCTCAGTGAAGCTAGCAAAATATTGAGCAAATTAAAAATTTGCTGCCATCTTGTGATTTAAAATAGAAATTACATCTATTAGGTTGTTTATGCAAAAGGGCATTCCAAAGCATTATATGAAATGTTGAACACAAACTTTCTAGTTGTTGTAATTTTGCTACAGTAAATTTATTATTTTTACATTTTAATATGTTAGATAACAGTGTCTATGGACTGAATTATTAAATCAAATTGTAACAGGCTTGTATCATGACTTGCCACACCCATAGTAGCTTTTCCACCTGGCAGCAGATTAATACAGGGAACTAATAGACTTAACAAGGGAGAGTAAATTACATACTGAATGTCCCTCTTCTTACTCGGGGGATTCAGCACATCATTCTAAAGTTGGTTTTTTTCCCCCCCAAAGTGTTTCCAGATCAGCTTTAAATGGTTTCCATACAGTCTCACAAGAAGAAAACAAATGCAACTTAAAAATAAACCTATCAGTGGTGTTATGTCCTCTCATATTGACCAATAAATTAACTGTGAAAGGGAATTTGGTGGATTTCCTTTTAGAGGGTTTAGTAAAAGTGCCAGCAGCCAATTACCCCTTAATTTTCTTTTATAACTATTTCAGGGCTAAAAGTTGTCTCCCTGTATTTACTCTAACGCTCTGATCCTCCAAATACTTGTGCATATAACTTTGAAAAACTGCTACATACAGAGCAGAAAGAGACATTAATGCAGTCAACCATGCAGATGTTTCCTCTGCGTGAAAATTATGAACATCTTTTCTGGTAAATAACTATAGATTTTTATTAAAGGGTTTCCTCATTTGGAATTGGCTGTAGCTGCTGCTTGAACTCTGGACACTTACATGGAAATTTCATGTAGTTGTTTGTTAAAAAGAAACACTATGAAAAGGTTGTTGTCAACTGCACCCATGCTTACAGTCCCACCTCCTTTGGGGCAGCAAGACTTATTGCAGATTGTTTCCCTTGAATGCTCACATTGATTCAGAAATGTGCATTAGGGCCAAGTGCTCTGCATAGCTCCCTGTAATACCTAACCTGCAATGTATCTGGGAATCAACACAGTGGCCTTTTCTGTTACAGTAGGACTAAAAAGGGGGTGAGTGGGAGGGGGAACCTATCTGGCATGTTCTTGCCATCTTTTTGATGTCTTAGTATTTTTTGTTTAACAATAGTTTCCAAGTCAGGAGTGGAAATGAAAAGTAAAGAAGAATTATATTTAGCCTAAAGCACAGGTACGCAACAAACTATAAAACAACTATAAGTTTTTGCTTGCATTCCATTTTTTAAATCTCACAAGGATGCATTTGACATTCAAAAATAACCATGTTAAATAAGCATGAACGAACAAACAACAAAATCTAACAGGGTGCTCTATTTTCCTCTCAATTCAAAAGGAATTAATTAATTTAATACATTAAAACTGATCAATGTTTCACCCAACATTCTCTGTGGACCAGAGTAGAAATATAACCTCTGTGGGGTCATAATAAAACTATGTTTCTTCATATAGTTTAATTAAATCCTGTCTCTTTCATCTGGAATAACATAATGATAGAATATGAGAAATAACTCCTTCAAACTCGAGAACTCTTCTTTTATTCAAGCTCTAATCAATTTTACATGCATTTCAATAACGTTTTTAATCCAGTCTCTTTATATAGTAATTCTGATCATTTTACTTTTGTCTTTATGTGTCAAAGTTTAGCTTCAAAGTGGATGAGGAGGCTTCATGAACATATTTTGCTAGAAAGAACAGGAGTACTTGTGGCACCTTAGAGACTAACACATTTATTAACTACATTTGTTAGTCTCTAAGGTGCCACAAGTACTCCTGTTCTTTTTACGGATACAGACTAACACGGCTGCTACTCTGAAATCTGTCATATTTTGCTAGCAATATGCTGTAATCCCTTGTGGAGGTTAATGATTATTCAGTATATTAGGACATTTGGCATAGCATCATCCTGATTAAAGTTCTCATTTAAAGTTTGAATGACCACATAATTTTCCTAGATTACTGAATTGAATGAAATTTGAAATTCGCCTTTATTTACTCTACACTTAAAATAGCCTCTGCTGAATGGAAATATAGAGGGAGCCCTTGTCGTGTTGGTGATGATAGTATGCATGAAACCCAAAAACTTGCCAATGTTCTGCTGTGCCTGGATCTGGTACCTCCACAGGTCTGGATGAGGAAGCAGATTATAACTACCCTTATTAGAAAGTCACTGATGGTTCCTGCATCCTTACTTGCTGCTTCAAAGCCCTAGGAAGAATTTGCTGTACATATGTTCCCACAAGAAAAACAACAGATTATAAAGAAATGAGTAAGAGTAGGATACATTTCCATAGCATTGCCACATGGGCACTATCTGGTGCCGGGAACTTTATTGCTGATATTCTTGCTAAATATTCATGTGACAGGACACCCTGATCACTGACAGTGCTGCAGCCTGGGGAAAGCTGCAGGCCCAGCTGAGAGCAATTACACATTTTCTGGAGGGGGGGCTGTGAGCACCACGGTGACAATCACTGGGCTAACAAGGTAACTGTGGGGAATATAAGGGGAGGAAACAGGAATCGAGGGGAGCTCAAGAGGACTTCAGGAGGAAGCTCAGAGAGAACCTGGACTCGGAAGTGAGGGCTGTAGGGAAGCCTACCTTGCTGTAAGCGTGTATTGCACAAGTATTACTATGTAAGAGGGAAATAAATACACATGTTGGTGTAAGATAAACAGCCCGGTGTGCATGTTTGTGACTGGAAAACCATCTGAACTGGCCAGACAATGATGTTCATTGGATAGTGATGGAGATGTCCTATGACAATCCACTATTAATGTATTTCTGATATCAAAACTCAGACAGCCAGAGAAATCACAGGTTACCTACTGAGTACCCAGCAGGAGTGAGATGATGCTCTAATTAATTCTTGTATTAAATAAGGTTTATTGAATTAGCAGTGATTCATTGAAAAGCAGTAAGATTTTCACTCACATACAACTGTTTATATGATAACCGTCTATATGGCTCTGATAAGACTGATCCTGGAATACTGCACTGAGTTTTGCACACCTCAATGCTGGAAATATAAAGATGAATTGGAGGGAGTACATTATTAGGGCAGTAGAGATACTGATTTATACCAGGCCTGCACAACTCGTAAAGCGGCGAGGGCCATATTACTCCAAAGAAAACAGCTGAGGGCCGAAACCCCCCGGCCCCGCGGAAACACCCCCCCACCCCAGCACTGCCCGCATCGCGGAAACAACCCCACCTTCCCCAGCACTGGGGTGTGGAAGCTTGTAGAGGGGGAAAGAAACGGCACGCATAGGGTGACCAGATCACAGCAGTAAAATAGGACCCGCCCCCTCCCCGCTCAGCCCCACCATCACACCGCTCTTCACCCCCCCAGGGGTCACTATATTGCTGCACACAACAGTTAATCAATGCAGTTGTAGATAAATCTCTGCATTATGCATTTTTGTATAACTTTTATATGACTTTGTATTGAACCTTGGTAATATGTTATAGTGGGCCCCTAAGGCAGTATAATTAAGGTAAAAGAAAAATGTCTTTTTGCTAGAAGTAGAATAAGATTTTCCTCCCACTTTGTATTCAATTACCCTGTTGAATGAATGAGGTGCGAATGAGGAAGGCGTGGAAGGCAGGCACCTCCAGACAGCTGCAACTCTTGGAGAGGGGATGGGAACCAGAGCAAGGACAATCAAACTTGTCAAGTGGGCTGACTAGAGAAGAGCAGACATACTGACAGCCTCGGGGGTTAGAAGCAAGCACCTTCCTTTGGAAACACCCTCTTTGCAGCATTGGGACAACCCCCAGCCCAGAGACAAGCAGCAAAAAGGACCAACGGACACAGCCCCAGATTTTGGGCCGCAGAGTGAGCCCACCTACTCACCCCTCCGCGGGCCGCACAGTGAGCCCACGCGGGCCGCATGTTGTGCAGGCCTGATTTATACTGAGGGAGAAAAATAATTCAATATGTATAATATGGTTGAGCCACAACTGAGGGGATATGGGAAAATTTGGCTAAGCAATGACTGAGGGAAGACAAGAAGAATCACCTACAAATATCTGAAGGATGCAAGTCCGGAGAGGAATTATTTAGAGGACCAAAGTGGGCATTACTAGAAATGGGACGAATTTTTTAAAAAAAGAGATAATTAATGTTAAATATCAGGGAAAAACTCCTGATCATGAAATATATCGGTATTAGACTGGGAACTGGAGATTGGAAATGGATTAGGAGCCATGTTGTTTGGGAAATATAAAATTAAGTTGATGAATGCAATAGATAGTTTGCTGTGGGGACTATCCTGCAATGACAGAGGGATGCATTAGAACTTTCATGAATGTTTTCCATTTTATGAAGTTTACTCTTCATAGAACAGTTTTTCAAAGGAGTTTTTTAAATAAACTTTAAACCATACCAAAATTCACGTGAGATATTACATGAATAAACTTTTCCATCCCTAAAGAACAAGTTCCCATTATCCTAAAAATAAGATTCACGGTACTGGAGATGTGCTACTTCTCACACCAAGGAAACTCTGCTGATTGCCAGGTGGATAGTGTATACCAGAGCTATATATTCCTCTATAGCCATCCCTGACTGAGCATTTTCTACCCATGAAATGGAAAGATTTTGTGTGAACAAAAATTAATAGCTAAACCGAGTATAAAGATTTAAAAGAATCAACGTCCACTCCTTAGTACATATGAAAATATGAACAACAGACACAGGCAGCACTCCCAGCTTTGAACACCAATGAGCAGCTCTAGTGATGAATACTACTGCACACGTCTGGACACACACAAAGTGGCTCATTACTATCAACATCAAACTGTTCCATCATTAGGGCTAGAAGTAGTCGCCAAAATGCAAAGTAGATAAATGAGAGATGGGAATGCCATTCATTCATTCAACATTAGAAAGACAAATGTCTTAGGGCCCTAACCTAGGTCGTGAGAGACCTGAGATCAATTGCCAGCTCTGCCACAGACTTCCTGTGTGACCTTGGGCAAGTTCCTTAGGTCCAGATTTTCAAAAGTTATTTAGGTGCCTTAAAAAACAAAACAAAAAACCAACGGAAATTAAACACCTTGCACTTTTGAAAATCCCACCCAGGTGGCTATCTGCATCTTTAGACATTTAAATATCTTTGAAAATCTGGCTCTTAGCCTCTCTCTGCCTTAGTTTCACATCTGCAAAACAAAGTACTACAGAGTACTTCCCTACCTCACAAGAGGGCTGTGAGGATAAATACATTACAGACTGTGAGGTTCATACTATGATAATGGCGGCCAGATAAGCACCTAAAAAGATTTTTCCTTTACAAATCCTTGAGACCCTCTAGAAATTTGCTGGGTACTGGGGATGTCCCTCTAACTCTCCTGAGGGAGGCTGCAGAGCAGAGCCACTCCATAGATGCTACTCCAGCCTTCATCACCCTTGTGCTTCCTTTCCCTCTCCACTGCAGAGAGGAGGGATAAGGGATCATGGAGTGGTGATTCCTGCAGGTCTCCCCATCCCTCCCCCTCATGCCCCAGAACATATTATCAATCCGCTAGAGGTTCATGTTCACAGCTTTTTTCAAGATAACCCTCACATGTTAACTATCCGGCCAAAAGATTTTTCCATCTTAAATTTGAAAGTAAAATAGATGGTTAGAGAAGTTTGTCCACTTGGCAATGACCCATCCACAAAAAGACCTCAAAATTGCATCCAGTTCTCCGGGGGTTTGAAACCTGACCACTTTAGTGTATACTAACTACTGACTTCCTAAAGAGATCTTTTATACTGATGTTCAAGTAGTGTACTTTCTGAAGAGCTGGGTACAGTTCTTCCAAGGAATTCTCGTCAGTTCCTACACTGCACCGCAGTGAAGCAAGCAGCATTATTCTTTGTTTTGCACAGTTTATCGGACATATTTCTTTGCAGTCCAATGAACTACATAGAAAAAAACCCAAACAAACTTTATGTTTAATGAAGTCTCCAATTCTTTTCTAAAACTAAAATACAGTAATTTAATGTATTAATCCAAAATACATAGGAGACCAGGTTCTTAAAACTGTAAGACGGAAACACCATGTGACACTACTACTGATTCCAGAGTACTTTGCATGGGAGATGGCAGGAACAAGTGAGAGAGGTTACCTTGCACAATGCAAAATAGGCTAGTGCAAACACACACAGTAAGATACAGAGTACAATGCAAAGTGCTCAGCGCCAGTTTCAAATCTGCCCATATGTTCACATGCAAGATACACAATACACGGCAAGGAGGCTAGTGCAAGCAAGCCTGTTACATTTATGATTAAATAAATATCTCTAACATTCATCATTTCAGTTAATATGACCCTCTGCTAGTTTTCAATATAAATTTGGATTTGTATATTTTTAGTGAGTTTGCACTGCATAAGGATACTGAACAGCACTCCCAATGTAGCTGCATAAAGCACAACACTTTTTGTCAATAGGATTTAATATGAAATTTAAAAACAACTAATATGTTAAATAAAGGCATGGAGTTTTAAAATGTATCACCCATTCAACTACCAACATGAAACGCAGTTAATAGAATGACAGTCATGCTAATTTGTAACTCAGTATTTTTCCAATTAACACAGCTTAAATTAGCACAACTTAAAATAAAGCAGTTCACATTTAACCATCCTTCTGCACTCTGCAAAACTTACATGCAATAGTACATTCTGATGACAATACACTTAACAACTTAATCACAGAAAATTCCAAATGAGAGGAGAGTCATTACTTGGGTAAATCCCCGAAATGCGGAGTCATCACACTGTACCTGTATCCTCTGGCATTCCAGCATTAATTCAGTCAGTGACACAAGAAATACTGCCAGACATATCACCACACCAAGTACCCATAATCTGCAAGGAGCACAGTTAAAGCACTTGTTGAACAAATGAATTTGAAGACGAGTGAAACTGCAGCAGTGCTCTGCCACTGGAGCTCCTTCCTGAGAGAAATGTGGCAAGGGTCATATGACTCCTGCAGCTCCCACACATAAACAGGATTATAGCCAAGAACTTACTGCCTAGTAAAAATAGAACTCTACAGAGGCCTTGAAATTCTCACATTCACAGGACATCCATCACTTACGAACAGGCCCAAATATACCTTGGCCTTAGTGTTGTTACCCATTTTTGACCCAAGCAGGTAGCCAAAAATTCAGGATCTAGTAGGTTGTTCCAGTTAGGAGGAGAAATTGCTGACAGTCAGATATTTCTTTGATGTAGTTTTGCTTATTTACAAAGAATGTACAAAGTCCCGTGTCTCTGAACACAGAAGGAATCAAAGAGCAGGAAAGCACCAAAAAATATACTTTTCCACCTGCACCCCTGCCCCATACATCATGCTTTCAGCTGCTCCTTCGGGCTGTCTGTGTGACTCCCTGGCCCTCTGTGGTCTACCTTTTATCCACACATGCACACACCTACCCACCCTGATCCAAAACAATATGCAGCAAAGCCTCTCCGTCCACACTGTCCAAAACTCATCAGTGCATTCACAGAACCCTTTTGACTAAAGGGCCTGTGACTAACTTATCCCTACAGCTAAGTTAACTGAAGGGTACATACACCCCTATCAAACTCGGATAGGTTTTAACTTGACCACTAACAAGGTTTCACCCAACTCATAACAGCATTATGCGAACCATAGTACTGTGTGTATCCACCAAGATCACTCTCTACAGCAGATAAAGAACAACAAGGATAATGAGCGCCTAGTAAAAAGAGAGGAGCAGAACACTTGGACTAAACCTCTAATCAACTTGAGTTTGGGGTTGGTTGTGTTTGTGAAATTCATGGCCACAAAGACAAACATGGGCTGCGGTTGTTGGCACCAATGGGAAACCTGCAAAACCTCTCCTGTTAGCCAGTATCCCTGCCGCTCCCAAACACGTACACATCTACTTCCCAACACCCAGTAGGAACCACCCTCACGTACGCCGAGGGCAGGATGAACAACTAGCTCTTCAAGCAGTACTCTGTGCCATTCCGCTCCAGCAGGCTCTTTTGGGAGCTACCTGGTATAAAGGGCCTGCTAGGGAAGCTGGTAGAACTCCATTTTCTCTACACACACATCAGACACCCTTACTCATGATGAGCAGTACCTTACTTCATGAGTAGTCCCTTTGAAATCAATGGAGCCGCTAGTGGAGAAACTAACTACTGAATATTAGCATGGTGGCGGCATCTTGCCGTAAAGGTTGCTTTTTTTTTTTTTTTTTTTTTTTTTTTTAAATAATTCCTAGAATTCCAGAGGGAGGTTGTGTTCAAAAATTGTCCGGTACCCAGAAATTTCCCTCCTTATTTCTCATTTAGAGCTGGTTTGTGTAATAGTACTATGTGTCAAAATGACAACAGTGAGGTGTTTAGTTATTTAAGTCAATGGGAATTCATCTGAATAAAGTCTGAGGGCCACATTCTGTAACCCCTACTCACACTGACCGAGACTGTAATGTAACCATGGAAGCTAAGTAAGGGGCTGTTCATAATTGGGCTGCCCCAGGAGCAGACCAGGGAACCAATTATGACTCAGCAAATGACAATTCCTCCCCTGCTTCTGGAGGTAGAGAATGAGGGAAGGAGTAAATTACTTCATCCTTGTTTATGCTGGCCCTAAGTCAGAAGCTTAGATTTGTTTCCTGTATAAACCAAAAGCTTTGTTCTTAAACTGCTATGTAATATTTAGCACAGAAAACATTTCAAATGATCCTTTACATCTGGGTAAAGAATCAGGGGGGATTTTAAAAAGCACCGAAATTACTTGGAAGCACAAGTCCCATTGATTCCCACAGTCACAGGTGATTTTGATAACTGCAATCTACCACAAGAAACAACTGGCGTAGAGATGGAAAAACTATATTACTGCAATTATTAAAATTTCATCCAGGATACAGTGTAAAATGACCTGAACCGGCTTGGAAAAAACATACATAGCACCTCTTCAAAACTTGACCTGGGATCTCTGCTGCTTTTTATTTCTAGCAACCTAATCTTGCAATAAGATAGGTGGGTGGGTGGGCCCCTTAGCTCCCCCCATTGTTGACTTAAACAGGACTTGGCACAGGTGCAAATGTCCCCCCACATGGTTCCAATTGCAGAATCATTGCCTGAACTTTTTATATAAAGAACACTTTCTGGTATATTAAAACTTATTTGAACTTAAAACTGGAGAATCACTCCATGTCTGCAAAATTTTAAAGTTATATCCTCTGTATATCCTTTGTGTAACGAAGTTATATGTAAATGTTATTAGACAGATTTTCATACCCCTATTCATATTTGTACCTTCTACTGCATGAAGTGCTATCAAAGTCTACTGTATTGACGGTGCGGTGGTGTTATGGGAGGCTTTCCATTAATCTCGCTGGGTACTGACTCATATCCTTCACAAAATTAAATTCCTCCCGCCCTTCAAAACACTAAAAATGAACTATTTTAAATACAGGCATTCACAGGGCACTGTTGTAGCCAGCATCATAAGATATTTACATGCCAGATACGCTAAAGATTCATAGGTCCCTTCATGCTTCAACCACCATTCCAGAGGACATGGATCCACGCTGATGACAGGTTCTGCTCGATAATGATCCAAAGCAGAGCAGACCGACGCATGTTCATTTTCATCATCTGAGTCAGATGCCACCAGTAGAAGGTTGATTTTCTTTTTTGGCTATTTTTAGAAATCTCACATTGGTACCTTCTTTGCGTTTTGTCAAATCTGCTGTGAAAGTGTTCTTAAAACGAACACGTGCTGAGTCATCATCCGAGACTGCTATAACATGAAATATATGGCAGAAGGCAGGTAAAACAGGGGAGACATACAATTCTCCAAGGAGTTCAGTCACAAATTTAATTAACACATTATTTTTTTAACGAGCATCATCAGTATGGAAGCATGTCCTCTGGAATTGTGGCCGAAGCATGAAGGGGCATACAAATGTTTAGCATGACTGGCACGTAAATAACTTGGAATGCCGGCTACAAAAGTGCCATGCAAACGCCTTTTCTCACTTTCAGGTGACATTGTAAATAAGAAACAGGCATTATCTCCCGTAAATGTAAACAGACTTGCTTGTCTTGTTTCAGTGTAGTAGCCGTGTTAGTCTGTGTCAGCAAAAAGAAAACAAGAAAAATACCTGTGGCACCTTAGAGACTAACAAATTTATTTCAGCATAAGCTTTCGTGGGTTAAAGCTTATGCTGAAATAAAGTTGTTAGTCTCTAAGGTGCCACAGGTATTTTTCTTGTTTTCTTTTTGTTTGTCTTGGCGATTGGCAGAACAAGAAATAGGACTAAATGGACTTGTAGGCCCTAAAGTTTTATATTGGCTTGTTTTTAAGTGCAGTTATGTAACAAAAAACCCTACATTTGTAAGTTACGCTTTCACGATAAAGAGATTACTTGTATGAGGTGAATTGAAAAATACTATTCATTTGTTTCATTTTTATAGTGAAAATATAATCAAAAATAATAATATAAAGTGAGCACTGTACACTTTGTATTCTGTGTTGTACTAGAAATCAATATATTTGAAAATGTAGAAAAACATCCAAAAATATTTAATAAAGTTCAATTGATATTCTATTGTTTAACAGTGCGATTAATCACAATTTTTTAATCACGATTAATTTTTCTGAGTTAATCTTGTGAGTTAACTGCGATTAATATCACGTACATCACTTTCCTCATATCCACAGAGCCAATCAGGTTGGTCAGGCATGACTTGCCCTTGGTGAATCCATGCTGACTGTTCCTGATCACTTGGAGGAGAATAAGGTGCTTTACTATGGATTCCTTGAGGACCTGCTTCATGATTTTTCCGGGGACTGAGGGGAGGCTGACCATTCAGGTCTGTAGTTCCCTGGATTCTCCTTCTTCCCTTTTTTAAAGATGGGCACTATATTTGCCTTTTTCCAATTGACCGGGACCTCCACTGATCGCAATGAGTTTTCAAAGATCATGGCCAATGGCTCTGCAATCACATCAGCCAACTCCCTCAGCACCCTCGGATGCATTAGATTCGAACCCAGGACTTGTGCATGTCAGCTTTTCTAAATAATTGTTAACCTGTTCTTTCACCACTGAGGGCTGCTCAACTCCTCCCCATACTGTGCTGCCCAGTGCAGCAGTCTGGGAGCTAACTTTGTCTGTGAAGACCAAGGCAAAAAAAGCATTGAATACTTCAGCTTTTTCCACATCGTCTGTCACTAGGTTGCCTCCCCCATTCAGTAAGGGTCCCACACTTTCCCTGACCTTCTTCTTGTTACCCTTCACATCCCTTGCTATCTGCAACTCCAATTGTGCTTTGGCCTTCCTGATTACCCCCTGCATGCTTAAGCAATATGGTTATACTCCTCCTCAGCCATCTGTCTAAGTTTCCACTCCTGTAAGCTTCCTTGTATAATGATGATAAAGAAAGTCTTGCTGTAAAACAATCTCTCAGTGGTGAACACTTCAGTAAACTGAAACAAGACTGACCTGTCATCTGTAACTTGAGGCAGCCTCTGACTAACAATGGGATCAAACCAAAACAGCAGATCCCAAAATCCCACCTCCTACCCAGAACTTTAGGGTGTTCAAAATTCAGATTCAGGTCCGGATCAGAATGTTGTAGCTTGAGACCACTTCTGCTTCTGACTGACACAGTGAGTAACTAAACTCTCTGCCAGGAACAGCTGAATGACATTTATAATTTACCTCATCTCTTTGGTTTTAGAATTATTCAGTTTCTAAACTATAATTTATAGTTCTATACACATTAGCAGGTAGCAAATGCAACTGATGTCATTGACTTTAAAATCCTATGGCAATATGACTTTATTGTGTTAAATATTTATGTGCTACCTACACCGGGCCATATCCTTCCTCCCATTACTCATATGAGTAGTCCCTTTTAAGTCACTGACAGACAGACTGACAGTATCAAGCAGCGTGCCACAGGGGGTCAGTCCTGGGGCCAGTTTTGTTCAACATCTTCATGATCTGGATGATGGGATGGATTGCACCTTCAGCAAGTTCGCAGATGACACTGCTGCGGGGGAGAGGTAGATACGCTGGAGGGGAAGGATAGGATCCAGAGTGACCTAGACAAATTAGAGGATTGGACCAAAAGAAATCTGATGAGGTTCAACAAGGACAAGTGCAGAGTCCTGGCATTGCAGATGGGTCCAGGATTTGGCCCATTCAGTTTTCCCTGAGGTGCTTTCAGTTTGGCAGAAATGCAGAAAGCACTTTGCTAAACAGCAACACTCAGAAGGAACAAAAATTAATAGTCAGAAAATGTGCAAGAGCTTTTGGGAAAAAAAAAATCACAGATTTTCCCTCTGCTGTCAGTTACATTCTCCATCAAAAGTCTGAACTATAAGTAAATAACCTGTATTTAGATATTATACTGTTTATGGTGCAGTCAAATAATGAACTAATTTGTATTTACAATTCTACTTACAACAGCATTTAATGTATATAATTTTGGAGCCTCCCCCGCAATCTCACAGTGTGGCTACTGCAAAGGCAAATCATACTTCAAGAGCTTTAGGGTTGGCAGTGCTGTTTCAGTAAAGCGATGCCAGAGAAATTATTACTCTTCATGAGCACAGGTGTGGAGGATGTGCCACTGACTCAGCTGAGCTTGATAGGAAAGAACAGTGCCAACGATATAAAAAAGAAGGTTCTTCAAGACACAGTGACAACATTCCTGCATTTGACAAACCATAAAAGCAAGCAGTCAGGGTTATGGACTTAGACTGATTTCACTCATTAAAAAGACTTTTTCCAAACCAAACAAGCCAGACACTTTTCATATCCTGACATTAAAAATAATAGCAATTTACAGGTATGATGAACACCTGCCATAGAATCAACACTGCAGAAAAGGACGATCAACTCAGTTCATTTTCCAATTTGCAGTTAAGTCCTGGGCACTGCAGTAATGGCCTCGCTGTATCCTCTACCCATCTTTGTTGCAGGATTCACTTAACCAAAGTTACATTGCTCAGTTCATTGCCTTTATTTTCTTTTTTTGCAAAAGTATCAGTAGATAGTTTAGCAATGAATTTAGGACACTGAAATGCAATTGACTGATG
Source organism: Macrochelys suwanniensis (assembly GCA_033296515.1). Taxonomy (NCBI): domain Eukaryota; kingdom Metazoa; phylum Chordata; order Testudines; family Chelydridae; genus Macrochelys; species Macrochelys suwanniensis. Next base: position 117,183,470 of record CM065779.1, read on the forward strand.
GGAATTCCTTATCACGGCAGCAGTGGTTTTAAACGATGTAGTTTTTTTAAAAAGTCTGTTCTGAAATTAATTCGGGGTAAAAGTGAGCCGGTACCGGCCAAAATGGCATACCGGTAAGAAGCCAGTACTGGCCGGTATGCAGCCCATGTTAAAGCAGCTGCTCCAGGGTCGGCAATTTAAAAGGGTCTGGGGCTCCCCGCAGCTGCTGCCCTTTTAAATCACTGCCAGAGCCCCAGGTGGCAGGGGCCAGGTAGAGCGGATGGGCTGCCTGGGGAAGGCTGACTCCCCTGCAGCCCTGCCCCTTCCACCCGAGGCCCCAGTAAGAATTTATTATTACTTTCACCCCTAAATAAATTATATCTTTCACACTCACCAAAAGCAATTCCCCATCTCAACAAAATGAGTAATAATTAAGGTTTCAAAATATAATGTAACCCTGTGTTCACATGCTCAGAGCTTTCTGCAATATCCATTTGTGAACTGAAGTTTTCCAGGCTTTGCCACTGCTTAGTTTTTTACACTAAAGCAAACGTCCTTCGCCACTTGAGCTGGGGGAGAGCGAAACAAGAAAACTTGTTTTCCCCACTTTAAATAAAATAAAAGAAATTCTATCAAGTATTTTTAAACAGAGCTAAATAATAGCATCTCTGCAATAAATGGCCCCCGTGTCCTCTTATGCAGGAGGCTGTGTCTTTTTAGGCAGCTGAGTCTGTGTAGCCGTGGATTTCATGAGCTTCCTTAGGTCTCCAGCCTATTCAAAACTGGTGTGTATACTCCTTTCACAGCACACAGATGTGCAGAGTCCCTCCCACCAGATGCAGCTACTTCTCCCACAGCTCTTGATGGTGCCTTTCACGGACCCTTAGCCATGGAGTGAATTTCACCCTAAATCAGCTAGAGAACCTATTGAAGCTGTATTTATTAGGTGTTTCTCTCTGTGCTCTTTAAGTCATTTCCCTCCTCAGTTACTGCACTGCTTCAGATTCACTATCATTTAGAGTTTTACTTGCCTTGTTCTTTTCTTGCTTTAAAGATAATCTGACACAAATAAATTATGAATAGAAGTGTCATAGGCCTGCCTGTGTGTGTGTGTGTGCGCGCATAGGTGAACATGCCCTATCCCTGATAAAAAAATCTTCATTTAAGAATTGCCAATGATGGAAAATCCACCACACCCATAGTGAATTGTTCCATTGGTTAATTACCTCCATTAATCTGAATTTGGGTAGCTTCAACTTCCACTCATTAGATCTTGTTATACCTTTGCCTGCTAGACTGACAAGCCTTGTTTTATCAAAATATTGTTTCCCGTGTAGGAACTTATAGATTGTAATCAAGTCACCCCTTCACCTTGACTTTGTTACGCTAAACAGATTGAGTTCCCGGAATTTATTGCATGTTTTCTAATTCTTTAATCATTTTAGGCTGGTTCCTGTTCCTTCTTCAATTTGATTTACTGGAATGTAAGATCTTTCCTCTTTAGTTATCGTTGTTACAGTAGCATTTAGACAGCCCATTCAATAACGGTGACCCTGTTGTGCTAGACGTGCACACGCAGGAGACAGGAGTAGCTTACAAAATGGTCAAATTGTGGTAGGGAAAACACAGCCACAAAGAAGGTAAGTGACTTGCCTAATATCTCAGAATAGGTAAGTGGCAGAACCAGGAATACAATGCTGGTCTCCTGACTCCCAGTGACTTATTTATTAGACTACACTTTCTCTCTTGAGGGCATCAGACAAGGAATTTATTTCTTCTGGCGCTTAGACCCATTTGGTTATCCTACCATACTTGCAAGGTGTTGTTCAACCTTGTCAGTAAGCTTAGTCCTCAGGCATACAGGCTAAAAGCCCACTCATATGGACTGACTGTAAAAGTCTTGCAAGTCACATGTTAGGTCCAACAATACTAACAGTGTCCCTTGAAGACTAGGCCAAGAAAGTTTACATCTTAGAGTCTGGTTACTAGCCATTCTAGAGTAGGTTGAAAATACCACAGCAGAACAATTACACCCTGCCAAAAGTCAGTCTGCATAGAAGAGAGCACTCATGCTGAAGGGAAAAATGCATCTGTGATTGTCCACACAGGTGAGCTCTGAAAATACACTTGCAGAGAAGCATTCCTCGTCATGTGCATGGCAATTAAACGTACATGGGAATAGTGTTAATTACAATTTGCATGCCAGAATACAGAAAACTGACATCACCTGTGGCTTTTGCAATATGGGAGCCCAGTGTAAGTATACCATAGTTTGCATCATGATTTTATGAAACAGAAGAGCTTAAAATCTGGGACTAGATTGAGAGTTTACTCTCTGCCCTGAGTAAGGGGCTGTGCTGGCTTCAGAAGTAATTGTCACTCAGCAGGTCACAATTCCTTCCCTGATTCCCAATTACTGTTGGGGAGAAAGGAAGCTACTGCAGTTCCCCAAAAGGGTGCATCTTACCGTGCCCATCATGTGGGCCCTGCTCTGATGGCAAGCAGGGTGGATGGAGCCAAGACTCTGCAAACTCCCAACTCCCTTCCACTCACTTGCAGAGGGAAATAAACAGAGAAGAGGGACGGTTCTTCACACTTGACCCAAGAAGGTCTTACTTGGCTGAGTGAAGGAGAGGAGTCTAATGCCCTTTTACTCAACTGAGCGGCTAAATAGGATAAGAAAACAACCTAGCTTAACAGTGATTCAGTAGGAAGAAATGATAGGGTGAAGTTGCGGCCTGCTCAGCCTTTAGAGAGCCTTTTATTATGATGCTACAAAGAGCATATCAACAACCCTAACAAATGCACATGCTGCAAGGAGAAATTTGCTGAACCCTTTGAAACTGAGAAGGGTAGTCAGTGCAAAATAGGAAAGAGATTGGATCAAAGGAGACCTGGTCAAATGGGGTTATGGGCTGACAAGCGCAATTTAGTGCAGAAAAACTGCCAAGTAATGAGGATAAGGGAAACAATTAACAAAAGAGATTATTTCCTAAAGGTCAGGCACTACAAGACACTAATCAGGGAAAGGATTTGACAGCAATAGCCAGAGAGAAACTAAACCCATCTGCTGACTATCTGGCAGTAAATCAGCAAAGCCAACAGGCTAATGGGATGTAATGGGTTAATGGAGGGCATAACAGAAGTGATTGCAATGGCACTGTTCAAAGAACTGGTGCAATAATATCTAGAGTTCTGAGCACAGACTTCAATTCCATTTTATAAGAGAAATAGTGAAGAGCCAGAGTGAGCACATGGGCAGTCAGCTGGGATGTTCAGAGTTCTACACAGCAAGCAAAGAATTTATGAATCGGCGTCCATTAAAAACCAATATGACTTTGGTATATATGTGATCATGAAGGGTGTAGAAAAAGTGGCAGGCTCTGTAAAAACAGTAAGACCATTTTGAGAGTTTTCTTTACATGGAGTGAAATTAATGTGCAGAATAGATGGTTAAAGGTACGGCTGAAGAGGCAAATGTGATTATTTATAAAGAACTAGATGCTAGCTCTCCATTGGTCCACACACCTTAAAGTCAACCGGAGTTTTGCCTTTGAAAAAAAGTCAATGGCAAGTTATGGCCCTTAAATAGACAATAAAAAACAAGGTACTAGCTAACTAATCAGATGGACTTAAATAAGCTTCACAGCCTTCTTCTGTCCTAGAATGTTATGTCGACATTCCTGTAATTCTGCTGTTTTGAGCTACCCAGGCCCCAAGAATATCAGAAGCTAGTAAGTACCAGATTCTACAGTCAAAAAACATTTAATTGCATTGTCCCCCCTCAAGTGTCTTTTCTATAAACTAATTTAAGAGTGCACACAAATCAATAAATAAATCAGGAAAATTGTGGATTAAGAGACCTGGTGACAAATGCAAAGTCAGGACACAGCACGTTGCTTGTTTTGCAAAACTTCTTTCTTTATAAAGGGATACAGCTGAAAAACAGAAGGCCACATCCTCAGTTTGTGTTAATGGAGCAACACTGATTTACACTAGCTGAGGAAATGGCCAAGTATGTTGGGGAGACTCAACTCTGCTCCCATTGAAATCAATGGCAAAACTCTCATTGATCCAATGTGAGCAACTCCACACCCTAATCATTTTTAAAATATAAATCATTTCTGATCTCAGTAGTTGTATTTTCTTATTACTTTGCTACAAAGTTTAAACTGTTCCCTATTTTGCTGTGGTTACTATTTTCCCTCAGCTCCATTTGAAATGAAATAATGCCTATGGGCACACTCAAGTACCAAGAAACAAAACCTAGAAATATTTGTCCCTACAGCTGTTTAAATAAAGCTATATTCCAGCCGTATAAGCATGAGTTCCAAACAGACTAGTTTCTGGAATTATTAGCTCTCCTTTTTTAGGAACCAATTAGAAATAGAGGTAAAATAGCATGATCTCTTTAAATTACTAATTGGTGTCTCCACAGAGGTCAAGGTGAACCTGAGATAATCAAAATATTAGAACTACAGAAAGTTACTAATACCATCCATTAATTTGTCTGTAAAAACCTACGTGGAAGCCACATAAAGTCCTGAAGCTGAAGACTAACATTTGCAATGTGTCGATATATATGTTATATATCTATATAATAATGCAAACCACATAAAATGTGGAATCAAATAACTCCTTTCTATGGCAAAAGTACAAAAGTTATGTAACAGGAGTGCCAGGATAAAGGTGTGGAAACGCTCTCACGCTCCCCTCAGTGGTCTTGTGGAAGGAGGTGGTCATGGCATGGAACTGTATGGAGCTTGAGGGACTTGGGAACTGTGACCCAACTTTGTAGATTACTGTTCATCTGCATATCTGTCCTAAAACCTGTAACTCTGAGCAGCACAGCTGACTTGGTGGTCACACTCTTGCTGGTTCTCTGGTCTTCAGCTGCAGGGTGAGCACACTAACCTACACACAGAGAGAGCACTAGAAGCCATGCAGCAGAAATTAATGCTGCCTTAAATTGTGTTGGGAACATGGTGCCTGGATAGTTTGCACCTCACCTCAGCCTCTCCATGAAAATGTCCTTTGCTCAAGTGGAGGACTGATTCCAGCTTGCGGAAAGAGGGCTGTGTGCCTCGTTTCTCTTTCCTCTAATCTTCAATCCTGGCCCTGTTTTCATGTCAATTATGTGCATTTGGTCCCATCTGTCTCGCTGAATGGAGGTCAAACAACAGAGGGGGGAAAAAACCACATTCCCTGGCTAGGAACCGAACAAACATTTAGAGCCAGGGGAAAAAAATAGTTTAGAGGGAATTTCCATGGCTAAGCTCTTCATCCTCTCCCAGCTGGAAACAAAACAATAATGCCTATGTGTTATAGTAACTCCAAAAGCAAAAGAGAAATAAAATCAAGTAGACAGAATGTTTTTATACCGCTAGCTAAATCATGATGAACTGCCCCAAGCATCATTTAAACATTTGCTAATCTGCCACTGAACCTGTATAAAATGTCAGATCTATGCTGTACCAGCAGGCACTACAAACATTAATCTCATCTTCCAAAAGTGTGTGCCCTTTTTTACAGTTTGCAGTGAAAAAGTTTGGGGGGAAAAAAAATCAAGAATGTGGGTCTGATCTTTTCTTAGGTTTTATTTCTGTGTTTAATTCTGACATAAATGAAGGGAATTAACCATTGTTTTGTGGCAGTGACCTAGTCACTTCAATTGCTTGCTTGTCTTGGACTTGCAAACATATCGGCACTAAATTGAGCTTTGCGGTAAGTGGGTACAAATTAATTGATTTCAATGAAATTGTGACTGCATACACCAGGGAGCAATACACTCTTATAATTTTATTGTATATGTACAAATGAAGCTATTGTTTATCCCTATAGAACACATCAGCACATAGTTCTCATTTTCACATACAGGCTATACAATTTCAGTAATCAACTGTCCTTCAAACGTACTTTCATCAGAGAAATGTGTAATATTCACATAAGCATCAGACCTGAACCTGGAACTCCTGTGCTACTTTCTGCACATCTCTGTAACCAAAACCTCCATTTATCTGCAGCAGATAAATTTCCAAGCTGCCCAGACAGCAAATTCTTTGAACAGATGGGAAAGAATTTTGCTCTGTTCACTTTGCAACCTGACATCCTCTTCAAAAGCTGAATCAATTTCAGGTCAGACCAGAATAACTCTAGACAGAAAGAAACTTCATATTAACCATTAGCAGAAAGATCAGGAATAAGCAGATTTAGCCTAATAATAATTTGGATGATTCATAAACAAGATGCACACTATTTTTCATATATATGATTGATATTTTAATATGTGCACCATTTCTGACTGTTGCAGGATTAGATCAAAATCCTACATCAAATTCCATATTATTGTATCTCTACTTATTTCAGTGCAATTAAAACTGAAATGAATTACTATTATACCTACTTTATCTGATTCACTGAAAAAATGTTTATGTGCATGATATAGTTCAGGGAGAGAATTGATACATGCTGTTCAGAAATAATACATTTTGTTCACCGGAAGGGAACACTGTAACATATGGTTGGTGGAGAGAGGAGCTGGTATTTGAGACAGTTTTATAAAACCAAACAAGTATTAAAAGAAAATAAAGGCCAAACACAAGGAAGGGTATTCTCTTTTAGGAACCCTTTTTAAAAAAAATCTAAATGGCATTTAGTTTCACTGAGACTGAATCTGATTAGCACTATCATCACATGCAAAAAATACAGTGAACCTAACCTGTAAACAAAGCCTAAGTGCCAGCCATTACAGTGCTTTGTCTTTGAGAACAAAGTTTTTTTCCACCCAACATAGAAGCTTTTTAAAAAAATTTATATTACAATAGCACCCAGAGGATTTCAGCTAACCAGAGTTTCTTATACTGCAGGTTGTTCTTATCCTCTCTATATATGTTTTGATAGTCTGATATACATAGATCATATAGACAGATGAAGGTCATCACTATTTTGTGTAAAGGGCAAGGAAGTTCCAGACTCCTTCATTTTGTGCCAGTTGCCAATAAGCCTACAGATCCAATTCAATATTTTGGTAGCAGCGTATTAAGCTCACAATAACTTATGGCTGGGAAATGTGAGTGACTATTCCTTGACTTCTGTCCTACCAAGACAGCTGGAATCAGCAGCCTTTTCTTGCTCTCCATTGAAGATCCTATCTTGACTGGGCCTTCTTAGTTCAAGGAGCCAGTGTATGAAATTCCCTGCCTGAGCTTGTCTCAATGAATCCATTACTGGATTTGTGGCCGACAGCAAAATTTACCAATTCAAGTCCATCCTTTCTCAGCTATTTCAGCCATCCTTCTTCATTATCTTTTCACTATTGGTATGAATGGCTGATAAGTAAATACCAATCCAACAGTCAAGAGTTATCAGTCTTCTGCACAAAGAATCCAGTCTTACAAGATGTGCTTCATAAAATTCCAAAATAAAATATGGCAAAATGCTTCCTCTCTATTTTGTGGTTCAATCTGACCACTAGGGACACAGCCCCACATCTGAGGAAGTGTGAAGCCACATGACCCCAAAGTTAGTTCACCCAATGCTATACTCCTTTCCAGGGACGGAGTTCCTCCCTCTGAGCAGCCATGGCTCTGTCTCCTCCCTGCCCGCTTTGGCGTGCCATGTGCCACAGAAGGAAGCAACTGTGCCCGACTGCATTGTTGGGATGCAGGAGGGGAACTCCTTATACCCTACCTCCATCCAGACCATGGACCCATGGATAAGTACGACACAATCTGGCCTTTAGATATTTCTAAGGTGTCTTGCTCATAAAATATCTCACAAAGGTATTGGTTTTAATAAGAATTAGACATAATTTTTGATAGCGACAATAAACAAAAAGCATAGCAATCTACACCGCAGCAGCATGTTTCCAGTATTTATTTCTAAAATAGAAAGTAATCAAAGACAATTCTTCTCCCCATCCAAACGTTCATAAAGTACATGGTGACACAGATGCCAAATTCCATGCTCTGGCATCCGGTTTCTCTCCATTATTTTGAGTGACACTGTTGCTTTCACTGAAAAGTGCCACAATGGTTCTGCTTTGCAATGAATGAAATCAACATTCATTCTAGCCCAGGGAATTTTTCTGCACTGCTAAGCACTATCGATGCCTCTATCTTGACTTTTTTTTCCCATTAGTCTTATTGTAGGAAGAGATCTGAACTTCCAAAAGGTCATTTTGCTTTTTGTGCTTTTTTAAAACTTGGACATGGACCTAATCATAAAAAAAGCTCTTTAAGAAAAGCACAGTCTAACATTCAGTCAACAACTCTAACTTACTGTAAGAAGAGAATATTCAATTTCCTATTGAAAACACAACATCCTTTGAGGTCCTCTGAGGGTGTGGAAAATGACAGAATGTAATTGACTGATCAGCCACACTCCCAGGAAAACAGTTCCCCTTGTATAAGAGGAGAAAGCACACAAGACCCCTTTTGTGGATCACTGTCTCCTATGAATCCCATTTTCCATCTCTTTTAACACCTCTTCCAGTGCTGATCCCAGGGACTAAGGGTATGATTCTACTGGCCTAAACAGGCGGGCAGGCCCTAATTCAGGTTTTGAAGCTGAATCCACTAAGCTGTACCCCAAGGCAGCTGGCTTTGTAAAATGAACCTTGTCACAATTACATCAGGGTGAAAAAACACACTGTTGGTTGGAGGCAGGTAAGTTTTTACTTTATGCACCTGAGGCTTGAGTTCACTTGATAATTATTCTTAACACTTATAGAGTGCTTTACAGTTTCAAAGTACTGTATAAACATTAACTATTTACCATGAGTCCTCCCCTGACATCATCAAAGCTGCAGCTGAATTATCTAGGTGTGACAATAAATATGGGTTTTCATTCTTTACCATAGGAGAATACGGGCTTCATGCAAATATGATCACAAATTTGGCAAAGTTATCAAATAATTGAGTCCATTTGACAGCCTGTGTGCAATTGTTCCCTACAGGTCACTATTTTCTGTGCTAGGTTTCAAGTCATCTGGGTTGAGGGTTTCATTATTTCCCATGTTAGACCATTCCACAATCTTACAGATTTCACTGTCACACTATTCTCAACTCATGATTTTTGTCACGCGTCTCATGATAATTGATGTTTTTCTTCAAGCCCCAGCTGCAGGAGTAACGTGAATATGTGAAAATCACAGGCTTTGTGAAAAATAAAGCTTCTAGTTCCCGTGGTTAGGAAAAAAAGCTTGAACATAATAGCATTAGTTTTAAACCAATATTATGACTTCTAGGAGCCTGACTCGTGATTTTTGAGTGCTTGGGTTGGCAATACAGCACTCAATATTTTCCCTGAAATGTAACGTATATTTTCCTTTACTAACTTAAACCCATGACTTCAAGCTTTACTTCCCTGTACCAACTTATATAATTCTCTGCCTCCATGTTATATGTCAAGTATCTGTAGATAGTTATCATGTCCCTCTCTTAACTGTGCCTTAGCCAGACTATGTTTCATCCTTTTGGACTTTCTCTTCTCAATTCTACACACTGAAGACCTAAGTCTCTTACTATAGTTTGTGATCTGTGCCAGTATGTGATCTATGTTTCAGTAACATTGAAATCAATTGGATTGGGTAAAGTTAAATACCCGCATAGGTGTTTGCAGGCTCAGATTTTAATCTTTCTGGAGTAGGGATAGTGTCTACTTTTGTAGGTCTGTATGGTGGTTAACACACTTTTGCCTAAATACTACTGTTTTCTATTGCTACTACAGCACAGTATACACAAAATACAACAGGGTAAATTATTTTAAACAAGTCAAACATCTAGCTAAACCATTTTAAATGAAACTATGGTAAGTGTTTCATACTTGTAGGATTCAAGAATGATTCTTGGACAAAGATTTAAAAATCATGTAGCAGGGTTATAACACATTAGCCTTTTTAGACTCTTAATTCTAGAAATAAGCAAGGAAACGGCTTTTGATAGAGTGAGCTGGAGGTGTATATTATACTTTGCAAAAATTTAGATTTGGATCCATATTTAGTTCCTGAATCCAATTACTATATTCTCACCTAACCTTTCACATCACCACCAGCAATGTGACTTCAGATACCTTCTGCCTCTTCTAAGCAAGAGCGGCCACTGACGCCATTACTTTTTTATTTGGATCTTGAGCCTCTGGCACTAGCTATATGGGCTCATCCATATAGCCAATGCATACAACTTGGTTCCAGGGTGTATACATTGATGTTATATGCAGACAATGCCCTTTTTTGTATGTCCAAACACAAAACCACCGTTCCAGCCCTCCTATCACTAATTCAAAAATTCAGAGCAATATCTGGTTACAAAATAAATTTGGAAAAATCAGAACTAGAGGAAATCTCCCGGTTTTCATGTAAGGGGCTTTTTCTCAATGGACTTTCCATAGGCAAACGGATGCAGTTAAGGACCTGGGTATAAAGGTTCCAAGACCCATTAACAAACCAGTGAAGATCAATTTAGATTCTGTACTCTCTCAAATAAGTGATACATTCGTTCTCCCTTATTCTGTGGGGAAAGGTTAATACAATAAAAATGAATATGCTGCCTAGGCTCCTCTATATTCTAAGGGCCTCCATCTGATTTTAAAAAATTTCTGTGGGACCCTGGTCAATGCCCATGGTGATCACTTAAAAAACTCAAAGCACCTACAGCCAAGGGGGCTTTGGGCTCCCAGACCTACACAATTACTATTGCACTTTTTTCACGTGACAGATATCAAACTGGTTCCAGCATGCTAACACCCTTATGTCCACATGGTGGAAAAAGTATGGGTATTGATACATCCAATTCCCACTATGAGTCTCCTTGGGATTTCATTTTGTCTGATAGATAAAAATAAGGTATCTATGGTGGTGGCTGCGTAAGGGGTCTGGGCTATTCTAGCTAAGAGGTACCAATTTCTTCTTCGTCCTCATGCAAAAGCACCTAGCTGGGGCAATCCAGACTTGCAAATTGTGAAAAAACCTATACATTGGAAGACCTGGCTGATATGGGGCGTCCTATGGATTTCTCAATTAGTCAAGGATGAGGGTTTTGTCTCTTTTCTAACACTAAAACAATGAGAACACCTGTCTCCCTCAACAGAGTGGCAGTACTTACAACTAAAACACCTACTAACATATCAGTTTGGTCCTGATGCCCTAAGAGTGCCAGAGGCTCCAGAGCTACTGTGAGAACGTTGGAAATGCTTCATAAGCTCCCCATGCCCATTATATACGCTTCACTAAGGATGATGAACTCCATTAGTTTGGAGTTCTTCATGAAAGCGTAGGAAGGGGAGTTATCACAGCCCTTAAAAGAACCCAATGACACAGCACATTACGGAATGTTAAAAATGCTTCTGTGGATCTCAGGATAATCTTTTGCTGTATCAAATGTATTTTCAAAATGTATTGGATGCCACAGAGGTTGTGCAAGACGAGGGCCTTGTCCTCTGATGTTTGTGCTGAAATAAAGAAAAGGGAACTCTGGGGCATATACTGTCCAACAGTCAGGCAGCTATGGAAAGAGGGAGCACAAGAGGGGGCACAAGCTATGGAAAGGGGGTGAAAATAGTCCTTGACTTCAGCAGCTGAAATTACATCCTAGGTTAGGTACCTACTATGCTGAGTTTAACTCCACCACGAACACTTTGGTTCTTGAGGGTTGCAATGATTATCAAGCATATGATGTTACAAAAATGGAGGAGTAGGTGTATGCCTATCCTAAGTTAGCCACAAAACAAAGAATAGCTTATCAATGTAGAAAGAAATTATATGAATTCAAAGAAATTTGGACTCTATTTCTTGACACACTTGGATAAAGAATGCTGAGATGGTCCAAATAATGCCAGCCTTCCATTCCCCCTCAGCTCTCTGCTTTTCCTCTTCCCTTTTCCCACCCCAACCCCAGTCCCCTCCTTCCCTTTTTACATGTCATTTTTTGTACTGTTACCCCCAACCCAACACGCAATGCCTATGTAATACAGTTTGATTTTTGAATTGTAGAGTCAAGGTCAATTTAGTTAGGATGACGCAGAGAGTGTGTAGACACTGCATTACTTATGTCTACTCTTACTGGCCTCCAGCAGTTATCCCACAATGCCCCACACTAACCACGTTCGTCATGGTTGTGAACTCCGCTGCCCAAGGGTCAGGTAGACTGGAAACTGCCCCATCCTGTAGAGCCCCACAAAATTTTTTGAAATTCCTTTTCCTATTGCCTGGCTTGGCGAGCACACCTTGAAGCTCTCCTTTGTTGACTGCAACTGCCCAGCTGACCATGCCAACTACACACTGCAGATGTGCTCCAGCCTGAAGTAGACAGGAGAATTTGGATCTCCTGGGCCTGTGGGGAGAAGAGGCTGTGCAGGCACAGCTCTGATCCAGCCACAGAAATATGGACATCTATGAGCAGATTACTTAGGGGATGCAGGAGAAGGGCTACAAGAGGGACCAGCAACAGAGACATGTGAAAGTGAAGGAGCTGCGGTGGGCATACCAAAAGGCCAGAGAGGCCAACAATAGATCTGGTGCCATGCTGCAGACCTGCCACTTTTACAAAGAGCTGCATGCCATCCTCACTGGAGGCCCCCAAAGCATTGTGGATACTTCCAAGGAGCCCTAGTCATAGGCCCCTCCCATGAACAGCAAGGAGGAGGTGGATGAGGAAGAGGAGGAGTATGGGGGACAGGCGACCGGGGGGAATTCAGCTGCCCAGTGAGCCAGGATCTGTTTTTGACTCCACTGCAGTCCAGCCAATCCATCATGGGTAAGCCTGATGCAGGGGAAGGAACCTCTGTTAAGTATGCAATCTGCTTTGAAATTACAGGGATGCCACTCCAATGTAGCAGGACACATCTTTTGATTTACTCATTTTTACTTATGTTGGAAGTAGGGTGACCAGATGTTCCAATTTTATAGGGACAGTCCCAATATTCGGGGGTTTGTCTCATATAGGTGCCTATTACCCCCCACCCCCACCCCAGTCCCGATTTTTCACACTTGATCTCTGGTCCCCCTAGTTGGAAAAGGTATTGGAACAGCCAAGAATTTCTACCTGCTTTTCATTCCCCTCTAGAGTTAAGTAGTGTGGGCCACGTAGAGCAGTTTGTTGTCCTGTGAATCCTCCATAGAGATCTCAATGAAAATCCTCTGCCTTATTTCTTCTGCCGCAGTAGGACACTTTCCCACACCACCAGGCAATTACTTCAGCAGGCACAATTGCAGTACACTGGCTAGCCGCATACGGGCCTGGGAGGCATTGGGACTCCAGCAGCAGCAGTGCTCTCTCTGCCTCTGCTACCCTCAGGAGTGAGATATACGCTAAAATGACCACCAGCTGTGGAAAATGGTGCCAGAATTCAGTTTCATTGCCCTATAAAACTAGAATCATGCAACCAAACTATTCCCTCCTCGTTTCTCCAAGCCCTGGAGGGCCATACTCACCATGGCTGGTGCTGTGGCTGGCACCAATCTATCCCAACCAGAAGTGAGAATGTAGTGTTTGTCGGGAGGAAGGGGAGTGAGATCAGCATCTTAAGTTTCTATTTCTGTCATGAATACACTGACAATGGTACCTCTGTGTGTTGCACCCGCAGTTGCTGCCCTTGAGGCCTTCAAGGTCTCTCCCTTCACACCTAAGAAACGCCTGAGCCAGATAAGGAGGAGAAGAAGGAAGATGACTTTGGCTGACATGTTCCAGGAAATCATGCAAGCCAGTACTGCATCAGAGAACAAGCACAGGTCCTGGAGAATCACTCTTGCGGATACAGTGGAGAGGACAAAGGCGCAGGTAAAGGAGAGGGACGTGCAGCAGGACATGCTTGCACTTCTCAGACAGCAAACAGATGGTGCAAACTCTGGTGGACCTGCAGGTTCAACAATCCTGTGCTCGCCTCCCTCTACAGCCCATAAAGAACTAATATCAGGACCTCCCTGTCCCCCCCTCAACATTCCACATGGCATCAGGGGTCACTGCACTACCCCGACCACTCCACCCCAAGGGACATTAAAGACAATCATAGCTTCACACACACTGACCTGTGCAAGCCCTGGTTGGTGTGTGTGCGCCTGAAATGGAAATGGCTGTTCTTTCCCCTTCATAAGTTCTGTTCCCTTAATAAATTAAGTTTTAAATGATTTATTTAATTGTCTGTTTCATGTTACAGAATAAAATTATATTTTTTGGAACATAATTCATCTTTATTAGTTCACAACATATGCTGGCTGGTGACGAGCGGGCCTGACAGAGATCAATTACCTGTTACTGCACTGTGTCACACAACCCATAACATCATTCACAGACAATATTAATAGATGCACTGACAATGTTATGTATGCCGACATACGCAGCAATCACTACAAGGTTCATACTGGACTGCAAAAGAGCAAGGCCAGGCAGAGCACTCTACAGCAAACACAGTATTCTGGCTGACTATTAAAATAGTCTTTCAAAGCCTCCCTGAGCCGTATAGCTCCACGTTGAGCTCTTCTAATAGCTCTTGTATCTGGCTGGTCAAATTCAGCAGACAGCCAGTCCACTTCCACCCTCACGGAAACTTTTACCCCTTTGTGTCGCAGATATTATGCAGGACACAGCAGGCAGCTATAACCACGGGGATATTTTTCTCACTGAGGCCAATCTTGTAAGTAAACAATGCCAATGACTCTTCAAATGACCAAAGGCACATTCAACGGTCATTCTGCACCTGCGGAGCTGATAGTTGAAGCACTCCTTGGTGCTGTTAAGGTGGCCAGTGACACATGGAAGCAAGGGGCAGGCTGGGTCACTCAGGATCACTAGTGGCATTTCAACATTACCAATGGTAATCCGCTGGCTGGGAAAGAAAGTCCCTGTTTGCAGCTTTCTGAACAGTCCTGTGTTCTTAAATATGCGCAAATCAAGTACTTTCCCTGACCAGCCCATAGTGATGTCAGTAAAGTATTCCTGGTGATCACCAGCACTTGCATGACCATAGAAAAGTAATCCTTTCTGTTGATGTATTCCATGGCAAGGTAAACTGGGCCAAAATACAAATGTGTGTGTCCCACCGCAGTTCAGTAACCCACTGGTGCAAAAAGACTTTGGCTCAATAGATCTAATATCAAGTAAAAGTTAATTTCTTTTTACATCTTTTTGCCTGTTTCTAAAAATTACTAAACGTATTTTATGACCAGTTTCCCCCCCTCTCTTCTCCTTGCCACAACTGTTCTGACCTATTGAAATAGGCTTCTGGTTCTGTTCCTTCTGTATGGCTTTAGCAGTGCAAAAGGGATGGGGAACCACCTTAGCAGGGCAGCTGCTGATTCAGTCGATGTAGGAGACATTCGAAGGTAATGCAGAGATATCGTAGTTGGATCTATGCCACACTCTCCGCTCCCACTTCAAGCTGTAAGGGGCACTGTTGGATAGGCCAGAAGTCGCGGGGGGAGGGGAAGCCAAACTATATTGCACTCCAGTGAGCCTCAGCAGGTGGAGTGGTTCCCAGAGGACTGTTCTATCCAGAACAACTTAGAGAAGCTAAGGTATTTGTTAGGAGAGCAGAAAGATGACTTGCAGCCACTTTCCTTCTCCTCCGCCAAAAACCACCACGAAGCAGAGCTCAACTGGACTGATGGACCTGGGCAATAACTATGTAAAACTTTGTTGCTGACATCGTTGTAGGCCTAATCCTGCTAGCTTTCCATGAGTAGTCAGACTAATTGTGTGAGTGAGGTGATCAGGGTTTGACCCTCACTTTGGTAAGAGCTCCATGTATGGAGCTGCACAGAAGAAGACATTTGTACATCACAAGAAGTTGTATTGGTCCTAGAAACCCAGGAACTGTGCTACACATTCTTGAGGGCCATCTACTGGCCTAGTACCTATTAACTAAGAATGCACATATGTAGACAACTCTTATTTATAGACCACTGCTTTGACACTATCTTGCCATAAGAATTACTACCACAAATACTTCTAGGTATAAAGAAAAGATGGATGACAATGTAGAATGACACTTACAGTGTATACCATTGTCCCTTTCGGCCCGAGTGACTATCCAATATTTGGAGACTTGTGAGTTATTTCCATTAGGTGAAGAAATTGATGAGTCAGGAATTTCTGTGGGGCAAGTTGTTTATTTACAAAAAATGTATGCAAAGTCCTGTTTCCCTTAATACAGTGGGAACAAACAACAAGAGGCAGTTCCCTTGTTCAGATATCCAAACCTGTTTCCAGCCATCACTGCCCAAATGAAGCTTTCTTTCAGGGCTTAGTTTACTACCAGTGCTTCTTTGATTTTTCTCCTGGCTTTTCTGTCTGCTTTCTCTTGGCTTTCTGCTTCTCCCACACACAGACACACATGGCTGAAATCCAATCAGTGCCACAGCCCCTGCATTTGTAATCAGTTCTCAGGGAAATCCCTCTTATTCTCCCTGAGTTAGTTCTTGCAAAGGCCTTCCATATGGCTTTGTGTGGTGGTGGTCTCTTGTTCCACCTATCTTCAGAAAGCACCTTAATTGTTTCTCCCATTTAGCCAGAATGATGGGTTGCTACCATGCTCACAAGCTGCAACAAAGTCAAAGATTGCCCATAGATCAAGACATGCCTACTGACAACAACCATCAACCTCCACACAAAAACACTGTCCTGTGACTAATTATGCTGTTTATTCAGATGTTTAGATGGCTGAAATGCTTTGGAGGTTCAGTTTAATATGACATTTATAAAGTAATTTGCTGTACTACACCACTGATTATCGCTAAACAAAAGTGGGGCTTTCCATTTGTTCAGATCAAACACATTCTGCTCTACTTCACTGTTCATTTTAATAACTAAAGAAAGTGTTTGAAATGTAAATGGTTTCAGTCTTTTCATAAATGTTTTCTGTACTCTTATTTTCATTATAAAAGCAAACCCTTTAGGTTCCTAAAAGATGAATGAATCAGTCATCTGATTTTATATTTAAATTAAGGCCTGTCATGGGGCGTGGCTTCTCTGCTGCCCTCTTCCCAGCAGAGACACCGGTGGTTGTGCCTTCGCCAAACCCTTTTATTTTAAGTTCCCTCCAACATTTCCACAACAATCCCTGTGTAACTGTCTATATAGAGCACCACCATGCTTCTTGGCCTTCTCCCCAGGACTTGAGCAGAACAGAGGTTTCCTTCCCCTGAGGCCTCTGTGTAACTCGGCTCAACTAGCCCTGGTCCCCGCCCCCTCTCCTCTTGCCACTTTCTTCCTGCTTCTTTATCAGCCTTGGGTTCCTTATTTCATCCAGCCAGCCAGCCTGATTGTCTAATTACCCCGTCAGCTTTCTCAAGGGGAACTAATTAATATCTGAGAGATCAGAGTGTAGGCTCACTATTCACCCCCTGCATTTTGTCACAAGACCCTAAATGTTGTGTGAAGTAAATGCTGAACACTGTCATATCCATCTATCGTAGGTACTTATGTGGCCCCATCACCATAGTATCTGAGCACCCCACAGTCTTTAGTTTATTTATCCTCACCGCACTCCTATGAGCTAGGGCAGTGCTACTATTCCCATTTTACAGAAGGGGAACTGAGGCACAGAGAGACAATAGGTAGGATTCACAAAGGGGGACTTACGTGCTGCAATGCTGTTACATTTTAGGCTCTCTGCCACCTCATAGAATTCACAACCCTGAGTTAGGGGCCTGGGGTCCCTATACAATGCTTGGGGAGAGTTAGGTGCCTAAGAATGGGATTCACAGAAGCCAGTACACTGAGCGGGGAGTTGCCTATGCTAGCCAGTAGGAAAAGCCATGGGGAAGAGTGTGCCTAAGCCCCACCCCTCAAAAGGACTTAATCACCTAACTCCAGTAATCATAGAGTGCCAGTAATCATAGAATCTCAGGGTTAGAAGGGACCTCAGGAGGTCATCTAGTCCAACCCCCTGCTCAAAGCAGGGACCAACCCCAACTGGGTTTCTAGCGCCAATACAACTTCTTGTGATGTACAAATGGCTTCTTCTGTGCAGCTCCATACATGGAGCTCTTACCAAAGGGAGGGTCAAACCCTGATCACCTCACTCACACAATTAGTCTGACTACTCATGGAAAGCTAGCAGGATTAGGCCTACAATGATGTCAGCAACAAAGTTTTACATAGTTATTGCCCAGGTCCATCAGTCCAGTTGAGCTCTGCTTCGTGGTGGTTTTTGGCGGAGGAGAAGGAAAGTGGCTGCAAGTCATCTTTCTGCTCTCCTAACAAATACCTTAGCTTCTCTAAGTTGTTCTGGATAGAACAGTCCTCTGGGAACCACTCCACCTGCTGAGGCTCACTGGAGTGCAATATAGTTTGGCTTCCCCTCCCCCCGCGACTTCTGGCCTATCCAACAATGCTCCTTACAGCCTGAAGTGGGAGCAGAGTGTGGCATAGATCCAACTACGATATCTCTGCACTACCTTTGAATGTCTCCTACATCAACTGAATCAGCAGCTGCCCTGCTAAGGTGGCTCCCCATCTCTTTTGCACTGCTAAAGCCATACAGAAGGAACAGAACCAGAAGCCTATTTCAATAGGTCAGAACAGTCATGGCAAGGAGAAGAGAGGGGGGAAAACTGGTCATAAAATACGTTTAGTAATTTTTAGAAACAGGCAAAAAGATGTAAAAAGAAATTAACTTTTACTTGATATTAGGTCTATTGAGCCAAAGTCTTCTTTCATTCACACAAGTGCAATCCCACTTAAATCAGTGAGGTTACATTCATATAACCGAGAGTAGAATAAGAACCATTACTTTAAAATTATTACACCACTGTAAATTTACTTATTTATTATTTTATTTTTAAAGGTGACTATATACCAAAAAAATTCTAGGCTCTATCATATCTGTTTTAAAATTGTCACTATTCTATGCTTATCCTATTTCCCGCTATTTGGAAGGTATCCTGATTTTGAATTATATTTGCATATAATAATAAAAATAAATATTTTCAAAAGATAAACCTTCTTATCAGAACCTGGAAGAAATTACTGGATCTTAAGAAACAATATATTAGCTCCTTTCCTGCATTATCTTTTTACAGACAATTACTTTCTTATAGGTCATATTAACGAGATTTTACCTGAATTGTTCTATACAGATATCTATTAGGTAACTAAAAATCATTTTATCCCCAATTCATAAGAGTTTCACATTTAAACTTTAAATAAAGAAACTATGTTAAAATTGGCTTAGTTGGAATTGACATATTAAACAAAAACTAAGCTGCTGTGTACTCTGGTTTGCAAAAAACAAAGAATCCTGGAAATGCACTGGCCTTATTTTCAGGCCATCTGTACAAGAGATTAGATTTTTTAATTATCTGTTATAAAAAGGCAAGTAAAAGTCTTGAATCTGTTTGATGAGTTCATGACACATGGAATTAAGTCCAGTCACTGCCAAAGTGCACTTCTGCTCCCCACACTCAGCAATCTAGCGGTGACTTTAAAAGCCATCATGCGGCTCTGAACCTAGAAATCCTTATGTCTACACTTGGAGCTGGCGGTGTGATTCCCTGCTTGAGGAGACATAACTAACTACGTTAGCTCTGATCAAGCTATTGTACTAAAAATATAGTGTAGCCTCAGCAGCACGGGTAGTAGTATGTGCCTGGGGTGAGGATACTGACATGATTGAAATTGTGGAAAAGCTAAGCTGAAGAGATGGATTCTGCAGTTGGCAAGAGTGACAGTCATTTTAGGAGATGCTGGATGATTATCATTTCTGAAGAGAGAGACTCTTATTTTAGACTCCTAGATTCCCCATGTAGGCACCTAATTTTAGGAAACCATGTTTGAAAATGTTGGCCTGAGTAGATAAAACTAAGTTTTTGTTTCTTTGCTGCAAATATTGTCAGGGATCAAGAGCTATTTTGTGCCCCTGCTGTGCTGCCAATCATAACAAAATACCAAAAGTGTCTATTTCCACTTAAACATTTTTCCCTTGACACTCTCCCTGCAGCAAAGAGATTGAAAATTCAAGAGTTGAGAAGCACAGTTCAATTTGACTATTTCTGTTTTTCAATAGAGATTTTACTGTAATTTCACAAATAAAGTACCAGGAGTAAATTGGCATGAGCTTGATATTCTATAACATTTCACAGAAAGGGCTCCTATGTAAATATAAATACATATCCCGCATATACAACATTCAGAACCTAATCTTAGTAAAGTTGCATGCTGACATTCTGTCATGAGTAAATGCCAATCCTACTCAACCACATGTCCTATGAGTCAGATTCTCAGGCACGTACATTACTGTATAGATATCCAGTTTCCAGTCTTGACAGACTGCGTAGATGCCTTACAATTTAAACAACAAGGAATCTGACTTACACTGTTAGCCTGGGTGAATTTTGAAACTTGCCTGACTCTTCCACAAACAGGAGTTTGTGGCTCTTTGACTAAAATACAGTAGTGTTATCAATTCTCACAATTATATGGTGAGTCTTGCAATATTTGGTGTTTTATTTAAAGCCCACTTGTCTCATTAGCTGAAGTACAGGAGACTCACTTCTTTACATGAAAACTATGTTTCCAGCTCTCATGATTGCACAGAAAAGCTTGAAAATGTGACCCCACTGCCCCTTAAAAGCTCAAAAACCAAAGGGTAAATAAAAACACCCCAAACCTATTACATTTTTAAAATCTCAGGATTTTTCATGATTTTGTGGGGGAAGGGGGGGCAGTCTGACAGATGATTTTTGGAGATTTGAAATTGGCAATTTTGACACAGTCATTTTATTAGTATGGCATCACAGAGTGCTTCTTCAGCTACCCGGGTGTGCTGTGCTGACTTGCCTGTTTCCGTCACCTCACGGTGATAAACAACCCTAGGCTGTTTCCCTTTCACCACATGTACTGGTATTCCTCGGTTCTCCCGCAAACAGACATGACCCATGTATACTTCTAACCAGCTCACCCTCTGAACTCTCCCCCTCTGCTTCCTGTTCCTCCCAATTACTGTTAATGTATCATTTAGCCCAGCAATTACCACCCAATGTTCATAATCCCACAGCAGAAAGTGTCTAATTGCTCCCAGTTGAGCCTTTTCTGTGGGGCAATAATCTCAGTGACCAGGATGCTACAGCCAGCACTCTGTGACATATGGGTCACGTGATACAAAGTTTGTCAAAGAACAGATTGTTAGGTGGCGGGAGTCTGGTGTAGCACCATTGATTTCCATGGATTGATTTATACCAGCAGAGCATCTAGCCCTTTATTTTTACACTGCAGCCACAGCGTTTTTCACTCTCTCTTGTTGAGAAGACTGTCCATTTCCAACGGTTTATGTCCTCACACTACATAGGAGAATGACAAATCTTTAAGAAAAATGTACAAATCTGTAAAAATACAGGTACCAACAATAAAGTGATTAATTGGAATATTTTAACTTTTCTGATATAAAACATGCTACTAATGTTGTGCCCTAATCAGTGATTCACCTACATATATCCACTGAGTGTTGGTGATCTCCATAATGCGCTGGCTATATGGACCTATGCACTGTATTCCATCCTGTCTTCTTCCTAGCCCCACTTAGTCTTCTGAGGGTAGTCCTGGTGCTTCTCCACTACAATATTTGAAATTAATTCCCTCCATCTCCCATGAAACTAGACTAGAAAACAAAGCCAAATGTGTTACTATTTGGGCTGCTATCATAGGGGCAAATTCATTATTAGCATAAGCAGATTTAAATAGAGTTGTGCCTCTTTAAACCTGTGATAATTTGGCCCTTTCACTCTAATTTCTGTGTTGCATAATTTGGAATATTTCTAGGTTTTGATATGTAATAAATATTGGTAAAAACATTCAGCCTCTCCCCATCATGAGCACATGATGGGCAGAACATTGCTTGCAGTTCACTGAGCCAGAACAGTCTGTCATGTGTAGCTTTTAAAATGTTTCAGCTCTTGTTTTAAACCGTTTTGATGCTTTCCTCCAGCCACTAAATAAATCATATTGTCCTACTACGTTCTATGCAGTGTACTGCTGGAAAGATGATGTCCCGGGCAATGTAATCAGTATCTAAGGTTGAATGGTAATGTTTATTGGATGTTCATATTCTCAATACCCTAAAATACTGGCGGTGAGATCCTGGCACCTTTGAAATCAATGGTGAAACTCCCGTTGACTTCAATAGGGGCATGGTTTTACCCCTGGTATCCAGTGTTTTGAGTATGTGCAACTCAGATCTCTCTTTTATTATGTGTATTGTCTTTAGTGCAGAAGCAGCGTTCAGCCAACATCCCACTGAACACCTTAGAGAGACTTTTAAGTGGTTATTTAGTACAGGGGGCTGTCTCCTGGAATTAGTTCTGCTAGTTTCCTAGGTATTTTCTACTCTAAATAAAAGGGAATAAAGATGCTAACAGCTGCAACTGGTCAAGACCCTACACAACCTGCCTCTGACATTCCCCTCTGACATCTCTCTCTCTCTCAGCTGCCCATGTTGCTCCATTGCTCCTCCTGAGGCTCAAGGCTAGCTTCCGATGTTGTGTCTTTCTCCCACTCTTTTGCTCCAGATAATTTTCCATGTGTACCCCCCTATACATGGATGACATTCTTAGCCCTCCTTTGTGAAGCCGTCACACTCACCCTTTCTTTCGCTGCCACTGAAACAGGCTTCTTCTAAAAAGGCCTTTCTACCTTACTCCTGCCCTCCAAGAGCATGAATGGGTCTAAATGGTTTGAGTCCTGAGAAACCAAGTCTCCCCGCAGTTGAGATCAGTTGAGGCACATCAACATGTTTATATGAAGTGGACTGCTGGCTAGGCATTCTCAGCAAGGGACCTTCAGCTCTGCAATATTCTTGTGCCCTTGGTCAGACAGATTCTGAGCTTCTTGACCAGGGCACACTGAAAGGCCTTGCTGTTCTCCCAGACTTTTGAGGAAATGGTGGTTGAGCCATGGAACATACTAGACAACTAAAAACTTGAAATTTTCTGGATTAAATTTAGAAGTTCTGGATTAAATTTAGAACTGGGAGCAACAAGGGTAATGTCGTGGTGGGAGTCTGCTACAGACCACCAGACCAGGGGGATGAAGTGGACGAGGCTTTCTTCCAGCAACTAACAGAAGTTACTAGATCACAGGCCCTGGTTCTCATGGGTGACTTTAATCACCCTGATATCTGCTGGGAGAGCAATACAGCGGTGCACAGACAATCCAGGAAGTTTTTGGAAAGTGTAGGGGACAATTTCCTGGTGCAAGTGCTGGAGGAACCAACTAGAGGAAAAGCTCTTCTTGACCTGCTGCTCACAAACAGGGAAGAAATAGTAGAGGAAGCAATAGTGGATGGGAACCTGGGAGGCAGTGACCATGAGATGGTAGAGTTCAGGATCCTGACACAAGGAAGAAAGGAGAGCAGTAGAACAGAGACCCTGGACTTCAGAAAAGCAGACTTCGACTCCCTCAGGGAACTGATGGGCAAGGTCCCCTGGGAGAATAACATGAGGGGGAAAGGAGTCGAGGAAAGCTGGCTGTATTTTAAAGAATCCTTATTGAGGTTGCAGGAACAAACCATCCCGATGTGTAGAAAGAAAAGTAAATATGGCAGGTGACCAGCTTGGCAAAACAGTGAAATCCTTGCTCGTCTTAAACACAAAAAAGCAGCTTACAAGAAGTGGAAGATTGGACAAATGACTAGGGAGGAGTATAAAAATATTGTTCAGGCATGCAGGAGTGAAATTAGGAAGGCCAAATCACACTTGGAGTTGCAGCTAGCCGGAGATGTTAGGAGTAACAAGAAGGGTTTCTTCAGGTATGTGAGCAACAAGAAGAAAGTCAAGGAAAGTGTGGGCCCCTTGCTGAATGAGGGAGGGAACCTAGTGACAGAGGATGTGGAGAAAGCTAGTGTACTCAATGCTTTTTTTGCCTCTGTCTTCACAGACAAGGTCAGCTCCCAGACAGCTGCACTCCGCAGCACGGTATGGGGAGGAGGTGACCAGCCCTCTGTGGAGAAAGAAGTAGTTCGGGACTATTTAGAAAAGCTGGACGAGCACAAGTCCATAGGGCTGGATGCACTGCATCCGAGGGTGCTAAAGGAGTTGGCCGATGAGATTGCAGAGCCATTGGCCATTATCTTTGACAAATCATGGCAATCAGGGGAGGTCCCAGATGACTGGAAAAAAGCTAATGTAGTGCCCATCTTTAAAAAAGGAAAGAAGGAAGATCCGGGGAACTACAGGCCAGTCAGTCTCACCTCAGTCCCTGGAAAAATCATGGAACAGGTCCTCAAGGAATCAATTCTGAACCACTTAAAGGAGGGGAAAGTGATCAGGAACAGTCAGCATGGATTCACCAAGGGCAAGTCATGCATGACTAACCTAACTGCCTTCTATGATGAGATAACTGGCTCTGTGGATGAGAGGAAAGCAGTGGATGTGCTATTTCTTGACTTTAGCAAAGCTTTTGATACAGTCTCCCACAGTGTTCTAGCCAGCAAGTTAAAGAAGTATGGGCTGGATGAATGGACGGTAAGGTGGATAGAAAACTGGCTGGATGGTCGCGCTCAACGGGTAGTGATCAATGGCTCCATGTCTAGTTGGCAGCCGGTATCAAGTGGAGTGCCCCAAGGGTCGGTGCTGGGGCCGGTTTTGTTCAATATCTTCATCAACGATCTGGAGGATGGTGTGGACTGCACCCTTAGCAAGTTTGCAGATGACACTAAACTGGGAGGAGTGGTTGATACGCTGGAGGGTTGGGATAGGATACAGAGGGACCTAGACAAATTAGAGGATTGGGCCAAAAGAAATATGATGAGGTTCAACAAGGACAAGTGCAGAGTCCTGCACTTAGGACGGAAGAATCCCATGCACTGCTATAGACTAGGGACCGAATGGCTGGGCAGCGGTTCTGCAGAAAAGGACCTAGGGGTTACAGTGGATGAAAAGCTGAATATGAGTCAACAGTGTGCCCTTGTTGCCAAGGCGGCTAACGGCATCTTGGGCTGCATA
The DNA here is from genome assembly GCA_033296515.1 of Macrochelys suwanniensis. Classification (NCBI taxonomy): domain Eukaryota; kingdom Metazoa; phylum Chordata; order Testudines; family Chelydridae; genus Macrochelys; species Macrochelys suwanniensis. Next base: position 117,208,377 of record CM065779.1, read on the forward strand.
AGTAGGGGCATTTCCAACAGATCGAGGGACGTGATTATTCCCCTCTATTCGGCACTGGTGAGGCCTCATTTGGAGTACTGTGTCCAGTTTTGGGCCCCACGCTACAAGAAGGATGTGGATAAATTGGAAAGAGTCCAGCGGAGGGCAACAAAAATGATTAGGGGACTGGAGCACATGACTTATGAGGAGAGGCTGAGGGAACTGGGATTGTTTAGCCTGCAGAAGAGAAGAATGAGTGGGGATTTGATAGCTGCTTTCAACTACCTGAAAGGGGGTTCCAAAGAGGATGGATCTAGACTGTTCTCAGTAGTAGAAGATGACAGAACAAGGAGTAATGGTCTCAAATTGCAGAGGGGGAGGTTTAGGTTGGATATTAGGAAAAACTTTTTCACTAGTAGGGTGGTGAAGCACTGGAATGGGTTACCTAGGGAGGTGGTGGAATCTCCTTCCTTAGAGGTTTTTAAGGTCAGGCTTGACAAAGCCCTGGCTGGGATGATTTAGTTGGGGTTGGTCCTGCTTTGAGCAGGGGGTTGGACTAGATGACCTCCTGAGGTCCCTTCCAACCCTGAGATTCTATGATTCTATGAAACTGTTACTTCCACAAGGGTTCTTCCGTAGTTATACCTGTTCAACTACCAAGACCTGTCCTACACTTTGCCCACTCACTGGCACGGTTTCCCATTCCCCTTCTTCAACCGCACATTGTCTTGGTCTCTGGGGCAGGGTGCATGCCTTCATACCTGTTTGTAAAGCAACAAGTACATGGATGGTATTGCACAAATAAAAATAAATCATAATTATTTTAAAAATTCCTGTCATGTCCCTATAGATACTATTAAAGCACCTTGTGCCCATGCTGAGAATGACAGAGACACGTTTTGTTTTGTACAAACAATGGCCCTTTTTGAGACATCTAAAAGAGAACTACAATATCTAACTAAGGTATTTATATAGCACCAGTCACTGTAGTCACAGAAATGATGTAATTCATTAAACTGATATTTGTTTTATTCTGATGTGGAAAATATGGTATACTCAAAACAGTTAAGTATGTTACTCTACTACTTGAAAACACTAAAGCAGTCGTTTTAATTACAGTCTACTCCTATTTAGCTTATTGAGTTTACTCTAGATGGGAGTTGAAGCCTTCTGTTTCTCTGTTTTTCATCCACAGCATTTATTTTAAATACCCCATCCTTATCTTTAGTCTCCTGATGCTGAGTAAATACAACCACTACCTCAAATGAATACTTAAAATACTTAATTTTCCAGCATATTTTAGCTTAGTTTACATTAAATGACACAAACAGCATCAAAAATTTAGAATACACTCTAATTAATAATTTGCTGCATTGCTGCTGAGCAATGAGTTATTTTCAGTGAAATTTACAGGAACAATATTGTAATATTTGCTTATCTCCATAAGAGAATATCGTCCAAAGTAATATCCAAAATCAGTTTGTGGGTAACATTAAAAACACAATAAACTTTGAAATCTGAGATATTCCTGTTTGGCTCAGCCAAACTGGTCAAATTTTGTAAAAAACTTCAAAAAGTTCAGTTTTTAAAACTGAAAACAGGACCTTTTGTATGATAATGGGCTAAATTTTTGCATTGAAACACCTGAAACACTTCTGCATGTTTGAATGGAAAAAGATTTTTTGGAAGTTACCATTTTACAAAAAATTCACAGAAAAAAATGAAATGTGTAACCTAAAAAATTATTGGAATGAAATTGCAAAATCTTTTTCATGAAGTTTCACAAAAATATTTGCTATTTTCACAAGTTTCTAGGTGAAAATACTGAGGTGTAATGGGTCATATTTATCTGTGATTTATCTGCATTTATTATCTTAATATTTATTTTATGTTATTTATTTATTTATCTGCATTGACTTTAACCGGTTTACACTAAGCCCTATTTGTTTATGTATAGTACCAATCAAAAATTGGTTGAGAGATTTTAGGTTTTACATATTTTAAATAATCACCCACAATGCAATTAGGTGCTTGAAATCTCATTCCTTTGTTGGGGATAAAATCGTTCAGGGCCTGATCCAGCAAACATTTGCTATCACGCTAGGCCTCAATCCTGCAATGAGCTCTATATGGGTGGACCTTTGCCTCATACTGAGCCCCATTGACTTTAATGGGGCTCTGCCCCATGCAGAGCTTGTTGCTGGAGCTGGGACTTCATGCTTATCAGGGGTGACTAGTCCCACGAACATCAGGGGGATTATTCATGATGGAAAGCACTACATCAAGTATTAAAGATTTATAGGATTGGTTCCGGCAAGTTGTTCTAGAATCACACTTGTAATATTAGGCAGACCTCCTTGAACGAGGCAGGCCCAATGGCAACCGTGAATAACAGCTTCAATGTCATTAAGCAGGACATGTTTATTTCAAAAGTAAGCATATATCATTATAGCTATTAAATCAAACTCAACTGTCACTCTGCATCAAATTTTTGAGGAGCTTCATTAGGTTGAAGGACTATATGCATGTATTAAATATGAGTCAACAGTGTGATGCTGTTGCAAAAAAAAGCAAACATGATTCTGGGCTGCATTAACAGGTGTGTGGTGAGCAAGACACGAGAAGTCATTCTTCCGCTCTACTCTGCGCTGGTTAGGCCTCAACTGGAGTATTGTGTCCAGTTCTGGGCACCACATTTCAAGAAAGATGTGGAGAAATTGGAGAGGGTCCAGAGAAGAGCAACAAGAATGATTAAGGATCTAGAGAACATGACCTATGAAGGAAGGCTGAAGGAATTGGGTTTGTTTAGTTTGGAAAAGAGAAGAGTGAGAGGGGACATGATAGCGGTCTTCAGGTATCTAAAAGGGTGTCATAAGGAGGAGGGAGAAAACTTGTTCATCTTAGCATCTGAGGATAGAACAAGAAGCAATGGGCTTAAACTGCAGCAAGGGAGGTTTAGGTTGGACATTAGGAAAAAGTTCCTAACTGTCAGGGTGGTTAAACACTGGAATAAACTGCCCAGGGCGGTTGTGGAATCTCCATCTCTGTAGATATTTAAGAGTAGGTTAGATAAATGTCTATCAGGGATGGTCTAGACAGTAATTGGTCCTGCCATGAGGGCAGGGGGCTGGACTCGATGACCTCTCGAGGTCCCTTCCAGCCCTAGAATCTATGAATCTATGAATTAGTCAAATTAATCTTCTTGAGTGTAGCTGAATTTCTTGGATAGGTCGGCCTCCATATCATTCGCACTAGTGTTCCCCCAAGGTCTCTGGACATGCGCAAGATAAATTTAGCTTGTCAAAGCTTAATTCTGAAGCTCTGCCAAAGTGCATTATAACAGGCATTCCCTATGGGGATCATAGGATTTAAGACTAGCTGCTAAGTGCTTCATCAGCGAGTTCACTACTACAGTTCTGAAAATAACATTCAAGACTTTCTTAACATAAACTGAGTTTAAACTGTGTTTTAGAGACAAGAAATGCTACAAGACATCTATTTTGAAAATTACACTTATGTTCTCACTGAAATTCAACTATCATTCAGTATGAGGGGTACTAAATTCCTAATGAAGCCTATAGAATTACAAACAGCTTATTTGAAATATATTTATTAAAACAGAAACATTGGCCCTGATTTTCACTGACACCGGATTCCACTGTCCGTCACAGCAATTTTGCACCAGTCTTACCTATGAATTCAGCTGGTGTACTCCTGACTGACACCAGTATAAGTAAGATCAGAACAAGCTTTCTGTTTTCAAATTGATCAATACTACCAATGTAGATAGAAATAAATTAACTGCATACATTATTATGGACACATTCATAGAGCATTTTTTGCCAAGCCAGTAAAATATTTTGCCATGAATGTTTTCATCCTATTCTACTACCTATGCTCACAAAAAATTAATAACTTGCCCACACCCGTGTGCATCAATGTGAACAAAATCTCACTATAATAAATGAACAGAGTCACTGTGATTCCCTGAAAGCTGTTTTCAGAGATTGTCCCTATTCCCTCGCCCCACCCCTTAAAAACAAAACAAACCAGAAAACAGTGTTTTGCACACCCCAATAGACTGGCAGCTGAAGGAGCTGTCAAGCAACAGAGCTGATGACACTGACAGCAGACTGAGTGAGCTCATGTACAGCTCCCAGGCCTGTCATATAATGTGGTTGCTCCTCTGCCCCTCCTCCCATAAAGTGTCCCAGTGAGCTCTTACTTCAACCCAACCCACGGAATCAAGGCCAGCTCAGCTGTAGCTGCATGCAGTTGGCTACTGGCCCAGACTGGAAGCTGATGTCCATGTTTCTGCTCATTTCCCCTGCACCACAGGTATTGTGATGGGGTATTGGGGCTGAGAGGGAACCAAAGGAAGCTAAGTGGGAGAAAATGGACAGAGTGGATATCATAAGTAATGGCTCCCAAACCACAGGCTATCTGAGAGCAACGCATAGCTGGCTCCTCTTATACTGCTGTCTCCTCCTCCTGGTTTTCAGTTGCAATTAAAAGAAACGATACCTAAATTAAATACTTTACCAATATCACTTTTCTGTGTAAGCAACTGCTGTAGTTGCCAGAGGAATGCTGTTTCCTCACCCACGGGAGGAGAAATGGTCTCCACTAACGCAAACAGGTGGAGATGTGAGCCACACTATGAAAAGCTTGAGAACCCCAGTGACAGGAAAAATAAACATGGGACAGAGAGAGAGAGAGAGAGAGAGAGAGAGAGATATGAATGAGCACTAGGGAGGGAAAAGGACTCCTGGATTCTCCCATGCATTGGGATGGCCAAATATCCAGAGTTATAAAAACCACCCTCTTCGTTTACGAATGGCCAAATGACTGCACCCCATTTGTATCAGACACAGGAATACACACATTTGTGACCTCCACGCTCGATTGTCGCCACTCCTATCCAGGAGCAAAACCTAATAACTAGAAAAATCTGATACACAATACAAAAGAATGTCTGCTGAGCAACACAGCTCTCTGAATACATTACCCGGGTACTCTGCTTTGTGCATTGGCTCCCCTGAGGCTACAGAGCCTGGTACAAATATGAAATGTCATGCCCTTCATTCGACTGGGCCTAGCTACCTCCCCTCCCTCACAGAGATTAGGTCTCCCTCCACAGCCACAACCTCCATCCACAGCTATGTTTCTCTGGAATCACAAAACTGTCAGACATTAGGGAGAGGCTCAGTACTTTATAGGAACTTCCAAATGAGATACAATAACAATGTGTGAGAAACGGTGGCAGTAAAGCTCAAGTGAGGTACTCTGGCAATCTCCTCATTTAATTATGAGGCCATGGTGCTCTCAGTAGAGGGTTCTTAACCATGACCTTCACTTCCTCCATTGCTGAATCAGTGGGGACCCTCATATCAAGTTGTAAAGCTGACCTGTGCTCCCATGGTTATTCAAGAGGGAGATGGCAGCAAGGGACCCAAAAATGGAGATTTTATCTTTCAGAGATTGGATCTAGTTATTTCTGTGTGTTTGTAGCAAAGATGACCAGTGTGCCTTGGCCACTGGAATGGGCACAATGTAGCAAGTCAAAATTAATTAACAAATAATATGTACACTGAGCCTGTGGACAGGCCCCCAGGTCTGGGATGATTTTCGCACCAATAAAGCATTGCCAAGCTTTCACATTGCAGACACACACTGAGGGCTGCAGAAGTGGGAGCATTATTTAGTCAGGCCTGGACTCTCTCAGAAATATTTTTCATGTTAGATATTGCAGATGTCAGAGTTGTAAAATACACAGCAACTGGTTCGATACCTGGCCATTGATTTCAGTTGGATCAATAAAGCCCTTAAGATATGCAGCACCATGCAGCAGAGCCCTGGCTTCACCTCCCTCTTACTGCTAATCCTTAGTCACCATGATATTGGGAACGAGGAATGCTTCTGTGGCTATACAACCAGTTTATTGGCCTTGATCCCTACTTTTCCATATAGTTATAAATGTGGGTGGTACTCAGGGAGTGGGGTAATGACACCTCCATCTAGTACTAAAAAGCCTTATTTACATATTTTAAACATTGCCTTTTTGCATTTAGGACATGACCCAATCACTGTTTCTAGAGTGGCTGAGTCCCTTGTTGTCTTTTTGGACCATTAGGTCACATACCACTTTAAACAACTCCCCAATTGACAGTAACAGCTGCTGGCTGAGGTTTGATGGGGAGAGCTTTAATATATGTTAAACAGAGATTCCTTGGCGGGGCTGCATTGTTGCAGTTAGCGCACTCGTACATGTAACTTTTTATTCCATATAAAAATATAAGCATTTTCCTGGGGCTTCTGTTTATATTTCAAATCTGTAACCCCCCTTATCTAACTGGTAACATTAGAGAAAATCTTGACTTCTATTTGGAATAAAATAGCATCATAGATAGGATCCAAAAAATAAAATAAACTCCTTGGGTGGAATATCTAGATTTGCCAGGATTCCTCCATTGATTTTACAGCAGTAAACTCTTCGCATCTACTGAAACTGGTTTGTTTGCACCATTATTTTTTTGGTCATATTATGGGCCAGACGTTACTTTTTAGAGTTTTAGTGGGAGAAGAATAGCAAATTATACTTACGTCTGTCTTCCCTGATCACCTCTGCACACAAAAGTATCTCAAATATTTAGAAAAATGTATTACGCATGAAGGTGATGAGCAGAAACTGCATCATAAGGAAACAACTGCTTACACAAGAGGGATGCATGCCACCACAAAAGGAGAGGGATTTTGCAAAATATAGCAGGGATTTCCATAGAGAATATTCTAATCTTAGTGGGGTTTTTTGTTTGGGGATAAACATAACAGTATTATTGTTTATAGTGCACCGGATTCACAGACAAAGATGAAGGCAATGTCCATGTCCCTAAAAGTTTACAGACTAAATGGACCACAGACAGATGATGTTAACAGCCATCTTATTAACTGCACAATTTTTGTTTACAGGGGTGTTGTTTGTGTTTATAGGGTATTTTCTTAATAATTCCTTAAGTACATGACTAGGTTTTACAGGCCTTTAGGAATGAGTGTCTTTTCTGGACACATTTGTAGAGGGGAGAATGGAATTAGGACAACAAAATCAGAGGCTGGGTCCAGAATCCAGACACTGATTTACAGAGGAGGAGGAGGAGTCCTGGAAACAACACTGTGGGGAGGGAGCGGGGGAAGGGCATGAAAGAATTTTGTGGCTTATCTTGATGCCTCTTTTCCATATGTGTAACTTTTAGAGTTCACAAACAGCCACGGGACTTGGACATAATTAAAATATGCAGGATTAGCAGTCGCAGATTTGTTATATGGAGCAAGCTATTTGGTATTTCAACCTAACAGTTGTGTCTAACATTTGACAAATCAATGCTGACACATTACTGGAAAATAGTGAAGCATTACTCTAAAAAAAGCCATAAGATTCAGTGAATGAATGCTAAACCTTAACCCTGCAACAAATGCTGAGTAATAGGGTTGTCGTATATCTTCTGCACCACCAAGGAACACAATAGGTGCAATGACCTCTTTTTTTGTCAATGACTATTAACGTCCTTAATACTTTTGACCTTGAGAATGTAGCTTCGGTGGGGTGGGTAACTCTCAGATTCAATGCAGTATTGGGCTCACAATAGCTTAATACTGTGTCAACAGATTTTTACTTATATTTGCTGATTTACTGATATTTCTGGGAAAGAAAAGGAACTGTTTTAGCAAAAGTGAAGCAGTGCATACTATTGTTATAGGTTGGACTAAACCTCATTGAAATGGGTGGGGGGGGGGGGATGTAATCACTGTCCTTCTTTTAAGATACCAGTAAGAAACACTTAAGGTCCTTTGTGAAACAATAACATCCCTCTCCCCCAAACACAGGTACGTCACCATCCAAAATAAAGGCACATGTGAGGCTGTTTAGGAATTTGAATGATGAGAGAGAAGGACTTGGCTGGGTATTGTTTTTAGCAGAGATGTACACGTGTGTGAGAGAGAGAGAAGAGAAATGCACAAAAACAGAGACAGAGAAGGAGCAGAAAGCCAAACACAGGCTGAACAAGCAATGTGAGAAATCCTTAGAGAGGGAGCTTTTGAGCTAAGTGCTGGCTAAAAGGGGCCTGGCGCCCTGAGCTCCTTCTGCTGGATTGCTCCTGTGTTCGGGGAAACAGGACTTTGTACATTCTTTGTAAACAAACAAGACTGCATCAAAGATGCCTGTCATCAATTTCTCCTCCTAACAACCCACAGAGTCTGAAACTTTGGCTAACTGCTCAGGTCAAAAGAAGTCACATTATTTAACCAAGTAACTGGAACTGTTTTTCCACAACGAAAATGGGGCTGAATCTCAGAACCGAAATTTGTGAAGGGTTTGATATGCATATCCAAAAATTAGCTGTAAACATGGAATCAGAAAGATGAGACTCTTTAATTTTGTGGATTACAGCAGAACCTCAGAGTGACAAACACCAGAGTTACAAACTGCCCAGTCAGTCAGTCTCATACCTCATTTGGAACAGGAAGTATGCAATCAGGCAGAAGCAGAGACAAAAAACAAACAAACACTTGTGTTAAACATAAACTACTAAAAATAAAGTGAAAGTTAAAAAAAAGATTTGACAAGGTAAGGAAACTGTTTCTGTGCTTGTTTCATTTCAATTAAGATGGTTACAAGCAGCATTTTTCTTCTGCGTGATAAAGTTTCAAAGCTGTATTAAGTCAATGTTCAGTTTAAACTTTTGAAAGAACAATCATAATGTTTTGTTCAGAGCTACGAACATTTCAAAGTTACGAACAACCTCCATTCTCAAGGTGTTCATGACTCTGAGGTTCTACTGTCCTTACATTTACCTGGCAGACTGCAATGTGTTATCATGAAGCTTAATATTTTAATGCAAATATCAATTTTGAAAACATTTATTAAAACGTTTAAGCCACTGTTAGTGCTGCTATGATGTTTTGTTTCAGTCTGTACCAAAGACTTATACAAGACCAAAATTATTGGCCCTGACGCAGTCTTTAACATTCAAACACTATGTTTCCAAAATTAACACTTGTGTAATCTACAGGTGGGAGTGTGTTTCAGGCCCCATCTATGTCCAAAGCACAGTGGACATGAGTCTACTACAGCCCCTGCTATTCATGGCACCTAGGGAACAGGAAAGGGGTAAGTATCCCTGCCTATCACATAGGAGATGACAGCCCCATATCCTCCATGGATTGGCGCAGTGGGGGGCGGTAACACTCACTGACCAGTAGGTGACACTTGCACTAATCTACATAGTATGTAGTTATAGACTTTGAGAAATGTATTTTTCACGTCAAAATAGATCAGATAAATCTGGAATCAAGTAAATATTCAAGCAAAAAGTTTGTGTCATCTAAGATACCTTTGGATTAGCAGCATGAGCCTGATCCTGCGCTTGCTCCCACTCACTTAAATTTACAGCTCATTAATATGAAATTGGAACAAATCACTTCTACTATTTTTTCCCCTCCTCCATGAAGCACAGAACTAGCCAATTATTTCATTGTAAAAAGGAGTCATGGTTTGATCCTACTGCCTTTGAGGTCAGTGGGAGCTGGACAAGCTCAGCACTTCCCGGGGTCATGTCTTAGGTCATTTAACTTGAAGATCATCAGTAAGAAAATAAAATGTGGCACTGAACAGCAACGTAATTGCCTTTCAGACTAGTTGTGTAGACATAATTTTCATTCACATTGGGAAGCACACCAAACCATATTGAGTTGTACTAGTGGGTATAATGCTAACTTGATGCGTGGTACTTTCCCTGTAAATTTCCCCAAGACTGTACATGGAACCCTGGCCCACTAAAACAAAAGCAAAATTATTTAGTAGAGAGTGAAAATAAGTGTGGCAAACTGCAACTAAAATGCTAATGCCTGTTACTAAATGTCTCATGTTTGGTATGGAATGCTGTCTATTATAATCCTGTTTATGGAGAAAATCTCACATGGTAATCATTCTACTTCAAAAGGAAACTCCAGCTGTCTTAAGTAAAACTATTCAACACATAACTTCTGCCAAGAGAACAAGGGCCCAATTCTGCTCCTGTTGAAGTCAATAGCAAAACTTCTACTGACTTTAAAACAAGCAGGACTGGGTCCCAAGATACTGAAACTGTATTTCAAAGACATATTCACTTGAATGGGAGCACTGGGCCACTAGTCACAATACTACTTTTTTGGAGGCGCACTTTAGGAAAGATCAAGTGGTATATTTTGAATGCCATCTGCAGATAAAAACCTAACAAAAGGCCTTGGGAGAGTGGTGATGGTTGTTACAGAGTTGTGACCCATTAAAAAAACCCAGTGGTCTTCCAGATTAATTTTACTGTGTTATTATACCAGAAACGCTATAGATATTAGGACCAAGATTTTAAGGAAAAGGGTGTGTAAAGTTAGGCATCCAAATTCATACAAAGGCACCTAAATAATTAGCCTGATTTCCAAAGGTGCTCCACAATGAGCAGCCCCCAGTCACTTTAGTGGGAGATGATAGGTGCTCAACACCTTTGAAAATTTTAGACACCTATTTTTAACAATCTTGGCCTAGGAACTTGTGGATCGCTCAGTCTGAAAATAATCATGGATACAACAAAGGTGGAAGTCTCCAAGAGATTAATGTCTAAGTTCAGGAAGGTTGTCTACACCTGCCCCTCAGTGCAGAGCAGAAGTCACGCATCATGTATGGGCTCACTGACTATACAGCCCTACCCTGTATCCCAAGTGGAGAGGGGTAACTGCCCTAGGGGCCACTGTGAAACAACTTTGTGACTGACCAACTCTGCCCCTTCCCCATGAGCTGAGGCCGTGGCTAAGCTCGTAACATCCACATATGGAGCAAAGGAAGCATTGCATCTCCAGCATTCTGAGATGGGAAGGTATTGCTGAAGCACAACCAGGGAGACTGAATGGGAAACAGCATCACACAAGGGTACTCCAAACTGGTACTCCCCTATCCCTCTGCAACAAGTCTACAGGGCTTATTGCAGCCCCAGGAGTGCAGTAATCTCCTTAGGGTATCATAGAATCATAGAATATCAGGGTTGGAAGGGACCTTAGCAGGTCATCTAGTCCAACCCCCTGCTCAAAGCAGGACCAATCCCCAAATGTCCCCCTCAAGGATTGAACTCACAACCCTGGGTTTAGTAGGCCAATGCTCAAACCACTGAGCTATCCCTCCCCCCTAGAATGACCAGAATCCAAGAAGGCTAACAACGTGGCTCATACAGCTCTGTAAATATAGGATTTGACTCTTTGCAGCAGAGTTATAGTTAATTACTTTACCATTGAGTTTTTTACAGCTGCTAGTATTGCAAAATCAGAGCCATGGCAGTATGAGCAGTGTAGAATCTGACTTCACACAACATCAAAGTGATCAGCTAAGCTCCCATGCAAGAAACTTTATTACTAAGCATGATGTAAGGTGCAGAAAAAAACCCTCAATTTCATTTGCAGATCCCAGGCTGAGTTTGCAGTGCTGGGAACCATAGTAGGAGGGAGAGAAAAAAAAATCTACTTGACTTGTAAACTAAGCAAAATTAATCGTGTAAGTAAACTGAAAAAATAAAGATGAAACCCTAAAAGTCATTTTTATGACTTCCAGACCATTTTAGCAAAAGTGCAATACTTGAAGGAGTTTAGAAAGCTCTAATCAAACCTTTCAGACAATGGTCAAAACACTCAAATAATTGGTGTCCATATTAGAACTGCTTGAATTAATCAATCATACCTTTGGATTAATATTAATAATATTCATTGCTAATTTAGCCCCATTGGACATTAGCTAATAGTTTGTAAATAGATCCCAATTTCTGCTAATTATTTTCATTATTCAGAAGCATGCACCAAATAATTTTCAATCTGTGGGTTTTCTGAACTGTTCACTTTACCTGCTTGCTACCTATTATTTGTGTTGTCATCGACATCACATGGTATTTCGCCTTTCAAACTGGATAGCCAAAACTTTTAAAAATACAACAAGAGAACGACAATATAATGCATACTAATGTTTGGAATTCTTGACTACAGACATGAATATCCAAATTCATGCAAATAGGATAAAATTCACCCTGGTGCAACGGGCCAGGACTTGGTGCATGAACTACTTACCTCCTCCTATTTTGAAGAGTTAAAAGATGCATAAGGCTGGTGCTCTTCACAGGGGCGAATTTTTCCTTTGGTGTATAATGAGATCCAATGAAACCGAACACCCTCCCCCCCAACTGAAACCATAAATCAGGATTTTAACTACATGACCAGCTCTAATTCATCTACTGTAAATATATAAAGATTGACCACATCTTCATCTTGTCAACAAAAAGTAACTAGGTCCTGAGAGGCAGGAGGGTCACCACTGAAACCTCAGCATTTGCCAACAGGCATCACACAGTGGTATCTCAGATACTTAATACTTCTCATGAGACATATGTTACCAAATATTGACTGTTTAATGGCCACCACTGTGCTTGAGTCTAAAATTAACAGCTTCTAAATAGTGAAAAAATCCATAACAAAAAAATCCATAAAGTGTTTTTAAAATGATTCATGATGTGTAATAAAAAGTATCATATCCTCTCAATTAATTCAGCAGTTTTCATGTTTCCTTGGAGCGAACTTGGTTGCATTTTAGATATTTATTCCTTCTCTACACATAAAAGGACTTGAAATATGTAAGTATGATAGTCTCCCGAATGGATGCACCAATGTGGTTTCTAATACCAGTGAAAGAAACATTTGCTCTTCAGAAGATGGAAAGGATTCTAAAAATCGTGAAAAAAACCTTCATTTGTTCAATACAAATTTTCATCTCATGCCCTTTTCTAAAACATGCAACAACAAATAAATGTACTTTATCCAAAACAAATATTCTGTCTACATTTCAGAGCATGAACATCAACTGACAGGTTGTGACAAAACTATTCCAGCATTTCAAAGAACAATAGTTAAATGCCTTGACACAATGCTAATACATCTTGACAAAGGGAACAAACAAAATTCAGTAGTATCCACCCAAAAGGATGTGTTTAGGGGTGCACACAGTGAGCAAGCAAATTATCCAACAACATAAGGCATATATGCTCCCCTTTGCTGAGCACCTTAATCCTGTAGAAATGAGCTAGGGGAGCAAACATAGCAGTGGAGGTTGTTTCCATTCTCATCACTGTCCCCTTTGTGAAGCAGGGTAACGGCTAGGGGGCAGATGCTTTAAGCAGCATTTTCCCCTTCTATAAAAATAGATTATGATTATCATTAATACCTGTGTAAAAAAAACCAACAGCATTAATCCATCCTCCATGCCATGCGTCTCCTATCAGAAGGATCAATAGCAGCAGAGCAGACAAGCCATACTTCCACTGCTGGAACTCCCCCAGGAATTGAGGGTCATCACAAACCTCATCACCTTCCACCCCAGTGAAAGGCGGATTTCTTTGACCTTGCCTTCTCTAACATAAGTACAGAGTAACATGTATTGTTTAAAAAAACCCAAACAACCTGAAAAACCTATCAAAACAAGACAATCCATGGCACACTTTTCTCCTGATGGGGCGAGAATGAGATACAACATGTGACAGATGTTAGTCATGTTGTTTAATCCACTACTCTAAGGCACTCATATACAACAGTGTTGAGCGCGATATAAGTGTATAGTAGAGGCTGGATTTGGGGGTCTAATTACTGAGCAGAAAGAATCCCTTTCTGCCAAACTAGCCAAGGATTCACAACATTGGAGCCAGGATTTCCCCACAGATCCCTGCCTTCCCTTCTTTCTCCACTTCTCCTGCACCTCAACAAGTCCACTGTGTACAACAGGGAGAGAAGGTAGCCCAGCAGTACCACTTTCACAGGCTTTACAATTAATGTGTAGTCCTTTGTGTGTTTTTATGCAGCAGGGGAACATATGGCACAACGAATCTAAACCACAAATGGCTTGAGAAGTAAGAGCAAAGATCAACTATAATCCTACATTTCAATGAGAAGCAGATACATGCAGATTGCCAAATACATTGCATGTTCATCATTATACAAACAGTGCCACAAACACATGATTTGGCAAAAATAAACACGACACAAATAAATAAGAAAAAAAGGATTGATTTCTTTAAATCGAGACTGGCTATCTTTCCAAAAGATATTCTATAGCAGGGGTACTCAAACTGGGAGTCAGGACCCCTCGGGGGGGGGGGGGGGGGTCATAAAGTTATTATATGGTGGGTCGCGAGCTGTCAGCCTCCACCCCAGATCCTACTTTGCCTCCAGCATTTATAATGTTAAATATATTAAAATGTGTTTTTAATGTATAAGGAGGGAGTCACACTCAGAAGCTTGCTGTGTGAAAGGAGTCACCAGTACAAAAGTTTGAGAACCACTGTTCTATAGTTACTGGGCTCAATAAAGGGGTAGTTCGCTGAAATGTAGAGCTTTCGATATACAGAAGGTCAGACTAGATTATTTAATGGCCCCTTCTAGCCTTAAACTCTATGACTACCTCAAACAGCAGTTATGGCGTGATGATAAAATTACTAAGTGAGGTTCTATTGACCGTGTTATACAGGAGATTGGACTAGATCACATAACAGTCCCTTCTGGCATTAAAATCTATGGCTACGTCTGGAGCTGGGGGTGTGATTCTCAACGCAAGCAGACATACTCAAAGACAGCCAGCACACTAAAAATAGTAGTGTAGCCGCAGCAGCACAGGCAACGGTGAGCAACGGCATAGGCTAGTCATCCCGGCTCAGGCTGCCTGGGGAGCATACTCAGAGTAGCTAGCTGTGCTGCTGTCACTTGCTACTGCGTGCATGTCTACTCCAGCTCAGAATCACACACCCAGCTCCAAGTGTAGACGCAGCCTAAGACGCTAACATTATGTCTATACTCCAATCGGGCAGTGTGACTGCAGTACTAGCTTGAGTAAGAACAGCAGTGAAGCCAAGGTAGCACGTGCTAGCTCCACCCACCCATGACCATGACTATGTAGATCAACGCTAGCTTGAGCAGCTCAGCTGTCTCCCAACTGCAGTGTAGGCACCCTTAGGGCTGGTCCACACTACCCCCCAAGTTCGAAGTAAGATACGCGACTTCAGCTACGTGAATAACGTAGCTGAAGTCGAAGTATCTTATTTTGAACTTAAAAGTACTTACTGCTGGTCCACACGGCGGTGCGCAGGCTCCCCCGTCGACTCCGCCTGCGCCGTTCGTGGAGCAGGATTACTGGCGTCGATGGGGAGCACTTCCTGGTTCGATTTATCGCGTCTAGACAAGACACGATAAATCGAACCCAGAAGATCGATTGGACGCCTCCGATGCAGCGGGTAAGTGTAGACCTACCCTTAGACCATGTTGCCACTCAACAGCTGTCCCACAATGAACTAAACTCCTGTCCAAATGAGTTGGGAAGAAAGGATCCCTAACGTAAAAAACCTACGGAATATGGCTTGCTACTTTGAACAGCAACACCAAAGGAAAATAAATTTCATCTTATTCAACTTAAAAGAAATAATTACCATCGTGCAAACTATGCCATTGCTTCATTTCTCAGAGAAGCTGTAACATGGTTATACATACAGCCAAAGACAGTGGTTTTAATTTTCTATTTAATTACAAAACTTGAGGATTGCATATTTTAATCTTCACGCTCATTCATATTTAATTAGTCCAACGAGACTTCCAAGCCTAGATGACCTCTTTCTGGATCTAACAAGCAATTTAAATGTTCTCTTTTACATGGTCCAAAAATGAGGGCGACTGAAAAGAAAAATAATTTGCTATAGCGATACTGATACGTAAAACTATACTTTTATATTGAAATTATAATAGTCTACACTGTTTTCATAGAGAGCTCCCATTGACACACTGACTCTTTTCAAATAGGCTCAATTCTACATCTCCTGTAGGAGTGTTGCGGGTGATCAATATCTCATTTTTAAGGATATGATTTTGTCACGGAAGTCATGGCTTCCGTGACTTTAACAGACCTCCATGGTTTCTTTGGCTTCAGCCCCATCGCAACAACAGGGCTGGAGCAGCTCTCAGTCCTCCCTCCCCCCGCACAGCTAAAGTAGCTCTCAGCCCCCCAAAGGTGGAGTGGTGGGGCTGGAGTGGCGGTTAGCCATGCCCCCAGTAGCAGGGCTTTGATTGTCAGTCCTACCCCACACACAGATGGGTCACGGGCATCCGCGAATTTTTGTTTATTGCCCGTGACCTGTCCGTGACTTTGATGAAAAAATCCCATAACAAAATCTTAACCGCACTCATATTTCAACATCAGCTCACAACCGGCAGCATCTCACAGGAAGCACTCAGCACCTTGCAGGTTCCAGGCCTCGCACAGCCAACTATGTAACTAAACTCTAACCGCTGTTTAACCAACTTTGCCCCATTTTCTTCTAAGTAAGCTATTTCAGAACTCATGATCACCATGATACTAGATAGATCAGTTGCTTTCTGCTCTGTGTAATCAAACATATTTGATTTTCCTCTTCAATGTAATAGTTTCAAGCCTAAACATTCATGTAGATTTGTGACATATCATGTAATTTAAATGCTATTAAACACTGGGTAACCAACACCATGATTCACTTTTTGCATGCACTTCACTGAAATTAACATGTTATGATCCTTTACACATGTGAATTTGGGAGAAGCTAATTTTTTTCTTCCTCTCTTGGTTGGTGACCAGCTTTGTGCTTCTTGCTAGAATTCCAAAAGGTAAAGAATGCAAATATTAGAACCAGGAAACAATTTTTAAGACTGAGATTTGTATTAACAGTCATATCACAAATTCCTAAAAAAAAAAAAAAAAAATTTTGTGAACATTACCAGTCATCTGCACAGGCTTCGGGGACATATCCTGCCATTGATCTGGGGATGGAACTCCTATTTCAGCCAATGGAGGTTGTGTGCAATAAACTAATTGTGACATGAATAATATAAAAATAGCATACCTTGATAGCAAGCTATGTGACCTGACTGTATGTTTTCCAGACAGTATTCTGACTCCCCAATCCATCCATATTTTTATATCAGCACAGAACAATAATCTCACAGTAAATGCAGTAACATTCTTGGATGATATAATTAAAAATCTTTAGAGCCCAAAGTTGGCCTAGCTAGAATGGTGGTTTAGGAACACAAGACAGCCCCTTACACCCCAATATCAGCAACTCTTATCACACCTAGCAGCACAGACGGGGAAGCAGGTTCCACAGGGTATCTATGTGTAGGGAGGGTTCTACCAAATTCACGGTCCATTTTGGTCAATTTCACGGTCATAGGATTTTTTAAATAGTAAGTTTCATGAGTTCAGCTATTTATATCTGAAATGTCATGGTGTTGTAATTGTAGGGGTCCTGACCCAAAAAGGAGTTGTGGGGGGGTCACAAGGTTATTGTAGCGGGGTTGCGGTACTGCTACCCTTACTTTTGTGCTGCTGCTGGCGGCGGTGCTGACTTCAGAGCTGGGCAGCTGGAGAGCGGCGGCTGCTGGCCGGGATCCCAGCTCTGAAGGCAGAGCCGCCGCAAGCAGCACTGCAAAAGTAAGGGTGGCATGGTATGGTATTGCCACCTTTACTTCTGCGCTGCTGCCTGCAGAGCTGAGCTCTGTCGGCAGCCGTCACTCTCCAGCCACCCAGCTCTGAAGGCAGCAGTGCAGAAGTAAGGGTGGCCTGGTATGGTACTGCCATCCTTAATTCTGCGCTGCTGCTGACAGGGTGCTGCCTTCAGGGCTGGGCGCCTGGCCAGCAGCTGCTGCTCTCCGGCCACCCAGCTCTGAAGGCAGCATAGAAGTAGGGGGGGCAATACCGTGACCTCCGTAAAATAACCTTGTGCCTCCCCCCCCCCCCGCAACTGTCTTTTGAGTCAGGATCCCCAATTTGAGAAACACTGGTCTCCCCCGTGAAATCTGTATACTGTAGGGTAAAAGCACACAAAAGACCAGATTTCACGGTCCGTGACGCATTTTTCATTGCCATGAATTTGGTAGGGCCCTACCTCTGTGGGAAACTGGGTAAAGATCCAGTGCAGTTCATTCCCTCCCCAGAGTAGCAGGAAGACCAGGAAGCAGACTGTGATCTCCCTCCTGGGCTGCTCTAGGGCTATTGTAACAATGTGCTGCCCCTTACACTGGGTGGATTGGACTGTCACAATCTAGCCCTTAGTCTATCCATATTATCAGCACTGCCATTAGGTTATGTACTGGTTATAATGGAAACATTTCTATTTTTTCAGTCATTCCTGTGAAAATCTTTTACAAGCAATTGTGCCTCTAGAGTATTTGTCCTTTAGAGTATAATGCATGAGAACATGCTGCACAGTCCTTGTCCTGCTGAACTAAATGGAAAACTCTCATTGACTTCAGTGGGTATACGTTTGGGCTTGAAATGTAATGATTAGTAGAAACTGATTATAAGCTTGCTTGTTTGTTTTCATGTCCAGACAGAGAAATGCAGGGGGGGAAATGTTTTTTAAAATTCTCTCAGTTTTGGGAGGGTTGTTTCTGTTTGGGGATTTTTTAAATATAACCAAGGAAATCTGTTTGTTTCAATATGGCTGGGATACACATTTTGAGATTTCATCTGCATCAGGCTGCTGTCCACTGACATTGCTGCAGTGTTTTATATATATATATATATATATAATATATATATATACACACACACGTAAGTATATATATAAAACTTAAGTTTATCATTATATTCAATTTATATTAAAATTATAACGATGAAATTGTGCCCTTGATCCAAAACCAACTAATATAACTAGAAAGACATCCCTTGAATTCAGTAGTATTCGCTATGAATTTTAGGTATGTACCTGACCCCATTCCTATAGTACCTCACAACCTTTAATGTATTTATCTTCACAATACCCCTGTAGGAAAGAATCATCCCCAATTTACATATGAGGAACAGAGTGGCTAAGTGACTTGTCCATAAGGGTTTGAACTCAGGTCACCCAACTCCTCCACTTGTGCTCTAATCACTAGATCAGGGGTTCTCAAACTGGGGGTCAGGACCCCTCAAGGGGTCATGAGGTTATTACATGAGGGGTCACGAGCTGTCAACCTCCACCCCAAACCCCGCTTTGCCTCCAGCATTTATAATGGTGTTAAATACATAAAAACGTGGTTTTAATTTATAAGGGGGGGGGGGGTCACACTCAGAGGCTTGCTAGGTGAAAGGGATCACCAGTAAAAAACCTTGAGAGCCACTGCACTAGACCATCCTTCTTTAGACTGATCTGTTGACATAGTCACCAGCTAATTGTAACTATTCAACATATAATTATTGTTGGGGGAAAGATGTATATTTAGCAGTCATTGTTATCCTCAGGAGTGAAACACACAATCAACTCTTAAATGGTTTTTCCCCCCTGCAAACCTACATTTTCTGGTAAAGCTGTGTAACATTTTGCAATCAACTCTGCTCCAAACTAACCAGTACTTTCACTGCCACGCAAAACAGGTGAATGCTTAATCTTTTAAAAATAAAATGTCAAGTGGACTCCCAAATTAAATTCTTCCACACAAATATCGGAATATATTTGAAGCTGCATATATTATTTTAAACAGGTGTCATGTCCGAATATAATGCATTGCAATTTATTTCTTCATTGCATGGAATGAGATAGAATGCTACCCAGACTTCTACTTCTATATCATTCCGTGGATCCAAAGAAAACACTCCAATTTTCATCTTGTGCACGACCACATACTCTGGGCCAGATCTGCAAAGGCTGAGAATTTAAACCCATACATTTCCCTTTGCAAATATGTGTTTACTTCCCAGTGGCAACTTGCAGGGTGGGGTAGTAGGCAGCGAGTTTGCAGCAATAGATCTGACCCATATTTTTCTGCTGCAGAAAGCGGCGGCATGTAGGAAGATCGGGGACGCTCTTTTGATACGGATTTTTTCCTTCTTCACAACAAGCAGGCTTTACACACGTACGGCTCTCTCCTCCTTATTACTGGCCTGTGACAAGGGGCGTGTGTGTGTGAGCGCACTGCCCATCTATCCAGGGGGCTGTGTGCTGCTCTCCTCTCCCTGCAACACTGCGGTATCTGCTGGCCAAAAGTTGACAGCCCCTGCTTTTAATCATGACCACACCAAAAAGCAAAACCACACCTTAAAAAGTTCGATTCGCAGCTAGACCACAGGATTCATCCCGTCCGCACGAGCCGCCCCCCAGGGCTGGCTGCGGGTGGATTAACACCAGGATAGGAAGAGCAGCGCTGGCCGGGCTCTGCAAGCCGCCTTGCACCCAGCACGGGAAGCAGCAGAAGCTCGCAGCCTCGCCCGGCTGCTTGCAAGAGGATGCCCGCATTTTATTTTTGGAGGGAGGAATCGGTTGGGAATATTTTGTAGCACCAGCTCCCCCGCCCCACCCCGAAGAAAAGCTGCATTGTAACGTGACTGAGCCGCCCGGGGAACCTGCCAAAGGGGAGGGAAATACCCACTTAAAACCATACATGATGCAGACACTTTTTAAGTAGCTTAATGAAACGACTGGAAGCAACCGCAATTCATTGCCCGCACCCCTTCCCCCACCCAGCCTCCTGGCGGTAAAACCTCCAGGCTGGGGGAGGCCGGACATTAGCCGCCCGCTGTCCCCTTCTCCTGCAAGCTCGTCCCACAACCCCGGGGCTCGTGCCACAGCTTGCAGCAAAATGGGACCACTCTGCCCAAGGCTTGCAGCAAGAGCCACCCTGCCCGGCGAGCTCCAGAGCCCGCCAGCCCCCGGGCGGGCGCACGCCTACCTGTGCTGGTGCTCATGGTCCGGCCGTGGCAGCTGCTCTCAGCCGCACCTGGAGCCGCACGCACGGGCGCAGTCCCCCCGCTCCGGCCCGGGCGGACGGTGCGCAGAGCGCCAGGGGCGGGCCGAGCCGAGCCACCTGCCCCTGCTACACATCAAAAGTGCCCGAGCCGCCTCCCCGCCCAGCGCAGCCTCATCCAACGCCCGGCTCTCCGGCGGCGCGTCCCCAGGTTCTCTAGGGCGGCAGCATCCCGGCTCCGCAGCGGTCAGGCAGACGCCCCGGGCGCGGCGCAAGCCAGGCGCAGAGCAGCGCCTCGCAGCCCTGCCCCGCCGCGCGCCCCTGGCCAGGTGACAACCGCGGCTCGCTGACAGTTCTGGCGCAGAGGGAGTGGGGGGGCACCCTGGGAAGTGTAGGCTGCTCTGCCAGAGAGCAGCATCCTCAGGAGCGGCACGGGACTACATCCCCCGCAATGCTTTGCTCCAGCAAGCCCCACGCAGGAGCGGGTGGGGCAGCTGGCGGGCTTGTGCCCTGTGCGATGCCAACTTCTGTGATGCCCAGCTTGGGAACTGGGCTTCTCCGCCAAGACCACACCCTCTAAGAGAAGCGGCAGCAGCGATGGTCAGCACCGCTTCGGAGCCCCCCCCTCCAGCATCCCGCACAGCAAATAATACCCGCCTTGTAAACTCCAGGAGGAGCGAGTGGAAGGGATGCAGGGAGCACCCCCTTCTCTGCTTTAGAGGCTGGTACCCCAGCAAACGATGCAGACACCAAGCCCTGGGAAGCTGGTCTCCTTTATTTATGCTCAACACGTCTCCCTGTCTACACTACAGAATTACCTCGACTTATCTTATGGGGGCAAACAACCACTGCAGTTATTAAATCACTTGGCTCTTGCTCCTGAAAGGCAGGAATAGTCAATGGAATGGGGGGGGGGAGGAATAGCTCAGTGGTTTGAGCATTGGCCTGCTAAACCCAGGGTTGTGAGTTCAATCCTTGAGGGGGCCATTTAGGGATCTGGGGCAAAAATTGGGGATTGGTCCTGCTTTGAGCAGGGGGTTGGACTAGATGACCTACTAAGGTCCCTTCCAACTCTGAGATTCTATGATTCTATAGTGGCTGCACGGACATTGTGTCAACCTAATTACATCAACCACCACTCCGTCACCCCTTGCAGAAGGTGGTGTTTTTCAATTAGCATAGAGAGGCACTTACAGCAGTAGGAGCCAAATTTCAGTGAAGACAGTTGCACTCAAGGCAGCTTATGTCAACCTCACGGTGTAGTATAGAGCAAGCTTGAGAAGCCTCTTGGAACATGGCTTGTATGAAAGATGGAATACACTGTTACGTTGTGATTTGTTTATAATGAAAACAATGAAAAATTACCATCACATGGAAAAAAATAATAGGAAGACAAAAACCTTATATGCCAAATTCTGTTACATCAATATCATTCCAGAGTAACTTTTACATAGAGAGTTACTCCTCATTGACAGTTGGTGTAACAGTGAGCAGAATTTATCCGATTGTCTTTTGGATAACTCATACACCCCAGCTACTGACCCTTATTTGTGATCAACAAGGGCCTTAAATCATGTGTTGTGCTAAGTGCCTTTACCTCACCCTGAAATCAACGGAAGTTAAGGGTGCTCAGCACCTCACAGGAGCAAGCCCTCACATATCCATTGCACATTTTGTAGACTAGTAGTGTTAACTCACTGGTCACTCCAATTTCTAATGGATAAAAGATTCTACCTCCCCCAGTGTTTGAACTTGCATTGTGCTAAGTGTCATTAACTCTCCTTGGATTCATTATATGCAGTGTAGTTGTAGCTGTGTATGTCCCAGGAGATTAAAGAGACAAGTCAGGTGAGGTAATATTAGTGTGGCTTCTTTAACTCAAAGGAGGTGCTGGAATCTCAGGCAGTGAGTTTCCATATTAGGTGGAGGAGGTCAGAACCTCTTCCACCAGTAGATGAACCCTGCTGACTAATCTTTCATATTTGTGACTATAAGAAATGTTAATAACTCATTGCAACTAACTGTATTGAATATATTAAGACCACATCACGCTCAAGTAATAACAATTTTGATTTAGATTTTATAACAAAATTCAAATGGTCAGATTCAGCATTACACTCTGTCTGCTCAGCGCTGCTCCAGTGACACAAAGCTGTACTAAATTTGGTTTTAGCTGGCTCTGCATTACTGGAGAGACACACAGAAGCTGGAGCATACAAAATAATTACTCTCTCACACTCAATAAAGTGGCTATTACTCCAGGATACATAGCTGGATTGTTTTTCTAAATAGTCAAAGACCAACAGGTACTCTCAACCCCCAACCGAAATTTCTCACCCACAAAGTCTAAACATCAACCTTCCCTTCCCCACCCAATGGCTAATGCAGAAAGATGGACCCTGTAGCATGACTTGAAGGTCAACAGATTTAAGCTATTTTGGGCTAAGGGGGAAGTAACTTCCAAACCAGAGGGCTCCTCAAAGAGAAGGCTGCACCATCCACATCATTTTGTTTAATGGGAAGGGACTCCCAGAATCTCTGTTGGTTGCAACTGTGGCAGTATCATATGGGGAAAAAGTTACTCTCTAGTAGGGCTGGACAAAAAGTATCAGATAAATAGTTTATTTGCCAAAAAATGAAGTTTTGGTCAACCCAAAACCATTTGCAAATTTGACAGAAGTTCACCAAATAGTTTTGGTCTCAATGTCCTCCCCTCCCACCAGTCTTAGGAGCCATTCACAAAATGACAGCAGCAGGATGAGGAAGCTCCTCCCTTATAACAGTTTCAAAAGACCTCTGCCCCAGGATGTCCCATAGCCCAGTGGATAGAATCATAGACTATTAGGGTTGGAAGAGACTTCAGGAGGTCATCTAGTCCAACCCCCTGCTCAAAGCAGGACCAACCCCAACTAAATCATCCCAGCCAGGGCTTTGTCAAGTCTGGTCTTAAAAACCTCTAAGGATGGAGATTCCACTACTTCCTTAGGTAACTCATTCCAGTGCTTCACCACCCTCCTAGTGAAATAGTTTTTCCTAATATCTGAACCTAGACCTCCCCTACTGCAACTTGAGACCATTGCTCCTTGTTCTATCATCTGCCACCACTGAGATCAGCCTAGTTCCATCCTCTTTGGAACCACTCTTCAGGTAGTTGAAGGCTGCTATCAAATCCCCCCTCACTCTTCTGCAGACTAAATAAGCCCAGTTCCCTCAGCCTCTCCTCATAAGTCATGTGCCCCAGCCCCCTAATCATAGGACCCTTCCCTACCATGTAGGTGAATGTAAGTTCAAATTCCTGCTCTTCATCAAGAAGAAGGGAGAATTGAACGCAAGTAGGTCTAACACATCGTGGGTAAGAGCTATAGCTGCTAGGCTAAAGGTTAAAAGGGACTTACCACCTCTTCCTCCTGATTTGTGAAGATAGCCTTTTCCTTTGCTTTAATTTTGAAAAGTGACCAAAATTAAGCAAAACATTTTTGTTCAACCCAAAAAGAAATTTTGACTTTTTTGATTCACCAAAATTTGTCAGTATTTACCGTTTGTTTGCACCAAACCCATTTTGTTTTTGTAAATTTTTCAGAACTGCCAGCAAACTGAAAAATCAGTTACTTATCCAGCTCTGCTCTCCAATAGGTGGGTACCAAGCATTGGTAACTATTCATTCTCACACCACATGATAGAGAGGTGCATTTAATCAATGCCCTACATACTCTGGGAGAAGCGCAACTTAAAATTTGGTGGCACTCTGGTGTGGCAGACTGGAAATTCTGTGTGAATTCATTTATATTTAAAAATAGAGCTTTTTAATGTATGAAATATAAAAAATGAATAACAAAATGTAACTGCTACAGGGTGTATTATATTAAAATTCAGTTTATTTTATGCTGTCCCTATATGTACACATTTATAGCATATTGTAGGTTTCTGCATTGACCAAACATGCCAGCTTCTCTGAAGCAATTATAACTCTGTGCGTTAAGCTGTTGGAAAGTTATTTCCCTCCCCACCCCCCATGAATTCAAAGTGTCTTGAAATTTGATTTCCCCTTTGTTTGTTTAATGGACTTTTCCATCACCAAAATGTCTAAATTATAGTAAACTAGAAAGATGTTGGATGGTTGTTTTTCCTTCCATTGATTTCCTATATAAAAGCTAGCTGCAACTAATAAGTGGGATATTATTTCTTTATATTTCAAATATTGTTAATTTTTCTATCAAAAGTCTAATTGTCTGGCCAATAAATCCATTGGTAAAATAAAATTGGTATCGTCTTTTACTGGTTAGCATGTTTGTTTCAAAAAATGTTTCCATTTTAGGTCATTACCAAATATGTATCAAAGGTCAAATTTTCAAAAGTGTCCAAGTGATTTATAAGCCCACATCCCATTTCCAAAATTCACTTTTGAAAACGGAACTTAGGTGCTTTAGAAAATTTTACCTGAAATCCCCACCTCACATTCTCTCCAGTTGTTTCCCCTTTCCAACTAGTACATCTTTTATAAAGATACTATTGATACAGTGGTTTCTAATCATTTCCTTTTGTGACAAAATGTCATGTAGATAAGAAACCCATTCTCCATATCTGTCTCCATTCCTTTACTGCATTTTTAAATTTCTACATCATCACTTTCTCATTTCTTCATGAAAGGCAATTATTCTATTGTTTCACAACTATTCAGAGCTTAGAATGAGATACTGCTCCATTTATGTTCATATCAGCAACAATATAATTTTTCTGTTACTGAAAGATCTGTATTTAAAGCTTCTTTATTTTCAGCTTGTCTGACATTCTCCAAGTTGTAAATATTATGAGACTTGAAAACTATTTTGTTTTAAACCTAATAAAGTTCCATTTTTTATATTTGTCATTGAATTCTACCAGCCTTATTCAAATTGAGTGATATTTTACTCCACAAATATGCCTATTTAAATCAGTGAGACTATTTACATGCTTAGAGTTAAGCACGTGCTTAAGTTCTTTAGGCACTAGGAATGTATCTACCTGCTTTTCCCTAATATTTGAACCTTTTAATGAATCTTAGAATGAAATCTTCATTCTCATAAACTGATGGTAGAGCAATTGGGAATGGATTTAGCAAAAGAACCCCAGTTCAGAATTCAGATCCAAATTACATTTTTGACTTAAACAAATAACAGGCCCTCAGAGACAGAATGAAAGGTGTGCTTGCAGCAGTGTGAACTCACAAGGTATGTTTTTAGAACTATTGCAATGCCATTTATGTAAAAGAATCTAGTGGCTTATGGAATGAGAGTTTTATTTGTATAAAGACCCTATGATTGGGTCTGAAAATCTGAAGCCATCAGGCTCCAGCTCTTCCTTCCCATCAGTGATTGGACACTCACTTGTCTGAACCTTACACAAATATCTGTGCTTTCTTCCACATCTCTCCATTTGCATGAAGAAATCTCCCTGAAAAAACATATGTTGAATATATTTGTCTTACTCTCCCCCAGTCATGTCTTGCTTATCTTTATAGGCCTTGACTAAAGAGGTAATTCACTCTGATTCCAGTAATCAATAAGCAGCAACCAATGTAGCTGCACCATTACAAATCCCAGGCAGCTACACTGGGAAATGGCCGTCAATTGCTGGAATCAGGGCAAATTCCCAATGGACACAATGCCTTCAACTGTAAGCTCTTTGGGGAAAGAGGTAGTACCTGCCCTTCCATCTAACATCTTGGATTATGGAGCTCTGATCCTTGAAGCATTTGGATGTTAATATAATCAACAAAATTATAAGACTAAGTAAGTGAAGATTGCTCTCAAAAGAATAACATGCTCAAAGAACGTAACTGCTGTAAGCGTCTGGATATGGCAACAAATTTCCAACAATTTATCAATGTCTATAAATAATGAGTTACTATTTCATTATGGCTACATTACAGTAACACTCAAATAGTAACAATGTAATATTAAGGAGACTGCATCTGTGAGAAACTTTTATGTTAAGCACCTCTCTTTCTGTGGATGGTATGTAAGTATTACAGCAGCAGTTATAAGTTTGAAACATTGTCCAGCTGCCATAATTACCTTTTAGGCATCTAAATATGTTTGACCTATTGCTCATAATACAACTCCAAAGCAAACTTTGAAAACAGAAAGAATGAAAATAACATCAAAGGGAACAACTAAGGAGGATAAAAGAAATCTTTGTTAGAAGGGAACAATCAAGAATTATTCAATCTTGTCAGTAGTCAGCTTTAAGAAAGTTGGTCAAAACAAACAAACACTTTAATATCTGAAAAGCAGTTGCTTGATGTGACATGAAGCATAACAGACATTAACCAATAGCTGTGTATAAGTTATACACAAGAAAGAACAGCAAGCAAGAAAGACCAATAGAAACGCAAATAAAAATAAAACCACTGACTCACCTGTAAGAACATGAGCTACCTCACAAATGGCTGGCCCGTGAAACACAACCAAACATCATATGTTGGGAAAAATGAGATTTGAATAAACTGAATGGTAGACAAGGCAGGGCAATGACAAGATAGTGCAAAGCTTTAGCAAAGGCTTAATACAGTTAATAAATGTTCATGAGTATAATACTTACTATGGTATTGCAATTTTGTGCTTTCTATAGTAAATACCACACTAATTGCATTGCTGTCCCTTGTGTGTGTTATGTAAATATATTGCAATCTCCCCTAAATATGACTCACTAGAAAACTGCTCTTTATATGAAGCTATAATTTTCTTTAGCCAATTGATAGTAATATGGTCTATTGGACTTTCATTGTAACAAAAGGTTTAACTCTACATTTCCCTGCACAGGTGTCCTAATTTCCTCTTGTTTAGTCTACATTGTGTATCTTGCATCACTCTGGTTACCATATTTAGCTGATCCTAGATTCTTTGCTGATGCTAGATTCTTTGCTGATGCTAGATTCTCACATATCACTGTCCAACGTAAGGCTAATAGACGCTACCTCATTTGAGCAGATGATGACCTGGCCTCAGTTATATGTACTCTCATTGCCTCCTGGCTAGACTCAGAGGTGGATTAGGGATTTGTGGGACCCTGAGCAAGAGAAAGTGAGGGGCTTCCCCACCCCTTTCACCTGCAGTCCCTCCTCCCTTGGCACTTTTTCTGGGGAAATGGGGTTAGGGCACAGGGGCTTGCCTCTCCCTGCCCAGTGCTCCTGCCAGGGAGCGGGGTCGGAGCGCTGGGTGGGGGGAGCGGGTCAAAGCTTGGGGACGCCCATTTTTCCAGGGATCCTCCAATTGGCTGGGGCCCCTGGGCACCGGCCCTGTTGGCCCAGTGACTAATCTGCCACTGGCTAGACTACAGTATGCCAAAGCATGAAGACATCAGTTCTTTGGACAATCCAACCAATACAGAATGCTGTAGTGCACCCCCTCAGCAACAACATGGGCTACTGCAAGCACATTAAACCTGTCCTCTGCTCCTTACACTAGCTACCATAGGTGCCGACTCCGTGGGTGCTCTGGGGCTGGAGCACCCCCAGGGAAAAATTGGTGGGTGCTCTGCACCCACCGGCAGCTCCCCGCCCCCAGCTCACCTCTGCCTCCTCCCCTGAGCGCGCCTTCCCCGCTTCTCCTCCCAGTGCTTGCCGCTGCAAAACAGCTGTTTTGCGGTGTAACAAGCTGTGGGAGGGAGGGGGGAGGAGCAGGAACGTGGCGCTCTCAGGGGAGGAGGCAGGGAAGAGGTGGGGCCAGGGCAGGGATTTGGGGAAGGAGTCCAATAGTGGCAGGGAAGGGGCGGAGTTGGGGTGGAGAGTTTGGGGAAGGGGTTGGAATGGGGGCGGGGCAGGGTGGAGTCAGGGCGGGGCCAGGGGGCGCAAGCACCCACCGGTGCCAGGAGAAGTTAGCGCCTATGCTAGCTACCCATAGATTAATGAGTCACCTGGAAGGTCTTGGGCCTTATCTTCAACATTCTCAGTGGACCTGGGACTAGGCTATCTCCTAAACCTCCAGAATGAATACTGTGGGCAACAGCTCTGCTCCTCAGGCACAATGGAACGGTCTACCCCAAGGGTAAAACTCATCTGTGTGGGAGACAGAGCTTTCTCAGGGGCTGCTCCCAGACTGTGGAATGAACTGTCACAGGAACTAAAGACCATCGCAAACCTGGCCACCTTCCTCTCCAAGTGCATGATGCACTTCTTCGTCCTGTCTTCAGTAACATATACTCCTGTCAACATGCACATTTAAAAAAATACATTAAATACCAAACCCAAACACAACCGCTCCCAAACCTAAACATTACATTGCACACTGAGTCCTCCACCTTGAGAGATGAGGAGAGAGAATGAATTTTACTTGCCTCACTTAATGACCTACTGAAAGGTGTTCAGGCACTACAGTGGGGAAGGCAGTATAAGAACATTTGTAGAATAGAAAAAGTATAATAATTGTACCATTACTAGTATTACTTCATTCACTGCACTATGACAACACATTAAAGTTGGTGGGGGTGGGAGTGAAGGGCAGAAAGCAACTAAATTAATTCCTTTGTGATTTACCCAAATCAAGGGCCACATTCTGCTCTGTCACTTACACTGGTGCGGTGCAAATCTGCAGTAGCTCCATTACAGGCAAAGGAGTTACAACACTCCGAATTTACACTGCTCTAACAGAACACAATGTCATCCTAAAGGTCAAATTTTATCCTCAGGTACCTGGGTCAGATGTCATTGATTTTTACTGGGAATTGCACCTTTGTAATTAATATTGTATTACAAAAATGATTATCCCCCATTGCAGTAGGTGTGGTACATACTCATAGTAATAGACATACCTTACCCCCAAAAGCTTATAGTCAAACACAAAGGGTGGAAGAAAGGGAATATCTTCCCATTTTACAGATGGCAAATTTAGGCACAGAGAGAGATTAAGAAAGTCTAAAGGCAGAGCTGAAGCCACAGCTCCTACATGCCAGACTGGAGTCTTAGCCATTAGACCAGCCACTCTTTTCCCCTTCTGTCTAAGTGCAGAACTGGATCCATTCTATGTATCATGGCTGCAAAGTTCTTCCGTAGAAGTCTAGTACAATACTATATCAAAATGACTGACATAAGAGATGATAGAATTGAAGATTATAAAATAGGAGAGAGAAAAAAAAGATCCTAAACACGGTTGTGAAGGAGGGAAGCAATTTCATACAGGGAACAATCTTGAGCAACAACAGCAAATAAGCTATCCTGATCTCCACAATGAATCCCAACCATTACTGATTCTCAGACACCAGACCATCAAGATTAGAGCATTTCAGGAATGAGATTAAAAATAAGTGGTTCCCTACCAGGATCCCTTCCTATTACTGTTCATAGATGTGTAATGCATTACTAGGTCTGATGTATACACAAGTGACATACTCACATTTATGTAATTCTTGCCCTGTTTATAGGACTAAAGGAAATAAGAATTATGCAGTCTCAGCCTCACAATAACCCTAGTTCAAATCTGTGTCCAAAAGTTTGGATGATTCTCTAAACTATCCGTACTTATGGATGCCCTTCCCAGACCTTGCAGTCTTCCACCCACCCCAGAATCCTTCTGCTTAAGACCCCAAGACAGAACCCCCATCAAACCTACTACACGAAGTGGTGTTGTCTATGCAGAAAGGAAGATTTGGAGGTCTTGCGGCCAGCAAGTTTTTTCTGATGTTTTTGGAAGATGATATGTTTATTCATCCTACTGATGTCTTTGGGGGAAGGCAAGGCAGTTATTTTGCACCACCACTGCTCAATTTCACATAACTTTAGACTGCATCTTTTTTAGTTTCTCCCCTCCCCTCTACCCCCCGAAATATTGTACGAGACCTTCCAGGAAGACCCAGGGCAGAGTCTTGAAGCATAAGACCGGCTACATTTATTGCAATACTTTTATTTTCTTGCAGTTTCAACTAGAGGGCAGTAACAGGCTGGAATTATTCCAATCAAGTGCTGACTTGCAGAGAAAGGTTTTAAAGGACCGCGTTGTCTGCTGTGTTTCATGAAGTCAAAGTTACCAAGGCAAGATAGTGTCTATACTATTGGAAATTCAGTTGACCATAGAGATGCTAAACCAAATTTACAATAAGAGCACAGTATTCTGAGCCATCATGAAAGATTACATGATACCTCCATGACCATAATTTACAGTCATTCAACTTTTACTAAATGTAAGAAAATTAAATGTTCCATTAAATATTACAGTATCTCCTGAATGAGAGAGGTAGGCATTTTTAGTGAGTTGACAAAAATCATCGAATGATAATGGGAAGGTAGACTTCTGGGACCTTTCATTCCCATTGACAAGCCAGATGTCCTAAAAAGCTTTGCAAGAATTCATTATTTGCACATATGGGTCAAATTCAATATTGGCCTGAACAAGTGTAACTCCACTGATGTCAATGAAGTTAAGCTAGCAGTAAATCTGGCCAACTATTTCTAGACTGTACATGGTATGAAACGAAATCCCTTCCCTAGAGAACTTGAAATCTAAATAGATAAAACATACAAGTGGGGGAGGAAAAAATATTCCCATTTTATAGAATTGATGCACAGAGAAGTTAAGAAGCTTTTCAAAGTTACACAGGAAGTCTGTAGCAGAGCCAGAAATTCAGCCTGGATCTCCTCTGTCCCAGTCCAGTGCTTTAACTATAAACCCATTATTCTCCTCTGTGGAAGTAATTCAAGAGAGGAAAGTAAATGTGGGCATTTTTCTCACAGGTTGTCTGAGAAAGTATCACATAAGAAGATAAGAATGGCCATGCTGGGTCAGGCCAAAGGTCCATCTAGCCCAGTAGTCTGTCTTCCAACAGTGGCCAATGCCAGGTGCCCCAGAGGGAATGAATAGAACAGGTAATGATCAAGTGATCCATCCCCTGTCACCAATTCCCAGCTTCTGGCAAACAGGCTAAGGACATCATCCCAGCCCACCCTAATAGCCATTGATGGACCTATCCATCATAAACTTATCTAGATATTTCTTGAACCCTGTTATAGTCTTGGCCTTCACATCATCCTCTAGTAGGGAGTTCCACAGGTTGACTGTGCATTATGTGAAAAAATACTTCCTTTCGTTTGTTTTAAACCTACTGCCTATTAATTTCATTTGGTGGCCCCTAGTTCTTGTGTTATGAGAAGGAGTAAATAACACTTCCTTATCTACTTTCTCCACACCAGTCATGATTTTATAGACATCTATCATATCCCCGCTTGGTTGTCCCTTTTCCAAGCTGAAAAGTCCCAGTCTTATTAATCTCTCCTCATATGGCAGCCGTTCTATACCCCTAATATTTTTGTTGCCCTTTTCTGAACCTTTTCCAATTCCAATATATCTTTTTTGAGATAGGGCGACCACATCTGCATGTAGTATTCATGATGTGGGCATACCATGGATTTATACAGCGGCAATAAGATATTTTCTGTCTTATCTATCCCTTTCTTAATGATGCCCAACATTCTGTTTGTTTTTTTGACTGCCACTGCACATTGAGTGGATGTTTTCAGAGAACTATCTACAATGACTTCAAGATCTCTTTTTTGAGTGGTAACAGCTAATTTAGACCCCATCATTTTATATGTATAGTTGGGATTATATTGGTTTTCTAATGTGCATTACTTTGCGTTTATCAACATTGAATTTTATCTGCCATTTTGTTGCCCAGTCACCCACGATCCTTTCGGAGCTCTTCACAGTCTGCTTGGGACTTAACTATCTTGAGTAGTTTTGTATCATCTGCAAATTTTGCCATCTCCTTTTTCCAGATGATTTATGAATATGTTGAACAGGACTGGTCCCAGTACAGACCCCTGAGGAACACCACTATTTATCTCTCTCCATTCTGAAAACTGACCATTTATTCTTACTCTGTTTTCTATCTTTTAACCAGTTACCAATCCATGAGGGGACCTTCTCTCTTATCCCATGACTGCTTACTTTGCTTAAGAGCCTTTGGTGAGGGACCTCGTCAAAGGTTTTCTGAAAAATCTATGTACCCTATATCCACTGGATCCCCCTTGTCCACATGCTTGTTGACCCCCTCAAAGAATTCTAGTAGATTGGGGAGGCATGATTTCCCTTTACAAAAACCATATTGACTCTTCCCCAACAACTTATGTTCATTTATGTGTCTGGCCATTTTGTTCTTTACTATAGTTTCAACCAGTTTATCTAGTATTTAAGTCAGAAGGATGGGGATTTTTGTTCTATTTTCTGTGGAAGGGTTGGTGGGATCTATTGCTGTATCTTTATTGTTTCAAGACTCTACTCGTACTATTTTGTAAGCAGTAATGTTGTAGCAATGTCGGTCCCAGCATATTTGCGAGACAAGGTGGGTGAGGTACTATCCCCAGGTCTGAAGAAGAGCTCTGTGTAGCTTCAAAGCTTGTCTCTCACCAACACACGTTGGTCCAATAAAAGCTATTACCTCACCCACCTTGTCTCTTTGTACTATTTTGTCAGGCGCCCAGTGTAATGGAATGCTACACTATATTATATGGCTCAGCCACTAGGTGGCACTGTATGTAACATACCTTATTTAAGTTCACAACAGTCAGAGGGGTGGAACATTAAAGGATCTTAAGGTGAATACAGCTGGTGTGCATAAGCAAGCTGTCTGTACCAGATATGGACTGGTCACATATACATGATACCCAGAGCCTCCTCTTTGTATACTTTTACTCCAAATATATTGTGCAATGTCAAAAAGCACAAAAGACAGGCTGATCCAAGCTATCAGCATGAAAGAAAGAAAGAAGTAATCTTATCTATTCTTTACATTAAGTGGAAAAAAAAGAGACAGCTAAACTCAGGAAAATATGTCCAAGTAAATTGCAGCAGCCAGTTATGGAGAAATCTTTTAAATCTCAAACATTCAGAGACAATGGTGGTCTGGATAGAACATGGGCCTAAATGTTGGCTTAGTCCAGGCAAAGAAGAGGAGCAGACACACTGCCCAGTTCATCATCTGAGAGAATTGTACTGGCCATGGCACTGCACTGTGAGAAACACTTAACTGCATCTATCCAACAGAGCATAGCGTCTACTCCTTAGAGATTACCCAGTTTAAGGAGTTAAAGGCTTATTAAGTCATTTTTTCCACAACCTCCATCTTGTACATCAGTGCAAAAGGAGACAGGATCAGGAACATAAATTTTAAGAGAGTAAAGCCTTGGACAGTATTTTGGAACATCAGCTCATATCCCTGTGCAGCTCAAACTGAATACTGTGGTCTCGATCCTCCACCCCATTACACCAGTCTTTACACCATTTTAACTTAATTGAAACAATGGTATAATGGGGTAAAGGGCCAGTTTTTGTGTCTGTTGCTCAATTCAGGGTTCAGTCATCATCTAAAATGTTATGTGTGACTAAACAATCATCCAAATTCTGGGCAATTTCATCAGCAGCTTTACAACATCAGAAGAGGACTAGACTGGGATTACAAGGGGCAATTTTGAATAAGAGTGTATGATACATATTACAGAAAAACCTTCCAGTGAACACAGCTAACACACACAAGGGTAAGATCTTTTTTTGGTCACTAGAATCAACTGGACACAAAGCTTAGCCTCGAGAGTGCATTTTAAGAAAGGGAAACTAAGATTCCTCTGTCTGATTGGACCACAAAGCAAGAATGAGCAATCTTCATGTTATGAAAGGTAATTCTAGTGTTATGTTAGCACACCCTTCATTAAAAAGCCCATTAAATGCTACTATGGATTTAGATTTTCTGTCTCATTATAATCCTTCCAGTGTTTTTCTAAAATTAGAAAGCAGTTGTTGGTACAATCTTTGGATACAACAACAGGATAGGCCATACCTTAACTTAAGTGCTACACTATGTTAGATGCTCTAAATAGATTGCTGCAATATTCTCTCTGACCAACATGGAAAAAATTATGCTCATGCATGGTGGAAAATATTGACAATAGCTATTCATTATTCCCCCAGGACTCATTAACATCTGAATGAAGGATACTTGCCGTAAATCTGCTGCAATACCATCAACTGTGATCTCATATGAAAAATAGAATTGAACCAAGGCTCATACAAAAAACTCAAGTGCAGCAGGAAGTAGTGCTGATGATGTAGTTGGTGTCACTCTTCGGTCTGTGTCACTATTCAGTGAATCAATATCTAAACATAGTGCTGGGTGGACTATGCTACTGGAGAGGATGCAAACCTGAGGTATTGACAATTTCTAGTGATTGAAGATTCTGGTCATAAGAACAGGAGTGTAAACCATAGTATTGTGGCCAAATTTCAATGTAGGTAATTGCATTCTTCCTACATAGAAACTCTCTCTTCAGTTTTAAATGGCTAACATACTATCTGCTTTCTGTGAAAAATGGTGGGGTAGCATTCCCATGCACTGTTAAACAGCTATGTTGCTCTTCACCAGAGGTGATTGCAATGATGCATGTGCACACAATCCTATCACTTATTTTGCCTCAGAGATTTCTCAACAAAAGCCAATTGCCATAAAATTACATTTTTAAAAAAAGGGGAAGATATTCCCTATGTTAAGTGAATTTTAACTATGGTGGGGCAGAAGAATAGCGTTCCTTGGGGCTTGTCCAGTCAGGATCTTTTTCTTTGTTCAACATCACTTCCATACTTGTGGCACCTTGGTAAGCACAGCCAGGGCCGGCTTTAGCGGGTGTGGGGCCCCACGCGAAGAATGACGGCAGGGCCCCGCGGCCCGATTCCGGGGAAATCGGAGGAATCTGCTTAAAGCCGGCCCTGAGCACAGCCATGGTGCTGCCAAAAGCCCTGGGGTGAAATCCTGACCCTATTGACGGCAGAATTCCAATTTTGACATTGACTTCAATGGAGCCAGGACTTCACCCCTAATGTTTCAAAGGCAGTACAGAGAGCCTGAGAAATCTTACAAAAGCCTGAAGCAGGTATGGCCTTGTGAGGCTAATTAAAATCAGTCATGAAACTCCCACTGACTTTAAATTTTAAACTCTTTAAAAACATATCTGTCCAGTATGAGAAGATTAAAATACATTGCATACATTGTATGTTTTTAGCAGCCTGCTTCAAAAAGCTAGTGAAGCCAGTAGAAAGACTCCCATTAACTCAATGGACTTCAGAACAGTCATAAATGTCTTTCTCCTAGAGCACCCTCATACCTCAAGATGATGGAAACAGACCCTTCACATGCAGCTCCTGAAGGAATGCCTGAACCCCAGGGGTATGTCCATACTGCAATGTAAGCCCAAGATTTGAACTCAAGCCTAACGCCACCTCTATCTACACACAAATTGTGCTAACTCAGGGTTCGGACCCAGGACCCAACAGACATGGAGGATCCAGACCTGAGTCAAGCTGGGACCCAGGGTCAAGCCGTGCTTTGCAGTGTAGACACAGCCCCACTTGACTTGTGCTCTGGGAGTCTGTGAAAAGTATCCCACAACCCCTCAGACTGACTCTCTTTGTCCTCTGGACAGTCAACTTTTCCCACACTGCACCAGGAACAAAAGGCTAGAGTGGCTACATTTTGGGAGGGTGCTGGGATATGGGTAATTGGACTCGGGACCACATAATGCTATGTAGATGGGGGAGCCCCAGGTTGGGATCCAGAATTTCAACAGTTCCTAATTTAGGATTACAAATGAGCGTAGATGCTCAAGACTTAAATTAACAAACCCAGGATCTGCTAAATTGAGTTTACTTACACTGGGTTCAAGTTTGCAGTGTAGACATACCCCAAGTGACTTTGAAAGATGAGATACTGGAGTCTCATTACTTTGGCTATAAAATGAGAAACTAAGGTGATTACTGGGATGTTTAGACATAGAATCATAGAATGTCAGGGTTGGAAGGGACCTCAGGAGGTCATCTAGTCCAACCCCCCCCCTCAAAGCAGGACCAACCCCAACTAAATCATCCCAGCCAGGGCTTTGTCAAGCCTGACCTTAAAAACATCTAAGGAAGGAGATTCCACCACCTCCCTAGGTAACCCATTCCAGTGCTTCACCACCCTACTAGTGAAAATTTTTTTTCCTAATATCCAACCTAAACCTCCCCCTCTGCAACTTGAGACCATTACTCCTTGTTCTGTCATCTTCTACCACTGAGAACAGTCTAGATTCATCCTCTTTGGAACCCCCTTTCAGGTAGTTGAAAGCAGCTATCAAATCCCCACTCATTCTTCTCTTCTGCAGGCTAAACAATCCCAGTTCCCTCAGCCTCTCCTCATAAGTCATGTGCTCCAGCCCCCTAATCATTTTTGTTGCCCTCCGCTGGACTCTTTCCAGTTTATCCACATCCTTCTTGTAGTGTGGGGCCCAAAACTGGACACAGTACTCCAAATGAGGCCTCACCAGTGCCAAATAGAGGGGAATGATCACGTCCCTTGATCTGCTGGAAATGCCCCTACTTATACAACCCAAAATGCCATTAGCCTTCTTGGCAACAAGGGCACACTGTTGACTCATATTCAGCTTTTCGTCCACCGTAACCCCTAGGTCCTTTTCTGCAGAACTGCTATCCAGCCATTCGGTCCCTAGTCTGTAGCAGTGCATGGGATTCTTCTGGCCCAAGTGCAGGACTCTGCACTTGTCCTTGTTGAACCTCATCATATTTCTTTTGGCCCAATCCTCTAATTTGTCTAGGTGCCTCTGTATCCTATCCCTACCCTCCAGCGTATCAACCACTCCTCCCAGTTTAGTGTCATCTGCAAACTTGCTATGGGTGCAGTCCACACCATCCTCCAGATCGTTGATGAAGATATTGAACAAAACCGGCCCCAGCACCTACCCGTGGGGCACTCCACTTGATACCGGCTGCCAACTAGACATGGAGCCATTGATCACTACCCGTTGAGCCTAACCATCTAGCCAGTTTTCTATCCACATTACCATCCATTCATCCAGCCCATACTTCTTTAACTTGCTGGCAAGAATACTGTGGGAGATTGTATCAAAAGCTTTGCTAAAGTCAAGAAATAGCACATCCACTGCTTTCCCCTCACCCACAGAGCCAGTTATCTCATCATAGAAGGCAATTAGGTTAGTCAGGCATGACTTGCCCTTGGTGAATCCATGCTGACTGTTCCTGATCACTTTCCCCTCCTTTAAGTGGTTCAGAATTGATTCCTTGAGGACCTGTTCCATGATTTTTCCAGGGACTGAGGTGAGACTGACTGGCCTGTAGTTCCCCGGATCTTCCTTCTTCCCTTTTTTAAAGATGGGCACTACATTAGCTTTTTTCCAGTCATCTGGGACCTCCCCCGATTGCCATGATTTTTCAAAGATAATGGCCAATGGCTCTGCAATCTCATCGGCCAACTCCTTTAGCATCCTCGGATGCAGTGCATCCGGCCCCATGGACTTGTGCTCGTCCAGCTTTTCTAAATAGTCCCGAACTACTTCTTTCTCCACAGAAGGCTGGTCACCTCCTCCCCATACCGTGCTGCGGAGTGCAGCTGTCTGGGAGCTGACCTTGTCTGTAAAGACAGAGGCAAAAAAAAAGCATTGAGTACACTAGCTTTCTCCACATCCTCTGTCACTAGGTTCCCTCCCTCATTCAGCAAGGGGCCCACACTTTCCTTGACTTTCTTCTTGTTGCTCACATACCTGAAGAAACCCTTCTTGTTACTCCTAACATCTCCGGCTAGCTGCAACTCCAAGTGTGATTTGGCCTTCCTAATTTCACTCCTGCATGCCTGAGCATAACTGACTTAAATGGAGAATCAGGAAACCAATGGTGCAATCCACGAAGAATGTAATCCACGAAACTCCTGCTTAGCTGCTGCCTAAGCTGGAGTCTAAACTTATTTCCACTGTAAAAGTTCCCCAGTCAACTAAGTTTTAGACCATGGGCATGTGCACTACTGCCTCCCTTTAGGCACTCAGATGCCTATCGCCCACCTAAGTCACAGAGCAATTCACAAACCAGGGGAAGGCAGGTGCTTACCCACCTTAGTCATGTAGGGGGCCCAATCTGGTAGGCGACCTCAGAGCACCTGGAGCCCATTCAAAATCCAGCCTGGGGTGGAGGTGTTGACCTTATAACTTTTATCCCAATGGTTAAAGCATACATCTGGCATGTGGGAGACTCTGCTAGAGGGGAGAAAAAGGACAGGGGTCGCCTACCTCTCAGAAGATGGGCTCCCTCCCTCACTCAATCCTGCTGAAGCTGTTCCACTGTGAATAAATAATGAAAGAGTGACTGGAGTAAGGGGACTGGATCCTGGATCTCTCATCACTCGGTTGTGTGCCCTAACTATTGAACTACAGAGTGACTTTCAGATGCTCTCTCTTTCTCTGGCCCAATGGCTATTTATGTATTTATCCACAATGGAACAGTCACCACCACACACTGAAATTTGGCCCAGCATCCCTCCCCCCATCATGATGGAAGGGCTGCTGGCTGGCCTAACCCCAAGTGGCATTGCAACCCTGCACGCCAGGCCACAACAGCCAGAATGGGGACAGGAGTGAGTGACTACTATGGGGTGAGTATGGTGCATGCTTAGTCTCCCTCCCACCCACCCTCAAACTCCATTCAGTGGTAATTTTTTTGGGAAGAGTATGGGGGAACCTCAGTTTCAGATTTTTCTCCAGGCCCCCAAAAGCCTCTATGTGGCCCTGCCACCACCACTTCCTCCTCCTTCTCCAGCCATTTTGTGTGCAGCAAAGCAGGTGCCAGCCTTAAATACCTAAACCGCCTGGCTCCAGGCTGCTTGTTCCCATTTGTGCATTGCTAGAGGAAATAGGTACCTAACTCCAAGAGAGGGGAGGGTCTGTCAACATCCCTCTCGTCACCCATTCCCAAGCTTAGGTCATTCCCCCCCTAGCATGCTGGCTTTTGTGGATGGCATTCTAAGGCACCGATCTCTCCCCATTCATTGTATAGGGCGCTTAAGCACCTAACTCAGGTTTTGAGAATCACAGTGTAGTTCCTGTGATTGCCTAAGCACCTAGAAGATGGTGCATTGCAACTCTGAGTGACAGTGCTTACATCCCTTCGTGGATCCCACCCACATTTTCTCATTGGAGGTCACAGCATGGGGCTCACTGTACTGTACAAGTCAGAACCTCTTTGTGCCTACAAGGTTCAGACTGTTGGTAGCTACTGCTTGTGGGAGAACACATTAACAAGAAAAATACAATCTAGAACACTGTACATTTTGCCCAGTACTATCAATATGAAGGAAGAGTTAGACACAGAGTTAAGTGGCTGCTGCTTTTTATCATCAAGCAGCCATGAAATTCCAGAAAAGGTCACCCTGTACTCAGAACCCAGCTCTTCTCTATTTCTATTTTCAGCCCTACCAATTTATCACTCAGGCACAGGTGGACACCAAGTCCCTACACTCTGGGGAGCTGAAGAAAGCACTATAAATTGCCCAGATGAAAGGCTTTATTAAGGGAAGAGCCTTGGTTAACATCTCTTTTTAAAATGAGGATACACAAATTAAATCACATTTCTGACAACAATAAATTTGATACTCACATACTAAGCTTATTTAAGAAACACAACAAACCAAACAATCTTCAACCAAAATGGTATGTACCCCCAAGCAGGTGCTTTCATTCGAATCCTCTTCTTATTGCCAAGTCTTCTGAGAAGCTGAGCTTTTACATGAAGAGCTAAGTCACATGACTACCTCACCCCCATGGACTCTTACATTTCCTTTAAACCACATAAAACATAATGACAAACTACACAGTGATTCCTAGTGGGGGGGAAAGTATTTAAATGGTTCCACCAGTCCTTATGGCAGTATTTTAACTTCTACCAAACCATGTTTAGAACATTTCATAGCATGTCCCCTCCCATACTGAATGGTTTGACCCTCTCTTGAAAGTCCTTTGTTATTTCACCAAAGCCATTTATAGGGGCTCTGTTATTCTAAACAGAAGAGTACTGGCCCAATGTTTTACTGTGTCTCAGTCTTGTATGCTATAAATCTAAACTCCTGGCTCATTGGGTGGCTTTATAATCCCAGTTTCCAGGAGAAGATACAAGGGGTTTAGCTTCCTCCCAGTGGGTTTCCAGCTTTACAGAAGCTGGGGAAAACTACATGTCTCAACTATTTTTTGTAGATTAAAACCCCCGAGTACACTGAGCCTTCCTCCTTTTCCACTGAAATCCAAAGATAAAAGATTTTTCTCTATTTGTACCACCCAAGAATTCATGTTTATTTAAAGAAGGAGGTTATCCCCCTTGGAAAGGAAAGGAGTATACTGGAAAGCAAGCAGACAACACAATTTTGCTGAGCAGCAAAAGGGGGAAAAAAAGATATTACATCTTTCAGTAGGTAAGTCTCTACTATTCATTTTCATCCTGAGCTTTGTTGGTGGAGGCTACTTTAGCTGGCTTCACCCATTCTAATACAATAGAAACCATGGGTGGGATGGGGTGGGGTTGTATCCCTATTTAAATGTCAGCTGAATGTTAGGCCCTCTAACAGTGCAGGCTTCTATTAGTACTGTGTTGCTTTGTTAGAATTGGACTCTCATCCTGAATCCTAGCATTCAACTTGAACTCATTGCCTTCTTGGCCTGTAGCTAAAAGTGCTGGAAGTGCTAAAAGTGAGCCATAGGGGCCCATAATAGCTAGCAGGAAGCTTTGTGAGGCATACAGCATGTTGCCTTTCCTGCTGAGGAATAACAACATACATTAGTAACATTGGTAATCTCAAGTTCAACTATTATTGATAAAGCTAGGTAAACATCTTCAGAGCAACAGCAGTGTATTGTAACAGCTGGGTGCTTTGAGTCAGCGTTTCCCTGCAGACTACAGGGCGACTGCATTTCCTTAGAACTGGACCAGAGTATATTTTTCTCTTGGTGTTTTCTGTTTTTACATTCTGACCCAGATTGCAGAGCCAGCTTTTCATTTTGCAAGAGCTGGGGGAAGCTAGGCTATCTTGATTCCGACAAGGAAGAGGAAATGCTGACACAATTTAATGCCAAAAGATTTTAACCCCTGAGCTGATTTTACTGGTAGTTTCTGTTCAGGTGTAACATGCTTGTTCGAGTGAAGCACATTCTGGAATTTAATCTTCTTAAAAAGTGGAATTTAAATTTAGAGTAATCCCAGTGTTAAAATGATAACCTAGGACCATGATCCTGCAGACCTTTCTGCGTGCCAGGAATCCTACTGAAGTCAATGCAATTATTTAGGTGAGTCAGGACTATTCACTGAATAAAAGGCTGCAGGATCAGGTGCATGCTTAGGATATGTCTACACAGCAAAAGCTGTGCATAGGCCAGCCTACCTGAGCTAGCTTGACTCCGGCTAGTGTACATAACGACAGTAGTAAAGTAAAGGCTTCAGTACAAGTAGTTTAAGCCTGGCACAGACTTGGGTATGTACTCTGCTCACTAGCCTGTACTGAAGTCCACGCTTCTATTATTATCCGTGTTAGCTGGATTCAGACATGTTCAGAGAGGTTAGCCCATGCACAGCTTTTGTTATGTAGACATGTCTTTAGCAGTTGTGCAATACGTCACATCTTCAAAGCGCTATATGCATATTAGCTAATGAATGCTTACCATCCAGATAGGGTGACCAGACAGCAAATGTGAAAAATCAGGACAGGGAGTGGGGGGTAATAGGAGCCTATATAAGAAAAAGACCCAAAAATCGGGACTGTCCCTATAAAATCGGGACATCTGGTCACCCTATATCCAGATTACATAATTTTTGGGGATTATGCATCCACAATTGGGAGAAAATGAGGGACTAGTCAGACCAAAACTATGCAAGAAGACAAAAGTGTCCTAACAACATTTCAAAACCTACTGTGTCCAGCATATATATAAAGAACTAGCGTGAATGCCACGTTAAAGTGACATATGCTCATTTAACTACACAGTGCATGGGGGGCAGACAAAGTTCAGTGACCTCAGGAGACTGCAGATACCATGAGATTGGTGTTTAGAACCCCACAAATTTCCCTGCAAGTTAGAACATACACAAGGCAGGCAGAAGAAGCCCACTCAGCCACAGTTCTGAAGCTCCAGTATTGGCACTTGCATTAAAGGTTCTCAGCTGTTGTATATCACATGGTGTCCTTAACTCAAAATGTCCTTCCTTCTCGTGGTTTAAATTAGGCTCTTAAGGCCAAAACCTGCCCTCCTATATATATCTCACCAACTTCAGTGGGACTGCCTGGGTGTAATTGGGGGTAGAACTTGCTCTTTAAATATTAACACATTATATTATATTTAAGAGGCACTGTTGAAGAAAACCCTAAAGCCTTCAGCCAAACGCGCAGCTGTAGTGAAGCAAGCAAACAGGATGCTGAATAGCAATGCCAGCAAAAGACAAGGGAAATATCTTTTTTCCATATGAGATGCCTTTCAACTTCCTGGCGGCTTCTTTCAATCATCCTGAAAAGATCCAGGACAGCTAGACAAAAACAGGGGCATCTCATTTGCATCTAATTATTTTCATGGTTATGAGAGAGCTCAAAGCACCAACTGAACCTATGCCCCAATGTGAATGAAACTGAATAGTTTCTGCAAGTCATGCAGCCCCAAATTTCTAGGACTTTCAAGCTGGAGCATAAGGGATATATACAATTCCTAACGTGGTATCCGTTTTGTACCCGGTTTGTGCTTTTTCCTGTTTGTTACAGTGCATTGGTCTCTGGGGTTATTTAATGAGGGCAGGTGTCCACAGTGTGGAGGTATGGAATTGTTTCTGTGTAGTGGTGTTTTAAAAAGGCTACAGAAGGTCAAGGGCCGGGGCCAGTTTTAGATATGTTCATTCCCTAGGCACAAACCTTTCCATTTCCCCACTTCCCTCCAGCTGCACATCTTGAGTCACAAGGCATTGGTTAAATTCCATTGTGAATACCACAATGTAGAGTGTCCACCCAAAGGAATCTAAGAACAATTACAGGCACGTACAGCAGGATGAATTATAATGGTACCATCTTCTGGGCTATAAACCACAAGAAAGGCTGAAGAAACTGGTGATTCTGATGCTGGTCTGGGACTAAGGCGATTTGGGTTCAATTCCTGGTTCTGTCATAGACCTGCGTGAAATCTGGCAAGTAATTTAATCCCAGCCTTAGTTTCCCTGTCTTCGAAATAGGGATAATAATAGTTGCCTACTTCACAGTTGCAAAAGAAAATGATACATTTAATCCAAATAAAGGAACCAATTATCTCCTCAGTCCATTCCTAGAATCCTCAATAATGTGACTTGAAATGAAGGGAGAAACTGCCCTCAAATCTTCAAAGAAAACAAAAATGTGCCAACAAGGCTTAAATTTTTGCAAAATTGAAGGGAAAATGGTTAGTTTAAAATATATTATTTCCTGCTAAAGAGCACAACAGTGCTACAAGTTAATTTAAAATGTAATGCCTTTAGCACAATGTGTATTATGCAATCTCATAGTATATTATTATGCAATATCATACAGTCAGTGAAGTTATTGATGGAAAAGATTATCAGGTGAATGGTAGTCTTGACTGTGCAAGGATTTAAGTAGCTTCCAGTTCCACTGATTTCACAGGGAATGGAGGATATTCAGCTATTGCAAGGTCAGAATATAGATACCTATTGTTATCATATTATAACAATGTTTATAATGCACACTATCACAGCATACAACAATAAAAATAACTCTCATGTATATGTTGCTGCTGTAGCTAGCTTACAAAGTTCTGAAGAAAATGTTAGCTTCTTAAGAACAGATATTAGTAAGTATCATAACTAAGATCGTTTAGGTATTAGCACTGGTATAATCTCTCTGGGGCAGTATTTTTTTCCCTGTGTTTGTATATCACCTA
Organism: Macrochelys suwanniensis; assembly: GCA_033296515.1. Taxonomy (NCBI): domain Eukaryota; kingdom Metazoa; phylum Chordata; order Testudines; family Chelydridae; genus Macrochelys; species Macrochelys suwanniensis. The sequence continues at coordinate 117,252,895 of CM065779.1, forward strand.
GCACAATGGGTTACACAATGGTCCATGTCTAGGATGTGAACACGCTACTATAATACAAATAAATAAATGGGTATTAAATGAACGTGAGTCTCTACTTTTACATTTTAAAACCATTGGAGCTAAAAGAAAAATGTGGAAATACACAAGGTCTGATTTTGAGCCATTTTGTAACCGGAAGAATTTCAAGAAGGCTAATACTTAGGGCGATCAAGCAATTAATCATGCAATTAAAAACATTAATCACGATTAATTGTGCTGCTGTTAAACAATAATAGAATACTATTTATATAAATATTTTTGGATGTTTTCCACATTTTCAAATATATTGATTTCAATTACAACACAGAATACAAAGTGTACAGTGTTCACTTTATATTTTTTATTATAAATATTTGCACTGTAAAAATAAAATAGTATTTTTCAATTCACTTAATACAAGTACTGTAGTGCAATCTCTTTATCGTGAAAGTTGAACTTACAAATGTAGAATTATGTACAAAAACTAACTGTATTCAAAAATAAAAAAAGTAAAACTTTAGAGCCTACAAGTCCACTCAGTCCTATTTCTTGTTCAGCCAATTGCTCAGACAAACAAGTTTGTTTACATATGCAGGAGATATCGCTGCCCACTTCTTGTTTACAATGTCACCTGAAAGTGAGAACAGGTGTTCACATGGCACTGTTGTAGCCAGTGTTGCAAGATATTTACGTGCCAGATGAGCTAAAGATTCATATGTCCCTTCATGCTTCAACCACCATTCCAGAGGACATGATGATGATGTGTTATGCTCGATAACAATCCAAAGCAGTGCAGACCCACGCATCTTCATTTTCATCATACCCCCAGCAGAAGGTTTATTTTCTTTTTTGGTGGTTCGGGTTCTGTAACTTCCGCATGGGAGTGTTGCTCTTTTAAAACCTCATAGACTCATAGACTTTCAGGTCAGAAGGGACCATTATGATCATCTAGTCTGACCTCCTGCACAATGCAGGCCACAGAATCTCACCCACCCACTCCTGGAATAATCCTCTCACCTATGTCTCAGCTATTGAAGTCCTCAAATCATGGTTTAAAGACTTCAAGATGCAGAGAATCCTCCGGTAAGTGACCCGTGCCCCATGCTGCAGAGGAAGGCAAAAAACCTCCAGGGCCTCTGCCAATCTACCCTGGAGGAAAATTCCTTCCCGACCCCAAATATGGCGATCAGCTGAACCCCGAGCATGTGGGCAAGACCCACCAGCCAGACACCCAGGAAAAAGTTCTCTGTAGTAACTTCTAACATCCCATCATTGACCATTGGTCCTATTTACCACTGATGGCAATTAATTGACCTTTGACTAAGATCATGTTATCCCATCAAACCATCCCCTCCATAAACGTATCTAGCTTAATCTTGAAGCCAGTTAGGTCTTTTGCCCCCACTGCTTCCCTTGGAAGGCTGTTCCAGAACTTCACTCCTCTGATGGTTAGAAACCTTCGTCTAATTTCAAGTCTAAACTTCCTGATGGCCAGTTTATATCCATTTGTTCTTGTGTCCACATTGGTACTGAGCTGAAATAATTCCTCTCCCTCCCTGGTATTTATCCCTCTGATATATTTAAAGAGAGCAATCATATCTCCCCTCAGCCTTCTTTTGGTTAAGGTAAACAAACCAAGCTCCTTGAGTCTCCTTTCATACGACAGGTTTTCCATTCCTCGGATCATCCTAGTGGCCCTTCTTTGTACCTGTTCCAGTTTGAATTCATCCTTCTTAAACATGGGAGACCAGAACTGCACACAGTATTCCAAATGAGGTCTTACCAATGCCTTGTATAACGGTACTAACACCTCCTTATCTCTACTAGAAATACCTCGCCTAATGCATCCCAAGACCGCATTAGCTTTTTTACGGCCACATCACATTGGCGACTCATAGTCATCCTGTGATCAACCAGGACTCCGAGGTCCTTCTCCTCTTCCGTTACTTCCAACTGATGCGTCCCCAGCTTATAACTAAAATTCTTGTTATTAATCCCTAAATGCATAACCTTACACTTCTCACTATTAAATTTCATCCTATTACTATTACTCCAGTTTACAAGGTCATCCAGATCTTCCTGTAGGATATCCCGATCCTTTTCTGAATTGGCAATACCTCCCAACTTTGTGTCATCTGCAAACTTTATGACTTTATTGTGTCATCTGCAAACCTCTGAAAGCATGCTCCACCCCTCGTCCCTCTGAGATTTTGGAAGGTACTTCAGATTCTTAACCCTTGGGTCAAGTGCTGTAGCTCTCTTTAGAAATCTCACATTGGTACCTTCTTTGCATTTTGTCACATCTGCAGTGAAAGTGTTCTTAAAACGAACAAGATGTGCTGGGTCATCACCTGAGACTGCTATAACATGAAATATATGGCAGAATGCAGGTAATACACAGATCAGGAGACATACAATTCTCCCCCAAGGAATCCAGTCACAAATCTAATTAACGCATTATTTTTTTTAACAAGCATCATCAGCATGAAAGCATGTCCTCTGGAATGGTGGTCGAAGCATGAAGAGGCATACGAATATTTAGCATATCTGGCATGTAAATACCTTGCAATGCCGGCTACAAAAGTGCCATGTGAACGTCTGTTCTCACTTTCAGGTGACATTGTAAATAAAAAGCGGGCAGCATTATCTCCCATAAATGTAAACAAACTTGCTTCTCTTAGTGATTGGCTGAACAAGAAGTAGGACTGAGTGGACTTGTAGGCGCTGAAGTTTTACATTGTTTTGTTTTTGAGTGCAGTTATGCAAAAAAAAAATCTACTTTTGTAAGCAACTGAGTCCTGTGGCACCTTATAGACTAACAGACGTATTGGAGCATAAGCTTTCATGGGTCAATACCTACTTCTTCAGGTGCATCTGAAGAAGTGGGTATTCACCCACGAAAGCTTATGCTCCAATACATCTGTGAGTCTGTAAGGTGCCACAGGACTCTTTGTCGCTTCTACAGATCCAGACTAACATGGCTACCCCTCTGATACTTGACTACTTTTGTAAGTTGCACTTTCACCATAAAGAGATTGCACTATGGTACTTGTATGAGGTGAATTGAAAAATACTATTTCTTTTGTTTATCATTTTTACCGTGCAAATATTTGTAAAAAAAATAATATAAAGTAAGTACTGTACACTTTGTATTCTGTGTTGTAATTTAAATCAATATATTTGAAAATGTAGAAAAACATCCAAAATATTTAATAAATTTCAATTGGTATTCTATTGTTTAACAGTGCGATTAAAACTGTGATGAACCACGATTACTTTTTTTTGAGTTAATTGCGTGAGTTAACTGTAATTAATCAACAGGCCTACTAATACTGTCACCAAAACCAAAAAAATTAAACAAAGTAATGTATTCTCTGCCTTAAGGACTACTTATTACTATATGTTTGTATAGTGCCTTGCACGATGGGTTGGGGCTTCCAGGTATAGGTAATACATTTCAGCTCTTAAGAGCAAATGTATCTGACTGAGGCTTTCAGTATATTTCTGACATATTTTCCTGCATGGCAAATTAGTAGTTTAATGCACTTAGCTTGCAATCGTGAGCATTTTAGAAAAGTAGATTCTTGGATGGACAGTATCAGTTAATGGTCAACTTTCTGTTGGTTCATATATCCAAGCTGGGCTGTTCAACCAACAGGAAAGTAAAAAGGTCAAACAGGAAGGGATGGATCAGGAGTCAGTTCCGACCAGAGCTGTGAAAGGCTGAGATCTGCCTGCAGTTCACCAGAATGTTAGAATAGAACAAATCAGTTTTGGAAAAGGTAGGAGAAATATTATGCTTCATACCTGAGTATCTAGCTGTATTTAGGCTGTTTGTGTTGTAATATTTGATTGTTGGACTCTACTATGTCTGAAAAAAATGTGAGCAACTAAGGGGAATGATTTTAGTAGCACAGTAGCTTAGTTCAGTTACAGGGATAGATTTAAAAATAAGTGTAATGGTAATGGGTTGTAGTAATGAATTTCAGCAGTGACATTTATGGACATTTTATGTGATGTGTTTTTGTTGCTATTGTCAAGAACCAAGATGTTTCTGTTCTTTGCTTTTTGTTTTCTCTTCTCTTCTACAGTATATTCAGAATAGGCCAAACTTTTTCAAACCTGAGCACCCAAAAGGAGGGACTTCGATCCATATTTAGACACTTACAAATGACCTGGTTTTCAGAAGACCTACAGTGCACAAATGGTCTCTTTAAGTTAGATGCCTAAATGAGGATATGAATCGCTAATTTTTAGGTGCCAAAGTTTGAGAATTTTGAACATAGGATAAATTTTTCATAAGCACTGAAGTCCCATTTTCAGAAATGGGTGTAGGCAATTAGGTGCTTTTGAAAATGTTAACTACGCTGCAAACAGTAGCATTGTCTCTGTTTAATCTATCAGTGAATAAAAGCCCTAATGAGCTTTATGCAGCAAGTTTAAACACATATTTTAATGAAATTAATTAAGGATTTCCATTCCACCTCCCCTTAGCTCGAGCACTGAGTTTCACAAGGTGCTGTTTCTGTAGAGTAGGGTAATACACTGAAATTATATGTTACATTTTTACTATGTCTAAGTACTAAGAGTATAATATGTTGGATGGAATATTATTATTTTGATTTACAATTGTGGTAGCACTTGGAGGACTCAGGCAGATCAGGACCCCATTTTGCTTGGGTCTGTACAAGCACCTAATTAATGACAGTCTCTGCCATAAGGAGTTTGCAGTCTAAAAGACAAGATGAAACAGGTAGTGAAACAAACAAATTTGGAGAGAAGTGTGTGAGAAGGAAGGGTGAAGTAGCAGCTTTCATAATAATCACAATGGCAAAAACGTAAACTAATGTATGTTGCAGTGTTGCTGTAGCCATGTAGATCCCAGGATATTAGAGAGACAAGGTGGGTGAGGCAATATCTTTTATTGGACCAACTTCTGGACCTGAATCTTGGACATGAAGAAGAGCTGTGTGTAGCTCAAAAGCTTGCCTCTTTCACCAACAGAAGTTGGTCTAATGAAAGATATTGCCTCACCCACCTTGTCTAACCGAAGTATAGGATGTCTTGAAAATGATTCAACTACTAAGAGAACTTAGCAGGATTCAAAGAGGGATTGGACACTTATATGGATAACAAAACTAACAGTTAATGCCAACAAAAAGTATCTGAGGGGAGAGACACTCTATGTTTCAAGTTTTAAACCAATCTCTCATTATTAATAATTAGGATGAGGGGCAGATTATACTTCACCATCTACTGTGGAGTTGCTTGAACCTTCTTCTGAAGCACCTTTTGCTGGCCATTGTTGGAAACAGGATACAGGACTAGACGGACCACGGGTCTGATCCAGGAGAGCAGTTCCTATGTAGGACTGTGTTACTATATTGTTCACTTAGCAGGAAAGATAGCAGGAACTGAATGGCTCAGGGGCTTTAGAATGGGATAATGGGAAGGAAGCATAGCCTTGCTGTGTGTGGGTCAGAATCTATAGTGTGGATTAGCTCTGCCGTCCCAATCCTGGTACCAGTAAGACCAGTCTAACGCCTTGTAATTTATAAGAAGCTCCTCTGAGATAGCTGGGGCATAGAGAAACTCCAGCTACAATCCCTTTCCCTCAGACCATGGCCCCTGGCGGGATGTGGCTGGAAAGGGGTGTGCGTAGGAGCAATAAAGGTGATTCTGCACCATCCAAGTATTCCCCTAGGTGTGAGGAATCCTTCAGGGGCAAGTTATGCCAGCCTTAGGTCTGCTTTGAACCACTGAGTGGCTGAGGAACTGGTTCTTGGTGTCAGGTGGCTTGGGTTATGTTCTCGGCTCTGGTACCGATTTCCTGTGTGAGTCTGGGAAACTCACTCCTCTTTGCGTTAGTTTCCTCCTATGTAAAACTGGGATAATAAATTATAATACTTATCACCTCACAGGGATGTTGAAGCTAAATTAATGAATGTTTGTAAAGTGTGTTGGAATCCTCAGGTGGAAGGTGCTATATCAGTGCTAAGTACAGTGGTCATCAATTGCATGTAGCTTTCTAGGCCACCAGTTCAAACCTGGCCCAGATTAGAAGTGGCTTCCTGGTGTCCTATGCAAAATAAATGAGAGTGCCTCCCAGTGCAGTTCCTAGTTCTAGTTCCACATTGGAAGACACACCACTGCAGTAGGCAGTAATGTTGGGACCGGTAATGGCCACGTTTCTGACCCTAAAAACATAAGGCTTCTCAACTTTCTCACCTCCGAGGTGTACCTTGCAAGTCACGTTTGATGCACATGGCAATAGACAGCATCTTGCATTGCCATGTTCTATGCTGTACCTGTTTTGTGGGTACAGTCAGAAGGTTTTAATTTGCTTGCTCCTCCATCCACCACTTTACCTAAGGAGTAAATTCACTAATCAAAATGGTGGTGATGGAAAACAGTAAGTCTACGCTACTCTTTACTATTTTCTTAAGCATTTTTTTAAAAAAAGTTGCAGACAGAGTTAGTGGAATGGAAAATACTAGGCTATCTGTTTTGTTCCACTCCGTGGTGTTTTAAAGTTGCTCAATAACAGCTATCCAGATACTTTTGGAAAACAGAATTGTTCCGTTTATCTTCCTTCCAACAGGAAAAATAATGCCTTCCTTTCCCTGCCTGTCTACACTGAACAACTCTCAAATCAACATGATTGAGAGCCATGTTAACAAGCTGTACTTAATGCGCAGGAAAATATCTATGGCCTTCTGAGCCACACATGCCAAAATAGGTTGTTGATAGTGTCTCTCTGGCAGGCCAGCCGGTTCAGATGAAAGACTAATGTATGTTGGTGAGAGAGCTGATAATAAAACCCAACCTCTAGCTTCACATTAGGATGTGTCAAGCTGTCCAGCTGCTATCTCTGCTCTGTTAGTACTGATGCTCACGACAGGCTCTGCAGCTAGGAAATGAGCCTTCTTATTCTTATTTATTATTTGTGTTATTGTAGTGCGTAGGAGCCCCAGTCAGATGAGAACTCTGGTATGCTAGGCACTGTACAAACAGCACATCAAGTCCTTGCTCCAAAGAGCATCCCCAGGCCGGGGTGCCACAGCTTTTAAGGGAGAATATCTCCTGTTCTCCCCAAACACACTCCCTGAATGAGGAATAGGCTCCTATTCTGAGAGAGACAGAAAGCCCATGCAGCTTCCATGGGCCAGCCTGCTGTGACACCTATTGGCTTCTAGATCAAGGTTCAAAGAATATGGAATCCTGCTATAGTAACTGTTGGTTTATTCAGAAAAAAATCTAATAACTTCATTTTTAAAAATTCAAATGCACTGATAATGGCTGATTATAAAGAAACAAATTCATTCAGCATAGGAATTGCCATAAAGCACCAGACCCATGGTCCAGCCAGTACAGCATCCCATGTTTGACAGAGGCCAGAACCAGCTGTTTCAGATGAAGGTGTAAGTAGTATCCCACATGCAAGCCTCATCCTAACCCCTAGTAGCGAGAGATTGATTAAGCTCTGAATTATGAGATTTAATGTCCCTTCCAAAGTTGTCTTAGAATTAATTATTATAGCTCTGGATATTCTTGTTTCCTTTATAAATGTCCATTCCCTCTTTGCATTGTGCTGGCTTCAGTATTAAAAAAACAACTTGTAAGCAAAAGATAACTGGCATTAGCACAATAGACAAGGTGTGGTACCAAAGTATGGATTGTTTAGTATGGTTTTGCTCTTTGTTGGGTTATTTAACTGGGCACCTGAATTTTCAATGAGAAGAAGAGAAAGAGAGAGACTAAAGGAATGTTTAATAAGTCCTGTGGAAACCCCTCAGTTGCTTGGGGCCAGCTTGTCAAAGGTATTTAGGTGCGTACAGATGCACTTAGCTGCCTCGCAGGATTTTTAAAAGCTGTGATGGGATAAAGGACCTGATCCTGAGTTGCACCAGTCGAGCTGTGTGTATATACTGTTCCCTTGGGGATAGCAAACCTGGTGACTTTTGTGAGTGTCCAGTGACGGGCTGGATGCTACAGGGGGATGCTTTCAGTGGGGAGCGAGGGCTGGGGTATACCTATTGTTATACCCGAAAGGCAAAATAAGGGCTGAACCTGAAGGGGGGTTCCAAAGAGGATGGAGCTAGGCTAAGCAGGTTAGGTGCCTAATGCCTATTGAAATAATTGAAAATCTGGTCCCCGGTGCTTATATGTAACCCCATGGATTAAAAAAAGGTAAAAATATAAATATTAGAATTGACAGAGAGCTACTGTATCTCCCCTGTAAACATTAAAGATGGGAAGGGATACTGCAGAGAGGAGAATCAGGTTGTCAGGTGCTTGAATGAGACATTTTCTCTTGCTCTGTTACCCTCAGAAGAGCAAAGGGAGAAAACTATCATTGGTACAGACATAGCTTCTCCTGTTCTATCCCCCTTTGATTTGTCCCTTGGCTTGGCCTCTGAGACGTTCTGTGTCTCATTCTCCTTAAAGTGGTGATATCTATCTTAACATTCTGAGAATTCAGACTTTGTTCTGATGCCTTTCAGCATTCTTCTCACACACACACACACACACACACACACACACGAAGGAGATAGCAAAAGTTAATTAGTATCTTTTCCATCACTCATTACCTGAATTCCTGGAATTCTAGTCCTTTGTACAGGCATGTACAACCCTTCATGTTATATGTATTTGTTAAATTTTAATGAGAATTTGTTTCTATTTACAGATATAAAGTGATGTATATACAGATATTCTGAGCATTGCTGAATGTGTATGATATATTTTGCTATACATTCAGCTCTGCTTTTAGGCCAAGATTACCCTTAACATCTGCAAATGTAAAGGACTTTGGAGGTGCCTTGAGTAATAGAATTTGAAATACTACTTCTGGAGTTTAATTATCGCCAATCTGAATTTATGTGCATGGGTTCTATCATTCAGGTTTTTATTTATAGATCCTACTTCCAAAAGTTGGCTCTGAGCATGTAAACCTTTATTGCCTGTGTGATTCTTCACTCATGTGAGCAGTTGCATTGACTTAAAGGGGTCAAAAAGGTAAAATATTTATTTATGTATTTATATTTTGGTAGTACCTAGATGCCCCAGTCATGGACCAGAATCCCATTGTGCTAGCTGCTGTGCAAATGGTTCCAGATGTGCAATTACTTACGGAACTGTTTGTTCTGCGCTTTTGTGCATTTTAATATTGTGCTTAGGTTTTGATATAGCACCTGTCACTGTGGTCCCTATGGGCTTGTCTACATTTACTGGGGTTTCAACGAGCGCTGATCGATGCATCAGTGGTCGATTTAGCGGGTCTAGTGAAGACCCACTAAATTGACCGCAGATTGCTCTCCTGTCCACTCCTGTACTCCACCGGATCGCGAAGAGTAGGGGGAGTCGATGGGAGAGCGTCTCCCATCAACATTGCGTAGTGTGGACCCCGCAGTAAGTAGATCTAAGCTATGTCGATTTGAGTTATGCTATTCACGTAACTCAAATTGTGTAGCTTAGATCAAATTTCCCCTGTCGTGTAGACAAGGCCTAAGAGAGACAGCTTTATCCAGATTTATTGGTGACATATAGGTTTTAAGTGGAGATAGATTTAGAGCTGGGTGGGAAATGAAATTTCACAGGATGGGAAAACTAAGATTTTGAAAATTTTTCCCTTGGGACAAAAAGTCAATCTCGCACATTTTCATGAAAAGCAAAAAAAAAAAAAAAAAAAAAAAAAAAATCAGTTTGGGTCAATCAAAACATTTCATTTCAACAATTTTTAAACATTTAATTTTCATTTTGACCATTTTTAAAAATTTTCCTTCCTGTATTTAGCCTAAATTTCTAAACAAATAGTTGTTTTGAACTGGAAAACTAGAATTTTATATTTCTAGTTTTGACAATTTCAAAACCTTTCCTTAGTTGAGAAATTCTTTAAAAATTATGCATTCCCATGAAAAGTTACATCAGGATGTTTTGATGAACAATGTTTTTTCATTGGAAAATGCTGATTTGTCAAAAATGAAACTGTGGGATATATATATACATATATATCAAATTATGAAGGTTTCTACAAATTTGTTGTTTTGAAACAAATTTGAGAAAAGTTTTGAAATTGTCAAAACAGGATGTTTTGACCTTTTTAATTCAATTTTTTGGTTCAACACATTTCCTTTCAAAATGTAAGGTTACTATAGTTAAAAAAATCAATTACAAAGTTCAATTCAAAACAAAACATTTTGAAATTATGGAAACAAAAGGTTTGGATTGACCTGAACTGAAGGCTTTGTCAGATTGTGAGTTTGTGAAATTGTTCAAGATTTTGACTTTTTGTCCCAGTTCAGGATGGGAAATTTCTTCAAAATCTTGAAAATTCGCTTGGAACAGGAACACCATTTCCCACCCAGCTCTATACAGAAGGCATGCACGTAGAGGAGCACAAGCAACATGGAGCACAATGCACTCTGGGATATCCTTTCAGACAGGGAGCTGGGAGGACAGAGAAATGACCAGACTGATTATGGAGGCATGGTTCGGGGGGCTTGTTCATAGAGCAACCAGGGTGGTGAAGGTGATTGTTTACTACACCCATTCAGGGCAAGAGTAAACTACTCTCAACTGCCATGGTTACTAACCAAGTTTTAACCGTGTTTAGAGACAGAAATGACACCGAGTTCAAAGCCTGGTATAATTTTATTTAATAATCTTTTACCGTGAAAGGCTTGTCAAAGCAGGAAAGGATTCTGCATGCCTAAGTGGAGTTTACACAAATGCAACAGGGCTTCCTGCAACCAAAGTCAAGCAATGGTCAAAAGCATTAGTTAAAGCATGGCTCACTTAAGCCTGATTCCGTAGACGGAGGGGTGAGGCCTGCCTCTGCTTTTGCTCCCAATAATTTCCTTTCAGCTCTATCCCTTTTCTTTGAGTATGTCTATACAGCAAAGAAAAACATGCTGCTGGCCTGTGCCAGCCATCTTGGGCTTGCGTTGTTTCATTGCTGTGCAGACTTCCGGGCTTGGGCTAGAGCCTGAGCCCTGGGATCTTCCAGTCCTGCAAGGCCCTAAAGCCCAGGATCCAGCCCAAGCCCAGAAGTCTACACAGCAATAAAACAGCAGAGTCGGCGCTAGGCGTAAGCAGACTAAACAATTGCTTCGGGCCCCGATCAGCTCAAAGGGGCCCTCTATTTTCTTTTTTATTAGGTGTAGTGTGGGGGCCCCCCAAATATTCCTGTTTAGAGCCCTGAATGGGGTAGCACTGTGAAACAGCCCCGCAGTCTGAGCCCCATGAGCCCAAGTTAACTGGCATGGGCCAGCCGCGGGTACCCTTAGAGATCATTCCTCCTTGACTTTTGCTTCCAGACTCAGCCCGTAATTTCCTGCACCACATACCTCTCCTAGGGTGCTGCAGGGAACTAATAACTAATTACCCACCTCTGACTTAGCCCTTCTACCCTGAAGATTGCAGCACTGAAAAAATCAGCCCTCTTTCTTGCTTTCTTTAAGAATCCACTAGCTATACCACCAATCTTGTCCTTTTCAAAATGTTACTGACATTTTTCACTGCATTGCCACTGTGATGTGGATGAATGCTATTCCTGGGAGGCTGTGTGTTAAAGCTAGTAGAGACTGAACAATCAGCAGTGGGCATAAGTAAATTTTACTCTGTCTTTCATTATTAGTCATACATATCCCTTTCCCTGTTTATCCAGACATTAATGAATCCAGATTTGCCAAAGCCTTTTCCTGGGGTGAATTAGGCTCAAAGTGCCATGGAGGAAGGAAGCAATGAGAACTAAAGTGTAATAGCAATTAGCATTTTGAAAGCATTTACACATGATTAATTATTAATCCTCACAACATACCAATAAGGTAGATGCATTAATATTATTTTCCCTGTTTTAAAGTTGGGAAAACTGAGCCAGAGAAGTTAAGTACCTGGGCTTTAATAAAGGTGTAACATACAAGTGCTGAAAAGAGGCTGCTCTTCAATCTCTGGTCCCTATTACATATTCCTCATCTGGATTACAGAAAGTTATTTCCTACTGTGCAGCATCCCCCCGCCATGCTGGATTTGGGAAAGAAACTACGGGAAGGCTCAAGCCAGAGACTGAAGCCCACACAGCATCAGCAGAATCAGGCTAAGTAGGGGCTGATGGAGACTTTTAACTGCACTTTGTCTGCCCTGTGCTGATTGGCTGTTTGCTTCAACCCTCTCCTACCTCCTTCCTCCCAGTATCTTCACCTGAGCCTCACTACACCCTGCTCTCATATCTTCAACCCCTCCCTCTTCTTAACTGCTTGTGTCCCCTTTCATCCCTCTCTCTTCCCTTCTCTTTCACTTTAGTTAATCTCTTCTTAATTACTGCCCCTCCACAAGACCCCTTCCAAACATCCTTCCCCCCAAACATGGAACTAACCATGTTAGCTGCCATCAGGTCAGTGGCTCTGCTTGTGTGTTATAACTGTTTCTCCTACCCAGTGTCTCTTTTCTGTTTATTAGATTGTTAGCTCTTTGGAGCAGGGGTTATCTATTACTCTCTGTGAACAATGCCTAGCGCTAAGGGGCCCTGATCTGGATTGGTCCCTAGGCACTGTGGTAATAAACATGATGATAATTATTATGAATATCAAATGGAAAGGGACTACTCTAATAGCTGCCATTACAAAAGCCGTACAGTGAATCAGTGGCAGAGCTGGGACTAGAATTCACATGTTCTTGGGCCCCAGCCTCTTGCTCAGTCCACTTGACAACACTGCTTCTTTACTTTACTTTACACCTCCAGATTAGAGTATTGGGGGAGAGTGGGATCTTGTTGCAGAAAAAAAATCTGATGATGGAAGATTTTAAGGAAGAAGCACAGAATTCAGCTTACTGTTGAACTGGTGAGCACAGTATAGTTTTTCTTGCTCCAGAGAATCCTTAGGTGGTTGACATGTTTTATTTTTTATTTTTTCGGTATTCGATCAAAGAGAATTCAATCTGTACAAGATTTCTCTTCTGGGCTGAATGTGATTGAAATGTTTTGCTTGCACACACAGTGCTGACAGTTGTTGAATACATATTAAAAGCAGAGTCCTAATAGTGAGTTTTTATATATGTTGATTCTCTTTAGAATTTGGACGATGCAAATTCTATAGCACTGGTTGGAATTACAGGTTATGGAGCTCCCAGCAGCAGCAGTGGAATGCAATGTTTCTGTTTTCGGGCTCCACACCCTGATGGAGGAGGAAGGATTCTGCAGCTCTGCTCCCGATCTGGAAAGGAAAAAACATAGCTCTTGGGAAGGAAATAAACAGCAGCTGGGGAGGAGTGCATCTGATTGTGCGCATGTGACAGCTAATACTGCCATTTCCACATTGATTAACATGGAAGAGGAGGTCTCTTTGCAAGGACAAATGGCCACGGGTAAGTCCTTCATTGTTATATCGTCTGGTCATTTTTGCTCTTCACTTGTTTGTGCTGCACAGAGCTGAGAACTGTCAGGTATGTTTTCAGTTGTGCACTTTTTTCTCTCCTAAAGAACTTCTGTGGCTCTAGTTCTATTGTTGAACTGAGCAATACAAACAACTATGTCTTTCCTCTCCAAAAGGGCTAAATGACCATATTAATGGTTCCTTTTCAGGTTTTTTTTCCAGAATACCTTAAATGAGAGGTAAAATAAGGTTTAGGATTACATTGTATCAATATTCCAGGGCCAAGGGAATAGTAGAATATAAATATAAAGACTCACTTTTTGCAAAGATCCATCAGACTTCACAAACAGGGTTGATTGGTTTGGACACCTATGAACACCTACTTGCTTTAGGGTTGGTGTTGGAGATTCAGTAAGTGGCATTCTTCCCTCTGACTCAGAATTTAACTAATATCCAACTATTGTTTTAGAAGGCACTACGCATCCAGAGCCTCTGTCTTTAGAATTACTGATCATTTGTGGTCATTAAATATTCCATGGACCCCACATTTCTTGGGAAGAGGGTTGTTAATGTCTTGACCCAGATACCAACTCAGATAATTATATTCTCCTTACTGAAATTCCCCTGGCAGTTTTAGCTGATTGAGTAAACTTTTTCAAATCCTCCCCTAAGCTTATGTGTACTGTTTCTGTAGACTATTTCTCCCAGTCATCAAGAACTGCTACTTTTTAAAAAATTGTATCTCAAATGGCTTAGGGAGAAATTGTATCCTCTGATGCGCAAATGCAACTCCCATTTGAGTCCAGGAGGCAGGTACAATCTCCAAGGGCAGAACTGAATCTCCAGTTTAGCAAGGTAATTAAGCATGTGGCTATCTTTAAGCATGCAAAGAGCACAATTGACTTCAGTGGGACTACTCACGTGCTTAAAGTTAGGTACGCTTTGAATTAAGGCCTTAGCCTTAACATTAGGTCCCTGGGCTTGATTATGATATCACTTAAATTGGTTTGATACGGGTGTAACTCCGGTAAATCTGAGTCGATTTACTCCTGGGCTACTCTAGTGAAAATAAGATCAGAATCAGAACTTATATCTATTTAATTCACGCAAATGATTGCCATGGTCCACAGTATTTGCATAAGGTTACAGAAAAACTTGTTGGTTTTTTCTTCCTGAAACTGATATATGTGAAAATGGTTATTATCCATTGAAGCGCTTAGTGAGTCATCAATAAAGACAGTCCCTGGTGCTGTATCAATAGCAATAGTGACAAGTCCACATATCAAAAACAGATTCTAATTAAGCGGCCCTCTAGACTTCTATTCATGCTCAAAGTAGTCATTGTAGTTCCAAAAAGTGACTTGTTTTGGGCTTGTGACTAAGCACAGAATCAGAGCTGACAGTCTGGATGGGAAATGATTATACTTATGATAATAATACTCATTAAATCCAGTGAGGCCTCTTCCGCAGCTGCCATATTGCCAGATTTAATTCAACCTGAAAGGTACGTTAAATGTTTTGCATTTATTTTCTCTCCCCTCTTCCATCCAGCTCAGCAATATAGAGAGAAGGATGAAGCCTTTCAGTCCTTTTACATGGAGTCTTTGTTATTCAAAGACTGAGAGAGAGATTAGATTGGAGATTTTTTTAAAACTGTACATTTGAATTAGTTGACTACATAAGAAGTAGATATCGAGGGGACAAACTTACTGAGTATTTGCTCAATGTCAAACCATCCCATAAGGATGCAGCCATGGGACCCCACACAAACACTGGCCAAAGTTGCTGGTATGCCTGGAAGGAGGGAGATAGAATCATAGACTATTACGGTTGGAAGAGACCTCAGGAGGTCATCTAGTCCAATCCCCTGCTCAAAGCAGGACCAACACCAGCTAAATCATCCCAGCCAAGGCTTTGTCAAGCCGGGCCTGACAAACCTTTAAGGATGGAGATTCCACCACCTCCCTAGGTAACCCATTCCAGTGCTTTACCACCCTCCTATGAAATAGTGTATCCTAATATCCAACCTAGACCTCCCCCACTGCAACTTGAGACCATTGCTTCTTGTTCTGTCATCTGCCACCACTGAGAATAGCCGAGCTCCATCCTCTTTGGAACCCCCCTTCAGGTGGTTACAGGCTGCTATCAAATCCCCCCTCACTCTTCTCTTCTACAGACTAAATAACCCCAGTTGCCTCAGCCTCTTCTCGTAAGTCATGTGCCCCAGCCCCCTAATCATTTTTGTTGCCCTCCGCTGGATTCTCTCCAATTTTTCCACATCCCTTCTGTAGTGGGGGAACCAAAACTGAACACAATACTCCAGGTGTGGCCTCACCAGTGCTGAATAGAAGGGAATAATCACTTCCCTTGATCTGCTGGCAATGCTCCTACTAATACAGCTCAATATGCTGTTGGCCTTCTTGGCAACGAAGGTACACTCCTGACTCATATTCAGCTTCTTGTCCACTGTAATCGGAAGGTCCTTTTCTGCAGAACTGCTGCTTAGCCAATCGGTCCCAATTGTTGCCCTCCGCTGGATTCTCTCCAATTTTTCCACATCCCTTCTGTAGTGGTGGTGGGGGGGGGGGGGGGTGGGGAACTGGACACAATACTCCAGGTGTGGCCTCACCAGTGCTGAATAGACGGGAATAATCACTTCCCTCGATCTGCTGGCAATGCTCCTACTAATACAGCTCAATATGCTGTTGGCCTTCTTGGCAACAAAGGTACACTCCTGACTCATATTCAGCTTCTCGTCCACTGTAATCGGCAGGTCCTTTTCTGCAGAACAGCCTGTAGCAGTGCATGGGATTCTTCCTTCCTAAGTGCAGAACTCTGCACTTGTCCTTGTTAAAACTCATCAGATTTCTTTTGGCCCAATACTCCAATTTGTCTAGGTCACTCTGGACCCTATCCCTACCCTCCATCATATCTACCTCTCCCCCCAGCTTAGTGTCATCTGCGAATTTGCTGAGGGTGCAATTAATCCCATCATCCAGATCATGAATAAAGATGTTGAACAAAACCGGCCCCAGGACCGACCCCTGGGGCACTCCGCTTGATACTGGCTGCCAACTAGACATCGAACCGTTGATCATTACCCGTTGAGCCCGACAATCTAGCCAGCTTTCTATCCACTGTATATTCCATTCATCCAATCCATACTTTTTTTAACTTGCTGGCAAGAATACTTTGGGAGACAGTATCAAAAGCTTTGCTAAAGTCAAGATAGATACATGTAAATGTGTAGTTATCCCATCCCTCTGAGATTCATGGAAACCATCTCAATGGTCTGAGAGAGGCCATAAAAGATCTACTCATGGGCATCACTTACATAATATATAATACTTACAATGGTGACAAGTGCTTTATATCATCCCCTTCTCATCCTAATGTTTTCTTTTGCTAGATCAGTGGTTTTCAACCAGAGGTCTAGGGCCCCCTGGGGGGCCATGAGCAGGTTTCAGGGGGTCCGCCAAAATAAACCAGAGGGTAGGGCCAGTGTTAGATTAACTGGTGTTTGGGGCAGAAAGCTGAAGCCCGAGCCGCACAGGGCTGAAGCCAAAGCCCGAGCAACGTAGCATGGGGCCATTGGTAGTGCCCTGCTTGCTACTCCCTAATGCTGGCCCTGACTTTTAATTTACTGGATATGCAGAAAAGCAGTTGTTGGGGCACAGGTGGGCTGTGGAGGTTTTTTTAGCATGTTGGGTTGGCCTCAGAAAGAAAAAGGTTGAGAACCCCTGTGCTACATAATACTCACGTGGTCAGTGCTATGTTGTGCAGAGTCACAATTCATACCATGAACCCCTGGGGTATGTTGGACTGCTGCAGGGGGTTCCCATGGCTACCTAGTTCCCAGGAGTGGTGCCAGCTTTTTTGCCACCCTAGGCGGTAGGAGAGGCCGCTGCTGCCGCCACCTAGGACCCCGGCGGCCGAAGAAGCGGCCGCTGAGGACCCCGGTGGCCAAAATGCCGCCCCCCAAATCCAGGCGCCCTAGGCGACCGCCTAGGGTCACCTAATGGTAGCGCCGGCCCTGCTAGTTCCCTAGAATTCTGCTGCAGTGTGACTTGTGGAGGCTTGTGAGGCAGATGTTCTCCCTTTCTCACCTCCACCCAACCTGCCGGGTTCATGAGTTTGTCTGTCTCCAGAGCGTGAGTTAAAACTGGTGGTTGGCATTGAGCAAGCGCTACACTGCTGCCGCCTCTGCAATGGGTTTGGAACCGCACCCCTGCCTACTCTGCAATGAGGCAAACATTACTAGCTCCCCTCGACATGAGGTGTATTCACGCAATGCCGTGGGACTGTGTTGAAAACACTGAGTGGAAATAGAATCACATAATATTCCAGTTTACACTAGTTGAGGATGGTGCTGGAGTCCTAGGGGAAAAAAAATCAGAGCTGGAACTCGCAGAGGCATGCATACCGCGAGGCAGGGGTGCCATCTCTTCACACTGCATCCTCCACAGTATTGCCAATTGAGCAACTTTGTTACTAGATCTGGTGATTTTTTTTTTTTAGGTCTGCTACAGATGTTTTCAAGCTTTGCTGTGACAAGTCATCAAACTACAACTTTTAATGGCATCTGGTGACATTCTGGTGACTTTTGCTAGATCTAGTGATAGACTCACTTAATTGGGGACACTGGACAGAAGACAGACCCGAGGAGCTGAGATCCATGGGGGCAGGAATGGGGGTAACTGGGGTAGCACTGAGTATGTCAAGGGGCCTGGGGTTTAAGCAAGGGGAGGGCAGGGAAGATATTGGGGGCTAGAGGCAGGACAGGGCTGATATTGGGGCTGAGAGCAGAAGGCAGAAAAGGGGAGATATTGGGGTTAGGGGCATGGGGATGTTGGGACTGAAGGCAGAAGGATATTGTTTATCAGGGAAGAGTAGGTGGCTCTGTGACTGATAAGGAGAGAATTAAGAGAATCATGGTCCACCAGAGGAGGGGGAGTGGAAAGGGCTTGGACAGGGGCATGTGGGGCAGCTGGGGAATCCCCGCTTCCTTGCAGGGAAGACCATGCTGGGTGATTCCTGTCCACCGGCCCTGGAGCGCTCGGTTGCAGGTCGCTCCTCTGGGATGGGCTCTGTGGTACAACCCTTGCCATTCAGAGTTTCCTGTCCCTGGAGATGTAGATCCCAGTGTCGTGGGCTCAGCTTGGGTGGGAGGTGCCTGATGTGAGTGGAAGGAAAGATGGAAGTTGAGCTGGGTCTGGACTCCGGAGGGAGGGGTTCCCCATCCCTCACGGGGAACCACTAAAACTGGCTCCTCACTGTGAAAAGAGAGATGGCAGGGTGTTACTGAGCCTCCATCTCTTCTTCCAGAGCAGGCCCAGAAGTGGAAGAGGCAGCATGAGGAGATTTTGCCAGTGCCTTGCAGCATGGCCATTCAGGTTACTGAGCTGCCATCTCTCCTTCTGGAGCAAGGTGACAAAAAAACCCTTAAATTCCCTTAAGAAGCCTTTGGGACTTTGTGCATAAACAACCTTTTCCCTTTACTGTTCACTGCAAAGGATCAGAACTTTAAAAATATATTTATGCTTTGTTAACTCAGTGTGATTATGAAAATGCCTCTTACCAGCCATTGTATTTGTTATAGACTTTTCTCAGAATAACTGCTTGAAGGCCAGTTCAAGGATACCTCCCAGTCCAGCAGAGAGTTTTCCAACAGGTAGGAAGGACCTTTTTCTCTGTTATACGTCATTTGAGTATTTGCCTTTTTCCATTAACCTTTGCTCTTCAGCTGAGCTATTAGATGAGTGATATTTTCAGGGTTGCCAACTCTTGCAATTTTATCACAAGTCTCACAATGTTTAATGTTTTTTTTAAAAAAAACCTTAGCTCCTGGAGGCATGTGATATGTTCAGAATCTCAGCTTTTATTTAAAACATTCGAAGTCTTTGTGGATAATAGCCTGAATATGAGTACAGGTTGTACTTTAAATGGTCTCAAGCCAGAAGGCACATAAGAAGAACTTAACATTTATTGTATATCATAATTTTCAAGTCAGTCTCATGATCTTTAGGGGCCTCTCTAATATTTTGTGAACCCTTAGGTTTGGCAGTGCTGTATCTGTTAGCAAAGATGTAGGAATACTTTCTGGGTATGTAGGTGCAGAAGAGTTGCAGTCCTAGTATGTATGGGAGTTGAGCCCTAGTACTTATGGTTGTTGAGCAGCTCATGTTCTGCTCAGTGACTTGAAAATGTCATGTTTCCATTCTGTTTGTTTAGCTTCCCCCCTCCTCACCTGTGGGGGAAAATAAATAGTCAACTGGGTAAAATTTTGAGAGGCAACCACTGTAGTTCACACTGATTTTTCCCTATTTTCAAGCAAATAGGGTACCACATATATGCATAGGTAAATTACTTGCATGATACCTCAGGATGGTTTAGTGTCCTAAACGCTGTGCTCTGGTGAGTTAGACATTGGTCTGTGTTCAAGTTCTGGACCAAACTTGAACATATTGTAAGCAAATGCAACTCTCTGAATTGCAATTGGTCCCAATTGATTAGAGCCTGATCCAAAGCCCATTGAAGTTAATGGAAAGATTCACATATGCTGAGCACTCTAGCTTGATCCAGCAAAACACATAAGTAATTAATTTTAAGGGAATAACCTTAATGAATAACAACTGCTTACATCTTTCACTGAATCAGGTTGGAGTGCTCAGCGCCTTGCAGAACTGAGCCCTTATTTCTTAAGATCTGACTCAGAACCTAGTAAAATAAATAGGTAGACTCCAATTGACATTAATGAGTCCTGAAGTGTGTTCTAAATTGGCCAAGGGGGCAGCATACTCAACCTCTGCAGAGAGAAGTGTTTCACATCAGTCAATATTAACTCTTCAGCTGATTAAGGGGGTGATTTATTAGGAATATTGGTTAATTTCTTTGAATAATTTGAAGAAAAAACATAAAAAGAATCTAGTATTTACATATAGAAATAGCTTATTTATTAGGGGTGTGTGTGTGTATTTGGTTGAAAATTTGATAATGGTTTTTAGGATTTATTGTGATTGAAGTATTGTTTAATAGCTGCAAAAGAAGTGAATGGGTCAGAGGTACAAATTAATACTTACCTCAGCAATAGTATTCAGAGCATTTACAGTTTATCACGTTCATGACTGACTCTAAGTTTATTGGTCTGCAGCTAAATAATAATTTATTTATTGATTTCACCTTGCTTAATAATGCTTTGACCTTCTATAGCACCCTTCAACCCAACCTTAAAGAGATTTTACAAGTTGTTACATTAGCTTTAATGTTAACTGAGCCTGTCAGAATGTTAGGAGTCACTTCTCTGAGGACTATTAACAGTGCACAACAGTTTAGGACAAAGTGTGAAGATACAGTTTTGGGGAGGGTATTACAATCACTTATGTATTCTCGCTAAGCCTTACCTTTTTCAATAGGTTGCTCTCTTCCCTCTGCATCAGGAATGAAATGGTTCCTCAGTCCATTGTTAGGGGGCATTGTGTTTTATTGGTGCCCTGCTTCTAAAGACATGTGAAATCAAGGTCTTGCTCATTTTGGCTTCTTAAAGATTCTATATGAGTGGGAATAATAAGTAGGACTAGTAAAAAAAAAATCTGTCAAAACCTTTTTTTTTTAACAGAAATTTTTTTTTCACAAAAAATGTCTGCTTTCTATGGAAAATTTTGAGATTTTGTTGAACACTTTTAATCTGAAAACTGAAAATGTCTGGGTTTCAGCAAAAAAATTTTGGTTGTGGATTTTTCAACAAAAAGTCAAACTCTTCCATTGGGGGTGGAGTGGGGGTAGGAGGAAACATGACCAGCTCTAGTAGTAATTTGTATCCTGGCTCAATTCTAACTTGGGCAGGGTAACTACCTACATTCTGTCTGCCCTAATGTCCTTCTCCCACCCACAGCTTCTGCTGAAAAAGTCAATTTTCATTTCTTTCAAACTTTTTTGTGATGTTACCAGCTGCTATTAAATAGCAGCCACATCTCACCACAGATGTCAGCATTTGACTGGTAGGTGAAGTGATTCCCCCTATTGTTTCTATAGTTTGTAAAGTGCTTTGAGGCCCATACAAGTGAAAGTTCATTGTCATTCCTATTAAAATAGCTGCTCCTAGCAGTGGGAATAGGTTAAAGTGCAGACTATTATTCAATGTGTTCTGGTGAGTTTCACTATTTTTATTACAACCTTGTACTTTTGTAGATTCAGAATTAGCAAATGCCCATCGATGTCACGCTAGTGGAGGTATTCTATTCTATATTTCTCTTGATCAGCAGAGTAGCCTTTTCTTGATAAATGAAATGTGGAAAAATGACTTCATCATCATCTATTGTACCCTGAAGTGGAATACAGGCAAGTCTCATCTTACGCGCATTTAACATGTGCAAATTCAGCTTTGCGCGGTCAGCAAAACCAAAACCAAAAAAAGAGAGAAAAATAATTTAAATACTGTACCTGTAGTGTGGGCGATTCCACCTGCCATTGCACTCAATATAATTTTGACTATACGCGATTTTTGCTTTATGTGCTGACTGTGGAACGTAACCCCAGCGTAAGATGAGACTCACCTGTATAATACAGTTGTACTGTCTCTTTCCATAAATAAAAAGATCAGTACCAAATATTCAGAAATGGAAGTGTACTATACATATAAAAACTCCTTTACCACTGAGTGTCCTATGGGAAGGCACATGTGCAGCTCAGGCTTTCTGGAAAGTGCTCTAGTAAAGTTTTAAAACTTGGGAACCTAAAGCCTAGGCACCTAAATGAATATTTAGGCTCCCTAATGAATACAGCCATTTCTTCATTGAGAATTCTGGATGCTCACCACTTCTGAAAACCAAATTTATTTAAGTGCCTAAATATTCTATTCTATATGGAGTTTTTTTACTGCCCTTATAACCGAGTATCTTAGTGCCTTTTAGTAGTGTGTTAAATGATGTGACTAACATCTGTCATGAGTAGTTAATTTTCTCTCTCATACTTTCCTCAGGGGAAGAATTGTGGGTGAAGTGTCATGTTTTGGTAGTTTTTAGGGTTTTTTTTAAATGCACATGCTCATCTGTATTTATATCAGGGAAGGCAGGCCAAAAAAGTGCCCTTACCTTTGGACTGGAAGGTGGGGTGGTTTTTGATGGTCCTTGGTCCCTGTGGGAGTTCATTCCATGGTCTTGGGTCAGCCACCAAGGAAGCTCTGTCTCCTGCACACCCTTGTAGTAGAAAGTTCCATTGTGCTCAAAGAATGGAATTATTGACCACAGTCCTTATCTCTGAGCTTTAGATGATCTTTCAGGTGTGCTGCGACTAGGCCATTGAGTGCCTTGAGGATAAAGACCAAGACTTTGAACTTGAGGCAATATGATAAATATGGATTTGGGTGTCTAACTTTACACAGGTTTGAAATTGTTAACCTGTTGTTCTTCAGACACTGTGAAGAGCCACAGATGAATTAGTATAAAATAACTTACACCATTCTCCTTTTTTGTGAGCTAGTATTTGGGGAAATCTGTGATTTTTTTTTCCTTGGGGAAAATGCTGAACTATATTACTAACAAGCAATGACCTGTGACTTTGCTTCTCAAGTTATGGTTTTATGGTAAGTATGAGTGAGGATGGACAAATGTGTGTATTATGGCAGGATATTTGTGTTGATTTGTGTGTGAGTTGTATTGTGCTGGGAGCTTTTTGTGTGGGTGGTCAATTAGGGGTGTGTGCCAAGGTTTGGGGCTATGTGTGTTTGGGGTTATTATGTGTTCTGGTTGTGTTGTAGGGTGCGTGGTTTTGAAGATCTGGCAAGGAATCCACTAGCTGTGCAGTCTTCCTGATACAATGAATGAAATTGTTGCATGTAAATTAGGTGTAGAGTAAGGGTGATGATTGGTTGAGTTACCTCTGAAATCACAATGGTCTGGGACTCTTGACACGGCATAGATACATACCTTATGGAAGCCGAAAGCCCCTGCTCTTGCATGGGTATAATTTGTAAAGTCAAAACAGTTGAGACTTTTAAAATTGCATGATAACATGAGGCAAATCCTAGTGATGGTTGAATCTGTTTATATTGTGTTTTGGTTTTTTTTTAAGAGCTCTCTACAATACTTATAGCTATTTCTGTTACTTCACACTGACTCAACAGATATGCTAGGCTTCAAACTAATACACAGACAGAGTGACAATCTTGCAGTTTTATTATATTGATAGATAGAATTGTGTGACAGTCAGTGCTAGATTTTTAGTAGAAAAGATGAATAATGGGGAGAGGAGAACCTTGGTGATGTTTTGGCTTTCGCAACATAAGTTTCAAGTCTTGAAAAACCAGGGTGTTTTTTTTTGTTAGATCAGTTTATTAATTATTATTCATAATTATTTTATTAATAAACACTTAGCAGAGAAACTTCTTTATACCACACCCACTCTCCCCCTCCCCCGCGTTCTCTGAAACAGGGTCATGTCCTTGACTTTTCCAGCCAGCTTCAGGAAAACTGACCAGAAGTTTTTACATATCTGAATATAACTTATAGTAATCCTGGTGAAACAGCTGGGTGGCATGATGTTATGTCAGGTAACAGGGAATTTCAGATTAGAATTTAGATGTGCTGTATTCTGCCCAGCCAGATGAATTTAGGGAAACCAGTTGACAATTTGCACCTGGGGGTGTTAGCTCTTTAAGGCATTAACATCTGCACAAACTTCAAAGTTTGCAGAGCCCCCTCCTCTGATTTATACAAATCTCAGATTTTTTCAAAGATTTCAAGACAGTTGTTCCCCTGAACTTCTCCACAGACATTCAGATAGTCAGATATTGTATTTCTGAAACCCCTTCTACGAAACCAATGAAGAATTTGTTTCAAAGTATTTCTTGCTGTGCTACTATGTCTACTAGGTAATGAAATTAAACAAAACACGCAGCAGCCCAGAATCTTGTGTATTGCCAGATCCAAATAAACGTTCACCTCTGAAGTTTGAAGAGCTGGTCTAAATGTGGATCCCACAAATTTTGAGGGGTTGCCAAAATTTGGCAGAACTGGCTCTCCCATCCCAAAGAACTTGTCTGACTATATAAACTAATATTCTTCTCAGATATCTCCCTGAAGCTAATCATGGTAAAACGAAAGAGTGGACTTCCTGATCCCCGACTGCAGGGAGAACTGAGAGGACGACTCCGTCTTCTGGAAAATGACAGCAGGGAGGTCATGGCAGTTTTTAGTGTAAGTCAGCTCTGGTATATTTACAGAACAGTTTGGGGTGTTATCAATAACAGAGTCTACCAAAACATTTCAGCGTCATGGAACTAACCTCTGAAACATGCAAGGAAGGGTCTGTTCTCCCATTTGCATGTGTGTGTGTGTGTGTATAAACTGAAGGTGGTCAAAGCATGACTTATGTCAAATGCAGTCCGCAGACATTGTCATTTTTGACTGGGAGGGTGACCAAAACTGCTCAGATCAAAATGGAATCTCTGTGTCTGAGGGCCATATTTGCATACAGGAAATGACAGTGGCTTCAATCTGCTCCATTCAATGTAAATTAAGGGACTGATTTTCCTTCGCCTCATCTGGCACAGGGGTGCAAAAATGGGTGCACCTGAGTTTGGAAATGTGAAGGTGGGAGCAACATGTGTCCCTCCCCACCCTTCAAGGGTCCACAGGCTCTCACGAGAGGACCATCTGTACTGGCTTATGCAGGAACAATGAGGAAACTATTCCTATTACACATATGGTTTGCATAGGCAACCTGGCCTGATATCTGTACAGGGCTTAAGTGATGTGTAGGGCTTTGCGCCAACACTAGGAACCCAGATGAATTTCGCCCATTAGTGATATGGCATGAAGCTGTTATGTACTTAGGAACAGAAGGTATAATAATGGAGACAGTGGCACTCATAAATAAGTCCAAGGTTATCCCAATCAGAAATGTACTTTCAATGCTCAAAGGATCAGACAGATCACACTATGACAACATCTATTTGATGAAGTAAAATGAGAGAGAAAACATGCCGGTTTACCAAATATTTAGATACATACAAATCAAAAATATAGTAAGATGAATGAATATTTAACCTAGACAATAATGGCCAGACTTTCAAAAGGGCTCAGCTCCTGTTTAGGCACTCAGAGTAGCCAGGTATTAAAAAGAAGTCAGTACTCAGTAACTCCATTTAAGAAAAATGGGCTATGCTGCATGGTAAGCACTTTAAAAATCTGGCTACTTCACTTCATTAATGGACCTGATTAGAGTAATGCACTGGAGACAGCACCACGATAATATTATATAATATAAAATACCAGTTAAACCAAGTACAGAATTTAACATCCCAATGAAAAGCAAATTCAAGATAAAAATGAAAAATTGGTACAGCTCTTGAGTTTCCTCATGCACACTTTTAATGCACATAATGCAGGTATACAATAATGTAGCTAGAACACACCCCACCAGTGAAACTGGCACACACAAAAAAAAGTGGGAGGAAAACAGAAAGAGAGAGAGAGAGAAAAAAAATTCTAACTATTGTGAGAGGTGTTAGACCAACTCATTTAATAAGATAACCTAAGTAAGTTCCAAATGGCAGTTACTGTACAATTTATAAAAATGTAACAGGGATCTGAAATGCCATCCATATCACAAAACTCTGTGTACTGAAAATATTCAATTAAGAATGTTTAGAAGTAAGATCCTTTGTATCTTTGGCTCTGACCTGGAAAACAACTCTATATGTGTGAAGTACTGTAATAGTTTCTTGATTTAATGAAAGCAGCAATTATGGAAGAATCTGTGTAGAGAAAAAAAACAAACATGAAAAGGGACAAACTATAAATGATCAGAGAATTGATACACATAATCAGGGCCGGCTCTAGGATTTTTGTCGCCCCAAGCAAAAACAATTTTGGCCGCCCCCCCCGCCCGCCCCAACTCCGTCCCTTCCCCAAATCCCCAGCCCTGCCTCCTCCCTCCCGGGCTCTCAAGCCTGGGAGGGAGGGGGAGCAGCAGCGCGCGCCGCGTCCGCTCGGGATCTCCCCCTCCCTCCCGGGCTCTCAAGCCTGGGAGGGAGGGGGAGCAGCAGCACGCGAATCAGCTGTTTCATGCACTGCGGCCACTCGGGATCTCCCCCTCCCTCCCGGGCTCTCAAGCCCGGGAGGGAGGGCGAGCAGCAGCGCGCGAATCAGCTGTTTCCCGTGCTGTGGCGCGCGAGCGAGGCGGAGGTGAGCTAGGACAGCAGGGGCACATTTTTAGGGGCGGCATGGCTGGCGCCAGAATGCTGCCCCTAGAAATGTGCCGCCCCAAGCACCAGCTTGTTTTGCTGGTGCCTAGAGCTGGCCCTGCACATAATCATATGGGCACCTTTGTATCTTCTGAATCTCAGTGAAAACCAAGACTAGACTTGTCATGCATTCCTTCCTGTCTTAGCTCAAATACCAACTGACAGAACAAATGAACCCAACTGGAGGAAGTGAAATAAGCCACCGTATTTGGGACACTGAAATGGAAAAGAATAGGATAAAATATTTATTAGTGTGATTGTTACTATACGTTACATTAAGTGTATAGCAGATGTCTGTAAAGAAAGGAATAAGACATTATGCTCTAGATTTAGAAAAAACCCAAAACAATAAAATAATCACCATAGCAATGGAACTAGAAATATTGGAGAACAAAGCAGAAGACATTTAAATAAAATTACTGAATGCTTTGCATGTAAAGCATAACTAGCTAGTTTTAGCTGTTTGTGTTTTTGTAAATAAGTGGAAGAAAAAAATCACATTTTTCCAAGCAGTTTTGTTAATTTTGCCTTAAACTGAGTCTCTGCTTGTACTACTTAACTCTCATGCACATTTGAAACCATTCTCTGTAACCAAAGTTTCTTAGATTGCTTGCTCCTAAGCAAAAGGAGAGGTAAAGAAGAGAGGCATAAATATTGGATTTATCGGGGCTGGCTATTTGTAGGTTTATATTGGTTCATTTTTATTATTCTCCTGTAATATGGGTTTGCATTACGGATGAGCTCCTCATCAAACCCTGAATAGGAATACCCCCAAGTATTGGGATGCTACAGATTTGGGTCCAGACATATATACTCAATAGCATCAGTTTCAAAAACTATTTGAATCATCATCATTTCATGCTGATGGAATGGTGGAATGATAACTATTTGATCTTCTGTGGCTGTCTTCTGCATGGTTCATGTTCGCACTATCCATTTTAATATGGATTCCCCATCTCTCTCACTAACAAGTCAAACACTGAAATCTTCATTACTTAGCATTGAGTTAATAGTATCCATTTCTACATGTTGTCTCTTTTCCGTGCAAGATCTCTCATTACCAGTCTGCTATTGTTATTTCTGCAGACTTTATAACCTGTTTTCTTGCTAGTCTGCTTTGATGCATGGTTTGGGGGTGGGGGTGGGAGGCAGAAACTACTGTGCACAAGTGACTAGATTTTAAGGCACTGGTAGTTTTTAAGAACGGATTTAGGGAAAGGACTGTCAGAAAAGCAAGATTTATAATGCCAAGTTTATTTATAAAATGGTGAATTTGTTCTGATATTGAGTAATGCAAGATCCTAGAGGTTGTGATATTTCAGCCTTTGTTGGCAAAGCAATAATAAATTTTGGTCGCAAAAGACTGTAATTCTGCTCTTGTATTAATATTTAATCAGGTGTAGAGACTGGAATACATAGATCTATGTGCAGATGAGAGGTACCATCTAGGAATATGAGGCTTCAGTTTTTTAAAGAGACAGGGTTTTTTTTTGTTATCCATTTATGTTATGTAAATGAAAAATAACATAAATTGTGTGTAAATTGATGGAATATTTTCCAAGATATTGAAATGAGTAAAATACTACTAGTAATACCTAGTTCTCATATAGCACTTTTCATTGGAAGACTTCAAAGTGCTTTTCAAAGGAGGTCAGACCTTTTTTTTTTTTTTTTTTTTTAAATTAAGGAACAGTCGGTGAAATGTTATCTGGCATAGGTTGTGTTAAACATACCTTTGTGTGGCTATTTCTTTACAGAATTAGTCATCTTTGAATCACAGAAGTGTAGGACTGGAAGCGACCTCAATAGGTCACCTAGTCCAGTCCCCTGCACTCAAGGCAGGACTAAGTAATAACTAAACCATTCCTGATAGGTGTTTATCTAACCTGTTCCTAAAAACCTCCAGTGACGGAGATTCCACAACCTCCTGAGGCTATTTGTTTCAGTGCTTAACTACCCTGACAGTTAGGAAGTTTTTCCTAATGTCCAACCTAAACCGCCCTCATAATTAATTACATCATTAAAAAACTTATTTTTTTCATAAAACTTACTGCAAATTTGTGACCAGACAAAGCCATAGGTTACTTTGCAGAGTAGGTGATGTACTGTGCTCTCCATATTCTGACACATGTTCCATTAAAACCCTGCCTTACTACAACATTAAGGATGAGCATGCAACAGATGGGAAGCAACATAGTAAACTCAACCTTAATTCTCATTGTGTGTGCACTGTGATAAAGGGTCACTTCCTCAGCTGAGGATCTAGCCTGCAGTTTAAAAATATCTCATAGTTGAAAGGTAATCATGCTCTATAATAAGCCTGCTGGCTAAAAATTGCTGGAATACTGTATCTCCATTAGCTTCTGAGGGGGTCTCCTGCAGTGCTGTCTAGCCCTTACCTTTATAACTGCAGACATGGTTTACATACTGCTCCAACACCGCTGATGAGAAATAGAGCCCAGCCTCGTTCATGCCTTGTCGTATTCATGGTGCACCTTTTATTGTGGGCTTTCATAGTAACATTAACTCTGCAGTTCTGCAGAAAAGGACCTGGGGATTACAGTGGACGAGAAGCTGGATATGAGTCAGCAGTGTGCCCTTGTTGCCGAGAAGGCCAATGGCATATTGGGCTATATTAGTAGGAGCATTGCCAGCAGATCAAGGGAAGTGATTATTCCCCTCTATTTGGCACTGGTGAGGCCACACCTGGAGTACTGCATCCAGTTTTGGTCCCCCCACTACCGAAGGGATGTGGACAAATTGGAGAGAGTCCAGCAAAGAGCAGTGAAAATGATTAGGGGGCTGGGGCACATAACTTACGAGGAGAAGCTGAGGCAACTGGGGTTATTTAGTCTGCAGAAGAGAAGAATGAGGGGGGATTTGATAGCAGCCTGAAGGGAGGGTTCCAAAGAGGATGGAGCTAGGCTGTTCTCAGTGGTGGCAGATGACAGAACAAGAAGCAACGGTCTCAAGTTGCAGTGGGGGAGGTCTAGGTTGGATATTAGGAAACACTATTTCACTAGGAGGGAGGTGAAGCACTGGAATGGGTTACCTAGGGAGGTGGGGGAATCTCCATCCTTAGAGGTTTTTCAGGCCTGGTTTGACAAAGCCCTGGCTGGGATGATTTAGTTGGTGTTGGTCCTGCTTTGAGCAGGGGATTGGACTAGATGGCCTCCTGAGGTCTCTTCCAACCCTAATATTCTATGATTAACTCCCCTAAAAGGCACAGGTCTAATAATATTATTAGTTAAGCTTTTAAATGGTCACACACACACACAGAGGATCAGATTCTGGCTTCAGTTACTCCAATTTACACCAGTGTAACTGTTCATTTCTGTAGGCAAAGGGAGCTTAGCTAAATTTTCTGCAAGAAACAGCAAACTAAAACACTCTTATTTTGAATTTTACTGTAATGGAATTGTATAGTTGCCAATGTAGCTTTCAAGTATAAATGAGATGAGAAATCTGTCCACAGTGTACATTTCGGTGAATGTTTATGAGCTAAACAGGTAGCTAAAGGTATTGGGTGAAATCCTTGCCCCAGTGAAGCCAATGGAAGTTTTGCCATTGATGTTAGTGGAGTGTGTATTTTTTCATCTATTCTGTATGTGCAGTGTGGATGAATAACTCACACTATGAAGAACCGTAGCTTTTTAATTTTCCGATTTTGTGTGTGTATGTACATAAACATTTTTTTCTTGCATTTAATTAGTAAATATAGCTTGATGAATCTATTATTACCTGTAAGATTATAATACAATAATGTGTTTGTTTGCTTTGTTAGGAGCTGTCTGCCAGATTGTTGTCTATTCACAGTGACCAAGACCTAATAGTGGTGACATTTAAAACATTTGAAGAAATATGGAAGTTTTTAACCTACTATTCCCTTGGTAAAGCAATTTCATCCACAGGATTGTTCAATATTTTTGTTGTATTTTTATTGCAGACAACTTTTTGATTAGCTGGAAACAATTGTTGAAAGGGATTAGCAAGATAAAAGCACTGGTTCCTAATGTATAATTTTGATTGTTTTAAAGAAATACTATCTATCTGAGATACTTATAGCCCTCTCCCACCCACCATCTGAGCACCTCAGTCTTTTATATCTTCACAACACCCTTTGAGGTAGCGAAGTACATTATCCTCATTTTGCAGATGAGGCACAGATAAATGAAATGACTTACCCAAGATATCTGTGGCAGAACTAGGAATTAAACCCAGGTATCCCATGTTCCAAACTAGAACTCTAACCACTTGACCAAGTCTCCATCTTCCTAATACTGCTTTTCCCAAGGAGAATTAATTATCCTATTAACTTTGGCATCTTAACGAAAAAATACAACTCATTCTTGTCACATAGATGCATGATTCTAGGGATGATATTCTAGTTCACATGCATGCATAATTATTCAGCTAGCTTCCAAAGTGGACATTCTAATATAGGGCTTGCATGTTCTAAACTCGATTTCAATTCAATGAACTCTGTAAAATGGTATCATCTCTATGTCCTATTGCATTTAGTGAGAGTTTTAAGATGTAACGCATACAAGACTCAGAATATAGAAATGATTAGCTCTGTGTGTCTGCCGGATTAATCTCTGACAACACAATGGAAAGTTTTATGTAGGAAATTAAGGGCAATTTTTCAAACATGTCCACGTTTTTTTCATTGCCTACATTTTTGGGTGCTTAACTTCAGTAACTTAGAACCAGACTTTTAAGAGATGTTGACCACCACCAATTCCAGCTGAAAAGTGTTTGGCACCTCTGGAATCAGGCTGTAGATAGCTCAAATTTTGACCCTTGAAAATCTGGGCCTTAGGCCTAATTCTGAGAGCTGCTGAACACAGGTAGCTTCCATTGACTTTAATTGGAGTTTTGGGAGCTCAGCACCTCTTAAGTTGTCTTAAGTGTCTTAAGTTAAGCAGCCAATATTGGAAGACAGTTTTGACAGTTTGGGACTAAGTAAGTGGTGAGAGAATCCTGCAGGGAAATATGTCAGGGATAGAAAATCTCATGATGTTTCCCATCTAGAGAACTTTATTTGTAGACATATAGTTTTGCTCAGTTTATTCATGATCCTGATATCAATGTATTTGCTCTTGAGTCTTGAATTGTGCACAGTGTGACAGACCCAGATGAGTGGGGTACAGAAGTCTGGTAGAAGGCAAATATACTGGCCATTGGATGAATAGTTTTCTGTTCCCTGAGTGACCAGAGTAGGGGCTGCACTAGAACAAGCACGAACCTGCTAGAATCAATTAGGTCAGGCTGGCTAATCAGGACCTCACTTCAGTTTGTGGTGTGCGTGCGAGGAGCTGGGAGCTAGCGGCACTAGCAGCTGAGAATGAGAGGGCGTACTGCTGGAAGATCCTGTGGTGAGGATAAAGAAGGTGTTGGGAGGAGTCCACGGGGAAGTAGCCCAGGGAGTTGTAGCTGTCGTGCAGTTGTTCCAGGAGGCACTCTAAACAGCTGCAGTCCACAGGGCCCTGGGCTGGAACCCAGAGTAGAGGGCGGGCCCGGGTTCCCCCCAAACCTCCCACCTCCTGATCAGACACAGGAGGAGTTGATCTGGACTGTGGGTTCTACCAGACGGGAAGATCTCTGAGGCAAGCAAAAATCCGCCAATAAGCGCAGGACCCACTGAGGTAGAGGAGGAACTTTTTCACAACAGTTAGGGATGAAAAATGTTAGGAAGAAGAAGGGAACTGATGACAGGACTTGTTGTAGTGGTAGTAAAAGTCTAGTAAGGTGAGGAAAGACAAGAGGAGTAGGCACTGCTGGCTAATGGGCTGGCAAGACCTTTGTGAACAGCACATATCATGAGGCACTGAAGCTGACTATGCAAAATACTCTTTGATTAGAACTGTGACATTTCCCCCATCAATATTTGGACTTCATGGCTTTTTCTTAAATGCATCCCTTACATATTTGCTGCTATTTGCAAATAGTTATTTGTTGCCAGTAGAAATAAATTAAAATCTTAAAATTCACTGCTACTCCTACTGGGCCAGATACGCCAATGAATAAATGAGCATTGATCCATTCATGTCTCTTATGTGTATATCCTTGAGTCTGTCATAGATTCCTCTTGATGTCAGTGAGAGCTGTGCATGTGGATTTTGCCAACACTGCAATCCAACAGAAGTTGGACATTGTATTTTAAGCAATAATTTGGATTGCCTGACTGCTAACCACCATTTATTGCCTTTTGGAGAAGTCTCTGTGTTAATTTAATTAAAGAGGCCACTTTAATTTTTTACTAGGTTTTATAAATCACTGCATGGAGAATATGTTGCTAGATCAGTCTTTCTGGCTCTGTTCCCAAGAAGAGAATGAGGATAAAGAAGAAGCTGGAATTGAAGTCTGTATAAATGAAGAGTCTCTAAATTTGATGTACAGAGGTCTCTTAATACAGGAAGGTAAGGAAGATTGTATTTGTAAAAGGATAACTATATACAAACAAGTATAGTCCCCATTGTCTCTTAAATATTTTGTTTTTGAAAATGTAAGAATGAAAAGTTGGGGTTTAATCCATCTCCAGTGAAATCAATGGAAGCCTTTCTACTGATTTCATTGGGCTTGAATCAGACACTAACTGCGCCAGAATGTACACAGAAAGAGAGTTGGAACAAAAACCATAGTATTGTACAAAGTTAGAGGAATCTTGAATCTTTTTAGAAGTATTAACAGTAAATAGCATAAATAGCTGCAGAACATTTTTTAAAACTTTTTTTTTGTCTACAAGCCCAGTAAATAAACATACCTAGGAACGTTAAAAACTTCCTGACTTTAAAAATATACAATGACCCAGATTCTGCAACCCTTATTCACAGAAGTACTATCATTGACACCAATGAGTTAGCAACGATTGCAAAATCATGCCCTGGGGCACTATATCACCTAGTGTGTCTTAAGTCCTTTGATACCTTCTAATGTTACAATTTAAAAGAATTCTACAGTTAATAGTAGTTGTTGACTCTTCTCCACATTTTGCACTTATAAACTTCATTCTAGTTTGCATTAAATTCACTTTGGCTAATAAATATTTAGAATTTAAAAATATCTGTTACAATTGTGATTAAAATATCTTCTGAATTAATATAAATTAAAATGGTCATTCCAGATGCTTTTGTTAAAAGCCACATGTGACATTAAAACAATTCAATCTCTGTAAAATATGAAATATATTTATTTCTTTTTAAGGCACTTTCTTTGTCTTATGTCCTGACAACCTCATAAGAGAGAGAACGGCTGCAGACATGGAAGTGAAAGTTTATCAAGAGAACAGAAGAGTTACTGAAGACATCTCTGGTGGATCACTGGGTGATGACCTGACCTTATTGTCTAAAGCTGCTGCAGAGACTTTGATCCCTTTTCATCAGTAGGCACCTGACTTCAATTTCCTATTTCATATGTATAAGAATGTGTATTTATATACAGAAAACTTTAAACTAACAGCATTTTGTAGCTGGCTTTGGATGGTTAATATATGGAGATATGCCTATCTCAGAGCTGGAAGGACCTTGAAAGGTCATTGAGTCCATTCCCCTACCTTCACTAGCAGGACCAAGTACTGTCCCCTGACAGATTTTTGCCCCAGATCCCTAAACGGCCCCCTCAAGGATTGAACTCACAACCCTGGGTTTAGCAGGCCAATGCTCAAACCACTGTGTATTAAGGGAGATGGTTTACTATCTTTTGTATTGGATATTAATCCAATGTCCCTTCTTCCTGACTCTGGTCGCTATCCACATGGATGTTTAAGGATGCAATGGAAATGACATAGGTTTTGAAAAGCTCTATAGTGGTGTCAAAGTGATGAGCATTTTTCACTTTCAAAATGCCAAAACATGGGAAAAAAGTAGTTTTCACTTACATCATCTTACTGGGGAAGGATTGCTGGCCTCTTACATCACTCCAGCATCTTCGGCAGGTGGCAGTCAAGCTCCTTTCTGCAGTTTCCTTGGGGATCAGCCTAGTATCACTAATCCCTAAATCCAGGTGAGTGGGATCAGCATCGGTGCTTCATTTGTGCCAATGCTGAGCTGCAGCACCTCTAGGCTTGGCAATTTATAGCCCTGGTGCCTCTGGGCTTGCTGCATCAGTTATGAATGTAAAATAATTGCTTGAGCCCCAGCACCTCTGTCATTATAAATTAAGTACTGATCAGCAGAGAACCACTCTAATGGTGCTGCTGGCCCATAGAAATCTGAGGCTAACGCAGGGCCCATAAATTGGTGTCCGTGGTTACTAAGAAATCCCAGTAACAGGGCTGGCTCCAGGGACCAGCTAAAGAAGCAGGTGCTTGGGGCGGCCAATACCAAGGGGCGGCACTCCGTCCGCTATTGGGGCAGCACATCCGGGTCTTCAGCAGCAATTCGGGGGCGGGTCCCTCAGTCCCTCTCGGTGCGAAGGACCTGCTGCCGAATTGCCGCCAAAGAGTGGAGCAGAGCGATCGCGCTGCCGCGGCTTTTTTTTTTTCCCCCGCTCGGGGCGGCAGAAAACCTGGAGCCAGCACTGCCCAGGAAATATATCTGACCCCTAGAAGAAAAGCAGAAATACTGTGTTTTGTTTTTGTTTTTATGACTGGCTGAAGGAGCACATCTAAAATACAGCCGCTTTATCTAGAAAAACAAGTCAAAGGACATCAAAATGGCTTCTGCTGACCCTCCTGAGCGAATGGGTTAGCTGAACCAATCAGCAAAGCAAACCAAATACCATTTGACTTCATTCATGTAACCCATCCCAGCTGATACTCACAATATGAAATGTATTAGTAAAAGATACTTGAAACTTTCACAGATAATTGAGCCTATCTTTCCCTTTGACAAAAAAGGGCTTATTATTATTTCTATTACTAATTTGTCATGGACTAGGCCGCATTGTGCTAGGCACTGCACAAACACAGAACAAAACAGTCCCTGCCCCAAAGAGCTAAAGAGTTTTACATGAACCATTGCATTTTTACTAAAGCTCTGCAAACTTTAAAACAGGGAAATGCATCAAGTGTTAAATTTCATGTTGAATGTCTTATCACAGCTCTATTATATGACTAAATTCAGTTATTGCTGCTTTGTTAACTTGCCATATTGAACAATTTAATTCTGTGGTCATCAATACCTTTGAGGTAGAGCTGGCAAGCAAATATGCATCAAAACAAAATTTGAACCAAGAGTTAGGAAAATATAGTGAAAAGTTTTGTGATTTCCTCCCCCCTCCCCAGGTCCCCTTTCTTCTTCTAGTTAGCTGTACCTGTAATGAGTGTTCAACAGTTACATGGTTTGCATAATCAAGAAATGGACAGAATATCATTCCATTGTATTTCCAGTCTCCTTCAGATTCGATGCTGCTCAGTTACTACACTGATAAATGTCATATATGTATTCAAAGTGGATAGGCAGAAGCCCTGAAATGAATAAAAGTTTGAAGAAATAGGAGTTTAGAATATCCCTGCCACTATGAAAACCTTTTGGGGAGGTGTTTCAGATACTTATTCCAGTGTCCTTTTTTCCTTCCTCTAGATGGTTTCTCAAAGTATACTCTGATCCTGTTAATTTTGCTAGCAAAATGGAGTACAAATGCAGCAAGCAAATAGGTAAGAAACTCCATCTACACTTTTGCATCTGATTTTATAGATATTTAAACAGCATTCTATAAATTCCCAGAGCTAGATTTTACAGGGTTTGGTAATGTTCGCACTTTCTCATTTAGCTGTACTAGAATAGCAAAATTGCCATAGCAATTATGGTGCTGTAATATAGGAGGGCTGGCATAAATCTCTGCCTACAACTATATTTAAGCATGGAATATCTACTGAGCATCTTTCATCCAGAAGTGCTTTACAGGCAGTAGCCATGTGTCTAATGTCTAGCAATGATGTCTAGCATGTGTCTAAACTCTATTGTCTTGACTTTTCAATTTTATTTTATTGTTTTCCTCATAAATATTCATTCATACTTCAAGGCACATATATTAAGTAGATATATAATATAATCCAGTCAAAAGAAATATATTAATAAACTATTCCATAGATCTGACATTTAAAGTTTGTAAAGAAAAGAAGGAAAATTGGAAATTGAAAGCATTTATATATAATGAACACATGTGCACACATACATACACACATTGGATCACACACCTTTTTGTCTGAAACAACCACAGCAGTCCATGTAGCATATGATCAGTTATTTTCTAACTATGGTTTATTTTGTTTTCCATTCTTTGATTTATCCCAGTAATTATACTTCTAGACTAACATAAAGTCATAGATCTATTTAACAGGTATGCCATGCATGGATTAACATTTATTTACTGTAGAACAAATCCTGCTGCCCTTAGGCAAAGTATCAGTGTCACCAAAAGACTAGTAGCTTTGGGAAGAAACTAGAAACCAATACTAGAGGGATTTTATGTAGGTAATATCTGAGCATAATAAGCACTAATAATTACTGGATTGATTGGAAGAAAGCAGAAAAGACTCAATTTTAATTTTTGTTTTTGAAATTTGAAATCTTAAAAAATGTCAATCAGCTCACAAGCTTTTCAAAAAATGGAGGAAAGAGGGGACTGAATTTAACATCTTTCTAACTTTTATAAAATTTTGAAATTTAATTTTTTTGGATCTATTGGTTACCGCCACGGCCAGTTAGCATCCCTCAGACATGTCGTGGTCAGGGCAGTGTCCAGAGGAACCAATCACTGTTCCAGCCCAAGCAGGAATAAAGGTGATGGGGAGCTTAACCAAATTTTCCTTAAGAAAACAGCAATCCAAAACACTGCCATGCTGCATTTAGCTCTAAATAATACACATTTATGATGTGTGACAAAGTTCCTCCTCTACCTCGGTGGGTCCTGCGCTTATTGGCGGATTTTTGTTTGCCTCAGAGATCTTCCCCTCTGGTAGAACCCCCAGTCCAGATCAACTCCTCCTGTGTCTGATAAGGAGTTGGGATTTTTGCGGGGAACCCGGGCCCACCCTCTATTCCGGGTTCCAGCCCAGGGCCCTGTGGATTGCAGCTGTTTAGAGTGCCTCCTGGAACAACTGCATGACAGCTACAACTCCCTGGGCTACTTCCCCATGGACTCCTCCCAACACCTTCTTTATCCTCACCACAGGATCTTCTAGCAGTGCGTCCTCTTACTCTCAGCTCCTAGTGCCTCTTGCTCCCAGCGTCTCACACGCAACCTCCTTCCAGAGCTCCTCCCCTCTCACTGACTAACTGGGAGGCTTTTAACTAGTTCCAGCCAGTCCTTGATTGGCTTCAGGTGTCCCAATCAACCTCCCTGCCTTCTGGAAAGTTCTTAATTGGCCCCAGGTGTCTTGATTAACCTGGAGCAACTGCCATAAGGTATCAGGGATTTGTTTAGCCTGGGGCTAACCTACTGGTTCCTTACCACTTTCCTATAGCCCTCTGGCCAGGAAGGAGGTAGAGGACTGCTGCTGCTCCTCCTGCTCATCCTGCTGGGGCTGCTGCTAGGCCCTGGGCCCTCCCAGCTGCTGTTTGCTGCTACTGCTGCTCCAGCTTCTCCCCTGGCTAGGCCAGACACCCCTCCCACTACTCTACTCTCTGGTTGCTGGCTGCCTGGCAGCTGAACCCCCTCCCCCCCCCCCAACACCTTGGTTGCTGCTACTCCTGCTGCTGCAGCTGCCCCTTGGGGGGGAGGGGGCCTGCTGGCCCTCTCCCCAGAGGAGGGGTGTGAGGGGCTCCTGCTCCAGCCGCTGCTGTGACCACCACCACCACCATCTGTGAGGGGTCCTGCCTGACCACCGGACCACCGCCTGGAGTTGCTGGAGCTGCTGCTGCTGCCCTATTTGCTGCCAGGAAGCTGCTGGTACCCAGAGGAGGAAGACCCGGAAGACCGTCGGCGGAGACTCTGCAGACCACCGTGGAGGGGGCCTCCAAGAACTGAGTAATCTTTCGAACTGTGCTCTAGTGGTGGGGGTATTGACTGTGTTTGTAGGGGCACAGGGGGTGTGGCGCCGAGCCTGCCCCCTGGTCCACCTGTGCCCCCCCATAACCCCCACCACCACCGCTGCCCCCTCCACCACCTCTGCTGGCTGCTCACCATCTGCCTTGTGCTACGGCCTCTGGACTTAGCTGCTTCCATGGCCCGCCACGACCTTTTAACATCATTTGGGCCTGCAGCGGCAACCAGCCCCACCCATTGACTTTGTGCAAGCGCATGTGGGTGCACGTGCCCTCTCCCATACCCCTTGGACTGACCCTCTTCCCCCCAGCAGCACGTCCCTTGCTTCGTCCCTTGCCACCTGCCCCATTTACCCCTTGCAGTTGTTTGCCCCCTTTTTTGGTCCCAGCCCCTTGCTATTTTCAGTTTTGCCTGCCCCGCCCCCTCCCTCTACAGCCTTGTTTGTTTGCCCTACCCTAGCCCTGCAACTAGTCCCTTGTTTTTCTGCCCCATTCTTAGTTGGTTGTCTCCCTCCCCCTGAAGCTCCGTTTGCCCTGATTAGCCCCCCGCTTTCATGCACCCACGCCCCCTCCCATGCGCTTGTGCCCCTCCCCTGTTTAATTTTGACCCTATCTCACTGCACCCCCATGCTGTTATATCATCCCCTCCCCTAGTGCAACAAGAGGAGCCGGATTTCCCATGTTGTGTCGGTGACTGAACCCTACCCCCACACTAGTCCGAGATAACCCTGAACCCTGTCCCCACTTTTAGTGCCCTCCTCCCCTGCCTGCAGCCTAGCGGAGAGGAGTGGTCACCCCAATTCCTCTCCCCGCTCCCCTCAAGAGTTTTCCCTTCCCCCCCGTTCATCATGGCAGGCGACATGGAGGGAGGAGCCCCTCCAGACGGCACGGCCGCCCCTCCTCCGCCTGTTCCCCCGTCACCCTCCCTAGCCTCCACCTCGACTGCCGCTGCCGAACCACCTGCTCTTGCCCCCGCTGGGGCACCGGCAGCGGCGGACACTGAAGAGACCTCCGCTGCTGTCACGTCCCTTGCCCTCCCCGATTCTGGGGGAGCCCCCCCAGCCGGCAGGAAGGGCCAGGGTAAAAAGAAGGGTAAGGGCCCCGGGAAAAGGCCAGGCCCTCCATGGCAGAGACAGCCACTACTGCTGCGGCCCTGCCACCGGCCGCGGCGTCGTTCCCTGCTGTTCCCTCTACCAGCTCTGCGGGTGTCCCACCCCCGGCCCCCAGAGCGTACGCCCAGGTGGCGGCAACCCCCCCACCTGCCGCAACATCACCTAACCCGCCCAGTGCCTCAGCTACCATCTATAGCGGCCGGGGCCCCTTTCCCACCTTGACCAGGAGGCACGGCGTCCGTTGCCTCCTGGTACCCGCCTCGCCCCACGTAGAAACCTATGTGTGGGCGTTGGTGAGGGTGGTGGGGCCCACGGCCATCGTAGCGGCCTCCAAAATGTACGGGAAGGTAGTCTTCTTCCTTGCATCGGAGGCCGCGGCCCAAGAGGCGGTGGAGAAGGGCCTGGCGGTGGGGGGCGTGTTCGTCCCATTAGAGCCGCTGGAGGACTTGGGCGTCCGCCTAGTCCTCACTTCCGTCCCTCCCTTCCTCCCCAATGCCGCCCTGTTACCTGCCCTCTCCGCCCTGGGGAGGCCCATCTCTGTAGTCAGCCCTCTCCCACTGGGCTGCAAAGACCCCGCCCTCCATCACATCCTCTCGTTCCGCCGGCAGGTGCAGCTCCAAATGCCGCCGGCTGCACGTGACGGGGAGGCGCTCGAGGGGTCCTTTATGGTCCCCTATCACGGGGCCCGTTACCGGGTGTACTATTCCATGGGGGAGGCCCGGTGCTACCTCTGCCGGGCGATGGGACACGTCCGGAGGGACTGTCCCTTGGCCCGGCAAGGAGGAGCATCCGAGACCCCCGAGCCCCGGCAGGGCGTCGGCCCCGTCATCGCTGGCGCCTCTGAATGCCCGGTGCCCAGAGCCACCCCTCCTCCTTCCCAGTCGACCGCTGCTCCCACTCGGGCCCTGGGAGTACCTCCCCCAGTGAGCCCAGACGAGCGGGAGAGGCCCACTGCGAACAGTCTGCTGAGGCCTGTGGAGGAGGGTGAGGCAGGGATATCGCCGGGCGTGGGAGAGGGCCCGCCCCAGAGAGACTTTTCTCTCCCTTATGCTGCCCCACCACTACCTCCCCGAGTCCCTAAGAAATCGCCCCTCCCCCCTGACCCGACCCTTACTAGCCAGCCCCCAGATGATGCCATGGAGGGCTGGGCCTTAGTACAGGGGAAGCAGGGCAAGCGGAAGGCTTGAGCCCCGCTCCTTTCCACCGATGCGGAAGCCCCCCGGAAGACCAGGAAGGGGGGCACTGATGCCGAACCTTCTGCTTTGCCCCCGAGCAGCTTTTGTCCGCCAGAACCAGCTGGGAAAGACGTGGCAGCACCGAAAGGTATTACCGCCCCTCCCTCGGAAGCCCCTGATAGAGCCCCTTCTGCCCCTTTTGTCGACCCTGCGCACCCTGACCCGAGCATCGCTTCAGGTGCCGGCGGGGAGAACCCCGGGGTGGCAGAAGGTGACCTGCCCTCCATCTACGAGGAGATCGAGGCCCTGGGTCTGACCCCAATCACCCAGGGGGAGGACGACCCTTTACCAGCAGGCCTCGATCTCAATGACCTCACCCTTTCCCCCCTCTCCCCATGCTCCCTCCCCTTGACCGCCGGTTCCGCTCCCACCTCCGAGGATCCCCTGGGCTCTTCCACCTGCCCGGTCGCAAGTGACACCTCGCTGATGGCCGCCAAGCCTCCTGAAGTGAGGGCCGGTGCCCTGCGGCCGGGACCCGAATCCCAGGGGGTACCCCTCATTGGGGTGGGACAACAGTTCTCTTTCCCAGGCGGGGACCCCGCAAATATCTGTCCACCTCCCGATGCCGTGGCTGTAACACAAGCCATCATACTAGAGCCCGGCATCGTGGAGGGTCCCCTTCCCAATTCCCAGATCCCTCAGCCACACCAAGAGAGGCCACCTCCCAGTGGCCCAGCTCCTGCGACTCAGGATCCTCTACCCGTTCCTCAGCCTGGCCCTGCTCATGTCCCCCTCCCTGCCCCTACTTCTGATCCCTGCCCCGCCCCTGATGCCGTCCCAATCTCCTACACCTCCCATGATGACACTGCCGCCCCTGGGGCTGTCTCCCTCCCCTTCTCGGAGGATGACCCCCAGGGAGCGGCTCCAGTATTTCCTCGTCCCAACCCACCAGAGGCTGCTCTTCTCCCTCTGCCGCCTCCCCAAACTAAGCCGAATTTCGGGTTGGGCCCTAAGGTGCCGGCCCAGCAGGAGCTGCGTCGAGGGTCCGCCCCTTGCCTGTCCGTTTCGGTGGGCCATAGGACTGTGTCAGGGGCCCCTTCTTTCGATAGCCAGGAGCCAGTAACCCCGGCCCCCCATACGCTGCGAGAGGAGCTGCGGGAGTTCCTGGAGGACGTCCGGGGCTCCCGCAACAAAGTACAGCTCGCTCTCCAGTGATGGGGGGATTTCCACCAAATCCTCCGGGCCGCGAGGGCCCTCATGGGGGAGGGTAAAGGGACTGGGAAGCAGGCCGCCACGGCCTACCAATGGGTTTGCCTTTTCCGTGACTCACTACTCGCCTACGGGGTGGGTCACGGATTGTTACGCGGCCCGATGGGGGCCGTGAGTGACTCTGACAGCAAGGATCCCCTCCAGCCCTCCTCATGGCATCTCTCCTCTTCGCAACATTGAACACCCGGGGCTGTAGGATGGGTCTCCGCAGGAGCCAGGTGCTCTCCTTCCTTCGGGAGGGGGGGTACTCTGTAGTATTCCTGCAGGAGACCCATACGGCTCCAGCCGCTGAAGACAGCTGGCGGCTGGAATTGGGGGACGGAGTCTACTTCAGCCATCTCTCTGTTCGCCAGGCTGGAGTGGCGACCTTGTTCTCCCCCAACCTACGGCCTGAGGTGCTGGGGGTTGCCGAGGCTGTGCCGGGCCGCCTGCTGCACCTACAGGTCCGTATGGAGGGGCTCGTGGTCAATCTCGTCAACATCTATGCCCCGACATTGGGCCCGGAACAACTTCGTTTCTATCAGCAGGCGTCCACCTTCCTCGGCACCTTGGATCCTCGCAAGTGCCTGGTCCTCGGCGGGGACTTTAACAACACCCTTGAGAAATGGGACCGCTCGGGGATCGAGCAGTGCCCGGTCGCCGCGGACGTCCTCAGGGAGATTGTCGAACATCACTCCCTGGTGGACGTCTGGCGCGACCACCACCCGGACGACAGCTCAACCTTCACCTTTGTCCGAGTGGAGGCCCATCGGTCGCACCACTCCCGGTTGGACCGCATCTATTTATCACGTTTTCACCTTTCGCGGGCCCACTCCTCCAGCGTCCGGCCGGCCCCGTTCTCTGATCATCATCTCGCTACCGTGACGGCCTCTCTCTGCGCGGAGAGGCCGGGGCCGGCCTATTGGCATTTTAATAACAGTTTGCTGGAGGATGTGGGTTTCGTGGCATCCTTCTGGGAGTTCTGGCTGGCCTGGCGAGGGCAGCGGCACGCCTTTCCCTCGGCGCGGCGATGGTGGGATCTAGGGAAGGTACGCGCCCGGCTCTTCTGCCGTGACTACACCCGGGGCGCCAGCCGACGGAGGGATGCGACGATAAAGCAGTTGGAACGGGAGGTCTTAGAGCTGGAGAGGCGTCTGGCCGCCAGCCCTGAGGATCCATCCCTCTGTGGGGCGTGCCGGGAGAAGCAGGAGGAGCTCCGGGAACTCGAAGATCATCGGGCCCGGGGCGCCTTCGTTCGATCCCACATCCGTCTCCTTCGGGAGATGGATCGTGGCTCCCGCTTCTTCTACGCCCTGGAGAAAAAGAGGGGGGCTAAGAAACACGTCACCTGCCTCCTCGCAGAAGATGGCACCCCCCTCACGGATCCGGTGGAGATGTGCGGGAGGGCCAAGGCCTTCTACGCGAGCCTTTTCTCCCCGGATCCGACCGATCCTAACGCTTGCAGAGTGCTCTGGGACGAACTCCCTACGGTCAGCACGGGCGACCGAGACCGGCTAGAGCTGCCTCTCACTCTGGCCGAGTTCTCGGAAGCCCTCCGTCGCATGCCAACTAATAAATCTCCGGGACTGGACGGGCTGACCGTGGAGTTCTACCGCGTGTTCTGGGACGTCCTCGGCCCAGACCTTGTCACCGTCTGGGCCGAGTCCTTGCAGGGCGGGGTCCTCCCTCTTTCGTGCAGGCGAGCCGTGCTCGCCTTATTGCCGAAG
The DNA here is from genome assembly GCA_033296515.1 of Macrochelys suwanniensis. Lineage (NCBI taxonomy): Eukaryota > Metazoa > Chordata > Testudines > Chelydridae > Macrochelys > Macrochelys suwanniensis. Next base: position 117,296,721 of record CM065779.1, read on the forward strand.
AAGGGGGACCTCCGCGATTTACGGAATTGGCGTCCCGTCTCGCTCCTCAGCACGGACTATAAAGTCGTAGCAAAGGCCATCTCGCTGCGGCTCGGGTCCGTGCTGGCGGATGTGGTCCACCCAGACCAGACCTACACCGTCCCGGGCCGCACCATTCTCGACAACCTGTATCTGGTCCGGGATCTCTTGGAGCTTGGGTGTAGGGATGGTCTGTCGTTCGCCCTTCTGTCTCTGGATCAGGAGAAGGCGTTCGACAGGGTGGATCACGGGTACCTCCTGAGCACTCTGCGAGCGTTTGGCTTTGGGCCCCAGTTTGTGGGTTTTCTCCAGGTGCTGTACGCCTCCGCAGAGTGTCTGGTCAGGCTCAACTGGACCCTGACCGAGCCGGTCAGCTTCGGGCGAGGAGTACGGCAGGGGTGCCCCCTCTCGGGCCAGCTGTACGCTCTGGCGATCGAGCCCTTCCTTTGTCTCCTCCGCAGGAGGTTGACGGGGTTGGTGCTCCGAGAGCCGGAGCTGCGGCTGGTCCTGTCGGCATACGCCGACGATGTGCTCCTCGTGGTCCAGGACCCGGGCGACTTGGTGCGGGTGGAGGCTTGCCAGACGATCTACTCGGCGGCCTCCTCTGCCCGGGTCAACTGGGTCAAGAGCTCTGGCCTGGTGGTAGGGGACGGGTGGCAGGCGAGCTCTCTCCCACCCGCGCTTCAGGCCATCAGGCGGAGTGCGGGTCCGCTGCTCTATCTCGGCGTTTACCTTTCTGCCACGCATCCATCCCCGCCGGAGAACTGGCAAGGTTTAGAGGGCAGGGTGCTAGAGCGGATCCGGAAATGGACAGGACTGCTCCGATGCCTCTCCTTTCGAGGGAGAGCACTGGTAATCAATCAATTAGTCCTGTCCATGCTCTGGTACCGGCTCAACACCCTGGTCCCGGCCCCGGGTTTCCTGGCCAACCTCCGGACGTCGATTCTGGAGTTCTTTTGGTCAGGACTGCACTGGGTCTCTGCAGGGGTTCTCCATCTTCCTCTGGAGGAGGGTGGGCAGGGCCTGAAGTGTCCACACACTCAGGTCCATGTCTTCCGTCTCCAGGCCCTGCAGAGGCTCCTTTATGGTGCAGGTAGTCCGGCGTGGAGCGTATTGGCGCACGCCTTCCTGCGCCGTTTCCGAGGGCTCCGATATGACCGGCAGCTCCTTTATCTCCATCCGAGAGGTCTTCCGCGAGACCTCTACGGGCTGCCGGTCTTCTACCAGGACCTCCTCCGGACCTGGAAGCTATTCTCAGCGACCAGGTCCGTGGCGGCCACGGAGGGGGCAGATCTCCTCGCGGAGCCCCTGCTACACAACCCCCAGCTCCGTGTGCAGGTGGCGGAGTCCCCCTCGGTGCACCAGAGGTTGGTCCTGGCAGAAGTCACTAGGGTCGGAGACCTCCTGGACTACGACCGGAGAGATTGGCTGGATCCCCTGACGCTTGCTCAGCGCATGGGGCTCTCCAGACCTCGTACTCCCCGGCGCGTACTTCAGGAGGTGAAGGCTGCTTTGCCGCCCGCTGCTCGGGTCTACCTCGACCGGGTCCTGCGAGAGGGTACGCCCCGCCCTCCCTTCACCCCAAGCCCTCCGGACCTTTTTATTGGGCCCCTGCCCCGTGGACCCAACCGGGTCCCCTGTCCCTTCACGGTGAGCCGGCTGCACGAACTGCAGCCGGTCCGCTTCCAGACCGCGCCAAGGAAACATCTATACACGCTCGTGCTCCACACCCTTCATCTCCTCACCCTCACGTCCCGCCCCGATACGAAATGGCGGGACCTCCTGCCACCTCTAGAGGGTGAGAAGCCCCGGTGGGCCAGCCTTTACTCCTCCTTAGTCCCAAGGCCCGCCGGGGACGTCAGTTGGCGGCTCCTTCATGGAGCCGTGAGCACGGGCGTGTACTTGGCGCGGTTCACCCCTATCCCCGACACATGTCCCTTTTGCGGTGTGAGGGAGACCCTGGCGCACATTTATCTAGAGTGCGCCAGGCTTCAGCCCCTGTTCCGGCTCCTCTTAGACATTTTGTTGAGGTTTTGGTTGCACTTTTCCCCTCACCTTTTTATTTATGCACTTCCAATCCGCGGCCCCACAAAGTCACGGGACCTCCTAGTCAACCTCCTCCTGGCCCTAGCTAAACTGGCCATCTACAAAACCAGGTTGAGGAGGTTGGCCGATGGAGGCTCCTGTGACTGTGGGGCCTATTTTCGATCCTCTGTTCGTTCACGCATCCGGGCAGAGTTCCTCTGGGCAGCATCCACTGGCTCCCTTGACACCTTTGAGGAGCAGTGGGCGCTGTCCGGGGTTCTCTGCTCGGTGTCCCCATCTGGTTCGCTTTGTTTGACCCTTTGACCGCACTCCCGTTCCTGTTTTTTCATTTTTTGTCCCCCGGTATCACTTGGTATCCAGGTCCTGTGGATCCTGTGGACCCTGCGCCAGGGTCTCCCTCACACCGGGGCTGGAGTAAAGGCTGGCCCACCGGGGCTTCTCACCCTCTAGAGGTGGCAGGAGGTCCCGCCATTTCGTATCGGGGCGGGACGTGAGGGTGAGGAGATGAAGGGTGTGGAGCACGAGCGTGTATAGATGTTTCCTTGGCGCGGTCTGGAAGCGGACCGGCTGCAGTTCGTGCAGCCGGCTCACCGTGAAGGGACAGGGGACCCGGTTGGGTCCACGGGGCAGGGGCCCAATAAAAAGGTCCGGAGGGCTTGGGGTGAAGGGAGGGCGGGGCGTACCCTCTCGCAGGACCCGGTCGAGGTAGACCCGAGCAGCGGGCGGCAAAGCAGCCTTCACCTCCTGAAGTACGCGCCGGGGAGTACGAGGTCTGGAGAGCCCCATGCGCTGAGCAAGCGTCAGGGGATCCAGCCAATCTCTCCGGTCGTAGTCCAGGAGGTCTCCGACCCTAGTGACTTCTGCCAGGACCAACCTCTGGTGCACCGAGGGGGACTCCGCCACCTGCACACGGAGCTGGGGGTTGTGTAGCAGGGGCTCCGCGAGGAGATCTGCCCCCTCCGTGGCCGCCACGGACCTGGTCGCTGAGAATAGCTTCCAGGTCCGGAGGAGGTCCTGGTAGAAGACCGGCAGCCCGTAGAGGTCTCGCGGAAGACCTCTCGGATGGAGATAAAGGAGCTGCCGGTCATATCGGAGCCCTCGGAAACGGCGCAGGAAGGCGTGCGCCAATACGCTCCACGCCGGACTACCTGCACCATAAAGGAGCCTCTGCAGGGCCTGGAGACGGAAGACATGGACCTGAGTGTGTGGACACTTCAGGCCCTGCCCACCCTCCTCCAGAGGAAGATGGAGAACCCCTGCAGAGACCCAGTGCAGTCCTGACCAAAAGAACTCCAGAATCGACGTCCGGAGGTTGGCCAGGAAACCCGGGGCCGGGACCAGGGTGTTGAGCCGGTACCAGAGCATGGACAGGACTAATTGATTGATTACCAGTGCTCTCCCTCGAAAGGAGAGGCATCGGAGCAGTCCTGTCCATTTCCGGATCCGCTCTAGCACCCTGCCCTCTAAACCTTGCCAGTTCTCCGGCGGGGATGGATGCGTGGCAGAAAGGTAAACGCCGAGATAGAGCAGCGGACCCGCACTCCGCCTGATGGCCTGAAGCGCGGGTGGGAGAGAGCTCGCCTGCCACCCGTCCCCTACCACCAGGCCAGAGCTCTTGACCCAGTTGACCCGGGCAGAGGAGGCCGCCGAGTAGATCGTCTGGCAAGCCTCCACCCGCACCAAGTCGCCCGGGTCCTGGACCACGAGGAGCACATCGTCGGCGTATGCCGACAGGACCAGCCGCAGCTCCGGCTCTCGGAGCACCAACCCCGTCAACCTCCTGCGGAGGAGACAAAGGAAGGGCTCGATCGCCAGAGCGTACAGCTGGCCCGAGAGGGGGCACCCCTGCCGTACTCCTCGCCCGAAGCTGACCGGCTCGGTCAGGGTCCAGTTGAGCCTGACCAGACACTCTGCGGAGGCGTACAGCACCTGGAGAAAACCCACAAACTGGGGCCCAAAGCCAAACGCTCGCAGAGTGCTCAGGAGGTACCCGTGATCCACCCTGTCGAACGCCTTCTCCTGATCCAGAGACAGAAGGGCGAACGACAGACCATCCCTACACCCAAGCTCCAAGAGATCCCGGACCAGATACAGGTTGTCGAGAATGGTGCGGCCCGGGACGGTGTAGGTCTGGTCTGGGTGGACCACATCCGCCAGCACGGACCCGAGCCGCAGCGAGATGGCCTTTGCTACGACTTTATAGTCCGTGCTGAGGAGCGAGACGGGACGCCAATTCCGTAAATCGCGGAGGTCCCCCTTCTTCGGCAATAAGGCGAGCACGGCTCGCCTGCACGAAAGAGGGAGGACCCCGCCCTGCAAGGACTCGGCCCAGACGGTGACAAGGTCTGGGCCGAGGACGTCCCAGAACACGCGGTAGAACTCCACGGTCAGCCCGTCCAGTCCCGGAGATTTATTAGTTGGCATGCGACGGAGGGCTTCCGAGAACTCGGCCAGAGTGAGAGGCAGCTCTAGCCGGTCTCGGTCGCCCGTGCTGACCGTAGGGAGTTCGTCCCAGAGCACTCTGCAAGCGTTAGGATCGGTCGGATCCGGGGAGAAAAGGCTCGCGTAGAAGGCCTTGGCCCTCCCGCACATCTCCACCGGATCCGTGAGGGGGGTGCCATCTTCTGCGAGGAGGCAGGTGACGTGTTTCTTAGCCCCCCTCTTTTTCTCCAGGGCGTAGAAGAAGCGGGAGCCACGATCCATCTCCCGAAGGAGACGGATGTGGGATCGAACGAAGGCGCCCCGGGCCCGATGATCTTCGAGTTCCCGGAGCTCCTCCTGCTTCTCCCGGCACGCCCCACAGAGGGATGGATCCTCAGGGCTGGCGGCCAGACGCCTCTCCAGCTCTAAGACCTCCCGTTCCAACTGCTTTATCGTCGCATCCCTCCGTCGGCTGGCGCCCCGGGTGTAGTCACGGCAGAAGAGCCGGGCGCGTACCTTCCCTAGATCCCACCATCGCCGCGCCGAGGGAAAGGCGTGCCGCTGCCCTCGCCAGGCCAGCCAGAACTCCCAGAAGGATGCCACGAAACCCACATCCTCCAGCAAACTGTTATTAAAATGCCAATAGGCCGGCCCCGGCCTCTCCGCGCAGAGAGAGGCCGTCACGGTAGCGAGATGATGATCAGAGAACGGGGCCGGCCGGACGCTGGAGGAGTGGGCCCGCGAAAGGTGAAAACGTGATAAATAGATGCGGTCCAACCGGGAGTGGTGCGACCGATGGGCCTCCACTCGGACAAAGGTGAAGGTTGAGCTGTCGTCCGGGTGGTGGTCGCGCCAGACGTCCACCAGGGAGTGATGTTCGACAATCTCCCTGAGGACGTCCGCGGCGACCGGGCACTGCTCGATCCCCGAGCGGTCCCATTTCTCAAGGGTGTTGTTAAAGTCCCCGCCGAGGACCAGGCACTTGCGAGGATCCAAGGTGCCGAGGAAGGTGGACGCCTGCTGATAGAAACGAAGTTGTTCCGGGCCCAATGTCGGGGCATAGATGTTGACGAGATTGACCACGAGCCCCTCCATACGGACCTGTAGGTGCAGCAGGCGGCCCGGCACAGCCTCGGCAACCCCCAGCACCTCAGGCCGTAGGTTGGGGGAGAACAAGGTCGCCACTCCAGCCTGGCGAACAGAGAGATGGCTGAAGTAGACTCCGTCCCCCAATTCCAGCCGCCAGCTGTCTTCAGCGGCTGGAGCCGTATGGGTCTCCTGCAGGAATACTACAGAGTACCCCCCCTCCCGAAGGAAGGAGAGCACCTGGCTCCTGCGGAGACCCATCCTACAGCCCCGGGTGTTCAATGTTGCGAAGAGGAGAGATGCCATGAGGAGGGCTGGAGGGGATCCTTGCTGTCAGAGTCACTCACGGCCCCCATCGGGCCGCGTAACAATCCGTGACCCACCCCGTAGGCGAGTAGTGAGTCACGGAAAAGGCAAACCCATTGGTAGGCCGTGGCGGCCTGCTTCCCAGTCCCTTTACCCTCCCCCATGAGGGCCCTCGCGGCCCGGAGGATTTGGTGGAAATCCCCCCATCACTGGAGAGCGAGCTGTACTTTGTTGCGGGAGCCCCGGACGTCCTCCAGGAACTCCCGCAGCTCCTCTCGCAGCGTATGGGGGGCCGGGGTTACTGGCTCCTGGCTATCGAAAGAAGGGGCCCCTGACACAGTCCTATGGCCCACCGAAACGGACAGGCAAGGGGCGGACCCTCGACGCAGCTCCTGCTGGGCCGGCACCTTAGGGCCCAACCCGAAATTCGGCTTAGTTTGGGGAGGCGGCAGAGGGAGAAGAGCAGCCTCTGGTGGGTTGGGACGAGGAAATACTGGAGCCGCTCCCTGGGGGTCATCCTCCGAGAAGGGGAGGGAGACAGCCCCAGGGGCGGCAGTGTCATCATGGGAGGTGTAGGAGATTGGGACGGCATCAGGGGCGGGGCAGGGATCAGAAGTAGGGGCAGGGAGGGGGACATGAGCAGGGCCAGGCTGAGGAACGGGTAGAGGATCCTGAGTCGCAGGAGCTGGGCCACTGGGAGGTGGCCTCTCTTGGTGTGGCTGAGGGATCTGGGAATTGGGAAGGGGACCCTCCACGATGCCGGGCTCTAGTATGATGGCTTGTGTTACAGCCACGGCATCGGGAGGTGGACAGATATTTGCGGGGTCCCCGCCTGGGAAAGAGAACTGTTGTCCCACCCCAATGAGGGGTACCCCCTGGGATTCGGGTCCCGGCCGCAGGGCACCGGCCCTCACTTCAGGAGGCTTGGCGGCCATCAGCGAGGTGTCACTTGCGACCGGGCAGGTGGAAGAGCCCAGGGGATCCTCGGAGGTGGGAGCGGAACCGGCGGTCAAGGGGAGGGAGCATGGGGAGAGGGGGGAAAGGGTGAGGTCATTGAGATCGAGGCCTGCTGGTAAAGGGTCGTCCTCCCCCTGGGTGATTGGGGTCAGACCCAGGGCCTCGATCTCCTCGTAGATGGAGGGCAGGTCACCTTCTGCCACCCCGGGGTTCTCCCCGCCGGCACCTGAAGCGATGCTCGGGTCGGGGTGCGCAGGGTCGACAAAAGGGGCAGAAGGGGCTCTATCAGGGGCTTCCGAGGGAGGGGCGGTAATACCTTTCGGTGCTGCCACGTCTTTCCCAGCTGGTTCTGGCGGACAAAAGCTGCTCGGGGGCAAAGCAGAAGGTTCGGCATCAGTGCCCCCCTTCCTGGTCTTCCGGGGGGCTTCCGCATCGGTGGAAAGGAGCGGGGCTCAAGCCTTCCGCTTGCCCTGCTTCCCCTGTACTAAGGCCCAGCCCTCCATGGCATCATCTGGGGGCTGGCTAGTAAGGGTCGGGTCAGGGGGGAGGGGCGATTTCTTAGGGACTCGGGGAGGTAGTGGTGGGGCAGCATAAGGGAGAGAAAAGTCTCTCTGGGGCGGGCCCTCTCCCACGCCCGGCGATATCCCTGCCTCACCCTCCTCCACAGGCCTCAGCAGACTGTTCGCAGTGGGCCTCTCCCGCTCGTCTGGGCTCACTGGGGGAGGTACTCCCAGGGCCCGAGTGGGAGCAGCGGTCGACTGGGAAGGAGGAGGGGTGGCTCTGGGCACCGGGCATTCAGAGGCGCCAGCGATGACGGGGCCGACGCCCTGCCGGGGCTCGGGGGTCTCGGATGCTCCTCCTTGCCGGGCCAAGGGACAGTCCCTCCGGACGTGTCCCATCGCCCGGCAGAGGTAGCACCGGGCCTCCCCCATGGAATAGTACACCCGGTAACGGGCCCCGTGATAGGGGACCATAAAGGACCCCTCGAGCGCCTCCCCGTCACGTGCAGCCGGCGGCATTTGGAGCTGCACCTGCCGGCGGAACGAGAGGATGTGATGGAGGGCGGGGTCTTTGCAGCCCAGTGGGAGAGGGCTGACTACAGAGATGGGCCTCCCCAGGGCGGAGAGGGCAGGTAACAGGGCGGCATTGGGGAGGAAGGGAGGGACGGAAGTGAGGACTAGGCGGACGCCCAAGTCCTCCAGCGGCTCTAATGGGACGAACACGCCCCCCACCGCCAGGCCCTTCTCCACCGCCTCTTGGGCCGCGGCCTCCGATGCAAGGAAGAAGACTACCTTCCCGTACATTTTGGAGGCCGCTACGATGGCCGTGGGCCCCACCACCCTCACCAACGCCCACACATAGGTTTCTACGTGGGGCGAGGCGGGTACCAGGAGGCAACGGACGCCGTGCCTCCTGGTCAAGGTGGGAAAGGGGCCCCGGCCGCTATAGATGGTAGCTGAGGCACTGGGCGGGTTAGGTGATGTTGCGGCAGGTGGGGGGGTTGCCGCCACCTGGGCGTACGCTCTGGGGGCCGGGGGTGGGACACCCGCAGAGCTGGTAGAGGGAACAGCAGGGAACGACGCCGCGGCCGGTGGCAGGGCCGCAGCAGTAGTGGCTGTCTCTGCCATGGAGGGCCTGGCCTTTTCCCGGGGCCCTTACCCTTCTTTTTACCCTGGCCCTTCCTGCCGGCTGGGGGGGCTCCCCCAGAATCGGGGAGGGCAAGGGACGTGACAGCAGCGGAGGTCTCTTCAGTGTCCGCCGCTGCCGGTGCCCCAGCGGGGGCAAGAGCAGGTGGTTCGGCAGCGGCAGTCGAGGTGGAGGCTAGGGAGGGTGACGGGGGAACAGGCGGAGGAGGGGCGGCCGTGCCGTCTGGAGGGGCTCCTCCCTCCATGTCGCCTGCCATGATGAACGGGGGGGAAGGGAAAACTCTTGAGGGGAGCGGGGAGAGGAATTGGGGTGACCACTCCTCTCCGCTAGGCTGCAGGCAGGGGAGGAGGGCACTAAAAGTGGGGACAGGGTTCAGGGTTATCTCGGACTAGTGTGGGGGTAGGGTTCAGTCACCGACACAACATGGGAAATCCGGCTCCTCTTGTTGCACTAGGGGAGGGGATGATATAACAGCATGGGGGTGCAGTGAGATAGGGTCAAAATTAAACAGGGGAGGGGCACAAGCGCATGGGAGGGGGCGTGGGTGCATGAAAGCGGGGGGCTAATCAGGGCAAACGGAGCTTCAGGGGGAGGGAGACAACCAACTAAGAATGGGGCAGAAAAACAAGGGACTAGTTGCAGGGCTAGGGTAGGGCAAACAAACAAGGCTGTAGAGGGAGGGGGCGGGGCAGGCAAAACTGAAAATAGCAAGGGGCTGGGACCAAAAAAGGGGGCAAACAACTGCAAGGGGTAAATGGGGCAGGTGGCAAGGGACGAAGCAAGGGACGTGCTGCTGGGGGGAAGAGGGTCAGTCCAAGGGGTATGGGAGAGGGCACGTGCACCCACATGCGCTTGCACAAAGTCAATGGGTGGGGCTGGTTGCCGCTGCAGGCCCAAATGATGTTAAAAGGTCGTGGCGGGCCATGGAAGCAGCTAAGTCCAGAGGCCGTAGCACAAGGCAGATGGTGAGCAGCCAGCAGAGGTGGTGGAGGGGGCAGCGGTGGTGGTGGGGGTTATGGGGGGGCACAGGTGGACCAGGGGGCAGGCTCGGCGCCACACCCCCTGTGCCCCTACAAACACAGTCAATACCCCCACCACTAGAGCACAGTTCGAAAGATTACTCAGTTCTTGGAGGCCCCCTCCACGGTGGTCTGCAGAGTCTCCGCCGACGGTCTTCCGGGTCTTCCTCCTCTGGGTACCAGCAGCTTCCTGGCAGCAAATAGGGCAGCAGCAGCAGCTCCAGCAACTCCAGGCGGTGGTCCGGTGGTCAGGCAGGACCCCTCACAGATGGTGGTGGTGGTGGTCACAGCAGCGGCTGGAGCAGGAGCCCCTCACACCCCTCCTCTGGGGAGAGGGCCAGCAGGCCCCCTCCCCCCCAAGGGGCAGCTGCAGCAGCAGGAGTAGCAGCAACCAAGGTGTTGGGGGGGGGGGAGGGGGTTCAGCTGCCAGGCAGCCAGCAACCAGAGAGTAGAGTAGTGGGAGGGGTGTCTGGCCTAGCCAGGGGAGAAGCTGGAGCAGCAGTAGCAGCAAACAGCAGCTGGGAGGGCCCAGGGCCTAGCAGCAGCCCCAGCAGGATGAGCAGGAGGAGCAGCAGCAGTCCTCTACCTCCTTCCTGGCCAGAGGGCTATAGGAAAGTGGTAAGGAACCAGTAGGTTCTTATTGGGATCCGGGAAGTGGGCGGGCGAAGCCCGCCCACTGCTAAAGGATCCCCCCTTCAGCCTAAGGGGAGGGATCCACAGGACCTGGATACCAAGTGAGTCCGGGGGACAAAAAATGAAAAAACAGGAACGGGAGTGCGGTCAAAGGGTCAAACAAAGCGAACCAGATGGGGACACCGAGCAGAGAACCCCGGACAGCGCCCACTGCTCCTCAAAGGTGTCAAGGGAGCCAGTGGATGCTGCCCAGAGGAACTCTGCCCGGATGCGTGAACGAACAGAGGATCGAAAATAGGCCCCACAGTCACAGGAGCCTCCATCGGCCAATTTTCGATCCTCTGTTCGTCCAGGCTGAAGGGGGGGATCCTTTAGCAGTGGGCGGGCTTTGCCCGCCCACTTCCTGGATCCCAATAGGAACATACTGGTTCCTTACCACTTTCCTATAGCCCTCTGTCCTTGCCCCGTCACAGATGTTAGATGCATCTATTTAACATTGGGCATTGCCTATGTGGGGATATTTAGATTGCAAATTGTAGTCCCACCTCCACTCTTGTTTGGACCATACCAGCTCCTGCTTCCACAGGGTTTACTGTAACCTCCTTCGGGGGATTTTCTTTCTATCAAACTCATAAGCGAGTATTGCAAAATCTATTCACCTCTTCTTTCCTAGTCTGTTACAAAAGTAGATAAATGATGATTATGTTCACCTTTAAAGGAGGTGGAATTTTGAATACACTTTAAATACTGTTTTATACAGGTGAGATAGGTTTTATGCCTTTATACAATACTGTAGTGCTCCAGAAAGCAATTGCTTGCTTTAAAGCATCAAAAAGGAATAACTCTCTCCTCACCATAAGTGCAATTCACAACAATGCCAGGACTGTCTTTTTGGCCATAATATTCTCCCTCGTTATGCTGAGTCACCATGATGTTAAATGCTTATGTAGTCATATTTTCAAATTAATGTGTCTCCAAAACCTTATTATGCAGCTACGGGAGCTTCTCAAGCAGTGATTAGTTATGCAAGTGCTGTGCCTGAAGAGATTAGCTTCCAGAGTGGAGACAAGATTGAAATCATTGGCTACTTCATAGAATGCCTGGAGTGGTTTGTTGGAAGGCATATGTTAACGGGTCAAATTGGTTTTGTAAAGACCCGCCACGTTAAAGCTGAAACCTCTGGAACTGAGTAAGTACTATGTGCATAATATTTTAACCAACGAATTTAAAGGGGCATAGTAAAATATTTTTTAAAGTCTTTTAATATACCTTTTGTTTGTAAAACTCTTAGATCTCTTTATGGAGAGAGTTTCCATTGTGTGACATACACTTGTATAAACAAACACAAACAAAGAAAACTGCAGCATAAGCTGCTTCTCCTCCATTAGTAACTCAGATCCAAATGTGAGCAGTTCATGTTGTCCCAGAAGGCACATCATACCCACTTGGTTCAGTCTATTTTTTTCTTGCCACAGGTCTTTCCATTTCAGTAGTCTCCACACTCAGTGACCTCCAGTGATCCATGTTAGACAGAGGCACCCAAGCCTCAACCGAGGACCACACTGGTAACCTGCCAGTGGCCTGAGGGTAACTCCTAACTTTCCTAGGATAGATTGCAAACACTTCTATTCCAAGGTGCAGTCTGTGGGCACTGCAGGCTGTATCATCTTGAACTGAGTGAAGCTCATTGATTCAAACATATGGAGGGTTTGCACATGGAAACAGTATGCTTATAAAACTTGCAGGTGCAACTTTTGAGGCCCATTTGAAAATTTGGCCCTTAAAGATTACTGGAAAAGCAATATCGTGATACATGCAATCCTCACACAATGAATGACTGTTGTAATAAAATGCTACCATGATACAGGAATATTGATAAAACTTCCTTTGTGCTTGAAAAGGGATTACCAGCATACACAATAGGCATTATCAATACACATTTGCATGCACAGTTACCATTATCAATTTTGTACACACAACAATTGATTCTATGATAATGCAAAGATTTTCATCATTTCCTGTAAAAAGCACAAATTATAATAAACCCGTGCATGGTTTGTTAGCAGGGTTTAAACCTGGGATCTTCAGCTCTTCAGCTCAGACCTATGACACTTGAACTAAAAGAGTTAGTAGCTGGTAGCAGTAGTAGGCTGATTCCTCTAGTGGGCAAGCTAATAAAGGGGGACACAGTGCATGTTATGTCCGTGTGCTACATAAGCCAAATATACTAATAATAGAAAGGAATAAGCTATAAGAAATGTGATAATAGCTGTTGTTCAAATTTACTATTCCCTTTTGTAGACAACAAAATGTGGATTTTCTTGATGAGGAAGAAAAATCTTTTTTCGCAAAAGAAAGAAATGTTGTGGAAGAGGATGTGGTGCATTTATTGAAGCAGACATCAAATACAGAAGTTTGCACTGTGTATAGAGTAGGTAAGGATAGCTTCTGTGAAGGATGGATTCTCTTCACAGTATGCATGCATAGTTCCCATTACTCCTCAGTTATTTTTATTGCTTCTTTCTATATCTCAATGAGATGTTATCCCCATTTATAGGCATTTTGAATGTTATTGGCAGGTGCATTTATATAATAGAAATTGCATGTGGAAAGTCCTTTTAGATCATCTACACAAGTCTCCTGCTGATGTAAGACTGTCACTGCAGGGTATTCACCCATTCTTTTTTGTCCACTTTTGAGTGACTCAAACAAAGTGGCTCCAACATGCCTCCAAGAAACTGTTCCACAGTTAAATAGATCTTGCAGCTTTAAAATGTTACAGGGTGCTGCATTATAAAAGATGCAATGCATGCAGCCAAATACTGTAGTGTATTTCTCTCAGTTAAGGTTGAATACTAATGCAAACACACACCTTTATGCTTGAATGAGATTTCAAAGTGTAGAAAAATAGCTATCATCTGTCACTTCAAAGAAATAACATTTTCCTTCTCATAGCAGTGGCATTTTTGATGTAAAGTCATTATCATTAGAAAAGCCCTCTCACTTTTCCATACACAGATAGAAACAATAGGAGGCCATACTGACAAGATGGGGGACTCTAACCTGGGAAGCAGTGCCTTTGAAAAAGATTTGGAAGTGGTGGTGGATAATCATTGATGGTGGGATGGAAATTGTTGAAATCGTGGTGGAATTCCTCAAGGGTTTCTTTTCCGTGTGTCCAGATGATGAAGATGGCATCAATGCAGCGCAAGTAGAGTAGCCAACATTTTTATGGCTGACTTAGAACAATGCTTCCTTAGCTCTCATTCCCTAATGCCCCTACTCTACTTGCGCTACATTGATGACATCTTCATCATCTGGACCCACGGAAAAGAAACCCTTGAGGAATTCCACCACGATTTCAACAATTTCCATCCCATCATCAACCTCAGCCTAGACCAGTCCACACAAGCGGTCCATTTCCTAGACACTACTGTGCTAATAAGAGACGGTCACATAAACACCACCCTATACCAGAAACCTACTGACTGCTGTACTTACCTACATGCCTCCAGCTTCCATCCAGGACACATCACACGATCCATTGTCTACAGCCAAGCTCTAAGATACAACCGCATTTGCTCCAATCCCTCAAACAGAGACAAACACCTACAAGATCTCTATCAAGCATTCTTAAAACTACAATACCCACCTGCTGAAGTGAAAAAACAGATTGACAGAGCCAGAAGAGTACCCAGAAGTCACCTACTACAGGATAGGCCCAACAAAGAAAATAACAGAACGCCACTAGCTGTCACCTTCAGCCCCCAACTAAAACCTCTCCAGCGCATCATCAAAGATCTACAACCTATCCTGAAAGATGATCCCTCACTCTCACAGATCTTGGGAGACAGACCAGTCCTCGCTTACAGACAGCCCCCCAATCTAAAGCAAATACTCACCAGCAACCACACACCATACAACAAAAACACTATCCCAGGAACCTATCCTTGCAACAAAGCCCGATGCCAACTCTGGCCACATATCTATTCCAGTGACACCATCATAGGACCTAATCACATCAGCCACACCATCAGGGGCTCGTTCACATGCACATCTACCAATGTGATATATGCCATCATGTGCCAGCAATGCCCCTCTGCCATATACATTAGCCAAACTGGACAGTCTCTACGCAAAAGAATAAATGGACACAAATCTGACATCAGGAATCATCACATTCAAAAGCCAGTAGGTGAACACTTCAACTTCTCTAACCACTCAGTGACAGACTTAAAGGTGGCAATTTTGCAGCAGAAAAACTTCAAAAACAGACTCCAACGAGAATCTGCCGAACTTGAATTAATATGCAAACTAGATAAGATTAGTTTAGGTTTGAATATAGACTGGGAATGGCTCGGTCATTACGTTAATTGAATCTATTTCCCCCAGTTTTATATCCTAGTTAAATACCCTTAACACCTTTGTGTCAACTGTCCGTAATGGGCCATGTTGATTATCACTTCAAAAGTTTCTTTCCCCTACTGATAACAGTTCCTTTCAATTAATTAGCCTTTTACAGTTGGTATGGTTACTTCCACCTTTTCATGTTTCTCTGAATGTATAAATATCCTCCCACTGTATGTTCCGTTCTATGCATCTGACGAAGCGGACTGTAGTCCACGAAAGCTTATGCTGAAATATATTTGTTAGTCTCTAAGGTGCCACAAGTATTCCTTTTCTTATTTTCTTTTTGCTGACACAGACTAACACGGCTACTTCACTGAAACAAAATATTATGGCATTTATGCACAAAAGAATCATAAGGGATATACAACAAAGCAAATACTGCAAGTACCAGTATAAAACCATTAATTAACTCAATATGTCATTCTAAATGCCTTCTAAAACAAAAGTTTCAAACATGCTTGAACATGACTTAGCTCCACGAGTCTATATTTTAGACTTTCTGCCATTTCCTTCACTCTCTTAGCAGCTTTACCTTGCATTTAGCATGTGAAGGACAGTGAACTCGTTCATTATAATGTGAGTAACTGAATTTAATCAGAAACATCAATAGAAGAATATGTAATCAAACAAATTATCCTACAGCAATTGACATAAGCCAGAATTTGTTAAGGAACGAGATACCATTACCAGTTATGGAGGTTGTTTGCAATTGATTAGAAATCCTTTTTGGAAGGTTTGATGGTCTGTTCTGCATAATATGACCATTCTTAGCTCTTCTTTAGATGTGCCTTTGTTAAACACACATAGTATTTAAATCTGGATCATGAAGATGGCAGTTAGAAAATCTGTGTTATGTGTTAATACTATAACGTACTGTTTTTTGCGTTATACTGCATTTTATGGGAGAGCTTTATATTTTTACACTGTCCAATCATAGATACCAAAAATATATTATAATATTAACAATAGATTAGTATAAATATTGTGTAATGCAACAGCCACCAGCTATAACTCCTGGTCTGTTTTACATTTATAGCTGTACACTGCCGTATGTTCAGTCAGTGGTACAATTACTCTTAAATATTACATGTTGTGCAATGAACATGCAAAGAATATGAATGATTGTAATAGTGTAGAAGAAGTGAATCATAAGCATAGGAGTAGCTCACCAGTGAACTAAGCTTTTAGTTAATTTTTACAAGTTTATATAAATGATCCATTCTTTTTAACGTTCATAACACACCTGAAATACTGTAGGTAGAAAGGATTAAATAGTCCTGCTGGAGAAAAGACGGGGTATAATTACTGGTGCTATTTTCATTTTCTTTCAGACAGATTAGAAGAATTAGAATTTCTGAACCCTCAAGAACAAGGTAAAATGTATAATATAATTTATATTATTTTTGATCATCTTAGGTCTTTGTTTCTGATCTTATTGTGGGAAAAATTAACAGGATTTTACATTTAAAATTGTTGTTTCTGTTTGGTATGATTTCCCCCCCCCCCCCTTCTGTGTCTGTTCACAGAAAGGTTTTGTGGATCCCTGTTGTTGTTATATGTGCCTTTTCAGACCTCCCTTTTCCCTTGCCATGCAGTCCTGCTTTGAATTTCTCTGGCTAGGAAGGCAGAATGTGTTGTGACACCAATGAAGTGTTCAGTATTTGCGATTACACCAAACGCAGCACAGATCTGACTCATTCTAGACTCATTTTTCATTAATTGGAAAAGGCTCATCACAGAAGCTATAGGCCTGCTACATCTTCAGTCTTCCCAGCATAGTCCTATGCTCAGAGAAACAAAGAGATAACACAAAATCATTACAGTTATTAGGATGGCTTTTTACAACTAGGGTTGGTTGGAAAATTTCTGTTAATTTTTTTAGTTGAAAAATTGGGTTTTCAACTAAATGAAAAAAATTTTGAGTGTGTTTTCTTTTCTTGAACATTATATACATTTGTCAGAAAACAAACAAACAAAAAGCCCAAACCGAATTCAGTTTATTTTATTTTATTTTGAGAGAGAGTTTTTGGCAGTTTTCGCCTGAAATTTATTTGAATTTGTGGCATTTTTCAGCAACCAAAACTCGGTGGGGGTAGGGGGGAGAGGAGGAGAAGTTTGTTGGGTTTAAAAAGAAAAGTCAAAATTTTCAATGGGGGAAAAACACCCATTTCCCCCCTAGCTGTATTTATAACCCTCACACAAGTATTCTGTTTCATTGAAGAGTATAAACATTAAAAGTCTTCTCAAGGGAAAATGAAAGCTCTATTTGTATTTTCTTTACACCATTGTCTGTCGATTAATTTTGCTTGACTTTCCTGCCCCATAAATCTGTCTATATTCATGTATATAGCTGGATCTCTAACTTGCTTTTGAATTGCAGAAATGCCACATCTCTCATCTAATACAGACTCCAATAGAATGAGGGAGATGGTAAAAGAATCCCTTATGAAATGTAAAGATTTCCAGCTCCAGTTGAAAGGGACATCTAGTCAAGGAAATGATTTTCCTAGCTCTTCAAATCAGCAGACCTGTGCCTTGGCTGAAGAGCCATGTTTCTGCATACAACAAGATGAAGAAGATCAAGGGTCTGGGGTCTTTCAGTCATTATTGTTGTTCTTAAACAGTAAAGAGTATGAGGTGCACTTCAAAAACCTGTATGACTTCTCCTTCCCGTTTCTTAACACTACATTTCATGGCTACACTGGTGAAGAAGAACTGGTTGACTATTTTGGACTGGCGAGGGAGGCAGCAAAGAAAGCAAATCTGCCTTGGGCCCTAACAAGGCTATGCTTTCTCTTGGGTAGACTGAGTGTTAGAAAGCTCAAATTTTCCCAAGCTCGCGTTTATTTTGAAGAAGCCTTAGGAGCTATAAGAGGAGGTTTTAGTGACCTGTATCTTGTAGTTGCTCTTTATACAAATCTAACAGTCATCTACTTGAAACAAAAGAACAAAGAGAAATGTGCTCATATTTTTGACAAGGTTACTTCCCTGCTCATGGGAATTCCCAACTACATCTGTAGCACTGACATGGAGTCAGACATACTAAGGTACGCTTTAAAGAGGACAGTACTGAGTCAGAGCAAGCATGGAGAAGCCAGAGCATGCTTTCTATTGACAAAACATTACACAAAACTTAAACAATATGAAGAGGCACTACCTTTCCTAGAAAGGCTGCAGCTTTTGAATAATGACTTGGATTTACAGAAGCGCTCGCTGTCAGCCGACTGCTATTTTAAACTAGCTGAGTCCTACAATCAAAAATGCTTGCCACACATTGTGCTAAGTTGCATAAAGGTTGCTTCTTCCCAGGGATCATATACTCTAATGGATTCTTTGAGAAGCATTGATTTAGTCACCAAAAATGCTCCCAAACTCCATAGGCTGAGGAAAGCTGGGCAAATGCTCCCATCGCAAATTGCACCTTATCTCAGACAGGCACTTTCCTCAGCATTTACCAATGAGCAGCAAAAACTATGCAGCACAATTTATCTTAGCTTATCGGAACTGTACAGTCATCACAGACGGTATGGAGAAGCCATTGTTTATATGGAGAAAGTACTGGACTTCAGTACTTCTGCCCATGCTGGAGAAACTATTAACCATTTAGTTTCACTTGCTTGGTTATATATTCTTCACAGGCAAAATACTGTCGCTTTGGCCATCTTAAATACCATTGTAGACTCTTCACTGAGTAGTCCTCAGCAGTTAGGTGTTATTTATAATATGACTGCCATTGCTTTGAAACGAACCAACAACATAAATCAAGCTGCTGTGAGTTACTGCAAAGCTCTGCACATTTCAGAAGAGGCTGATATGGTACACAACCATGCTGTAGTTCTGGCTAATTTTGGAACTCTCTGCCTGCATTTAGCAGCCAATCGTTTGGCAGAGCACTACTATGTCAAAGCAGTAAAGCTATTCTCTGGACTTCCAAGCTTGGATTGTGGTCACGATTTTACTCAAGTCCTCCTCCGACTGGGATGCTATTATGCTAATGGGACTCATAAGAAAAGAGGACGATTTTATTATGAATGGGCATTGTTGGTGGCAATGGAAACAAATCATTTGGAAAGTAAGTACATTTGTTTTTCAAATACATTTTACTGTACCCTGGGAGTTTGGGAATATTTTCTATCTATATACATTCCAGCTCCTCCTTAAGAAATATTTGTTATTTTCAGTTGATGTGACAGTCATATGAGCGACTCAAAACCCAGAAATCCTGTGTTTACACTGAAAGCATGCATATGAGAGAGGAGAGGAAAGAGGGAGGATGGTCCAGTTGTTAGGCACTAGGCAGACTCAGAAGATATGATTTCAGTTCCCTGCCCTGTCACAGACTTCCTGTGTGACCTTGGAGAAGTCGTTTAGCCTCTCTGTGTCTCAGTTTGCCATCTGTGAAATGGGGAGAAAATAGTGGGAAATAGTATTTCCTTATGTGGTATATTGAAAACTGTGTTTAAAATGATAAGATATCATTTTAAATCTCAGGAATGTTCCTAAGTCTTGATTGCAGGCCAGGGGTCTCTGTGGGAAAGCATGCAATCTGTGTCTTTCAGCTATCAATCTGCAGAGAGCCAGCCTAGAGCAAGGTGCGGTGAGTTGTGCCTGTCTACCTTATGGAACAGTCTGCTTTCTCTCTCTCTCTCTGTTTTTTAGTTCTTGCGTGTTAAAGTTCTGGATATTAAGAAAGAAAGCAATGTTATGTTGTAAGCTTCCAGACAGAGTACTATATGCTTTTATCTAACTTCTCTGTTTGTAGGCTATGATCCTAATACCCTACCTCACAAGGGTGTTGTGAGGATAAAGACATTAAAGATTGCAAGGAGCTCAGATGCCATGGTAATGAGGATCATATAAGTATCTTCAAATGATAGGTTGCAAAGTCAGGCATTCAGAAGTTAGGAAATGCCCGAATTAAGGTCTCACAGGTTTTTTTAATTCAGGTCCCTTTGTGCGTATGCATTATGAGACCATCTTTAATATGATCACATGCTATTTGGCAAAGAGAAGTAACTGAGGCAAAGTCCTTGCTCTTTGAATACTTTTTAGGGTTGTCAGAAATGATGTAGAAAATGAAAATTTTGACAAAGAAACTAGTTCAAAAATAAAAGTAAATGAAAAACGCCTGTGTGCCCCGAAGTATCTGGAGTGGAAATTAACTGTGTAGTAAACATGGAGGACATCAATTTTAATTTTAAATGGTAAAAATTAAGGAAAGTTTTTACTTGATCCACCTGGTGGCAAGAACAGCTACACTGTTGGTCTTTCTGAATGAGAACTTCATTGATCGCAGGCAGGAGATCCAGAAAGAACGATGCTTTTAGCACCTTTTATTCCAGACACTAAGCATGAGGTCATCTCTAGTCTTCACTAGTTAAGGCAGAGGGGGATGTGGCAGGGGAGTGTACATCTGCCATGGTACAGGGCAATGTCTGAAAAAGATATTATGTATGACAATGTTCCAGCAATTCTGGATTACAACAACAGGAGTGAGTTCACTTAAGCCCCATTTCATTTTTGTTTAAAAATAAGATTCATGTTGAGTATTCATTTCTATTTCCTAATCTGTTTTCCCAGGTCAGCTCCAAGCTGTTCAGTTGCTGTGTCAATTCTACACTACAGTTGTTCCAGATGAAGCTCAGTGTGTCGTTTACAATGAATATCAACTATCCTTGGCTAGAAAAATGTCAGACAAAGTTTTGGAGGGACAAATTTTGGAAACCATCAGTCGGCTGTATCTCTCTTTAGGCACAGAAAGGTGAGGTCTGTTTAAACGACTGATTTTTGTTTTTTCGTTTTGTACTCATGAAAAGATTTAGCTCTGGAGGCTAAAGTCAGCAGGCAATGGCAGTACCATCTTCTCCCACACTGTTCTGCCAATTTGCCTTAGCCTGGAATTGCAGAGTCTGCCTTCGCAGCTGAGAGTTTAATTGGTGCAGATTTTCAAATGACCTCCGGGCCAGATTTTCCAATGCTCAGCACTCACAGTTGGGGCCATCCTCAGCAGCCCTCCACAAGCTGAACTCTTCTGAAAATTTGTCCCAATAGCATCACTGCTGTGACAGTGACTGATGTTAACAAAAGCCACCATCACAATTAATGTGTGGAAACCTTTTCCACTAGAAACTGAATCGAGACTCTTTTGAATGGCTGCATATCCCCACAGTTATCTATCCTTCTGTTATAATACTCTTCCTGTCTGTGGTTTTACATGTATACTGGGGACACCTGCAAAGTTCCATACTGCCTGTCAGAAGTGATTCAAATACTTTTTGGATGCAGCTGTGCTTGGTGCTTCTTTGTTCAGAGTACATCACCCTGGGTGTTGACCACAGGACATCAGGATCAAACTCCTCACTTTATTGTCTGCATTAGTGATTCTGGTGCTCCAGTTACCTGAGACTTGAAATCAGATGCCACCAATAAAGTGGGTTATTACACTTCCTGGGTTTGTATCAGATTTGCATCCCCAGTGAAATGAGTGTAATGTTACTAGCCTAATTGCAAGAGGACATATAGAAAACTATTTTATTTAGGGGCAAATCCTGTCTCCTTCTCTGTGGCTGTTGATGGCCTTTGAGCAACAGAACCAGCATTGTTCCATTGCGCAAGTATGAGAGGCTGGATCCAAGTGAGGCATGCAGCCCTGGCAAAGGATGGTCCTCTTACACATATATCCCTTAGGTGGTAGCATAGAGGAGCCAGGAGAGAGGTGAGTGTGGGCTGAGCTAAGGATCTGCCTTGGTGAGGATCCTCCCATTCTCTCCCTGAGGGAGAGGCCATGTAAGTGCTCCACATCAGTCACTGGGAAAAAATAACCACTGCAGAGTGTCTACATGGCTGCTCTGTGGCCTGTAGAGACTGATTCCTCTCCCCACCTACCTCTGTATCTCCACAGCACCTGGCCAACTGTATTTGGTCCTGAGTATATAGGAAGGGTCCACAAAACCAAACCACTGCAAAACATAGTGGAACTAGCTGTCTGTACCAAGGAAAGCCTCAATTCCTAGAAGGCATAGCTGGTCAGAACTGACATGAATAGATAAAATGTGTGGACACTTGTACAGTGCCAGGTTTTGGCCACTGCCATCTAGCTTTCATTTCCAGGAGCTTCACATTTTTCTCCTGGGGGCAGTCTGTGCCAAAAAATTAAAACTTCTGCACCAAAAAATTAAAAATTCTGTGCACAATATTTTAAAATTCTGCAAATTTTATTTGTTAAAATAACACGACATAATCATGCCAGTTTCAATTATTTTGGTAATTTATTTAAAAATACCTATCAGCAAGTATGTCTGTAACTATATGGACACACACAAAAATTTCCCCAGGAGTAGAGAGTTAAAGAGTTATGTTGATATTTATGAACACAAGTGATCAGAATCTATTCTAGGTTATACTTCTCATCAGAAAGACATCTCTTTCAAGAGCAGTGTCCTAGCACTGACTCCAAGGGAAGAGTGCCATCTACTGAGTTAGTAACATCAGCCTAAGCACCTGGGTTTTCTTCAGAGGTCTCCCACACAGGTACTGATCAGGCCTAACCTTGCTTAGATTACAACTCAAGGTGATATAGTGAGAACAGGTTTATTTTTTGTGACTTAATGCGCCAGTCAGGAAAGAAAATAACTAGTTTGTGCACCATAATGCGCTACGACAAGGACTGTAGGAACTAACCATCATGACAGCAGATTCAGGGCCAAGGGAAGGTTATTTCAATCTGTCTCTGATACTGCTCATGAGAAAGGACATATCTGGAAGAAACTATCCTAAAATATTACCCTGAAGGAATCAAACAAAACCAAACTGGAAGAGGTGAAAAATGTGAGAAGCTGGTTATTTACCAAAAACATCTGGGAAATATTATCAGATTATACCATGAAAAGAAGAAATTTTGAAATCTGACAGAAAATAGTAAACCCACTTTTTATTACACAAGGAAGAGATACGCATCACAAAGTTATAGATATGCACTGTTATTAGGATTTACTTTCTACTTTTTCCTAGGGCTTACAGATCAGCTCTGGAATATACCAAAAGAAGCCTTGGAATATTTATAGATCTTCAGAAGAAAGAGAAAGAGGCATATGCCTGGCTTCAGGCAGGCAAGATCTATTACGTTTTGAGGCAGAATGAGCTAGTGGATCTTTATATTCAGGTATGCTGAATTTTAGCTAGGCTTTAAAATAACTGTATCTCTGTGGAAAAAAATGATGAATGAGATACAAATGGGATTATTATGGGTGATGTAGCAAAAGAGAATCTGTCTAATATAATGAGCCAAAAGAGCTCTTGTTTTTAATTGATTATTTGGGCTGCTTTGTTAAAGGTCTATCAGCATGGCTATGCAAAATTTTGTTTTTATTGATTTGCTGTTTGGCTGTGAAACATCATTTGGGGAAAGGTGTCCCTGCTCTTAAGAACATAAGGATGGTCATACTGGGTCAAACTATGGTCCATCTAGCCCAGTATCCTATCTTCTGACACTGGACAATGCCAGATGTTTCAGAGGGAATGGACAGAACGGGGCTATTATTGAGTGATCCATCCCTGTCATCTAGTCCCAGCATCTGGCAGTCGGAGGATTAGGAACACCCAAGCATGGGATTGCATCTCTGACCATCCCATGGCAACGAGTTCCACGGGTTGATTGAGCATTATGTGAAGAAGTACTTCCTTTTGTTTGTTTTAAATCTGCTGCTTATTAATTTCATTGGGTGACCCCTAGTTCTTATGTAATGTGAAGGGGTGAAAAACACGCCCTTATTCACTTTCTCCACATCATTCATGATTTTATAGACCTTTATCATACCCCCCCTTAGTCACCTCTTTTCTAAACTGAACAGTCCCAGTGTTTTTAATCTCTTCTCATATGGGAGCTCTTCCATGGTCATTTTTGTAGCCCTTCTTTTATCTATTTAGATTGTAAACTGTTTGGAGGCTGGGATTGTCTTTTACTATGGGTATGTAATAGGCCCCTAACTACCATAAAACAAATAGAAATTAAATAAAGGAGTAGTAAAACTCTATTGTTAAGATGTTTTGCAGAAAGTGAACAAAAAGGAGCATGAGCCCATTGGGAATGAATTCATTTTACAATATGACTGAAATTTCTTTGAAACCCTAATTTGACTATGGACATGCAATGTGCAGAAAGTGAGACTGTGTTTATTGAATACTATTCTCTTTGAGTCATTCAGTCACCTCTCTGGAATGCCCTAAAGAGCTTTATAATCTGTTGCCAAGAATACTGGCCTTTTTTAGAAAAGATACACTACAGTCTTACTAATTTTTGCTAAACTAATCCACACACTTTATACTGTACTTCAGGCCTGCACAACATGCGGCCCGGGGGCTGCATGCGGCCCGCGTGGGCTCACTGTGCAGCCCACGGGGGGATGAGTAGGTGGGCTCACTTGCGGCCTGGGGGGGGGTGAGTAGGCAAGCGGTGGGGTGGGGCAAGCCAACGGCTGGCTGGCCGGCCGGCGGATGGGTGGGGTGGTGAAGAGGCCAGTGGCAGGCTGGGGAGTGAGGGTGAGCCAGCGGCAGGGGGTGGGGGCAGCGGCAGAAGGTAAGAGGTCAGCAGCAGGAAAGCAGGTGAGCTGGCGGCGGGGGGAGCCGGCGAGCTGGTGGCGGCGGCGGGGGGGGCTGAGGAGGCGAGCGGGGCGGGGTTGGGGATGATGAGCCGAGTGGGCGGGCAGTGACAGGGCGGTACGTGAGCCAGCGGTGGGGGGGGGGGCTGAGGAGGTGAGCGGGGTGGGGAGACTGAGGAGGCGAGCGGGCGGGCAGTGGCGGCGAGGCTTTATACTTGGGGGGATAGAGGAGGCAAGCAGCAAGTCGGTGGCTGGAGGGGGGCACCCTATGCGTGCTGTTTCTTTCTCCCTCTACAGGCTTCCACACCCCAATGCTGGGAAAGGAGGGGTTGTTTCCATGGAGCGGGCAGCGCTGGGCGGGGGGGGGGGGGTGTTTCTGCGGGGCCGGGGGGTTGCGGCCCTCAGCTGTTTTCTTTGGAGTAATATGGCCCTCGCCGCTTTACGAGTTGTGCAGGCCTGATGTACTTCATCTGAGCAGAGTGTTGGAGTGAAAGTCTCATATTACTTAGACTTAATGTACAGTTCTGTGATGATCATAATTAAAACGAAACTACTCTTGTCAAATAAATTAAAGTGCAGCTGGTGTTGCATTCTCTCTTTAGTGTATGTTTTCTTGTTTGCCTCTTCACACAGTTTAATCATGTTCAAGAAACATTGCATTGCAATGGCCACTGAATGAATTAGCAAGGCTCTGCTGTACTGTTGCGATATACATGGGTGTAATATTGATACAGAAGGAATACTTAATTTGCTTCAGTCACATGCTCTCCCCCCACTATGTTGTGTAAATTATATCCTTTGGGATCAATAACTGAGTATCCAGTACATGGCAGCATTCCTTCATTTTATTGGGTGAGTCCTGACATTTCACTGTGGCATAAATTCATTTCCTAGCAGCAAGACAGAGGGATAAATTCTTTGTTCACTTTAAGGGAACCTCACTCAGATACATAACTAGAGCATTTGTCCAGAGACTTAAACCTGAGCTATAAACCCTCACTCTTTGAAATATCCAATTTTCAACTACTGTTTCTATCTATATTAGCTGTTAAAGTGTATATGTTGTAGCTTTATGCTACCGCACTAAAGAATACTGTATATTGGACTGAATAGCCCTACAGCGATAGAGAGATAGATAAGATGACGTAAGAAGACATTGCTGTCTCTGATGTTTATAATTCTGTACAGCAGGTACCAAAACCCATATACAATGGTATTTCATTATGGGGTTTTAGTTCTGAATGAATATAAATTACTTCATAACAGACTGTGCATTTTTCTTCTTAGGTTGCTCAAGATGCTGCTCTTTATAATGGGGATCCAAACTTAGGAATGGAATTGTTTGAAGCTGCAGGAGACATATTTTTCAATGGTACCTGGGAGAGGGAAAAAGCAGTGTCATTCTACAGGGTTAGTGATTGTTACTTATTATTTGTATTGTGGTGGCACATAGCAGCCCCAGTCACGGACGCCATTGTGCTAGGCACAAACAGACAGTTCCCACCCCAAAGACCTTTACAATCTGGTCTATATTACTACTCTGAATTCTCTCAAATCCCTGGTTTCACTGAAGTAAATTGCAAAGCAGCCTTTGACTTCGATAAAACTGGGATTTGGCCCTATGTGCATAAAGCAAAGTACAGAATTTGCTAAACGTGAGAGGAATATGGGCCATAGCTGTTATGAGTACACATGTTTTCTGGGCTTCAGCAATAACCAAACTGATCTTTTTATGCATGTGTTTATTTCAGGACAGGGCTCTTCCACTTGCCATTAAGACTGGAAACAAAAAGGCAGAACTCCGATTATGCAACAAACTAGTGCAATTGCTGTTAAATCTACAGGATTATGAGAACAGTCTGGAATATGCACAAGTATCCCTCGCACTTAGTGTGAATTTAGGTAAAGCTAATATTCACACACTACTGACTCACAGACTTCTATTATAATTGACAGAATTCTAGAAAAGAGTTGTCACTTTCTCTTTGAATTTCATGATGCTTCTTGCCAAAGTTTGTGTGCTAGGAAGCCAATACCATTTTCACTTCTGTTATTGGATCCTCTCTAGCTGCAACAGATGTCAATTCTTGAGTTCTATTAGTTTTTTGTTACATTTCTTAACTTAGCTTAGTCTGATAATGTTCTACCTAACATTTTTCTAATTAGCTTGCAGAACTGTAAATAGTTATCTGATATTACGTTTTCGGGGGAAATTTCCACATGAGTCTATCTGAAATCTAGCAATTGTTAGCATTAACCCTTTCCAGGTCTCACTATACATGAGAAATGTGAGGAATGGAGACTTGATCTGACATGTTGCACATTCCATGCTGACCAGAGAATATGGAGCAGTCTGTTAACATAATGAGACAAGATATAGTTCTTGTGTACGTAAATCTGCCAGATTCTTGTGTTTATGGGTAATTTCTCCTTGTGAATTTTCAAGTCCCTTGTTCTCCATTATTTGAGTGCCTCACAATCTTTAATGTATTTATACTCCAAAAGACCCCTATGAGGTAGGGAAGTGCTGTTTCCCCCATTTTACAAGTGGGAGAACTGAGGCACAAAGAGGTTAAATGACTTGCCCAAGGAAGCACAGGAAGTTTGTGGTAGAGCAGAGGTAGAACCCAGGTCTGCCAAATCCCAGGCTAATGCCCCAAACACTGGGTCATCCTTCCTCTCCTCCTTTCACATAAGGAGTGATTAATACTAATTAATTAGAAGTAGCCATAAAGAGCTGTCTGGGGCACTATCTGTGACTTTGACTCCTTCTTTTCTTCAGTGGTGAATAGAGCTGATAAAAAAAAAATTTGTGGGTATTTTTCAAAATTTGTTACATTTCCCCCACATGTTGGTAATGTCTAACTTACTGAAACTTGTTAACATTTTTCTATTGTTAAACGTCACTGATCAACTCTTGAGCTGGTTGAAAGAACAGAAAATGTTGACAAAATCTTTGATCAGAATTTTTTTTCGGTGAAAATTTTTGATGGAAAATGTTATTGAAATTAAGGCTATTTCAATCACATCTAGTGATAAGAATGTAGTCAAAACCTGAGATCCTACTAACAGAGATGATCCCCTTTGATATGGGGTAAGGTACCACCAACCATAAAATATTAAATAATCCAACCAGTACTAAGGGCTGGTCTACACTACGGGGGGAGGAGGGGTCGAAGTAAGGTACGCAACTTCAGCTACGTGAATAACATAGCTGAAGTCAATGTACCTCGTTCGACTTACCTTGCGGTGTGGACCGTGCAAAGTCGAAGTCTGGTGCTCCCCGCCAACTCCGCTTACTCCTCGTGCCGAGCTGGATTACCGGAGTCCAAGGGGAGCACTTCCGGGTTCGATTTATCGCGTCTAGATGAGACGTGATAAATCGATCCCCAGAAGATTGATCACTACCTGCCGAATTGGGCGGGTAGTGTAGACTAGCCCTAAGAAAACCATTGTTTGATGCTAGAGTTCGCACAAAGACATATGAGACATCCACTCACACCCAAATATTTAACCATAAACCTAAAAACTAATCAATATATATCTTCCATAGGCTGGAAAAGAGGAAAGAAAGCAATTGCTATCATTTTTATTTTCAAATATTTTAAAGGCAATCATACTGCAGTGTTGGGTTGGGGGTGTGTGTGTCTGTCTACTTAGATTCAGCAATTCTTACTTAGAAATCAGAACTGCAGTATTTGGCCTTGGGTTTAGTTGGGCAAAGTGATTTTTATATTGAATAAAGTTTAATTACCAGAACTAAATAAAATGAAAAGTAGAACAGAAATAATACTTAAAGCAAAACATCTCACATATCCCAGTGTGAGAGAATGTTTCTCCTCCTCATTGTCTCTTAGATTGTATCCTGATTTACGTGTTATTTCATTAGGAAATCAGCTAAATGAACGAATAGCATATCACAGACTGGCTACTATCCATCATCGCCTGCATCAGTGTGAACTTGCTGAACACTTTTACTTAAAAGCGTTGTCCCTTTGCTCTTCTCCTCTGGAATTTGATGAGGAAACAATGTATTATGTGAAAGTGTATCTAATCCTAGGAGACATTATATTCTATGACCTAAAGGTGAGAAATATTTTGATTGATTGCTGTAGTGCCTAGGAGCTGTAGTTGTGGACAAGGATCCCATTATGCTAGGTCCTATACAAATACAGAACAAAAACAAAATCCCTGCCCCAAAGATCTTACAATCTAAGTTTAAGAGAAAAGGCAACAAATGTATAGACAGACAGACATGGGAGAATACAGGGACACAATGAGATAATATTGGTCAGCACAATAGACTGTGGTCTCAGCCTGCCAGCAGACTATCTGTTCAAGTTTTTTGTAGGCATCATGGAAAAAGTTTTGAGGAAGGTCTGAAGCAAGATAATGAATTAGTTTTGTGAATGTTTACAGGGAGCATCTCCCAAGTGTGAGGGGCAGCATGGAATAAGGAATGGAATGAGGCACTAAAATAGCAACTGTGGAAAATATGTTTGCATCATCTTATGTGTCAGCCCAGACATTTCACCTGGATAATCCTGCTACCCATGTATTTTGAGTGGAATAGCTCAGAGCTGTGGGGATTAGATAGCTCAGTGCATTTTTAATGGAATATAGAGCTTTCTGGTACTTGGTACAAGTTCATCCCAAGTTCCTCAAGGACAGATTTCTAGAATACTGTTTATGAACTCTCATACCTATTGGTGCTCTTGGTAGAGAGACCAGGGACCTGAACTGCCATCTTCTCCCCAGAGGTGGTCCCTTTTGTTCTGGGCTGAAGCATAGTCACGGTGCAGTATGGGGAAGGTGGTTCCACGGCCTGTTCTGTGGATAAACAAAGTCTGCAGTCTTCACAGCTGTCAATCCAGCACTTTTCACAAACACTACATTCACATTCACAAAACAGATTAAAATTTTTTTTGCATACATTAGACAGAGAAAAAAGTAATACTGATACATTGAAATTGAATGATATTGTGTGAATGATAATTGAAATTGAATGATAACCTATAGATAGGGTAGGTAAAATATCTGAGAAAGCATTAGAGAAAAAGGATGGACCATACAGCAATATCTCAATAAAGACACAGAGAGAAAAGAATGGTTGATAGCTATCTAAGGGATAGAGTGGGAGTTCAGGGCCTAACCTGCTTAGATGTTTTAAAAATCTCCCTAGGCATCTTATCCTATCTGCATCTTTAGGGGGTCTAAGTACCTTACAAAATCTGGCCATAAGTGTCTAATCCTGAATTTTGCCTGAGCACAGCATTTAGGATTGGGACCCAAATTATCTCTTGCTTGGATATCTAATAAACTACTGCTCAGAAGCCAGGTTTGTATACCTCTTAATACAACGTATATACCTTTTTATTTCAGGATCCTTTTGATGCAGCAGGATATTATCATCTGGCACTTGCAGCTGCCATGGACTTGGGCAACAAAAAGGCTCAGTTGAAGATTTACACAAGGCTCGCAATAATCTACCACAATTTCCTTATGGATCGGGAGATGTCTCTTTTCTTCTATCAAAGGGCAAGAACCTTTGCAACAGAGCTTAATGTTCGGAGAATAAACCTGGCACCCAATCAGTATTACAAGAATGCAACATGGTTACCTGTGAAAAATGTCATGTGACAACCTACCAGGCAGCTAGAAAAATATCATTTTGGTTTTGTCAGATAACACAGAATGTTCCTTGATATTCTATATTGTACATAATGTATATGGGACTTCAGTGCCACGGGCTAATGTCCCTGTCTTGACAACAGTGGGCCAGGTTTCACTTTTGTTGACACTTGTGTAACCACATTGTCTTAGGTGGAATTGGATGTGTACATGTGAGGGCAGAATTCAGCCTAAGTATGAACTAACTGAAAAACCCACCCACAAACGTTTTTGTATTAGAAGAAATTTTCTGTATTAATTGTTTAAGTTCCTGTTTTTGAAAACTCATACAGGTCTTAGAAATGTGATAAATATACGTATGCAATGTAGTGTGGTAATAAAGCATTGTAGAGTGATAACATTCACTAGATAATCATGACCCCTTTTGTATTTAATGAGATCAACACCATTAAAATAGAGCCTAGGTGCTTTTGAAAATCCTATTAGGCACCTATCTGCATCTTTATGCACTTAATACTTTAAAAATCTGGCCCTTAAGCACTTAAGCTTCTAAATCCCATTGACATTCAATGAGACTTAGGCTCCTAAGTGCCTAAGTCACATTTGAAAATGGAATTTAGGTTCCTAAGCACTTGGGTGCTTTTGAAAATTTCACCCCAGATAAAATGGGTTTGAATCACTATACATTTATGTTTCTAGGAACATGAAAAATCTGCTGCTCAGAAGATATGATGCTGCTACATCCTTTAATATAGTCTGGGAACTGTGAATATCTGTACTGAGCAGTCAGCCTTGAAATCTTCCTAGATTATGAGAAGTTGAAGGTCTTGCCATAGGTCATTAGAAAGGTAATTTCCCCTAGATTTATTATAAGTTTCCAGATTCAAACTATTAACCTAGTGATGCAACAATCTGGGAGTTAATGTACCCCACTTCACAGCTGGGTATCGCAACCTGCAAACTTGAACTTCAGCAAAAGTGTCTAATTATGATCTCTCCAGAATCAGGAAGATTGCAGGAGGCATTGCTTCTCTGCTCATTACTTTGCCTTTTGCCAATTTCTCACAGCCACAGCACAAGTCAGTTTTCGGTTGCAAGTTGTCATTCAGAATAAATATAATTATAGCAATTGGAAGTAGAGAGAGTCTATCATCACACTTGTATTCCAGGAAGACAAAATATACTTCATCTGAAATTCAATTTTGCTGTAAAGACCCATCTTCTTCTTTGCATCACTGCTTCCTGCGGCTGCCCTGGCACTGCAGCCTCGTACTCACATAGTATTTCAGTCCCCTACATTAATTCATCCTCATGAAGCGAGAGTGTGCTTATGCTGTGCACAGCACACTTTGGATATCTTGTGCATTACCCTGAAGCCAGTTGAAAAGCACGAGAAATGGGATCAGTCAGCAGCAGGTTTTTCCAAAAGGCAGCACCTGAGTTCTGTAACAGCTCTGGTGGCACAGGCATGCTGTGTTTGTTTTTGTGCAGTGGCGGGTTAAAAATGAGTCATAGGCATCTGATTTCAAAGAAAGATTCTAGGGTAGACATGAGTGAATGGCATTTAGGCATCAAAGCTACTTCTCACCCTGTTTGATATCAAATCATCTTCAGCAAGAATGGGGACAGTGAATATTTCCTAGGATGCCTCAATGTGAATGTCAGAATTAAGGGGGGATGGAGTGGTGTGGTCTGAAGGATAAGGACAGCATGTTTTATTGCTTTTAACAAGGTGACAGCAGTGTTAGTTGAGGGATCTTGCTTGTGGAACTTGACTGCAATTAAAATTATTTCATTTGAATCATTTGCCTTACTATGGCACAGAATAGAACTTCCTAAGCTTGTTAAGTGCTCAGTCTTGCAACTCTTAGTCATGAGGTGCCTCACTGGAGTCAATGTGATGCCTCAACATGAGTAGGTGGGCCTCAAATCTGTAGATTTCCTCTTAAAAAAAGTTTTCTATTGTATATTGTAGAGCCAGCTACTGTCACATAAATGGACAATTGTAGGTAGCTAACAGAGGAGTCTTTCTTCCATGTCAATGACGCAAATGGGCAGAGCGGCATGGATTTCAGCACATCTATGAATCTAGATGTCTTGCATTATAATCCACATGATACCAGGAGAGCTGCTTTGCCAGGAAAGCCAAGGAGAGGTCTCTGCAAGGAGTTTGAGGAGCCATAGGATCTAAGGCCTGGTCCACACTAGCGGGGGGTGGTCGATCTAAGATACGCAACTTCAGCTATGTGAATAACGTAGCTGAAGTCAAATATCTTAGATCGATTTTTAAAAGTACTTACCGCGGTCCACACGGCAGCAGGCAGGCTCCCCCGTCGACTCCGCTTACTCCTCGTGCGGAGCTGGAGTTCCAGTGTCGACGGGGAGCGCTTCTGGGATTGATTTATCGTGTCTAGATGAGACGTGATAAATCGATCCCAGAACATCGATCGCTACCCGCCGAATTGGGCGGGTAGTGTGGATGTAGCCTAAGACTATGAAGACCTGGTGGTCCTAAAACCCAGCCCAAGTTGTATAGGGCAGGAGCCGCTATCCTATTTCAAAAGGGCACCAATAGAAGGAATATAGGCCTCTCTTCACCTACTGCTTCTGCAACTGCTGCTGAAGCTCAGCGTACTTGCTTCATTTATTTTAACAAACAGAAACCTTTAGCATTTTCTGTTCATTATCAAATACTTACATAAAGAAGCTGTATGTTAAAAATGACATTGACAGCAGTCCTTGTGCTTCAGAGAATGAGCTAATTTCTAACTGGGGATGGGAAATTATTTTCCTTCCAGCAGAACAGCAGAATGTTCAATTGATCAACTGCTTTATTTTTTTCCCCTTGCTTACTGTAGGTGCATCCGCTATCAAAGCCCGGGGTGGGCTAATGACTAGTTATGGAATGTCTATTCCTTTTTTTACTGGTACATGTAGAATGTTGATGCAGACTTTACAGATATCTGGCCTAAGCTTTTCTTTATTTACACCAATTTTCATAGATTCTAAGGCCAGAAGAGATCATTATGATCATCTAGTCTGACCTCCTGTGTAGCACAGGCCATAGGACTTCCTTGAAGAATGAATTTCTGTTGGAACTAGAGCATATGTTTTAGAAAAACATCCAATCATGATTTTAAAATTGCCAGTGATTGCCACCAGGACCCTTTTAAAAAAATAGTGCCTTTTATTCAGTCTGAAATAGTTTAGTTTCAACTTTCAGCCATTGGATTCCATTATACATTTGTCTGCTACACTGAAGAGGCTACTATTAAATATTTGTTCCTGTGTAGGTACTTACAAACTGTAATCAAGTCACCCCTTAACTGTTTGTTTTGTACCGGTGTACACTTTATTCTCTTCAGTGACGTTATTCCTGATTTACCAGTGAATACATTCTTCTAATAAGTTCAGTCTTAGTAACTTTTTTCTCTGATTTTAGGAATGCAGTATAGAATATATAACCTCACAATTCTTAATCCACAAGGTGGCAGTCTCTAGCTTTAAATAAAACAGATCTCCCAAAGGACAGTTTGGATTCAAGATAGGAACAAAAATTGTTACAATTAAAAAATTTGCTGACATCAGGTTGAAGTCAACAGATATGATTGCTGAAAAAATGTATTCAATTAACAAAAATACACCATTCATTTGAAATTAATTAAGTTTGAATAAAGTAAAATATCAGGGCCCAATGAAGTACTAAAATGCATTCTGGGGGCTTGATTCTGTTCTCAGTTACACCATATAAATTGGGAGTAACTCCGTTGAAGTCATTGCAGTTACACCAGTGGGAATGGGTTCAGAATCAAGCCAAATTTCTCCATTCAAAAGGGAAAGCCAGCGGTATTGTATTTTATTGGTTTGTTTTCCAGTTACATAAATGGCCATGTGTACTAGGTTATTTTTGTCTTGCAGCACACAAATAAAACTACAGATTAGCATGGTTGTAGAATTTTAGGGCTAAATTCAGCAACCTTCACTGGAGCAAGACTCCCATTAAAGTTAATGGGAGGCTTGCTCAAATAAGGACCACAGAATATGCACCTTAGAAATTATGGGACAAATACTATACCTCAGTAATGCCCCTCTGGCAGGGCAAAGGGGTCATAGATCTCCAAATGGGCATGGTACAAAAAATGGGCAAAGAGGGTTGTGTGACAATGGAACATCAATGTCAGCAAGATAGGCAGAGCAGAGGGGACACAACAAGAAGTGGATAAGTAGGAAGTGGCAGAGGTATGCAGGACTTGGAACTTAATGCTGAGGAGAAGGTGGCGTCAGGGGAGAGACATTTCAAGAGTGAAGTGAGGTGATTAGAATGACAGGCAAGGAAAAGGATCTTACCAGCTGCATATGTGTGGAGCGAAGTGGGAACAGAAAAGGGAGTGATGGGGTGCCAAGAAGACCAGCGAGGAGGCAGTTACCATAATCAATATGGAAGATGATGAAGGCCTGGATGAGAGTTTTAGCAGTATGGACAGAGGAAAAGAGATGTGTGTATTTCATTTACTGTAAAGCAATGTGTGTATATCTACAGCACTATAGAAATTAGAATAAAAACCTTACCTGTGATATACACTTTAACATTAATGAGGTGGCCTTAACCTTGTCTGGCATATGTGATTTTATGTCCAACACTTAGTGTTAGTTTGATAGGTGTTTTTTTAATTATATACACATGTGCACTACACGGTGTATTTATAGAGGGACCTATATATGCAGGGATCCCATATATTAAAGGATGCTATATGCAGTCTGGAGCTAGGTGTGGTGAGCAACTGGAGCCAGCCAAGGGGGGACCTTGGGCAAAGGGTCCAGCGCAGAAAGAGACCCCCAGCCAAGGGTCCTTGCAGGTCAGACTGGGAGGGGGATCTTAACCCGATGGGGGGCTGATGCTGGGAAGAAGGGTCCCACCACCTAAATCCTGGAGGTGTATGGCCACCACCAGAGCAAGTGTCCAACCTGCAGCATCCCTGCTGCACAGCCAGGGCCTGAGAAGGAGGCCTGGGACTACAAGGAACAGACTGTGAACTGCCCTGATGTTCCAGAGACACTGTAATGTTCCCTGCCACAGAGCCGGGTGATGAGTTTTCCTTTAACCTTTCCCATTTTTCCTTATTCTTTTTTTAAAATTAATTGATTAAATAACTTGCATTTGCTTTAAATTGTATGTAATGATCAGTGGGTCAGGGAAGTGCCCAGTGCAGAGAGAGTACCCTGGAGTGGGGACACCCTAGCCCCTGTCCTAGGTGACCACAGTAGGGTTGGGGGTCGAGCCCCTCAGGAATCCTGGGCCCAGCCTTGTTGGGGTGACGAGGACTCTGCCGGACAGGAGAGTGGAAGGGGAGTCCTCAAGGGCAGGGAGGCCTCTGGGTAAAAGAAGTGGGAGTGAGGACTCAGATCCTTCCACTAGCCCGCTTCACCGGGATAGTGCAGAAGCCAGGAAAGTTCCCGAAAATAGCAGGACCATTCCCCCGCTTACAAGTAGATACATTTAAAATACCCAATATATGGATAAAGCTTGGGCTAAACTCCTTTTCTGCAAATGTCTCAAAGACATTGGTGAGACTGAAAGTGTCTGCTTACTTATGTAAATGTATATTGATTGGCTGGTTATGTTATCTGTGCTGATATGGTATTTCATTCTTGATTCAGTACATCTCAAAGGTCTTCACTGTTTTCACTATGCTTAGTGATAATCAAGGGATGAGAGAATATTTAATTCCCTAGCAGGTCCACCTGATATCTGTCAACTGTGATCAGTAAATGGTCAATCTAGGTTTTCTTTTTAGTGTTTTGACGTATTAAATAGTTTGTCCACTTGCTTGAAAAAGCAGATTGAACAGCATTACCTTGATTTATGTTCTCATGAAGTTTATATCCCTTTTACTTGGAGAATTGTGTCCCAGGAAACCTAGGATGTTTTTCAGCAACTGGTTTCTGATGCATCAGATATACAGACTCACTTAAATGGATGCTTCACGAACAGTTGAGCATTTTCCATAAAACAGAAAAATCCCCTTACTCTGATTTAGCAAAGGATTTTACTGTTTTATGGAAAATGCTGAACTGTTAATGAAAGATCCACTTCAGTGAGTCTGATAACTGAAATATTTCTGTTTATATTAAAAAGTCAAGGAATCTTTTTACATGTCTGACAAAATTTAAGTGGAACTTAGTAGCAAAACCATCTTGGCTCCGTTTGTTACATGTCAAAATTTTCTACCTTATGGGTAAAACTTGTCTGTGTGGGAGACAGAAATTTTTCTGGGTCTGGTCCAAGACTGGGGAATGAATACCCCCAAGACCTACAGACCATCACAAACCTCACCACCTTCCAAGTGCAAGGTGCATTTTCTTTGACCTTGCCTTCTCTAACACAAATACATAGCAGCTGTGCATTTATAAATATAAACCCTACCAAAATAAGACATACTGTACTCACTTCTCACCAGTGGAGAGGATGAGAGAATAAACAACATGTGATGGCTGTTAGTCATGTCACTTAATGCACTACTGGAAGACGCTCAGATACTTTGGTGATCACCATGGCATAACAACCTAAAGAAGAAAGCTAAGTAGGATCAAGGCTGCTCAGAATTTGGATAGGACACTTCCAAGGGCAACTTCAATAGTGTTGGTGATTCAGTAGTGTGGCAGAGCTCCGACCTTGTCCCTGTGGGTCCCGTGCTTCCAGGCGATTTATGCTAGTTTCAGAGGCTCACTGCGACCCTCCACATAGCCCTTCTCTCTCTAGGACCAGGGTTACAGTCTACTGAGCCCTTTTCATCATAAGCCAGCAAGGAGGTTGGTGAGAGAACTCCTACAGTCTCTGTTGTCCCTACAGGCTTATTCAAGAACAGTTTAGCCTCCTGTCCTGACGGGCCTGTCTTCCCCTCCCGGGAGGTGTTTCTGTAATGGCAGGTTGAGGGGAATCCGGGCCCATCCTCTACTCCAGCTTCTGGCCCAGGAACCCTAGTGGCAGCAGCTGTTGGCAGCCAAACTTTCACTGCCAGAGCCACTACACTTCCCTGGGCCACTTCCCCACAGCTCTCCCGCTTCTCTCTCTTAATGCCTTCTTCACCCTTACCTTAGGGTTCCCTTCCAGTGGGTTGAGGGTGTCTTCATTACTCAGCCCTTCAGCCGCACTTCCTCTCCCCACGGAAGTGAGTCCTTTTACAGTCTCAGAGGGGCCTTAATTAGAGTCAGGTGTTCACATTAGTGTAATGGCCTCACCTGACTCTTTGCAGGCTAATTGGAGTCATGTGTCCACCCTAGCTTGGAGCAGCCCCCGCTCTCATCAGTCAGGGAACAGAAAACTGCTTATCCAGTGTCCAGTATCTCTGCCCTCCACGCTTTTGCAGTCATCCTGCTGGCTGGTTGCCCCCCTGGTGGCCGCTGCTGCTGTAGGGGGGACCCTGCTGGTGTGATCCCCAAGGGGGGAGTGCGAGGCCCCACTATTTCCATCGTTTTGGGGGCCTCCCCTGGCTAGGTTGCTGTTGCCTTGCTGCTGCAGAGTCTGCTATTGCTGCTGGAGCTGAGGAAGGAGTGGAGGAAGCCTTGTTCTGTGGAGAGGGATTATAACATCTTTGCTTTTGTAGTGGTAGGTGCCTTTGCTGTGGGGAGTTGGGGGAGTGGCGTGGAGCCCTCCCCCTGGCCTGTCTGCCCCCCCCTCCTACCACCTGCCAATGCCCCCTTCGCTTTTCCACCTTCCTATCTGTCTCTTGGCTCTCTTCTCCACTCCCCAGCCCAGCAGTTTGCTCTGTCCTTCTTTCCACTCCAGGACAGTAGCTGCAGTGAGCAGGCATTTGTTTGTCAGGCACCCGTGGGTGCGCGTTTCCCTTCCCCTCCATTGGTTTTGTCCTCCCTCCCCTGCTGCATTTGGCTGGTGGGCTTCCTTTTCCCCCTGCTTTGCCCCCTGGCCTGTCCTTGCAGCTGTTTGCCCCCTTTCCCTTTGCTGTCTGTCCTGCCCGTTCCCTTTCTGCCCACCCTGTTTGCTCTGTTTTGCCCTGCCCCGTTTTTTTTTTCTGGTCTTTGGTTAGTTTGTTTGTCCCGCCCTCCTGATCGGACCGTCCCCTTCATTCCGACCCTTTGCTTCTTGCCCCCCCTCCTGGTTAGCCCTCATTGCCAGCGTGCTCACGTCCCTTTCTTAGCGCCTGGGACCCCCCCCCCCCCGCCCCGTTCTGTTAATTCCTTCACCGATGTGCACTCCATTATGATGTTTTAGTTTTCCTTTCCCTTCCTTAGTGCAGCCGGGGGAGCCAGCGTCCTTTTCATCTTGTGCTAGGAATTGTGTCCCTTGTTTTTCCTTTGTTTCCTTTTGTTGGCGCCCTCCTGCCCTGCTTTCAGCCTAGCGGGTGGGGTGTGGTAACCACCCCGCCCCTTCCCCCCCCCTTCCTTCCCTCCCCTCATTCCCTTCCACCTGCCCTAGCGGCTGTCCCCATCGCCCTCCTCCTGTGGTGGGTGGTTCGGAGGGTGGGACTTCCTTGGCCGCTCCTGCAGCTCCCCTTCAGTCTCCCCCCGCCCGCCCTTCCATGTGATGGCTGTCCCGACTGCCACTGCTGGGCTACCTGTCCGTCCTGCCCTTGAGGCACCGGTGGCGGTGGGCACGGATAAGGACCTCAGGGACTCCTCAAATCCCATTGCTGCTGCTGCTGCGACCCCTGCCGCCTCCGTGTCTGAGACTGCTCCCCTGGCCGGTGGGAAGGGCCGGGGGACAAAAAAGGGCAAGGGCCCCGCCCGGAGGGCACTACCCCCCGGGGTGGTGGCTCCTTTTCCCGCTGCAGCCCTGTCAACGGCCGCAGCCCCCTCTTCTCCCTTACCTGTTGTTCCCTCCACCAGCTCTGGGGGTGCTGTTTCCTCGGCCCCCAGGGCGTACGCCCAGGTGGCTGCAACCCCTCCGCTCGCTGCCTCGCAGTCTGCTCCAGCCGCTTCCCAGAATACCATTCCCGGAGGCCGGGGCCCCTTTCCCACCCTCACCAGGGAGCACGGGGTGCGTTGCCTCCTGGTGCCGGCCTCGCCCCACGTCGAAACCTACGTGCGGGCATTGGCACGGGTGGTGGGGCCCACGGCCGTGGTGGCGGCCTCTAAGATGTTTGGGAAGGCGGTGTTCTTCCTGGCGTCAGAGGCCGCTGCCCAGGAGGCAGTGGAGAGGGGCTTGGCGGTGGGGGGCGTTCACGTCCCCCTTGAGCCATTGGAGGATCTGGGCGTACGGGTGGTTTTTTCTTTTGTCCCTCCCTTCCTCCCCAATGCCGCCCTTTTGCCGTTCCTTTCCACCCTGGGGAGGCCCCTGTCCGTCCTCAGCCCCCTTTCGTTGGGCTGTAAGGACCCCGCCCTCCGCCACGTTTTGTCGTTCCGCCGGCAGGTGCAGGTTCAAGTGCCACCGGCGGCACATGGCGGGGAGGCATTGGAGGGGTCCTTTCTGGTGCCCCATCGAGGGGCCCAGTACCGGGTTTTTTATTCTTCGGGGGAGGCCCGGTGCTTTCTCTGCCAGGCGGCGGGGCACGTCCGGAGGGACTGCCCCCTGGCCCGGCTTGGAGGGGCATCTGGGACCCCCGCTACCTGGACGGGCGTCGGCTCTACCAATGCCGGCGGCCCTGATTGCCCAGACCCTGGGGTCACCCCTCCTCCATTTGTGACCGCTGTCATCTCCGCTTGGGTCTTGGGGGTGGCCCCCGCGACGTGCCCAGATGAGCGTGCGGGCCCCACCGCTGAGGTGGATAGTAGACCGGGGCCCGCGGAGGAGAGGGTGGCAGGGCCAGTAGTAGGATTAGAATGGGGCTTGCCCCAGGGGGAGCCTGTCCCTTCCCCTGTTGTCCCGCCCTTGTCTTCCCTTACCCTCCCATTATCGCCCTCGCTCCCGGGCCCTGACCCGGCTAGCCAGCCCCCTTCTTTGGGGAGCTGGGAGTTAGTACGGGGGAGATGCCGTAAGCGGGGAGCACGGGCGCAGCATCCCCCCCTTGTTGATGAGGGGGAGGGGACCCCCTGTAAAACCAAGAAGGGGGTCGCTGGAGCCGGGCTTTCCGTTGACTCCCCTGCTGGGGTTTGTCACTTGGAGTCGGCTGAGGTTGCTGCAGCTGAGGAGGCGGGTAGCACCGCCTCCCTTATGGAGTCCCTTCCTGAAGGGGTAACGGACAGTGCCCCTGTTGTCCCGCTGCCATTTGTACCCCCTGTGGGTGCTGCGGCGGCTATTGCCCCGGCTGCCATCGAGGGGGACCCCGTGGAGGTGGGTGGGGAGTTTACTTCTATTTTTGATGAGATCGAGGCCCTAGGCTTGACTCCAACCACCGAGCGGGTGGATGTTCCCCCGCTAGGGGGCCTCGGTCAGGGTGCTTGTGATCTGTCGTCCCCCCATCCCCCTTTTCCCTCGCCTCAGGCGGATGTCCCTGTTTTGGCCATTGCACCTCCCCGGGACCTGACCATCTGCCCGGCAGCAAATGGTGACCTGGCTGGTGCCGCCGTGCCCAGTGAGGCGACGTCTGATGCCGAGCGGCCGGGCTCTGAGCCCGTGGGTGTTGTGTTCTCTGAGGCGGGGTTGCAGCCCTCCCTCCCCCCAAGTGCTGTTATCGTGGGTGCCTCATTCAGTGGGGCACCCGGGCCTGGCGTGGTAGAGGCGTCCCACTCCCTTGCTGCCCCTCTGCCCATGACGCTGGGTCAAGGGGCACCGAGTCCCGGTGGTCCTGTCACTCGGGCCCCTGATTTTGTCCCTGTTCCCTTCCCTGACCCTGTTCCCATCCCAGGTTTGTGTCCTGACCCCGTCCCCATCCCTGACCCCACCCCCGTCTCTGACCCCGTCCCTAACCTGTATTCCTTTCCTTCTCCTGTTGTTGCCGCCCCCCCCCCCCCCGGTTGCCTCATTTTCTTTTTATGAAGGCCCCCGGGAAGCGGTTTTTGTCTTTCCTTCTCCTGGCCCATCCGGGGCTGCAGTTCTCCCTCCGCCACGTTCCCTAGGGCCACATGTTGTGTCAGGTGGCGCGGCGCCAGAGGGACGGGCGTTGCGGTCTGGCTCTGATCCCTGCGTACCTGTCTCGATGGGCCATGGGGCCAGTAGGGGGGCCCAATTGGGGGACGCCCAGGGGTCTGTGACCCCGGTCACTGCCGCGCAGAGGAGCGAGATGCACTCTTTCTTGGAAGACACTCGTGGCTCCACGAATAGAGTGCGTCTTGCTCTTCAGCGCTGGGGTGATTTTCATCTAGTTCTCCAGGCAGTGAGAGCCGTGTTGGGGGAGGGCAAAGGGACCGGGAAGAGAGGCACCGCGGCTTACCAGCGGGCCCACAGCTTCCGTGACACCCTGATGGCTTTCGGGGTTGGTCACGGTTTGCTGCGGGGTCCAATGGGAACTGCTAGCGCCCCTGACCGCGAGGATCATCCCCAGCCCTCCTCATGTCGCCGACCATCTTCGCCACTTTAAACACTCGGGGCTGTAGGCTGGGTCTCTACAGGTGCCGGGTGCTCTCCTTCCTTCGGGGGGGGGTACTCAGTTGTATTCCTGCAGGAGACCCACATGGACCCAGCTGCCGAAGCGAGCTGGTGGCTGGAGTGGGGGGACAGGGTCTACTTTAGCCACCTTTCGGCCCGTCAGGGCGGGGTGGCGACCCTGTTCTCCCCACACCTACAGCCCGAGGTGCTGGGGATCACCGAGGTCGTGCCGGGTCGCCTGCTGCACCTCCGGGTTAGGGTGGAGGGGCAGACGATGCATCTTGCAAATGTCTATGCCCCGGCATCTGGCCCTGAGAAAGCATGATTCTTTCAGCAGGCATCCGCCTTCCTCGGTACTCTGGATCCTCGCGAGTGCCTGGTCCTGGGCGGAGATTTCAACTGCACCCTCGAGGAGCGGGACCGCACGGGGATTGAGCTGAGCCCGGCCGCCGCAGACGCCCTCAGGGAGATCGTAGTCCATCACTCCCTGGTGGACGTCTGGCGCGACCACCACCCGGATGATGACTCTACGTTTACTTTTGTCCGGGTGGAGGAACAACAGTCGAGCCACTCCCGGTTGGATCGGATCTTTTTTTCTCGGCGTCATCTTTCGCAGGCCCACTCCTCCAGCGTTCGACTGGCCCCGTTCTCGGACCACCATTTGGTGACCGTGACGGCCTCTCTTTCTTCGGAGAGGCCGAGGCCGGCCTATTGGCACTTCAATAACAGCCTGCTGGAGGATGTGGGGTTTGTCGCATCCTTCCGGGAGTTTTGGCTGACCTGGTGGGAACAGAGGCATGCCTTTCCCTCAGCGCAGCGGTGGTGGGATGTTGGGAAGGTGCGTGCCCGGCTCTTCTGCCGTAGCCACACCCGGGGTGCCAGTCGGTGGAGAGATGTGGTGATAGAGCAGCTGGAGCGGGAGGTGTTGGAGCTGGAGAGGCGTCTGGCCACCAGCCCCGGAGATCCACCCCTCTGTGGAGCACACCGGGAGAAGCGGGAGGAGCTCCGGGCCCTCGACGATCTTCGGGCTCGGGGCGCTTTCGTACGATCCTGCATCCGTCTCCTGCGGGAGATGGATCGTGGCTCCCGCTTCTTCTATGCCCTGGAGAAGAAGAGGGGGGCAAAAAAGCACGTCCTCTGCCTTCTGGTGGAGGACGGCGCCCCCCTCACAGATCCGGCGGAGATGCGCGAGAGGGCCCGGGCCTTCTACGCTGCCCTTTTCTCCCCGGATCCTACTGATGACGATGCTTGTGGGGTGCTTTGGGACGGGCTCCCAACGGTCAGCACGGGCGACCGGGACCGGCTAGAGCTGCCTCTCACTCTGGCCGAGTTCTCGGAAGCCCTCCGTCTCATGCCCACTAATAAATCTCCAGGCATGGACGGGCTGACCGTGGAGTTCTACTGCGTGTTCTGGGACGTCCTCGGCCCAGACCTTGCCACCGTCTGGGCCAAGTCTCTGGAGAGCGGGGTCCTCCCTCTGTCGTGCAGGCGAGCAGTGCTCGCCTTATTGCTGAAGAAGGGGGACCTCCGCGACCTCCGGAACTGGCGTCCCATCTCGCTCCTCAGCACGGACTATAAGGTCGTGGCAAAGGCCATCTCGCTGCGGCTGCGGTCTGTGCTGGCGGACGTGATCCATCCAGACCAGACCTACACCGTCCC
The DNA here is from genome assembly GCA_033296515.1 of Macrochelys suwanniensis. NCBI lineage: Eukaryota > Metazoa > Chordata > Testudines > Chelydridae > Macrochelys > Macrochelys suwanniensis. The sequence continues at coordinate 117,339,572 of CM065779.1, forward strand.
GGGCCATACCATCTTTGACAATCTTTATCTGGTCCGGGACCTCTTGGAGCTTGGGTGTAGGGATGGTCTGTCGTTCGCCCTCCTGTCCTTGGACCAGGAGAAGGCGTTCGACCGGATGGACCACGGGTATCTCCTGGGCACTCTGCGGGCATTCGGCTTTGGGCCCCGGTTTGTGGGGTTTCTCCAGGTGCTGTACGCTTCCGCGGACTGTTTGGTCAAGCTCAACTGGACCCTGACCGCACCTGTCAGCTTCGGGCGAGGGGTGCGTCAAGGCTGCCCGCTGTCGGGTCAGCTGTACTCTCTGGCCATTGAGCCCTTCCTTCGTCTCCTTCGTATGAGGTTGACGGGGTTGGTGCTCCATGAGCTGGAGGTGCGGTTGGTCCTGGCAGCGTACGCCGATGACGTGCTCCTCGTGGTCCAGGACCCGGATGATCTGGTGCGGGTGGAGGCCTGTCAAGCTGTGTACTCGGCGGCCTGCTCCACCCGGATCAACTGGGTCAAGAGCTCTGGCCTGGTGGTTGGGGCTGGGTGGCAGGCGAGCTCCCTCCCACCCGCGCTCCAGGCCATTCGGTGGAGCGCGGGTCCGCTGCTCTATCTTGGCGTTTATTTTTCCGCCACGCATCCGTCTCTGCCGGAGAACTGGCATGGTTTAGAGGGCAGGGTGACTGGGCGGTTGCGGGGCTGGACGGGACTGCTCCGGTGTCTCTCCCTTTGGGGTAGAGCACTGGTGCTCAACCAGCTGGTCCTGTCCATGCTCTGGCACCGACTCAACACCCTGTGCCCGCCCCCGGATTTCCTGGCCAATCTCCAGAGGTTGGTTCTGGGGATTTTTTGGCCAGGACTGCACTGGGTCTCTGCAGGGGTTCTCCATCTCCCCCTGGAGGAGGGCGGACAGGGCCTGATGTGCATGCGCACGCAGGTCCACGTCTTCCGCCTCCAGGCCCTGCAGAGGCTCCTTTATAGTGCAGGTGGCTCGCCGTGGAGCACGTTGGCGCACGCCTTCCTCCGCCGCCTGCGAGGGCTCCGATACGACCGGCAGCTCTTTTTTCTCCATCCGAGGGGTCTTCCGCGAGACCTCTCCGAGCTGCCGGTCTTCTACCAGGACCTCCTCCGTGCCTGGAAGCTGGTTTCAGTGACCAGGTCCTTTGTGGCCAGCGACGGGGTAGATCTCCTTGCAGAGCCCCTGCTACATACTCCCCATCTTCGTGTGCAGGTGGCGGAGTCCCCCTTGGTGCGCCAGAGGTTGGTCCTGGCGGGAGTCACAAAGATCGGAGACCTCCTGGACTATGATCTGGGGGGTTGGGTGGACCCCCGGGCGCTTGGTCGGCGCATGGGGCTCTCCACCCTTATAACCCCCAGGCGTGTACTCCAGGAGGTGGAGGCAGCCCTGTCTCCCGCGGCTCGGTTTCTCCTCGAGCGGGTCCTGCGAGAGGGTGCGCCCCGCCCGTCCCTCACTCCAGGCCCTCCGGATCTCTCCATCGGCCCCCTGCCCCGTGGGCCTTCCTGGCCTCCCCCTCCTCACACCTCGAGCCGGCTGCGTACAATGCAGCCGGTTCGTTTCCAAACCGCGCCAAGGGACCACCTATATGCGCTCATGCTGCACACGCTCCATTACCCCACCCTCGTATCCCGCCCGGACACCAAGTGGCGGGACCTATTACCAACAGTGGAGGGTGGGGAACCCCGGTGGGCCAGTTTGTATTCTACCTTAGTCCCGCGGCCCGCCGGGGATATCAGCTGGTGGCTCCTGCACGGAGCAGTGAGCACGGGCGTGTACTTGGCGCGGTTTACCCCGGTCCCCGAAGCCTGTCCCTTCTGTGGCGAGAGGGAGACCCTGGCGCACGCGTATCTTCAGTGCGCCAGGCTGCAGCCCCTCTTTCGGCTCCTCCAGAACCTCTTATTGAGGTTCTGGCTGCACTTTTCCCCTCACTTGTTTATTCACGCACACCCAATTCGAGGCCCCACAAAGTCGCGGGACCACCTCGTCAACCTTCTCCTAGCCATGGCCAAGGTGTCCATTCGGAACACCAGGGAGGAGAGGTTGGCAGGGGGAGGGGCCTGCGACTGTGGGGCTGTTTTTCGTTGTTTCATCCGTTCACGCATCCGGGCAGAGTTCCTCTGGGCAGCGTCCGCTGGCTCCCTCGATGCTTTCGAGGAGCAGTGGGCGCTGTCCAGGGTTCTCTGCTCGGTGTCCCCTTCTGGTTCCTTAGTTTTAGCCCTTTGACCCTCACGCCCGTTCCTGTTCTTTTATTTGTTGCCCCCCGGAATTATTTGGAATCTAGGTTTTGCTTCGCCCGCCCACTTCCCGGATCCCAATAGGACTACTCTGCTGTGCACCTGCCCACTTCCTGGATCCCAATAGGACTACTCTGCTGTACCCAGCTGGCCTGGGTCTATCACAGTAGTTATCATTCTTCCTTCTTTTTCCATACTGAACCAATACCTGATTTTTCCGGACACTCTGTTTCTGGAGGCATCCAAGGTCATGATCACTAATAATCGTGAAAAATACTTTTTGCAAGAGTAAGACAGGACATGAGGATAATCTTCTAACTTCCAATGGAGTATCTACATTCTGCTTACTTACAACTTCCCTGTAGAATTCTACATCGATGTAACAATGCACTGGTACAGCAAAGTATAGTTTGTTGTGGTGCACCTCATGTAGGGAGGCAGGCTATATTAGATTAGTGCAACAAAATTCTGAGAAAATAGAGTTTAAACAGTCTGATTATTTCTTGAAGTCATTCTAAAGAGACACTGCTGCTCCTTAAGAATCTATCCAATTAGTGTAATATTATCTTAAAGCTGCAGTAGAACCAGGACCTGCCAGTGTCCATTGCAATCTTGCCAATAGATTCTCCTCCGAGGTTAGGATCTATCATGCCTCTCCTTTCTGAAGTTGATGTCAGTGCTAATCCAGGAACAAATGAGTAGCGCAAGCTATAGCAGAGAAAATCAATACATTCTCCTCTACTCCATTTAGACAATGAAAGCCTCAAAGAACCCATCTCAAACCAGATTTTCTGAAGGAAATAATGTGAACTAAAGTTTGTAATGATATTTGGTATTAGAAGGGCTCACCAGTGCCATTATAGGTAAGATTGTGTCAAGACATCTGTTTAAAGTCCTTTCTAAGTCTTCTAAAGTTGATGAACACAGTTGGATTTCTGTTGACATTTAGTATGCCTCAGGACGATGCAGGGTAGGGCTAGTGACACATCTGGAGTTTGTTGAGAGCTAGGTGCTCTGGAGATGTAAGCCCTGGAAAAAATAGCCATTTTAAAAACAGTTTTTAGGTGGTCATCCCCCACCCCCGAGCTAAAGATCAAACTATGGATGTGTTGTGGGTCAGAATAGTCTGTCTGTTGTTTTATCGAAGACAGTGCTTGGCACCTGCTCAATCTAGTCCTCTAAAATATGAATGGTTAATTGGATTGCTTTGAAATGTGGTATGCCTCACAAGAGTGTGGGGGTAGCATTAGTGATCCAAAAATCGGGGTCATTTGACCAAGGGGTTCTCAAGTTACAGGACTCTCTCAAAAATTCAGTTTCCTTCTGCTGCCTTGTACTATTAAACTGAGAAGTACTAATCACTGGATGATTCACAGACCTTTTGATGGTTGTGAACTCAGCCTTTATTTAACACATCTACGGATAAATTAATTACAACCCCCAGTAGGGTCGCCAACTTTCTGATTGCAGAAAATCGAACACCCCTGCCCTGCCCCTTCCCTTCCCTTCCCTGAGGCTCCATCCCCACTCACTCCATCCCCCCTCCCTCTGTCGCTCACTCTCCCCCACCCTCACTCACTCACTCATTTTTACTGGGCTGGGGCAGGGGGTTAGGGTGCGAGAGGGGCTGAGCGCTCCAGCTGGGGGTGCGGGCTCCGGGGTAGGGCCAGAAATGAGGGGTTCTGGGTGCATGAGGGGGCTCCGGGCTGGAGCAGAGGGTTGGGGTGTGTGTAGGGGGTGAGGACTCTGTCTGGAGGTGCAGGCTCTGGTGTGGGGCTGGGGCCAAGGTGTTTGGAGTGTGGGAGGGGGTGCGAGGTGTGGGCTCTGGGCGGGCATTTAGGTATGGGAGGACACTCAGGGCTAGGACAGGAGATTGGCGTGCAGGAAGGGGTTCGGGCTGTGGGCGGTGCTTATCTCAGGCGGCTCCTGGAAGCCAGCCAGGGGGCTCCGTGCGTTGCCCTTGCCAGCAGGCACTGACCCCCCACAGTTCCCATTGGCCATGGGTCCTGGCCAATGGGAGCTGCAGAGCCGGTGCTGGGGGCAGGGGCAGCATGTGGAGCCTCCCTGGCCGCCCCTGTGCCTAAGGACCGCAGGGACATACTGGCTGCTTCAGGGAGCTGCATGAGCCAGGGCAGGGAGCTTGCCAGCCCTGTTGTGCTGCCGACCGGACTTTTAACGGCCTGGTCAGCAGTGCTGACTGGAGCCTCCAGGATCCCTTTTCGACCAGGTGTTCTGATTGAAAACTGGATGCCTGGCAACCCTAACCCCCAACCTAAGAAAAACGGAGTTTTGACTGTCTGAGTGGCTGGAGACTGTTGCCATTTGTGAGTCATAGATGACAATTTCATTTTGAGAGGAATTCTTTGGGGGGAAAAAAGTTAGACGTGAATGCTTCTTGGGAGGGAAGGAGTGTTAGGGAGTGGAGGAGTGGGAGAATAGGGGGAAGATTGGTTTGGGGTTATAGTGATGGGAGGGGATTATGGGGAGGTGGATAAATGTGATGGATGGTAGGGGAGGTGAGAGAGGTTAGGGGCTCAGGAGAGGGAGGCATGGCACCCCCAGATCTGGCAGTGTGCTCCAACCCCTTGCAACTTTAACTCCCAGCTGCCAGTGCACCCCAATCCTCCTACACCTCAGTGACACGACAGCTTTCGCAGTGAAGTCAACCCCTGTGTATGCCATAGCTTGGCCAGTGCATCACAAACCCCCTGTGCCCACAGCTCTTCTAGTGAACCATAATTCCTCTGCACCCCCAGCTCTGGCAGTGCACCCTAATCCCTCTGTATCATGGACCAGGGCGAGGGCAGACATGCCTCAGGGTTGGAACCAAAGGTGAGGAACTAGAGGTCAGAGTCGAGGGTCAAAGCCACAGTCAGGAATCAGGAACTGAGCAGGGAAGCAAGGCAGGCAACAAGCAGGCACAGGAGTGGTTGTAGCTGCGGGCGTAAGAGTTGAACAGCCAATGGCCAAGTGCTGCCGCTGGGCTTGTCTCTTGTGATCTGACCAAGAGCTGCTGAATATCATTATATCATCTCATGTGTAGTCTTGTAATTGCTTAAAGCTTGGCTGGCAAGCCTCTGAAAAGTGGCTCCTGCATTAATTAAACCGAAAGGTAACAGTCTGAACTCATGATGTCGCCTATCAATAATAAAAGCAGATTTCTTCTGTGCATCATTGCCCAAAGAAATCTGTCAGTAACCTTTCACCAGGCTGATTGTGTTAGATACTTTGGGCAATGCAAAATATCTTGACTTGTCATCAGTTCTGGGCATGGGATGAGCATCAGGAGCTGTGATAGCATTAAGTTTTCTATAATCAACACTACATTTTACAGTCTTAACCTTCTTAGGAACCTGCATCACAGGAGGGGCCCAAGAACTTTCAGACTTTTTAAATTATTCCTATATCCAGCATACTCTATATTTCTTCCTCCTGGACTTTGCTAGTGGTTGGGGGTGCCCTATTAAGTGCAGGTTGGGGTCGCACAGTGTTAATTCTGTGGACCATTTTATGAGTCATCCCTGGCATGCTAGAAAATACCCACTTGTAGCTTTGCAGCACAAACACCATCTCTGCCCTCTCAGTCTGCAGTAGCTCTCTGCATGTCTCAGTGCTTTCAGGTGGTGAGTAATTCTGGCATTCAGCCCCACATCAATGAGGTGTGCAGTCTCAGACTCCCCTTCATCACAACAAATCATATTCACAATAGCTTCTCTGTTGTGATAGGCTTTAAGCCTATTCACAGGCACCTGTCTGTGGGGCAATTTTGCTGTTGGATCTTTTTTTTCTATGACACTCATCACTGTAGCATCTGACTGCTTCACAGGTTTTAATTAACGTGTCTTCACAACACCCCGTGAGACAAGGGGGGTGTTATCATTTCCATTTTACTGATGGGGGAATTGTGGCACAGAAAGATTAAGAGCAAAAGTATCCAGTAAGTTTGGGTGCTATATATGAGACACCTAGGACCTGATTTTTCAGAACACGTAGCATTATATCGCACTTTATATGTTCAAAGCACGGCTCCCTTTGACTTCAGTTGCAGCTGTGAGTACTCAGCAGTTGACCCCAAGTTCTCAAGTCAGGCATCCAGAAAAAAGAGGAACAGACTCTTAAGTGAACTCCTGAGTAAAGTTTGTTTTAAGTGACTTACATAGTATCCCTTAGGAAGCTTGTAAAGAGATAGGGATAGACTCCAATTCCCCAGGGCAGCTTTCAACTGCCTTAACCATGAGACCATTCTATCTCTTCCTGCGATCTTCTGATTCATTCACAACTCACCTTCCAACTTCTACAACAGGATCAGCAGGAGTCCCACAGACAACAGACTCCTTCCCGTACAACCCTGATCCATCCCCAGCGTAGGCCCATCCTGTGCACTGAACGAGCCAGGGGTGCAGTGGGAAAACCAGTATGTGATCACATAACTTAAAGACAGAAAGGGCTGCAGTAAGGGTGCACAGGCAACCTTAATTCTGGCATTACCTATTTTTTGAGTGCTTGACTTTGCAACCTTAATAATAATCTTTTAATGTAGTTTTTTGTTTATATGGCCCCATCAGTGTAGTAATTAGGAAATAAGGATTGTTCCCTACAGATTTCCTTATGTTTTATCCATGCTAATTTAAAAATCTCTAACAGTATCATTTCCATTGTTTCTTTGGGGAGATGATTCCATTGTTTGATTTTTTTCTAATATTCAAACTAAGTCTCCATTTTTAATTTCATCCCATTGCTTTTAATTTTACTTTCTTGCACTACACTAAACAATTCCTCTTTGACCTTGGTGTTTATACTTTAATAATATTTGGACATTATTATTATGCTCTCTAGTGCTTAATTGTCTCTTATTTACAGTATATGCACTTAGTCCTTTTAATCTGTCCTCATAAATCAATCCCTGCAGCCTCCAACTCATATTTGTTGCTCTCCAAGTTTGTCAGTATCTCCCTGGGTAGTCTAGTGCGTAGTCTTGAACACAGTACGCTGGGTGTGGTCTATAATGTGGTGAATGTAAATATTAATTCTGAACACCTCAACATTTGGCAACATTTACACTTGGATCCAGCTTTGGGACCTCCAAGTTCACATCTGGGGGTTGTTTCCTCCTGTTCTGAGATATGGAATTTGGATTCGGATAAAGTGCCTGAATCTCAGCTGAAATAGGGTGTTGACTTCAATAGAGCCACATTGATTTACACTGGCTGAGGATCTGGCTCAAGGTGTTTGGAGCTGAGATTTGGTGGGAGATCCATCTTTAATTGTGATGTTCCCTTGCCACCTGTACTTTACTTATGTGATTTAGGACTATATGGTGGGCCACTGCATAAAGGCTCAAACTGAAGTGGCAAAAAGCTCTTACCCTTCTTCCCCCAGGTGAGAGTTTTGACTAATTTATCTGCATAGACATGGACAAACTGGCCATGCACTACTTTGAATAGATCTACTGTGGAGCACTGCTATGCAGGACAGAGGTTTTGGAGTCCTCCTTCATATCCTCTCCTTTTCTTGTCCTCTCCATGACCTCTCCCTCCACGTCCCAACAGTGGAATTGCAGTGGCCCTTCTGCATTGGGGCCATCCACATTGGATTTGGTGTAGAAGAGATGTTAGATCTATTTGGGGGAGCGGGGGTGTATGTGGTATCGATGTAGATTCCAGAACCCAGTTGATCTCTTGTCCATTATATATTGAGCAACTGAGGGCAAAGTTTATGAAACTCCTTAGCTCATGAAAACCTGTAACCTTCCCTTGGCTTATTCTTATTTCTGTAAATAATTAGTCTTGTCCTCCTTCACATTTGGTGAGCCAAGATACTGTCTGCTTTGTTTCCCTTTTCATAAAACTTTTGCTTGGCTGGTTTTTCTACAGTGTTTTGTTTCCCAGAATTTCTACTTGAACTCTTCCTTACTTCATTTGTCATCTTATGCAGGAACTCTTAATAGTTCTTAGTTGATGAATCAATAGAATGTCAGTTAGGGTAATTTTATTCCTGTGTTTAATTCTTAATATTAAAAAAACCCAGAAATGGCAATTGTGCACCTGCCAGTGTTTCTGAATGAGGCTACAAGGGAAACATAAAAACATTTTATTTTTCAAAAGTGGATATCTACAGATATTTTCAAAAATTCCCTTGTAGCCTTATGCAGTTGATGCTCTGACATGCGTCTTTATCTGAAGACTAAATTTAATGTGCTAGACTCCGATGAAGATATATGCTGTCAGTACCAGCCAGCTAGCCTAAGATATGAACATTTTTTATTTTTGCTACAGCTATTTCTCTCTTCTTTCTTTTGTGAGCACAGAACTCACCTCTGCTGTCTGGCTGTTTATCACCCATTATTCTAATAAACCTATTCCACATGGGGGAGACTGAGTAGTATTTTTCAATAGTGTTGTTCAAAGTCTAGTGAAATCTGCTGGCCCTGACTTTCTTCTCATTTTAATCACACCAGCATAACTCCATTCATTTCAGTGGATTTACTCTTGAGGAGAAAATCAGGTGCACTAAATTTTTATTTGGATTTTTTTTAGGGGAAGGTTATTTTCTAAAAGTGGTGCTCTAGATCAATGGCAAGTTGTTGCGCTAGATGCAGGAATCATGAGGTGAAATTCTCTGGCCTTTTCATGTAGTAGGTCAGACCAGATGAATGGTCCTGCCTGGCCTCAGAATTTATGAATCTGTGAATCTGAAAAGGACAGGATGGCTGTATGCTATGCATGGTGTCCTTGATTCTCTTCTCTTTTTCAGAGGGTTTATAAGTTGAGAATTTTTTTAATAGTTTTGAATGTACGTCAGAGCTTGGTGACTGAGTCCCCTCTTAATATCAGTGGTGTAAAACAGGAGTAAGTCCATTGAACTCAATGCAGCTTTACTGATGTAAGTAGAAAAAGAGGAGGATAAAACCGTTAATTTCACAATTTGTATAGCAAATGACTGAAAGCAAATCTAAGTGAATAGGAGAACATTAAATTAGTGAAATTCCCAGGTAAAGTCTTTGATCATAAAATTACACATACAAAGTAGGTATAAAGAAAAGGTGGAGATTGGCATCCCAAAGTTGGTAGGTAGAGTTAAGATTTGAGGGAGTTTATCTATTTCCATCATGTTAGTATTTCTTTTAACTTTCGTCTTAGCCAGAAAACTCTGACGTTTTCTGTTTTGACAACTACAGTGTTCTTAACTTCGGAGTTTTCTGGCTTTCTGTTTTGACAACTACCATGTTCTTGTAAGGATTTTAACTGTAGTCTCCACTATAGACTTTCAGTTTTAACTCCAGTTTAATGAAGCGGTTTTTCCCGGGAATTTCTTAGGTTTTTAAAAAGTTGAAGTATGAGTCAGTCAGAGGAATCTATAGGGAGCTTGAATCATTGCATCCCTGTTCCCCTCTCCATGCCATCTCTGAATTACAGTTCTTTGTGAGGTTCCATGGGTCATGCTTATTGCTCTTTGTCCTTCCTTCTCTCCTTTTATTTCCCTGTGAAATGCATCAGCTCTACAGGGTGATATCTCTGAGGAAATGCTGTTTGATTCCATAATGACTCACCTTGCATGTCTGCTTACCCATTCCACACATGCCTCCTACAGAGGTGAAAGTAAGCTGGTACGGTATGGCGTGCCGGCAAGAAAGTGCCGACTGTACCAGCAGGGTACAGTCGCTGATGGGCAGGGGGGCAAAAGGGGCAGCTGCTCCGGGTCTCTGGCAGCGATTTAAAGGGCCCGGGGCTCCTGGCTGCTGCTACCGCACCAGCAGCCGGAGCCCTGGGCCCTTTAAATCGCCACCGGAGCCCTGGGCGGTGTGGGCCAGGCAGCGCTCAAAGGCTGGCTGGGGTATTTTGGCCCCAGCCCCGCCCCTACCACCCGAGGCCCTGTCCCTTCCGGGGGCCCTGAGTCGCCCCGCCCCCTCCAGCCTTGCCCAGGACCCTGGCCGCCTTGCATACCAGTAAATCATTAAGTTACTTTCACTCCTGGCTTCCTATAAACCCATTCACTCACCTCATATCTACTCATTCACTCACCGACGCACTCACTCACTTACCAGTTGACTTAGCTCAGGAGCTCTGCAAGTGTTCTATCAGGCGGCTCCTTGCTGTAGCTGTTCCTGAGGCCCTGTTGAGCTCCTAAACTCTGGGAGACCTCCCTTCTTGAGGTTGAGTGCAGGAGTGAGGTTAGTTTGCTCCCCAAGACTGCAGGATCAGCTGGAGGAGGCTGAAGGGGAACAACAGGGACTCAGCCAGGATCTTCCAATGTAGCACTGCCTTTTAAGCCTGACATGCTGCCAGGTACAGAGTGATCTTCTTATTGACCTTAGAATTGACATAAGAAACTCTGCAGGAGTAATGGACTTTTAAATATCTGAGTGTTCCCTTGGTCCAATGAAGATGTAAGGAACCAACACAGCAGTAGAACTGAGTTTCTAATGTCCACAGAAAGAGTGCTGTGGTACTGAGAGAATTGCAGGGCCGGAAAGGTTCACTTGTTACAGGAGGGTTTATTTATAGGACAGGATTGTAAGAGCAAGCAGAACTTGAGCTTAATTGTGGAGCAGCTACTGCTTGTTCGTATTTATAATAATACAAAATATATAAGTAGCTGCCAGCATATATCTACTCTTACATTTATTCAAAATATCCTCAAACCTACAGTTTGAGCCCACAAACCCTTAGTGGTGCAACTAGTTCTTACTTGCATGAGTAATCCCATTGAGTTCAAGCAGGGACTACTCAGGAGAGTACAGGTTTGCAGAATCAGACTCCAAATGAACATTTCCCCCCTCCACCCAGTTTCAATTTAATGTGATTTAAAAGTAAAAGGTCCAATTTGCTCCCATTGGAGTCAATTACAAAATACACACTGATTTTGAAGGAAGTGGGACTGGACTCAAATTTAATAAGGCATGCAGCCATTTTTAGAAGAGTACTTAAGTTAAAACAAAATAGTTGAATAAACAGACAGCAAGAAGAAGTTAGAGGGGTGCATTTCAAATCATTTGACCGCAGAGAACCTCTGAAGTTAACCTGATTTCCCCCCCGTCATTTCAAATGCTTAATCCAGTGTTTTGACTTGGGAAGTTGGCTCTGTCTGTGCTGGGCGAAGTCAAGTGCTACTTTTCATATGGTTGATGAGGCATTACAAATATATTCATTCCCCAATTTTGTGTTCAAGGGGGAAAAAAACCAAGATCAATACATCCAACTGGGATGAATGAAAATCTAAATAAACAAACTTATATTTATGAAATAAGTGTCAATGATTGTGAAACAGTTTATTTAGTTTGCATAAGTGAACTTGTGAAAAGAAAACAACTTATCAGATGTATTTTACATCTGCTTAGAAATTGTCTTTTACAAAGATCTTGGGGAGTTATAATAGAAGAATACAGATATATTTTCAATGGGCCTGATGCAAAGTCCATTGACGAAAGCAGAAAGGCTCTTATTAACTGAATAAAAAAATCTCTTTTTGTATCTGTAGATCTTTCACTATAGAGTTCCTGGAAATTTGCAGCATTAAAAAGCAAGCGCTTGTGAATTATGTCAGACATGATGGCATTGGAGACAGAACTCTTCTCCTTATCTACTCAAGTCACAGCACAAGCCACAGTATCTACACTTATCATGAAAGACTCTAGTTAAGGGAGGATAGTTTAGTTTTCAGGCTGACACAGGCTTTGATGTCTGTCCCTGACACTGACAATTCTGATATGGCCACCTGTCCATGAGGAAGTGGATTTGAGAGAGAAGCGGCCAGTAAACAGCTGTCACATGATATTGTAATAACTTTGGTCACTAACATCCTGGTCTGGATTGGAACCAGTAATTTAGAAGGGAAAGGCAACAACAATATCATGTTACTGGTCTGCTGAGCAATCCAGGGCTAAAATAATTTTTTATGAGTGGAACTATTTTAGGCACACCATCTTATTTTTGATTTCATAATGAATAGTACATTGATTCTTTGTACCGGAAAAAAATTCAACCACTGCTGAAATTTCAAACATGTTACAATATGCACAATGTACATACAATTGACCCAGCAGTGTGTCAAAGAAGACACAATTTTTTCCATCTATATTTTGGCATGTATTCTTGCTGGCTTAGATTTCTTTGCTGCGTATTAACATTAATGAGAGTTATGGGTGCAAACTCTTATTGCATGTATTTGCATGGAACAATGAGAAACAGGCACACAACAAAATCCTCTGCTACACCATTAATCTGGGATAATGAAAGTGAGCAGAATTAAAATTAAAACGGATAAATCTGCTTTTGTATTGTTATGGCATTTGCCTCACCAGGTGATGCTGTTACAAATAGTCTTTCAAGTTCTTTTTTTTTTTAATCAACGCAAACAAAAGCTCAGTCTTGGGAAGACATGATAAGCTGTTTGTTTGTATGGGTTTTTTTGTTTGTTTGTTTGTTATGCAAGATTCTGTGTAGATGCAGCTTCTGGAGCAAGGAAGTTATGACAGCAGCAGAAGAGTTTGCTCTTTATCTTTGTCTCTGGTTATAATCTGGGGGCATTTGCCAAAGATCCAGGCACAGGTGTTGAGCTGAGTTCCATAAAGAAGAGGGTTGACCCATATGCTGTTTGATCACTTTTGTTCAAGGACTGGTGTATAAATAAAACAAATTGCTCTTAGACTCCATGCCACTGATTTTTATTCCGTTGAGAAGCCAAGCCACAAGGCCCTGTGTATTTGCTACCACTTAGCAGAGTGACAACACTGATGTCTGAAGGTGATACTGGGGTTGGAAGAAGGGGCAACAGTATTCTGCCACAGTCTATTTTCTTATGTTGGAAAAAATACTGTTATGGTGGGATAGCTTGTTGAAGCTGTTGGGATAACAACCAGCCTTCATTCAGGATAAATGTGAAAACCAATTAACTCCTTTATGGAATGGATAGCTGAAACAATAGGAGCCAAAAGTACAGGCCTTATGAAAGGCTGGAGTAGGAGTTGAATCTTGCAGTGTGAGGGGTTTTCCCTGGGGTCTTAATGCAAATGCATGGAGCTTGGTATTGTTTGATGGACTTGTGTGTGAGAGGGGGGAGAGATGGAGCAGACGCACCTCAGAAGCATGTAAAGAAAGCAGCCAGGAAGTCCCAGACACAGCTAGCGAAGCACTTGTGGTTAGATGCTGAGAAGAAGCTGAGAGTGAGAGAGAGCTTTGGGCTGAGTGCTGCCTGGAAAGAGGTTTGGAACTGCGCGCAAAGAAACGGTCTCCTGCTGTTTAATTCCAAAGGTTTTTGGGGAACCAGGACTTTATATACATTCTTGGTAAATAAATAAGACTTTTCTGGTGGTCTTGGGGTGTGAAGTGGTGTGGGAAAGGCCTGCATCTTGTAGCGGGGGGAGTGAAGGATTGCTGTCAAGCATGCTCAATGGGCTGTAAGACATGACTAGTTTGTGGAATCACAAAGTAGGGACCTGGCTGCACCATTTTGTAATTGACCCAGGAGCAGTAGAGGGTGTCCAGGTAAGCAGGTGGGTGCAGTGTACAATAGCATTAGGAGGACTGCCAGAAGCAAAATAATTTGAAATGGGTGGTATCTATGTGTACCTGATAGCCGAATGACTCATTCCAAACTTGAGTAAATCCAATTCCAAAGTGGATTAATTAACATGGAAAGAGATGCCAAATAATTAAAGAAAAACCAAAACCAAAGAGCTTTTGTGTAGAGACACAAGGCAGTTGATCTCAAAAATACTTGAGTTAATCCAAAAGACCGCTAGTATTTTTATTTTTCTAATAGGCAAAGTTAATGCCATTGTACTTATTTAGCTGGTTTGGAGTTCCATCACCAAATTTGGAATCTAAATTAAGGTATCAAATGTGAAACCCGCCCTAGAAAGTAAGCCATTTTAACCTCTTATTTTATCAGTTTCATTGCCAAGGAAAATATTTTCAAGACTAAAAATGTACAGGATTTATTTTTGTACGTGTCACAAAAAAAATTCCACTGCTATTCAGGAAAACACAAACACACTAGAGAGAACTAATCCTGAGTGAGGTAATGACAAAGTTAAGCATTAAGACTCTGCAAGGGCTGAGCCCTGCTAACTTTTTTAAAAAGGTGAAAATGTTAACCTTGTAGGCTGGCAGTTTGACTGGTCTCTTCAACAATTACTAGATATAAGATGATGATAGAATGATTTACTGAACCTTTTAAAAAGTTGCCACATATTTATATGTTTTGACATGAAATGTGCCTGTCATAAACCTTAATCCTCTCTTCAGATCCACGCAGGTGGACTGTGTGCCCTTGTGTAATCCCACTGATTTTAATGGGACTCCATGCAGGTGTAAGGGTCTACCTCTGGCCATCAGATTACAGGGTCCAGACCATAGCTTGTAGACAAACATGTGTGCAGTTGTATAGGAATGAATTGTGTGCCCTGATCTTGCAAACACTTAGATACATGCTTAATTGTAATCCCACATGAAATCAATGGGATTACTCATGGTAGTAAAGATGAGCACATGCATAAGTGTTTGCAGGATCAGGGCCAAATTCAGCAAGTTGACAAAGTAGAGCTGAGGAAACAATGAGGACAAATAATTTACAACCATTTTTGGAATTTATTTTTAAATTTCAGAATTTCCTATCCAGCTGAAACTGGCCAAGGCAGGGGTGGAATGGGAAAGAGGAATTGAGAAATTTAATTCCTTTTATATTTTTTATTTTTCACTGAAAAATTGTTTCCATCCAGTCATAACTGGAAGACTCAACAATTTCCATCCACAAATACCTCCGGCAAAAGCCTAGTCACATTAATATTTTGTTTCTGGGTTTCAAAAAACCAGGTTTTCAAGGACAGTTTGACCTCTGTCCAGTGGAGAAGTCCTGTAGTTTCTGGGACACTGAAATCACGGCAGGATACTGATGCTGTTTGCTTTTATTGAAGGGAAACCTTGGCCTTCTGTGCAAGCCGTAAAACAAATCAAAAGATCTGCACCAGAGAGCTTTGGAACAGCTTGTGTGGAGAAGAGTTTATGTAAATCAGTTCCTTTCCTCTCTTACAGCCAGCCTGTGGAAATCATTATTGTTATTTCTATTATTTATCTATAGTGCCGATAATGTGTTAGGCACTGTATAGATCCCAATCCCGCAAAGAGAATTGCACAGAGCTTCTGTGTGAGCTCCCACGTGAAGCCCCATTGATTTCATTGGGGCTCTGTGTGGTTAAGTGGATCTGCCCATGTGGTTACCTTTGCAGGATCAGGTCCATAAATACATTAGTTCCCTTTCCTGAAAAGGTTACAGTCTAATGGCAAATGTGCCCCAACTAGTGAGAGCTGGAAGTTATGGAGGATGGTCGGATGAGGATTACAAAAATAAGATCAGTCCTTACACATGACACTCAGACTCTTCAGTGGGAGTTCTGGGTGTGTAGTAAGTATACAATATGCAAAACAGTGTTGCACGGCAGATAAGAGAGCCACAGTGTGAACTGGAGAAGGGAACACTATACATGGAATGAATGGCTGGGGAGAACCAGTGTTTTGTTTTGCTCTTCCTCCACTCAACAATTAGTGCACTTTCCCACAAGCTGTGCATTAGGATCTATTTTCAGAAGAGTGCCTCACATGTGGTACAACAAGGATGCAAATTCCACACACATCGCATCCTCCACTGAGAAGACATTAAAAAACATTTGCTAAAAATGATTATTATTGTCCCAGTTTCTGTGACAGTCATAACAAAGGGCAAGGTCATCCAGTTCTGGATTCTTTGAAAATCATCCTTTGAAAATCACCGCCATTACATCCTCAAAGATCAGATTGAGACAGGAAGCACTAGAATTTATACATATGCACGTATTGTTGTGTCTACAGGAAAAGAATATACATTTAGATACAGATTTAGCCTGACTTAATAAAGGGTGACTTATACCCCTGAGCATGTGTGTCAGTTTACCTACTTAACAAAAAAAAAGCCAATGCTATTATAAATTCATAATACATTGCTTAATGAACCTGAGGGTCATTTTGTACATTTTTAGGTAATCTCTGCTTTCTTGTGAAAGTCTTAATGTTGTTGTTGGGCTGAGGGATGTGAATCTAATATTAAAGCAAAGGGCATACTGTAATTTAGCAGCAAAAGGATATCGTTTGAATGAACATGGAGGTTCATTTAAAAAAATGCTACACACAAAATATTGTAGTCATTTAAATGTCTACAGCATGACAGATAATTCCCATGGCAAAACCAAAATGAAAGCCCACAATTCCTATCACAGCAGAATTCATCATCATGCTCCACTGTAACTTGGTAATCATTGTAATTATTATCATGGAATAAGTTTAGTTCCTCTCTTTAGCTGCCAGACTTTGGGGATCTTTCCCTGCAAGGGCCTGATCTAATCCTTGGTAAAGTCAATGAAAAGATTCTCATTGACTTTCGTGAAGGTTGGATTGGGCTACAGATATGGAAATCCTTCACATGCATACACAGAATCAAGCATCTTTTACACACTGTATCTCATCCTGAAGAGATAACTAATAACATGCACTTCTGTAAATGACAAGGTCTACAAAAACAAGTTATAACAGGTATTGGGAAACATTAATGGACATCAATAGCCAAAATTCAGCATTGCCTTCTCTCCTCAGTGACAGAAATCTGGTTGCAGCATCTTAATTCGGCTACCCAAGATTTTTATGTCCCAGACATTGAGAGTGAGAAGAGGGATGACAAGTGATGGGATGTTTCTTGAACTAGAAGGGAAATAAGGGGAGAAAACTGGGGGCGGGAGACCACCTCCCCAAATCAACTTTTTCTTCTTGGCATTCTCTGCGACAAGGGAAAATTCAGGTCTCCCTGTTGCAATCTTTCCCTTCACTCTTAAAATAATTAAATTGAAACAGTTACATGTTTATTTCTATTATTATACATCTTTCTTCCACCTCATAACTCTGTCTGTTTCCTTACTCCAGCACAATGTAGTGGAAGGGAAATAGACGACACAGCAGAAGCCCCTTCGAACCCAAATGATTCTATGTAATCAACTTTTCAGCAAACCCACTATCTGGACTAAAGTTTCCTAAAACCTCTAGTGGTTTCTTCTGGTGACTTAAATGAGAGGCTATTAGTTTATCGACGACTGAAAATCAAAACTAGATGGAGTAGCTTGTTATGGCTCCCACAGAATATGGTTATGTGTAATGGTCATAGTGTGAAATACATTTCTGTTTCAGTTTATATCTTTCAAGTCTTGCATTCAGCTGTTTTAGGTGTACCCAATCTTTTAGAAAATTATTCTTACTAATCTCTCTTGTTGAAAGTTTTGTAGAAAATGACTGTGTGTACATTTAAAGGTCATCCCTGTCTTTCCTTCTAAAGATGGAGGAACTAGTTTGCCAGGGACCATTCACAAGCCTATCTTATTACATCTGATCTAGCACATTTAATGCGTGAAAGAAAAGCCAAGTTAAAGATATAGAAAGAAGATATGGTATCTTATTTTAAAAACTTTTTCTTACCTTGCCTTTTTGGTATGAATTTTAGTGCTTGTGAATGATGTAGCATTGACAGCTCTGGAGAGTCATCTTTTTGGGGCCTGTTCCTGGTCTTTTGGGAAGTAATGGGAATTTAAACATTGGTTACAATGGGAGCAGGATCAAGCCCTGTAAGGCTCAATCTGCCAAGATGCTGAGCACCTCTGTAGATGTTTTGAGATCCTCAAATCCCTTTGATATCAATGGAAGACGTGGGTGCTGAGTCTCTTGCAGAATGGGACCCTTAATCCACAGAAAAGATACAGCATCAGCAATGGCAGTGTAAGCTTCTTCCCACTGCCCAACTTGTCTCAACCATCACCTTGGCAGGCCAGCTGTAAGGGTAGTCTCCATTCCCATTTGATCTTTGGCCTGTCTTCTGAGATTGCCGAATAGTGCTTCATAAAGATGAATATAAATCAAAATCCTGACTCTAAACATTCCTGAATTTGAAGTTGTTTGAAATGTGGATGCAAATATTGTAAACAGCTCTTAACTTTTATTTGGCAGAACCAAAACTTCAGATACAAACAGCTCCAAACATTGGGATGTTCAAACTTGCAAGATGGATTCTGAGTCTTGGACTCATTTCTAGTATTAACTTCATTGGTGGTTTCTGTGCTGTGGACATCTGTCTACCAGAATCTGGACTGAGCTCACCAAACAGCCATCAGATGATAATAAGCTTTGATACCTGCCAGCGTGGGTTGGATTCTGAGTGGTAAACTGCAAGCTCTGTTGCCTATTATCAATTGCCTGGGTCATCCAGTTTCCCAAGATGTTCTCTCTGCAAAACAGATATATTAGAAAAAGGTTAAGCACCTGATCTGACTCCCAATGAAATCCATGGAAAGACTCCCAATGACTTCAACAAGACTTAGATTAAGCACTGTTTTAACAGTCAACGGAAAGCTTGTTTTTGTCACCAACCGATGTTGGCCCAATATATGATATTACCTCACCCACCTTGTCTCTCAACTGAAATAAGACACAATCAGTGCTAATTTGATCCTTGCCTCCTTGTCAAAGCATCCAGTTATGGATTTATGAACTCAGTTAAGGTTAAATAATGTCTGGCATGTATGTTAGTTCTTTTTTTAAAGAATTTTGTGAGACATTTACTTTAGGGTATTTATTTTAAAAGCTTATAGATGAGCTACTGTTATTAACATCCTCAATCGCAGAAAGCCTTCTAGGACAGTTAAAGCCAAGAACAAAAGAGAAGCCACAAAATATAAACAAGCCATGGGTCTGAGGAAATGGCATTAGAATGAAGTCATAGAGAGAATGAGAAAATATCAAGTATGTGGTGGTTGTGAACAGCTAAGCAGAAAATATATAGCATAGTACAGTGGCTCTCAACCTTTCCAAACTACTGTACCCCTTTCAGGAGTCTGATTTGTCTTGCGTGTCCCCAAGTTTCACCTCACTTAAATCTACTTGCTTATAAAATCAGACATAAAAATACAAAAGTATCCCAGTGCACTATTACTGAAACATTTCTCATTTTTACCACATAATTATAAAATAAATCAATTGGAATATAAATATTGTACTAACATTTCAGTGTACAATATATAAAGCAGTATAAGCAAGTCACTGTCTGCATGAAATTTTAGTTTGTACTGACTTCGTTAGTGCTTTTTATGTAGCCTGTTGTAAAACTGGGCAAATATCTAGATGATTTGATGTACCCCCTGGAAGACCTCTGTGTACTCCCAAGGGTATTCATACCCCTGATTGAGAACCACTGGCATAGTGTATAAAATTTTTCAGTGCTAAGGGTCACTAACCTCCTGAATTCTGTTCTGCAGTAAATCAAGATCGATAGCAGCAAAACTAGTTAAATAGGCTTTGTTTTGACTGTGACCATTGTAAACAGCTGAAGCTTTGTTTTCTGTGTGCATAAATTTTAGAGGAAAATTTCTACAGGTTGTAATGTAATGCAGCTTTGATATGGCCCCTGGTATTCAAATAAAATAAGCCATATCCTCAGCTTCTGTAATTTGGTATAGCTCCACTGAATTCAGTGGAGCTTTCCAATATACCCCTGCTCAGGATCTGGATCAGTTAGGTAAAACAGAGGAAGTTTGCCTGGGAACCGTCCGAGAGGAGCTACAGTGAGTGCTGCATTATGGGGGCTGTGTTGTGAGCTGGAGGGGTGAATATCCGCGTGTCTGTCTGTTGTGACCATTTGTTTGACTGGAGCTAGTTGCAGGGACTGTGTGACCCTGTGGTTTTTTGTTTGAAAAGTGTGAGTTGGGAGTGCTCTGTTCCAGGTGGGCCTTGAGTGGTTGATAGGAGGGAAGGCGTTAAGCTGGGCCAACTGCTTTGAGCCAGAAGCCTTATAAAAAAAGCAGCCAGTTGCGAACCGAGTGAGCAGGGAACAGAGGACAGGCAAAGAGAGGGAGTTTGCCTGGGAGTTGCCTGGGGGGAGTTCCCACAGAGGTTTTTTTTTGCCTTTCTGGCTTCTGTGAGCAGTACATACAACATCTGAAGAGGCTCTTAGAAGGAAGACATTATAGTTTGTGAGTGATCAGCTGTTGTCACCTGCACAGGATGTGCCATGTTTGTCTTTCTCCCAGAGGATAGAAGTGACTTTGTCTGTACGAAGTGCAAGCTGGTCTCCATATTGGAAGAGAAAAGACTCTCTAGATAGAAGTCAGCATTTGGTACTGCAGGCACAGCATGCTGAAGAATCAGCAAGGGCAGTGCAGAACGGGAAAGAAAATTGACAGCATGTGACCTCCAGAAGAAGAAATAGGAGAACCCGTGTACCCCCAATGCAGATAGAGGTAAGAAACCGTTTTCAAGCTCTCTGCACAGGTACTACGGTGGAGAATGGTTTGGAAGAGTTATATGAGGGAAGGGATCAGAAGGCGACCCCATCAGCTGGAAGGCATGGGATGCATTATCCAAGGGATGGGGGTTCCATGACCACCACTCCCAAGAGGAGGAGATGGGTGGTGGTGGTCAGGGACTCCCTCCGAAGGGGCACAGCGTCATCCATCTGCCATCTAGACTGGGAGACTCGAGAAGTGTGCTGCTTGCCTAGAGCTAGAATTCAGGATGTGACGGAGTGTCTGCCGAGACTGATCAAGCCCTCAGACCGCTACCCCTTCCGACGTGGCTCTGGGAAGAAGGATAAAGGAGTTTGAGGTGCATGTCGTGTTCTCATCCATCCTCCCTGTTGAAGGAAAAGGCCCAGGTAGGGACCATCAAATTGTGGAGGTAAATGTCTGGTTACGCAGGAGGTGTCAGAGAGAGGGCTTTGAATTATTCGACCATGGGATGTTGTTCCAGGAAGAAGGATTGCAAGGAAGAGATGGGATCCACCTAAAGAAGAGAGGGAAGAGCATCTTCGCAGACAGGCTTGCTAACCTAGTAAGGAGGGCTTTAAACTAGGTTCGCCAGGGGATGGAGACCTACGCCCAAGGGTAAGTGGGGAAGTGGGATACCAGGAGGAAACACAAAGAGGAGGGTGTAATAGCGGAGGCCTCCTGATTCATACTGAGAGAGCAGGGAAATCGACTAGTTATCTTAGGACCCTGTACACAAATGCATGAAGCCTGGGAAACAAGCAGGAAGAATCAGAAGTCCTGGCACAATCAAGGAACTATGAGGTGATTGGGATAACAGAAACTTGGTGGGGCAAACACCTCCCTGACTGACTGTGAGCCTGTGCCCCCATACAGGGCTGGTCTACACTAGCTCCCGAGTTCGAAGTAAGATACGCGACTTCAGCTATGTGAATAACGTAGCTGAAGTCGAAGTATCTTATTTCGAACTTAAAAGTACTTACCCCTGGTCCACACGGCGGCGCGCAGGCTCCCCCGTCGACTCCGCCTGCTCCGTTCGCAGAGCAGGATTACCGGCGTCGACGGGGGAGCACTTCCTGGTTCGATTTATCGCGTCTACACAAGACGCGATAAATCGAACTCAGAAGATCGATCCGAAGCCTCCGACGCAGCGGGTAAGTGTAGACTAGCCCACTGACAGCATCCAGCTCCTCCAGAACCTTCCCCAACACCTTCCTGACCGACTGCCAGCCTGTGCCCCCATATAGTCAGTGCCCTGCTCCTCCAGACTCTTCTCCCACCACCTCCTTGACTGACTGTGAGTCTGTGTCCCCATACAGACAGCGTCCAGCTCCTCCATACCCTTTCCCCACCACCTCCCTGACTCAGCCAGCCTGTGCCCTCATACAGCGTTCTGCTCCTCCAGAACCTTCGCCCACCACTTCCCTGACTGACTGCCATATTTAGAGTTGTTTAGTTTCTTATCTTAAAAATATAGAAGATTCCAAATACAAGACAGACCTTGGAGCAAATAGAAGAGTAGGGACAGTGCAACAGAACTGAAGGAGTCCTCACACCCAACAAGATTCAGCACAGCTTCCCAAATGATCGCATTGAGTTTGAAAAATTATCTGTGTAGAGTGAGGATGGCAAACAGAAACGCCCTTGATAGCAAATGTGGTTTTATGAATAATTTCAGTACACCAACTGTTCAACTGACACAAGAAAATGTGATTAAACAATTGGAAAATTATGATCTTCACAAGTACTGTTGTTTGTGTTTCATCATGCTACACACATCTGCCATAAAAAGGCGTATGAAATCATGTACAGACTTTTACCTTCAGAAACATTCTTCATGAACTGACATCATACCAAACAGGCAGGATAAACAAATAAAACACAGCGGCAAACAACTGGGTTTTTTGCTACACCCATTGTTTTAACCTTAAGATTGAGAGTTCTACCAATATGCCTTTCTACCAATTATTTCCAGGGAGAGGTCTATACAAATTCAGATGGCTGGGGTGAGAAGGTCTCATGACAACTCTTGTTTGTGGTTCTGCTATCCTAGTCAGAATTACTTTGAGTTACAGATATTTATTTGTATATAAATAAATATAGTTCCATATATTTATTCCCACATCCAGTTTCCTTGCAACTCTCAACTTGCTCTACTTTTCTCTGTCCATACTCTACTCAGGTGATTCTATGTTTTTTACCTGGAACTCCACCCTCTCATAAACTCTAAGGTCAGAAGGGACCATCATGATAATCTAGTCTGACCTCCTGAACATTGCAGGCCACAGAACCTCACCCACCCATGCCCGTAATAAACCCATAACCTCTTTGCCACACTTGGCTCCTTCATTCCCCACTTGAACTGCTCTGCCCATCCCACCAATTCCCCTACCTTCGTTCTCCCCTTGCATCTGTGTCCTCTGTTCCACCATCATTTTAGCATCCCTGAAGTTTTAGGGACCATGAAGACTTTCCATGATTTTCTCTCTTTATCTCAGTGCTACTATAAATAGCATTAGCTTGTCTTTTCTGACCCCTGTGCCTACAACCCTCATGCAGTGTTGCCAACTCTTGTGCTTTTATCACAAGTCTTGCAATATTTGGTGTTTTTATTAAAATACCAGCTCCTGTAATCACATGAGAATCTCAGCTTTTATTTTATAATGTAAGTTTCTAGCCTTCATGGTTGATAGTGGAAAACTTGAAAACGCAAAACCAAAACGTTCAAAGAAAAAGAACCAAATGCTAATTATTTTAAAAAATCTCATGCTTTTTAAATAAATCTCATGGTTTTTGAACAGTTTAGGTTGGCATGACTGCCAATGGGATCTCCCTCCACCAATTCTCCCGCTGTTTTGTTAATTAGTTGTATTTTACGAGATAAACAGTAGGGTCATATAGTGGCTTTAAGCGTAACCTAAACAAAGCATAAAATTGATGTTAAATTCTCATTTTTCCCCTTGATAAGTGAGATTGAAGACATAAGCATATACCATTGCACAATTTAAGCAGAATAAATGCTCCTTCATTCAAACTATTTATCATCATTGCACCAATTAATTCTTGGACCAACATAGACAGACAAGCATGAGCAAAAGACCAGGAAACAAGAAGTCTATTTCTGGTTAGCATTTTTGGTTCCTTTGTTCTTCATCCCTCCAGACATCCAGTTATGCAGCATCTCTCACAAACTTTGGGACTGACAAGTTCAGTTGGCTCTTCTGGCCCACTAAAGTCCATTTGTCCTTTAATAACAATGCCAGGCAGTTATAAATGATTGTGAAGATCTTTAATTAATCAAAAGTGCCAGGAATATTAGCTTAACTCCAGTCTTCCAGTTTAAGCCTGGTGTAGATACCCAGCCAGGTGTTTAAATCCATGGCCATGAGAGAATGCTGTAAAATCACTAGGCACAGGAGTCTGGGTTCTTTGTCAGTAGGAAAAACAGTCCCAGAAAATGGGAAGAAAATCAAAAGAAGGAAGGAAAAAGATGGAAGACAGATGTTAGTTAGTTCTGTGGAGCTTTGGGATAATGTCCAGTTGTTTACATAGTTAAAGGTACACTACAAACTGTTTTGTTATAGTAAGTTGATAAACAGTACCCTTCATGGTCACATTAGAGAAGGCTTGGTCAACAAATGAACCTTGTAAAATTAAAAAAAAAACCCTCAACGTACAAGAGATTTCCCAGAAGTCTTTTGCTTCTTTGCTTAACATAAATTTAACATAGCTGGTATGCCTCTCATCGCAGCACTGCCTGCCTCTTGGCCAGGGACCTTGCCAAATCTGTCAAGGAGATAATTGTTACCATATGGAGGGAACTTTATTTTTCTTCCCTTCGGTAGAGAATTTTCCTTCTTTTTCTTCCCATCCCATATGCCAACATTTTCTCTCTGATTATTGTCCCTCTTCATCCATCTCATCATCCATGGACTTTATACACTCTGGACTCCTCTAATTTCCACTACCATTCTCTCTCTCTCTCTCTCTCTCTCTCATCTAGCTCCTTTCCCTCTGTCTCCAGCATGCTACTGTATCCCCTATCCTACAATTGCCTTCCTTGACTCTTCCTTCCTCTCCAACTTCCAACCCGTCTCCTTCATCTTGGAGGTCTTTGAGTGCATCTCCTAACATCCTCTGGGGTCTTCTGCAATCTGGCTTACACCCCCTTTACTCCACTGTGATAGTGTGTGTGCACCAATTTCACTAATGACGTGTTCCTGGCCTCTTCTTTATACTTAATTTCATCAATCTGTTCATTGCCTTTGACGTAGTCTATCATTCCCTTATTATCAACAGTTTGTCTTTGGCCTACTGCATTTTTGGGCTAGGTTGATTCTTCTCCTTCCTCTCTAAACATCCCTTTTTTGCCTTGCTCTATTGCTTCTTTTTCTCCTTCCTTCTAATGTTTTCTGTCACTCCGGGAACTATCTTTTGTCCCTTTCTCTACTCCCTCTGTATTCTATCCCTCAGTGACCTCATCCAATTTCACTGCTTTGTCAATCCCCAAACAACTTCTCTCTGCTGATCTCTCACCTCCAGTGCCACGTCTGTGACTGTCACATAGAGACCTCTTGTGCAATGTCCGATGACCTTCCAACTGAACATCCTTTTGGTGTCAGGTTACGTGTATCTGCAGCAGGAAGTCAGTCAAGATGAGGGAACGGGGGGAGTAGGTTCTAGGCAGGAGCTCAGCAATGAAGCAAAAAGAGGCAGTGCAGCATTAGGGATTATACTGTTTTCCTTGCTCCAATGAAGTTTTTTGATGGGAGAAAGTAACTTTCTGTGATTCTTTTCCATTGTCACATGACACTTAGCTCCAAAGAGATACATCACGTGCTCCTATCTGGAAGATGGGACAGGTAGTGGTATGGCTCTCCCAACAGCCTTCATCCACACCTAAACCGATAGCACTGGGTGCCTTGTTGCCAATTATATTTCCCTTTGGGGTGGAGACATGAGCTCACAGAGAGACAGCATACTCCAGCTGTGCTGCCCCAGCTGCTCCAACCGCAGCTGGGTCTGGGCCACTCTGGCCACGCCGTCCCAGTAGGTCTGGGCCACTCCAGCCATGCTTGGGCCGGCCCGGGCTGCACCACACCACAGCAGAGTTGGGGATGGGGGAGGGGGCAGCCATGGCAGGTTGGGGGCCAGGCTAGGTGGGGGCTGGGAGAGGGGCACTCCTCCCCTCCCCTGACTGCAGCAGATCCCACGGTGCTAAATAGGCTGCTGCGCTGCCGCACAGCTTACAGGGAATTTAGATAAGAACCCTGGAATAAAGCAGCAGGAGTATCCAGCCAGACCTAGAAACTGGTGTACTTGTTTCTTTAAGAAGGTCTGGGGCATTCCTGGAGGGCCTGGACCTTGCTAATCAAGGGTCAGACTGTGCCCTTTCCCAACTTATACCCAAGGTAGGTGGTCTCCTTACCGAGGTGACATTTAGTGGGGTTTTCTGTTAGGCTGCCCGCCTTGAGGGACTGTACCACCTCAATCACATGTTTCAAGTGATCCTGCCAGGTGTGACTATAGATCACCACATCATCTAGGTATGTGGCTGCATACCAGCTAAGAGGTTGGAGTACTCGGTCTATTAATCATTGAAATGTGGCTGGGACCCCAAGTAATCCAAAGGGCATGGTCTGGAATAAGAAGAGCTCAAAGGGGGTGGAGAAAGCTTTCTTTTCCCTGGACTCGGATTGTGAGAGAGATCTGCCAACATTCTTTTGTTAAATCCAGAATGGTGATGTATTCCACCTTCCCTAGTCGGTCGAGCAGCTCATCAATGCGCAGTATCGGGTATGCATCTAATTTTGATACTGCATTTACCTTTCAGAAGTTGATGCAAAAGCAGGTGGTCCCATTGGGTTTTGGGACCAGCACCATGGGGCTTTTCCAGTCACTAAAAGACTCTTTGATCATCCCCAACACTAGCATTGAGTTGAGTTCCTGTTTCATGGCCACTCTTAACTTCTGGGGAAAGGGCCGAGGGTTTTCCCTGACAACCCATCATACCAGACAGAACCGGGAGTTATCAGGTGAGTCCACCCTGCTGAGGTAGAAACCACAGAGGAGAAGGTGGTGATCTGTTGCTGCACCTGACTTCTCTACTCTGGGGTCAGGTTGTCCCCAATCTTGATTGTCCCTGGAATTGAGGCCTTTGCCACCTGCAGACCTAGTTCAGGCTCTGGTGGGTAGGTAGCTATTAGTAAGCTTTCCTGGCCTTTCCATGGTTTTAAATGGTTCACGTGGTAGATTTGTTGTACCTTACACTTGTCTGATTGCCTGATTTCATAGTTCACCTGTCCCATGTATCAGATCACCTCATAGGGCCTTTGCTAGCAGGCTAGGAGCTTTGACTCTGAGCTGGGCCACAACAACAGTACCCGATCACCGGTGTTGAAACTCCCTGAGGTGTGCCTGTTTATTGTAGGCAACTTCTTGGGTATCATGGGTCTGTAGAAGGTCCCCCATGGCAAATGAGCCTACAGCCTCAAGTTTTTCCCACAAGTTTAAGACATACTGAACTATGTTGTCGATTCAGGATGGCTGCTCTTGTCACATTTAAAAAATGAGGTCTAAAATCCCTCGGGGTTGCCTTCCATATAAAAGCACGAATGGTGAGAAGTCAGTGGAAGACTGGGGAACTTCTTGGACTGCAAACAAAAGGGGAAGGTGTAGCTGGTCTCAATGTCAGACATCCATCAGGATGAACCTTGAGAGCATTTTTTTTTAGTGTTCTGGTAAAGCGCTCCACCAGGCCATCCATTTGGTATCTGGATGTCTGTAGGCTCTGGATTTTTAGTAATTGGCAGATTTGCTTCATTGTCTGAGACATAAAGTTTGTTCCTTGATCTGACAAGATCTCCCAGGGCACTCCAACTTGAGTGAAGATATTCATAAGCTCCATAGCCACCGTTTTGGCGTTCATGGAGCATAATGGCACAGCTTCCAGGTATGGGATTGCATAGTCCACTACTGTGAGAATGAACCGGTATCTGGCAGCGCTCTTCTCCAGAGCGCCAACTATGTCAACTCCAATTCACTCAGGAGGTATACTCATAAGTGGGAGAGGGATCAATGGGACTTTTGCAGTTGGCCGAGGTGTGGTAAACTGGCACTCTGGGCAGGAGGCACAGAAATCTGCCACTTTTTTGTAAACCCTGGACAAAAGAACTACGCCAGAATCTGGGCTAGTGTCTTTTCCCTTCTGAGGTGCCCAGCAGTGGGTATGGCATGGACACGTCACATAACCTCTTTCCAGTAGGGGCAGGGCACCAAGATTTGGTTCCAAACCTTCTCGGTTTGCTGGTCTTTCTCCAAGCAATATAGATGGTCACCTGAAGCTGAAAGCATGGGAACTGTCCCACTTGATGGGGGTTGATGGTCTCCCCATTCATTGCTGCCACATGGGCATATGCTTGGCTCAGTGTGTATTCAGCCTGTTGCTCTTCCACAGTCAGAGAGGCGAGTCAGAATCTCTGACTTGAGTAGTGGGGCGGGCTCCTCATCTGGCGAGGATGGGGCCTGGTCTGGCTGGGTAGGCACTGAAGACTGGGATGTCCTCTCACTTGGGTATTCAACATCCCTCCCACCTACAAGGGTTGTGGCTTCAGGCCAGCTTGTAGCTGGAGGTAGCGGTTCTACCAGCCATTGGAAGGAGGTCCCACCAGATCGGCCAACAATTCCCCAAAATAGCTCCAGTCTCTGCCTAAAATAATAAGTGTTTGGGGCCAGACCAACCATAGGGCTCTTTCCATCTCCCCACTGTTAAAATCACTTCAGTGCAGGGGTAGGCCCGCACGTTTCCATGCACGCACTGTAACCTGATGGTGCCCTGAGTTGGCCCTGGGTTAGGAACCACCACTTTTTATGAAGGTCTAGGCACATCCCAAATCTACCGTCTCCACCACTTCGCCCCCGTTTACCCACACCAGGACGGTCGGTTTGGGGTTGCTTTGACGTGCTCATGTTCCTGGCGTCCAGATCTTCCTATTCCATGTAGGGACAGTCTCTGGACCAGTGCCCAGAATGGCCACATGTGAAACACCATTGCTGCTCTTGGGTGGTATGAGCGGTACCAGTGATGCCCCTTTCCAAACCTCAAGTGGGCCAGTGGTTTCACGAACTGGGGTGTGAGTGAATGGCTCTGGGCCTCTGGGTCGGGGTGTCACAATAAAAATTGCCCCCCCTTTGGGGTCCCCTGGGTAAGCACCAGCGTTGTATATTGTTAACGCTTTTATATGTATTACAAAGTATTTTGGGGAAGGGTAGAAGGTGTGAGTGTGGAGTGGAAGATTTCGTTGCAGGTTGCAAGAGGCCGAAGGGGGAGGAAGGGAGAAAGGAACGGGCAGAACTCGACGATCCAGCCAGGCCTGAAAATAAGGAACTAACTGCCGCCCAAGGCCAGCTCACACAAACATGCTCTCTGAGTGCCATATAGCCAGACGTCTGTCTCTCAACCCTGGCTGGCCTCCAAAAATAAAAATTGAGCCGAACAGAACCGAAGTGGTTGCAAAACTAGTAAGATTGCGAAGGTCAGCAATTTGGAAATCAACAATCTCGCAACCCTGGAACCAGTGTGTTTTGGGGAAGTAAAGGGAGCCGTGGAAGGCCGGTTCAGACTGGTACAGAGAGCACAGTGGACTGGGGCCCCTGGACGAAACACCCCCAGAAGAACCCAGGGCTTAAAACCCTCCCGAGAGCTGAAGCAAGTCGGAGGTTTACAGCGGACCCTAGATGACCTGTGCACAGGGCAGAACTCTCATCTACCCTTCCCCCTCTTCTTCTTCTTCTTCTTACGTTACACCCAGTCTTGGCCAGCCTTGGGTTGTGCATGTGTAAATATGAAAGTGGGTTAGGGCTCGGGCACTAACGCTTTCTTCCTCCCTATGAGTGACGTGGGGTGCACCCAGTACTCACCACTGTTATTTGGTTAATAAAGCTTTAAACTTAGTCACTTGGTGTGCTCCATCTCCTCCCCTAAAGATCCTGCGGCCTCAGCCTGATCACCTGAAGCCCCAGGCAGATTGGTAATATAAATCTGTCACAGGGGAACCCTGGGGCCTCTTGGTCCTCTGGGCCTCCAGGGCTCTGGTAATGGGGGCGGGGGGCGGGGGGCGGGGATCATGGCTACATTCCTCCATGGGCTACGGTCCATGGTTGTTCCATACTTCAGTGGGGTGGGGCTCTTGGTCCCCACAGGTCCCTGGGAGGGCATCATCAGAAGGGACTTAGTGGACACGTAATTCGCAACGACCTGGATGGTGTCCGTCATGATTTCGGGATTGTGCTGCAACATCCACTTTCTTCCCCCAGGGGGCAGTATCTGGATGAACTGTTCTGGCAGGACCATTTCTGACTTGAGCCACCTCCAGCATGAGTTCCGCAGCTTCTGGGCAACTGTAGGGGTCTGTGGCCATCCCTCCCCATCAGTCTCGGCGGGAAGCCATAAGCCCCTCACTACTGAGTATCTATACAGCATGGCTCAATGGGAGTTAGCAGTCTCAGGGTTCTAGCCCTCTGGGCAGGGCAGAGCAGGAAGCAGTCTCAGGAGCTCTGGCCCTCTGGCAGGGCTGTCTCTAGGGCTCTGGACATTGTGCCAGTGCAGAGCAACAAGCAGTTTTAGAGGGGTTCTGGTCCTCGGGGCAGGGCAGGGCACAGCAACAAGCAGTCTTTTGCCTGACCTCGTGGCTTGGGCAGATGGTGGACAAACGCAGGCATCTTCGCCTAAAGTGGGTAGGCAGCCACCCCCGAGGTGGGGCAGCCAGGGCCCTAACAGTGGCAGAGGGTTCCGCCACTGGGTCAGCGGGGATCCCACCGAAACACGCTGACTCAGGTTCTGACAGCAAAACTGGACTATTGTCTGGTATCCCTGGCTACTTCCTACTCTCCCTTTGGCATGCACCTCTGACTCCCGGGATTCCTCAGGGTACATGGCCAGCAGCAGTCCCGGTAGCTCCTCCCAGTACTGGTTTGTCAGCAGTCCTGGCATCTCCTCTGGATCCTTGGCACGGCAGAGCTCGTTCTTCAGCTCAGGGCTCGGCCACAGACGAGAGACATGTTTCCTTCTCCGGCGTTCGTCCAAATGAGCTGCTGGGGCCCAACTTTTAAACTTCCTGTCCCATTCCTCTGTTTCTGGCAGGGTGGGCGTGGCTGGCCTAGCTCTGCCCACCATGGGGTAGAGAGTGGTTCCTTTCCATCAGTCGTGGAAGGAGGCCATGCCCCTTCACTACAGCTACCAGGTGGGGTCGGGTTTCCGTTGGGTACCGCTTCCCCTGGAAGCGTTGGCAGAACGTCTCCTCTGAGATGTCTAGGACGTCGAGAATCATGGCCTGAACCCAGGCATATCCTGGGAAGCGGTGAGGTCTAAAGCATGATACATGGTCTGTGCTACCCTGGTTAACTACAGGGCCAACACCGCAGCCCACTGGTATCAGGGCCACCGGGCTACTGTGGTCACCCACTCAAAAGTTTCCAGGAAAGTCTCAGGGTCATCATCAGGCCACATCTCGGTGAGCCTGATGGGGGTGGGAATTCCAGGTCATAATATTGTGGCCATCTGCTGGACCAGCTGCTGCTGCTAGGCCGCCAATCTGCAGAATAACTGCTGCTGCTGTGGGGCCATCTGCTGCAGCAGTTGCTGCTGTTGATGGTAGGTGTTTTGCTTGGCCATCCATTTTAGCAGCTGTTCCATCTCCATTCAAGGTGGGAGGGTTTTTTGGTTTGTTTGGGTTTTTTACTTCCCTTTGGCAGGGACTAGGGCGTGGGCCCGCATTCTCCGCCACTTGTGATAGGGTCTTCTGTGGCTGGGTGGCCTACTGGCTAGATCACTGGTCTTTCAGTCTGCAAGGCCAGAGCGAGTGGTGGGGGACCCAGACCCGCCCTTTTTATTGGGTCCCAAGCCAGGGCCCTGTGTAGATCAACTCTTAAACAGGGGAGATGGAGTCTCGCTCCTGGCAGGGAGTCAAGACCCACTCCCCTGGGCTACTTCCTACAAGTCTGTTCAATTTGGGGTGTGGCCCCATTAATCCAGTTGCTCCTAGTGCTGGGGCTTATTTGCAGCCTCCCCTTGGCAGGAGAGCCCTTACATGCCTCAAGTCTCTGGCTGGTCGCTGACCCATCCCTTCAGTTAGGCAGACAGAGAGCTCCTGTCTCCTTGACAGTCAGTCCCCTTCTGAGCCAGACTCCTTCTTTTCTTCCCCCTCCAAGCCTGGCTTTAGCTGCAGGTATAGCGGGGTGGGGCTAGCTGAACCCAAAGGTTTTCTTTAACTCCCGCCAGGCTGGATGGCAGTTTCTCTGCTCCCTCACACTTATATAGCACTTTTCATCCATATATTTCAAAGAATTTACCAACGTGGTTGTAATGATCTGCATTTGACAGATTCATAGATTCCAAGGCCTGAAAGGGTCATTGTGATCATCTAGTCTGATCTTCTGCATAATACAGGCAATAGAACTTCCCCAAAATAATTCCTAGAGCAAATCTTTTAGGGAAACACAGCAAGTCAATGGCAGAACTTGGACCTGCTTGATTTCTAGACCTTGATTTCCAATGGACCAAACTGTCTCCCCCTTATTGTGCCTAGAGGCATATGCTTTTCTGGTGAGGAGTTATGAATGGAGTAGAAAACAATGAAAGATGTGGCTTTTCTCTACATATGTCTGACTCTGTGCTCATGCTGTGAGCAGAGCCTACGTTTTTCTAGCTCTAGGCCTGATTCTTCGGTCACACCAGTTTCAATGAGTTCAGAAAAGTCACTTCTAATTTGTACCAGTGTATATTAGAGGAGAATTAGCTCCTTGATTTTAGAACATGCTTTCACTAGCTTTTAAAGGACGCATGAGTTTAATGCATTCTAGAGATTCTGTATTTCTTCCAAAACTGTCTTTTTGGTGTCATAGGTTTGGACAGAATACAAGAGGGGAAAACTGATCCCTACCTGCCTTCCATCACTGTCATAGAAGAGATTTGCTATAAGAATATGCCTTTGTTGTGCAGAGATAAAGGCCTCAGGCACGGCTTCCCACTTTGATGAAGGCAGCTGAGAAAATTCTCACTGTTTGGATTGACCAGTTTGTGAAAGTTCTCTTTCTCTCCGCCTTCTCCCTTGCGATGTGCAGTCTGAAAACAAACTGACAGCTGTATTCTTGGACCAGCTTGTGGGATTTGCAGTGTCAGAAGTGCAAACAGACTGTAGCTACTTAGTTCAGGAAATGAAATGCAGATAATCTGATAAATAAACAGTTTATTACTCTGTTTTATGTGTGCTTTGGATTTCTTTTCAAAATACTCCTACAAGGAACTGAGAATGAATATTAAACGTGTGCTCTTAATTTAAAGTCGTGAATGGCAAGGTCAAATTGGTCATTAACTTAAATAATTTGATCTCCAGAAAAGTGAGAATCCCTGAACTTGAACCATATTAAGTAAACAGTATCAGTGCATTACTTTTATATAGAAATTCATCCCAAAGAAGCGCAAAGCACTTTGCAATATGAATGCAGACAGAGCTAGATGAGAATAAAAGGGATAAAATACCGCAGAGTTTAGGACAGAGAGTGGAGAAGAAGACTGTATCTAACTTAAATGGAGAGAGAATTATTTAAGTAGGGTGATAAGTAATTATCCAAACTGGAATTTGGAGAGGACAGTGGTTACCCAGTTTGGACAGGACAGTGGGGTTACGTCCTTACCCTTGAAACAATTTGTTAAGATATTTTTAATTATCACAGGGGTCAAGAGTCTGGTTTGACATTTCATCCAAATGACACCTCTCTAGCAGCCCAGAATTCCCTAGATCAGCAACAAGATGCGGCATCGGTTCCTTACTAACTCAGGGCCAGTTTGTGACCCATTTTAGTAAGGTGCCCCCTTACTAGTCTTTAGTGTCTACCTGGACTGCTGGAAGCAGCACAGAATGGAAAACAGCATTAATGGATCCAGCATTAACATTTGTGCAGCTGGGCAAGGAATGGCCCGGCAGGGATAGGGATAGGGTGGAGCCTTGACTCCATCCCCACAGGGGGATGAACACGCACAGCAGGATAATTAATCTATGCCAGATATAGGGCCTGCATGGATTCCTTCCCCTCTGGAGCAAGAGCAGAACCATGACCAGAGTGTGATTCTGTGAGTCACAATCTGGCTCCCGGTGTGCTCCTAGGGCAGGGCCGCTACAGGCTACCCCATCCTCAGAGCTTTCAGAAAAGCTGCCATCTACCCCTCAGGAGAGAAGACAGCCACCCACTGAATCATCAGCATTCTTTCCTGTACTGCCCTGGGTTTGTCTTGAGGAGCCTCCCATCCAACTAGTGACCCAGCATGACTTGCTGAGTGATTCGGAATCCATGTAATTGTTTTTCCCATTGTGCAGAATTCTTTTCACTGAACAATCTGATTCATCGTCTGAAGGAATTTTAGTTGCATATATTCAGTATTTGTATTAGTTGTAGCCATGTGGTTCCCAGGATATTAGAGTGACAAGGTGGGTTAGGGAATATCTTTTATTGGGCCAACTTCTGTTGGTGAGAGAGACAAGCTTTCAAGCCACATAGAGCTCTTCTTCAGCTCTGGCCACTCTACCTTGAATGGTCCCTTACTATATGTGCTAACTACTTATGCTAAACAATCTGTTCCATAGTGCATTTTGCTATGATACTAGGAGTACCTTTCCCAGACCTGAAGAAGGGCTTTGTGTGACTCGAAAGCTTGTCTCTTTCACCAACAGAAGTTGGTCCAATAAAAGATATTACCTCACCCACCCAGTCTCTCATATATTCAATATTTGTATTTGAAGTGAATTTAAGTGCTAGGGAAAGGTATTGGATTGACAGCACTGGACAGTGAAGTTCTTTATTTATCCACAGATGAAGTACAGCAGTCACAGTGTCAGTTCCATTTCTTTTTACCCCACCATGTGTGTCAATCTTGTTTGGGAAAAACAACCTATGGGAGTGAGAGGGTAGCCCAGTATCTCTAACCCCACTTAGGCTATGTCTACACTAGAGAGCTTACTGTGGCGCAGCTGTACCAATGCTGTGCTGTCCCCACCACCGACAAAGTGCAGTCCACACCGGCGCT
This sequence comes from Macrochelys suwanniensis, assembly GCA_033296515.1. NCBI lineage: Eukaryota > Metazoa > Chordata > Testudines > Chelydridae > Macrochelys > Macrochelys suwanniensis. Next base: position 117,374,212 of record CM065779.1, read on the forward strand.
TTTGTCGGTGTAACTTATGTCGCTCATGGGGTGGGTTTTTTTCACACCCCTGAGCGATATAAGTTATACCAGCGTAAGTGGTAGTGTAGACATAGCCTTAATCTTTGGTCTCTCTGGTAATAAGATAATAAGAGATAATATAGGATAATAAGAGATTGATCTTGCATGGTGATGAATTCCTACTGGGAGTTGAGAGCGCTCAGTACCGCTCAGGACACAGTCAAGATTGAGTCCTAGTGGGGGCAATATTTTTGTTATGTGTACATCTGTCCAAAAGAAATTGTAAAATTAATTCATCTTACATTGGCCACTGAACAGCCATCAGATAAAAATACCTTTTAGATCCTCCCAGCCTGAATTAACAACATGCAAACTATTAACCTAGATATGAAGGGCTGTGTAAAACTCCACACACTTGCTAGATTTCAAGTTCCCTAAGGACAGACCTAAGTCATCCTATATATTTGTAGGCCCCTAGTATAATGGAGCCCTTAGCCTAATTGGGACTTCTGTGTGCTACTACAATAGAAATAATTAATAGCAATAATAATGATGATGTTGTGAAAGGTTCTGTCACCCATCAGCAATGCCATGGTCTATCCAGTCACTCACAGCCCATTATTTACAACTAGAAATCTTTTTCTTGACCTCTCACTTGCAGCTAAGGTTGTGCCAAAATAATGAAAATACTTCCATGAAATTTCACACGCACAGAGACAGACAGACACACACAATTACACCCACAAAGACAGTTTCTTTCAGGTGTTTGTTTAAATCCTAACACTTCTCTTTTTTGTGATTTCTCCCCCTCCCCCCCAAATGGCTTTGCATGAAAACACAGCTGATTTCAACATTTTGTTTCAGTTAAAAAAATCTTTGTCAGATCATTTCAGTTTTTTAAATCTCCAGGCTTTTGCTCAAAAGCAAAATTTCACAGGCTTTTTCCCCATGAGACTGGACTAGTTCAGCAAAACCGAAAAGGAGTATGACAACAGGACATTTCAAAATCTTTGAATTTTAAGTTGGGCTACACAGAACATTCTCAGTCAAAGCTTGTTTAGTTTTTCAGTATCAAACACTATAAAAATATTTTCTATAAAGTAACAAGAAAATGAATATTTTGATTTACAGTAACAACTAAGGCCCCAGTCCTGCAAAGACTTACTTATATACTTACCTTCACCCAATGGGACTACTCACAGAATGTAAGTTGGATGGCCCAGATCCTCGAAAGTATTTAGGTGCCCAACTCCCACAGAAATCAGTGAGAGATAGGCTCCTAAATATCTTTGAGGATCTGGGCTGATGTGTGCATGATTCAGCAGGATAAGGGCCTTAAACAGTGATGGGCAACTGGTAGCCTAGGGGCTGTATCTGGACTGCCAGATCATTTTATTTCGCCTGCCACTGCCCAGCTTGATGCAAATGATCCAGCAGTGCCAGGGCCAGGAAGGGGTTGGGGGGCCATGGTGGGGGCAAGGCCCCCACATGCAAGGCCCCGCATGCCTGTGTTATGTGACGCTGTGGCGAGAGTCAATGGGCCAGGAAGGCAAGCTGGGCCCAGACCCATGGAATAGGAACTGCCACTGAGGGGTGGATGGGAGGGGCGTGCTTGCTTTCAGCCCCTTTATCCCCCGACCCTTCCATCCCCCCAGTGGCAGGACCTGGCCACCTCACATCACACAACCAAGCCCGTTTTAGTGGATTTTGAGGACCTCTATTACCTTAAAGTTGCCCATCCCTGACCTAAAATAACATCTATCTGATCAAGTTAAAAGATTACAGTTTCCAGGAGAGTAATGCACTTTTTGAAATGTGTGACCTTTAAAATGTTTAAAAGTTATAGTTTAGTTGCTGCTCCCTTTAGTTATTGTGGGTTAGCATAAATATTCATGTTCATATATTTCTGAGAGTCAAGTTATTTATTTTAATAAAGAAGCGCTTTATCTTTCATGTGAATAACCCTCCGGACAAAAGCATATATAAAGTAAGCTAACCATCTGTTCAATCTTCTTAACTAGATCTACATATCAAAGACTGGAGAATAGTATGGAGTTCTGTGTAATAATTTCTTGTGGAAAGTTTTGCCAACAGGGGGAGGCCATTGACCCTGAAGAGGTGGGGGGGGAAGCTAAGAGAGCTAGATATGGCAAAATATAGGGTGAAAGAAGTTAGGAATGGGTGATAGGTTCTTCTCCTTCCAAAGATACAACTTTGCTGCTTCAAAAAACCTGCACTTTTACTCGGACTATGGGAGACTCAGTCGAAAAGTAGAATGTTCGGGATACCGGAATGATCTGCAAAACACTGAAGCATCAGTGTCTCTTCTATTCCCAAAGCAGAAGTCGTGAGCCAGGGCTGTTTGCACTAAACACGGAGAATTCAAACCCAGTAGGAGAGAGAGATGGGAACCATAGTAGCAGCACTTGGTTTATTTGTGTAAAAAGGTATCCTGGAAGTGAGCATGAGCTCACAAGAACTGAATCTGGGCATTCCTCTCCTCACCCTTTTCTAACAGTCCTGTTCAGAAAGAGTGGGGCAACACTGTGTGTCTCCACCCGGTCCTCCCTGGACAAGCGCCCCCTAATCCTATCCGCCCTATGGCTCCTCCAGTCTCTCTGAGTTTCGTTCCTTGCTGCTCCCTCTCTTTATCTCCTCTTGCCAGTGCGTTGTATGACGAAGATAGGAGTCCTCAGGGGCTGCTCTAGCTACAGGTAAATGGACATCTGCCCAGGGCAGCAGATTCTGCCTAAGGCACCAGTGGTGGTTGGCCAAACCTGAGTGGTGGTGTGACCCCATGTGCCAGGTTACAATGCCACCCCCCAAATTTGGCCCAACTGCTCCACTCCTCATCACGACCGAGGGGGTGGATGGCCCAGACCTGAATGAGTGGCATTGCGACCTGGCGCTTCCCCTCCCCCCGATTTCTACCATAACCACCGAACCATCAGGAGGCTCGATGCACCCCCACCCACAGTTTAGAACCTCTGTTCTAGGAGGTAGGAGGGGGGCAGACTGTCTTGAGCAGCCTCCGCGAGCCTTGGGTAAGAAGGGAAGCACCGACTCAGCTCCTGCACACAGGGATCCCTGCAGGGAAGGGGGAACTACTTTGGCGTCTGGGCTCTGTAGCATTCACCCTTCCTTCCTGGCAGGGCTGCATAAGGAAGGATGATTAGGGAAAGGATTAGGGCTTTTCTGGGATGTCTCAGTTTCCTCTCTGCATCATCCATGCTTTCCCTCAACATCATGCCCTCCTACTAGGTCTGCTTAGAGAGCTGTGGCAGATGAAACCCACGTATTACAGCTCACGCCCCATCCTCAGACTGGAAACAACATGCAGTGCCAACTCAAAGGTCTGCTTGCATTCGGGGGAGGAATCCCACTCTTGTGACCCAGGGTGTGACACCATGGCTGATCTCTTGACTCCCCTCTGCTACAGCAGCTCATGCTCTCCTGGACAAGAGCGCTACTGGCCCTTTACCATGCACAGATGATCAGTGCTACCAGGGAGCTAAAAATGACATTCCTATAGAGAAGAAGCATTGATGGGAAAGTCTAACACTCTTAGGGCAGGTCTACACTACCTGCCAGCTTGGCGGGTAGTGATCGATCTCTCGGGGGTCAATTTATCGCGTCTAGTCTAAACGCAATAAATCGATCCCTGAGCGCTCTCCCCATCGACTCCGGAACTCCACCACCATGAGAGGTGGAAGCGGAGTCGACGGGGGAGCGGCAGCGGTTGACTCGCTGCCATGAGGACGCCGAGGTAAGTCGACCTAAGATACGGCGACTTCAGCTATGCTATTCCCGTAGCTGAAGTTGCGTATATTAGGTCGATCCCGCTCCCACTAGTGTAGACCTGGGCTAAGAATATTCAGGAGTCCATCACTGCATCTGCCTCCTTGTCCACTGGACCAGGCTCAACAAGCTACTCTCTGGCTTGTCCAGAGTTGCCTCAGCTATGTGCTGCATTGGCTTTGGTTTCTTCTCCATGTTGTGACTGTAGGGCAGTGGTGCAGACAATACCTCATGTGGTGGAAGAGTGCCCAACTCGACATCTGGAGGGCACTTTACAATGCATAGCCTCCCTTGATACAGAGGCCATGCTCTAGTTATGGAATCTGGACACTGAGCTCTGATGTCCGCATACAAAAAGAAGGACTTTCTCCTGCAGAGAGCTTGCATGAGATTTCAACTTGTGTGCATGAAAGAGTTAACAAGGAGGGAAAATATATCGGTGCCACAGGATGGAGAAAGAAATAAAGTTAACAAAGATCAAAGACTATAAAAGTAACACAGGATATGTCTACACTTCAAAAACACCAACCCATCTGTGGCAGAGTCTCAGAGCCTATGTCAACTCACTCGGTCTCATGGGGCTCATACTACGGGACAAAAATAGCCATGTAGACTTTCCTATTCAGGCTGGAGCCTGGGCTCTGAGACCCTCCCTCCTCACCTGGTTTCGGAGCCCAGGCTCCAGCCCAAGCAGGAATGTCTACACTGCTATTTTTTGCTTCATAGCACAAGCCCATCAGTTGATGGGCTCTGAGACCATAGGGGCTGGAACCAGGGGTGCTGTCGCACTCCCTGGCTTGAATTGGTTTGCATCATATACAGGGTTTACAGTTTGGTTCAATGGCTCTCAGCACCCCCACTATACAAATTGTTCCAGCCTCTGTCTGAGACTCGCAGCCGTAGGTTTGTTTTTGCAGTGTAGACATACCCACAGAGAGAGAGAGATGCAGTCTGAACAGATGACTGGAAGCTAGACATTCCCGAGTACTAATGTTGGCTGTGACTGTGTCCTCTCATGGCCTTGGTCAAATCATTCATGATCTAAAGTCAATGGGTGCAATCAGGACCTCAATCCATGCCGTAATTGTCCTCTCTGTAAAATGGGAATATAATGTTACATCCCTACCTCACAGCACTATGAGAATGAATTAATGTGCGCAAATTACTATGTAAGTATTACCTCCTACTGAAGTATTTTATAAGAATGAGAATGTAAAAAATAAGAATTAAAGTAGTTTTCAGCTAGTGGTGATTTGGAGGACTGCAGGCAAAGGGCCAGATCCTCAGCTGGTGTACATAGGCATGATGATTTCAGTGGAGCTATGCAGATTTACATCAGCTGGGAATCTCACCCAGAGCTGGGCGTCAGGAAGTCCTGAGCTGTAACCTAGCTGTGCCACTGAGCCTTTCTGGGGGGTCCGGCAAATCACATAATCTCAATATGCTCATCTGTAAAAAGAGGCTCATAATACTCACTGCCCTGATAAGAGTGTTGTGGGAATTCACAGGACAATGGGGTCTGATCTCGGCTGGTCGCTAGGCCTTACCACAATGAACACAATTAATAATGTTTGTAAGGTGGTTTGAACATATATAATTTGCTATATTTAAGTGCTATTTAATTAAGGCAAAGGTGAGAGGAAAGGAGGAAGAAAATGAGGGAAGATGATGCCGTAGGCCACTTCCCTCTCTGATTTCCATGCATGCCGCGACTGAATTGTTCATAGCTATTTTGGACCATCTGCTTGTGAGTTAATCCCTCATTTTCACACAGTGTAGCTCTGTCCTTCTGCCCACCCGCCCCTGAAATGCTGGGCTCACTCCTGCTTTTCATCTTCGCTCTGTTTACCAACAGTTACTGTGGTGATGCAAACATTAAAAACCGAGCCTCTGTCCCAGAGTAAACTCAGTCATTTCCCTTTGCGCTGAACCCAGCCAGCTTGCTGACCCCAGACGTGATGTAGCCCTGTGAGTGTTTGAAGGGAAGGGAAGAGGGTTCTCCACTGAGTAGGTGGGGCCTGACTGCTGGCTGATACTGAGGTCTGTGCAGCTGGTCCTGCCTGTGCTGCTGCTGACAGGGACGCCTGAGAGGCAGCTGCAGCAGCAGCAGCAGCCACATCCCGCATATAACTGTCCTGCTTAACTTGCTTCTGCCTTCACTGCCTCTTGCAACTCTTCCTCCTGCAGCGCTCCCGATCACTCCTGCACAGCCTCTGCAGATCTGGGGAGATAGAGCCCGTGTGTGGAGGCTTTTTGAGGATTAAACCAGCTTTCGGAATCCCAGCCCTGCAAGCTAGTCCCGAAGAGCAGCTGAGCTGTTGCAAGTTTACTCTACGTGGATGGACTGACTCAGCCTTTACTTAGTGGCTTCATGTTTTAACCTCTTTCCAGCCTCTGTTTTCTTTCTGCCTATTGCTCCCTCCTGTATTGTGGAGAGCCCCATAACATTACCGGGTGTGTGAGTCACCGGCTGGGGGCTGCTAAGGAAGATTAACCCTTTCCTTGTCTCGTGTGTGTGCAAAGCCTGACTTGCCCTTTTCTATTATTCCCTCGTTGCCTTTTAATTGCACATTTTGCCTGTTCTTACCCCCCGCCGCTTGTTATTCCCCTGGACTTGCGCAATTTCCTCTCCCTGATTAAAAAGGTGTCACAGGTGATGACGGTTTTTCTGTTGCGCGTTTTGTTCCTGCTGGTGCTAAGCTCTAGCCGGACCTTTGCAGAGCCCTTTGTGGCCAATGGCAAGTGTCCAGCTCGTTGCAATGTCTCCAAGTGCCCGAGCCCCAGCTGCCCAAGCGGCTACGTCCCCGATCGTTGCAACTGCTGCCTTATCTGTGCTGCGGGAGAAGGTGATTCCTGTGGCCGCAAGGAAGACCCCCCGTGCGGGGACAGCCTGGATTGCAAGTACCCCATGGGCAAGCGCTTCGGCAAAGGGGTATGCCAGTGCAAGCTCAGCTACCAGGTGTGCGGCAGCGATGGCAGGACCTATGACAACGTGTGTCAGCTGAAGGCGGTGAGCCGCAAGGCTTTGCAACAGGGGCTGCCAGCTGTCATCCAGATCCAGAAAGGCGCCTGTGAATCGGGTAAGACCATGCAGGGCACCGCCAGCCGCATCGTTACCGCCGTAACATTGAGCTGCTGCACTTTCAGCAGGGCCATCTTGGGTGATCGGGACTGCTTAACGTGTTCCGCCCAGGAGCCGGGATGCAATGGGCGGGGGGAAGGGAGGTGTGTGGGTGAAAACGAGCCCCCTTAGCTGTTGTGCATATCACACGTCAGTTTCCAAGTTAATGAAACGTTTAAATGTCAAGTGATCTTGGGGGACTGGATGGTTGAGGGGACTGGAATGAGATGCAGAGCTGTCGTCAGTTCGACTCCTTACTCAATTTGGCAGCCAAAGAAGATCTAAGCTGTTTGGGGCCTATGTGAAATGAACCAGGATGTTCAGGCCTGGTCCATATCAGATCAATCACATTCACTAATGGGCACTGTGACCTAGTGGTTAGAGCCCTGGATTCAGGAGTACTGTGTTCTAATCCTGGCTCTGCTATTGATCTGCCCTGTGACTTTGGGCAAGGCACTCTCTGTGCTTCTAATTACACCAGTTTAAAATGGAATAACGAAACTTACATTCCTTTGTAAAGCACTTTGAGAGCTTTGGGTGAAAAGTGATATAAAGGAGTGAGCATAGCATTTTATTAGCAGTTAGAAAGCAGCAATAAAACGGCCAAGACTGCATGGTCAGCATTATCCTTTCACCCTTAAAAGTGGTCCTTCCAAGTCAAAAATCAGGGCACTGAAATCTTACAGTCTGGGGCATTTCACAATACCACATTTGCACAATGAAACGTTTTGACCTGCCATACATCTATAAAAAATAGCACCTGTGATGTCTGGTGTATAAAGCAGGGCAAGAAGAGACATAATAATAACCAGCCTATCAGATGCAAGCTAAAAATATCACTTATTTTTTGTTTTACTGTACTGTACTGTAGTCCATCATCCATACAGTAATCCCCACATATCACAGTGCTTTTGTGTATTTTGAAATGGCAAAGACACCAGGAAGCTATTGTTTGTTCATCTTGTACACTAAATCATTTGAATGTTTTAGAGCGCAATTTGGTATTACGGTTTTTGCCTTACCTAGGATATAGTATTATTCCCTGCTCATGTCCAACTGGATTTACTAACTTCAAAAGATTTCGGTGATCAGTTGATTTTTAGGTATTAAAATGAACGACTTTTCTGGAAGCGTCAATTTTACTTATCTTTGCAAAAGTTCACACATTTTCTAGTAAATTATACGGCTGATTTTCACACTGTTTCCATCAACATCCCCGAAAACAACAGTGGATAGGTGTTCTGGCATTTTAAGTGACACATTAGTGCTTCAGTAATGTCAGATGGAATATATTAGCAAGGGCTGTAAAAATCATTAGACCTATGGGCAAACAAATCATTGGAAGGGATGTAGGTAGGGAAAGGGGACTTGCCTATTGTTAGACTCTTATAGCACTTTTCATCTGTAGCTCTCAAAGTGCTTGAGAAAGGATCTAAATATTGTTATCCCCATTTTATAGATGGGGAAACTGAGACAGAGAGGTGGAGTGACTTGTCCTCGGTTATCTAGCAGGTCGGAGGCCGAGCCAAGAACCAAACACAAATGTAATAAATCCCAGTCCACTGTACATTCTACTGAGCCCCTTTGCCTCCCTAAAATGTTAAAGTTGTAAAGTGCTTTTATCTAGACATCTCCACATATAAAACCATTAACTCTGACACTTTCGATACTTAGTTTGAACTCATTCATTCAGAACATTTAGAATGTTTAACCATAAAAATTAGCATGTGATATTGTATCTAAGGACTTAAGGAATGTTTTGTTTTTAGTGCATGTGGCATTTCTTCGTGGCATCCTCCTGTGTTCACTGTAATAGACTTAGGAATTTGGAGCAGTGGGGCAGAGGTTAAATTTTTTTTAAGTAACTGTTTTTGTGTTTTCTTTATTTGGCAATTTGTTTCTGACCTGGGAAAACGTCAGCTCCCATCTGGTTTACAGTGAAGTTCTGATTTTTTTTTGTTTTAATTCTAGAGCTGTGCTGACTGAAGCTCAAAGTGACCAAGTGTTTCGCCCAAGGTCAGACAGAATCAGTGGATGAGCCAGGCGTAGAACTCAATTATGGTTCTTTTAAAAACAGTAACATGCTATGGCGGTCATAAAAGATTTTAAAAAAAAGTAACTGTTCAAAGTTAAAGTCGTGTTTCTACATTTTCTCTTTTTGTGCAGGGAATCTGGCTGCAGATTGCTCAGAATTTGGAGACACTGACATACTTATAAAGTTGATCCAATTTCACTCCACCAGATGTATATAAAATAATATCCAGACTAACAATAGCTTTACCAAGAGGTTTAGGCTATACCTTACAGAACATACCATGGCGCTGAGGAGTAACCTTGGAACTTCTGCTGCTTTGCTTGTCAGAAGTTTGACATATGTAGGTGAGGTTAGGTAGTCAGTATATTTAGCTAAGATAGGGAGATGCAACACTGAATGTACAGTACTTTCTAATGACATACATCTGTGATAAGTGTGGTTGGATAAAAATAGGCTGGTGGAAGACAGAGGGAGGAAGAATAGATGTCAAAAACAGAGGCCCAGAATGACTGAGTGGTGAAGAGCACTCATTTTTCTGACCACCTGTGCTCCTTCAGAACATTCTTTTGTTGAGAAAGTAGCATGAAGGACAGCACAGACTCTAATACCTGGGCATGCTGAATCAAAAGAACTGAGTATCATAGATAATTTGTATATACAAACACACCTATAAGCTCCAGATCATGCCGGCACTATTGTTACTGTGTAACGACTTGAGCCTACAAACATGAACAGCGTTACTCAGGCGAGTAGCCCCAGTGACCATGGGACTACTCGCAGAATTTGGGATCAGGCCACAGATGAGCAAGTAATTTGTTACTGATTTAATACAGTGCAAATTCATTTCTTTTCTTAGCAAATCAGCATTTTGCTATAGCTCTTAGTTTTAAGTGAATGTGTTCTATTGTGTTTTCTATCCCAAATGTAAAAAGACAAGCCATCCAAAAATGTTTTCTCATTGTTTTAATAGCAGCTTAAACCCTCCTGGAAAACAAATGCTTTGCAATCAAAGATGCAAACTTTACCTTCCATTAAAGTAAACATATTTAAGTTGTAATAATATTACTTATGCTCCCAATAAAGTCAGTCAAACTATTCAAATGACTAAAGAATTGAAAGATCAGGCTCAAATTTTGCAGGTGTAACACATATGTTTTGTATTTCTCTTACCAATTTCTTAACTATTAAAGACATTTGCATACAACAGGTTCTTTCGAGCTCCTTAGAATTCATGTGCTGTTAATACAGTATTCCCTGCATGAAATCATCATTCTCTGCAACATCAGAGTTGGTTTCTCTGTGAACAACCCTGATATATATGTAAATTTATATATAAATACCTTCCATTTCTATGATCTGGGGAACAGTAGAAAGGAACAGGTGAAGTCTTGGAAAAACAAAATCTTATTGTCATGTAAATACATTTAGCAACAAAAATAAAGGTAAGAAAATCAGAGAAAATAACTAATACACTGTGCAAGTGGAATTACTATTAATCTATTAAATTTCAAAATAGTGTATGTTCTCTGTATGCTGCATATCCATGCACATGCATATTTATCATATATATTTAATTATAATATATAATATTTCAAAAGTTGCTCATGGGGATAAGTAGCTTTTTAGGGTCTTGATCTAAAGGCTATTGAAGTTGATGGAAAGAGTCCCTTTGACTTCAATCAGCTATGGATCAGGCTCTAAGGCACTAATCCTGCAAAGATTTATTTGCAGAGGAACTTTATGCCATGAATTGTCCTGCTGAAGTCAAAGACGACACACGGCATAAAGTTACTCATGTAATTCAGTCTTTGCAGGATCAGAGACTAAAAAGTTGAGTTGACCACAATGTTTGAATACTTGAAAAGAGAATCAGAAAATATGTGACTACAAATCTATCCAGCACAGCTCTGCCTGGGACATTGAGGTTTACCGACTGTTTGTACATGTGCGTAATCTTGAGGCTACAACTTGGTATATAATTACTTTGAATTTTTGAGGAATAAGGCCAAGTGAGAGAAGTACTAGTCTTTTATTTGTATTGCTGTCATAAGAGGCCCCAAGCAGCCTATGACTGTATATTTTAGTTAGGGCAGCCCATTGCAAGGTATCAACTGGAAACACAAACTCTAAGTCTAGGGCACATTCCTTTTTTTTAATTGTTTTTGTTTAGTCTGGGACTGTTTTAAAACATTTGTTTTGAGCTCCTGTGGGTGAGAAGGGAAAATATTATTTAGTGGCCAAAGGACATTTAGAATTTGATACTTTACTGTTCTGGTACAGAACGTCTAAGAGGAAAGGGACATTTTGATGCTTTCTTATTGCTTTTATTGCTTGTGAAAGAAGATCAAGCAGAAATGCAAAGTGAAGCTCTCTCCTTCTGAAGCTAGCTAGGCAGCAAACTGTCCTCACTGGAAGGTATCTTTCAATCCATCTCCATCCTGCCTTTGTTAACGCAGCTAAAGATTGAGAAAGCCCATTTCAGTGTTTGTTATAAGAACATAAGAATGGCCATATTCGGTCAGACTAATGGTTCACATAGCCCAGTATCCTGTCTTTTGATAGTGGCTGGTGCCAGATGTTTCAGAGGGAATGAACAGAACAGGGCAATTACTGAGTGATCAATCCCCTGTTTTCCAATCCCAGCTTTTGGCAGTCAGAGGTTTAGGGACACCCAGAAAATGGGGTTGTGCCCCTGACATTTCAGCTAACAGCCATTGCTGGACCTATCCTCCATGAATGTATCTAATTATTTTTTGAACCCACTTGTACTTCTGGCCTTCACAACATCCTCTCACAAGGAGTTCCACAGGTTGGCTGTGTGTTGTGTGTAGAAGTACTTTCTTGTGTTTGTTTTAAACCTGATACCTATTTATTTCATTGGGTGACTCCTGGTTTTTGTGTTATGTGAAGTAGTATATTACATTTCCTTATTCACTTTCTCCACACCACTCATCATTTTAAAGACTTCTATCATATCGCCCCTTAGTCATCTCTTTTCTAAGATGAACAGTCCCAGTATTTTTAATCTCTCCTCATATGGATGCTGTTCTATACCCCTAATAATTTTTGTTGCCCTTCTCTGTACTTTTTCCAATTCGTTTTTAATATATCTTTTTTGAGATGGGTCGACCAGAACTGCATGCAGTATTCAAGATGTGGGCACACCATGGATTTATTTAGTGGCATTATGATATTTGCTGTTCATCATGCCATTTTCATGTGTGCATGTTAGACATCCATTATAATAATATGTTGCCTGAAACATGACATAGTCTTATACTAACCAAGACTTTATGGTCAATGCACAGCTATGCAACTTAATCTTAATTCATCAGAAAAGCTGCCTGGGATCCTATGGTTTCAGCAGATGTTTCTGTTTTTTAAGCAGACACATAATCTTTTTATTTCTTTTTCATTTCTTTCCATGAGCAAATCCAAGCACAACAGGGACAATGCTTTCCTCCAGCGATCACTTCTGTCAGTTTGCAGTCCTCCATAAGCCTTAATAATATAGCTAAACACACAAATCTCTTCAATTTTAGACTTTAAATGAATTCTGAACCTGAATTTTAAAAAAAATTAGAAGACCTCAAATTCTTACTAAGCACAAAATGGCCTATTTTAATATAATGTATTACCTCCAGAAAGGTAATGAGCCTCATTTTGCTCTCACTCTTACTAGTAGGCCAGATCCTTAGCTGGTATAAATTGATGTATTTCCATTGACTTCTAAGGGGCTATGACCATTTACTCTAAAATGAACTAAGTCTATGTATTCTGTATCCTGTACCCTCTTTACTCTGGGTTTTCCCCTCCTCCATTTTAGACTTAATGGGTATGTCTACACTGCAATTAAACCCCCGCGGCTGGCCCATGTCAGCTGACTTGGGCTTACTGGGGGCTTGTGTTGAGGGACTGTAAAACTTTGGTGCAGACATTTGGGCGTGGGCTGGAGCCTGGGCTCTGGGACTCTTCCCTCTCGTGGGGTCCCAGAGCTTGGGCTCCAGTCTGAGCCCGAGTGTCTACACTGCAATTTTATAACCCCACAGTCTGAGCCCCGTGAGCCCAAGTCAGCTGACACAGGCCAGCTGTGGGTGTTTAATTGCTGCGTAGACATACCCAATATCTCACGCCCCATTTCCACTTATTTCTGCCACTTTCTCTCTCTCTCTCTCCCTCTCCCTTTATTTTACTTAAGGAAGAGACAAAAATATATACGCACCATCACTTGTTGAAGGCTCTAATCTTAATAAGTTACATTTTGGAATCTGTCACTCCAGCTGGTCCAGATCAAACCCTCTCAGCGCGTGACCCTGCGTACACATACTGTGTTCTAGGCATCCAGGGCCTGGACACAGTCTTCTGCTGCTAATTAGTATAAAACATTTCTACAAAGTTATAAATTTTGCTTCTCCAGCCAGTCACAAGGGAGTCACTGGAGTCAGGCTCTCAATCACTCTCATGGCTGAGTATAGTGTCTGCAGTGCTTCTAATATCTGCTGGCCCAGGGAAAGAGGGGCAAAGTTCATATAATATCAGGTTTGGAAGGGACCTTAGGAGGTCATCTACTCCAACCCCCTGCTCAAAGAAGGACCAATCCCCAATTTTTGCCCCAGAACCCTAAATGGCCCCCTCAAGGATTGAACTCACAACCCTGGGTTTAGCAGGCCAATGCTCAACCCACTGAGCTAAAACTCCCCCCAAGTTGTTTCCAGGCTAGGTGGTGCTCATTGGTACAGGACTGGCCCACCTCATTTTGTCAGTCCCCTCTCTGTTTGTGTGACTCTCCCTTTATTGCCCCCAGCTTTGTCTTCTTCCCTTCCTCTCCTACCATATTTTCCTTCCTCTTCTTCAGTTTTTCTTTCCCTCCTCCCCTAGATCAGTGATATGAAAACTTTTCCAGTCATGCCCCCACTGACCATGCATGGAATTTGTCATACCTTCCTCCCCTCCCCAGTACTTCTAATCTGAAACTGTTGATTTTTTTTGCAAGTTGGCAGAAGGAATGAAAAAAATAATGTTTATTACTAAATGTATAAGACCAGCTAAAAGTTATTAGGAAGTAGTAAACACAGAAAATTACAAACTGCAAATGTAGATTTAAAAAAAAAATTCAAATGAAAACAAATTAACCATTCGTACGGCAATGTGAAAAGTGATATTTGTTAATATCATTGCTCACAGCAGATTTACTAGCACCCCATCACCACCCTTAATTCTGTGCTGGTGTTGGCAGCAGCAGCACAGAAGCAAGGGTGGCGATGGGGCGCTACAAAGTCTGCTGTGAAAAGTGATATTAATAAAGTTTCTTCATGCCCCTCAAGAGAACCTCTTGTGTGTCCCCCCCCGTGGGAGACCCACTCCCCAGTTTGCGCACCACTGCCGTAGATCACACCTGGAAAGCTGCTGCCACTCATAATGCTTCCTTAGTGGTCCAGCAGGAACAGCCATGTGTAACTGATCCATTGTTTGCGAGACTCATTCTGCGGCTGCTGATTCTGGGGGACTAGGGAAATGTTGCAGACAGGATCCTAGGCACAGACACAAAGGGTGAATTGGTGCAGTTCTATTGTTTTAAATGGCGCTATGCTGATTTACATCAGCAGAGATCTGGCCTACAGGGCCACATTTATCATTAGATGACTCTAGTTTTGTGGCAGTTTACACCAACTGAGGATCTTGTCCTCAGCCTTTCAGAAAGATGTGATAATAGTATTATGTCATGTCAGGGCATGTATTGAACTTGTATGTAAGTATTTAAACACTTATAAGTAGATTTCATTGGAACAAGATGCACTACAGAGTCAAGTAGCTTGGGTAAAATGATTTGGATTTATGTGAGTTTAGTATGGCGTGGATACAATTGTAACACGAATACCAGCAAAGTGTTCCAAGAAAAGAAACCTCTCACAGTGTTAGAAAACAAGATTAACTCTTTATTGGTTTAAGCACAAAATTTACATCTACCCTGAAATGACTATACTGTATTCCAGCGGGGAATGCCTTATTGTATTGATTTCTATTACCTGTTTAGACTTCACCGTGGTTTTGCTGGATGGGAAACTAGTCACAATTTTGGTTACAGGTGTGAAGTGTGATTTCCTACTGCTGTGAGGAAAATCAGCTCAAACTTTATTCCTATTCTCATGAATATTCCTGCTGATTTAGACCCTGAACGTACAATGGGATTCATTCGCGTGGAATGCCATTGAAGTCATTGGTTCTCCCCACCAGCATGAGGGTCACCAGCATAAACACTTCCCTTTGAAGGACTGGAGTTTTAGTCATTATGGGAGTGTACAGAGTTGTCCACAAACAGCTTCTGCTATGCTAGGAAATTTGAGAAATGTACTATTTGCCATTGCAAAACATTTCCAACAGAGTTTATTATAAAAGTGCTGAGAAACAATTTGTCCATGTCTTTTAAGATTCCTGTAATTTCTTTGGGGCAAGACTATCTTCTACTATTATGTTTGTACAGTGCTTAGTATAATGGGGCCTCGTTCTCCCTAGACACTACCGTAATAAACATGATTAATTAAAATGTAACGGTACAGATGTTCCCAAACTTCAGTGTCAGTAATAACACTGAAAGCCTGGTGGTTGTGGGGTTTATCTCAGAGCTATTCTTCTTTTTACAGAATTTCATATTTTATTCATGTTTCTTTTCATAATACTGTCAAACTTATTACTGAATTATAGTAACAGAGCATAAGGATTCTGGTAGATCTGTTTTCAGTTGGTATTTTCACAGTGAGTTCACACACAAGCTTTTGGGGCAAGGCCTGTGCTAGGCACTTTAGTATAGTGCCTAGCACAGTGGGGTCCTGACTTGGGTAAGCTCTCTAGGGGCTACTGCAATAGAAATTTTAAATAACAATTATGACTCGTCTGGCTACTTTTTTTCAGAACAAGGCCATCACTAAACCTTGTGAGTTCCAATTAATCTAGGACATTCTTAGCCAAATGACCTTGCCATTTTCTCAGGACAAAGGAAAGCACAAACAATTTTTAAAAATCTCTTAATGGCTTATATGCCTTTCCCCTGTCTGGTTGGAAAACGTCCCCATGTGAACTATAGACAAATTTAACTCATCTGATTGGTACAAAGGGTATTTTCTTATTAACATACCCAATTTTTTCTGCTAGTATAGGTCACCAACAGCCAAACAGCCCAAGATACAAGTTTAACTTCATTGCAGATGTGGTGGAAAAGATTGCACCCGCAGTCGTTCACATCGAACTTTTCCTGAGGTAACTTTTTTTTGACTCTGTGTGTGTGTTCTAACTGCATTGTTTTAGAAGCATGCAACTCATGCTTGTGCTGCCTTTTGAAACCAAGCAGACTAGCAGAAACCAGCAATCTCCCATGGTCAGACAAAAATAAACAAAACCAAAGTCCCGCAGGCGTGTTTTTTCAAACGATGTCTCAACCACCCTGGAGCAGGATCTGTCCAGTGTTAATTCAGCTACACTTGCAAGTAGGAAGGAATCCTGGTATTAAGTGGTAGTGCAAATGGATAATAAATGATAGTAGTAATAGTACCTAACTACGTATACTGCTTAACATCTTCACAGTACTGTACAAACATTAACTATCCTCACAACCTTTGGCTAGATCAGGTATTATATGGAATAAAACGAAGCTATCTTATTTATTTTTGAGATTCATTCAATCTTGATTTGGACAGAATGTAAAATACGAACTGTTCCAGTGAAAAAAATGTACACAAAAAGCTAAGCTGGAAAAAGGCTGCTTACAGTGAGAGCCTCAGTCTATTTACTGTATCCAAGAGAAGGTTAAGAGGCAATTTGATCAGGAGCTATAAGTACTTAAGTGGGAAAAAGATATCTGATAGTAGAGGGCTCTTGAATCTATTTGACAAAGGCATGGTAAGAGCCAATGGATGGAAGCTGAAGCTTGATAAATTCAGATGAGAAGCAAGGTGCAAATTTTTAACAGGGAAGGTAATGAACCATTGGAACAATTTACCTAGGGATCTGGGGGATTCTCCATCACTTGATGTCTTAAATTAAGTTTGGATTTCTTTCTAAAAGATCTGCTGCAGCTCAAAGAGAAGTTACAGGCTTGATGTAGGAATCACGTGGTGAACTTCTATGATCTGTGGCATGCAGGAGGTCTGACAAAATTATGCTGCCTGTAAAATCTATGAATCTATTAATAGTTTAGTGTTCGGTCATTTGCAAAAACTTTAAAACTCAAGACCTGTTTGCTCTCTCTGTGTATATATTATAAATCCTATCTCCTTTCCAGAAAAGAAAACATTTGCCCACAGAGTCCTTGTAAAAACTCAGATCAGATTAACTCCTCATCCCTCAGTGATGTGCAGTGTATTGGACCGACACTGATTGTGTCCCATGGCTGGCTGCAGTTCAGTGTTGCTGTATGTACCATGGGCTTCAAATAATTTCACAGCCTGGACTGCATCTTACCAGGGAGATAGATTCCTGGACCAGCTTCCCTCCCTTTTGCTATCACTGAAACCATCTCCCTTCCTATTTGCATAAAACACCTGACCTGTAGCAATGGCAGCAATTACCTACAAGGAAGTCATGCTTAGAAAAATCTTTAATGTATTTGTAACTGTCTTCAGTGCAGTAACTGTTTCTTCAGTTTTCTAAATCACACCATTTGCTTGTGCTATTCATTTTGTCTCCTTTTTCTATCTCTTCTTTCCTCTTCTCAACCCCTGCCTTCCCCTGAACAGGCTTTTGTGCCCCCTGCTCCACTCTTATCCATGAGTACCTGCTGTCAATTCCTGCACAAGCTGCCTCGCTGCCTGGGCCTTTCTCCCTTGTTCCCTGGTTCCCCACTCCTACCAGAAGCGCCAGTCCTACTCTTAGCTCCCTCTGGTGGCTGGAAGCTCTTGTTTCCTGCCTTCATTCTCCAGTGATGAGTGGAGTCAGACGGGCTGATTCCTTTCCCTTTATTCCAGCTACCTTTACTGGCATCCATGTGCTTCTTTGTAATGAAAACTCAGATACCTGTAAAAGTAGCTGAAAACAAAAGATGCAAAAGGACCATGTGACCTTCCAGCTCTTTGCAAACCTCTAGCAAAGTGCCCCACAATCCCACATTTGAGAATCCCTGGCATGACATTCATTAGAGCTGGTCTAACAATGGATCCACATTTTTGTAAGAATTTTGGTTGGCTTTTTTGGTCAACATTTTAAAATTCAGTATTTTTTTACCAGATCTAACATCAGTGATAAAGTGCTTTGGGATTCTTCAGCGTGAAAGGTGATATATATGTATGAGCTGCTACAAACTGTGATAAGCCTCGTTAAATAATATTATTATTATTCCCCACAAGCTGTTTAATTTATGAGATATTGTCGTTTGCTTCTGGTACAGACATCCTCTCTTTGGCCGAAATGTCCCCTTGTCCAGTGGATCTGGGTTTATAATGTCAGACTCAGGTTTAATTGTAACCAATGCCCACGTGGTGTCAAGCAGCAATGCTGTATCAGGGCGACAACAGTTAAAAGTGCAGCTACAGACTGGAGATACATATGAAGCAACAATTAAAGACATTGACAAGAAGTCTGATATAGCAACAATAAAGATTCACCCTAAAGTAAGTAATCTAAGAGGTTAAATGAATCAGACTGTTAGCCTCCGCTCATTTGTGTTTTAGGCACAGCCTTGTTTGCTGGAACATATTCTTAAGAACTCTTTAGAAACGTGGATTTGTTCACTATTAATGTAATGCAAATTTCACAGTGCAAATGAACCTAAGATATTTTTAAGAGCAAGACATCGTGTTCACATTTCTTTGCTCCAATCAGGAATTAGCAGCCAAAGAGACTGCAAAATAAACAAACAGCTTTCCAAGGAATTGTTTATTAGCTGATCTTGTTAATATGATACAATTCATCTAAAAAGGGGGGGAAAAGAAGGTTCCCATTTCAGTGATTAAACATATAGTAAAATCAAAGGCCCAGAACCAGGGATTTCAATGCAGTGCTCTGATTTATATCACTGAAGATCTGGCTCAAAATGTGGAATATTACTATTTGTGGAGCGTCACAGTGATCTTTAATAAACGTCTGGTTCTTCCAGTATTTAGAACAGAAATAGTTCTATCATTGGGCAGAAATTGAACAAATTGCCTCATGGAAACTTATTTTGATTGTTGCCTGGGAATACTATCTATCTCATTCAATAGTATTTACTAGTCAATGTGAAGCCTAATATAACTTGCAGATGAAATGTAAGGAATGGACTGCAGCTGTAGGCCTGGGAAATTTCACATTGTGTTAATAAATTATTTCACTGTTTCTGGTATGGAAGCACTGATTAAAAGAAAGAGGCAGATGCTGCATATTGGAAAACATAACTGAAGATGTGAGTGTGGTCCTTTCGATGTTGGGAGAGTAGGGGATATTTGAAGTGAACATCCTCTCTCAAAAATCATCTGCTTTATTGGACAGTTTAATACTTGTAGTTAAAGGCTCCATCCTGCCTGAGGTGCACAAGAGGGGAACGTTGGTCAAAGGGGAAGAGTCAGCCTGCTGAGAGCAGAATATGTGATGTGGTTGTATAGAGGGGACCCTGCCATAGTACACAAGAGTCCCCCAGCAGTTACTCATAGCTTACACGCAGCCAGGCTCTCCCACCTTTACTCACACTAGGTGATACCTTACTCCGCAAATAATCCCATTGATTTCGGTGGTGCTACTTGGGCAGTAAGATACTGCACAATGTAAGGAAGGATGGCAGAATCCATTGCACACCATGACAACGGTGATCCCATGGAAAATGGGTGAGTTTGTCCCAGAATCCTGTTAGGGCTCATTCTGCCATCTACATTAATTGCAAGGCAGCTCCATTAGCACTGAGCTCTTTTCTCCTGAAGACAGTAGCAGGAAGCAGTGACCTGCAGTGCATTGAGCTGGCCTGAGCTGTGGTATCCTGACTTAGGATGGCAGAATTGCTCTTCCACTGGACATAGGTGGCAGCATATCCTTCTGTCCTCTAGCTAGGCTTTGGTCCTTACATTTCATTTTGATTTACCAGCCATAACCTGACAGTAATTCTTTGTTTTCTTCCTGTTTTTATTTTAAAAGAAAAAACTGCCCGTATTATTACTGGGCCACTCGGCTGATCTGCGTCCTGGGGAGTTTGTCGTGGCTATTGGGAGCCCTTTTGCTTTGCAGAACACTGTGACAACAGGTATTGTCAGCACTGCTCAGCGAGATGGAAAGGAGCTAGGCCTGAGGGACTCGGATATGGATTACATTCAGACAGATGCCATTATCAATGTAAGTATTGGGTAGATGAGGAGTTCAGAAATTCACCAGATTTATAGTCCTGGAACCTTGAAATTCCACCTGTGCTGCAGGGAATAATTGCTCTGTTAGAGGTATTCCACTGAATAAAAGGGACTTCCTATACAATAAATTATGCCCTTTCATGCATGACAGATAGATTATTCTGTGTCTGTGGGTTAGATTTTGAGCTTAGCCCTGAGGAAGAGAAGGTGCATAAGATGCCCCACCCCAGCAGTAGTCCTGGAAGGCATTGTGAATGAGAGGCACCCCTTGGAGTTACAATCACCCCGTTTCTACCTTATTCCAGGGAGGGAGCATATGTGCAAAGACATATGGGGGGGAGGGATAGCTCAGTGGTTTGAGCATTGGCCTGCTAAACCCAAGGTTGTGAGTTCAATCCTTGAGGGGGCCATTTGGGGATGTGGGGCAAAAATTGGGGATTGGTCCTGCTTTGAGCAGGGGGTTGGACTAGATGACCTACTAAGGTCCCTTCCAACCCTGATATTCTATGATTCTATGATATGGCTGGTATAGATCAGCAGTGAATTATCATGCTCCTGTCTGCACTGGCTTGGCTACTCTGGCAAGCAAGTTGTGACAGTGGAGCCAAAGCTCCATTCATTCTCTACCCAGGGAAAGAATAAATGGGTGAGTAGATCTACTTACCTGTATGTGCCCAGTTTTAAGGTTCAGGGATCCAACACAGGGACTTAAGGAGAAGTTCTTACTCACTTGTTCTGCTATATAGTCCAAATGAGAATCTAGCCCTAAATCACTGTAACAGCCTGAGACTCCAATCAGGATTAAGGCCCTGTTGTGTTATGTGCTGTATAAACACATATGGCGCAGTTGCTGCTCATGTGAGGGGCTACAAGGGATGACGGAAAAAGACTAAATTATGCCCTCAGATACTTGCATGCAACTTCTAGTGAGTTTAAGGGGAGATGACAACTAAAGTCTGCCAAAACTTTAAAACAAAAATATTCCCAGAAACATGTATTCACTGAATTCAGACATTGTACTCAGCAGAGTAAATTAATAGTATTTAGCCTTTTACACATGCTTTGTAAATATTCATTATTTTTCACAACACCCTTTTGAGGTGGTTGTATCAAAGAATCTGGTTTATACACTGGGAAACAGATGTATAAGAGGTTCAGGGTGAAATTTAGCAGCCTAAGTCCCATTAACTTCTAAATCACTGAGGCACTTTTAAGATTTTATTTGAAGGTGCAAACAGCTAGTTGGTGGCAGAGCCAGGATTAGAACAGGACTTTCTTGACTTCAAATTGGTGAACAATGCTCCAAACCTGTGCATGAGGCCATCTCTGCCCCCAAAAGTTTCTGATCCAGTTCAGACACAGACAGCAGAGTTCAACACAAAATACAAGGACAAAAGTGATATTATAGTAGGCAGGGCTTACATTCTCATAGAGTATTTCCCGGAGCCCCCCACTGCCCAAGCATGCTATGAAAACTCCAGGGGGGTTGAAAATATTTACTGGAGCTCTGCTCTGGACAGCTGTGGCTGAATTTAAGCCCTGAGAGTAGGGAAGGAAGGAAAAGACAAGAAAAAGCGACATTTTGATTTGTTCTTCCAACAGAGAAGATGGGGTATATGAAGATGATCTCTGGCCTGGCCGAAGCAGTAAGCTTCGTTAACTCACTCATTCCTCCTGATGATAGGAAGAGTCTCGTAGTTGCTCTATTCAGAAGCATTCCTGCTGCTCAGCCAAGACACTTCAGCAAGAATGCGTAGCTGCCTTGTGAGAGGGCAGGAGAGACAATACTGTTGTTGTGAATTTTTTTTCGTGATTCAGGGCATTGTATCTGAAAAAGCTGCGTTCATGGCTCAGTTTTCCACAGTCAGAAGTAATTCAGATCTGTTATAAATGATTACTTGAAAAAGATATACCATGAAATTAATGAAAATCAAAGTCGATTTTATGTTTTATTTTTCTGAGAATAAACAGCGCTTTGCCCAGTGCAATCAACAGGTAAACTCTTAGGTGGCTCATATTGCTATTATTCATCCATTGCTTGTTTGTTTTGACTGGTAGCTTGCTGCTCTTGGCTCTTTGGTAAACTGACCCAAAAAGTTGGCCCAACTCAAAAACAAATTTGTGCAGCCAACAAGTAGATAGGCAAGTGACCACTACACCTCCCACTTCCTGCAGCTCTCTGCTTTTTGGGTTTTTTCCTTGAACGTTTTCAGATACTGGGAAAACTCAAAACTACTTAGTTTAACAGTTGCCACATTTCCCCCTAGAGCTAGCTGTATATCCATGATTAGTAAAGCAATTCCTGTGTCTCCTTACTTACCTCACAAGGAGATGCAGTGAGGTTTAATTAATGTTGGCCAGATTCTTTGTGCTCCTTGGGGAAAGTAGTTGACAATATCACAGCCCAATGTGATGATTGACAGGCATAGGTTTTATTAAAAAATATTGGTTTACTAACATCGTACTGAGATGTAATTTGCTAAACACGGATTAAATGTATTCCAACCTTTTTGTAACAATACCTAGGAGAATAAAAATATGTTTTTACATTTTAGAGACTTTCTTTAACATTTCCCCTAATATTAACCCCAGCTTAGAACCTGATCCTGCAAAGAAGCAAATCTAATCATAAGGATTCACCACTTGGATTCCTGTGCTGGATCAGGCTCTTTGATTCTCAGTTCTTTATGGTAGGGATTGTGTCCTTCAGTGCAGTGCCTAGCTCACTCTCAGGTGCTACTAAATAACACGATCTGAAGTGTGATTTTCCTTTCCTGCTGTAAAATAACAATTTAACATATTCTGCCATTATATTTACAGTATGGAAACTCAGGAGGACCTCTGGTTAATTTGGTAAGAACAGACTGATTTTTTTTTCCTTTACAGAACTGGCTTACTTATCTCTTATGTTCTCAGTGAAGGTGGAATGTCCAATATATTATACACATACACAAATCTTACATCATTAAAGTGACAGGTCTTCAAGAAAAAATCACTAATGGCTAAATTGTCAGATAATAGCATATAAATTATGCCTGTGAAAAACATCTATATTTGTCCAGTGTGGCTGCAAACTCTCCCTTTGCTAATGCAAATCTGGTAATTGCACACCTAACAGTATATGCAGAAAGGCATGTATCTGACGTGTGTACAAATGCCCATTTTCTGCTTGGAAAATGGGCAAGTGCACATTTTTTGCACATAGAATTTACGCATTAAGGTCTGAAAATGTGTCACTAGATGACAAGTAAAGAAAAACAATTTGATTCAAAGTGAAGAATAATTTTATCATTATTTATTGTATCGCTACTACCATATTTTGGGTACCTTTCTCAAAACCCATGAAAACAATGATAATAGGAAAGAATAGCTTCCCCAGTAAGTTATTGCTCTACTTCTCCAGATGGTGAGTAACTGGCCTCAATTTACTTATTTGAAAAGTAAGGCCTTAGGCAGTGGAATTAACCTTGTAGTACTTTAGAGACAATTTCATTGGCTGTCTTCTTTCCACAGGATGGTGAAGTGATTGGAATAAACACTTTAAAGGTTACTGCTGGAATTTCCTTTGCTATTCCTTCTGATCGCATCTCTCAGTTCCTCACAGAGTCACATGACAAACAAAATAAAGGTAAATTCTTCAAGCAACACTGGCTAGAAAAAATACCGTTCTAAATGATACTGCAAACTCGTATTTCAGTAGTTTGGTCTGTGTTAACCAAAAAAGAAATACAGTGTCTGATTGCAATGTACAACATATCTATTGTATTTACAGCATTGTATTGCATATCTATTGTGTTTACAGCATATCTATTGTATTTTGGCTCCACTACTATACCTCACAATATCTAATGCATTTATCCTCACTAGTCCCCTATGAGGTAGATATTATCCCTTTTTTATGTATGGTGAACTGAGCAGAGAAACTAAGCCACTTGCAAAAGATCATTCAGGCCACATGTGGTAGAGCAGAGCACTGAACCTGCATCTCCCGGGTCCCACATGAGTGCCTAATCATTGCATCATTCTTCCTTTCTGTACTGTTTCTGTACTCTGTATTACAGAATAGCACCATGCCAGCAGTCATGTTGAAAGACAATAAAATTAGTTCATAGAGAACCTTTCATCCTGAAGTATAATTTATAAATTATATCGCTATGGAAACACATAATAATATTATAATAACTAAAAGAATGAAACATTATTTTACATTTTCCTTAATTAATACCCAGTTCTAAGAGGCAACTAACAAGCCTCACAACAGGAGGAAGAGAAATGTTGACTAAGAAACCCTGCTGTATTCCCATTAAAAGCGCCATAAGATCTTTAATAGCCACATAGGGTTGACAGGACAGAAGTGAGGCTCAGATCGCTATATAAATAACTTAAAGAACACATTTAATTAATAGGGAAGTGCTCTGGAATGCATTTATTTTAAGAGACCTTCCTCTTTTTAGAAATATGTTATTTGAAAATACTGTCTGGAGTTTAGTTGTAAATTATCTGGTTCAAGAACTGTGTAATTCGTACACATTCAGCTGGCAGTGTGACAGAATGGACAGCTACAGCTCTGGGACACTCTCAGGTATGGACTTGGGAGGTGGGGGCTGCCAGTGAAAGGCCACCAGGATGCAGGTCTTGGTTTCTGTCGGTGTTGAAACTGATAAGGACAAATGCCACCCACCTGCCCCAATGGGTGGGGGAACTTGATATGGACGGCA
This sequence comes from Macrochelys suwanniensis, assembly GCA_033296515.1. Lineage (NCBI taxonomy): Eukaryota > Metazoa > Chordata > Testudines > Chelydridae > Macrochelys > Macrochelys suwanniensis. Next base: position 117,399,181 of record CM065779.1, read on the forward strand.
GTGAAGGGGAACAGTCCCAGCAGCGAGGGAGGGAGACACTCACTTAGGGACACTAGGTAGCTCCTCCTCCTGGGTGTCTCTGGCACCCATTGGCTAGTTGGTGGGGAGGGCTGCTGATTGGCTAGCATTCACCAGCATTTAACCTGGAGTGGGGGCATGTGGAGCCTCTTTTTGCTCCTGGAACCAATTACATGCCTGGTACAGGAGAGTATGGGTGATGGGTGGGTAGCACCCCTCCCTTATGTTAAAGTTTAATAAAAGTTGGGGCCTCCTGCTTAATTCCATGCACGTGCCTGTCCTCATTTTGCTGCTCTGTCCGCAACAAATCAGAGGAAGGCTGCACACAGCTGAGGGAAGGAGTGTTGGTTTACAGCCAGAGAGAGGTTGTGGCGTCATTGTATTTGGGGATTTGGGATTTGAAGACAGCTTCTTGGAAGAAAAAGTGGTATTCCATTATTCATAAACCCAGAGACCCAAAGAATAGACAGTATCTCATATATAAGACTCTGAGGGAAAGTCACCAGAAAGGGTGAGAGTTGTAGATGAACCAGCTTAACTTGAGGTCCACTTAGGAACAGCTTGTAACTTGACCTTAATCAAGGAGGATTTCCCTCCTCTTCTGTGTCTTTTGCAAGGGACAGGGACAACTCCCACTGCAGATTAACCTAAGGAGGCAGGGAGCAGGCAGGGGGGGGAATAAGAGCCAAACACCCAGGACACACTGGGTAGCTTTGGGAGGGATAAAGCCACCACACCCTATTCATAAATGACTTCTATTTGCATGGGCTCCACTACTGCTGTGATGATGATTATTATTGGTATTGGGGTAGTGGCTAGGCACCTCAGTCATGGGCCACAAACCCATTGTGCTAGGTGCTGTACAAACACAGAACAGAAAGATTATCCCTGCTCCCGAAGAGCTTACAGTGTAAGTACACCAATTACTGTCAAATGTACTTCCCCACTCTGGACTTATCTGCTGGTCTTCAGGTTCCTATCTCTAACTGTGTCTGACACGTCACGCTGAATGAGTTGTTGCCATTTCAGACTCAACATGGCCAAAACTGACCACCTAATATTTCAGCCCAAACCTTCCTCCCTACCTCAGTCCTCCAGCGCAATTAATAACTTTACCATCCTCCCTATCCCCCAAACCCATAACTTAGGGGTTATCTTTCATTCCTCCCTGTTGGCCAAGGGCGGTGGGGGGGGGGGGCACTTCTCTAAAACCCGCCCCTCCTTTTCTGTCCTGACTGCCAAATTGTTTGTCCACACCCATATCATCTCCCATCAGGACTGCTGCAATCTTCTCGGGTCTCTTCCCTAGTAACCTGCCCCACCTTCTCGCCCTGTCCATCCAAAATGCTGCTGCTGAAATCAGTTTTCCTATGCCATCCCCTCAGCCATGTTGACTCATTGCAGTAGCTTCCCATTGCCCGAGCTTCACATTCACAGTCTTTGTGTTCAAGGCCAGACCTAGCCTAAATCTCTGACTTGGTCTCCTTTTGTGCCCTACCTCCCATTCCTCTACACTCACCAATGATTCTGGCCTCGTTATCTCTTTCATCTGCTTCTCGCACAGACATGCCTGTGTCTCTTTCCATGCTGGTATGCCCATCCTGAACCTGTACAACACCTCACATCCCTCCTCTTCCACCATATCCAACCCCCTACTACACAGAGCAGACAAGAAGTGAAAGGGACGAGCCAGACCATTGTGATGTGTATGTACCATACGGAGTGGCCACCAGATATTGTTATTTTCATCCTTGTTCCTTCTCTATATGGCACACTTGGTTACTAACCCTCACTTGCAATGTCATACTGAATCAAGACACTCATCTGGTCAGGCACCACTTGTATACTTGTAGGAAGCTCCTGGCCCATCTGCCCTGAATCACTGCCAAAGCAGGGCTATTCTTTAAAGTCATTTACTAGCCCTTGCTGTGGTGGAAATGTGGAAGGAATGAGCTTATTTCAGCAGTTATTTGCATGGTGTTAAGGATTAAGTTTGCATTTTTGGACACTTAGCAATAGTTTTCAAATTTCCATACTTATGTTGTTCCTTGTTATGACTGTAAATAGAATTTCTAGTTTTTCATCATCCTTTTCCTTGGGGCCACTTACATTTCATCATATGAAAATATAAAAAGGGAATCGGTAGTTTAACTTTGATTCACCCTCAGAATCATGCCATGATTAAATAATAGGGAATAAAGATAAGGGTGTTTCTATTCTGCTCTCAATATCATCTAACTGAAAAGATTGGATCGTGGAAGCATAAACTAGTACAGTAAACTTTTTAGGAAATGCCTCTTTACAACTTGATTCTGCTGTAGAGGAGACAGCCATGAGATTGCATAATTAGTATGACTATGGCTTTTAAAATCTCAGTTGAGCAGATAACTTTATCAGTGTTGTATAATGTGCATAGTCATGAAATCATCATACTATGTGTTTATTGTAAACAAATAAGTAATCCTACTTACAAAACTGAAGAATCAAAAATATACACTGTATTAGGAATCATGAGCAATATTTAAATGTAAAGTCATTTACCACTATATCAAATGGGATGGTCATAATACTAATACCTTATTTATTATTACCTTAATAATAATACTTTTATTATATAGAGCTTTAGCCATTCAAAACTCTGTAAAAGCATTAACTAACCCTGAGTACCTCAGGGAGTTAGGTACAATCATCCCCATGATATAAATAGGAAAATTGACCATACAAAGGCTGGAATTTTCAAACTGGGGAACCTAAAATTAGGCACTAAATAAGTGGTCTGATTTTCAAAAGTGCTGCGAATCCCCACCTCCCAATGACTTCAACAGCTCAGCACCTCCGAAAATCAGGCCATTTAGATAGGTGCCTAACTTCAGAGATCCGTATATGAAAAAATTGACCTCCGCAATCTGCTGAAGGCCAAAGTGGGAATCACTGGCAGGGCTGGGATCAGAACTCAGGACTTCCTAGAAGGGTATTAACAGGGAGTACTGTGGTGAAAGACAGTAAACTAACAATTAGACTAAATATCAGCAAAATATTCTTGCCTTTGAGGACAGCTAAACTGAAGCATCTCACAGGATTGGAACCATCCAGGGCTAAGCAAGCTGTTGGGTTTAGCAAATAGTAATAATTCTTAAAGATAATAATAGAGATAAATAGCTGCATACAGGTAAAGATATTGATAACTGTCATTTTGGCTGTTCTTCATCTTAGAGTTGCATTTAGGTACACTCTATAGCTCAGTTACACAGCTTGAGAAAATACACAGCCCACCAATAAACAGGAGAGGCTGGAGCTGTTTCATTGTATCTGTTTGGCAGTGGAATATTTTTCTTAAATAACTTCAGGCCTGCTGATGCAGTCTAAATGCAATGGGTGTGAACTGAGTATTAGGAAGTTTCCCTGCATACCAAGTAGAGTGCAAGATTAGTTCCTTCCTTTAGAAGGTCTTGGTGAAATCCTCACCCCATTGAAGTCAACAACAAAACTCCCCTTGACTTCAGTGGCACCAGGATTGCACTGTTACTGTGGACAGTGGCAATACTCACACGATAAAGTTATTCATGTATATGAGTGTTTGCAGGTTCAGGCCTGTAATTTGGCTCTAACAATAATACTGTACTTTTGCTGTAGCTTTGTCTGTGGTTATGAATATTTGTGCCTTTAGCCCCCTGTTGATCTGTCTCGTTTTGTATATTATCATAATCAATCAAAAAGTTTAACTTTGAGAAGAAGAGGCTGATGGTATCTAGTGTCTTTCTTATGTATGAAAATATCTCATAGAATAGAAAGCTCCTTAAATAGTTAGCTACTTCCAGCCTTTGGGGCCAGATTCACTAGCAAGCTCCCTGTGCTTTGCACTACTCCAGTTTAACCAACCTGTTAAGCCAGGTTTGCAGCTGTTTTGCATCACTGGAGTGGCACAAATTATCTAGATTGCACTGGTGAATACGGCACCTTCTGTTTCAGAGAACTTTAAAAGATCTCCTTCTCCATGGGTCATACTGGCTTCAGACTGAAGTTGTTCCACATATGTATAGCTTGATTATTCCAGCATATGAACATTTTAAAATAATAATATAATATAAAGCCTTAGTTACTGTGATTTCATTCTGGTGAGAGGCTCATTATTTTCAGGACCTCTTTCCATTCTGTGCTTGCTGTCTTAATTATTTTTTCTTCTGCCTCCTGATCCCTACAGCAATTTAAAGTGCTCATGAAAACTGCCACCTTGACAGCTCTGGAGACTGTAGCATGGCACACCGTAACTCCAGCTTCCCCACACTGCTTTGCCAATGTAACTCAACTCTGCCCTCAAAAGGGCCAACCCTTTGTGGCGACAATGCACAGTTAATTGAGTCTCAATGCCCATTCATTCCTTGGCTTCTCTGCTAAGATTGCCAGCAAGGCTGCCAATTTATACTCCCTCAAGCTGGTTTTGTTGTAGAAAACTTAACTTTTGCATATGACATTCAATTTGGAGAAATGTAATGTGATGTGCTTGTTGCAAAGAGAGTGTTCTGATGAGAATGCTCCAAGAAAAAAGATGCAGGAGTTCTTGCAGAAGGCTTCTGCCCAGGCCACAGCAACAGATAAAATAATGTAACAAATTAGATCCTCGTGTGCATTTTACTATAATTACAAAACCCTTGTTTTAAATGAGGTTTGTCAAACTCATTCTGGAGAGAGGGCCAAATTCCATTTTTACTTATGGTCCATAAACCTTCAGTCCACAGCAGATCTCCCACTGATCTGTATGGGCAATTTGTACAAAGATCTAGGGTGGAATAAGGCCTTTACGTAGTAACTAAGCCATTATCATTATTTCTGATTTGTTCAGTGCTTCATTGTCACATTTAGCATTACCCACAGGGACAATAGTGCCCTTTAGGATCAGCACTCTGTCTTCCCTTGATTTCTCATCTATACCCATTCTTGTATCTGTTCCTGTACCTCTTCCATATCCGTGCCTCTTATCCTTTCATTCATCTGCATTTTCCTCTTTGTAGCAATTCCCAATTCAACCCCCCTCTCCATTTTGTGCACTATCCCAAGTGTTAAAATGACCAGCAGTGGAATAGTTATTGGTGACATTTAAAGGGTCATCCGACTTGTACATACTCTCAGAAACATCTTTTCAGACTGATTGCAGACTCAGGAAGACAACACACTGCATCATTTCACACTCAGGTCCCACTCAAGTTTGAGAGGTTCCCTTTGCAAATATGAGAGCTAGGAACTGTGCGGGGTTTTGTTTTTTTTAATGGAAGCTTCAGTTCTGAAGAAGCTATATATATGCTATACAAGTCACATAAATGGATCTGGCCCAGGGCCATGGTGGTTGACAGCCCTGTTTTGAACAACAGAACTCTATCTGGAGTTTAGCCAGTTTTGCTCAATTCATCTTAAAAATTTCAGGAGAGACTAAGCATTCCAGGGAAGACAACAAAGATGGCTGGAGGTATTCTGTAAGATTGCCAAGGGCCCAGTAAATCCCACAACTCTGGGATGTGTTCCGTTGACTTTAATGGGGATATAAGGTGTGCAAGGAATGCAGGAGTAGGTCCCCAGCCTGGGCTTATTTATCCTGGGAAGAACAAGTATTAGAGGCTACTGTTTAGTCTCTCCTCTTCATCTTCTCTCCTAATGTGAGAGCAGAGGGATGCTCAAAGAAGTTGCAAGACAGTTATTCTGGAGCAAGTGAGAGGGAATTCTCTTTTATACAGGATATAATCAACTGCTGAAGCACTCACTGCAGGATATCATCAAATCAAATTAGTACATAAAACAGCTTTTTGGCATCACTGCCACTTAGAACGGTTGTAGCTATAGAACTAGTGGAGTTGTGCCTGCTTATGGGAGGGCTGAATTTGCCCTATTTAAACTCACTTGCACCACAAGTTCAAATGGGTAAGGAGCACTTCACCATGTTTTCATTCTTTGGAAAGCAGATACATGTCTACACTCGCAATGCTGCAGTGGCACCACTGTAGTGCTTCAATATAGATCCTAGCTTTGCTGACGGGAGAGTTCTTCTGTCAGCATAGGTAATCCACCTCTCTGAGAGGGAGTAGTTACGTCTGAGGAAAGAATTATTCCATCAGTCGTGCTCCCTACATAGGGTCTTAGGTTGGCTAACTGTGTCACTCGGGGGCGTGGATTTTTCACACCCTGAGTGACATTTTCTAGTGTAGACTGGCCCTCAATTTCATGCAGTTTACTTGTGTGGGGCTTTCAGAGGTGTCCTTAGAAGGTTCTGTCTCTATAAACATGAAAGAGCCCATGGGACTTTTGTCTCATTGTTCAGACACAGGCCTGGGAGGCAGGAGACTGGCTCTGTGAGAGCTTGAGTCATGTAACCTCTCAGTAAAATGGGACTGATCATACTTATCTGCCTCATGGGTGTGTGGTGAATCTAAACTAATTGCTGTTTAATGGATGTGTATATAGTATTGTAAAGCACTTTGGAGTGCTATGGGATCTGTTCACTACGTGTGCTGTGTGACTAGTCGCCTAAGGTATTGTTTCTGCTCCCTGCTTGGAAACTTTTAAAACAAGAGACTAGACCCTGATCCTGCGAGCAGTTCTGGATGCATATTTCACAGTATGACCTGATGATTAGCAAACGTGGGCTTTGACAAACCAACAAGGGAAGCAGTTTCCAGGGATGAGGACCTATTACTGAGAATTCTTTGCCTTTAGCATACTTCTGATTAAACCAGGAGCTCTTAGCTTGAGCACCACGTGTGAGCTCAACACCTGCAGTATCAGGCAAGAAAAGAAGTGTTTTATTTATTTATTTAACATTATATTTATTTAGGTTTTTTTGTGACATTTCCATTCCCCTCCCCCTGAATTTTTTTTCTTCAAAAGCTCATTTTGACAAAATTGACGTAACCATCTTTGAATCAAACATACTTAGGGCAGGTCTACAGTACCCACCGGATCGGCGGGTAGCGATCGATCTCTCGGGTCGATTTATTGCGTCTAGTCTAGACGCGATAAATCGATCCCCAAGCGCTCTCTACGTGGACTCCGGGACTCCACCGCTGCAAGAGGTGGAAGTGGAGTCAACGGGGGAGCGGCAGCAGTCGACTCGCCGCCATGAGGACGAGGTAAGTCGACCTAAGATACATCGACTTCAGCTATGCTATTCTTGTAGCTGAAGTTGCATATCTTAGGTTGATTCCCTGCCCTCTCCCGCAGTGTAGACCTGGGCTAAGTTACAAAACATTTACATTCTCTTAGGTGTAATAAATTCAACAGTTTTTTGTGCTACTAAATCTATTAGAAATCTTGGATGTTTTCTGAACTTTTCTTATGGAAAACTTTTATAGTACTGAAACTGATCTTTTGTGAGTCCTTTTATAGTGCCCATTATCTCAGCAATGGGACTAGAGAGGAGAAATCCTAATTCTAATCATCCAGGGCTTCATGAGAGAATGCACAAGACCTTAGAAGTCATTCTAATCACTATGCATGCTTTTCATTCTCTGTGCTATTAATCTTGGTAAAGGCTGATACCTCTTGCTTGTTTTGGCTCTTACCATTTCAATGGAAAAGATGTTCTTGTGATTATTTGCCTAAAATCTTTATATATAGCTGCCGTGTTTTTTTCCAGATGGGAAAAAACGCTTCATTGGCATAAGGATGCTGACAATAACACCCATGTAAGTATCTTTTAAATATGTTTATATAAACTGCACTGGCACACATAAAATGTATTATAAAGGTTCAGCAGTGGTTCAGAGCAACAAAGTTCAGATCTGTATGTAAACTTCCACAAGGTTTGTGAACATTTTTAATTTTCAGCAGTGAAATTTACATTCTGGGATCAGGAAATTAATCATCTCACAGTTCTCCCACTCCTGCCACTGGTGACAATATATGTTAATGTGTGCTCTGCAAACTGTCTCACTCTGCTTTTCCCAGTCAGCTGATGTTCTGTCAGAATCCAATTCCTTTTCCAGAACCAAAATGAAAGTCACACCAAGCATTATTTTGATACAAGGGCAGTACTTTTCCTTTAGTCCAGATACAGTGTAGAACTAAAAAAGTCAACTCCATTCCTTTGTCCCGTCTCACAGCCTACTTTGTTAACAAAACCAACCAAACATTCCCTTGCCAGCTGAATCTATGCAAAAGAACTGGCAGAATAAGTACAATTTCTTCCACTTCTATCTCTTCATCATATTTAACATAAAATCTGTTATTGTCTAGTGTCTGAAATGTCACTGGAGAGCAAATAAATGAACATAAGAATGGCCATACTGGGTTAGACCAATGGTCTGTCTAGCCTAGTATCCTGTCTTCCGATGATGACCAGTGCCAGATGCTTCAGAGGGAATGAACAGAACAGGGCAATTTTTATTGAGTGATCCATCCCTTGTTGTCTGTTCCCAGCTTCTGGCAATCAGAGGTTTAGGGACACCCAGAGCATGGGGTTGTGTCCCTGATGATCTTAGCTAATAGCCATTGCTGGACCTATCCTCCATGAACTTATCTAATTCTTTTTTTAACCCATTTATACTTTTGGCCTTCACAACATCCCCTGGCAATGAGTTCAACAGATTGATTGTGTTGTGTGAAGAAGTACTTCCTTATGTTTGTTTTAAACCTGCCACCTATTAATTTAATTGGGTTCTTGTGATTCTTGTGTTATGTGAAGGGATAAATAACACTTCCTTATTCACTTTCTCCACATCATGCATGATTTTATAGACTTCTATCATACCCTGTCTTAACTGTCTCTTTTCTAAAATGAACAGTCCCTTCCCGATACTTTGCCAATTCAAATATACCCTTTTTGAGATGGGATGACCAGAACTGCATGTGGTATTCAATGTGTGAGTGTACCATGGATTTATATAGTGGTATTATGGTATTTTCTGTCTTATTATCTATCTCTTTCCTAATGGTTCCTAACATTTAGCTTTTTTGACTGCCGCTGTACATTCAGCAGATGTTTTCAGGGAAGTATCCACGATGACCATCGCCATATTTGGTGTTCAGAAGGAATTTTCCCTGGGACAGATTGGCAGAGACCCTGTGGGTGGGTCACCTTCCTCTACAGCATGGGTCATGGGTCACTTGCAGGTTTAAATTAGTGTAAATGGTGAATTCTCTGTAACTTGAAGTCTTTAAACCATGATTTGAGGACTTCAGTAACTCAGCCCGAGGTTAGGGCTCTATTACAGGGGTGAGTGGTGAGGTTCTGTGGCCTGCAGTGTGCAGGAAGTCAGATTAGATGATCACAGTGGTCCCTTCTGACCTTAAAGGCTATGAGTCTGTGACTGCAAGATCTTGCTTGAGTGGTAACACCTAATTTAGACCCCATCATTTGTATCATATTGGGATTTTATTTTCTAATATGCATTACTTTGCATTTATCAGCATTGAATTTCATCTGCCATTTTGCTGCCCAGTCACCTAGTTTCATGAGATCTCTTTATAACCCTTTGTACTCTTCTGCTTACACTAAGACAATTTCTCTTTTATACCAGTAGCTCTGTCTCCAGTGTGGCAGAAGGCTGTGTGACTAAACACCTGTTTGCAGCATATGCAGCTGATGTTTTTGACTAAACAGTTTTTATTTTATTGAGTTATATTTTTGCTGTCTCCCACATAAGGGTCAAATCCTCAGCAGGAATAATCAGTGTGTCTTCATTAACTTCAGTAGAAGCTGACAGACACCAGCTGAGGATTTATCTTTAAATATCATGACATATTCAGTCAGTGGGAGGCTTTGCTGCATTTTCAGTATCTAAAGAAATACAGCAAGAAGTTGCCCTGGCCATTTTTGGTAAATAACAGTGTCTCTGTGTGTGTTTGTTTTAACTCTATTAACTTCCTGGGGAAAAAATTAAGTGGTTTGTGGAGCAGTGCTGGTTTCCTTTCTGTCTGACTGCACAGCTCACAAACTCTCTTGTTATGATACTGAAGCACAGCTATCCATGCAACTGAGGTTGAAAGCCTTTACACCCAGCGATAGGCTTGAAGCAACTCTGTACCCTAAGCCTGGGATTCAGTCATCCTCAAACAAGCTGTATTTTGCAGCTGGCTCCTTACTCTATAACAAGCCAAATGCAGAACACTTGAAAGCAGAGCAAAATTTCCCAAACAAGATTTTTCTTGAAAAACTCAGGAATCTGGTCTTGCTGTGGACCAGACACAGGTCTCCTGTTTGACTACTGGAGATTTCAAAAGTGTTGTATTTTTAATTGAGGACACAGTGAGAATGAAATGCCAAAATAAACAAACTAGACTATTAGCAAACGTTTGCCTTATCACCAGTGTGAATGTTACTCAGCTTATAAACTCTCTGGGCCATCTTTTCATTCTGTGTTAGTACAGCACCTATCACAATGGGGTCCATGACTGGAGCTCTTTGGTGCTTTCACAATACAAAGCAGAACAATAACAGAACAAGCTATTTCTGCATGAGGTACAAGACAATAATTATAGCATGTGCAATTGAGGATGCATGAGAGTAAATCTGATTCCTTTTAAAAATCTGCTGATGTAGTGTTTTTCATTCAGGCAATTTTAATGCAAAATGATTTGTGGATACATTCTTAGGTTAACTAATGTATTTTATTACACTTATTTTATTCAAGAGAAAGCTCAAGAATAATGTAGTACTTTTGAAAATTATTTCTCTTTGAAACAATTACTGATTTCAATATTTTAATCTTCTCTTAGTCTTGTGGAAGAACTAAAACTCAGTAATCCTGATTTTCCTGATGTCAACAGTGGAATTTATGTACATGAAGTTGTTCCAAATTCACCTTCTCAGAGGTAGGTGGAATCCAAAGCAAACATCATTTTTCTTCACGGTGAAGATACCTATCCAACAGAAACTGGCAGGCAATGTTGTTGTTTATATTCAAGGTCTTGCATGTTCTTGCTTTATATTATTTTTGCTTTTCAAAGAGAATTTGGGCCTTTTAGTAAAATACATGTTAAAATAGTTTGAATTATATTAACATTTAAAATCGTCAAATATTTATAATATCATTGCTAAGGGCAACATCTTAAAGTATTAGCTAGTTTTGAATTTTTAAATAAATAAACATGCTTGAAGAACTATGTAACCATATTTGTATTTGAAAGGCAAAATTAAGTGTGAATAAACAGAACCTTTAATATAAATGAGGATGCTGCTTGCCAATCTTTGTTGAATAAATGTCTTCATATGTTCCCTATTACTGTGACATAGTAGCTGTTGGCTTGAATTTTCTACAGACTAGGCTCAGTTTTCAAACTTCATTTCATACTAATATTGTTAAGCCCCAACACTTCATCTTGGAGGAATGAATGATTGTTTTTTCAGGCTTTCTACATATCAGATTTTAAGACTTTTTCTAGGAATTAATAAGAAAATTGGAGGAGGAACTCAAAGTCATTCAGATAAATATTTGAAGGCAAAGAGAAAAAAAATTACAAGCATTTTGGTCAGTACATTCCGTCCACTTTAGAATGTTTTAGAAGTAGAATTTGTTTCTTCTCAGGGCACTCAGTGTATATTACAGGGGACAGTCTAATCTTGGCAGAAGGATGAACTAGAAAGACTCACTGGTGAAAGATATCTTTCATGTCTATGTTGTTATAGGTACTGAAGTTTTGAGAAAACAATACCTAGCGAAAACTAGATTTGTGCTCTATCTGTCATCACTGTTTTAGAAGTCATATCATCAATTCAGTGCTCCATGGGCACATTTTTTCATATAACTTTTTTTGTTTCAAAAATTGCACATTCAGCAATGCCGAAACATTTTGCAAATTTGTGTTGATTTTGCCAAATTGCTCATTTTGGGAAAAAAATTAAAATAAATCAAAACATCTCATTTCAATTTTTCAGTTTTGAAATGACTTTTTTGTTTCAAAATTTTCTTTGTTATTTTTAAAAATTCAAATAAATTTAAAAACTGTCAAAATCAAGAAGAAATGTTTTGATTTTGTCAAATTAAAATATTAAATCTGAGCAAAAGCAATTTTGTTCAACCGTGTAATTCATTGAAAAATTCAGAATTTACATTTTTTATCCATTCTGAAATGATTTTTCAACTTTTTGAAATTGCCAACAAACCAAAAAAATCCATTATTTGCCTAGCTCTAATGCTTCATGTTTGATTTTAGAAAACTGCCGAGATTCCAGTTTATTGCAGTTAGTAACACCCTGAGTGAAATTCACCCCTCTGGAAAGGCTGAGAGCGAGACTTATGTACCACTTACATTAAATAAGTGCTGCATAGCCCTTGTGCTGGTCCTCTATATGGGGTGAATTTCATGCCCTTAAATACACAGCTTAATCCTTGCTTTATCTTGCCTATGCAGAGGTGGCATCAAAGACGGAGACATCATTGTCAAAGTAAATGGACGTCCTTTGATGACCTCCAGTGACCTGCAAGAGGCTGTGATGAATGAGTCACCTCTACTACTTGAAGTTCGAAGGGGAAATGATGACTTGCTATTTAACATAGAGCCTGAACTTGTCATGTAAATCGAGCTGAGGAAGCTCACCCCATAACTAAACTCACTTATTTTGAAACATCAGATACCTCCTTTACAGCTGCAGTAATTATACTTCCTGTTGACTAATGACAAGGTGGACTAACTTGATTGCCTGAGCCACGTCTGTACATAGTAGCTAAATTTAATTAGGTTACAAAATGAAAACAAACGTGATTTTAACTTCAAAGTCATTTCGTTAAAATATATTTTGAGGATAACAATAAACAACCCCACAATGTGTGTAAATTGGGCACATTAATCATATCTCTGCCATTGCAGGGGCCTCGGGCACTGGTGCACTTTGGCCCTTCTGTTCTCTGCCTGTGGCACATAATAGTCTAATCTCCTGTGACCATAACGCTTCGGTCTAATTTTGGTTGTTGGCTTTAGTGTGTGGGTACTGCGTGGTATTGATGGCCTGTGATGTACAGGAGTTCAGACAGAACTGGTGGTCCCTCTGACCTTAAACTCTATGACTCTTTCTGGGGTGTCACTATAGAAACTGGCTCCAATCCCAGTCCCTTTAAATTTAATAGAAGTTTTGCCATTGATGGCAGGGTCAGTCCTGTCATTTGAAAGTCCATAACTCCATCAACAGTGAGAAAACGTGGTTAAAAAGGGGAAATTGCCATTGGATTATTATAAGCAGGATTTTGACACAGCAGAACTAAGCTACTTTGACCAAAATCTGAGCTTTTTTTGTTTGTTTTTGGATTTTTTTGCCTCTTTGAATGTGAAATTAGCATTGGCAAAGCCTTTATTTGTTCTTGGAGCTTGTAGATTATATGTGAATGCACATGGGGAAAATTTGTAAATATAAAAAAAGTATGAAAGTGGTAACAGGCTATAGAGTGTTACACCTAGGTCATGCAATTCTGGAATATAGTAAATGATTCTTATAGAATTAATGCTTTAGTTAAATATATAAAAGTCAAAACAATGTGCAGAAAAAAAAGTTTGAAAGTGCACAGTATTTTTACAGGGTTTTTTAAAGTCATGGTACAAATTAGTTTTTCATTATACTGGTACGCTTTGCTGAAAAATTGATATACTACTTACGCTTGTACTGTATATGTTTCTACTGTAAGGAAATTGAAGTTTACACAAATAAAATTTTGCTTTGCACCGCTGTTAATAATCATTTTTGCAAATATTCACTTGTTCTGGAACAGACTCTCCCAAGAAATGATTTAGCTAAAGAAAGTTAGGCTGATTGATATGAAAGCCTTTTAAAGGCTACAGAAGCCTTGATTTCATAGCTTTGTAACGTAATTTTTTTGCTGAGATTCTTCCCTTTCTTAGCCTATGTTTAGTAATGTCTTATGCACACTATAATTCACATTTTATAATGTGATTTTCATATTTTTATTATTCTTATTTGTACTATGGTGGCAACTAGAGAACCCTGCTAAGAATGCAGTTGGGGAACTGAGACACAGAAAGAGTAGGTAACTTGCCCCAGGTCAAACAGGGTATGTCTACAATGCAATTAAAAACCCACTGCTGGCCCATGCTGGCTTGGGCTAAGGACCTGTTTTATTGCCATGTAGCCATTGTGGCTCAGGCTGGAGCCTGAGGTCTAGGCCCCTGCGGGGTGGGAAGGTCCCAGAGCTTGGGCTGTAGCCCAAGCCCAAACATCTACACCACAATTAAACACCCCTTAACCCAAGACCTGCAAGCCTGAGTCAGCTGGCACAAGCCAGCTGTGGGTGACAAACTGCACTGTAGACATACACACACAGCCAGGAACTGAACTTAGCTCTCCTGAGCCCCAGTGCCTAAAACATAAGAGCCGCCATTCCTAACTCATGTGCAGGAATTTTTAAGGCCACTTTCTTTGTTCTGTCTTGTCAGGGACTCGTTTTAAAACTAGCCAAACGTTTTAGTCTTGGGTATTGATTCTGTAAGCCTTGTGCACATGGAACTCCCACGGAAAGTGACAAGAGTTCTGTATGTGAAGAATTAGCCAGATCAAGCCCTATGCAGTAAAATACACACACAGGCCCCAGACCTGCAAATACCTATGCAAGTGCTTAACTATTAACGTAAGTAGTCCCATGTTTTCGGTATACAGGTCTGTCGCATCTTATGCGGGGGTTACGTTCTGCGCTGAGCGCGTAAAGCGAAAAACCGCGTATGTTGAGACTCCATTGAGTTGAATGGCGGACGGAATTGCCCGCAGTACCGATGCCATTTTAAAATGGTTATTTTTCTTTTTTGTCCTGTTTTTGGCGACCGCGCAAAGCTGAATTCGTGCATATTAAATGCACCTAAGATGCGACTCGCCTGTACAAAGCTCAAGCTTTTTTGGCACCTGTGACAGGGCGCATGAACCCCACACCAGCCTGGAAAGGGTTAAGGAGCTGCTCTGTGCTGGAGTAGCCCTGCCCCCAGTGGTGTAGCCAGGTTTAGAGCACAGCGGGAGCGGAGCTAAAAAAAACGGCGCCGGGAGCAAAAAAAACCGCTCCGCTCTGGCTGCAGCGTAGGAACAAAAGAGCACAAAAAAGGCACGGCTTCTGCTCAGTGGGGGAGCATCTGCTCCCCCTGCTCCCCCCCCGGCTATGCTACTGCCTGCCCCACCACATCAGTAAGTCATGCCAAAAGTGGAGGAGGAGTTTAAAAGAAGGAAACTCATTTCAGTAATGGACAGCTCTGGGAAAGGGGACAGAGCACTGAGTGTCTCAGCTCCCAGGAAGTGGCTTGGTAGCCAGCAGAGCACATGCTCTTGCCTAAAAGGAATACGGGTCCTTTTTGTTGAAGGGGGAAGACTGTATCCTATAGCTCTTACTAGAGACCCAGTGGACTTTAAGTTGGACTACAGCCCATGCAGGGGCCCTGTCATAAATATAAAGGAGAGGGTCTGATGCAGTGCTATAAAATCCTCTTACCAGTAAAGGGTTAAGAAATGCAGGTAGCCAGACAGATACCTGATCTGGCTGGCATCTGACCAATAAGGGGACAAGATACTTTCAAATCTTGGGAGGAGGGAAAGCTTTGTGTGTGGCTCTTTGTCAGACTCAGAGTGAGCTTGGAGTCAGAAGGAACCAGTCATCTTTTCATCAAATCCTCACTTTTCTAAAGTAAGTTTAGATAGCATAGCGAGTAGATTTCTGTTTATTTTTGCTTGGTACGTTCCCTGTGTGAGAGGGAGGAGTTATTCCTTTTTTCCCCTGTAACTTTAAGGGTTTGTCCAGAGGGGGAATCCCTCTGAGTTTGGAAATTGAGTACCCTGTAAAATAGTTATCATCCTGATTTTACAGAGCTGATTTTACCTTCTTTGTTTTAATAAAATCCTTCTTTTAAGAAGCTGACAGTTTTCTATGGTGTTAAAACCCCGGGGGTGGGTTTTTTTAGATCACTGTGTAACCAATTGGTTAGGAGATTATTCTCAAGCTTTCCAGGAAAGGGGGGTATGGGCTTGAGAGGGTATTTTGGGGGGGGTGGAAGGGAACTTCAAGTGGTCTCCTTTCCTGGATTCCTGTTTAAAACACTTGATGGTGGCAGTGGAAGAAGCATTTCTCAGGGTGCAGGGAATTTTGTACCTTGGGGGTTTTAACCTAAGCTGGTAAAAATAAGCTTAGGAGCTCTTCATGTGGGTCCCCACGTCTTTACCCTAGAGTTTAGAGTGGGGAGGGAACCCTGACATGGTGGCAGAGTGGTGGGATATACTGAACCAGAAATTTTTTTTTAACCTGAGACAGGGAGTTTAGAATTTTTTTTTCTTCTCTCTGGCTCTTCCCTGTAGCTGCTTGGAATCAGGGAGAGGGGAGGGGTTAAGCTGTTAGGAGCTAGAGTATCTGCTTATGAAAGCAGGTAGTTAACCCCCTACAGGGAAAACCCAAGCAAGTTTTTTTTTCTTTCTAACTCTATCGGGTTAAGACAGATTAAACACAGAAAGGCTAAAATGACTGCCAGTGAAACAGCTATTAAACTTGAGCTAGCTAGACTGCAAGCCAATGAGAAAGATAAATAACATGCTGAGGAGGAGAGGAAACATGCAAGATTGCTACAACTTAGACAGATGGAGATTGATGAAAAAGAAAGGGAGAGGAAGTATGCTATGGAGGAGAAGGAGAGAGAGAGGAAGCATGCTGAGGAGGAGAAGGAGAGAGAGAGGAAGCATGCTGAGGAGGAGAAGGAGAGAGAGAGGAAGCATGCCCTGGAGATGGAGAAGACCAGGGCGGAGCGGAATCTACCGGATAACACTAACAATCCTTCCCCAACAAGCCACAAATGGGAGCGACTATGTCCACCGTATGATGAATCCCGTGATATTGCTGAATATTTTCTCACCTTTGAGAGACTATGCAATCTCCATAACATTCCTGATGATCACAAAATGACCACATTGGTAGCAAAGTTGACTGGAAGTGCTCTGGACATATTCAACAACATGCCTATTGTTGAGGCTTCTGACTATGAGAAATTCAAGGATTTGGTTTTAAAACAATTTCAAGTTACACCTGAAACTTACAGAGTAAAATTTCGAACCCTTATCCGAGGGCCTGGACTAAGTAACGTAGCTTATGTAAACCGGATAAAGGAGCTGTTAAATAAATGGGTCAAGGGAAGGGATGTTACTAGCTTTGAAGGAGTGTGTGATTTGATGGCGCAGGAACAATTCCTGAATATGTCCAAGGATGAGATAAAACAGTGTTTATGGGATAAGAAAATGGACTCAGCAGACAGTCTTGATGTTTATGCTGATCAATATGAACAGTCCCAGATCAGCAGAGGGACAAGGAAATTTGGCACACAAGGGGTGCAGGAAGCAGAGAGGAACAACCCTGGTCATAGTTTGGGGAGATACCAGAAAGGAAAACCCCAGACCCCTTATTGCCCCACCACACCATTCTCCAGCAACCCACCTCGCCCCACTGACCAGTCAGCTGGGCGATGTTTTAAATGTAATGAATTGGGGCATGTGAAGGCCAACTGCCCCAAGAACCCCAACAGAGTACAGTTCATTGCACCGGGGTCACACCAAAGGTCCTCAGGCCCAGATGCCTCAGGCCCAGATGCCTCAGGCCCAGATACCCTTGGAGTGAAGGGAAACGGTGAGTGTGGGCGGAAAGAAGGTTACAGCGTGGAGGGACACTGGAGCACAAGTGTCGGCTATCCACCAATCCTTAGTGGACCCCAGCTTAATCAACCCAGAGGCACAAGTGACGATTCAACCCTTCAAGTCCAACTCTTTTGATTTACCTACAGCCGTGTTGCCTGTCCAGTACAAGGGCTGGTCAGGAAATTGGACTTTTGCAGTTTATGATGATTATCCCATTCCCATGTTGCTGGGGGAAGACTTGACCAATTGTGTGAAGCTAGCCAAGAGGGTGGGAATGGTCACCCGCAGCCAGGCTAAGCAAGCTGTCACACCTAGCTCTGTTCCTGAGACTTCCACCAGAACCCCATCTGTACTACCAGAGACCCAGATAGAGGTAGTGGAACCGGATACCCTGCCAACGACTGCAACAGCTGTCGTAGATCCAGTCGCAGAAACCCAACCAAAGCCAGTCTCGGAACCAGAACTGGCGAAGCAACCAGCACCAGAACCATTGCCAGCACTGAGTCCAGCGCTTGCAACCCCATCTACAGTGCCAACACCAGAGGGCACCACCGAGCCTGCAATGGCAGCAGCAGCCGATAACTCCATACAAGAGGCTCAGCCAGAGCCTGAATTACCACATCGTGCACCAGCGGAGAGCGGTTCACAGTCAACGGAAACAACCCCATCACCTACATCGCTTCCAGAGGGACCCAGCCCAAGTCCACAACCCAGTGAGGAACTGATGTCTCCAGCATCTAGGGAACAGTTCCAAGCCGAGCAGGAAGCAGATGAAAGCCTCCAGAGAGCTTGGACAGTGGGACGGAGCAACCCACTGCCTCTCAGCTCTTCTAATCGATCCCAGTTTGTTATAGAAAAAGGACTTCTATATAAGGAGACTCTTTCTGATGGACACCAGGAAGACTGACAGTTGGTAGTTCTGACTAAGTACCGGGTAAAGCTCTTGAGCTTAGCCCATGATCATCCTAGTGGTCATGCTGGGGTGAACAGAACCAAAGACCGTTTGGGGAGGTCATTCCACTGGGAGGGAATGGGCAAGGATGTTTCTACCTATGTCGGTCTTGTGAGGTGTGCCAAAGAGTGGGAAAGCCCCAAGACCAGGTCAAAGCCCCTCTCCAGCCACTCCCCATAATTGAAGTTCCATTTCAGCGGGCAGCTGTGGATATTCTGGGGCCTTTCCTGAAAAAGACACCCAGAGGAAAGCAGTACATACTGACTTTCATGGATTTTGCCACCCGATGGCCAGAAGCAGTAGCTCTGAGCAACACCCGGGCTAAAAGTGTATGCCAGGCATTAACAGAGATTTTTGCCAGGGTAGGTTGGCCCACCGACATCCTTACTGATTCGGGAACTAATTTCCTGGCAGGGAGCATGAAAAGCCTGTGGGAAGTTCATGGGGTGAACCACTTGGTTGCCACCCCTTACCACCATCAAACAAATGGTCTGGTGGAGAAGTTTAATGGAACTTTGGGAGCCATGATATGTAAATTCGTAAATCAGCACTCCAACGATTGGGACCTAGTGTTACAGCAGTTGCTCTTTGCCTACAGGGCTGTACCACATCCCAGTTTAGGATTTTCACCATTTGAACTTGTGTATGGTCGCGAGGTTAAAGGGCCATTACAGTTGGTGAAACAGCAATGGGAGGGGTTTACGCCTTCTTCGGGAACTAACATTCTGGACTTTGTAAGCAACCTACAAAACACTCTCCGAGACTCTTTAGCCCTTGCTAGAGAAAACCTAAAAGAGGCTCAGGAAGAGCAAAAGGCCTGGTATGATAAGCATGCCAGACAGCATTCCTTTAAAGTAGGGGATCAGGTCATGGTCTTGAAGACACTCCAGGCCCATAAAATGGAAGCGTCATGGGAAGGGCCATTTACGGTCCAAGAACACCTGGGAGCTGTTAACTATCTCATAGCATTCCCCACCTCAACTCTCAAGCCTAAAGTGTACCATGTTAATTCTCTAAAGCCTTTTTTCCCCCGAGAATTAAAGGGTTCTCAGTTTACAGCCCAGGGAGGAGATGACGCTGGGGGGCCTGAAGGTGTCTACTACGAAGAACCAACTGGTTAAAAGTGTCCTTGCAATGTGGAAAATATTGGTAGTCTTTATCCAGTTATTAGTATATTTGGAGATGCATGTGTCTTATTAATTTTGTTTTCTTTTAGAGCTCCAGGAAGAAATCACAGCCAGTGTTTCACACTATTGGTGATTTGGGGGGCGTGTCATAAATATAAAGGAGAGGGTCTGATGCAGTGCTATAAAATCCTCTTACCAGTAAAGGGTTAAGAAATGCAGGAAGCCAGACAGACACCTGACCTGGCTGGCATCTGACCAATAAGGGGACAAGATACTTTCAAATCTTGAGAGGGGGGAAAGCTTTGTGTGTGGCTCTTTGTCAGACTCAGAGTGATCTTGGAGTCAGAAGGAACCAGTCATCTTTTCATCAAATCCTCACTTTTCTAAAGTAAGTTTAGATAGCATAGCGAGTAGATTTCTGTTTATTTTTGCTTGGTATGTTCCCTGTGTGAGAGGGAGGAGTTATTCCTTTTTTTTCTGTAACTTTAAGGGTTTGTCCAGAGGGGGAACCCCTCTGAGTTTGGAAATTGAGTACCCTGTAAAATAGTTATCATCCTGATTTTACAGAGCTGATTTTACCTTCTTTGTTTTAATAAAATCCTTCTTTTAAGAAGCTGACAGTTTTCTATGGTGTTAAAACCCCGGGGGTGGGTTTTTTTAGATCACTGTGTAACCAATTGGTTAGGAGATTATTCTCAAGCTTCCCAGGAAAGGGGGGTATGGGCTTGAGAGGGTATTTGGGGGGGGGAAGGGAACTTCAAGTGGTCTCCTTTCCTGGATTCCTGTTTAAAACACTTGATGGTGGCAGTGGAAGAAGCATTTCTCAGGGTGCAGGGAATTTTGTACCTTGGGGGTTTTAACCTAAGCTGGTAAAAATAAGCTTAGGAGCTCTTCATGTGGGTCCCCACGTCTTTACCCTAGAGTTTAGAGTGGGGAGGGAACCCTGACAGGCCCTCTGAAGAAAGAGAGGTTAGTGTCTTAGCTGGGACTACCTGTTTATTTATTTTCTCTTTATTTATTTTGTTTTGCTGCTCCTGAGTGGTTGGTCTGTTCTGGGGCATGCTGAAAGGGGGAGAAGTATCCAGAAGGGCTTGGCTGGATGAGAACCCATCACTGCCAGAGTTCTCCAGAGGGCTCCTACTGTAGCAGCTGGACCTGAGTGAATGCACATTCCCTGCAACACCACAAGGGGCTGCAGTGTTAGCATCAGGTCCTTGACAGGATGATGTAAGTTATTATTGCATTTAAAAGAAATCACAAAGGTTTCTTTCTATTGAGATAATATGGAGTCCCAATGGGATTTTTTTTTAAGCCAAAGCTAAAAGCTTATAAATAAGACCCTGTATAATGATTGTTTGCAGTGTTGTTGTAGCTATGTTAGTCCCAGGATATTAGAGACCAGATGGGTGAGGTAATGTTTTATTGGGCTAACTTTGGTTGGTGAAAGAGACAAGCTTTCAAGCTACACAGAGCTCTTCTTCAGGTCTGGGAAAGGTAATCAAAGTGACTCAGAGACCTTCAGTTGCTAAGCATCCCAGTGTAGTTTATTTACACTTGCTCTTTCCACCACTTTACTGATTCATACACCATAATTATTATTCAATTTCTCCTCACTTCTGTCACAAGAGCTAGAAGAGATCCTTCCCAGTTCTGCAAGCCTACTCTTTCTCCTTGGCACTCCCTTGCTGTGCCTTATTATACCTCCTGTGTTAATGGGCCAATTTTCTCATTAGTCCTCCCCCAGCCCATTCTAATCCATTAAATTCAACTGTTGGTTCCCAGCACTCTGTCACAATGTCACAGCTAAATACAAGGTGGTACAGATTGTTTAGTTTAAATAGTTAACACATTTTCAAAGGACCATTCAAGGTGAAGTGGACCATTAACAACTCTGCAGTCATAGGATAAAAAGGGGGGATGGGGGTTACAGATTGTTCTAGTAAACCATAAATCCAGTGTCTTTATTAAGACTGTGATTTTAGTGTATAACAAAATTATGAATTTAAGCTCTGAGGCTCATCTTTTGAAGATGTTGTGAAGGTTTCCTTTGAGGATTAGGGATGAGAGGTCAGATATGAAGTGATGGTTTTGTGAAAAGTGTTTGCACATGAGTGATATGGTGTTTTTGTCTTTTATGATTTTTCTCTGTGAGTTCATTCAAGCATATAGTGATTGCCTGTTTTCACCCATTTAGTTGTTGTTGGGGCATTTAGTGCACTGGATGAGGTACATCACATACTGTGATAGGCATGCGTAGGTCCCATGGATCTTCAGTGGTATGTTATAAGTGGATCGAAACCCCTCACTAATGGAGATGTGTCTGCAGGCTTTGCATCTGTTAAGAACATAAGAATGGCCATACTGGGTCAGACCAAAGGTCTATCTAGCCCAGTATCCTGTCTTCCAACAGTGGCCAATGCCAGGAGCCCCCAGAGGGAATGAACAGAACAGGCAATCATTAAGTGGTCCATTCCCCATCACCCATTTCCAGCTTCAGGCAAACAGAGGCTAGGGACACCATCCCTGCTCATCCTGGGTAAATTTGTTAGTCTCTAAGGTGCCACAAGTACTCCGGTTCTTTTTACTGTCCTCCATAAATTTATCTGGTTCCTTTTTGAATCCTGTTATAGTCTTGGCCTTCATAACATCCTCTGGCAAGGAGTTCCACAGGTTGACTGCATTGTGTGAAGAAATACTTCCTTTTATTTGTTTTAAACCTGCAGGCTGTTAATTTCATTTGGTGACCCCTAGTTCTTGTGTTATGAGAAGGAGTAAATAACACTTTCTTCTTTACTTTCTCCACACCAGTCATGATTTTATAGAGCGCTATCATATCCCCCCTTAGTCGTCTCTTTTCCAACCTGAAAAGTCCCAGTCTTATTAATCTCTCCTCATATGGCAGCTGTTCCATATCCCTAATCAATTTTGTTGCCCTTTTCTGAATCTTTTCCAATTCCATTATATATATTTTTTTTTTGAGAGAAGGTGACCACATCTGCACGTGGTATTCAAGATGTGGGCGTACTATGGATTGATATAAAGGCAGGGTCTGGTGCTGCTTTGAATTGGTGGGTCCTGTGGGGGTCCTGTGGGGACCTTGCTTCTAATGATGAGTTTGGTGAGTTTGGGCAGCTGTTTGAAGATCAGAAGATGAGATTCAAAACTATTTCTTTCAAGATGGAGTCTCCATTGAGTATGGATTTTAGTTTTTGACACCCCATATGGGTTCCAGTACAGGGTAGTAGGGGACAACTAGGGGTGTGTAGTCAGAGAGTCTTTTATTTTTCTGTATCGAAGCAGGTTCTCTTGGGGTATATGGGTGGCCTGTTTGATGATGCGATCTACTTTTCTGGTGGAATGCCCTTGTTTGGTGAAGACAGTTTTGAGAGTGTATCCTGGAGTTTCTTCTCGGATTATGTTCTGCGGGATCTGAGTGCCTGGCCATAGGTAACAGGTTTCTTAGTGTGTTTGGGGTGGTTACTGGCTCTGTGGAGGTAAGCATAGTGATCTGGTGATCTTGTATACTGTATAGTTGTCTGTAGGGTTCTATTGTTGTTGCTGGTGTGGGAGTGTTCTAGAGAGTTTCGTGGGTGGTGGTTGTTTGAAGTTGTGGTGGAAATCTGAGGAATTTTAGGTCTTCTGCCTAGAAGATGAAAATATCACTGATGTATAACATTGGTTTTGTGGTGCTTTGTCTAGAAATTCTTCTTCAAGGTGACCCATAAAGAGGTTGGCATACTGTGGAGCCATCCCAGTACTCATGGCTGTTCTCATGGTTTGGACAAAGTGTTTGTGGTTGAATGTAAAATTGTTATGGGTGAAGATGAAATAGACAAATTTACCTATGTGTTTGCAGATATCTGAGAGTTGTCCATTGTCTTGTAGATATTTGAGGGAGGTAGTGATGCCGTCACGATGAGGGATGTTGGTGTATAAGGAAGTGACATCCATGGCGGCAATGATGGTGTTCCAAGTGTTGTTAATGTTATGGAGTTTCTGGAGGAAGTTGGTTGTGTCCTGGAGGAAACTGGTATTTTGTCTGGTGAGTGGTTTGAGGTGATTTTTATGAGTCCTGATATTTCTCCAGTGAGAGTGGTGTGGCCAGATATCATAGGTCTGCCAGAGTTCACTTGTTTGTGTATCTTGAGAAGCATGTAGAAGATCCTTAGGGTGGGCTTGTGGGGGATGAGATTGTGGAGGTTTTTTTGGAGTTGTTTGGGGAAGGATTTGATGATATCTTTAAATTCTTGGGTGAATTGTGGTGTTGGGTCTCCTTTGAGTTTTTTCTTTTCAAAAGTTTCAACATTATTCCTGAAGCAATCAGTGTAGTGATCAAGTGTGTAGTTTTTGTTCACTGAGAGGTCTCAGTCCTTGTCCTTGTCCTGGGAGCTTAAATTCATAACTTTGCTAGAGACTAAAAT
This sequence comes from Macrochelys suwanniensis, assembly GCA_033296515.1. NCBI lineage: Eukaryota > Metazoa > Chordata > Testudines > Chelydridae > Macrochelys > Macrochelys suwanniensis. The sequence continues at coordinate 117,423,277 of CM065779.1, forward strand.
TAATGGCCTTAATAAAGACACTGGCCCCAGAATCCAGCAAGGGGACTGTTAGGAGCCAGCAGCAGGCACTGATTGGGGACAATGAAGTCACTCTGTTGCTGAAACCCATTCCAGAGCAGGCTTTGGAGCAGGAGCAGCAGCACCACATTCTGGGTCCATACTTGGAGGAGCTGATGGTCTCCCCAAGGAACAGCCCACTGCGGAACCTGCAGCAAATGGGACAAAAGTCGACCCTAAGCTCAGTAAGTTTCTGGCTCTATTTTAATGTTTTATTAACACAGTAATAGGAGCAGATTCTTCTCTATGAACCAAGGCAAAAGTTATGAGAAGCCCTGGCTAGCAGCATGTATCTGCTAATGGTGGTTTGTATGCCAGTGGTGTGGCTTCGCCCCTCCTTCCTCCTCCACCCAACCACATGGAGTTCAGAAAGGTGACCAGAACCAGGTGATTCAAACAGTAAAGAACATCTTTAAAAACAATAACCTTACCTTGCCATACCTGTAAGTATGCTGCTCTGTAACCATTCTACAGTCTTTCGAGCCACCTGGAAACAGTGAGGGGTGTGTGTGTGTGTGTGTGTGTCTGTTTGGGGAAATGTGTTCCATTCACAAATCTAGTCCATTTCAATTACAGGTAGTCCTTGTAGTCCATAGGTGACAAAATCATTTGTCCCAAATATGCCTGTGGTTTGAAATTTTGTCCAGAAATGTGCTGGTGGGTGGGGAGGAGATAGGCTGTGAATTTCTCTGTGTTTGCATGCAGTCATAACAGGCTACACATGTGGAAGATAATGCAGCAGTCTGTTGATTCCCTCATGAATTCTGGCCCAATCCTGGGCGCTAATAGCTGCAAACTTTTCCTGAAGCAGGAACTCCAGATAGGTAGTCCCATTTTGGGGATGGTTGTATTTTCCAGGGCTACTTTGGTAGCTGACCAGCCCATACCACTCATAGATGTGCTGCTCAGTCACTATACCTTTGAATAGTTCTGTTACATAAAGTGTAGGTTACTCCAAGCTGCTGGTGAGAAACATCTTCCTTTGCCAGTCAGGTACCACATGAACTGTTATGTCCTTCAAAATGTGGAAGCCCGGAAATAATAGAAAAAGCTTGTGTAGCACAGCCACTGATGGGAGCTGTACACCCCAAACCCAAGTAGTTTTGCAATTTTCTGAAATCAAAAAAGCAGCTTTTTTAACTTACCGTTGTGCTTGCAATTTTTTTGCTTCCATTAACCAGACTGTGTCCAGGGAGCTTCTGTGGTCAGAAGCATCCTTCTCACAATATACTAAAGTTCAGTTTATAAAAGTACCATTTTATGTCCTAGAAATTCCACAAGGATTTTTTTTCTGTGTTCCTGCAGGGAGCTATTGGAGACAATAATCCGCTGTGCCTTGTCCTTTCCAGGCCTCTTGACCTCTATTGGCTGTAGTACCTCTACAGCTTGCCCACACTGCAGTAGAAGCCTGGGACAACGTAGCTTCATCGACCTTTCCAAGAGGAAGCATTTCCATGGTGAACTTCAAATGTAAGTTCTGGAGAGGACCGACAAGCAGGTCCAGTGCCAAAGACAGAGGCACTTACGGCTGGAGGAAAGGCCTACCACAAGACAAGAGAAAGGGTCAGCCTGGCTGCACAGCTTGAGGAGAGGTTTTCAGCACAGGAGCAGGCATTTGCTGCACAGTTTCTGGAACAGGAATGGGGGCTAAGGGAGGAGGACAGAGTTCACCGGAAAGAGCTGTTTGAGTAGCTCATATCACTAGTGACTGCAAAAGTAGTGGCTCCTGCTGCATCACCCCTGCCATGGGCTGAGTCCCCTGTGTGCTACCCTGAGCTGCAGTCCAGAAGCAGCTTGGAAGACTACATCGCGGGCTGGCACCTGCAATTGGGCCCCATGAGCAGCTGGGCAGGGCAACCTTGCCCCACGCAATCCTCCATATTGACCCCTTCCCCTGTGGATGCTCCAACCTCCCTCCTACAGTGTTGCATGTCTGTCAAATGGGGAAAGAAGAACAGGTGGCCATAGGATGTGCCTTGTTAGGGGGTGTCTGTCTTGTACATGATTTCACTGTTCATGCCCTTTGTTTTTATTTTTATTTTTCTGTAAGGCTCTGTTACTGGTGTTTTGGTGTGGTAATGGGAGCTTGCCTGCCTGGGAATAGGTGAATATTGTACTTTTCTAATATAGGTTTATAAAGGTTTTTTTTTATATGTGAAGAATTTGTATTTATTTCTGTCACTGCTTCAAATCGTATGATGTGTATTCAAAATAATAAAGGTAAACACATGATCAGGGACAATTAGGAATTAGTATGCAAAGACTGTCCCTCAATATAGTTATCTATAGCAATTCACACTTCAGTCACTTCCTTACATCATTCCATACTGTGAATAATCACCCTCCCCCACCACCAATTTCATAAATGGTCTTGTCATTCATCAGTACATTATATGGCATTAAAATTCCATGCCCCTCCCCAAAAATTCCATCCCTCTTCCCAATCAGTGAGCCTCCGAACCATCACTCCTCATCCCCACCACACACAAGCACATTCATAAAGGTTCTGTTCCCCCTCTTCCATTGCACCGTGCAAGTCCATAATGTGGGAGCACGAAACATCCCTGGCTTCTGCTACCTGGGTGCATCCAGCTTCAGCTGTGGTAGGTGTGCTTTCTGGCTGAGCGTACTGATTCAGGGGCCCCTCATTGTCATAGGTCCATTCAGGGGGAACTGGCTCACCTCTGGCTTCACAGTGATTGTGAAGAGCACAGAAAACCACAGTAATGCAGACAGCACTGATGACACTGACATCCAAATGGGTCTGTAAAGATCTCATATGGGATTTCAGTCTGCCAAAAGCACATTCAATGGCCAGTCTGTACCTACTGAGAATGTAATTAAAGCATCTTTTGCCAGGGCTGCTGAATCCGGATATAATTTCATACACCAAGGCAGAAGGAAGTATGCAGGGTCCCCCAGAATAACAGTGGGGACAGTAACTCCATTTATGACAATGTCATTTGGTGGGAATAGTGTCCCAGCCTGTCCATGAATGTAGACTCCTCTCGGTGGAAAACCCTGGCTTCATGAACTTTCTCAGTGCAACCCACATTGACATTCATAAATCACCCTCTGTGGTCCACAAGGCCTGCATAACAATAGAGCAGTACTCTTTGTAGTTTGCGTGCTCCTTGAGGAGGGCAAACTATGGGCACATGACTCCCGTCAATGGCCCCAGTCGCTTTGGAGTAAACCTCACACCTGATTGCCCCAGAAACCTCCACAACCACTTTGCCACTTTTGGTGTTGGAATGAACCTGTAGCAGTCTGGGGTAGCCAGTTTCCAGACGGTTATAGTTACCTGCTTCTGGAGTGGCATGGGTGGCCTCATGCGCGTGTCTTTATGCTGGGGGGTCAGGACAAGCTGTTCACAAAGCTCCAGAAATGTAGCTTTCTTCATGCAAAAGTGCTGGACCCCTTGCTGGTCATTCCAGGTTTTCATGATGATGTGATCCCACCAGTCTGTGCTTGTGGCCCAGCTCCCGAAGCGCCGGTGGGGGTATCAGGGACTGTACTGAGAAGCATCAGTTTGTCTGCCACGCTTGGGTACCCCTCCTCCTGCTACATAATAAGCTGTGTCAGGTTCCTTTGGTGGGTCAGAAAACACTGCCAAAATGTCCACCAGCATCTCACAGAAGCTCTGCCTGTTTCCTGATGTAAGCAGAGTCAGGATGAGCTCCACCCTGACATCTGGTGGTGAGTCATGGCAAAGCACTCCAGGGGCTGATCCAATTTGCATAGGCACACCCACCCTGCCTGGTACGAACCATAGTGGCCCAAATGGGCATTTTGGGCTGCTGTAGGATCCTCAGTTTTCTGTATTGGGGCAGGAATTTCTGTTATTGGGGCAGGAAGAATAAACTGTTATACTGCTTATGTAAATCATGGCCAGTGGAACTGTACTTGGCCTTTTGTCATGTTAAAGGGGAACTTGCCATTAACTAAACAACACTCGCCAGCCAAGGGACATGGGTTCCAAAGCCCAGTGAATTGAGAGAGGCTGGGGAGAGGGGGTTGCTTCTTGGCCTTTTGGCTAAGATCAAGCATAATACCTGGTGGTGTAGGACCCTTGTGAGGGTCTGAGACACCAATTGCAGCATCTCTGCCTCTCTCCACTGTGGAATATCAGAGCTAATGTTGAGTTCCTTGAGAGTCTGGTTTCAGACTGCTGAATTGAAATCACTCTGGGCTAATAGTGCAACTGAGCACTAGGGCTCCCCTAAACTACAAGCTGAAATCACTAAAGTGCTAACAGCCTTATGAGCTGAAATCACTAAGCTGAAATCACTGAGCACTGTGTTAAGTAGTGGGGGAGCCTGAAGATAAGTGGCTGGTGGAGCAGTTGGCAAGACAGCTGATGGTGTGGTGCTGCTGGCAAAGCAGAGCAGTTCGTGAGGACAGTCGGAGTGGTGCTGCTGGCAGAGCGGAGCAGTTCGTGGTTGCAGTTGGAGCAGCTTGCAGGACGGCTGGTGGAGCGGCGCTGTTGGTGGGACAGAGCAGTTCGTGGGGACAGCGGTAGCGGCTTGCGGGACAGCTGGCGGAGCAGAGCGGCCAGTGAGACGGCTGGCGGAGCAGAGTGAAGCCCCACGGAGGGGTGAGGCAATCATCTTCACGCCACGTAAGGTGCCCCTTACCCCCCGCCCCTTCCCATTGCTGCCCAGGCGGGTGGCGTGTAGCACCCTGCAGATGAACTTTTGAACTCTGGGACTGGACTTTTGGGTTCGTGGACTTTTGGGGACTTTGGGTGACGTTTGGGTTGCTGGACTCAAGAACCCAAGGGACAGGGCACGGCCCAATTGGCTGGGGTGGGTCTTGCTCACAGTTTGGCTTATAGATCCTAGTTGCGGTGTTTTCCCAATTTAAGGCTGGTATCGTTTACCTGCTGCTATTAAAGATTTCTGTTACACTGAGGCTCTGTGCTTGCGAGAGGGGAAGTATTGCCTCTTTGAGGCGCCCAGGGGTGTGTATAAGATTTTCCCAGGTTACTGGGTGGGGGCTTGAGCCGGTTTTGCATTGCATTGTTGAGAAGGGAACCCCTATGTACTGAACCTGGCCCTTGCTGCTGTCAACTCATCCTGGCAGAAGGGTTACACTGACACAGGAGTGAAAGCATAAGCAAGAGGAGTTCTTCAAAAAGTGCCTTCTCCATGTAGCTGCCTCCAGTAGCTCTCATCCAGAGTCAGTTGACTCAAGTCCCACTAACCCTGGGTTTACATTGAAGTGTAGATGTACCCTCTGAGTACCTTTCCAGACCTGAAGAAGAGCTCTGCATAGCTCAAAAGTTTTTCCATTTCACCAACAAAAGTTGTTTCAATAAAATATATTACCTTATCCATGTTGCCACTGTATAATGAGACCATAATACATACATATAAGGGGAAATAAGTATTTGACTTTGCTCCTATCACCTCAGTGAAGGAGTTCCATGACAAAGCATTTTCTTAAACTTGATCTGAGTATCCTTTGGAACTTACATATCTGATGATCCACACAACTGCTGTGTCTTTGCATTGGAATAGATTGGATTCTAGGGAGAATAAAAGGTCAGATGTTGCTTTCTGGGAAAGGAAACTTTGTCATTTCTCGCCAACACAATATTGTCTGTGCCTCTAGTCTAATCGTGGTGTGACACTAATGAAAGCTGGGAAGAAAGTGTGAACTTTATTTCCTGGACCCAGTCATGTGACCTGGGTCATGGTTTCAAAAGTTAATATCCCTGTCATTAAATGAGTTTGGTATCCACTAATGCCAGGAGCTAATGTTCCTCTAAAACACTATATTACCATCCCTAGTTTAACAGCACCGATTTTAGCTAAGATCTTTGGATTATAAAATGCTTGGCTGGATCACCTTAAATGTTCAGGCACTTTTCTGTAAAACAGTTGGCTGGCTGTGTCTCTCTCCAAGGCAGAAATACTGGCTACATATGGCAGAAGCATGATTTTGATCTCTAAGAGACAATTGGCAGCTGCAGCTTGTCTAAGTCAAGTTCCGGTCAACAGGATGAAAGCATTTGGTGTTCATTAGCTGGACAATCCGTTTTTCCCAGAAAGATGTCTAATCCTGCCTCATTGTTTACATAAAAGGCCTGATCCATGGAATTAAAATGATAGACTCCCATTGAATTCAGTGAATAATGGATCACGCGGAGAGTCACACAGGAGTACAGGGCATTCTGCAGCCACGTAAGAAAATTAGATGCCTGCTCCAGAGAGCTTGCAAGCAAAGGGCCAGTGAACTCAAGGTAGATTTTCTGTTGGCTGCAATGCGAGCAGGATTGGGCCCAACATTATACTCAGTACAATGAATAAGAGGACGAAGTGATTGGAGCAGGGGATAGTGGGGGGGATGCAGGTTGGAACAGAAATGAGGGAAGGAAACAGCAGAGAAAAAGAGGAGTGTGAGCTCTCTCTTGGGAGAGAACTGGTTTTAAGGAAAGCAGATCTTAATCTTTCATTAGTTTTATATATTTTGTGGGTCAGATCCTTGGCCAAAGTACCGTAAAGCTGGCTTACCCAGCTATATGGGGATTCCTTCTGCCCATGGGACTCCCCCATTGGCACAAAGCTGCCTTAGTGGCTCCTAATCCCTCCCTTCTCCCTGCTCTCAGTGCAGGGGTGTATGGCTGGGACACCCCTACATTCCAGCAATGCCCTCCTGCCAGGATTAGAGCAGTCTTGAGACTGGGAGTGGCTTGCTGCTGAGCTGCAGGAGCATGCGATGCCTTTGTTCACACACATATATACCTGTGATGGGATAGACCAACCCCACAGGGCCCCAGAAGAGATTAATGAGAGCCTGTGGGCTCAGTCAGTCTTGTCCTGCTACACCTGCAGTAGATGTCAAGCCTGGAGGGAGGAGTTGAAAGGGCTGAACCCAGCTCAGCTGGGGGGCTGACCTGGAAGAGGAGCAGATTGCCTAGTTGGAGTTAGGGAGCTGAGTGAAGCTGCTGGCAAACAGAGCTCCAGAAGGTAGGTAGGTAGGTAGGTCTGTCTGTCAGCTCAAGGTGGTTGGGAAGGAAGGTGGGAGGAAGTGAATCTGCCCAGTATTCTCTGTGCTGGTGGAGGGACTTGAAGGGAGCTGGAAGATTCCTGTTGAGTCAAGGACTGCCCAGGCATGGGATTAGAGAAAACTCCCCCTGCAGCAGGAGATGCTGAGATGCTCTGCAGTGAGCCTGTGGAAGAGCCTGAGATAGAGAGAAACTGCTACATGGTGAGCGTGGGAAGAAGCTCTGGCAAAGGCGAGGGCAAACAGGTGGTCCAGGGAGGCAGCATGGGGCCTGGACCTGAACCCAGAGGAAAGGGACTCAGGAGGGCTCTGGTTCCCCTACTAGCCCACTGAAGACAGTGGAGTGGAAACCCCCTGATAATGTGGAAGGACTATTGGAAACCCGCCCTGACACTAAGGGTAAGGACTAGTGAGTCTGAGGTCAATGGACTATCATATAGACTACTGGCTTACCCCAGAAGGGGTGGGGCTACCTGTGACGCAGCTAGAGAGCCTATTCACAAGAAGCAGAGCACTGCAGGGCTGGAAAAGAAGTCAGCAAGAGGCACAAAGAGAGCTTGCTATGCCAGGCCCAGCAACAAGGGGTGAGTCACCCCTTTCCTCTGCCCCTTTCCTGGGCTGCTCTTAGCAGCATTCCTCAGCCACAGGTCAGGCTTGGGCCCATTATTTGTTGCCATTTCCCTCCCACTCCTGCGATGTGAGCATTTGCACCTGCTGAGTTCAAATAACTGCTGCTGTTGTAAGGAAAGGAAACTAGTATTTAGAATCAAAGGTGCAGCATAAAGCCTTCAATGGGGCACTATATAAAGCCAGGGTGTGTTTTCCCATTTAGAGAATTACTCCACCCCACAAACCCATGGACTGTTTGCATATACTTGGATGTGATTAGATGGGTGCATGAGCCTTAACCCACTTATGTATCAGCTGGCATTCTGTAGTTGTTGTTGTTAATGTTCCTTTCTTGCTTGAGGGTTTGTTTGCTTAGGCGGCATTCAGAGGAAAGGGGACTAAAGGAATTTTTTCCCCCTTGGATTCAGCAGGAGTCTACAATGCTGTTGTGTGCACTGGGTTGATCACTGTCTTGTCTGGTGGTTAGGTAAACTGGTGTGGTATAAAGAAACTGGGTTTGACCATCAAAGGTCATAGAGGCCAGGACTTGGGGCTTAGAGGGAGAGAGAAAGCATGAAAAACAGACCAGAGAAGGTGTACATTGCATGATATGGGTGCCAATGTGCACTTATAAGACTGAAATAGAAGGATTGTTATGAAGCTTGCCAAAGGCTGTCTTGGAAGTTTGCGTGTGTATTTTGTTCTGGTTTTTTTTGGAGTTTCCACTGCCTTCATTTAAATGAACACACTTGGGGAAACATCCGGGTCTGTGTTTGCTCTCCTGCCACGTTCCCACAACTGAAAATGATCGTTTTGTGTTATGCAAATACCTTCAGTCTTCTGTTGAGTCCTTTCCACCAACACTCATAAGCAGATGGGGTGTCTGCCTGAAAGCATTAAGAGGTGTTCCTCTTTTTGGAAGTAATTCAGGCAGAAAGGACCATGCTCACTTGCAACTGTGCAGATGCCCCTAAAGAGGCTCTGGTGGCTGGCCCTGCTCTGATTGACAGGAGTGAAGTTCTCTGGCCCATACATTGGGGAGTCTGCTCTTGCGTTCTATACCTGCATGTATTCTGTGCTATAGTCTGGCGCATTAGTGTATCAACCAGGCAGAGAGTGGATGGAACAGAAACTGCCTCTGGACATGGTAGTGAGGCTTTGGGCTGTCAAGTAGTAAATAAATATGACTGAATAACAGGAAAAATGTATTTACTCTCTCATGTGAATGTTTTTTTTCCTCTGGGAGAGGAGGAAAGCCAGGAAAAGCAATTGCCTCCCCTTCAAAGGCCTCCTCTGGGCACTGTGGGAACATGTTAAAAAGCTACTCACTCTTCGTTGCTCCAACAAACACTAGCCACAGCTTTCACAAACAGCCCACCCCAGTCATGGTACGAGGAAAAACAAGTTCCTGCAGGAAGCAGTCGCCAAGGAAAACACTTGGGCAATTCAAAAGACTTAGTCACACAGTTGCACAGCTGCTAAATTCAATGACTTTTAGCTGCAAGATTGTCTCTATGTAAAATTGGGTTCCACGATATCTCGCCGTCCCTAGATGGGAGTAGGTGAGCACATCGTGTCACTACCTTGAAACCAGGAGCTTAGCAAAAACTAACACACAATTTTGCCTCCAACCATAAAGCCTTTGGCTGTGTCCTCATCAGGACACATTAAGAGCCTGGTAGGATGCTGAGGAGAGGAGACCTCCTGGGGCTGGAGAAAACTGCGCTGGTGCTTTGGGAGCTGACTCTAGCCTCTGAATTGGCAGTGAAACAGTGTGCAGGCATTGGGGATAGAGGACACTCTGCTGTTAGAGTAGCTGTCTTCCATGTCAGATAGAAACCCCACTTCAACATTCGTGGTCATAAAAAATCTTAACTCTTTTCAGAAGATTAGGATATTTGCCTTTGGTTGTATCTAAAAAAGGATGAATATCTTTTTCTATACCTAAAAATTCAGGACTTTAAAGTCCAATCCTTGGGACCTTTCATGGCTAGAAACCAGTCCTATGCATTCCATTGGAAAAGCTGGGCATTGCCTATGGGATTGGCTGCCATTGCTGCCTCTCCAGGATCACAAGAGATTTCAAAATGTACAGCATACTCCTCTAGGACTAAATAGTGTCTATCCTGGCTTTTGGGCTAGTGTAAATCTAAGGAAAAAGTGCCACATTTGAGGAAAAATAGGAAACTTTTGTAGCAGGTGGCTGTTTGGTTTTTTTCTTACGTGCTTTTTAGCTGCTCAGTAGCTTGGCATGTTGAGAAAAGGTGAGAGGTGATGGATTAGTGGGCAGTTTGCAGATGAAGTGATGAAAGGTGCAATGATAAATGCAGTGGTCTCATGGCTCTGCAATTAATCCACCAATAGCTATCCGCTCCACAGAGATGGTGTACAGATCTTGCACTCAGTGCAAGATATTGGGGTATTTTTAGAGGAAAAGTTCTGAGGTCTCTTGCTAATCTGTCACCCATGTTGTTATCAGGATACACCCACAGACATGTTGTGTGGAAGCAACTGTTTATGTTGAATAACAGCAGCTGCAAAGGAAAGAAAGACACATGAGTAGGACATGGGGAAATTGCAAAAAAGACATATGAAAGAAAAGCTTGGTAGACATCCTGTAAATCAGCATGCTGACTAAACATTCCTGTTAAAAAGCTAGTAAGCCTTGCTAACATGATTATAGCATGGTTACGATGATGGGATTTATTATGTGTGTTGAAAAAGAAAAAATCCTGGAGACAATGTTTGTCTTAAGTCTGCATTTTAATGGCCACCAAGGTCAATGAGCCAAAGTCTTTAGTGGTATTTTGATGGCTAACTCGCAGTGAAATCCATGGTAGTTAGATGGCTAAATACCATTTAAAAACTTGGCTTAGTATTTACAATCTTTGCCTTACTTTCTGAATTCTCTCCACTGCATATAATGTGACATTCTGCATGGGTTCACAGAATCAATATTTCCTTTATGGAGAACTGAGCCTGGGTCTAACTTTTACATCTTTTTGTTCTGCATACTAAAAGGAAACTTGAATCAGTTCAGTATTTACTAAGGGTCATTCCTATTCCCATTGACTCTAATGGTATAGTATCAGACCCTGAAATGAAAGACTAAGAGCTAGCCCTTGGCCTAACAAGGCCCTTTTTGAAGAGCCTTGGACAGATTTTTGGTAACCCTGTGGAAATTATTCCTGACCTGGAACCACAGTGTAAACCGTTATGGAAAGGTTTAAAAGTTCTAGAAAAATTGATATGTTACCGTAGCTTCAGAAGAGCTATGTCTTGCAGGAAGTTTGCCTGACAGACATAGCCACGTCCTATATAAGCCCTCTGCAGTGACCCAAATTAGCAGAAATGATAATCTTAGAACAGGAATTGACATGCATCACTCTTTATTTTTCTCTTCAGAAGTCTCAGTTTAATTTTTGACTTAAACCAGAAGCTGAATTTCATGTCCAGAGGTGAAAGGTTGGGATGTTTGTCAATGGGCACCAACAGAGATAGTCGCTGCAGCTGGTGGGAGGGGACTGCAAGTAAAGGACATCAAAGATGGAGCTGGGGGAATTGTAAAGTTAAACTCTGTCCATTTTTATAATTCAACAGCTGTATTTATCACAGTAATAGTGATTAGAAACAGAGTCACTCTGTGAAATAAATAAGCTGTGGTCTAAAGCAGAGCAAAAGGGTGGAAATTGCATTGACTGCAGGTAGGAAGGCTTTGTAAAGCAGAACGGTGGCTATGCAATACCACCCCACTTGCTACATAGTCACCTACCACAAGAAGGTGGGGAAACCAATGGCAGCATGGAATATCCTGTAAGGAACACGAGTTATTGCGAGGGCTATATGGATATATCTATTAGTAATGGGGGCTGTATTAAAAACCATGCTATCCAAGTGAATGGTTGTTGGTTCTCTGTGTATGGCCTGCGAGCTTTTCGTTTGTGTGCCTTCGGCCTTGTTTGCCTTCCCATTCTGTGGCAAATATTTTGACGACTGATTTTTGTCCTGAATTGCGACCAGAAAGTCAAACAAGTGATATTTTTCAAAGATTAAAAAGTTACAACAAATTTCAACTCGGGAATATTAATACAATTCAGTGACGGGGTATACTAGGCTCTTCAGGGGGCTCCGTGGTCCTATTACACCCCACCCCAGGAAAGGAGCAGTGAAGGTGGGTCTTCAAGGCCTGCCTAGAGAGGCTTCATGGAAGTAGCCAATCAGAGCCAAGTAGACTCGGATCAAAGGAGCTGCAGGGCCTTAGCAGGTCCGTTCCTTGTTGGGATCAGAGCAAGAAAGAATGCTCCTCTCTGACCAAAGGAACTTAAGGAATAGCAAGAGTCTGTTTCTAGTTGCATTTTGCTTAGATGGGCTTGCAGGGAAACAGAGGCCCTAAGAATCTTAACCCTGAGGTAAGGGTGAAGCAAAAAGGGGCCAGGTAAGAAAAGACCCAGGAAAGAAGTGCCAGCAAACTGAAATTGAGTAGTGCATAGCTGCTGTGTATAGAGTCCCTGGACAGAGGAAATAGTGGGCAGGCCTGGGTTCCCTTAGTGGCCACAAGTAAAGTGGTGAAAACCCCACAAAGGGGGCAGGACTGAGTTGGGAGCTCAAACAAAGGGCTGCATTTAAAGGTGGCCTTGTGCCACGACTGAAGACTCTACTAAGGGCAAATAGACTGTTGCTTAATACATGGAAAGAGTTTGCTTTTGACTGTGATCTGGCCAATTTCGCTGAGCCACTGAAGACTCACCAAGCAAGGTTGACAACTGGCAGGGTTGCCAGGAGCAGAAAAAGGCCTGCAATACTAAATGCAGCAGCAAGATGCAGTGAAGAGGTGGGTGCCCCCTGCTACAAGTTTATTTTGACATCTTTATTCAATGTATATTCAATTTATATTCGTCTTTATTCAATTTATTCAAAGACAATTTGATATTCTGATATAAAATTGATGTGAAACAAAGCCTTATTACATTTCATCCACTAGAGCCACTGTAGTACTGTACGGCAGTTGTGATTTGGGTGTTTCATGCCCCTATTCTCAACCATGGGATGTAGCCTAGTTGCACTTTGGTTGTGGGACCCCCCCATGTTGCACCAAAGCAGGTTATCCAGAGACTAGATGGTAGTATTTCATGGTTGTAGTCCAGCCAGGGAACGTGACCCACAGGGGACATGAGGCACCCAATCTACAGCTCCCATAAAGTACTGCAGTGGCTCAGGTATACTCAGATTCACACTGAGCTGAAATGTTTTGATACAATCCAATGGAATGAAATGTTTCAGTTTGGGTCAGCCAGACCCAAAACAATTTATTTTCCTCTTGGGGAAATTGTCTATTTTGTGGAAACCACACTTTCAGTCAATAACACATTTCAAAGGAAAATTTCCAACCACCTCTACCTATCTGAGCATGTCAGCTGGGCCAACTCTAAGCTGTACCAAGTGTGAAACCTCAGAGATCCATGTTACTAGCACTTCCTCTCATCTCACATCCAGGATCGTTTGTGCCCGATGGCCTGGCACCCACCTTTAAGGATGAGGTATTGGAGGGGGGGGGCAAACTTCCACACAACTGCTGAAAGCCTTTCTGCCCCATTCTAGATGATGAAAGCTTCTTATTCCGTCAGTAATATTATGCACCCTGAGGTACATTGCTTGTTAACTTTTCTGCATCCCCCTAAGGTCAAATATACCTTTTCTGCCCAACTGTTGAACCCTCCAATCCACAGACATCATGCAGGTTACACATCTGTCTGAGGACCCTAGGGTCAGCCTTACACAGCAGCCCTTGTGCATTTCTGTTGGCCCTACACTGAAAAGGTGAGTATATGGCAACCCATAACTCCCAAATATCACAGTCATGCACTTTTATATGAGATGGCAACATGGACCCAGACTTTCAAACTTACTCAGTTGTGTGTACATACAGTTAAGCATGCAAATACCCAAAATGTACAATGGATATTTGCACAATCACAACCAGTTTTATGCTGTTACACTTGGATGGCATTGAATGTACCTATGTGAAAATCTGGCCCTATGCTACTAGAAATGGTTGTAACATTTGACAAAAATTAATGTAACTAAGCAATCCAATAGCTATCATTCATAATTACTTTCTAACAATTAAATAACTACAACATTATTTTCTATTGTTAGATTACACACTATAATGAGACTCCTGAACTGAAAGTTATAATCTATTTTGGAAGACTGTTCTGTGCTTAGTCTTTAACTTTTAATAACCTTAAGATAGGAAAGAACTGTGAGAAACTAAAATTTGTGGCTTAATGGTGTGTAGCACAAGTGTTTCTGCTGTAAATAATTCCCTAACTTTTATTTGTGCTAACATTAACAAATACTAAGTCCTACTGATTGTGCTGTACTGCACAGAGTGGGTTTGTTTTAGCTTAAACTTCCCTCCTGAAAAAAGACACAGCAAATGTGTTAATTTTCCTTATTTTGTATAGATTAGAGAAAAGAAATCAACAAATGGGTCTTAATTACTTGAGGTACAAAAAAACCCAGATTGTTCTGGGTTGTACCCAAGAACTAATGCTATGGCCATATCAAGTTATAAATACTAATTTCTCAGTTTTGGTTTTAAATGTTTCTAAAAATAGAGGGACTGAGGGAACGTTTACAATTTGTTACAATGATGAATCACTGTTATTTTTCCATGTTAAACCTTGTAGGACCTTTGTAAATGTGTGTGTGACTCGATAAGAATTAGATCAACAACATAATACAATGAAGTGGAAAGTCAAAGAACTGTGTGGAATTTCTGTGTGGACTAAAGTCAGTGGATGTCTTACCTTAGCTGTCAATCTTCCAAGATCCAAATGTGTCACAACGATCTGTTTAATGCATAAGATCAAAAAAAGACACTCCTAAAAACTAGGGCCCTGATGCAACAAGGAACTTATGTATGTAGCAACGTTAAGCATGTGAGCAATCCCAGTGAAGTCAGTGGGACCAAACATGTTTCAAGTTAATCATGCGTGTGTGTACTTGGTTGAATTGGGGCCTAGGAATAGTGTGGGGTTCATTTCTTTATTAATATTTGTTCTTTGCATTCTGGTACCATACACGTGTTAAGCCGTCCACATACCAAAAAAATCTTGGTCCTACCCTCAAGTAACATACATGAATAAATATGAACTATCCCCAAATGCCCCTCTAACTAGTTGCTGTTACTAAATGGCTAATTTCTATTGAGCATCACAGTAGAAATAGGTCTTGAGAAAGATTTGAAGTAGAAGAAGGGAACAGACATGATAGCATGTGTACCAAACAGGGGTCTGCAGCAGGACAGGGCAAATGCAATGAGAAAGTGATTAACTATCCAAGGGCAGATTGTGAAGGGACTCCAAGGTCAGGGCAAGAAGCTTCTACTTAATGGAATGAGGGGGGACCCAGTGGAAGGATTCAGAGTATAATGTAAGGGTCAGAGCGGAAGGCAAGAGAGATTATCTCAACAGTTGTATTTTGTTTGCACTAGAGAGGGGTCATGTGGGTATGAAGGAGGCCAGAGGAGGGAGCTACCAGTAATCAACACTAGATCTGAATGTTTCTTGCAACCTCACTTTCAATATTTGGGAGGCAGGGGACTGGAAGTGTGGTTCCATTCCAAACTGCATTGACTCACTGCTATGGTCTCTTTTTGTTGTTCATTTGTTTGTTTTGTAGGGTTTTTTGGGTTCACAGGTCTAACCATTTTTTAACCCGAAGTCGCCAATGGTTTTGTTTTTGGAATTTTGACAAACTTTTTAATATTTTTCTTCAATAAAGCAAAGGGAAATTATGAAATGAAACATCTTTCTGAAACACCAACACTTCGTTCAGAAATGCCAAAATGAACTGTTTAGACATTTTCAGCATTTAGAAAAAATCTTCTGACTAAACCAACTTGCTGAAATTGACCCAAATCACAAATTGTTTTGGTCAACCCAAATCTGCATGTTCACTGAGAAAAGGTTTGTGCTAAAATTTTTGCCCAGCTCCAGTAAAAGACCTTTGAGGCAAAGATAAATGATTTGTCTGTTTCCTTATAATATGGGGTTGAGAATCATTCTTACCCCTTTATAAAGCATTTTGAAATCTCAGCCAAATAATGTTGCATTATAATATACAGCTGGGCTTTATATATACATATTTGATTAATGTATATAAAAAGTGAGACAGCAGGTTTATGTGGGCTGGCACCAGGCAGATGTCTAAAATAAGTGATGCCTCTATTGGCATCTGTAGACAGTGAGCATTTCATAATGTTTAGGGATGCAGTTTTATAGGTGCTACTGTTTCAGTGCTTTAACAGTAGGATGGTAACATACCCGATTGCTGTCCATAAACACCCAAATGTTTAATTTGGAATGCCTTCAAGACGACCATTTAAAGTTGGCACAGATGAAAATCAGTACATCGGTTTGTTAAACAAATAAAGTGCTGGATTTTCTTTTAGGTGGATTATCTTAGTAAAAGTAAAGCTGAATTACTTCCACTGCTACATATTTTATCAAAATATCCTACATAAAATAATTGAAATACATTATAGTAAAAGCTCCAAATTATTATTTCAAATTAGAGATAGGGACAAATTTAGCCTTGAAAGAAACAGCTGCAACTTGACTCCATTTACACCACATCTGATCCTAAACGTTTAGGGTCTGGATCAAACCCTACTGAAGTCAATGGAAACAATCCCATTGACTTTGATCAGACTTGATCCAAAATCTTAATCGGGTTCAAATGCAGAAGAAAGTTTAGTTTGTAAAATTTGACCTGCTACTACACCATTGAATATTGCATAGTATTTTAAGTAAGGCTACGTTTTAGTCACGGGTATTTTTAGTAAAAGTCATGGACAGGTCACGGGCAGTAAACAAAAATTCACGTCCCGTGACCTGTCCATGACTTACTATAGACCCCTGACTAAAACTTGGGGGCATGGCCTGGGGGGGTGCACCATGGGTGTTGTGGTGGGGAGGGCGGTTGATGGGGCTGGGGCAGATTCCCTACCTGGGTCCCAGGAAGCAGTGACCCCAGTTCCTAGTGCCACACGCTGCCTCCATTCTGCCCCCAAACCCTGGTTCTGTAGCTCCCATTGGCTGGGAACCGTGGCCCAAGGGAGCTGTGGGGGTGGTGCCTGTGGGCAGAGGCAGTATGTGGAGCTAGGAGCTGAGGGAGGGGAGTTGCTGTCGCCCTTCCGGGGAGCCCACCCAGGTAAGCACTGCACTCCCAGCCCTGAGCTCCCCCCCATACCCAAACTCCTGCTGCTTGGGGAATGGGGGACCTGAGACTGCCCCAGCAACAGCCACTGCGACTGGCCCAGGGAATGCCTGAGCTGCTCAGGTGGCTCCCGGGCCAGCCTCATGGGCCACTGCAGAAATCACGGCGGTCACAGAATCCGTGACCTCCGTGACAAACATGGAGCCTTAATTATAAGTAACTTATCCAGTACGTCCATGTTACTTTTTAGACACAGGGTCATTAATTGGCCCGGAGGGTCACACAGAAATCCAGGCAGCAAGTCAACCTATGTAAGAGCCTATTCCTGAAGTCCAGAGGGCTACTCATGGCCCAGCAACTCAAACTCTGACTAGAACAGGAAAATGCCCCTTAAATATTTGTACTCGTTAAGGGCATAGTTGGTTCTTGAAGGTCTGAATCTCTGGGAGCTGTTTGGAAAGCTCACCAGTGGGGAGATTACCAGCTGTTGTTCCCAAAACAAAGTTTTAAGGAGCACTAAAAGTGGTTAGCTAAGAGTCATCTGTTAGCCACCTCATCAGTCCTTTAGAAAGCTGATCGGCATTAGCTGACTTTTATTCTCTTTGTATTTATAGTGTTGGCAGAATGGTTTTAAAGCATCAGTTGAGTTTAATACTTAGCAAGTAATGTGTGCATTATACAACACTAACTCATCAGGTAACCATTTCAGTACTGGCAGGGATTTCTAGCAAATTGGCATCAGAAGGAGACGAATGAGACTGGTTTTTATTGTATTGTATTCCCCAAGATGCAAAAAAGCTTCCAAATTCTGTTACTAGAGGTTTCAGAAGAACAGTTACAGCAGAGGAATATGTTATGTGCGCCAACATTTAGGAAAGACCATCCAATTAAATAGCTCTTTCTAGCTGCATGACTGATATCTTTCCATTCTTATACTTTGGCGGAATAGATTTGGCAAAAAACAAATAGCTCCAACAGACAATCTCAGGGAGATACCATTCAAGGAAAATGAATAGATATGTTCAGAAAGGAGAAGTCTAAGGCCTGGTCTACACTAGACGTCAATCCAGGGTGTGAAAATCCCACACTTCTGAGCGACATAATTAAGCCTACTTAAATACCGTGTAGACAATGGAAGGGGAGGTAGATTACATATGAGAGAGCCCCTCCTGTCAGCAAAAATAGTGTCAGCACTGAAGCCCTGCAGAGGCACAACTGTGCTGCTGTAGCATTTTCAGTGTAGACAAGCCCTAAGAAATTCTGTCTATGGGCTTGTCTACAAAGTGCTGGCAAAGCACATTAGAGTGTGTGCTTTGTAAAGTGCGTTAACAACCTGCACAATAACCACCCCCATGTACATCCTGCTGGTGTGAACTAAAAGGATCAAGTTTGCATTAAGATAGTCTGCCCTGCTTCTCTCCCCGCACAGTTCATACTACAGCTGGTTGAGAATTTTCCATCAAAACATTTTTGATGGAAAATAGTTTCCACAAAATTGAAACTTTCCATGGAAAAATGTGGACTTTTGCCAAACTCTTCAAGCTTACATCAGGAAAATCATAACCAAATACTTCATTTGGGGTTGTGTTGACCTGAATCAAAATATTTCAGTTTGAACTGAACTGAAACATTTCCATTTAGGTCAGTTCAACATTAAACTGTCCAGCTGAGCTGACAAAGTATGTCATGGTAGTTAAGGTTTTGTTACTGTTACTCCGTATAGTTTTTCAATCGTAAATATAGAAAAGAGAATTGTCAAATCTTTTGGGGGTAAATCATGACACTTCAATGTCAAAAAGTGTTAGGAAAAAACACTACATCAAAAAAATTGCCTTTTGTTTTAAAAGACTTTTTGTTTGGAAAAAATTCAGGTCTAACTTGAACATCAATAAAATTCTAACCAAAGCTCCTAAAATCCTTTCTCATTGTCCTTTTAGGTCAGTAAAAAGCCTAAGATGGGTTCTCTGGGGTTTGTCAGTTATTTGGTTAGCAGGGCCGGCTCCAGCTTTTTCGCCGCCCCCAGCGCCAAAAAAAAATAAAAAATGGCTGCTGCCAAAGCCAAAAAAAAGCCCAGCCAAACTGCTGAAGCACCAAAAAAACCCCCAAAAACCCAGACGCCCCAGAATCCCCAGACTGCCGCCCCTTACAAGGCGCCGCCCCAGGCACATGCTTTGTCGTCTGGTGCCTGGAGCCGGCCCCGTTGGTTAGACTACAAATACCTGGTTAGACTGCAAATATCCCTTTGCGTGTTATAGTTTTACTATAGTTTTATAAGCTAGGTCTCCAAGTAGGTAACCAAAATACTTTCTAATATATTAACAGGAAATAGCTCCTCCACCCCCCACTTTCTTTTAAAATGTTTGCATGTCTTGGTAGCCTTGTAGACTGAAATCCTCTATTGACTAGCCATATCAGGATGGCATAGGCCATAGTCCTGCAACTTTCCTCACAGTAATGGATTTTGCTAGAGCTGGTTGAAAAATCCAATTTTATTTTGGCCAAAAAAATAGTGAGTGAAGGATTTTCATTAGAAAGTTTTAACGGGGAATTTTGATTCCATTTTCTATTTAAAAAAAAATGAAACGAAATTTTCACTTTGCTTAATTTCAAATGGACATTTTCATGATTTTTTTTTTAAACCAAATTGATAATCAGAACTGGAAGGGACCTCGAGAGGTCATCTAGTCCAGTCCCCTGCACTTATGGCAGGACTAAGTATTATCCAGACCCTTCCTGACAAGTGTTTGTCTAACCTGATCTTAAAAATCTCCAATGATGGAAATTCTGCAACCTTCCTAGGCAATTTATTCCAGTGCTTAACCATTCTGACAGTTAGGAATTTTTCCTAATGTCCAACCTAAACCTCCCTTGCTGAAATTTAGCCCATTGCTTCTTGTCCTATCCTCAGAGGTTAAGAAGAACAATTCTTCTCCCTCCTCCTTGTAACAACATCCATTATGAAGATGTTCTTTTTTTAATTAAAATTAAATGAACACTTTTCAGTTTCATTATTAAAAGTTTGACAAAACAGTGAAAACTTCACTAAAATCAAACATTGATGAAACTGCAGTTTTGATGAGAAAAAATGTTGGGTGGAAAATGTTCACCAGCTCAGACTTCTGCCCTGACCTGGAAAGGCAACATGTAGAGGTGTCAGAGTAATTCAGTTTCCGTAGTATCATGGGGTGACTGGCCTCTCGGAGGGAAGTCAGGGCCCAGTCTATCCATGATGGGCTTCTTTAAGGAGAACAAGCCCAGATTAGCCCACCTAGAAGTAATCAACCAACCACCTAAGCAGTTATCAGCTAATGAGCACCTGGACCTGATGGGGTCTGGTAGGTTTTTCATTGGAGGGTGGTAATGTTAGGGATGGGATGGACACTAAAGAGTGGAGTTTCCCAGAGAATAGAGCAGGAGTTCTCCCAGGGAAGGGAACTTTAGGTGGGAGCTCCCACATGCCTGTAGGAGGCCCAGCCTGTGCTGGTGGGAGAAGAGCTGCAATTGGCAGGAAGGCCCTGCAGAGGCACTTGGTCCAGGAAAGCAATGAAGGTCGAGAGTGCCATGCAGGTAAAGGGTCTGGACCTGGGACTCATGAGTGGCTGGAATTCATCTGGAGTCTACCTCCCTGCTAAGAAGCCTAGATGAAAGGCTTCTGGTGTTTCTGTTAAACTTTCAATTAATAAATGAGACCCTTGGAATGGGTGGGGAGGAGGTGCTGCTTGATATATGACAGCTTTGAACTTACTGACAGCCCAGCTGGGGAAATGAAGGTAGGATGTAGTGCTACACCTGGTTACCAGGGGGCACATGAGGGGGGCACATACATCTTACACAGGGCCGGCTTGAACCTTTTTGCTGCCCCAAGCAAAAAACAAACAAACCACCGAGCGCCGCCCCCCCCCCAGGAAAAAAAAAAGAGCGCCGCCCCGCCAAAATAACCCCACCCTCCTCCGAGCCCCGCCCCGCCGAAACAACCCCCTCCCGTCTCCTCTTCCGAGCCCTGCGCCGCCCCACTGAAACAACCCCCCCTCCCGTCTCCCGAGCCCCACGCTGCCGCCGAAGTAAAAAAAAACAAAAACCCCGAGCGCCGCTGCCGAAGTTAAAAAACCAAACAAACCCCAAGCGCTGCCCCTTGGAAGGTGCCGTCCCAAGCACGTGCTTGGTCAGCTGGTGCCTGGAGCTGGCCCTGATCTTACAGTAGCCAAATCAACCGTTAGTGTCTTTTGAGACTACCAAGAAGGTGCCAGCCTTTGGTTTGGATATCTGACTACCGAGAACTGGACTGAGTACAGCAAACTCATTTGACATAGGCCAACAAACAGCTATCAAATGGCAACAATTTTTGAACGAAGGACCATGAGGTAAAAAGTTGAAAAACATATTACTAATTCTCTGTCCTTTAGCTAACCACTTGACTCCCCTCCAAACCAAACGAAACCACCCAACACCACTTGTAATTGTGCTCTGATCACGTTAAGAATATATCAGATTAGCTGAGCCACACAAATGTCTTGGTAAAGAACACATGATTTGTGGGATGTTTTAGGGCCCAGAATCTTGTAGTGGTAGCTTATTTGTCATTCTCTCCTTTTTCAGATGAAATAAAGTTTTATCTCCTTTGTCATCAAAACCATCCAACTTTTTTCAGAACAAAAGAATGGATAGAACAAATGTATATGATATAGGATTTAACCCCCACTGCCCAAGCTTTTCATGCAGGATATTGAGAGTTGCCTCCATTGTTTATACAATGTATATACATGCACCAAATTTAGTAAGAAAAGATTATCTCTAATGTGTATATATATTAAAGAGAGAGTGGTGTGTGTGGTTTTTATTGTTATTATATTTGTATTGATGCCCTCCTAAGAACAAAGTCAGACCAAAGGGCAAGTCTGTTCATAGCATTTTCTTTAGATTTGAATGTACATTAAACAAAAAGATTTGCACCCTAGGCCACTCTTTTAGGAATTGCCTAAGAACTGAGAAGTCTTGTGAACACCTTGTTCACACATTTGGAATAATTATCATCTTTTGCAAAGGGTGGGAGAAATAAGTTATTCAAAGGACTTGCATATGAAACTGGGTTTTAGTTACAGAAAGCTACAGGTGTTTATGACAATCTTTTCCTTATTCCAGACATTTTGTTTTTTTCGGAGAGTCTCCCAATGAGAGATGTTTGCTCATTGGTTTTTTCCAGTACAAGCAAAATACAGGCTTCCTTGAGTGAAAACATGTATTCAAATCAATGCGGAACATCTTAATTCTGGCTAGAACCTTGGGGCTGTATTTGTGTTCTCTAATGAGATTAGGTCTCTTTCCAATTTAGCTGGCCTATTCAAGCCCATTTATGGTTGTGTAGCAGAGTTAGAAACTTCCCCATAAATTTAGTCCACTCTTCAGTGGTGCAAAATAAAATGTCATCCTTCCGTAAAAAGTTATCAGATCTCAAAGGGTAAGATTCTAATTTTTCAACCTGAGTTGCCAGTTCTAAATAAAATGGCACATGACCAGAAATAGATATCATTAGGCCTTTCCATCTCTGGCCATAACTGAATCAATATACTTCTTGGATTCTAATTAAAACTAGAGTTGAGAACTAGCCGCTAGCTATCCCAGTACGTACTATCTCCCCTGTTTAATCTTTTAGATTAGAAGCTCTTCACAGCAGTGGCTGACTTCATTTTATGCTTTGCATGCAGTCAGTGCTCAGCTAATAAGAAATAATATACTCATGTTGAACCACAGACCCACACTAACTTACCTGGGTTTGTGGTTTGATGTTTGCCAGAAATTTAGATAACATAGGCTGAGATCATTCACATAGAATTGTAGGAGTGGATGAGATCTCTGGAGGTTATCTAGTTCAGTCCTGTGCACTCATGGCAAGACTAAGTATTGTCTAGACCATCTCTGACAGGTGTTTGGAGAATTTTTTAAGAGCAGGTTGGACAATTATGGAGATTTCAGAACCTCTCTGGGCAATTTATTCCAGTGCTTAACTGCCCTGACAGTTAAGCGGTTTTTCCTGATATCCAACCTAAATGGCCCTTGCTGTAATTTAAGCCCATTGCTTCTTGTCCTATCATCAGAGGTTAAGGAGAACCATTTTTCTCCCTCCTCCTTGTAACAACCTTTTAATGTAGTTGAAAACTGTTATGTCCCCTCTCTGTCTTTTCTCCAGACTGAAAAAATTGGGTTTGTTTAATCTCCCCTCATAGGTTATATTTTCTAGACCTTTAATAATTTTTGTTGCTCTTCTCTGGTCTTTCTCCAATTTGTCCACATCTTTCCTGAAATGTGGCACCCAGAACTGGACACAATACTCCAGTGGAGGCCTAATCAGTGCGGAGTAGAATGGAAGAATTGCTACTTGTGTCTTGCTTACAACACTCCTGCTAATACAGCCCAGAATGATTTTTGCTTTTTGCAATAGTGTAACAGTACACTGACTCCTATTTAGCCTGTGCTCCACAATGGCCCCCAGATCCCTTTCTGCAGTACTCCTTCCTAGGCAGTTATTGCCCATCATGTATGTGTGCAACTGATTGTTCCTTCCTAAGTGGAGTAGTTTACATTTGTCCTTATTGAATTTCATCTTATGTACTGCAGACCATTTCTCCAGTTTGTCCAGATCATTTTGAATTTTAATCCTATCCTCCAAAGCACTTGCAATCCCTTCCAGCTTTGTATTGTCTGCAAACTTTAAGTGTGTACTCTAAATATCTAAATAATTGAGGAAGATATTGAACAGACTCAGACCCAGAATTGATCCCTGTGAGCCCCCACTAAGTATGCCCTTCCAGCTTGACTGTGAACCACAGATAACTACTCTCTGGGAACAGTTTTCCAACCAGTTATGCACCCACCTTATAGTAGCTCCATCTCGATTGTATTTCCCTAGTTTGTTGAGATATACCACATCTACCACTTCCCCCCCATCCACAAGACTTGTTACCCTGTCCAAGAAAGTTATTAGGTTGGTTTGACATGATTTGTTCTTGACAAATCCATGCTAACTGTTACTTATTGCCTTATTGTCTTCTAGGTGTTTGCAAATTGATTGCTTAATTATTTGCTCCATTACCTTTCTGGGTACTGAAGTTAAGCTGACTGGTCTGTAATTCTTGGTGTGTCCTTATTTCCCTTTTGACATTATATTTGCTCTTTTCCAGTCCTCTTGAATCTCTCCCATCTTCTATGATACATGCCTGGAAATATCAGTTAAAGTAAAGTGGGGGGAGTGGGAGTATAATGCTCCTTCCTCTGCTGAAAGCTTCCCCTTCTCTCCCTTGCTAATCACATAAAGCCATATACATGAAACCTTCTCACCTAGTTACAGAACTGCAGAGGCACTTCAGAGGGGAATAGTTAGTGGAGACACACAGTCCTTCCTGCACATGTTCCATCCCAACCTCCCTCAAGGTGCAGAAGGAATCCCCTGGTGCCTAGCATAAAGAGAGCGTGAGAGGGACAGAAGTTGCCTCATTGGCTGCAATTACTGGAAAACAAACCTTTCTGGGAGGTTTTCTGGCCACGCTCACAGCTTTATTATTTGTTGCTTCCATGTAGATCTGTGTTAATGCATTTAAAAGCAAGTGACCTTTAAGTGTTCAGTAGGCCTGTTTGATGAATCAAAATAAACTAGCTAACTAAATACACAACTAGCAAGGAGAGGGGAATGTGGAATTCTTTACTGATCCCATTGTAAGCAAATACTGCAGCTCACGTGACTGCTAATGAAGTGAGCTGAGGCTCCTGCCAATCCTGGCCCTAATAAAATGCTAAGAACATTGTCAGATTTAGGTTGTAACTTGCTTTCCTTCACAGGACTTCTCAGAATGTGCTTTATTTTATTTTTTGTAAACCTCAGTTTTAGGGAGTTTCATGTTAAGTCTGTGGTATTGAAGCCTAGATGGGCTCTCCTTATGAAATAAGGTCTTAATATGAAACGTACTCAAAGGGAGATAATTTATCAACATCCATCCTTTCTTCTTTGTGGGTGGCTCCCGTTCTTTATATACAGGGCACTTAAGAGAGGTAAAAGTAAAACAAACACAGTTCTACAACATGGAAATGGATTATTAAAAGCATTTGGCATACACAGAAATTGGACATTTTGGCACCATCCAGCCCTTTGTCAAGACCTAACCATGTAAGGCTGTGCTGATTTTTATTTATAGTATCAACTTAGAATAAGGTATGTAAACAATACAGGGAACCTCGTTAATATGAACATGAGAGAGCCCCAGCCTATTGGGCAGCTCTGAGGATTGTACTCATTACGCTAAACAGATACTACAGCAAGTTGGGAGGGAGGGACCCTGCTTAAGGCCTTTTCACTTGATTTATAGCAAGATTCCCAAAGGGTCCCAGAGAGAGAGGTGATTAAGAGTTCACGGTACCTAAAAATTTGAACAGCTAAAACCCTTCAGTGACTGCAGTACCTAAACTTTCTATACATACATAAACAAATATCTTAGTTGCTAGCATGCCACAAGCATGCATTATGAGGCATGGAACTTGTCTTCTCCAACTGACAGGAGACTCTCTGGCTATTAAGGCTTATAGCTCTTTTTTTCTTTCAGAGGATAATATGTAATACCTGCTTGAGTTTTTCACTTTGTAACATATTCTATCAGTAGATATCAATTATTGCATACACACATTTACACTAATCAAAACATTTACCGTTTACCATTTACCAAACCAAAATGTCCAGTTTTCAGAGTGTGGGGTTAAATCTGGCATTAAATTTCTAAACCACATTTACTTGCAGTATTTTTATCTTGCTTTCCAGGCTTATTTCCGTTAACCAGGCCATGACTCACCCATCAGATATTGGGCCAAATTCAGAGGTGTACAACTTGGAGCAACTTACACCACCTTTTAATTTAAACTAATGTGCTGCCAAGTCTTAGTGCAACCCACTGGTGAGCAGGTGTTGCAGGTCCTGCTCTGTGCCTGATGCAAAGAGAATACAAGGCTACCATGGTGGCCCTACCTAGAGCACTTTAGTGCAAGCTGTAGCAGCTCAAGCTTTTTGCTCTGGACATCCCCAGTTCAGTCTCCAGGCTGATAGCCAAGGTGGCTGCTGTGTCACTAGCTGTAGTCAAGGAGAAAGCTAAAGAACAACTGGGGTCTGGTTTTCAGAGGTGCTGAGCACCCACAGCTCCTATTGATTTCATTTCCAGCGGTGAGGTGCTCAGTACCGCTGAAAACAAAGATGGGAGGGTGAGGAGAGTTTGAAAGTGATGGGGCTCAAGTCTGCAAACATTCTGTTGAAAACAAGAAGCAATGTTTGAGTAGTAGAATTTCAAAACAGCACCTGAAACTAATTAGCCAGCTACTGTGTATTCTTTGCAATTAACTTGAATCCAAATCTCTGCAGAACTCAGATCAAGACTTGTAGGTTTTGGTCAGGTAAGCTCAAAAGAGAAAACACTACTGCTCTGTGTTCCTAAATTCAGCATTCTTACGGGAGTTTTTCCATTAGTTTCCAAAGGTTTTTGGATCAGGCTATAATTGAATAGTTCTTGTTACAAGTTAATAGGCCAAGAGCCTTTAAGGAGGTCTTCACACTGCAGCAAATTTGAAGTCTTTTTTTTTTTAATTAAGGTTACTGCAACTTTCTGTACTGGCCTGGGCTCTAGCTAATTTAATAAATCTAATTTATTAATATAATTAAGTACATGTCAACTGTAGCTTTTTCAGCAAATGAGCCTTCAGATTTAACTTGTCAGTCCAGTTTGATGTAGCTTTTGCTTTAACTCTCAATCTGTCTTTTCTGTGAATTAGTTACCCATGAAAATGTATGATGACTGATCTAGGAAATCATCTGGGTTGTATTATCCGCAGTGAGTGTACCCAGCACACCATCAATTTGACTTTTCTTTGATGTACCAGAGGGCATGGATTTAACAGTGTGAGTCATTCAGTGCCAATTGATGTGATCTGTTGTCTCCTATGTACTTCAGATCTTGCATGTTAGTCTGAATTACTTAGAACTTGGATAGACTGTTTCCAGAAGGGATTTTTTAATACATAAGTTCCTCTAGTACTCTGGTCTTGACTTACGCTTTGCAACAATCCCACTCTACTCCGTATGTGCTCAGTCTTTGAGTTTAGACCCGTAGTAAATGTAAATCTGTACTAATCCTTTAACTCTTGTCCTTCCCTATTTATTACCTCGATTGTTAAAAATCAGGCAGTGAAACATCACAAGTTCACCAAGTAACTAGTCTGTCTACTGCTAATTAAGCTCATTTTGTGTGATTTAGGGCTTGGCTACACTTGCAAGTTAGAGCACATTGTCAGTTCCGGGCGCCCTAATTCTTGAGGTGTCCACACTGACAAGGCATGTAGAGCGCCCAGACTCCGCAGCTGGAGTGCCCCTGGTAATCCACCTCCACGAGAAGCATAATGCTTGCTGTGTCCCGGCTGGAGCGCCGCGACACCAGTGTGGAAGCCCTGGTCTATTAATGCACTTTGATCGGCCTCCAGAAGTGTCTCACAATGCCTGTTCTAGCTACTCTGGTCATCACTTTGAACTCTGCTGCCCTGCCTCAGGTGACCAACCATCAGACCCACCCTTTACAGTCTATGGGAATTTTGAAATTCCCCTTCCTGTTTGCTCAGCAAGGCGTGGAGTGCTCTCAGCAAATCTTTCCAGGTGACCATGCCTCCACGCATCAGGCAATCCCCAGTATGGAGCAATGACAAGGTGCTGGACCTCATCAGTGTTTGCGGGGAGGAAGCTGTCCAGTCCCAGCTGTGCTCCATCCATAGGAATTACGATACCTTCAGGCAGATATCAAGGGACGTGATGGAAAGGGGGCCATGACCGGGATGCAGTGCAGGGTTAAAGTGAAGGAGATGCAGAATTCCTACCACAAAGCACGGGAGACAAACCGCTGCTCCAGTGCTGCCCCCATGACCTGCTGTTTCTACAAAGAGCTGGACGCGATGCTTGGGGGCAACCCCACCTCCACTCGGATGACTACCATGGACACTTCAGAGGCTGTAGTAGCACAGAGTTCAACAGTGCAGGAGGAGGAAAGCAGGAGTGAGGCTGCTGAGGAGGAGGGGGTCCCAGAGCCAGAGGATCGCCCAGCACCCCTAGATGCATGCATCCAGGAGCTGTTTTCAAGCCAGGAGGAAGGTAGCCAGTCGCAGCGGACGGTGCTTGGGGAAGAACAAACAGCAGAGGAGGTGCCTGGTAAGTGGCTTTTATTTTGGGAAGGTAGTTCGGTGCAGGCTCTTGGGGCGCGGAGGGTTGCAGAAAGAAGGGTTAGGGCTGCATGCATGCCTAGATGTGGAATAGGGCATTGATGTGCTCACAGCGTGGTAATCGGCCTCAGTGATCTCTTCAAAGGTCTCACGCAGAAGCTGGGAAATCCGCTTACGCAGGTTCCTTGGCAGAGCTACTGTGTTCCTTGTCCCAGTAAGGCTAACATGTCCGCGCTATTGTGCCGTGAGGGGCAGGGGCTCCATTGCTGCACACAGGCAAGCTGCATATGGGCCAGGGTGGAAGCCGCATTGTAGAAGACCCTCCCTTACTTCCCAGGTCACCCTCAGCAATGAGATATCTTCCAGGACGAACTCATCCTGTGGAAAATGTGGGGACAGTGTTCAGCATAAGGCCCCCCTGCAGCTGTTGGCTCTCCCCAAGGCACAGAACCCCAGAGGACAGTATGGCCGTGAAACAATCAGTCCCCCTTGCCCCTGTGCTTACTCACCATTTTGGGGCTCCCATGGGTTATGTGCGCTTGCTTTGGGATGGGCAACTTCTGCTATTGTGTACACTGTACTGGTCTTTAAGTATGGCCGAACCATTGGTCTGTCTAGTGTGAACAATGCTGCCTCTGTTAAGTGTTGCATTTTGTCTTTACAGATGCAACCTTGAGATCCCAGTTGTCCTTGTTATCAACGGCCGAAAGACTCCAATGGATCAGGAAGCGGCCGCGAAGAAGCATAGAGGACCTGCTGCATGAAGTCATGCAGAAGTCCCTTAATGAAAATCAAAAAGTGGAGGAGTGGCGGGAGACTGAAAGGAGGCTCCGCCAGCAGAATGTGGATCACTAGCACCAAAGCACAGAGCGGCTGTTAAGCATCATGGGATGCCCAGCGGACTCGATACAGGCGTTCGTAGCAATGCAGATGGAGCACATCCACACTGGCCCCTCCCTGCAGCCCTTGTCCCAAAACTCTTTCCCTTGTGCCCCCATGTCACCGCCAATCCACTTTCCCCAACATCTGGTTTCTTATCGCCACCAGCTGCCTCCAACACCTGTAGCTTCACCACCCAGCCCTGCAAACTACAACCCTTACTCACTGCACTCAACCCCCATCACCATGCATTTTAGCCAGCCTGAAGTACAGCACTCATTGCACGGCACTCCAGACAGGAAGGCTGAGTATGATAACAAGACATACGCAAATCTGTGATTGTCCTGTTCCCCACCCTGCTCCCTTCCCTCCTCCCACACAGCACAGATGTGTCATGCCCTTTCTGTTTCCCAAGCAGTTGTTTCTTTTCAATAACTTAATTTTTTGGCTTTGAAAACATTCTTTATTGCATTAAGTAAAAGATACCGTAGTCCAGGAAAGCAATAGGCACTGCAAGTCAGTGCATCATATGTAGCAAACACAGATGCCTACTAGCATTGGAACCACTGCACTTCACTCCCGGGCAGGGCACCAAAAATTACTGGAGGCTTTCAGCATCAAATTGCTTCATCAAGGCATCCCTAATCCTTACAGCCTCGCGCTGGGCCCCTCTAATAGCCCTGGCCACTGGCTGTTCAAATTCAGCCTCCAGGTGTTGAACCTCTGTGGTTCATGCCTGAGTGAAGCTTTCACCCTTCCCTTCACAAATGTTATGGAGGGTACAGCACGCGGCTATAACTGTGGGGATGTTGTCATCAGCCAGGTCCAGCTTCCCATATGGACAGCGCCAGCTGCCCTTTAAATGGCAAAAAGCACACACCACAGTCATTCTGCACCGACTCAGCCTGTTGTTGAACCACTCCTTGCTTCTGTCAAGGCTCCTTGTGTAGGGAGGAGCCATGGCATTAAAGGGTAAGCCGGGTCTCCAAGGATCACAATGGACATTTCGACTTCCCCTATGGTGATCTTCTGATCTGAGAAAGTCCCGGCTTGCAGCTTCCTAACAGGCCTGTGTTCTGAAATAGAGAAATACCCCTTCCGATTTATGTACTTGGAGCCTAGGTGGTCTGGTGCCAGAATTGGAATATGTGTCCCATCTTTTGCCCTTCTGCAGTTAGGGAAACCCATTGGTGCAAAACCATCCACAATGTCACGCATGTTGCCCAGAGTCACAGTTCTTCTGAGCAGGATGCGATTAATGGCCCTGCAAACTTGCATCAGCACGATTCCAACGGTTGACTTTCCCACTCCAAACTGGTTAGCAACGGATCAGTAGCTGTCTGGAGTTGCCAGCTTCTAGATTGCAATAGCCACCCACTTCTCCACTGTTAGGGCAGCTCTCAATCTCGTGTCCTTGTGCTGCAGGGAGGAGGCGAGCTCAGCACAGTCGTGAGCTACAGTCCCATGAAAGTGACTTTCCTCATGTGAAAGTTCTGCAGCCACTGCTCATCATCCCAGACTTGCATGATGATGTGATCCCACCACTCAGTGCTTGTTTCCTGAGCCCAAAAGCGGTGTTCCACTGTGGTGAGCATGTTCGTGAATGCCACAAGCAATCTCGTGTTGTATGTGTTACACGAGGAGACATCATCGTTGGACTCCTCACTGTCACTTTGTAGCTTATGGAGTAACTCGACTGCAATTCATGATGGGCTGGCGAGACCCATCAGCATATTCCTCACAAGTTCAGGATCCATTCCCACAGACCAAAAGGGAAGACAGAGCACACAGTACAAAACACGTTGAAAGATGGTGCCAAATATGGAGAGAAGCACAGGGATTGCTGGGATGCGAAGCAATGCATCACAGGGCGTTGGGACAGGAACCAGAATGCCCTGCATCCCCCCCAACTCCCTTCCCACAAGCCACAGCACCAGAATGGGAAGAGGTGCTCTGTGGGATAGCTGCCCATAATGCACTGCTCCCAATGCCACTGCAAGTGCCGCAAATGTGGCCACACCACTGCACTTGCAGCTGACAGTGTGAACACATGGCAGCGCTTTCCCTGCTGCAGTCTCTGAGGGCTGGTTTAACTCACAGCGCTCTACATCTGCAAGTGTAGCCATGCCCTTAGTCACAAGACTGGTCCCTTCCATGGCTATTATTACATTTGCAGACAGACACAAGGTTTTATAATGGGCATATTCGCAGAGGAATTATCTGCAATTTACATTTGTCTCTGAATAGGGAAGAATTTTCTTTTTATTTCACAGTAACATTTTTATTCTGCATGGTTTGAGGTCTTGTGATCATAATCTTTATTCCCCCCCACTCCATAATCCTTTTTAATTGCTCTTTGTAGGCTGTCGATGTGCAATTAAAAGTTATGTAACATTATTTCCTGGGCTATAATACAGTGAAAAGTGATTCACCCAGTTATTCTTTGAGGAGCAATTAAACATTGATAAAAGGAGGACTGTGTGGTTTCTGGTAAGTGTTGTTTAAAAATACAGCAGACAGACATTAAACATCTTCTGCCTTCCATGTAGGTAAACATTGGTTTGGAAGTGATTAGAGTACAAAAATCCTCACTAGTCGGTGGACATCACTACAAACTAGAAATGTTGCCCTCTAGCTCGGTGCATGGCACAAATTACTACTCAAGAGATCATTTTCTTTGGCAACTATGGTTATTAGTACTAACATTTCACAGCTTTTAGGCCCAAGGTACAGCATGCATGTGTCTAGTTTAGGTACTAATATATACCAAGTGCCTCAGTCTGTATTTACCCTCCTAGCGCCATTGCTTCCTCCACCCCACCCCCCAATGACTGGAGGGGTGTTAAGGGGCCACGTCACCTTGAATGAAGAATGAGGAGTACTTGTGGGACCTTAGAGACTAACAAATTTATTTGGGCATAAGCTTACGTGGGCTAAAGCCCACTTCATCAGATGCATAGAGTGGAACATACAGTAGGAAGATATATACATATACAGAGAACATGAAAAGATGGGGGTTGCCATACCAACTCTAAGAGACTAATGAATTAAGGTGGGCTATTATCAGCAGGAGAAAAAAAAACTTTTGTAGTGATAACAAGGATGGCCCATTACAAACAGTTGACAAGAAGGTGTGAGTAACAGTAGGGGAAAACTAGCATGGGGAAATTAGATTTCTGTTTGTGCAATGACCCAGCCACTCCCAGTCTTTATTCAGGCCTAACTTAATGGTGTCCAGTTTGCAAATTAATTCCAGTTCAGCAGTTTCTCGTTGGAGTCTGTTTTTGAATGGTCCTTTGAAATATGTGTTAACCACTTGTGCCAAACAATCTGTTCTACCCTGTATTTAGCTGTGACATATTTCCCAGACCTGAAGAGCTCTGTGTAAGCTTGGCTCTCGCTAACAGAATTTGGTCCAATAAAAGGTATTACCTCACCCACCTTGTGTCTCAGACAGCTGGGGCATTTTCCTTCTAAAAACAAGAGGCAACGTGTAACTGTTGAGGTGGGGGGCGCACACAAGTTAAAGGTTGGGGGGAGGGGCATGTGAGTGCCCCACATGTTGCCTCTGGGTGCAGAAACCTTCCAGTCCCACTTCCCTGGGCCAGGGCAGCTAATCCTGTGGATCCTGGGGGATTGGGGCACTGGGGGTGTGGGACTCACAGCAACAAAGTTTCTCCCCAGAACTCCTGCGCCTTTGCAGCCTGAGCACAGGGAACCTGCTCCCGGCACCTTCCCCAGGGGCCCCCACCCACTGCAGGCACTGAGCTCAAGGTTGCTGTATTCTCCCCACCCTGCCAGGGTATCTGCTGTGCAGGCTGCTGATGCCTTCCTAGCCAGGCTCTTGTAGGCAGCCCGCCATGCTGCAAAGATTTAGTGATCCCGAGTAGCCACCATCACCTGGCAGGGGACGTGGCTCTGTCTCACCTGCTCTGCTCCCTGTCCAGGCCGGGTTCCAGAGAGAGGGGCCAAGCGAGCTGGAAACGTGCCTGGGTGGGGGGATGCAGTGTGAGAAGGCCCCCTGGCAGGCCAAGCAGAGTAAGCCCTGCAAAGGCAGCTTGGCTCTCGCAGAAATTGGGGGGTGGGTGGGGGGGTGGGGGTGGGGGTGGTACATGACCTGTTCAAACCCCCATGTCTCATCAGTCAGAGGGGAGACTTTTCAACCAGGATACAGGAGACCTGGGTTTTTGGTCTACCCATTGGACTAAAAGCTCAGGCTTCTCAGCCACCTGACTCTGGAAGAGGGATTCCTGGCTGTGGATCACCAGCAGAGATCGGTGCTTAACTCCATGAGAGGGGTGGGGCTTAGCCTATGCCCCTCTTGCCAGCATCTCCCATTGGCCAGCTGAGGTAGTTCCCTGCCTAACACGTTGGCTTTTGTGGATCCCACTCTTAGGTATCTCTCTCCCCAGTTGTTGTGTAGGGAGCCTAGGTGCCTAACTCAAGCTTTGTGGATCCCATTGTTATCCCGTTGACTTTTCCTAAATGCTTAAAAGTTGGGTGCTGCCACATTCAGTGTCATAACACCCAAGTCCATTCATGGACCTGGGCCTACGTGCCTAAATACCTTTTGAGATCTGGGCAGAGAGACTAAGGGCCAAACTTTTAAAAATATTTAGTGTCTAAAGATACAGATAGGTGGCTAATGGAACTTTCATAATCAGTGGAGCCAGGTGCTCTTGAAAATCCTGTTGGGTGTGTATCTGCATTTTTAGGTACCTAGAACCAGATTTTTAAAGCTATTTAAGTGTTGGACCCAAGGTTACACAAGATGCCTGTGCCAAACCAGGGAATTGAACCTATGTCTTCTAAATACTAGGCTAGCACCTGAACCACCCTTCCTTATAATGTATCACTCTACATCTGTATGGAGTATATAGTATCTATGAAGCCATCAAAGGGTCTGCAGGTTCTGCAACAGGGCTGATATATTCCTCAAGTCATCACACATTTTAGTGCCACACAAATTTGGTGTCTCCTCTCACTTTTGTTGACATGATTTACATTAGAGATGCAGGAAATAGTTAACCTGTAGCTTGTTTCCGGCGTGAATTATTTGTGTCCCACAATTTGGATCATTGTTACTCACTGTGTCCCACATTTGGGGTTTGGCAGGACGAGGTATGGCAGCATTAAATGTAGGCCTAGGAGGCCTGGGATGAGAATATATTAATTTTGGGGTGAGCGACTATTGTAGCTGGGAAAATTGGAGAGATGGGTGAGCAGGATCAGCCTGAAGAGTAGATGAGCAATTGGCAACTGTTAAACATCTATAGCTATACCGGCCAGCCTGGGGATAGGAGCAGCCAAAACTGTAGAGCAAGCCTAGTAAGGATGTCCCAGAATGAAGAGCTGGAATGGAAAAACTTGTAAACCCATTTCCAACTGTCCCAAATTCCTTTGTCAATGATGTGAGGGCCTCTGTAACATGCACCTTGGAAGGGGACAAAAAGGGTGAGGTAGTGTCTACAGTTAGGCATGTACCTAAGAGCTTGTGCTCCTGCACAAACTGAATGGAAAAGAAGTAATTGGTGCCAAATCTCTTAAGGACATAAACTTCTTTCTTGTGGAAAGTTGTTCTGTTTAATTGATTAATTGATTCAACTTTTGCCAATTTTTATCTCCCAGCACTAACCCATTATTAGAATATTCTATGTATTGTCTTAGGGAAGGACAAATCAGCTGAGCAGCTGAAATTCTTATTTTCCCATTCCAGGGTAGCTTATTTATGGGTCAAAAGTGTCGAGTGCCTTCCACTTTGGATGAACCGAAACCTGTAAATTTTTTTATGCCAGTTACAGACTCCCAAGGACGCAATGTTACTAATGTTTTCCCAGGAACAAAGATGACATGTCCGAGTCAGGCTCAGAATGGACATCGGGGAACCTTAAGGGTGCCATGATAATACAGAAAAATATATATCTATATCTATATCTATATCTTTATTTATTCACAGTTTTACTATATATATATAGTAAATATATATACTATATATATATAGTAAAACTGTGAATGGGAATCCGGAGATGTCATTTGCACAACTTTGTTAATGGCTGATTCAGTACTCTGAGAGATGAATGAGTTTCAAAAATGTGAAGATGAAATATCAAAGGAGAAAATATTGCTTCTCATTTTAAGACAACATTCATCATGATTTTAACTTCATGAAGGCATGTGGTTTATTTGCATCGTTTTCTGCTTTTGTAAGATTTTAATGTTACTTAACTCTTCCCCCCTTAAACATGTTTTGTTTGTGCAATATTACTATATCCTATCCCTTACCTGACCCTTATTACCATAGTATCTGAGCACCTGCCAACTACTTTATGTATATAGCCTCACAACAGCACTGAGAGCGAGGGGATTACTATTAGTAGAGGTGGGGAACTGAAGCAGTGAGAGATCAAGGGCTAGATTGCAACTGTAGACACAGCCCTAAGCAAGGGATGATTTCATAAGACTAAAGGAGGGACCTGAATGGAAAATACTAGACCGAGGCTGGTGGAAGCCTGGTAGCCATTTCCCCCTCAGCATGTGATCACTGAGCCAACTCCCTGATAGGTGAGCCTAGTTTTCCATCTCCATTATCATGAAGCAGATCTCCTTCTGCTCCATTATTTGGACAGTGGCGGAGCACTGATCCTGTACAGCATATCGAGCAGTTAAGGTCTGGGTCCCAAAGCTCCTGTTTTCTAGAACAAGAATTCAACAATCTCACAGAAGTGGAGGGTGATGTTGATAGGTGGGTGCTATAGCTACACACAGCAAGTGCCAGGCCTCATATAGAGGGAAGCTTTCCTGTAGACTTGTTTAATGGGATGACCAGTGCAGGAGGCAGAGAGGGCTGAAAGACCATGGTACAGAACTCTCATTTGTAAGGTGAAGTCCTGTATTGTGGGATGGCTTTAGGAGAGATGGATGAATCTGATGTAGCTACACTGTCTCTATTTATATTAGGGAGAAAGCAGTGCAGTCATTTGTCAGTGCAGTCATTTGTGAGCTAAGGACCTTGTCCCAGACACAGTAGCACAACAATTACATGAACTCTTGCAGAGGCTTTGGACGGCCTTCATGTACAGCTGGAAGGCCTTCAAGGGGAATTGCTAACTTGAACCCTTCCAACTCGTGGTTTGTTGCAATACTTTTCTGCAGGGTCTCTGTGCCTCCGTTTCTGCATTTATAAAATGGGAGTAATGATCCTCTGCTTCACAGGAGAGTGTTTGTACAGCACTTTGAAAACACAACTTATTTATAGTAATAAGTTAGAAAATAGGTCCCCATTGTATCAGGCACTGAACAAACACAGAACAAAAGCAGACCCTGCTCCAAAGAATTTACAATCTGAGTAGATAGGCTAGACAAAGGAAACATTACTATCCTTATTTTACCAATGGAGAACTGAGTGTTTAAATGACTTGCCCAAAATCTATTCAAACCTAGGAATTGAATCCAGAGCTCCTGAGGCCCAGTCCACTGCCTTACCAGAAGACCATCCTTCCAGCAAGT
Source organism: Macrochelys suwanniensis (assembly GCA_033296515.1). Lineage (NCBI taxonomy): Eukaryota > Metazoa > Chordata > Testudines > Chelydridae > Macrochelys > Macrochelys suwanniensis. The sequence goes on from CM065779.1 coordinate 117,459,793, forward strand.
GTTTAGCATTGCCAACGTAAAGGCTCCTAAAATCTCAGTATTTTCTCCTAATAATCACTTTCATACTTATCTCATCATAGATGTCTCTTACTCAGAGCACTAAAGAGAGAAGCCACAACCCTTAGCTCAGCTTAGCAACCCTTCTGCTCAGCTTAGCAGAAGGAAAGTTCAGAGGGTGAAGAAGAAATTTAAGCTGCTTCAGATCAAGATAAACTTTGAACCTTTCTGCTCTAGGCAATAGGAGGAATTTAATTCCAAGGGGCTGAATTTTCAGAGTTTGATGTTGACTGAAAGGGAAAGCTATGCTGGCACAGATTGACCCATGCTAAAACTATTTAAAGTTACAAGCCAAACCAAATAGTGGAGAAAAAAACCTCCCTTGTTAAACTGTCTGTGCTTTTAGATGAAATGGTATTTTAACTCTTTCAACTCAAATGGTCAGGGTGTTTGTACAAGTACTAGATACAATTAATAAAACTCATCTCTGATAACTTGTAATTCTCCTTATGTGAACTTTTAAATAAGAAATTGAACTACAGAGGTTTTTCAGAGTCCAAAATGGAAACTGAAATCTTCTCCCTGATGGTCGGAAAGACCACTCAGTCTGACTGGCTAATAAAACGTCCACATAAAATTACTGTTATGTTGTGTAACTATCATAATCTTAAAAGAACATTATTCAGATTGCAAAATCAAGCACTCACAAGTTAGCAAATGCCAGAACTAAGATTGCTTATGTAACCTTAATTTGCTCCCCTTGGGTATATGCATTATGACTGTTTTAAATACATGACCATATATAATTTTGATTTTCTGTGGGAGCCCTGCCTGATTCAGTGTGCAGGATGAGCTATATGCTTTGGCAATAAACCAGGGTAGTGTAGTGGAGGAGGCTGTCGACCATAGAACAGCTAGCTCACTTGTTGCAGAAGTTGGAAAGTGTGCAGTGAATGAAGTAGGAGATTTCAGAAGACAAAAGATGGTATCGTGATTAAGGCAGTTGAATGCTGCTGTGGAGAATTGGCTTCTATCCCTGCCGTAGAGTTCCTATATGATGCTAAGCAAGTTGCTTAAATAAAACTTTTCACAAGCAGTAACTGTGTATTCCTCATTTTCTGCACTCAGGGCTGCAGCTGAAGTTAATGGGAACTGTGCTTTGAATGTATAAAGTGCTGTATAATGCTAAAATGTTCTGAAAAAACAAGTCCTAGACATCACTAATAGGGCACCCAAAATTAGTGGATACTTTTGTACTTACGCTGTTTATACCTCAGTTCCTAGTTCTGTAAAATGGAGATAATATCACCCCCTCACCTTGCAGGGGTGCTGGGAAGATGTAATGTTTGCGAAGCCAGCCATGGACAAGCCGCAGGTCTTTTATTCGTAGGCTGCAGCTCAGGCAGAGGGGCAGTCAACATCTGGAGAGGTTGGTGACTGTCCCAAGGAGTTTCCTTAGCAGTAGCCTAGCAGGCAGCTGTCCAAGGAATAGACCCAAAGGCCTGCCATGGGGAAACATGGTGTAAGGGCTGCTGCTTAACAACAAAGTTATATTAATAGATTCCAAGGCCAGAAGGGACCCTTGTGATCATCTAGTCCAGTGGTTCTCAACCTGTGGTCTGGCGACCCATTGGGGTCCACCAGTATAATCAAGGGGGTCTGCAAATATGCCAGTAACTACATAATAATAATGACACCATGTTTTTGTCACTTTCAGTTCACACATTCCAAGTCGATAGCGACTTGGCACTGTCCATATAACACTTTGCAACGTTGTAATTTATCATTTAAAACCCCTTCAATTTGTGAAAATAACTTGTTTGAGAATGATGCACCGGAATACCAATCTGATATGTTTAAATTACTGAAGTAAAAGCTGAGCTTCTGCATTTATTTATTTTTGTCACGTGCCAATCACTCATCTGGTTAATGGCAGTTGTGTTAGGCATTGGTTTGACATGGACTTTGTAATTCAGTGTGGGCAGAAAAACACTAGAGATCATTTCAGCTGCAACTGTGAAATATAATTGGTTTAATTTCTGTAATGGGTAAGTTTGTTTGTAAAATGACTCCATCTGCTTTGGGAATTCATGAAGCAGAAAACGACTCAAATAAAACAGAAAAAGAAGCAAAATTTAACCCCTTAACTCCCCCCGCCTCCTCCCCCCCAAAAAATGAGGAAAAGGGATGACCGCTACGTTAAGCTTGATTGTATGTCTGTGTCAGTGGAGAATCAAGACTCCAGCATGTAATTTGGAGAGAAGTATTTTCTAACGAAGCACTTAAGCTGGCAATACTTACAAGACATCTGAGGTCTTTGCATGTGGAAAGTGTCGACAAGCCAGTGGAGTATTTTGAAAGGAAGCAGAATTGCTTACTAAAACAACTACAAAAAAATACTATACAAACTGTCAACTGTACAAGAGAAGGCTCTCAAAGCATCCTACAAGGTTGCAATTAGAATTGCTAAAATCAGAAAGTAATATACAATTGTTGAAACTTTACTGATGCCAGATACAATTGATATGTGCCATGAAATATTAGGGGACGAAGCTGCTAATAAATTGAAGAATGTGCCAGTATCAAATGACTCTGTTAAAAGGTGAATTGCAGATGATGTGAAAGACCAGTTGTTAAACAGGATTCACGCAACTTGGAAATACAGCTTATAACAGGATGAATCTTTGGGTGTGTCAGGTCAGGAGGTTCAGCTGTTGGTTTATGTGTGATACATCTGTGATTGGAAAAATAGAACTGCTGTTTGGCAGATCACTACCAACAAAAACAAGTGATGAGATTAAGTGTCACTGATTGAGTGATCTAGATCACTAGGGAACTGGGCACAAGCAAACCATATGCATTTTAATACAGCTGAATGTCAATGAATACATCTAGGAACAAAGAACATAGGTCATGCTTTCATCATGGCGGGGGGACTCTTCTATGGGAAGCAGCGACTCTGGAAAAATTTTGGGGGGTCATGGTGGAGAATCAACTCAACAGAGATAATGTGATCCTGGTATGCACAAACAGGGGACTCTTGAGTAAGAGTAAAGAGGATATTTTTACCTCTGTATTTGGCACTGGTGCCACTGCTGCTGGAATACTGTGCCCATTTCTGGTGGCTACAATTCAAGAAGGATATTGATAAACAGGAGAGGGTTTAGAGAAGAACCACGAAAATGGTTAAAGGATTAGGTTATGTCCATACTTACCGGCTGGTTCGGTGGTAAGCAATCGATCTTCTGGGATCGATTTATCGCGTCTTGTCTAGACGCGATAAATCGATCCCGGAAGTGCTCGCCGTCGACACCAGTAATCCTGCTCCGCGAGAGGAGTAGGCGGAGTCGATGCGGGAGCCTGCCTGCCGCGTCTGGACCCGCGGTAAGTACCTTTTAGTTCGAACTAAGATACTTCGACTTCAGCTACATTATTAACGTAGCTGAAGTTGCGTATCTTAGTTTGAACTGGGGGCTTAGTGTGGACCAAGCCTTAGAAAACATGCCTCATAGTGATAAGCTAAGAGATTGAGCTCCTAGAGTCTACCAAAGAGAAGGTTAAGAGATGACTTGATAGTCTAAATACCTACATAGGGATCAAATATTGAATAATGGGCTCTTGGATGTTTTTCTGAAAAGATATGAGCTAGGAATTAAATTGGGGAAGTTCTGAGGCCAGACTAGAGCAGTGGTTCTCAACTTTTATTTTTTTTAACCCTAGGGCCCCATAAGCTTACATAGACACACCTGCTGACCCCCCAATTCCCGCATTATTTTGTTGCTCATACATTAGTTTGTTTCATGTTACTTTAATAGTCATCACAAATTAATATAGCGACAGCTTACCTGATACTAATGCGATCCTGGGGTTTGTTTAGCAGCACACAGCTTGTACAGTTGAGGAATAATTTCAGTTAGGCAAGTGCAAAGGTCTGTTTGCACATTGTAAATGTGATCAAGTCATGATCACTTGTACCTAAGCTACCTTTAAATTTTAGTTCTGTGATCAGTTCCTCTTTATCTTCTAAGACAAGGTCTAATAAAGAATCCCCGTGCTGGCTGCAACACTGGAATTATGAAATTGTCATCTATAATTCAGAAATTCCAAGGATGGTAACATGAGACTTCCAGCATATGTCACTCATATTGAAGTCCCTCATGACAACATAGGTTCTTTTTCTTACACATTATAGATAGGTGCATAAGGAGGCAGTCATCCTGTTCACCTCTATGATTTGGTGATCTGTAGTGGACACCAATTAATACCCCATATTATGTTTTATCTGTTAGTATATTGATCCATAAGCATTCAGGATCATTTTCTTCTGTGTTATCAGTGACTCGGAAACAGATAATGCCATTTTTGACATAGGGTGCCCCTCCCCCTCAATCTACTTAATCCTTCCTAAAGATGTTTTTTCCCTTGTACCCTACAAGGAGGAGAGGAGAAGGACAGACTTGTGAAAGTCCACATTGTCAGGCCTTGGCGAGCTACCTATATAGGGCCAAGGGTAGCTGACAGAGAGATTGGGCTCTTAAAGGGCTAGGCTATCACAATAACTCCTTAGATAAGGGGTGGAGGAATAAGATCCTTCATAGGAATCTTTGGAGATTTTAGATGCTACAAATCAAAGTCCCTACTGACCATCAGTAGCGCAGCCAAGTCCGGAGCGCAGGGGGAGCGGCGCTATAAAAAGGCGCCTCCCCCTGTACTCACCCAGCAGTGCTCTGGGCCTTCGGTGGCACTTTGGTGGCGGGTCCTCACTTGCTCTGGGTCTTCGGTGGTACCCGCCGCTGAAATGCCGCCGAAGACCCGGAGTGCCGCCAGGTGAGTGCAAGAAGCGGTGCTTAAAAAGAAGCGGCGCCTTTTTTTAGTGCTGCTAAAAAAAGGCGCCGCTTCTGCTCACAGGGGGAGTGGCTGCTCCCCCTGCTCCCCCCCGGCTACGCTACTGCTGACCATAAGCAAGCAGAGATTTCTCAAAGTCTTCTAAATTGGCCAAATGTGGGCAAACTTTCATAGGAACAGCAAGAGAAGACCTCTGATACAAAGGCCATGCTTCTCCCAATTTTTAATTCCTTCCATCTAAGCATGGGGGTACTAGATATTTAACATTGCAAAACAATGTATTTTCTCCTAGACTTGTTCTTGGAAAGGGTGGAACCATTTTGGCTGAAACTTCCACCAAATATTTATCAGCCTGAGGCAAATGCTGAGTGTAGAAAATTTTAGCCCAACTGGTTTAAGTTTGGCAAAGGTATAAGCAACTGAAAACAGGCTCTTATATTGGGAAGTGTCAGGTGCTGCCCATTATTAAGGTTGCTATGGCACTATCTATGATATAGCTTAGCTCTACTGTTAGTTTTGTAAACAAGATCATTCTAAAGTAATAGCAAAACAGTAACAAACACGCTTATCAAACATGTTTTTATAGAGCTGCTGAAGGGTCCTAAAGATCTTTACTGGCTTAAGCTGGCATATGAACTAAGGCCCTGATTGTACAACACATAGACACAGTGGTCATAGAACTTCACCAAGCATTTGCTTCAATATCCCCAACAGTCTGCCCTGGTGCGTTGTCTCTTCCTCTCATGCCCTTTACATTGCATTTCTGTGGGAGGTTTTTGCCTTCTGAGTCAAATTGCTAGCTAATAATCCTAAAGATAATAATCAGGAACATAAATATTCAGCTGAGGAGAGATAATTGGAACACAGCAATATCAAAGGCCCAAAATTGACGGACACTGAATAAAATGAGCTGTTAATACAGGAGTGTAGCAAAAATAAATGTGGTGTGGAACTGCATATTCAGAAATAATCTATTGTGGATCAGATAGATAATGAATACTCTATGCAACCCTGGGGAGAAATGGGTGTAGCTCTTGGTACTTTTATGTCTGAAAGATATTGATAAGAATTCAAAGGGCAACAGTGATTATTAAGGGTTGGGGCTGAAGTGTCTAATGAAGATCTAGTGAAAGTAAGAAATATGTCCAATTTGGCTGACTAAGAAGGAAATGACCTTCTGCAAGGATTCATTAAAGGGTGTAAACAGCAATGAGTCATAAATTGTTGTGATGACCCATGGGGTATAATGAAGAGTAATGAGACAAAACTGAGAGAAGGAAAGTATAGGCTGAATAGTAAGAGAATTTCCTAACAGTGAGTCTGACTGGACAGTGAAATAGTTTACCAAAGGGGAAGGTGGAAGCCATATAGCTGCAATATTTTAAACCAGATTGCCTAAAACTCTTTAATACCCAATAGGGAGCATTCCTACATTGACTAGGGAATAGGCAAGATGACCCAGTGGATTTCTCTTATTACTGATTTCCAATGTTTGGGCACCACTGGCATTTGCAAAACTCTTGCTGAGTTGCTGCCTAATGTCCCTTAGATACCTGTGGGCATGTGCAAATCTGCAAAAATCCTGACACTGCCAAGCTGCTTGGTGCCTAACTGAGACCTAAGCCCTGGAGGGATCCACAAAGTAGCCATTCCACTGTTTATCTTGCCTGTACGGCCTAATCCAATGCTCTGAGCGGGCCAAACACAGACAGCCCAGTAGCGGTGCCAGGGTTTTTGCCGCCCTAGGCGGCAGCGCTCGGCGCTTCCGTGGCAGCTCCTGTGAAGCTGCGTTCTCGGCGGCGTTTTGGCGGCCGCGTTTCTTGCCACCGAATTGCCGCTGAGGGTGGCAAAATGCTGCCACCCTAGGCGACCGCCCTGAGACAGCCAGGAGAAGGAGGTGGCAGTATTGACTGTCCTTGCCCCCCATAGCCCAGTGGTTGGCACATTCAGCTGGGAGGAAGGAGACCTAGGTTTGGATCCTCATTCTGCATGCTTTGGAGTCGGGACTTAAACCTAGGTCCTTCCACATGTGCACCCTAACCACTGGACTATAAGGCATTCTGTGGATGCGATCTTAATCTCTCTCCTGTTGAAGCTGTTTCACTGTGTAGAAATAACATTCATTGTGCCAGAGAGTGGGAATAACCCTATAGGCCAGTGGCTAGGGCACTCAAATTGGAAATTAAAGACTTCGGTTCAGGTCTCTGTGCCAGATAAGGCAGAGAAGGGATTTGACCTTGGGTCTCCTATCACCCAGGTGAGAGCCATAACCATGGGACTATTTGGTATGGGGGAGAAACCACCAAGTTTTTCATTTGAAAGTTTAACCTGGCTTAGAAACCTAACTTCAGGAGGGGGAAGAAGTGCTTATAGACTCATAGAATATCACTCATAGAATATCAGGGTTGGAAGAGACCTTAGGAGGTCATCTAGTCCAACCCCCTGCTCAAAGCAGGACCAATCCCCAATTTTTTTTGGCCCAGACCCCTAAATGGGCCCCTCAAGAATTGAACTCACAACCCTGGGTTTAGCAGGCCAATGCTAAAACCACTGAGCTATCCCTCCCCCCATGTTATGTTACCTTTGTGTGGGGTAGAGATGATTTTTGAAGTTCAGTCCTCTTACTTAGTGCTTCAACACAACCCTTATAGAAAAGTACTTGGAGACCCAGAATTCAATTTCTGAGAATTTTCGGTAAGCATTGCACAGGGTCCCCACAATAAGTCCAAAAAAGAACAAGAGGAATGAACTAACTTCTTAAGTATCGACTTTATAAAATGTTATAACAAAAATAATAGCATAATTTCTATTAAATAGCAAGCCTACTTCACACTCCACATTACTTATCTTCAGTTATACATAAACAGAAATAAATAAAATCTAGTACAGGTCAGTCCCTCCCACACTGAAAAGTAAGCCAGAGTTCCAAAAACTGAGGTTGAGTTCAGCTGTCTCAGTTAGTCTTTGTTCATCAACTCTATACGGTCTGGTGAGTCCAAAGCACTGTAATAATACCTTCCCGCCTCTCTCTTGCAGAAATCTCCAACTGGAATTCAGGCAGTCTATTTCACCTCCTCTGCTGGACTGTGGAATCACTTAATTAGCTAGTCTGCTAACTCAGACTACTGTGCCACTTTCAGGAGTCTGATTTTTGTCTTCCATATCCCAAGTTTCACCTCACTTAAAAATTACTTGATTATAAAATCAGACATAAAAAACACAAAAGTATCACAGCACGAAAAATTGCTTGCTTTCTCATTTTGGCTGTATGACATTTTAGTTTGTACTGACTTCGCTAGAGCTTTTTATGTAGCCCTTTGTAAAACTAGGCAAATACTTGGAAGAATTGATGTACCTCCTGGAAGACCTCAGCGTACCCCCCCCAGGGGTATGCATACCCCTCATTGAGAACCACTGTGCTAACTAGGGTGACCAGACAGCAAATGTGAAAAATTAGGGCGGGGGGGTGGGGGGTGGAGGGGGATAGGACCCTATATAAGAAAAAGACCCAAAAAACGTGACTGTCCCTATAAAATCGGGACATCTGGTCACCCAAGTGCTAACTAATAAACCAACCAATCAGTATTAAATACATAAATGAATAACCTTGCAAAATGCTTCTTAGTTAGGGGGAAACCGCCTGCTTTCTGCTCCCGTGGCTGAGCCTCTCCCAACCCACACAGGTCACTTGTCCTGTTGTAAAGCTGCTGTCCTGACTACTGGCCCTCAATGGAGTATATTACTCCAGCTACAGGGAGCCTATTGAGAAAACTCCCACACTCAGTTCCAGAAACTTCTGGACATGACCCGCATAACTCCTCCAAACCTCCTTCTCTCTAGGGATCTCCCCGTTAGGTATGTGGGTTACACCTACTCCTTTTGAGGTGTGGGGGCAAAAGCCATACCGCTCTCCATAACATTTCCTATTGTCTAGCTTGGGTAGCTCCCTGCTAAATGTACTGGCTTCTATGAATCTGTTGTTTAGATGTCTAAGTCCCCTTTATAAATTTAGCCCTCTGTGTGAATTGGTCTTGGCCAAGCCACTTTAAGGCCTGATTTTCTGAGGAGCTGAGAATCTCCAGCTTCTGCTGAGTTCAGTGAGAGCTGCAGATGCTCTTATCTGCAAATCAAGCCCCTATTCACACTATGCCAAAGCATACCCATTTCTAAAATAGCCATAATACTGCCTTCAGCAGGGGTGTGTTGTAATCAATATTTGTAAAGCCTTTTATGATAATAAACAGCACTAGATAACTTCAGATTATTACAATAGGCACCTCCTCCATCAGCTGGGTTGCAGCTAGGTGGGGTGAGAGAGGGAGCTTGCGGGGGGGAATGGAAATTGAGACAGTTCTTTTGGTGAGTGGAGCTGCCTGTCACCATTTCTAGGGGATACAACTGCTGCTGTGTAAGGGCTCTGGCTGCATTCAAGTTTGGATTTTTAGACAATGTGGTTTTGTCTCATTCCTTTGGCTTCCCTTCAGATTATAGTATCATTATTAATAATAATGACTATGCTTTTTTATTTTAGAGTTAAGGTACATTCAGCTAGAAAACCAAACATAAACTGTACACCAGATAGTCACAAATAGCCAAGTTTCTACCTTGACTAGAGCTGTAATGAAAATCTTATCTTTTGTTTCGATGATGCTTTTAAAGTATGTGCTTTTTGCAAAATGTCATTTCCATATAATACTTTACTAGACACCGTGAAATAAAAGGTTGGGAAAGATTTACGAGTCATGGAGGCTTGAACTAATATGCTGATAGCAGAGGAATTTCACATCTTCACATAGAAGTGGTAGGAATTTCTTCATTTGCCAGAATCCCTTAGAAAGGTTAAAAGCAGAAATAACCAAGGGTTTTTTGGCTCTAACTAAAGAGGTATGTACAGATTCTTGTAATAAGTCTTACAAGTAGCAAAAAAAGAGTTATTAAACTCAACATCCATATGAAATCGAATCCTTGATTCTGAATCAAAAATGTAGGGTAAGAGTGAAATCAATGAGAATTAGAAACAAACAATTTTTTATGGTTACTCTGATTGATTCAGCAAAGCACCTTAGCCCATGCCAAAGTGAATAACTATTCTACACAGTACTTGGGTCCAGATCCAATACCCTGTGGGGAGACTCCTTGTGACTTTAAATTAGGCCTTTAAACATGTGCTTTGAAGTCAATAGACTTTAGTACATGCTTAACTTTAAGAGCGTTCCCAAATGGTGGTCATATTTAATAAGCATAATGGGCCAGATCCTTGCCTCGTAACTCAGGCAAAACACCCATCGAAATCACTGGGTATTTTGAATGAGTAAAGATTGCCAGATCAAGCTCTATATTAAAAACAAACTAATATTTGAAAATGTATCATGAAGCTTACTGATGGTTTTATTAAGATGGGTTATGTCCAACTTCTGATTTCCTCCTTTAATGTATTGCTAATTGAGGATATCAGATTGGACGGTAACTGCCCTCATCTCTCTCTTTCCACAGTAAACAGACAGCTTAGAGAGAAGCAGAGCAACGCTACCCCACCCCCACCCCAATTTTCTCATCAGTGTGTCTCACCCCCATAAGTAAGCCCTCCAGGATAGGGATAAGAAGGTACTCAAGTAGCCTCCAATTAAGATCCAGGCTACATGCAATTTTTGTATTGCTATAACTGTCAGCTAGAGGTTTGAATTTTTTTTTTAACTGGTACAACCCCTAGTGTGGATGCAGTTATACCAATATAAAAGGCACCTTATCCCAGTAAGTTTATTCCCCTTTCCTTACAGGAATAAGCTACATTAGTGTAAGCAGATATATATTGAGATAAGGGTATCCACTCTAGAGGATGTTGTACTGCTTTACTAGATCTCTATACCTGGTATAGTTAAGGAGATACAACTTTTGTGTTCAGACAAGGCCTAAGGGCTGGATCCTCAAAGGTACTTAGGTGCCTGAGTCCAACATTTAGGCAACACTGACCTACTTTTCAGAAGTTGTCTTACCCCATAGGCTCCTAGGTTTTGCTGGTAGGTATGCGCAAAGCCACCTTAGCTGGTGAGAACATCAGCACTTAAGCATCAGCACTGCTTGGAGCCCTCGCTGAAGTCAAAGCTCTGGCAGCCCTCAAGCAGGATTCTCAGATTAAGCATTGCCCTGCCTGTCTCACCTATTGGCACTCCTAAAGGCAAACGGGTCTGGAATTTTTCAGGGGTGTTTGTTTGTCTCAGTCTCTCATCTGGGATGCAGGAGACGTGGAAGACTTAAGGTTAAATCTCTGCTGGCTGTGGAGCAAGGACTTGAACCCAGCTCTCACAGATGTGTGCCCTAACCACCAGGTTATTGGCAATAATAGGAGAAGAGGGTGGCTAGAGAGAAACTCTCCTGTTGAATTTTTTCCACTTTATTGGGCCAGAGAAAGAGAGTGAGAGCATGTGTGTGATTATAGCCCAGTGGTTTGGGTCCTTACCTGGCATGTTAGAGACCCAAGCTGAAGTTCTTGCCCAAATGAATATTTAGTTACACAAAGTAGAACTGCTCCAACAGGAGAGATTGAGAAAGCGCTCCCCCCATCCAAGAATACCCAACAGCCTGGTGGTTAGGGCCTTCACCTGGGATGTAGGTTTAAGTCCCTACTCTGACTCAGGGAGAGCAGGGCTCCCACATGCTAGGTGAGTGCCCTAGCCACCAGGCGATTGTCTATAATGGGGTGGGTTGCTCTTTTTTATTTTTTTTTTGATCAGGCCCTTAATAGTACTCTTTTTGCAAGAGCGCAGTTATGCTGACTATCTCTATTACTCAAATGTCACAATATGAATCTTGGAAGGTTGGTCTAAAGCCATTTGGGATAACGTATTACAAAATTCTGTTATTCCGTCTTAGTAATGCAGTCAGTCATTCCCTACATGTGATTCAGAGCAGAAAGAGCTGAATTCTCTTCCAAATCTATCAGTAATTTTCAGGAATTTGCAAGTGAGGTCAGTCTCTAGTCCAGAGAAGAGTAGAAAAGGTGCCAGCATACATCACTGGCACGTGTGATTGGGTGGACTCTACAACAGAAATATCTGCTGATGCATTAACAGCAATGGCGCTTAGTATGAAGTGATTCTTCAAACATTGATCCAAATGTGATGGACGTAGGAAGTTCAGAACCAGTTACAAACTACAGCGGTTCTAATCCTTGCATTTTGCAAACACATTTCCTGTTATGTTCACTATTATCCACATTTGTGGTGAAGATTAAATTGTGCCAGGTTTGGATTTTTGTTTAATTTTGTTTTTTTAAATGTTATTTTACATTTTCTATTATCCAGTTCTAATTTTACTTCTGACTTGTAAGAGGTATTCTACTGTAACAAATATTGTCATGAATAAGATCTCCTAAAGAGTTCACCTTTTATTCTTCATTTAGATTTGCTTTTAAATATTTCTCTCTTTTTATAGTAGTAATTGAGCCATTTTTAGGTGACATGCCCTTTATGTGATACATTGGTATTTTGTACTTATATTTAAATAAGATGTTAATCTTCACTAAACATGGCTGGTTTCATTTGAAAGAGCACTGATATGTAGAATAAGCTTGAAATGTTATCTAAGTTTTTAAATTCTAATCATGTTGGATTATTTTATGGATTCTCAATCACCTTTTTCCAAAACAATCCACTGCTTTTCTTTTTTCTTTTTATTCTTTTACTATCTACGCATGCATGAAGGAATTGCTATTACTTGTCATAGAAACACAACAATACAGAACCATAGAGCCTGTCTCAAGATACTTTGCATACTCATCCTCCAGTTGTAGTGTCATGTGGGCTAATGCTTAAACCTAGGACTGGGAAAAGGGAAGTCCTAAAGGATTTAAATTTGTACTTAATTGCTTTGCTAGATTAGGGTTTACATCAGGGATTTCCCTTATGGACAGAGCTAGGTTAGAGCCTCTCTATCTCAGTTTCCCCCTCTAAAAGGAGGAGAATGCTTACCTGCCTACCAGTACTACACGGAGCTGTCGACAGAAACACAGAGCTTCAGTCTCTAATTCTATTACATCATCCATTCAACATCCCTGCCAGCACAGGATCATTCCTTAAAGTACATTTTCTAGTATTTTGTGTGGTCTAGTTTTAAAAGATTTAAGTGATGTGGGTTCTACCACTTCCCTGAGGAGACTATTCCACAGCTCAATACATCTTTATTGTCAAGAAAGGGTTTTTTTTTTTTCTGGTGTTCAGTCTAAATTTCCCCCTTTTAATTTCATCCTATTACAGCCCACCTCCTTATAACTGCAAGCAAATTTGTAATCCATCATGGCACACCAGTCCTGTCTCTTAGGCTAACCGCAGCAAATAGAGAGCACTTTTAAAAGATTCTGGAAAGAAGCTTACAGCTTCTATGGAAACATATTTTTCTGATGTGTAATTAGGGAATAGCAAATCTTTCATGCAAACTTGAACAAATACAAGATGGTTTGGTAAAAAATCCTGCAGACTAATATCCTTTATAACACACAGGGGCCTGGTGTTTATATTAAATCTCTCCATTCCAAGACTCAAAATCTACTGATTCTACCCTCACCGCCAGCACACAGCAGCCTTTGATGAAGGAGGGGGAGTTCCAGGCCAGTCTTCTCTTAAACAGTGGGGACAGAGGTTGCTTCAGGTCTGAGGGACTCCTTATCCCCCCCTGCCTTCCTTAGGAAGAGCTGCCCCTGTCCTCCTGGGGAAGCCATCCAAATTTGGACTATTTCCATAGGAGCATTCCTGCTTTGCATGCACCACTTTCATAAGTAGCTCCCAAGGTGAAAGTGTACAAGGTTCTGCAAAACACCAGTTTCAGTCATTTACCAGCAGCCTTTCCTCAACCCCTTATTTTTCAGTAAAATTAAAAACACAGCTCGATCGTGGGACAGAGGCTCTTGGGGGAGTGCATTTGAGCTGCTGGTGTCTATTTAGTGAGTCTTATGCAAAAAAAAACAACGGAGTTTTAAATGAAGGCATGATTAATAATTTGGAGTAGAGAGTTTTGTTAGTTTCTGTCCATGTCCTAGATTTGTTGATTTCTTTTTGATCCCCAATGATCCACCTATAGCAAAAAGGCCAAGCGCTTGAGTAATTCCCTCTTTTAAATGCACATCAATGTGGACAGTGTGAATTTATCAGGCTGACAGCAATCCAAAGAAACCTGGCACGGTGCTAGGCTCACTCAGCTCAGCCCCTCAGAGAGAAGCTAGGCAACTAGATGCCCAACAAGCCTCACTGAGCAACCCTCATGAGATTGCAGAATGGCTGGAAGTTCTTGCAAGGGCTCGCTGCTTTCTCTCTCTCTTACCTTCTTCCCACGTCTCTGTGAGCAATACCAGGTGTAGTACCCTACCACTAGTCTATACTGCTTGGTGCAGCAGCCCAACTGCAGGGAAGGCTGGTCTTCTGCAGCACTCTACATGCACTGTCATGGTTCCCTAGCACATTGGGTGCCTTTGCAGGGCTTTCCCCAAAGCACTCTTGCAGTGAGTGTGCCACACGCATATATTCCAATATAGCAATAGATGGGACAACCAGCGTAGGCAGCAGAATACGGTGCCAAACCTAGATTTGGATCCATAATTGACCTAACAGTGTACAGACACCCCCCGACTTATGCAATTGTTCCATTCCGGAAAGCCTTGCATAACTCGAATTTCGCTTAAGTCGGAAATGTATACCTGTACGTTATGCAAAAATTTCCGCAACTCGAAAATCCTATTTTTGGCTTATGGAACTTTTTCCGAAGTGCAAATTTGCGTAAATCAGGTCTTGCGTAACCCAGGGAGCATCTGTATCTTTTAAGAGACATTTTAAGCTATTTGAGCTTTTTCTAAAAGGAATCATTAAAATAAACACCATAGCTTCTTCAGTTCAATCCGAAAAACAGTTTTCCATAAGAGTAGAGTGATGATTACTGAATAACAGTGTGTCACTTTTCACCATATGTTACTTCTAGCTGTGAGGCTTCTTGAAAATACACTGGTAGCCCAATAACAGAAGTTACTTTTTAATGACTTAGCTTTACAGCCATGGAAAGGTTTTTCTTTATCTCTCCATCAACTCTGCCAATGGGTGATTTCAGAATGAAGTCAGGAGGCACATTCACATCCACTGCATCATCTTTCAGCTGTTTGAAAACAAAGAGTATATACTTGGCAGCTCTTAAATTTCTATGGTTACCAATGAACAACAGAACTGCAGCAGAACTGTTGCTACAGACGGCTAGCAAAGGATAATTTAAGAGTCACACTTATATCCATTATCAAAATGCTAAATTTTCCCCAGGACAATAAAACCTAGGACTGTATTTCAGAAGGATTGTATGTTGTATTTTAGACTTTTTTTTATTTAGTTTCTAGTAGGCTGCATATAGCCATAAAATTGTTTATTACACTCATGCATAACAATAAGAAAGAGAAGGATGGTCTTGTGTTTAAGGCACTAAATGGGACTCAGGAAATCTGATCTCTGTTCCCAGATCTGCCATAGACTTCCTGCATGATCTTGGACAAGTCTCTTAACCTCTCTGTGCCCCTCTGTGAAAAGATTGTAATAATACTTCCTCCCCCTTTTTTCTCTCCTGTCTATTAAGGCCTCAAACCTGTAAAGACTTAGGGTACATCTACACATGCGATGGCATCCACTCGCATGTCCGTGTACTGCTAGAGCACTGGTTTGCAACCAGGGGTATGTGTACCCCCGGGGGTACTTAGAGGTTTTCCAGGGGGTACATCAACTCATCTAGATATTTGTCTAGTTTTACAACAAGCTACATAAAAAGCACTAGCTAAGTCAGTACAAACAGAAATTTCAAGTAGACAATGACTTGTTTATAGTGCTCTATATACTACACACTGAAATGTAAGTACAATATTTATATACCAACTGATTTATTTTATAATTATATGGTAAAAATGAGAAAGTAATACTTTTTTTAGTAATAGTGTGCTGTGACACTTTTGTATTTTTTATGTCTGATTTTGTAAGCAAGTAGATTTTAAGTGAGGTGAAACTTGGGGTACGCAAGACAAATCAAACTCCTGAAAGGGGTACAGTAGCCTGGAAAGGTTGAGAGCCGCTGTGCTAGAGCATGTCCCCTATACCCGTGCCAAGTATCCACATATGCTGTGCTGGGCATGGATATATACTGTGCACAGGTGTATACCCATGTCCACACTTCCCCTTTTTGGTACGTGATGTTAGCACTAACATTTTAGAGACGGTATCTCAGAGTCATGTGTGTCACAGGAGACACTCTAGGAACCGCTTTGCTGTGTGTTTGCTGGAATTATGTGCTGCCTTCACGCATTTGATGACAACATCTCCCTGTCATCTCTCCCTTCTGTCTATCTGCATTGGAGACATGGAGCAAATCCATGAAAGTGTGATTCAGCTCCTGCTCACTGGACAAATATTCATGGATGCCGTACTGAATAATGGACAAAACTGGTCCAAAGAGATTTCAGATGATGAAGACTGCTGACCCGGAGGGGGAATGAAAATGCACTGGGGTCAGAGGTGTTGAATGCCAAACGGAGGTGTTGAACGCCGGAATAACAATGGTATGCCTCTGGGTGGACTGGCGCTTCTGGTCCTGGAGAACCAGTACAGTGTGGTGGGACCACGTCATCTTGGAAACCTGGGATGATAACCAGTGGCTGTAGAACTTCATAATGAGGAAGGAAATCTTTATAAATTTGTGCAAGCAGCTTGCACCAACCTCACACTTGATTTTGGAAATCCGTACTAGGCACCTGGTTCTGTGCTATTGCCCTTTGGACTTGTCTCTGGCAACATTTGATAGCTACTGGTCAGTTGCCAACCAGCTTGGGTTTGGGAATTCACCTGTTCAGGTGGTGGTTGTACAGGTTTGCCAGGCTATCTGTACTGTGATCTACCAACAGGTGGCTGTCATAATCCAAATCCCTGAAATTCTAGCAGGATTTCAGAGGATGGTTTTCTGAACTGTCTGAGGGTCATCAATGGAACACACATCTTTGTACTTCACCCACCAAAAGGAGCCAGTGAGTACATGAACCACAAAGGTTACTATTCAGTGGTTGTCCAAGACTTAGTGGACCACAGGGATCAGGTCATGAACACAAATATTGACCACACTGGAAAGGTCCATGATGCTAGGGGTCTCAGGAGATAGAGGTTCTACCATCCAGTGGAGAAGAAGGGACTTTAGTCTCCCCAACACTGTGACTATGAACAGTGTTTCTGTGCTGGCATTTATTTTGAGGGAGTCCTGCATACCCTCTCCTCCCATGGCTCATGAACCCTGACATTGCCGACCAAAGGAAAAGGGAATTCAATTATAGACTGAGTAGCTGTAGAATGGTAGTGGAGGAGTGTGCCTTTTGGCATTTGAAAGCCCGTTGGCAATGCCTCTGGACCTATCTGGATGCCAGTGTGGCCAATGTGGTTTGGATTATCGTGGCATGTTATGCAAAGTCATGATGAGGCTGGTGTCAGCGAGGAGGGGATCGTGGCTTAATTCAGGCTCAGTATGTGCAATCCTGGAGTGTATCCAGTCCAGCTAATTGTAACATGGGCATGTGCTAGTTCCCCTCCCAGAACAACTGTTTGAATCCTTCATCTGCTGGTACGGGAGCCTGAGGTGCTTCATGAGCTGCTGGCTCTGGGATGGAGTCTGGTGAATGCTCACCTCTGCTAGCCTCCGTGAAATTTCCCAGTACAAGTGAATGTTCCTGCTGACCTGGGTGAAATCGTGGAGGACCACGTACTCTGCCCATACATTGTTTAGCACCCAGGTGGGCTCCAGATATGGGGCAGCAGCTCTTGGAACACGCTTTCATGATTGCCGGAGCTGATCAATACGCTTCATGGGAGAGGGATAACTTAGTGGTTTGAGCATTGGCCTGCTAAACCCAGGGTTGTGAGTTCAGTCCTTGAGGAGGCCATTAAGGGATCTGGGGCAAAAAAAAATATCTGTCGGGTAAAAAAATAGTACTTGGTCCTGCTAGTGAAGGTAGGGGACTGGACTCGATGACCTTTCAAGGTCATTCCAGTTCTAGGAGATTGGCATATCTCCATTTATTTATTTATTTTATTTTATTTTATTTTAACTAAAAGCGCTCAGCATGGGTGGCTGTTACCACTGGCAATGAGGGGTCACAGACCTTCACACCTTTGGATACTGTTCAGGCAGCAAAGCAATAATGGTTATGGAAATGGCCCCAGAGGACTGTCAATACCCAAGACCTGGTACATATTCTGTGCCCCTGTCCGTACTGCACCGTAGAATGGGTGTGGGGCCATGCCACAGGACAGGTACGTACCTACCCACACGCTTCATGCAGGCTAGCTTTCCTGCACTAGATTGTCCTTCAGGAACCTGCTTCAGCTGTGTACCGTAGGGGGGCTATGACACAATAATGCATGTGTAATCATGTACACTCACAAGTGTAGAAACACCTTTACACATCTGCTTAACCTTACACGCGGAACAATCCTTGTGACTTAAATGTGACAACGCAAAATGCATAGACGTAAGCATGTCTTTGTGTGATTGGCTGTACATTCTTTAAGGCAGGGACTGTCTCTTACTGTTTTGTACAGTGCCTTGCACAATGATTTCCCAAGCTTGGTTTGGGCTGGTAGGCATTTCAGAATACAAATGTGACTTCAGAGGTTTTCCTCTTTTGAAGCTTCATCAGGACAGTATCTGACAGATAAAGGAACAACCAGAATTATTTTGCATGATATATGGGTAAAGTTTTAAAAACAAGAATAACAATGCATGAACTGAAGTGTGAAGAGATGCATAGAAATGCATTATTGCTGTCAGTGAATATGGTTTAATTTTTCTAACATTTCATTAATAAATTGTGTGATTTTTTTTAACTAGAAAGAACAGATTAAATACATGAGTCCCTTACAAAAGTTTTCTGTTTAAGTATTAACCACACTCATAGGAACATGTACATCTTTCAGTGTAAGCCCATTGACATCAGTGGAGTTACACCTGGGGTGAATTTGTCCCATTTTTGTTAATTACATCATCATGCTAAAGCTAGACTGGGCAACTACTTGGTGGCAGACTGCAGAATTTCTCAAAATGTGTGTGACATAAGTCCTAACCACCAACTCAGCATAAATCTCTCTCTCTAGCTCATTTGGGCAATGAAGGAAATCACCAAAATGAATAAGTGTATAAAAACTGTGGATATATTTTCAGTTTGCAATACATCTGGAATAGAGTTGGAAAAATATCGAAAGTTAAGCCATCCTGGTTTTTAAAGTGCTTCTGTTCACCACCGTTAAAGATAGCTCTTATTTATCACTTTTTGCCTTCTGGCATCTGTGATGAATATGAAAACGGTATTTTATTCTTTTTCATTGACTGAATACTGACTTTTATTCCCTGCTGTTGCTTTCAAAGCATATGCCAGTATGCCTTTGCTAACTTCATTTTTGAAAATAACCTAAATGTTCTGCTTAAATCCCACCTTTTTCAAGCAAGTGGGTAGACAGGGAAAGTGAGGCACCAATCTGTAAAATGGAGCTAATACTGACCTCCTTTGTAAAGCTCTTTGAGATCTCTGGATGAAAAGCACTATGTAAGAGTAAAGTATTATTATTAACTGTTTTACATTCCTAAATGCTCATGTGTGCACACATTCTATATTTGCACCTTTAATTGAATTGGCAAATACAAATTGGAATCCTTGTGTTCGCCTCTTTTGCCTGTAATATCATTAACATTAGAGATATCAACACTGCTGCTAAAGAGGAATAGAATTTATTTTTTGCATTACAGCAGTGCTGTGAGTCGCTGGGTGAGATTGGATTCCCATCATGTTAGGGACTGTACAAACACAGAGTAAGAGGCAGTGACTGCCCCACAGAACTTAGTCTACATGCAGACAGGCAAAGTAGGAGAAAAGGAGTCTCCTCATCACCATTTTGCAGAAGGGGTTCTGAATCACAGAAAAATCAGGTGAATTTGTTAGCTAACCTGTACTTCCACTGCAAAATAGAGCAAAACATTGCATGGTCATGCAAAAAATCCTGGCTTTGTTGAAGTCACTGGGAATTTTGCCATTGACTTCAGCAGGGGCAGGATTTCACACTGAGGTATTTATTTTTTCATTTATCTGGCAGTGCAAGATTGAATTTCTAAATAGATAATAAGAAGCCCCAAATCAAGCACCATCAGATTATTATAATTTTTAATGAAGGCCAAATTTTGGACCGACTCAATAGGACAATGTCCCTTTAAGAAATATTGAGTCCCAAAGGGAAGGAAGGATGGATTTGTGGTTGAGGCTTTGAGAACGGAAGACCTTGGTTTTAACCCAGGTTCCACTACAGAGTTCTTGTGTAAGTCGCTTTCCGCTCTGTCCTTCTGCTGTATTCACCTCCAAAATGGGGACAGGGCCATTTTATTTTAGATGTTCCAAAGCTTCATTAACATTTGTAATGTGCTCTGAGATTCTCATACAGAAAGCACTATTAATACAATGGTGGGGAAAAGTGCATTTTGACTATCATAGAATCATAGACGATTAGGGTTGGAAGAGACCTTCAGAGGTCATCTAGTCCAACCCCCCGCTCAAAGCAGGACCAACCCCAACTAAATCATCCCAGCCAGGGCTTTGTAAAGCCGGGCCTTAAAAACCTCTAAGGATGGAGATTACACCACCTCCCTAGGTAACCCATTCCAGTGCTTCACCACCCTCCTAGTGAAATAGTTTTTCCTAATATCCAACCTAGACCTCCCCCACTGCAACTTGAGACCATTGCTCCTTGTTCTGTCATCTGCCACCACTGAGAACAGCCTAGTTCCATTCTCTTTAGAACCCCCCTTTCAGGGAGTCGAAGGCTGCTATCAAATGCCCCTTTACTCTTCTCTTCTGCAGACTAAATAAACCCAGTTCCCTCAGCCTCTCCTCAGAAGTCATGTGCTCCAGCCCCTAATCATTTTCATTGTCCTCCGCTGGACACTCTCCAATTTGTCCACATCCTTTCTGTAGTGGGAAGCCCAAAACTGGATGCAATACTCCAGATGTGGCCTCACCAGTGCCGAATAGAGGGGAATAATCACTTCCCTCAATCTGCTGGCAATGCTCCTACTAATGTAGCCCAATACGCCATTAGCCTTCTTGGCAACAAGGGCACGCTGTTGACTCATATCCAGCTTCTTGTCCACTGTAATCCCCAGGTCCTTTTCTGCATATCTGCCGTTTAGCCAGGCGGTCCCCAGCCTGTAGCAGTGCATGGGATTCTTCCATCCTAAGTGCAGGACTCTGCACTTGTCCTTGTTGAATCTCATCAGATTTCTTGTGGCCCACTCTTCCAATTTGTCTAGGTCACTCTGTACTCTATCCCTACCTTCCAGTGTATCTACCTCTCCCCCCAGCTTAGTGTCATCCGCAAACTTGCTGAGGGTGCAATCCATCCCATCATCCAGATCATTAATGAAGATGTTTAAACAAAACCGGCCCCAGGACCGACCCCTGGAGCACTCCGCTTGATACTGGCTGCCAACTAGACATTGATCCATTGATCATTACCCATTGAGCCCGACGATCTAGCCAACTTTCTGTCCACCTTATAGTCCATTCATCCAATCCATACTTCTTTAACTTGCTGGCAAGAATACTGTGGGAGACTATATCAAAAGCTTTGCTAAAGTCAAGGTATATCACATCCACCGCTTTCCCCATATCCACAGAGCCAGTTAGCTCCTCATAGAAGGCAACGAGGTTGGTCAGGCATGACTTGCCCTTGGTGAATCCATGTTGACTGTTCCTGATCACCTTCCTCTCCTCCAAGCGCTTCAAAATGGATTCCTTGAGGACCTGCTCCATGATTTTTCCAGGAACTGAGGTCAGGCTGACCGGTCTGTAGTTCCCCAGATTCTCCCTCTTCCCTTTTTTAAAGATGGGCACTACTTTAGCCTTTTTCCAGTCATCCGGGACTTCCCCCGATTGCCACAAGTTTTCAAAGATAATGGCCAATGGCTCTGCAATCACATCAGCCAACTCCCTCAACACCCTCGGATGCATTGCATTCGGCTCCATGGACTTGTGTATGTCCAGCTTTTCTAAATAATCGTTAACCTGTTCTTTCACCACTGAGGGCTGCTCACCTCCTCCCCATACTGTGCTGCCCAGTGCAGCAGTCTGGGAGCTGACTTTGTCTGAAGACCAAGGCAAAAAAAGCATTGAGTACTTCAGCTTTTCCCACATAATCTGTCACTAGGTTGCCTCCTCCATTCAGTAAGGGTCTCACACTTTTTTCCTGACCGCCTCCTTGTTGCTAACATACCTGTAGAAACCCTTCTTGTTACCCTTCACATCCCTTGCTAGCTGCAACTCCAATTGTGCTTTGGCCTTCCTGATTACACTCCTGCATGCTCGAACAATATTTTAATACTCCTCCCTAGTCATCTGTCCAAATTTCCACTTTTTGTAGCTCAAAGGAAGCGGAGGGTATGTCATTCCCCTGTCTAGCAATGTATTTACATTAATATCAAACCTTGCCTTTATACAGGCATTCTTTATGATTCTACTTCCCCTGTCACCTGAAGCAAATCCATTCATCTACCCATCTGCAAGTCCATTCTGGTGACATCAAAGCTGTGGCTGAAGCTCAGACAATTTAGGGTGACCTTTTATTAGAAAAAGTGATAATATACATGTGATAACTGATATCCTCATTTGTTACTACAAAATACACTATGCTACAGTTAGTGATGGGTCGACATCAAGAGCATGGTGCATTAGTAATAGTCAATTCACATGTGTTTTAGCTCAGACCACTTCAGGTTAAAAGGAGCTGAAGTATTTACTGGTCACTTTTATGAAAATTATGTGCAGACTTTTCTATCCAATGGCTCTAATTCTAAGCAATGTTTAAACTAGTGATTCCCTCAACTGAGAAGTCACTGACTTTATTTATAAAAGACTATGTTACCTGACAGTTATCTGTATCATACAGTTGGGATATCTTACCTATTAGTTCCTGAGGGTAGAAACTGGGTCTTCATATGTGTTTGTACGCAATGGGGCCAGGTCCTGATTGGAACTTCTGGACACTAGTGCAATAAGTACTGATTTAATAGTCACTCCTAAATGAGATGGTGGTTAATTCGTCAACCAATAGCTGGATTAAATGACCGATGAAGTGTCACAGAGGACTTTGATCTTTTAAACTCAGCATTTCCTCACTCAGGTGTCCAAAATTGTCCAAACGAGGCTGATGTTTTTGCTCAGACCCATGCCCAGTCCACACCAATGGCAGACAACACCAGAGGAAGACTTGTGGCACTAGAGAGAAACCAGGAACATTCTCTTTTGCCACAGCCTGAGTGAGCTGAGCTGTCACTAGCTTCAGAGAGGAGAATGGACTTTAACTATTCAACAGCAAGGGTGCCTGGGTGTGTATGTGTGGGGTAAACGTTTCCCCTCAATGTTTTGCACTTGCTCAAATCTGGGGCATAGTCCATGTGGGCCTGGTAGGTGAAAGCCCACCCAATTAGAATTAAGGCCCACACAAACCTGAGCCTGTGTTAATGCTCTTGAATGGGAGCTCTTGAATGGCCTGGGTCACATGACCGGATGACTCTGCCCCGCCACCATTTTGTTCCCCCTCCCCGCCCCCAAGGCAGCAGCAGTAGAAGACGGAGCTGTGCAGTCCTGCCTCCAACACCAGTGGTGCCTCCCAGGCAAGTAATAGCAGAGGAAGCCCTCTCCATGTGCAGGGGGATTTGTGCCAACAAGCCTGGGGAGTGACATTGGAGGGGGCAGGGACGTCAAAATACCCTGGCCCCTATCCAGCTCAGCCAATGTATGAAGCATCTCCCCCCTCCCCTTCTCCAAGGTTTACTTCTGCCCCCGCCCCCCATATGCTCCCAGCAGGGGGTGTCTGAGTCAGTCACTGCCTCCCTGTTGTGATGGTGGGGTCTATGGGGGTCTCTGTGCCTACAGGCTGGGAATGGTGGGCATGTGCTGGGGGGGAAGGGGAAAAGGATTTGCGGGGGGAGGGGAGAGCTTGGCTAAGCCATTTTTGTACATTTAAATTCTGATCTGAAAACTTTTCCCTCTTTCCTCCCTCCCCAAAAGAAATATCTGACTTGGTGCAACTCTTCATCAGAAATATTTTTGGAGTAAAAATCTGGAGTTAAATAATCAGACAACTTCTGGGTTTTGTGTTTTGGTTTGTTTTTTCCATACGTGCCCCCACAGTAATTTCTGTCTGTATTTTGGGCCCAATGTCTTCCTTGGCTCCTGTAGACTTCTAGGCCTACCGGCACATAGTTCTCTTCAGTCGTGAGTAGGAAGAGGTTATATCACTGTGGCTTAGCGACCTGGCTTAAGTTTTCTTTTTTTTCCCCTGTATCTCATGACAATCCTCTAGAACTGGCAATTTAGGCTGCTGTGGTGTGGGTGGCCTGATACAGTCTTTTAACCCTGTCCTGTCCATGAGTGAATGTTATACCATAAACTCAAGCTTCCCGTATAACTTTTGTGACTGAATCCGACTAATGCACACCTTTGTTCTAATGCACATAGAACAAAGTCACTTACGGGATGTGGTCTCAGTTTGCTCTTTTGACTCAGACATCCACATTCATCACAGCCTCACCCCTATGTTCTGAGGTCCAGAATTATTTATTTTTGCATTCTCCCATAATTGATTTATTTCAGACCTTATCACTTCTAATAACAATGTATTCCCAAGAAAGAAATTACTCTTCGTGAGTCACAATAACTGTCTTCCACCTCATGAAGCAGACATTTAATAATTCTCCACCTCTGTTGTGTTACAGAGTGTCTGCATAAATAAAGAGTTGCTTAATCACACTCTCAAATGAGAAATTCTCTCCACTTAACCCTCCGTTGTCTATGGAAAGATTAAGGTTTCAATTAAGTGTTTAAGTAGGTAACTATATCATACATAAAGATTTAATCTCACCTTGGCAGAGCATGCCTAAAGATTAGAGATGCTTTTACATAAACTGAAGAGTAGAAGTTTTGCTGGAATCATATTTGTTTGTGATAGCTTTGTTACAGTGGTTGTTCAATAAAAGCTGGGGTTAAGGAAAAGTCATCCACTCAGACTACGAAGGGTCCATATAGGGAAGATAGTCAGTAGATTTTTCAAATGAGAATATAGATTGGAAAACAAACAGAGCCTTAGATTTTTCTTCCAGAATTGTGGCCTAGATGTTTGGACAGGAGTAAATTAATGATATACATGTGTTTAGTTATGTATACTTTGTGCTATACCAGAGATTTACTACAATGGACCAAACAAGCAATGGTTTCGGTCAAATCAAGACTGCCTCCATTTGAAACTAATGAGCTATTAAGTATTTTCTGTAATTAACTTGGCATTATCATGCTTGGTGCTTTACTTCATTACTGGACCCTTACCAGCCACAGTATCTCTTCATTCAATTAATTGAAAGTAGTTATTTGGATTCCAGGAAGCAAGGGGATTGCCTGCTACTAGTATCTACAAATAAAGGTTAAAATTCAGTCTACAGAGTCCCAGTATCCAATATTAACTTGATTCTCTTTTTCTCATATCCCTTCTCTCTTTTATAGTGCTTAGCATCTTTGATCCCTACAAAAAGGTTAAGGGGGGAATAAAGGGTGGATTGTAACAGCAATGTTTTCCTTGGTCTAATTCCAGTAGTAAAAAGCAGGCCAACTTCTGAGGGCTTCTCCCTCTTTTTTTGCCTAACCATTCCAACTGAAAACCACTGCTGCAAATCCATCCATTATAATATTCATTGTATTTTACCTATGTTCATGCTACTTTGCTGTTCAAGTCCACTAGTAATGTATTAATTTGAAATGCCACAAAACATCAAACTGAAACTTGTGCCAAGTCACTTTCCTATTTTCTTCTAAATGTGGTGAAGGCCCATTCTAATTACTATAAATGTATTATAATTTGTATTACAGTAGCTCCTAGATGCTCACCAGGTCTCACTGTGCTGGGCAAGGTACAAACAGACAGTAAGACAGCCCCCATCCCAGGCCCCAATTCAGCAAAGTGTTTAGGCACATGATTAAAATTAAACATGTATTTAACGTGTTTTGATGAGTACAGATGGTACAGCTGAATCAGACCACAGAGAGCTTGCATTCTACAAGATACAACACAATGGAGGGGGCTTAGCACACAATAGAAGGGGAAGACAAAGTAACGGTGATAGGAGCTGGTCTTATATGATGTCATATGTTCTTCAGGTTTTAATAGCCTCTCTCTGAAGTCAATGATTTACATTTTTCCTTGTGTGGTGGATACAGGATTCAAGGGCTTTGTTTCTTCTACCTATTTATTCTTCTCAGGATAATCATTGGGCATAAATCACTGTGACTTCCCTTCAGAGAGAAGAGGGTAATTTGATCCCTTCTCTGGAGCTTATCAACACTGCTCTGCAAGTCAGTGAGAAAGACAGTCCCTCAGGAGCCAGGCCCTTGTTCACCCTCTTTTCTAGGGCATAGAATTTTGCTTTGAAACATTGTTTTTGTTCCTCCAAAACAACATTCCATCTTGTATTCTTCTTCCTGTTTTTAATAAACATGTAGAGTCTTACATCCATGATATAGCATCTGAATGCCTTTATTCTCCTATCTGCAAAGCTAAGAGTATGTGGATTACACTGTATTAGGTTAACACTCCAAAAAAACAACGTCAGAACCAATATTAACATTTTTAAAACGTATTGAATACTGTGACGGGGTATGTAAACCCCACCCTGGTCGAGAAAGGTTTAATGAGCTGCTATGAGCTCCTTCTGCCTCATCCCCAATCTCATAGGTGTGGGAAGTAGGGGTGTGGGGGGTGCTGCAGCACCCACAGCTTCTAAGGGGGGGGCGCTGGCCCTGCACCCAGGGCTTCACTCCCCAGCTCAGGTCCTGGGGGCTGGCCCCGCGTCCTGCTTCCCAGGGCTGGCTCCATGCCTGGGGCCCTGCTCCCGGCCCTCTGCCCAGGACTCTGCTCCCTGTGCCCCATACCTCGCTCCCCAATCCCGCACCTGGGGCTCGGGTCCCGGCCGCTGGCCCTGTGCCCAGGGCTCTGCTCCTGGCCCACTCCTAGCTGTGGCCACAGCCTCGGCCCTCTTACTGCTGTCCAAGTCCCCCCTTCCGGGGGAGACAGTCCTGCTCCCAGCCTTAGCTGGGGGGGGGGCACAGACAGGGGCAAGGGGGCTGGCTTTCAGCACCCCCATGACTAAAAATGTTCCAGCGCCACTGCCCAGTCTACCTGCAATAGGTGTCAGGTTTGGAGGGAAAGGTTAAAAGGGGAGAGCCCAGCTCACTTGGGAGCTGGGTATGTGCATGGGAAAACAGACCTTCAGATCTAAGTCTGTGGGTATGTGTACATTTGAGCTAGGGTGTGTCATTTCTAGCTCGTGTAGACATACCTGTTCTTCCTGGGCTTGAGCCAGCACCTAAAAATAGCAGTGTAGCCTAAAGGATTAATCTACTTGCTTCTTTCTATCATCTATCTATCTATCTATCTATCTTTTCTTATAGTTTTAAGTATTTTGTCTATTGAATGGGTTTATAGATTTATATAGAAATAAGCTTGGCTGTAATGCAAGGGACCTACAGGCCAAAAAAACCTGTATGTTAAGCTAAGGCAAAGTTAGTATATCTATATATGGGACCTTTCACCCAGATAGCACAGGTGGCCTACATATTGAGACCTTTTACCTAAATAGTAAGCCACCCTTACTTGTAAGCCACCATATCTTGAAGAAGGAAAAATACCATCAAGCTGGAAGGAGTCGAATACCATCTTGCTGCACAAGAAGGGTGATCGAGAAAATCTTAAGAACTACCGCCCTATATACCTGCTCTCTCACATCTACAAACTCTTCACAAAGGTGATAACGAATCGACTTTCGCAGAGCCTGGATGAACAACAGCCGAGAGAGCAGGCAGGGTTTCGAAGAAATTTCAGTACAATCGACCATATATTTACCCTTAGCCAGCTCCTAGAAAGAGCGAGGGAATACAAACTCCCGCTGTGCATTGCTTTTGTCGACTATGAAAAGGCCTTCGATAGCATTGAGTTTAACGCAATATTAAAGGCGCTCGCAGAGCAGGGCATTAACACGCAGTACATTAGTTTGTTGAAGGAAGTGAATACTGGATGTACAACAGACATTACTTTCCTTGAAACTCCCCTCCGCATCCCAATCGAGAAAGGCGTAAAGCAAGGAGATACAATTTCACCGAAACTATTCACCGCCTGCCTTGAAATGGTTATGAACAAGATCAATTGGAGGTGTGGTGTCAACATAAATGGAGAGAGATTATCTCATCTCAGATTTGCAGACGACATTGTACTAATTGCCGAAAGCACCAACCAACTGCAGAGCACGCTACGAAGACTCGACAAGAAAAGTAGTCAGGTCAGCTTGAAAATGAACTGCTGCAAAACAAAATATATGCGATCAGACGTCTTATGAAAAGCCCGAATAACGGTAACAGGAGAAGACATCGAAGAAGTGGAACAGTACATATATTTGGGCCAAGAAGTTAATATGCGCCAAGACCTGAACGGAGAACTCTCGCAAAGCATTCGGGCAGGATGGTGTGCGTTTAATTCCATCAAGGACATCCTCAAAGGAAAAATTGACAAGACCACACGTAAAAATATTTTCAATTCAGCAGTGCTGCCAGCCATGTTGTATGGCAGTGAAACGTGGGCACTGACGAAGAGAGAAGAGCAACGGCTGTTGGTAACTGAAAGGGCAATGGAACGAGCTATGTTGGGAATCTCCCTTTCTGGATCGTATACCAAATGAAATCATCAGAGAACGCAGCGGTGTGAAAGATATTGTCGTGGAAAGCAGACATAACAAGATGCGATGGGCGGGCCACACAGCACGGCTCACGGATAACAGGTGGACTGCAATCATTGCTGAGTGGTACCCGCGAGAACAGAAAAGACCCCCCGGTCGGCCTCCAAGAAGATGGGAAGATGACATCGTTAAACATTTTGGACGAACGTGGAGAAGAAAGGCAAGAGTGTGAGAAGAATGGCAGACGTGTTGTGATCGGCGCAGTCTTAACGACAGCTGAAGTCCGATTGATCCAGGTGATCCAGGTGAGTAAGCCACCCATGCATGTCTAAGACCTTTATCTAGACAGATAGACAATGGACGAATGGTAGGGGGGTTTTCTTGTACCCACAGACTTAACAGGTACACCACAAGGAAAGAACTGAAATGACTAAAAGAACAAAAATAACATATGTGCGAATGTACATGTCCTCAATATGCACGAACATATTAGCCTATGGAGTTAGGGTACCGTAACATTTTTGTGGGTGAAGAATGAAATTTTGGCATAGGAGGAAGGATTTCCGGCATTTGTGCCCTATAAAAGAGGTGACCCACTTCGCTAGCATAAGCTATCTATGCATGACGACTACTAACTATTAGTAGGCCATACTCATTTTCTTTTCAAACTTTAAGTTCCAAGGGAACTAGGCTAAGCTTGGTTTCCCTAAACTTTTGTTCTTAGTTTTGTTTATTAGGTTTTAATTTGAAGTTTAAGTTAGTTAAGTAAACTCTAAGTTAGCTTTGATAGCTCTTAGTATTAGCTTCTTCTAAGCTCTGCATCTCTCACTCAAGAACTGAGAAACCTGAACTGCCAAAGGTGAGGTCCTGTGTCTCTTACCACCAGGTTATCAAGAAAGGGTGTGAGTATATTAACCAAAGCTTTGTAGCATATAATACTGTATTACCATAATGTATCTTTTGAATAACAGTAATACAATTGTAACTTTATAACTCTGATTATTTTACCATTTACTTACTATTTCATTGATTTTAATAAAAAGTCTTTATGGCTCTATCTGTCTCAGTGTGAGCTTCCTGTCATACCCCCGAGGGTCCTTTGTAAATTCTGTGGAGCCTGATTCGGGACAAGAACTTTTATCTTCTGATCAAACAGACTGGCGAATCAAAAACCCATACTATCCAAATTAATATAATTAACACGCCCTAAATCAGGCTACAGCAGTGTGTCTGGGCTGACACAGGTGACCGCTCAGGCTAGCTGCCCCAAGTACAATCTCACCTGACCTATTGGGTACTGACTCAGGTGGGTAACCCAAGCTGCCATCCATACTGCTGTGGACACATTGATATTTTTCGGCACTAGCTCAAGCAAGCTACCACAGATATGTCTACCTCCGAGCTGAAATGTTGATGTACCTTGTGAGAGAAACCTGGCTGTGGAAAGGACTTGCTTCAGAGACTACTGCTGGCCAGAGCTGAGAGAAGGTAGGCTTGATGCAGGACTATTGTTTCAATTTGCTGCCAGTACCTTGCTTGTTGTAGTTGCTAGGAAACACTGCTGCTAGTAGTAGCCTGCCTGAAGGGGGTGACAGCCCAATAAAATAAAAATATATTATCAATCAGCTATCCTGTTTGAACCATGAATAATCTTCTTCTTCTTAGCATATGCACAACATGCCTCAGGCGGCATGTGACCAGGATTAATCACTGAATTTGGTCTGCTGGTTGGGTCATTAGCGTCCCCGTCTTGGGCCAGGTACTGTTAGGGAGTGCCATGAATCCCTGTTATGATCACTTCAAATGACCATTATATATTCTGTGTAAAGAGCCTGGCAGAATTTAAGTACTGCTTAATAAATAATGTCATATGGTCCATGGAAAAGTACAGGACACCAGAGAATGAGCTTTGCAAAACTCAAGAAAATATAGCATGAATTAATGCTAATTTGTCACAGATCTTACACAATAGATTTCTTTTTTCTTCTTCACAGAATGATAATTGAAAACTTATACAGCATCTTAAATAAACCAGTGACAGCTGGGAAAATCAGTAGATTGGCCTTTTGTGTCTGTTTATAGTAGATTTTGGCAGCAAGCTCGTTGATGCAGTCTCTATAAGACACAGCTATTATGTATTCCAGATGTGCTTGACCTTGAATAAAAAACATATTGCCATAGAGACTGTCAGTTTATATACTCTTAGCACAAGTCATCAGCTACTTTAAAACCTATTTTAAAAAATCAAGTTTCTCCTAATGATTGTTTGTATTGTAGTTCAGTATGGATGTCTGACTTCACTTAGAGGCTTAGATTTCAATTATCAGGATATAGTTCAGGTTGATGTGCCTGGATAGTTCCTAATAAGAAGAAGAGAGACTTAAAAGATTTTGCTCAGTACTTGCAAATGGACTTTAAATAGACCCCTCCCTGTCACAGTAAATTACTCCTTATTCCAACTATAATTCCCATCTTTGCACACACACTTTTGCAGTTAAAGATGGAAGACTTTATTCACACTTGGAATAATTTTTTCAGTTTTTTAGCCAAAAATCCATGTCTAATAACCAGAAATCAAAAACGTAAACAATTAAGCAAAGCTTTGCAAGCCTTTGAATATTTTCACTTCTAAGTAACTGTTGTATTCACAGACATGTCTTGATTGACAGTATCAAATTAAAGAACAATTCAACTGAAAAAAATTGTTCTGCTTAAATCCATAAGGAGAACTGTAATCTTAAAAATAAATAAATAAATAAATAAAAGCCTGAAACATTTTGGAGTTGATTCATGATTCTCGCCAATCAATTAATTCTAAGTAGTGATGATATAGTTTCTAGTTTGTTGAGATGTCAACAGAAACACCAGATGGATCCTGTATGAAATTCAAAATGCACCTTTCCCCATCTACCTATACTTTAAATGATAATTTTGTTTCCTTAACGGAAAGATTTTTGGTTTGTATTTATTTAAAAAAAAAAAAAAAAGTCGTGAGTTTTGGCATGTGATGGTAATGGTTAGATAGCACAGTAGAGTGAATTCCTCCATTTCACCAACGGCACCAGTAGTGCTGGTTTCCTTGTATTGCTACATCACTATGCCTTAATGCTGATTCAAAAGAACAACCTCACTGGGTGAGAGGGTGGTTCAGTTGCCATCCATTCAATTCCTGACTTCTCTGCTGAGATTAGCACACTTGTTGTCAACCAAGGGGATGGCTTTGTGAAGTTGACCTATAAACTCCTGGAGCAGAGGACATGTTAGGGGCAGGGAGGGGCTGTGACAGAGCTCTGCTCCACCATGCCAATCATTTACTGGTGTAGGGTCTATTCAAGGCCCCTATATCAGTGGTGCAATTAAGAGCTGCTGCCAGAAAACTCTAAATTGGATCTGGCCCGCTTCTGAGTCAGGGAGCCTTTGTCCTGTAGTAAGCAGAGCTCGGACACAGGAGAGAATGTTTCCCCATCATTCCCCCATTTGTGCTGAAACCGAGCAGGATGCTTTACCAATGGGGTGGCTACTCCTTTTATCCAACTTTTGAGAGAGTAATCTTATCTCTTAGAAAGTATGGGACAAGTCGGGAGGTGAGAGGAATATATTTGCAATGGAATAATGTATTTGTTCCAAATTATGAAAATACATAAATTGCCAAACGCTTTTGGACAATGTGGGAAGGAAAAACATCTGTCAGCTAAATTGCTGAGAAACACTGCTGTGTTAGCAATCTGATGTAATTTCATAATAGTTTTCATTATGCTCAGACGTGCATAAATCTAAATCATGCAAATTGTTGTACATATGCTCTCAGTCTGCCTTCATCAGCAGTCTCCTTGTCTTGAAAGACAGGCTGATACGGTACTTAGGTGATGTTTTAGTAAGCTTTTGATAAAGTGATGTACAGATGTTTCAAACAAAACCTTCTGCAAGTGCTACTATTTGCTGGGCCACTGGGAATGAACAGGTGCAATCAAACCACACTGCCAAATTCTGGCTCCAGGCCATATTATGCTTAAAAAGCCATAGCTAGGTGGGAAATCATAGAGTATAATTTCTGTGCCCCAATTCTGACTTTTCCAAAATCCATTAAGTTGACACTCAGAAATTAACGTGTACCAATTTAGGAGTTAAAGGTGAAGAGTGCCAGAATTTGATCACCTTTGTTCTCTTCCTCACTAATACTATTAAAGATTACAGATGAAGAAGGCATTTCTGAAAGTGGTGAGTCAGCACCATGGGACACCAGATGACTCAGCAAGAATGTTAGCCATCAATTATGTTATGAGTCTTATAAGTGGAACATGTATAGGTCCTCAAAGAGGCACCAGCATGGCCCTATTGTCCTATCCTTTCTGTGGATCTCTAAGTTGACCAGAATTTGTGTATGCAAAAACTCCTGAGTATTCATGGATGCCACACATTGAGTTAATCCCTCTGAAATAAATGTTTAAATTTTTTGGTGAAATAGATCATATAGTGCTATTTACATCTTCAGAACACTTACATTACATTATGATGCGCCCATTTGTATAAAAGGGCAAGAAGGTCAAGTGACTTGGTCAGTGTCACAGATGGTCTAAGTATCAGTCCCTGCAGTAGAACTCAGTCACTTGTTCCCATTCCTGTGCTCAGGCTATTAGGCCAGGACTCTTAGATCTTTCAGGGAACCTGAAATTCTGCCTTTGTTTGTCGGGAGAGACTACTTTCCAGGAGCTGTTACTCCCCAGGTCTCCGTAAAAACTGTCACACCAGTAAAATAAACTAACCGCCAACTTCAGCTTCACTTCATTGACATCTATTGTATTCATATGGTAGACTGTGGTTTATGAAAAAGAAATGCATAGTGTGCAGTGCAGGAAAAGAGGGAACCCTCAGCAGCTGAAGGTGGGACAAGACAGATGATTTCTCAGGCTATGTTCTCTGATTTCCAGTAAAAGTGATATTGCTTGCTTTTGAGATGTAAACATCTGGAGGTCATTAGAAGTACAATAGATACAATACGTAGGACATTTGCTTAGGCTACAGGACAGCAATTGCTGTAAGTGATCTTCTTGCTCTAATGTATGCTGCAACTTCATTTAACAAATTAGACTGCCTAAAATTCTCTCACGAATTTTAAAAGTAAAATTCTGTCATTATTACTCTGACAGCAATATTCTTCAGTAAACAAAATTACTAGCAAAAACCAATCAAACATTTTACATTCCTGAGTGTTCAAATAATGGTCTACTCATCCTTCATTAAAGTTACAACTAGTTTAACATATTGTGACAAAGTTCCTCCTCTACCTCGGTGGGTCCTGCGCTTATTGGCGGATTTTGCTTGCCTCAGAGATCTTCCCCTCTAGTAGAATCCACAGTCCAGGTTAACTCCTCCTGTGTCTGATCAGGAGTTGGGAGTTTTGGGGGGAGCCCGGGCCCGCCCTCTACTCTGGGTTCCAGCCCAGGGCCCTGTGGATTGCAGCTGTTTAGAGTGCCTCCTGGAACAACTGCACAACAGCTACAACTCCCTGGGCTACTTCCCCATGGACTCCTCCCAACACCTTCTTTATCCTCACCACAGGATCTTCCAGCAGTACGCCCTCTTGCTCCCAGCTCCTCACACACAACCTCCTTCCACAGCTCCTGACATGCGCACCTCATTGACTCACTGGGAGGCTTTTAACTAGTTTCAGCCAGCCCCTGATTGGCTGCAGGTGTCTCAATTAACCTCCCTGCCTTCTGGAAAGTTCATAATTGGCCCCAGGTGTCTTGATTAACCTGGAGCAACTGCCATAAGGTATCAGGGATTTGTTTAGCCTGGGGCTAACCTACTGGTTCCTTACCACTTTCCTATAGCCCTCTGGCCGGGAAGGAGGTAGAGGACTGCTGCTGCTCCTCCTGCTGATCTTGCTGGGGCTGCTGCTAGGCCCTGGGCCCTCCCAGCTGCTGTTTGCTGCTACTGCTGCTCCAGCTTCTCCCCGGATGGGCCAGACCCCCCCTCCCACTACTCTACTCTCTGGTTGCTGGATGCCTGGCAGCTGAACCCCCTCCCCCCCAACACTTTGGTTGCTGCTACGCCTGCTGCTGCAGCAACCCCTTGGGGGGAGGGGGCCTGCTGGCCCTCTCCCCAGAGGAGGGGTGTGAGGGACCCCTGCTCCAGCCGCTGCTGTGACCACCACCACCATCTGTGAGGGGTCCTGCCTGACCACCGGACCACCGCCTGGAGTTGCTGGAGCTGCTGCTGCTGCCCTGTTTGCTGCCAGGAAGCTGCTGGTACCCAGAGGAGGAAGACCCAGAAGACCGTCGGCGGAGACTCTGCAGACCACCGTGGAGGGGGCCTCCAAGAACTGAGTAATCTTTCGAACTGTGCTCTAGTGGTGGGGGTATTGACTGTGTTTGTAGGGGCACAGGGGGTGTGGCACTGAGCCTGCTCCCTGGTCCACCTGTGCCCCCCCATAACCCCCACCACCACCGCTGCTCCCTCCACCACCTCTGCTGGCTTCTCACCATCTGCCTTGTGCTACAGCCTCTGGACTTAGCTGCTTCCATGGACTGCTACAAACTTTTAACATCATTTGGGCCTGCAGTGGCAACCAGCCCCACCCATTGACTTTGTGCAAGCGCACGTGGGTGCACGTGCCCCTCCCATACCCCTTGGACTGACCCTCTTCCCCCCAGCAGCACGTCCCTTGCTTTGTCCCTTGCCACCTGCCCCATTTACCCCTTGCAGTTGTTTGCCCCCCTTTTTTTTTGGTCCCAGCCCCTTACTAGTTTGTTTTGTCTGCCCTGCCCCTCTCCCTCTACAGCCTTGTTTGTTTGCCCTACCCTAGCCCTGAAACTAGTCCCTTGTTTTTCTGCCCCATTCTTAGTTGATTGTCTCCCTCCCCCTGAAGCTCCGTTTGCCCTGATTAGCCCCCCGCTTCCGTGAACCCACGCCCCCTCCCATGCGCTTGTGCCCCTCCCCTGTTTAATTTTGACCCCATCTCACTGCACCCCCATGCTGTTATATCATCCCCTCCCCTAGTGCAACAAGGGGAGCCGGATTTCCCATCTTGTGTCGGTGACTGAACCCTACCCCCGCAGTAGTCCGAGTTAACCCTGAACCCTGTCCCCACTTTTATTGCCCTCCTCCCCTGCCTGCAGCCTAGCAGGGAGGAGTGGTCACCCCAATTCCTCTCCCCACCCCCCCTCTCAGGAGTTTTCCCTTCCTCCCCTGTTCATCATGGCAGGCGATATGGAGGGAGAAGCCCCTCCAGATGGCATGGCTGCCCCTCCTCCGCCTGTTCCCCCGTCACCCTCCCTAGCCTCCACCTCGACCGCCGCTGCCGAACCACCTGCTCTCGCCCCCGCTGGGGCACCGGCAGCGGCGGACACTGAAGAGACCTCCGCTGCTGCCACGTCCCTCGCCCCCCATGATCCTGGGGGAGCCCCCCCAGCCGGCAGGAAGGGCCAGGGTAAAAAGAAGGGTAAGGGCCCCGCGACAAAGGCCAGGCCCTCCATGGCAGAGGCAGCCACTACTGCTGCGGCCCTGCCACCGGCCGCGGCACCCTTCCCTGCTGTTCCCTCTACCAGCTCTGCGGGTGTCCCACCCCCGGCCCCCAGAGCGTACGCCCAGGTGGCGGCAACCCCCCCACCTGCCGCAACGTCACCTAACCCGCCCACCGCCTCAGCTACCATCTATAGCGGCCGGGGCCCCTTTCCCACCTTGACCAGGAGGCACGGCGTCCGTTGCCTCCTGGTACCCGCCTCGCCCCACGTAGAAACCTATGTGCGGGCGTTGGCGAGGGTGGTGGGGCCCACGGCCATCGTAGCGGCCTCCAAAATGTACGGGAAGGTAGTCTTCTTCCTCGCATCGGAGGCCGCGGCCCAAGAGGCGGTGGAGAAGGGCCTGGCGGTGGGGGGCGTGTTCGTCCCGTTAGAGCCGCTGGAGGACTTGGGCGTCCGCCTAGTCCTCACTTCCGTCCCTCCCTTCCTCCCCAATGCCGCCCTGTTACCTGCCCTCTCCGCCCTAGGGAGGCCCATCTCTGTAGTCAGCCCTCTCCCACTGGGCTGCAAAGACCCTGCCCTCCGTCACATCCTCTCGTTCCGCCGGCAGGTGCAGCTCCAAATGCCCCCGGCTGCACGTGACGGGGAGGCGCTCGAGGGGTCCTTTATGGTCCCCTATCACGGGGCCCGTTACCGGGTGTACTATTCCATGGGGGAGGCCCGGTGCTACCTCTGCCGGGCGATGGGACACGTCCGGAGGGACTGTCCCTTGGCCCGGCAAGGGGGAGCATCCGAGACCCCCGAGCCCCGGCAGGGCGTCGGCGCCGTCATCGCCGGCGGCCCTGTATGCCCGGTGCCCAGAGCCGCCCCTCCTCCTTCCCAGTCCACCGCTGCTCCCGCTCGGGCCCTGGGAGTACCTCCCCCAGTGAGCCCAGACGAGCGGGAGAGGCCCACTGTGAACAGTCTGCTGAGGCCTGTGGAGGAGGGTGAGGCAGGGATATCGCCGGGCGTGGGAGAGGGCCCGCCCCAGGGAGACTTTTCTCTCCCTTATGCTGCCCCACCACTACCTCCCCGAGTCCCTAAGGAATCGCGCCCCCCCCCTGACCCGACCCTTACTAGCCAGCCCCCAGATGATGCCATGGAGGGCTGGGCCTTAGTACAGGGGAAGCGGGGCAAGCGGAAGGCTCGAGCCCCGCTCCTTTCCACCGATGCGGAAGCCCCCCGGAAAACCAGGAAGGGGGGAACTGATGCTGAGCCTTCCGCTTTGCCCCCGAGCGGCTTTAGTCCGCCAGAACCGGCTGGGAAAGACGTGGCAGCACCGGAAGGTATTACCGCCCCTCCCTCGGGAGCCCCTGATGGAGCCCCTTCTGTCCCTTTTGTCAACCCTGCATGCCCCAACCCGAGCATCGCTTCAGGTGCCGGCGGGGAGAACCCCGGGGTGGCAGAAGGTGACCTGCCCTCCATCTACGAGGAGATCGAGGCCCTGGGTCTGACCCCAATCA
This sequence comes from Macrochelys suwanniensis, assembly GCA_033296515.1. Lineage (NCBI taxonomy): Eukaryota > Metazoa > Chordata > Testudines > Chelydridae > Macrochelys > Macrochelys suwanniensis. The sequence continues at coordinate 117,497,408 of CM065779.1, forward strand.
CCCAGGGGGAGGACGACCCTTTACCGGCAGGCCTTGATCTCAATGACCTCACCCCGGTGCCCCTTTCCCCCCTCTCCCCATGCTCCCTCCCCTTGACCGCTGGTTCCGCTCCCACCTCTGAGGATCCCCTGGGCTCTTCCACCTGCCCGGTCGCAAGTGACACCTCGCTGACGGCCGCCAAGCCTCCTGAAGCGACGGCCGGTGCCCTGCAGCCGGGACCCGAATCCCAGAGGGTACCCCTCATTGGGGTGGGACAACAGTTCTCCTTCCCAGGCGGGGACCCCGCAAGTATCTGTCCACCTCCCGATGCCGTGGCTATAACAGACACCATCATACTAGAGCCCAGCATCGTGGGGGGTCCCCTTCCCAATTCCCAGATCCCTCAGCCACACCAAGAGAGGCCACCTCACAGTGGCCCAGCTCCTGCGGCTCAGGATCCTCTACCTGTTCCTCAGCCTGGTCCTGCTCATGTCCCGCTCCCTGCCCCTACTTCTGATCCTTGCCCCGCCCCTGATGCCATCCCAATCTCCCACACCTCCCATGATGACACTGCCGCCTCTGGGGCTGTCTCCCTCCCCTTCTCGGAGGATGACCCCCAGGGAGCGGCTCCAGTAATTCCTCGTCCCGACTCACCAGAGGCTGCTCTTCTCCCTCCGCCGCCTCTCCCAACTAAGCCGAATTTCGGGTTGGGCCCTAAGGTGCCAGCCCAGCAGGAGCTGCGTAGAGGCTCCGCCCCTTGCCTATCTGTTTCGGTGGGCCATAGGGCTGTGTCCGGGGCCCCTTCTTTCGATAGCCGGGAGCCAGTAACCCCGCCCCCCCATACGCTGCGAGAGGAGCTGCGGGAGTTCCTGGAGGACGTCCGGGGCTCCCGCAACAAAGTACAGCTCGCTCTCCAGCGATGGGGGGATTTCCACCAAATCCTCCGGGCCGCGAGGGCCCTCATGGGGGAGGGCAAAGGGACTGGGAAGCAGGCCGCCACGGCCTACCAACGGGTCCGCCTTTTCCGTGACTCACTACTCGCCTACGGGGTGGGTCACGGATTGTTACGCGGCCCGATGGGGGCCGTGAGTGACTCTGCCAGCAAGGATCCCCTCCAGCCCTCCTCATGGCATCTCTCCTCTTCGCAACATTGAACACCCGGGGCTGTAGGATGGGTCTCCGCAGGAGCCAGGTGCTCTCCTTCCTTCGGGAGGGGGGGTACTCTGTAGTATTCCTGCAGGAGACCCATACGGATCCAGCCGCTGAAGACAGCTGGCGGCTGGAATGGGGGGACAGAGTCTACTTCAGCCATCTCTCTGTTCGCCAGGCTGGAGTGGCGACCTTGTTCTCTCCCGACCTACGGCCTGAGGTGCTGGGGGTTGCCGAGGCTGTGCCGGGCCGCCTGCTGCACCTACGGGTCCGTATGGAGGGGCTCGTGGTCAATCTCATCAACATCTATGCCCCGACACCGGGCCCGGAACAACTTCGTTTCTATCAGCAGGCGTCCACCTTCCTCGGCACCTTGGATCCTCACGAGTGCCTGGTCCTGGGCGGGGACTTTAACAACACCCTTGAGAAACGGGACCGCTCGGGGATCGAGCAGTGCCCGGCCGCCGCGGACGTCCTCAGGGAGATTGTCGAACATCACTCCCTGGTGGACGTCTGGCGCGACCACCACCCGGACGACAGCTCAACCTTCACCTTTGTCCGGGTGGAGGCCCATCGGTCGCACCACTCCCGGTTGGACCGCATCTATTTATCACGTTTTCACCTTTCGCGGGCCCACTCCTCCAGCGTCCGGCCGGCCCCGTTCTCTGATCATCATCTCGCTACCGTGACGGCCTCTCTCTGCGCGGAGAGGCCGGGGCCGGCCTATTGGCATTTTAATAACAGTTTGCTGGAGGATGTGGGTTTCGTGGCGTCCTTCCGGGAGTTCTGGCTGGCCTGGCGAGGGCAACGGCACGCCTTTCCCTCGGCGCGGCGATGGTGGGATCTAGGGAAGGTACGCGCCCGGCTCTTCTGCCGTGACTACACCCGGGGCGCCAGCCGACGGAGGGATGCGACGATAGGGCAGTTGGAACGGGAGGTCTTAGAGCTGGAGAGGCGTCTGGCCGCCAGCCCTGAGGATCCATCCCTCTGTGGGGCGTGCCGGGAGAAGCGGGAGGAGCTCCGGGAACTCGAAGATCATCGGGCCCGGGGCGCCTTCGTTCGATCCCGCATCCGTCTCCTTCGGGAGATGGATCGCGGCTCCCGCTTCTTCTACGCCCTGGAGAAAAAGAGGGGGGCTAAGAAACACGTCACCTGTCTCCTCGCAGAAGATGGCACCCCCCTCACGGATCCGGTGGAGATGTGCGGGAGGGCCAAGACCTTCTACGCGAGCCTTTTCTCCCCGGATCCGACCGACCCTAACGCTTGCAGAGTGCTCTGGGACGAACTCCCTACGGTCAGCACGGGTGACCGAGACCGGCTAGAGCTGCCTCTCACTCTGGCCGAGTTCTCGGAAGCCCTCCGTCGCATGCCAACTAATAAATCTCCGGGACTGGACGGGCTGACCGTGGAGTTCTACCGCGTGTTCTGGGACGTCCTCGGCCCAGACCTTGTCACCGTCTGGGCCGAGTCCTTGCAGGGCGGGGTCCTCCCTCTTTCGTGCAGGCGAGCCGTGCTCGCCTTATTGCCGAAGAAGGGGGACCTCCGCGATTTACGGAATTGGCGTCCCGTCTCGCTCCTCAGCACGGACTATAAAGTCGTAGCAAAGGCCATCTCGCTGCGGCTTGGGTCCGTGCTGGCGGACGTGGTCCACCCAGACCAGACCTACACCGTCCCGGGCCGCACCATACTCGACAACCTGTATGTGGTCCGGGATCTCTTGGAGCTTGGGTGTAGGGATGGTCTGTCGTTCGCCCTTCTGTCTCTGGATCAAGAGAAGGCGTTCGACAGGGTGGATCACGGGTACCTCCTGAGCACTCTGCGAGCGTTTGGCTTTGGGCCCGAGTTTGTGGGTTTTCTCCAGGTGCTGTACGCCTCCGCAGAGTGTCTGGTCAGGCTCAACTGGACCCTGACCGAGCCAGTCAGCTTCGGGCGAGGAGTACGGCAGGGGTGCCCCCTCTCGGGCCAGCTGTATGCTCTGGCGATCGAGCCCTTCCTTTGTCTCCTCCGCAGGAGGTTGACGGGATTGGTGCTCCGAGAGCCGGAGCTGCGGCTGGTCCTGTCGGCATACGCCGATGATGTGCTCCTCGTGGTCCAGGACCCGGGCGACTTGGTGCGGGTGGAGGCTTGCCAGACGATCTACTCGGCGGCCTCCTCTGCCCGGGTCAACTGGGTCAAGAGCTCTGGCCTGGTGGTAGGGGACGGGTGGCAGGCGAGCTCTCTCCCACCCGCGCTTCAGGCCATCAGGTGGAGTGCGGGTCCGCTGCTCTATCTCGGCGTTTACCTTTCTGCCACGCATCCATCCCCGCCGGAGAACTGGCAAGGTTTAGAGGGCAGGGTGATAGAGCGGATCCGGAAATGGACAGGACTGCTCCGGTGCCTCTCCTTTCGAGGGAGAGCACTGGTAATCAATCAATTAGTCCTGTCCATGCTCTGGTACCGGCTCAACACCCTGGTCCCGGCCCCGGGTTTCCTGGCCAACCTCCGGACGTCGATTCTGGAGTTCTTTTGGTCAGGACTGCACTGGGTCTCTGCAGGGGTTCTCCATCTTCCTCTGGAGGAGGGTGGGCAGGGCCTGAAGTGTCCACACACTCAGGTCCATGTCTTCCGTCTCCAGGCCCTTCAGAGGCTCCTTTATGGTGCAGGTAGTCCGGCGTGGAGCGCATTGGCGCACGCCTTCCTGCACCGTTTCCGAGGGCTCCGATATGACCGGCAGCTCCTTTATCTCCATCCGAGAGGTCTTCCGCGAGACCTCTACGGGCTGCCGGTCTTCTACCAGGACCTCCTCCGGACCTGGAAGCTATTCTCAGCGACCAGGTCCGTGGCGGCCACCGAGGGGGTAGATCTCCTCGCGGAGCCCCTGCTACACAACCCCCAGCTCCGTGTGCAGGTGGCGGAGTCCCCCTCGGTGCGCCAGAGGTTGGTCCTGGCAGAAGTCACTAGGGTCGGAGACCTCCTGGACTACGACCGGGGAGATTGGCTGGATCCCCTGACGCTTGCTCAGCGCATGGGGCTCTCCAGACCTCGTACTCCCCGGCGCGTACTTCAGGAGGTGAAGGCTGCTTTGCCGCCCGCTGCTCGGGTTTACCTCGACCGGGTCCTGCGAGAGGGTACGCCCCGCCCTCCCTTCACCCCAAGCCCTCCGGACCTTTTTATTGGGCCCCTGCCCCGTGGACCCAACCGGGTCCCCTGTCCCTTCACGGTGAGCCGGCTGCACGAACTGCAGCCGGTCCGCTTCCAGACCGCGCCAAGGAAACATCTATACACGCTCGTGCTCCACACCCTTCATCTCCTCACCCTCACGTCCCGCCCCGATACGAAATGGCGGGACCTCCTGCCACCTCTAGAGGGTGAGAAGCCCCGGTGGGCCAGCCTTTACTCCTCCTTAGTCCCAAGGCCCGCCGGGGATGTCAGTTGGCGGCTCCTTCATGGAGCCGTGAGCACGGGCGTGTACTTGGCGCGGTTCACCCCTATCCCCAACACATGTCCCTTTTGCGGTGTGAGGGAGACCCTGGCGCACATTTATCTAGAGTGCGCCAGGCTTCAGCCCCTGTTCCGGCTCCTCTTAGACATTTTGTTGAGGTTTTGGTTGCACTTTTCCCCTCACCTTTTTATTTATGCACTTCCAATCCGCAGCCCCACAAAGTCACGGGACCTCCTGGTCAACCTCCTCCTGGCCCTAGCTAAACTGGCCATCTACAAAACCAGGTTGAGGAGGTTGGCCGATGGAGGCTCCTGTGACTGTGGGGCCTATTTTCGATCCTCTGTTCGTTCACGCATCCGGGCAGAGTTCCTCTGGGCAGCATCCACTGGCTCCCTTGACACCTTTGAGGAGCAGTGGGCGCTGTCCGGGGTTCTCTGCTCGGTGTCCCCATCTGGTTCGCTTTGTTTGACCCTTTGACCGCACTCCCGTTCCTGTTTTTTCATTTTTTGTCCCCCGGACTCACTTGGTATCCAGGTCCTGTGGATCCCTCCCCTTAGGCTGAAGGGGGGGATCCTTTAGCAGTGGGCGGGCTTCGCCCGCCCACTTCCCGGATCCCAATAAGAACCTACTGGTTCCTTACCACTTTCCTATAGCCCTCTGGCCTTGCCCCATCACAATATGGTAACTAGTTTTTCATCATCACACTGCAGTTCATAATGCTGTAAAGAGGATAGTTGTCAGTATTTTCAGTAAAAATCTCTGATTCGGGGGTTATCATCTTGGTATAAAAATGTGCATTTGGTTAAAACTTGCCAGATAATATCCCAGCCCAACAGCAGACTTTATTTTAACAACACCAAAAATCTGTTAAGCTCATATTCACTCAGAATGATGCTACAAAGGTCATTCTCCTGGCCTGTTGCTTGGACCAGGTCACCCCTCTCTTTGCATTCCTCTACTGGCTCCCCCTTCTCAGTTTCAACAAACATAAGCTGTTTGTCTTCATTTTTAAGACCCTTAATGGTCTATACCCACCCTATGTAAAATTTCTCATTCACTACTAAAATGTTGACTCCCACCTCCAATTGGCCAATGATGCCAGCTTCCATCGCCCACTTGTTAAACTTCCAAAAAACCATCTTCTTGTTTTCTCTCACGTTGCCCTTATGCTTTGGAGGAGCTCCCAGTAAACATCTGCACAGCATTTCTTTTCCTGCAAAGGTGACTGCTCCCTTACCTCAGGAAGAACCTGAAGAATGCCAAGGTAGCCCGCAAAGAATAGAATGAAATGAAAAATGTGAGGACTATTTCTTAATGCACATGCAAATCATTCTCTGATTTTCATATGAAATCCTCCCACATTGAGCAGTGAGCCTGGCAACAGAACTGAAACAGGGAAAAGGCTGTAGAAAAGGCCGAAAGTCTAAAGTATACAGGGAAAAACAGTAGAATGGGCATGTCTGATGTGGGGAAAGCTCTATGTGGCCATTTTGTGCTATGCCTATCTCTAGCCACTACAGGCAGCCCATTATGGACACAAAAATTAAAATTTACTTTCAAAGTTTTAAAAAAAATTCTAGATATGCACATTTACACATAATAACCTGTCTCAATTTTGGAAGTATTGAATTGTAAAAGTAACCCTTCTATCTGCAGTTTCAAGCAATAACGGCCAGGTTCAGGTGAAAATTGTCATACTTGTGATACTTTAATTCGTGATACCATGAGGGAGAAAGTGTGAAAACTGCCTAATATGATTTAATAAATTAGTTTAATCTGGGAATACAAACACTAATATGCATTAATTATAATTGTAGTTGTTTCATGATATCACTACAGGACAGTGTGGGTACCTTAATGTGTTTAATGTCTTTTGTGTTTAATGTTAATGGTTTACAAGTACTTTCCTGGGTGAAAATATCAAGTACTAAAGAACTTTTCATCCAGTGGAGAAGGGCATAACAAGTTAAAGCCAGATGAATTCAAATTAGAAATAAAGGTAAATGTTTTAATAGTGAGGGTGATTAACCAGTGAAGAAGCAGACCACCAAGCATGGTGGTCTCCATCTCTTCATGTTTTCAGATTAAGATTGGATGTCTTTCTGGAAGATATGCATTAGTTAAACAAGGTACTGGCCTCAGTATAGGGGCAACTGGATGAATGCTCTGGCCTTTGTTATGCAGGTCAGACTAGATGACCTAATGATCCTGTCTGGCCTTAAATATGTATGAAACCTTCCACACTGAATTTCCTGGGTTTATAATGCTTGTTTTGGTGATAATTACATAATTCCTGTAATGTTTTATCCTCTCTTAAGTTAGTTTTTTTTGTCTAGGAATATATCCGGGTCCCTGTAATCTTGATCCTGTTAGATGTTATGAGGTTTTCTTACATCCAGAACAAACAGCAAGTTCATTTCACAAACAGTACATCAACTAAAAAACAGGAGTATAGAGCGTGGCAAGAGTTGAGTCCCTACGGTGAATTATTCTGGTGGGGCAGATGCTTTGAGCCCAGCACGGATACAAAATTTGTATCAACATCCAATCCGCAATCTGCAAAAATGGTCTGCAGATATCTGCAGATAAAGTGGATATCTGCAAATTTGCAGGGCTCTACAGATGCTGTTCTTTCTCTGCTCGCATTTTCCCTTTCATCCTGGAGAGAGACAGACAGGGCAGTCCTGCTGCTGAGAGGCAGGTTTGTCCCTTATGTGACTCTCCAAATAGAAAGCATGGCTAGGCTCACTCTCCTGATCACACTATGCCAGAAATGAAGGGTTGGTTCTCTCCACTGCAGTGGTTGCTGGAGCAGTTGTGGGAGAAAGGGTAAGGGTGAACTGGGTCTGCTCATTCTCTCTCTTTTATCTCCTTTGACTCCATGTGATCCATGTAAATGAAGCTTCCTAAAGCAGTGCAGGAGAGCTGCTGCTTCCTGCGATGCTCCATTAAAGTTCAGCCTAGGATATTTTTTTTTTGTTTGTTCTTCTCCGAGTGTCAGATACCACCATTGGAGGAGATGATTATCTACTGTGCAAAGTCGCACATAGTGAACTTGTGCTTCTCCAGTGGCACATAGAGACACACAGAGCAGGTTAGAATCCTGCTTGGGCCATGCTTGGAGCAGCACCCATTTACTGCTAGCAGACACGCATCGCAGAGAAGCAGCTGTTCCCAAACACTAGAACCGTAATCACTGAGCCCCAGATAGTCGGAGTAGGGGTTTCACAGAATATGTCTGTTGATACAGTTTGGAGTAACTTGCTGTTCAACATGAGTGAGGGTATCACAATCTGCACCAGAGAAAGGGAGGATATAGGCAAGTGTTGAGGGTACATGGGTAAGCAAATGGTGGCCCCACTCTGCATGCTAGGCACAGCAAATACAGCAAGTGAGCTACTCCTATAAGGTAGGTAGAATACATGTATTTTGCATAGCACATTGCTGATGAAGGATACAACATGTCTTTGGCTCCACCTAGAACTGTCTTTATGAGGCATGATTCCTTTAAGAAACCAGGAAATGGAGCCCGGAAGAGGAGGAGCCCTGGGGGTCAGGGAGAAAAACCTAGAGAGACTGACTGTCAGACCCTTGGAATAAAAGTTTGTTCTTGTTTGCATGTAAACCTGAGTGGTATTCAAATTAATGGAATAATCAAAGTGAGATTTGTTCCCTAACTCTGTATTGGAACAGAGCAATTTCTGTGTAAACTGGAGGATGTTCTCTTTCTGACGGTTTTTGAAAGGTCAAAACCAACAAATATTGCGTTCTCCCCCTTTGTGGGTCAAAAAGAAGTTTTGCAAGTGGGAATATTCTCCAGCACACGGATATGTTTTTCCTGGCTGCTGCCTTGGAGTCCCACTAGTGAAATCCAGCCAATGCTCTGTTCTTAACTTCTAAAAGTTTGAACATTTACAGTTGATAAAAGACATTGAAAAAGCCAAGTGTTTGTGTGGGCTTTTTTTTAAAAAAAACCTCCTCTGATTAAAAATACTCAGTGAAGTATATTTCAGGGAGAACAATTTTAAATGGCACCAGCTGTTCTGAAAAGGAGACTTCAGAAATCTTGAACCAGGATTGAACAAAACCATAGGTTGTTTTTTAGTCTTTCCTTTCGAGGAGTCAGAATCACCCAGGCATTGCACACACATCTTCTCAAAGCAAGTCCTTTGCTTAAATTACTCCTAAGGGATTGACAAGAAAATGGTTTTGTTTTGACAGACAATTTTCCATTTTTGGCGCAACAGATTAAATGAGAGCTTTTATGTGGGACTCATCCAGGAATGGCTGGAGAACCAATTCCTCAAAAGAGTGAAGTAGAGAGTTGCAAAATATTTGTGCAGTGACAGCCTGACATTGCAATTTAATGGTTTGCATTCTGGTGCTACATTGTCAAGACTCAATTGTAATTGACATGATCTATTGCTGCAACACACCATGCAACAAAATGTTAGGGAATCACATCCCAATTATTGTGTACCTTCAGTGTTATGCATTTTTTTCTCCCTGCTGTTGAGCAGGGAGTGTGCGTAGGAGCAGGTTTTTCTTTTCTTTACCTCCTGCCCCCTTAGAAAGAAGGGGAAGTATTCTGGAGGCTTTCGTCCATTTCTTCATCATTAGCAGCAGGCAGCATGGGGAATGGTCTTCTCATTGGTTCTCCACTCATTTATGTTGTACCTGAGACCTGGCAGGGAACAAGGTCTGATCAAACCAGAAAACTCTATGGAAGTTATCTGCAGGGCCCTAAAAAGCTGAATGTGACATAGGTTGTGTAACACTGGTTTATACCTTCATAATAGTTACTAAGAAAACTGCCTTTGCTTGTGTATAGTGTTTTCCTGGGACAAGTAATTCTTGATGCCATTGCAGATTTCTTGAAATATGCAAGATGTTGGTCATGATTTGTATGTCTGCATAAATTATTTTACCAGAAGTATGTGTGTTAAGCGATCTATCCAGCAGGACAGTTGGTCTCTTCCCTTATTCCACTTGCTTATTTTGGGCCATAACTGCTGATAGTTTCCATGTGTCCCAATCCCAATATTTAAACATAAGAAGGCTACAGTCTTTTGGCTGGAATAGGATTAGAATTTTGGGCACAGAGAGAACCTTAATCCTGAATTTTGTGAGTTGATGGATTGGTTATAACTAGTGTTTTATTAATACAAATTGATTTACACTATTAAGTCAGGGAATGCACTAAGATTAAGAGTCAGTGTCTTCTCCAAGCAAAAAATCATGTTTAAATACCATCAGCATAGTCAGTGCTGTACACGACATAAAACAAGTCATTCCCTATACCAAGGCACTTATCTAAAAGATCTACACAGAGAAAAGAAAGGAGTAACTTGGAGGATTTGATTGTTAACCATTGACTTGGCAGTAATGCAGCAAAAGCGAGTCTTTAGGAGAGATGTGGGGGAGAGGTTGGTGAAGCAGGATGAGGAGGACTTTCTGTGCATAGGAGGGAGCAAGGAGCAATGCATGAAGATGAGTGGGTGAAGTGCCAGTAAGCACTGTGATAATTTAACAAATTTAAAGATACAGTAAATAGCAAAGATTCAGATACTTTGGGGACAGACCTATCCTTAGTACTATGAGAATTTTTATGGCCTTAATTTTTGAAGGAATGTAACAATGTGCACCTTCCCTGGAAGCTGTTCTAGCCAGACACTGACAAATGCAGTGAATGAAATCCTAACAGAAGCACAGTTTGCTTGTGCCATACTTCAGTAGACAGACTCATTCTGTGTGAAGGCTGAAAAAACACAGTCAGGCTGCAAATCTAACAGGAAAAAGTCACAGTAGCCAACCGAAATCTTGTTCACAGAGAAAATTTCACCCCTCTCTTCGTACCATGAAAGGAAAACTCCTATTGCATATTACAAATCTGTCTTTATAGCTTGAGGAAAGTAGATTCTGCCTGCTTCTTTACACACTGAACTAGTTCTAAGCAGCCTGCTGTGATCACAGCTGACCTCACTCACTGTCTGTCTCAGATTATGCTCAGTCACACACACATCTCATGCTCTGATGCTTGAACTCCGTCTCGAGCTAAATATGCTCCTTAAGCCAGTGAACCAAACCAAACAGATTTGGGGCCTTACTCTGATCTCCTACTAATGAGAATAAGGACAACTCAGTGGAGTACATGACAGGCTGCTGGGTTTATCTTTTGTTGTATCAAAGAGATGGATGCGCATCTTGATAAATGCACAATAAGTGTTTTACATTTAAATATTAAATCACCCCCAAGCCTGAAAGCACCCTGACCCAGATTTCATCCTCCTGCAGAAAACCCCATGGATGGGGCCAAAGAACGGCAAACTTTGCAAGTGTGACCTGGCAGAATTTATTATGAGCATACCTCAAGAGGGAGGAGCAGAGGTGACATCAGGGGAATCATTCCATCTATCCTTGGGGATGGAACCCACCCATAATCCACAGAGATTGTAGCCCGTTCTGCAGGGATGGTTGAATTTCCATTGGCTCACTCATCCTTTCCTGGCAAATGGTAGCACAGCTGTTGTTGCCTAGTTCCCGCTTTCTTGCAGCAAGGCTATTAACCTGCTTCCAACAGCACTAACTCCTGCTAGGAGAACTAAGTGTTGAATGGACACTAGTGTCTTAGACCCCAGAAGTTCCCATATTCTCAAACATGCTCCCTTCTGTGAGAGGGCATCACCAGAGAAGCCTCTGCATCGAGCAAAGGTGGGGTAGGGACAGGTATATTTGTGTTCCAGGCAATAGTGTCTCACCTCTCCACTTGGGCAAAGGTATTGTGTGCATAGTAGGTCCCATCACGCACATTAGTGAAGGAGATGCTCCTGCTCCCTGGGCAAATGGAATTTTTCAGTGCTGGGAAAGGGATATAAAAGGGCTTTAATGGATTGTGCAGGCAGACCTGCAGAAACAGGTTGTCACAAAGGGAATAGTTTTAAAGTGCATTTGGTATTAATTATTAGGTAGTTTTACAGACAAACACAAACCAGGAAAATAGGAATAGCTTGGAGATGTCATGGTTATGGGGTAGGTTGTGCTTTAGACCCCTTTATTCCCTCTTGAGTGAACCTATCAGGTGACAGCCTTAGCTTCCGCCATCTCTCTCAGTGGATGGAACTCCTTGGTTCCACCTCTCCAGGATCTCTGGGTGGCAGCCCAACTGTTTCTCTATCATTGTAACATAACTGGCCCATTTAGTACCTGTAAACTCTTTTTCCCCAGAGGCTTGTGATCAGCTGCTAATTAAGTGACTCAAGCAGCTTCTTCAAAACAAAGCATGCTTTATTCATCAAAGGTACACAGCAAGCACTTAAAAAGGATACGATGAGAAAAGGCCTGGTTCTTACCTACTCTTAGACTATGTCTACACTGGCAATTGAACGACAAAACTTTTGTCTTTCAGAGGTGTTTAACTCTCCTGCCACCCCTGAAACACAAACGTTTTGCTGTGACAAGTGCCAGTGTTCATTGTGGGTGAAAGTTTTTTGGCAGCAGGAGAGCCGACAAACAGTGGCTACACTGCACGACTTTTAGCAGCACAGCTGAAGCGACACAGCCATGTCGCTAAAAGCTGTGTAGTGTAGACATAGCCCTACTGACACTTTATTCTTTCCTTGTTAGTGTTGGGTAAGTTCCACTAGCCAGGGCCTCCCTTCCAGCCTCGCCATACTTCTGGTTCTCAGCCAGCAGTATGCATACCGCTGGGGTACACAGAGGTCTTCCAGGGGATACCTCAACTAATCTAGATATTTGCCTAGTTTTACAACAGGCTACATTAAAAAGCACTTGCGAAATCAGTACAAACTAAAATTTCATAGACAGTGACTTGTTTATATTGCTCTATATACTGTACACTGAAATGTAAATACAATATTTATATTCCAATTGATTTATTTTATAATTATATGGTAAAATGAGAAAGGAAGCAATGTTTCAGTAAGAGTGTGCTGTGACACTTTTGTATTTTTATATCTGATTTGGTAAGCAAGTAGTTTTTAAGTGAGGTGAAACTTGGGGTATGCAAGACAAATCAGACTCCTGAAAGGTGTACAGTAGTCTGGAAAGGTTGAAAGCCACTGCTCTACAGCATCCTCTATGCCAGGCTCTGTCAGATTCCTCTCCAGCTGCTAATATCACCTTTGATCCTAAGTTCAAGCCTGGGAAGAATAAACCTTGCTAGCTTACTTGGAGCCAGGCAGGGGCATAGTCTCTCAGTTAATAGCTTCCCAACTGTTTCCTCAAAGACCATTAGTATCAGGGGTCCTGGAAAAGGGTGTGTCAGGGGGCCATGGCCCCATTACTTTTAAAAGTGGGAGGGCTATGCTAGTGTAGACTAGCCCTCAGTTAACTTGGCTGATATCTATAAAAAATATTACAGATATTTTCCTCATTCTCCACTCAAACATTGCTTTGTTAGATGTGTTCAGCGTGAAAGTGGAGTGGATAAGCTGACTCCATTTCTACTGAGACTTGGGGGTGGACTTTATTTTCATAAAATAAACCATGAAGACAAAGACAGCCTTACAATGAGATGTAGCCTGAGAACATAACAGACACAATAGATTTTTGCAGACTTATTAACAGGTACCAAACCAAGGCAAACATGTATTATTTAATGCCTTGTAAAAGAAGCAGAATGCTTTTAGCAGCATTAAATGCTGCAGTAGTAATTGAGTCTCTGCCATGCGATTTAGTACAGGATGCCAAATTTCATTACATCTCTCCATGCTGCCATTAAACTCTGTAAATTAATCTCTCACTTGACAGTTAATTCCAGCTACTCCCAAATGCTCCCTCCAAAAGATCTCCAGAACCACTGAATAAGTTTTGAATCTATAAGAAAAGGACATTCCATTAATATGAATATACAGCAACATTAAATCTAAAGAGATATCAGTCACTGCTCCATGTACTCCTAAGTTAATTGTTATTAAAACACCTACACAGAAACACTAGGACCCAGATCCACAAAGGGACTTAGGAACTTTGACAACCACTGGAATCTTTAACCTTGGGTAAAGCACCTAGACTCCCAATACAATGCACGGGGAGAGAGAGGTGACGGAGAGTGGGATTCACAAAGGCTTATGGGAGATGCTGATGAAATGGGTCTTGCCTAAGCCTTGCCCCTCTTACAGAGTTGGGTCTCTATCTATGCTTGAAATCCACTGCCAGGAATCCTGCCCTAGAGTCAGGGGCCTAAAAGCAGCCGGGGGGAGGGGAGAAGAGGATGAGGAGGAACCAGCCTCCCATATAATTCTGGCCTAGTGGTAGGGAACTCCCACAAGATATGGGAGACCTGGTTCAACTCACCCCCTCTGCCTGATGAGGAGCAGGGATTTGAACAGAGGTCTCTTGCCTCTCAGGGGAGAGCCCTAACTACTGGGCTAAAGAGTATAAGGGAGCTGTTGCTGTCATTCTTGCTCCTGCTGTTGTGTGTGGCATTAGATATTCTGAGCATGCCTGCTGGAATGGGCCCCGCAGGTGAGATATGCAGAACACCTGGTTTGAGGATCATGCTGTGGCACAGGTATGAGCTAGGCATCCAGGTGCCTGCCCGAGGCAGCAGTGTGCGTGCCCAGGGGCAGCAACTTAGGCACCTAGGGGATTTTTACAGCAAAAATACAGGTGCCAAGTAAGTTTAGGTGCCTATAGGCAGAGGCTCCAGAGCCAGGAGAAGGGTCATTGCTCCTTCCTGCTTTTGAGAACCTGAACTTGGCAGGGGCGTAAAATGTGGGCGAGACAAGGAGCCCCTGACCAGAGTGAGGTGGTGTAAGGAGCCCCTTCCCTGCTGGCATGACGGAGGGATGGTGGGGCCAAATTTGAGCGAGTAGCGTTGCAACCTGGTGCTTGGCCTCCCTCCCTTTTGGAGTCCTTCCATTGCCCCTGTGTGCGGGGTTAGGCAGCAGCTGGGTGGGGGGTTTGTGGATTGCAGTAGCACCTAAAATTGGGGTTTAGGCACCTTAGTATCTCTTGTGGATCTGGGCTTAGGTGCCCTGATAATTATGGCTTATCTTCACTATGGGGGAGATCGACGCTGCTGCAATCGATGCAGTGGGTGTCGATTTAGTAGGTCTAGTGAAAACTTGCTAATTGATGGCAGAGCGCTCTCCAGTTGACCCCAGTACTCCACCTCTCCGAGAAGAGTAAGGGAAGTCAACTGGAGCGCGTCTCCTGTTGAGGCAGCGCAGTGAAGACACCGGGGTAAGTCGACCTAAGCTATGTCGACCTAAGCTATGTTGTAGCGTAACTTAGGTCGACTTACCCCAGTAGAGAAGACAAGCCCTCACTTACACCCAGGTGCTTAAATGCATTTAAGGACCTAACTTGCACTGAAATTAATAGGAGTTAGGTTGCTAAATACCATTTAGGATCTGGGTCTTAGTCTTATAAGCACCCACTAGCCTTTGTAACAAAACTTTATCTATATAACAAACTCAGCACACCAGAGCAAGAAAGCATATCCTTTCCATCCCTTACTGTATCCAGGAACTTACTACCTTCAACGGTCTCCAAAAATCCCTATCAAATGAATGACTTTTGCAACATGCTGAAAGTCATCAAATCTGGGCTATTTCAGTGCATGTTCCATAATCCCAGGGCCCTTACAGAGAGCCTCCTCTTAAGGAGGGTTCAGCTCAAATGCTTCTAATTACCCCAGCTGTGGCAGTATGTCATGGGGGAGAGGTGATCACTCAAAGAGGTAGATTCCAAACTTCATGGGTCACATGCCCTCATGAAGGTGTTGGTTATTCCCACAGCCTATGCATGTATACCTCTCTGATCACCTGTCATCTAAACCTGCTCTGCATGAATATGTGAACCAAGGTTCCAGTACATGCTGTATATACTTCGAACAGTGATTAGGTGGGCTCTTTAAGCTTTTTACCCATTTTTATCCCCATTTTATGAAATTTCCAAATGAGATTCATTTCTCAAGCTCTTTTTTATGCTATACCTTTTTCTTCCTATGCAAATTATTCTTTCAGTTTGCACATAGCCCTTCCACCCATGTTTGAAATGTATTATTTTTGTCTTACCAACATAGTTCTGGGAAGAGGGTTTGCTAGTTGACTGTTGCAGCAGAGCCAAGTGGTGGAGGCCAAAATTACTGTCTGTCTCTTGCCCTTACAAAGACAGAACTATTATTTAGTTTGGCCAAAAAAATAAAAAAAGACAGAGCGGTGAATTTTAAAATAACTGTAATATGGCTAATGAAAATTTCCCCTCAGTCATATGTGCACTGATGTAAGATAGCAAATATTAGTTCCATCTGTAAGTGTGTAAGTGTTTACAGGGTGTACATCAGTGGTACCCAGCTTTAGTGTTTTTTTAAAAAGTATTTCATGTTAAGTCTGAATTTCAGTATATTTCATTTGGGGAGAGCTGATATTTAAAAGAAAAATCAAATCTCTCAAATGACTCTCAGCCATCAAGTTATGCATATACCATAGTTAATTACTGTGGTTACCTATAAGTTACCCTATTTTTCCCCACTTCTTCCCTCCTGTTAGTTGTGGTTTCACATTTAATTGTAAACTCTTCAGAGCAAGGACTATGTCTTCCTGTGAGTTTGTGCAGAACTTAGCATGATGGGGTCTCAGTTCTGATTGGGGTGCTACCACAATACTAATAATAAATATATTAATAGGTCCATGTGTTGGGGTATTTGCGCTGTGTGCTAACCGGCCATACCTTTGACATGTCCATTATCCCCCTCTCTTCTCTTGTGGAGACCACAAGTTCTCCCCACAGGTCACATTGGTGAGGAGAACGGGGATGCAGTTCCCTTGGTGGTCACTCAAATATTTGCTCATCGGTGTAGCAGGAACACACAGCATTACTGTAGGCTTTTGAGTCTAATAATGACTGGGCCTCTACTGTATATTTAAAGTTAATGTAACATTTATACAAACAAAAATAGTACAATTGCAAGAGTCCCTGCCTTCTGTGTATATGGATCTAAGCATAGCAGCGCTACTTCTGCTTCAGTGGAACAGTGTTAAAATTTTGTCTATGGGATGATGCCACCTATTGGATATTCTTAGAATTAATAAGATGAAGCAATTCAAAGAAAAACAATTCTGATATGCATGAGGAGTTTTAATAAATCTGGCCATGTTTACATCTATTTTATATAAACCAGTTGCTAGAAGAAAGTTTCTGTTGGGACATTCTGATTTTTGGTGTACTGCTACAAAAATGAAAGGATGTTGCTAGAAAAAGCAGTTGGGAAAAGAGAGCTTGGATCCTCTGCCACCCAACTGGAAAGAGAAAATGTAGAACAGAAAAAAAAAAAGAAAATGAGAACTACAGGCAGGGCTTAAAATAAGAACTTTTCACTTTGGGGCACTTTAAACTAATCTCTTGAATTGCCCTTAGCAACCTAAACTGAAACTTTAAAAGGTTTCTGCTTTGGAAAATGTACCTTGAGATTCTCTGAGAGCACACTGTTAAAAATGAAATGCCCTTTCAATGGCTTTTCCAGCAGTGAAACACCTCCTACGTTCGATCTGATTTTGGTGAAACTTTAGAAGGAGCAATATAACTACTTGATCATATGGCAAAAACTGAAAATACCACTTTATTTTTTACTTTGATTAAATGTATTCTAGTAATATTTGCACACAAAAAACCAGCACAATAACAGTTATTTAATATCTGAGTCATAACACTATAAAGACTTACAAACTTTGGATTTCTGGCATAGAAACACTTCATCAGAATCATAAGTGTAGAGCTGGAACAGAATGGTGACAATTAAAAAAAAATCCACTGAGGGCCAGAGGTTTGATCCTGCTCCCATTGAGAGTCAATGGCAAAACTCCCATTGACTTTAATGGCACAGGATCAAGCCCTGAATCCTAGACACCTTCCTAATAAATAGTCCCCCTGGCCTGAACAGGACAGCTCATGTGAGTAAGGTGAGCAGGATTTGGTCCTAGATCAGTTCAGAGTAACATGGAAATCATACAGTATAGAAAAGCAGGCGGTATCTTTCCAGATTTTATTTTAAAAATATAAAATATTCAGCACTTCAAAAACTTACTAGTGCCTCTTCATTTGCAAAGAAAACTACTGATTACTTGGGGAATATTTACTAAACATATACAAACAATGGTTCTCCCTCAGCTGCAGTAATTATCATTCTACTTTCTTGTCCCTGACTAAATATCTGCAACATCTGGCAACAGAAACCATTTTGGTTATTTTTAACAACCCACTTCCAGATTACTGGACTAAATTTGGACCTGAAGGAAGAAGGTGCAGCTCCAACATGTGTTGACTTACACCAGTTGGTCTGTTGAGCTTAAAAGCTAACACTGTATAGAAGGGAAAAAAAATAAAACATTCTAACTACTAGTGAAGTTATACAATCATTTTACATTTGCGTTACCATAAATTAATATAACAATAACAAGTGAATGAGAAACTTTGAATTAGTTATATCTACAGTGATACAAAACTTGAGGATCAGTCAAAACCCCAAACTGGAAGTCAACTTATCACATCTCTTGCGTTGAAAGAACAATCAACTATTTTAAACGTTGTGGAACAGATAGTGTAAAGCAGAGTAGTTTCATAGACTTCAAAGAGATTCACTTACTCAATTCCAGTGATGCTATCCCCACTGAAAATCCTGCCATGTTCTAAATACCCCTTTGCTTTGCTAATACTCTCCCAGAAACTTGAAAAAGTAAAACTGACCTGTCTGCACATAGTTCAAGTTAGACTTTTATGCATGTTTAACTTCTGTAGCATGCCAGCAATTACAAGACTTTTAGACCCTATTTGCTGTCAGGACACTGATGAAAGTAATATTTAGTTGTATATGTACTGAAGCTGTGAGAAGCAATTAACTTTAATGAGACTTCTTTTTCTTTTAATCTGCGACTGATTAACATTAACATGATTACTATGAACTACATGCAGATGTGTTGCACTATTCTTGCCATTTTTATGTCAACAGTCCTTAAGATTGGGTCATATCTGATTTCAAACTCATTCCATCTCTTCGCATCTTCTGTATGAAATCTACTTCGTTTGCAACATTTGAAATATGTGCTCCTTCCCTCTGTGTCTGAAATATATCATCAATTGTTGCCCTATCTGGGCCACTCTTACATGTTTGATTTACATCCTCGACCTCAGCTTGCCGACAATGGGTTTATTAACACAAAATTCTGCCCACCATGATGGTCTTTCCAGCACCTTGCTGCCTTGAAGGACTATTGTCCACAGATTTTTATACAGCTGCAAAAGAAGAAAAATGTAGATTAAAATAAGCAGAAAATCATTTAAATTTCACAAAAGTTTAAACAATTCAAATAAAACCAACTGAAATGGAATTGCAATTGCAACTGTATTTCTTGGAATATAGAACAAGCACAAGGAATAAGCACAAAATAAAGTGCATAATTATGTGAAAGCAAGAACAAAACAAATTTGGGATCAGATCTTCAGCTGGGGTAAACTGGACTAGCAGTGTTGACTCAGTTGAGTGAGGCATATTTGTGCCACCTAAGGATCTGGACTTTTAACTTTTTAATTGCTATAAAACAATCACAAAGCAAAAGAAAAACAGTGAAAACTCTACTTAAATTTCTACTTAATTTTCTTGGTGATTTTTTTGATTGCATCTTTAGTTCAGTTATCTCAACCAGCACAGTTCATAGAGGAAAGATGAAATGAAGCTGTGTTTCATTCTGTCCGTGCCTCTGAAAGTTATAGCTGAAAATACTCTGTTTTTACCCTTCTTTCTATATGTTTTTGGCAAGTTACAGAATTTTTCTCCCAGATGTGAACACTTCTGTTTGAGCATCAGAAATTCCTCTCCCATCAGCACGTTGTTAATTCATCAGTCTTTCCCAACTTGTTATTTTATACAGCCCAGGTAAAAGCATGACATGGGAAATAAATTCTGCAAAAGGCCACTTTAATAGTGTAGATCTGTTGAGCGCTAGTCAGGTTACACCTTTTGCTATTTGGAAATATTTGACAGTTTCACAATTAATTTAAACTTTTTAATACCATCCTAGAAAAATGGGAGGAGGTGAGGGAGACCAGATCCTCACCTGGTATCAATCGCAATAGCTTCAATGACTTCAATGGTGCTACACCGATTTACACCAGCTGAGGCTTTGGTCCTACAGGTTTTAAATAAAAATTGCAAAGAATCGCCAAAATAGTAAATACATTTGAACTTTGATTTTCTGGACCATGGTTAACTGAGACACTTGGGTCCATACAAAAGTTGGTTTGACCTCAGCATACAAGATGTTTGATTTAGTACAGAAAAGCTAACGAAAACTTTATACACTTCGGCTTGAGATTATCAAAGCTGCCTTGGATAGGAAGTGGGCATCCAAGTCTTCCAACTTTGCTCTTGAATCATTCAGTCCTAAAGCTGCACTGTAAGTTTGAAAGCCTCTTTCCTGCACAGTTTAAGAACTGCAGATTCCTGACCCCACCAATGCCACCTTAGAACCTTGATTATCCAAATGAAATTCATTTCCCCGTTATATTCAGATGATCTGGCCTGTACAGTACTGCAATTTGTACTGTATTTTTTCCATTGCCTTTCTACTCTTCATTCTCTTTACTTTTACCTCTGAAATACAAGCTGTCTGTAATTTATTAACCAGTTAAATCCACTATCTATTCAGAATACACATTCTTACTTTCATCAATTTCTTCTGCTTCTTACTGGATATTTTAACATTCACATTTACAGTCATTTGGATACCTTTCTTTCTAATTTTCTGCTTTCAGTTATTTTGTCTTTGTTATGCAAAAGACATTTTCCTTGCTGCCTCCCCCACTGCCAGAGACTTTCCCTGCTGGAGTCTTTCCCTGTGGCAGGGAAGGGCTCCAGTGTCAGGGAATTGCTGGGGCCTTTTCCTGCAGAGGAAAAAGGCTCCGGCACTGGGCTGCAGCAAGACTCCACACTGACAGAGGCATGGCATGAGTGAGCACAGAGCATGTAGCGTATGTACTCCGGGTACATTCCTACACCCTTCCGGTGTGCCTTTACTTGCTTACTCCATGTCTCACGGTCTACACTGCTATTTATGTCTGTGCTAGGAGGGCTATGCATGTACGTACACTACACACTGCTGAAAGAATCCTGCAGTGTAGACGCACACTTAGGGAGCAGCCTGCATTGTGTCTCTGTTTTTGATTCTTGTGTGTTAAGGTTCTGGATTTTAAGAAATAAAGTAGTGTTAGATCTTTCTGAAAGGTTGCAATATAATTTCTCTGTTTGTAGGCCATGACCATAACAATTCTTAATTGGAACAATTTTTAACGTCTTTGACAACGTTTCAGTTTGTCTATAAGAGATCCTATTTCTGCTCAGCTTAGTCTGAACAAGTTCCAGGAGAAGGAGGACACTGAACTTCTGTTCTCTCCACTTTGCTCCCATATTAGACATTTTCATTAAAAAACGGGAAAAGAGGGTAAATTACATTCACATATGACACTAAAATGAGGGTGTTGTGAGCACCAGTGAGGTCAGAGGAATCATTCCTAGAAAAGTTAGAAATATGGGCAAGGAATAAAAACACAAGATTCAAATTGGTAAAATGAAAGCTATTACATCTGATGAGACAATAATTTGAAATAGCAACAGAACTAAACAGAAACAATCACCTAGGATGAAAATCTAGCTCCATTACAATCAATGGGAGTTTTGCTATTGACTTCAAAGGGGCCAGAATTTCACCCTTAGGGTGATAATGGATGGCAAATTAGACTATGCTGGGCAAAGTGATAGAGAAGTAAAAAAGACTAGTCTACTTTTGGGGTCTATGTGCACAGGTACAACATCATGGAAAAAAGATAATAACAGAGAACTGGACTCACTGAGTTTGGGAATCAGAAGGGTTGGAAAAGTTAGAAGGATGTTGGAGGCCCTCCAAATATTAAAAATCTAGAAAAGTGTTCTTTCACTTTGGAATTATGGGACATACGGTAGCTTCTTCAATCCAGGGTATGCACAGATTTCTACCAAAGCAATACATTCTGAGCAGTAGCATGTGACTTCCCCATATACTGGAGCATATCCTCGGCTAGTGCAAATTGTCATAGCTCCATTGAAGTCAAAGAAGCTATGATAATTTGCACCAGCTGACGGTCTGCCCTTTTCTTCTAGCTGTAAAGTTTCATTAATATAAAATATTAGTCCAATTACATAAATGCCTTTTTAATTATTAGCTTTAAAAACACAGGAAGGTTTCTTTTTACCTCTCCATCAGCTCTACCAATGGGCGAGTTCAGAATAAAATCAGGAGGTGCAATGACATCCACCAAGGCAACTGCATCATCTTTCAACTGTTTAAAAACAAAGAGCATAAATTTGGCAGCTCTTCTAGATTTCTGTGGTTATCTATGAACAACAAAGCAGCAGTAGAATTGTTGCTGCAAGCCACCAGCCAATAGTAACTTAAGAAGTTACACTTTGAAAGATCCACTATCAACACACTGTCTAGTCACGCTATTTTTGTCTTTCTTCCAGAGCAATTAAAAAAAAATGACCTAATTCTGTATTTTAGAAGTTTTCCACGTTTTCCTTAAAAGCATTAAGTTTTATTTTCACCTAGGTAGTACTGTGTATGTCCATACAAACTGATTAACACACAACTCCTTCATTAACATACAATTTCCAGATTCTTCTTCTTTACAATTCATATCTTGCCTGGTCAAAATGTGTGCTAGCTTGAAAAGCTACGTGTTGAGAAAAAAAGAACACAGACAATATTTATGAGCTGAAATGATAATGAAATAGAACGGCATTGCTGCTCTCAAGTGTTTTATTGGCCTCCCATTTCATCCAATAAACACATTATTTCAAATGACAAATGAATCCAGAGCATCTTCTTCCAAGAATTTTCCCTC
Source organism: Macrochelys suwanniensis (assembly GCA_033296515.1). Classification (NCBI taxonomy): domain Eukaryota; kingdom Metazoa; phylum Chordata; order Testudines; family Chelydridae; genus Macrochelys; species Macrochelys suwanniensis. The sequence goes on from CM065779.1 coordinate 117,519,855, forward strand.
AAAATATGAAATATTACTTTCTCTGAGCCCTTGTAGAATACCCAGGATTTGACACAATGCTACTAACCTTCCCTTTTTTAAACAGGCTATTCAACCGCAAATAGGAGAGCATCCTGGTAATCTCTTGAAGTGCAGAGTAAGTGGTATGTCTTTCTTCTGTTACTGGCATGTTGTGTTGCTGTCCATCCACACCAAAATGATATTAGAGACTTACCTTGCAACAAAGCTCCAGAATAGCATGCTGTATGAATCTACCAGGCTGTTCACCTGAAACATATCCACCTGCAAATATATTTACAATGAAATTAAATGGTGAAGCTAGGATCATGTTGATATATTCCTTTTACCGATGACATGGTTTTATAAATCTGTTCCGTATTTATGAAGATGAAATACAGTCTCCTGTGAGAGTTGTGATGACTTTAAAAACTAGCTCCCTTAGGTACCAGGAGCCTTTTACATGTGTAAGTCACAAGGCTTGTCTACGGCCCCTGGGTGTGTGAATTAGAGCATGCACTAGCACTAGTAACTGCCCCAGGTGGACGCTGTGGGCGTGAATTAAAAGGTATCTAGTTCACGTTAACATAGTCCTATTTGAAAGAGAACTATGTTAATGCGAACTAAGTACCTTTTAGTTTGCACCAGCAGTGTCCACATGGGACAGTCACAGCACAGCATGCTAGTGTGCACTGCAGTTCACTCCCCCGGAATCTGGACTGCTGGGCCATGTAGACAAAGCCGCACTTGCATTTTGGCGATATATCATCCCTCCCCCAGGGGCTGGTTCTCACAGAGGTGTATAAGTTCACTACAGCCCTTGTGCTAACAGAACTGAGGCTTTTAGTTTAGCTAATAGAGGCTGATTCTTTTAGAGCCAGAGTTGAATCCCTGCTTCTAACAGCCAACCCAGTAATGCTGCATTACCCAGACAAGAACTAAATGTTCTATCATATACTCCAGTAAAGATTCTCTCTCTCTCTCCCTGCCAAAGTGCTATGCACTGTATAGAAAAAATGAAGGTTACAATCAGGGCTTTTTAAAAAGTGATCCACACTGAAGATAGATTTGATCTCACCTTGGTAGAGCACGGCCATGTGTTTATTTAAAGACCACAGTCCATACAGAGCACTAAGATGCTTTAGCACAGGCTGGAGCGTAGATGGTGTGTCGGGATCATGAGTGTATTCGTGATACCTTTGTAAGACGGTTTGCTCGATAAAAGCGATGGCTAGCGAACGACAGTAGTACACCTTAAGAAATAGAAAAGGATTAAATAACACGTTGACAAACAAAACACAAAAGGGCCAGATCCTCAGCTGCTATAAAACGGCATAGCAACATTAAAGTTAATGGAGTTATGCCGATTTACACCCGTTGACAATCCAGCTCAAGTTTTAACAAATACACAAGAAGTGTGCGCCCAGGGAAGTGCTTTCCAAGTGTGCATATCAAAGGTCTGTTTGGCTAGGGACAATTAGGTTTTTCAGAAAGGCAATGGACATATCTACCACAACTGGAAATAAGGTTCCTAATTCTCCACCACCTCCCAACTTGTACAGTCACTTTTACCTGTCCAAAGACAGGACAAAACTGATGTATAATATGCTGTACAGGTGTAAATGACTACAGAAGGTGGAAGACAGTGGAGAATCAGGTCCAAGGTCTTGTTAATGCCCACCGAGCCCTAATAGAAAATGCTATAGAAATTAATATGAATGATACCAGTAAGGTTCTACAGAAAATATTCTAAAATCTATAGTACTTAATAGAGACTATTCTCCCTTCTATACATTTTTTAAACCATTTTATGGAATTCTATAGCAGGGATAGAATTTTCTATTAAATTATAGGAAAAGGAAGGGTCTGATCCTATAAGCATTATTGGACATAGTGCTTACTAGTCCCCATTGACTCTAATGTTGTTTGAAAGAATGACTCAACTAATCCTTTGCTCTTACCCTATTAGCAAGGTTAAAAAAATATCACTACCTCTTACAATATTTTTATACATGGGATAAAAATATAGGGACTGAGTATTTGCATAGGAAGATTTGGTAGCCTTCACATATCCACTTGAACTGGAATACCATTTAAATTTGAAACAGGTTGTTATATGAATGAATCTGTATTTGAGAGTGAATCCAGAGCTGAATAGGAAGCTGTTTGTGTTATAACAGTTTGTTACACTGCTCTCAATTGTTTCATACAGGCATTAATTTTGTATTAATCAACTTGATGGGTTTGTTCTACGTTCAGTAAATCACAGTTGGTTGGGTTTCTTTTAAATCACTGCAATAGACAGGATATTTAAAAAAACAAAATCCTATTCCAAATAACTCCACTCTCTTTGTATAGTTCTTCAATAGCACCCTTGATCAGTGTCACAACCAGAGATAAGCTTGAACAACAAAAAACACATCTGAACACCCATAAACTTTGGGAGGGGAGAGAGATTTTTTTCACCCTCAATGGCTGGACCTGAATTTAGATCAGAATTTTGTGATTAGACCAATTCTCTAGTCACAATCAAATGTCTCTCAATATCCCTGTTGGAGCCCTGAGAATGAGTTCCCTCCTCCCCCCACTTCTTCCTACTCTATAAACCCAGTCTTGTAGTCCTGCATTTTTCCCATTAACCTTGTGGCTGAGAACAAATGGACAGGACTCCCTTCTGAGCCCGTTAATCCTGTTCAGCCAGCATGAGACATCACAGATGAGTGATACAAAGCATTCCCTCCCCTGCTACCCTGGGCTGTCTTCAGTGAACTTTCAACTCATAATAGCCCAGGGATAGGCCAGGAATCTGTCCCAGATCTCCTGCAGCATGACTGAACACTACATCATTTCTCTGCCAAGGGGTTGACAGAAAGTGCTTCTTCACGCCCTGATGTTTTTAAATCAAATCTACAAAGGTCTCCAAAGCTCCAGCATGCTAATCATTTTCATATGTATTTAATGCACATTATTTACAAGAAAAATCCTCCCCTGTGCTGCACAAGCATTATAGGGAGGGAAGAGGGCCTAATGAATACAAGGAAGAAGTAGGGCAGGGTACCTCTATATTTCTCAGCTTCTTAACACACTTGGCTATGCACCACATTCCTAAAGGGGCGTAGTCATTGGGTAATGGGCTGTACCAGATGGAATCATAGTTGTATTTATGCTGCTATCAGTAGTAAGTGCCAGCCAGGGGACATGTTGTTCACAATCTGATACTGACCCAGCAAAGTATACATTTCTCTCTTATTTTAAGCTGTTGCTCTGATAGTGGTTACTTCTACCATAGCTTTTGCAAAGTCCCAACCAGCAGAGCTATCCTTGGTGGTGGATGCCTGGGTGAAGCCAGGTCTTCTCTACTTGGATACAGAGTTGAGTGTTGCTTGTTGCAAGTTTTCAATGTACTTTGCAGGTAAGGTCGGTAAGATTGGCCGCCTCCAGAGCAGCAGATCTCACTCAGGAGTGACAAATGCCAAGAATTCTGTGCGTTGGGTTCCAGCCAGTTTTGCTCACTGAGGATAGAAATGGATGGGGAAATGCTGAAAGCTGTGATTTGGAGCCATGCCCTCCTTGGCTGTTAAAATCTTGTTAGGGGACAGTGGATCCACTCGTAGTATGACTGTCAATGTTTCCTTTTCAGTTTCCAATACTGTCAGTCTGGTATCTTTCATGAGGGCTCTGCATTTGAATTATAGACATTAGAGATGGAAAAGACCTATTAGGTCATCTAGTCCATCTACCTGCCAGAGCAGGATTCTTTCCTACAGTATGTATTTGGCCACAAGCGTAGCATAATGAGCAGATGTAGATGTGCTAATTAGGAACGATAGTGGATTTAATAGTAGTAGATATAATCTTCAAAAGAGGAGTTTGAAATTAAGATTAATTTGAATTTATTACACAATTATGTCTGCATGGTTCTGAAGGAAACTATTTTCTGAAAGATTTTACTGATCATAATTGTCCTCCTTTAATACTCTTTAATACAATGAACATGGATGGGAATAAATTTGTATTAGTTACTATGATTTGCTGCTTTCTGAATGACAGAAGGATAAAGCAAACATGATCTGGCAGACTTGGAGGAAAATAGACAGTAAATAAGGTAGGACTCTGAATAAATTGTTACCTGACTCTTGTTTCTTGCTTCAAAATCACTACTCCCAGACTGTTTCTCGTGGCTCAATTTCAGGATACTTTCTCGGAGCAGGTAACAAACCAGCCATTTATATGCAGCTAATGGAACTGCAAGACAGTAGAAATTTTCCATGTGGTAAAGAGAGGAAAATGGAAATATTGCATGTTGATGCTCCCATGCTAGTAATCACAAACAGAATCGACTTTATTCTAAACTCATGTTACTTGGGACGGACATAAATCAATAAAAATCTCCCGCAGCCATTGCATCACAAAAAATCAACCAAACAGTGCTGGGCAATGTTATTCCTTGGACAAGAACCTCTGAGGGCTACCTACGCACTGCAGCAAGTGATTCTCCTCTCTCTGAGCTGACACTTCACCAAGGCTCCAGCCTGGTCTTAGGGGACACTGTTGCTGGAGATGCTGGGGTAGATTCTCCCTTGTGGCCAAGTTCTGCTAATTGCAGGGCAGAGGGCAGGTTGTCAGGGAGCCAGGTGTGACCCCTGTTCCTCTGCAACCTGACTCTGGCATAAGGAGCTGCTCTAACTTATCCCACTGATGTAAGGTCCCTGGATGACTTATGCTAGTGGAGGGCAGGCATAGCAAAGCTCCACTCTGCCATGACCCTTCCCTGCTTTCAGCCTGCACCATCCTTCCTCCGACATCCTGGAGGTGGGTGTGGGCAGCTTTCACAGGAGCAGCTATGCCACCTCCACCAGCTTGTGACTACTGGAGAGTTGCTAGGGGAATGCTCTGCTGGCAACCCACTGCCACAAAACTGCAACTTTGAAGTGCCTGACTGGGGCAAAGTGGCCAAGAGAATCTTGACCAAAGCCTTCGAAATAAGAATAAACAAGGTCTTGGCCACATGCATTCATTGAATGTCCCACGACACTTTTCACAAGAATGGGTTGTTTCCTGTAACAGAGTCAAATTCTCAGTTTATTATTTATATTCTGCCTCCCTACTGGTTCAATCACGTAAGGTATTTTCTCTTCCTCTTCTAAAGCTCAATCCTGAAAGGTACTGTGTATCTCCTTGCATTGAGGATAGCTAACACCTTGTGGGTTGAGCCCTCAAACGTTGTGGAGTGACGGTACACGCCATTAAACTGTTGCCATGTTCCACCCAGATGTGGCTGCATTTAAGTGGCAAGTGAAGTAACCACTGCGTATCAGCTTGTTAAATTTTTTAAGCACTCTGGGATTATTAGGGAAGCAGGTATTACAGAGTACATATGGGTATGTTTAGTGTTGAGAAAAAGAAGACTGAGTGGGCACTTTATAACCCTCTTCATCCTCTTTATAATAGTTCTTAATATATTTAGTGATCAATTGTTCTCCATATCCAGTGAAGGAAGGTAGGACAAGAAGTAATGAGCTTAATCTGTAGCAAGGGAGATTTAGGTTAGATATCAGGAAACACTTTCTAACTATAAGGATAGTTAAGTACTGGAATAAGTTACCAAGGGAGGTAGTGGAATCCCTGTCATTTTAAGAACAGGTTAGAAATACACCTGTTAGGAATGGTGTAGGTACACTTAGTCCTACCTCAATATGGGGGGTGGGGGTGGAGAGGATGACTAGATAACCTCTCAAGGTCCCTTCCACTGTGATTCTTGGCTAAATCCTGGTGGCCTAAATTCTAGTCAGACACTTAGTCCAGTGCTATTAAATGACTTCTAATAGAAAACTAATACAGATGAACAGATTTAGGTTTTTTTTTCAACTGTGATTTGGCTGCTTCACTAGGTATTAACTGAGGAGACAGAAATGTGCTTAGTTATTAGTTTGTGCTGTCCAGCATGTCACAAGCTTGAGATTTACCACAAAGACAAAGCAAACAATCATTTCAGCAAGTCTTTCTTCTAAGCCTTTGCATTTTGAAGCTAGTCAGATGTTGTGTTTTTGTCATAACTATTGAGGCATTATCTCACTTGGAGCTCTGCATCATTACCGAGACTTCAGTAATCCCAGCATTTCTTCATTCAATCAGCTGAGCACTGAAGCAGTTATTTGGATTCCAGGAAACAAGCAGATTGCCTGTTAATGACATCTATAAATTAAGGTTAAATTTCTACCCACAATAAGTTCTCAGTTTCATAGACTCACTTTTGTCTTAAATCCTCATCTAGATCTAATTCCCTCTAATTTCCCCCTAGGGGCCAATTTGGGTAAATAGCAGCAATAAGATCGTGGGAATGGCATGTACTGTCTTTCTTAATTTGATTATAGCAGAGAAAACTAAGACAACTGCTGAAGCTTTTTTCTCACTGTTTCTCCATTTTTTCCAACCAAACCAAAGACAATTACTACACGGTGACATACTTTGTGCAGATTGTACTATTCAAAATGTCCTGCTCTACACAGTTCTAACTCACATGCACTTTCCTTATAAAGCTATTTCAAGGCCCCAACCTAATTATATCAAATAGAGATTTGTCCCATATAAGAGTCTCTGGCCTTGTCCACACTACACAGTTTTGTCAACAAAAGTCAGGTTTCGTAGACAAAACAGTGGAGGTTTATACACAACAATGTTCCTCCCACCAATTTAACTCTCCTGCTACGCCAACAGAATAAAACCACCTCGACGAGTGACACAGAGCTTTTTTGCGACAAAGTTATAGCAACACAGTGTCAGTGTTTGTTACCCTAAGTGGCCTCTGGGAGGTGCCCCATAATGCCCATCATGACCACCCTGGTAAGAAGTTTCTATTCTGCAAAGGTACTCAGGCATGCGCTCCTCCCACTTTAAAGCCCTGAGAATTACATCCAACATATGCCCTCGCTTATTCTCATTGTATTTATTATTATATATTTGTCCAGATTGTGTTAGGCACTTTCCAAACACTTAAGGACATTTTCTGCTCTGAGGAGCTCCTGATCTAAAGTATTTCACTCTTAGCAGGAGAAGGTAATGATTTGCACAGTGGGATAGCTACCCCCAGTGCACTGCTTTCTGTTGGTGCTAGAGCACCAACTGTGGACGCACTCTGCCGACACAAGGAGCATTGTATGAACATCCACAGGCGATGCAATTACAGCAGTTTATGATCATTGACATAATTTAAGTCGACTTAACTTTGTAGTGTAGAGACGGCTTCTCTTAAAAACAATACAATTGCGATGACAAATACCAACAAATACAACTTTAGAGGAACAAGAATAACACTTGAAGAATACATGCAAGTCAATATTGCATGAAACCATTCTGTCTAGCAATTTCATGCTAGAATTCAGTTTGCACATTTTGTGCCAATGAGACATATTAAGAAATGAAAATTTGGTCCCTAGTAAATTGCAATGTGCATCACACAACATAAATAAATAGTAAAATGCAATTTGACAGAGAATATGTTATAAGAAGTGATAGTTGAACTGAAAAAAGCACTGGATCAGGTGAGAATTCAAATGTTCAGCTGTCAGTCGGCTTATCAGATCTAGAGCTGGACGAATAATACAGAAAACTTTGTAAAAAATTTTTATAGAATCTATAAATTTTTGAAAAATACCAACTCTATAAATTGGTTGAAAAACAGCAAATATTTTTGGCCAAAAAATCATTAAAAATTTGAAAATTTTAAACCAGCTCTGTCTGCTGGCTAGAAAGCAGGCTGTAAGGACATAGCACTTCTCACGGCCACCCAGGTCACAGGTAGCACAAGAATAGCACCTGTTTTTAGTATGTTTGCTGTGGAATGAAACCAAAATGTGAAGAGCTGTTCAAAAGTAGAAATAAAAACACCCAACAGATCAAGTTAATTCACCTTGTGATCTGAATTAGTTTACCCATCCTAGTTCTCTTGCAGTCATGGCTCTACACATATCATAATAAACACCAGAAGAAAAACATTGCTTATTAGTGATCATAGAATCACAGGGTTAGAAGGGACCACAAGGGTCATCTAGTCTAACCCCCTGCCAAGATACAGGATGTTGTAAAGGGATGTGCCTTAGTTTGAGCTCACTTGAATACTGTGAGTTTGGAAGTGTCACTCAATCTCTAATGTTTATAGGTAAGCTGTCTGCTTACAAAAGATGGGGGAAAAACACAGAGTGGACAAAGAGAGAGAAGAAAAATCAGCTGGACAGGGTGAAGGGACAGAGTGAAAATAACTATTTGTGTTGAGAAAATAGAAAATGGCTACCTGAGGAGTCCATGCAATCTTCAACACTAGAGGCTGTGAATTTCTGGCCAAGAATATGATTGTAGTCTTCCAAAAAGTTTACTGATCCAAGAGGGGATGCAATAGGAGCTTTATCTGGAATACCAATGATGAATTGATTTGTTACAAAGTCGGTGTCAGTGTATTTTGAGGTAAAACATGATCCTAGGGCTCGGTTTACTCTTTCTTGATAGGCCAGGTGCAGAAATGCCAAAATATTTAGCTTATTACTGCCTAGTGGGGATTCAGCCGAATCAGGAGAGGTGAATAAGTGCTGAGGAGCTGACGTGGCTGGTTGCAAGCTCCCAGTGGAGTGGAAATTGTAGATTCAATACCCATGAATGGGTTTTCCACACCTGGAAGATCTTGGCCAGAATCTGTGCCAGCAATTTTTCCCGTGATCATTTATCCAGAAAACAACAAAATGCTATAATTATAATTATTCAGTTAGGCTAAACATTCTGCAACCTGTACTCTCAGTGCCTAGCACCATAGTTCATTTGGAATGAATGACACGGATTCATTTAACGCATATAAGGGTGGTAGGAGATAGATAGCCTTTATATTATTTTTCAAGGACCACACAGCCCCACCTCTCTGCGCAGAAAGCTTCCAATGACTTCCAGTGGACTTGGGAGTTTGACTCCCTAGCAGATACAGCATCGGGCCCTACATTACTTTTTATCATGTTAATTTTTCAAAACTACCTACTTACAACATGGAAAACAACTCGTTACGACGAGGTCCAGATACTGTGGAGATTGATGCAACAGAAATATATAGAGAGAGATCAAGACACTTGTTTATAAAGGTACCTAGCACGTTATTTATGATCTCAAATAATGATTACATACATAAATTCTGTCGGTATGAAATTATCTTCTAATCTTGTTACCAAATCACCACTAGATCTAAAACAAGATATAGTACGGCATGCTAACCTTGGTGTTTAGCATTCACCCAGCTCAGTAAGTAGTTGCTGGTTTGCTGAAGCAGAACGTTATTGTCTCCTTCGTATGTGCAGTTTGGGTCATTGTCATTTCGAATATCACCTAGACGATTCACTTTTAAAAGAAAAGTCACAAATTTTAATACATAATTTAACTCAATCATTATACAAACATGGGTCAAAAGAACTTGGAAACAATTATTCTGTGAGTAAAAAATATAAGAAATCGGAATCAGTTTCCAATACAATATAATTATTCTTACCAACAGATGATACTGAAAAGTTACCCTTTGTTTACAAAACTAAATACATGGGGGCAAATTTTCAGAAGCATGACATCCATTTTATGAGGGCAATCTGCATGTGCAAAATCTGCATCTGTATTTCTCCTCCTTCAAATGAACTGCAAGGGCAGTCTGGATAGTTGTAGTTGTAACGCCTGATGGCCAGTGCAAATATTCCACTTTGCACCTGAAATTCATTTTGTGGGTGCAGATTTTACACGTGCAAATTGGATTTATGTGACACTCTGTACCTCAAAGTAGAACCCTGGAACCCCCATCTTCACCATTGTGATATGATTATGATATGTTTTGTACAAATAATGCCTTGTGAGGTATCGTTTAAAAAGTCTTGATCTGTTGAACATTACCATCCTGTTGAATTGTATGTGCTGTCATTGTACGCGAAGTATGAAGTACTGCTCTGTATGTGTTACTGAAATACCTTGTGAAGTGGGGAATGCCCACAGCTAGCCTTTCAGTAGCAACAAAGGAACAACTATCACTGGCCAGACAGGCGTTGATAGCCCATCAAGAAGAATCCACTCTTCCAGAGGCTCCTCGGAGAGGGCAGGTATGCAATGAGGGCTACCTAACCCCCACCTCACAGCAAGTATCTTTTTAGCATCTGGAAGAAAGTATAAAAGAGGGACAGTGACATAATCATTTGGCCTCTCTCCTCCCCGATCTCAACACCTGGGAGAGCATCTGGAAGACAAAGAGTTTGAACCGAGGAGATTAGTTCCAGGCTGGGAAGGGAATCAAGCCTGTGTATTAAGGACTGCGTGCTGCCTGTAACACCTATTAGGGTGAGAAGAGCTATTTGATTCAGATCTTGCTTAGGCCATGTCTACACTTACAAACTTACAGCGGCACAGCTGTACCGATATAGCTGTGCGGCTGAAAGAGCACACGAGAGCACAGCACTTGTGTAGCTGCGTTATGCCGATGGGAGAGAGCTCTCCCGTCGACATAATAAAAGCAGCTCAATGAGCGGCAGTAGCTATGTTGGGGGAGAGGGTTTCCCGCTGACATAGCACTGTGCACATGAGCGCTTATGCCAGCAAAATTATGTCGCTCAAGGGGATGGTTTTTTCACATCCCCTGAGCGACAAAAGTTTTGCCCACATAAGTGCTAGTGCAGACATGGCCGTAGTCTGTTAAAGTTAGAATTTAGACTGCGTTTCTATTTTTATTTCTTATGTAACCAACTTTGATTTCTGTCTGCTACTTATAATTGTTTAAAATCTATCATTCTGTAGTTAATAAATCTGTTTTATATTTTACCTAACACTGTGTGGTTTTGGTTAAAGTGCCTGGGAAATCTCAGCTCAGGTTTAAAAGGACCATTGCACGTCCCTTTGTTGGAGTGACAAACTAATTAATGAGCTTGCACTGTCCAAGGGAGTTTTGAGCAGCGAAAGATGGTACATTTCTGGGGTGATTGCTGGGTGTGAGTCTCCACATGCTGATGGCTGAGCGATCATAGCACCTGGAGGGGTTGGCTGTTTGTCACTGGCATAGCATTGTGAGAGACAGCCCAGGCTGGGGGGTTAAGAGGGCACAGTGGTCTGACAGCTCCAGGCTGTACCCTGGGGACACCGTCACAATCTGTAAAAAGGAAGATGGGGCCAAAGCCCTTTTGAAAACTTTCTGCCACTGATACAAACATCTGTACACAACAAAAACTGTGATAGAAATGTGCGCAAACAATCGTTAACTGCCTGTATCTAGTCAGGAATTTGTAACTTACTGGCCAGGTAACCATGTCCTCCACAAGCTTCTCGACATTCCTGGGCGGCTTGCTGGGCAGTCCAGGAGGCCAGTGGTTTACCCCCAGTAGACAAGGCATGAATCTCACGTCCAATTTCAGCCTTTGTAAAAAATAAGCTAATGGTAAATAATGTTTTTTAAACAAAACAAGTTCAAGAGTACACACAAAAAGCTAAGGGTGAAATTCATCCATGTGACTGCCATAGTCTTGACCAAGACCAGGGATTGAACCAGGTACTAAAAGCCTGAATACCTCTTGAACAAAACAGAGCCAGGCTCTCTAGCTGTGAGCTGTAAACAGACCCACATCCTCTATGGACTGGTCACAAAAGGAGACACATAATACACACTAACCGGGGTGCAAGGCCTATACACCATTTAAGTTGGCCTGCACAAAGCCCGAGGGTTTAAGTGAGACTGAAGTGATAAACAGTCACTGTGCAGACCCTGACATGGGTGAATTCCACTTTAAGTTATTACAAAAATAATTCTATTTACAAAAAGAATTAAAAAACTCTATAGTGCCCTTATGCTGGTCAGAGTCAGGCCCTATACAGGTGCAGAGAGATCAAAATATTTCCTTTAGCGAGATTGCCAAGAAATTCATTGTACTGCTCATTTAACCCACATTTCATAAATGTTAATATTTTACAGTTAAATTATTTTCAAATGTATTAACTTGAATTGCAGACTTGAGCCTGACTCTGAAAAGATATTGTTCTGGCTTATGACAGAAACTCTCTGACATGTATCTCATGCAGTGTCAATTTCAGTTGACCAAAACTGAATCTTCATTAAGGCACTGCAGAGAGACAAGGTGGATGAGGTAACATCTTTTATTGGACCAACTTCTGTTGGTGAAAGAGACAAGCTTTTGATCTTACACAGAGCTCTTCTTCAGGTCTGGGAAAGGTATTCTATGTGTCACAACTAAATACAAAGTGGAAGAGATTGCATATTGCAAGAGCCCATTGAAGGTGCAGTGACCAGTAATTACTTAGGCCTCTATTCAAGAAGAAACATCTCTGTTTAGGAAAGAACTTGAATGTATGCTTAAATCCCATTGAAGTCATCAGAACATAAACCCATGATCAAAGTTAACTGCTTTCCTGGCCTTTAACACTAATGTTTCTCCCACCTCCTCCCCTCATTTTTGAGCCACTTGTGTATACAGGTCCTTGATTTAACAATTGGAAGTTTACTGTATTGAAAAACTGAGTTGCAATTAAAAGGATATGTATAAAAACATCTCACCTGTCTTGGACTCTTATCCTTCATCAGAAGACCTATGTGAAATTCTATGAAGTTCATGAACAAAGACTTGGCGAAATGGTCTAAGGCATATGTAGCTGCCAGATAGGGAAGCAGGCGCCATTGCTGGAATGAAAATTAAATCTGTGTGAGGGAAAGTTGATTTATACATATTATTAGGGGCTTTTCCAAGGATACTCAGAACCCCTCTAGTATATTATTTCAGTTTCTAGAAAACTACCATACTTCAACTTAAATCTTCTAATTATTAAGCATCTGCTCCGCACCCCCAATACCCAATCCAAATACAAAACTATATTGTTTGTGGTTATGTACAATTAGTAATTAGAGCTGGATGGGAAACAATTTTCCTGTCCCACAAAAATTTGAGATTTCAAAAAAAAATTCCCATCCCAAATCAGGACAAGACAACTTTTCATAAACCAAAAATCCACAAAAAAAAAAAAAAAAAAAAAGAAGAAGAAGAAGAAGAATTTGGGTCAATTGAAACATTTCAATAATTTTGAAATGTTTTGATTCTGTTTTTATTTTTTTCCTACCACAATTAGTTTAAATTTCAAATGAAAAGTCATTTTGAACCAGAAGACTGGAGTTTTTCATTTCAAAAATAATTTTGACAATTTAAAAACTTCCATTGGATTGAGAAATTTGTTGATATCAACCCTTTCCAGTGAATAGTTATGGTTTTGACAAATTGGCATTTTTCAATGAAAAATGTTTCATTGAAAAATTCCCAACCAGCTATTTTTGCAATGGCCCTTTAAATCAATAAAGTAAATGAACCACCTTCACAGGGATGCTCATGGTGAAACCATCCACATTCATGGTTCCTATTATTTTTTGATAAACATCAAATTAAACCAGCACATTGGTTCAATGAAATTCTTTGGGGGGCAGAGACCATCTTTTTATCCTGTGTTTGTACAGCTGCTTACATGGGCTACAGCAATACAAATAATTATGTCTATATTTTCAAAGGTTAATAAAGAGAAAAGGCTAAAGTAACGCACACAAACATGCTAACGAACTGTGCATTGATAAAAACCAATGGTAAGGTGCACGGTATTCTTCTTATTGTTTTCTTTAATACTCACAATGTTGTAGGCAATGTTTACACACAAACAAACACAAACACCCTACCCCAAAGAGCTTTCAACTGAAGATGACGAGCCAAATCAAAAGGTGAGAAAGAGAAATATAATCAAAAGAGGTACAGTTGTTATATAAGTTATGCACTTCTTAGTTTGTTAAATAATTGACACTTCAATGGTATCTGACTGCCCCTAACTTATCTATGATTAGTTTGCCTGTTTCTTGATGGCCTCAAGGAAGAAGTGGGTCTTGAGGATGATCTAGAGTACAGCCCTTATGGGTCAGTTGAAGGAAGGTGCTCCGTGGATAGGGGACAGCATGGAAGTAGGTGCAACATTGGTTGTGAGAGCTGTGGAAAAGAGGGTTGTCAGGGCTAGCACCAGCAAGGGACTATGGAAGAAACGAAATGTGAGACAAAAGCAAATAAATAGAGAGGGGCAGAGCTGTGAGGACCTTGAAGGTCAGGATAAGAATCTTGAATTTGATGCAGTGGAGAAGTAAAAGCCAGGAGAAGGATTCAGCAGATGGGGTGACATGTTCAGAACAACAGGTGAGGAAGATGATCTTAGCAGCTGCATTTGGAATAGACTGGAAGATGATGTCAACGTAGGGCAGAACAACACAAAAGAAAGCATGATGAAAGTTGATATGGAGCCAGAGTTTCTGAAAAGAAACACACTCCCTCCCACAAATGTCGGAAAAGTGCTTCTAAGAGCTCAATAATATATTTGGGTTTCAATATTCCAGGGTCTGATTCTTATTTACATAAAGCCAATTTACACCTCGCTGGCAGTGAGAGGTGGGTGTCTTAAGGCCTCTTTACATTGCCAGAGTGATGTAAAGGGGCCTAAGGGCTTGTCTACACTTACAGTGCTGCAGCAGCTAGTGCTTAGTGAAGATTCAACTATGCTGATGGGAGAGATTCTCCAGTTGGCCTAGGTACTCCATTTCCCCGAGAGGCAGTAGCTATCTCAGTGGGAGAAGCCCTCCCAATGACATAGTGCTGTCTACAGTGGGGGTTAGGTCAGTATAACTACATGGTCAGGAGTGTGGCTAGAGAAGTTGGTAGGGTAGACCAAGTCTTATTGAGAATCAAGCCTTCGGAATGCTAAAGGGCCAGACATTCAGCTGGTGTAAACTAGTGTAACTTCATTGCTTTCAATGCAGCTACGCTGATTTACATGAGCTGAGGATCTGACTTTATATTTGAATACATTCTCTAGATTTAAATGAAATGCCATATTGTAGATTTAGTTAGTACCTGCATTTGGTATTCCAGGACTGGTATTTCTTCTTCATCTGTTGGTCCAAACTGACGGCGTGTGGCTGAGAAGCGAATGGCTATTGATAAGGCAAGCTTTAAATTAACCACAGACATGCCTATGATCATAACTCTACCACTGGACAAAGCCCCAAGAGACGCGCCAAAACGTTGCTTGAGATCCTGAGGGAATAAAAGACACACTGAATGGGCAGGTTCAGCCATTCCATAGCTTCTTAATTGCACTGCCTGCAACATCAGAATCCTGGTAGTTATGCCAAATGTTATACTTTCAAAGGCTCATTCCAGGAGTTAGCACCCATTCACTTTAATGACAAATGCATGGCTAAAACCCCATTCAGCTCTGAAAATATAAGGGAGCAGTTAATAGATTTGAAAAAAAATAATACAAACAATTCCTTCATAGCATATTTGACAGACTGGATTCATTGCACATACAGTTCATTTCATACCTTAAATGAGCTAACGTATACCCCCTCAGCTGTGACATCTCCAGTTCTGTTCAATACGTTTTCTTTAGGTATCTTGACACTGTGAAACACAGCAAATCTGTTCAAATAAATAAATATATTAATAATAAAATAGGAAGAAGCATCACAGCATAGCTTAGGTATATGCCCCAACAGACTGCCATGATGATTTCATGCACATCAGTGAACTGAAAATAATATCACAACACAGGTATTTTTAGGGTCAGATTCTGCCACAGAGAGGAGGATGCCTGTGAGAATGCAGGTCTTCATATAAAAAGGTTCTATGAAACGCAAGCTGGGTACATTTTCTATTACTCTTTTTTTTTTCTTATGTTAAATTTGTTTTGGTTTTTGGAAATAAATATGATGCCTCCAGGAAAGACCCTCACTGACTGTACCTGTATTTTCTTTCTGCTGAGTCATTCAACCAGCTAACACTTAAAATATCATGTCCTATGATAATCTTTAAAAGAAAGAGATTTTGCAGAAAGAAGAGCAATGAGAGGAAGGACAGTCTCATGGTTAAGACACTAGACATGGACTTATGCAAGATATTTCACTCTGTGCCTCAGTTTCCCATCCATATACAAATGGGGACAAGGAAATCTTTGTCTACCTTGTCTATTTTGAGTCAGATTCTTACACTCATATTCAAGTCAAATCATGTGTTACTCCACAAATAATACCATTGAACTGAATGGCTCACTCGTGGTGTAAAGTACTGTTCAATATAAATAAGGAAATCACAATCTGGTTCTGAGTTTGTAAATTCTTTGGGGGCAGGGACTGTCTATTACTATGTGTTTGTATAATCCCTAGTACAACAGGGCCCTGAATTTGATCAAATATCTAACATCAACACGAACAACATAGAATCAACACAGTGAAAGGGAACTGGAAAAAGGCATTATTTGTACAGGAGCTCCAGCTATGATTTTTGCTCACTGATGCGATGTAGCATCTTAAAAAGAAATGAGTAGGAGAATCTTTTCTTAAGTTGTGACACCCAACGTAATATTGATAGAAGCTGCATAAACAGGAAATGTCTTTTTCAGAAAATCGTGTACTAGTCATCTTCAGCCAAACAGACAGTAAGGGCTGGCATGGTATCATAACATCAGCTCCATTTCTGAATATCTCAGCATCTGACATTGCTTGAAAATCTGTATTAATAATCAAAGCAAATTCCTCATGCTTGCCAATTCAGGCAAATATATTTAATAGTATGCAAGAGAGCCAGGTCTTTCACGTCAATAAATTATATAAGCTTTGCAATGCTACATGTACTTTAAAAATATGAGTAATTTCCAAGGAAACGTATCTGCATATTGTATTTATTCTTCCTCAGAGATACAGGGCATTTTTTGACTGAGCAATATATACTCATACAGATGGTTGAAATGTGCAGTCTAACTGAGCATCAGATTCTTGAACCCTTACTCTGCCTATAGACCCATTGATTTTGATGGGACTACTCACAGAGTAAGGTACTCCTCGGTGAGAGTGACGGTGGTGGAGTCTAGTACAATATTTACAGAAATCCATCTTGGACAACGTTTTTGGATCCTCTACAAAAAAATGTGGGTTTTTTTTTAAAGATAAAAGATCTTTTGGTTTATATGCAACCCTCTACTCTCCCCACCCCTGAAATAAAACCATCAAAGCTAAAAAAAAATCCCCAACAGTCTGTCCCCGCCTAATATTTGTTAGTGACAAAGTGTACAGGCTAGGTACAACTACAGCATACCTGTAATACTAGGGTCTCCTCTTGTAAACACTTACTGAGGGGATGTAATGCTTATTACTGTGGGGAGCTGTCCTATTGAAGTGAATGACAATACTCCCAGTAGTAATTTCAGTGGAGAAGATTGTAACCTACCTCTCGCACCCACACAGGTTCTTAATACCCCTTACTTCCCTATATGGGCTACCTGCATTCCTTGTGCGAGCACAAGAAGGGCAGGTCCTAGAGGCCAACAGCTAGTTTCCACCCACAGAGGTGGGCAGGGAGTTTGCAAAATATAAGTAAAACCATCTGAGATAGCTAAGCCAATGTCAGGGATGGACTCATCCAGTCCAGCTTCTCTCTCTCTCTAAAAAAAATGGGGGACAGGGTGAGCAAAAGACCTATCACAGTCGTTGTTGATTCTAGAAAGAAGCTTCACCCCTGATTAAGAGTTGATTCCGACATCATTACCTGTGGAGAGGTAGGAGCAGGACTAGAGGCAGCAGTTGCTACCTGGAGAGAGATGCCTCAGGCAGCAAGTGATTTAAAAAGTGATGGTCCATAAACTAGTATCTCAAACCATTCTTTGAAGCCAAGGATAATTCCATGTGCTTGCATCACTTCTCCATTCATAAATCTGATATACTCTGCTAAATCTCACTATTAGGGAACTTTCTATTAGTTCAATCTTAATTGGAAGCCTGATATGCATTCAGTCACACAACCCTTTTAAAATCCAGCCTCAATATTAAAAATGTAGTAAACAGAACCAATCTGATTTGTGTAAAATTAGCACATGGGTACAATTCTGCAAATACCTACACATGCTAATAATTTTACTTATGTGAGTAGCTCCGTTTATTTCAGTACGACTATACACTTGTGTAAAGCTACTCGTGAATATTCTGAGCCTTTAATACACAATTTCAAGTCCAGTGAGCCTCTTTTATAATACCATACTGAAGATATATTGTCATATAAATAGCTATACAAGTTACCCCAATATTCTCACCTACTAATTCTAAGAAGGAAGAAAAGAATTAACAAAATAAGTTGTGTGTTGTTGTAGTGAGTACTCTTAACGGACCAGCTATAAAAACAAAATGCCAGACATATAGAGTATTGTTTGATCATTTCTATACTGCATAAAAGATTATCCAGAATGATCTTGATGGAAAAAAAATCCATACTATCACATTGCTTATAACTAGTGAACCAGAACATTAAATTACACCCGCTTAACAGTAACTGATCTTCTTGGTATTACACTTTATGGGTTACATTTTTGCTGCTTTTTCCTCAGCTAATATCTAAATAAATTCATATAGCAAATGGTAAAACCTTTAAAAAGTTTGAATAAGTGGGCAGAAAGATAAGTTACAAATCCACTGACAACTGAAGAAGTGAGATTTACTGTTTATGAAGAGTAATGATGAAAATAAAAGCAGACGCATGTAGGACCCTGGATTTGGATGGGCTTATGAAACTACAGCCAGTTCTCCAAGACCTTTTATGCTTTTAAAATCTTATTTTTTTTATAGTTTACCTTCCAATTGGTATGTATGGTTATGTTGGAACATATTAAAAATAAATAAGATTTCATAAAGTTATAGATCAGATTTTGAATGGCTATTCTCTCAGAAAATAATAATAAACAGACACAGACCAGATCTGTCAACAAGTTTAGGGGAAAATCCATTTAAATGAATGGAAGTGCTACTTGTATAACTGTACAGACATTCATGGGAATGTCAAGCACACAAGAGTCTATGCAATGGGCAAGGTACATGTAGTGGTGACATTGGAATCCACCTTTCCTATGGTCTTGATTGTAGAGCAGTTAGTGTGATTGGAACTCGACTCATTTTGTGGTCTGACAGATGGCTCTTATCTGTAAATATACATTGTTGGGATAATTCCATCGGGGTCTGCCTCCAGTTGTGTGTTCTTGGCCATGGATAAGCTGACAAGTTCACTTATTTTAAGTCCAGAAGGGACCACTAGATTGAGTCTGACCTCCTGTATAATACAACAGGCCATCAAATTTTACCCCATTAACTGCCGTAGTGAGCCCAACTTGTGTTTGGCTAATGCAGATCTTCCATAAAGGCTTGATTTAGGCTTCCACCATTTCCCCTGGTAGTTTGTTCCAGTGGTTAATCACCCGCACTGTTAAAAAATTGTGCCTTACTTCTTGCTGTGTTAAACATTGGACCACACCCCAACAAAGTAATGAATGTACTGCTCTCCAAACTTCTTTCACCAATCACCATTCAGCAGCCATTATCATTGCATTCTTGCATACACAATCCTACTCGAGACGGGCAATCACATCCCCATAATAGTCTCTATGTCAGGGATCTAGGGTTAACAGTGTCCCAGTGCTGCTGCATTGCTAATCAGTGCCCCACATACAATATTTTACAAATAATATGCACAGGAAATGTTTTAAATCTAGTACTCTGAGGTTTTCCACCATCCACCTCCATTCATCACTTGGCTACGCATATTCCTGCCTGGATCAGTTAGGCAGGGTGAAGTCACAATCCCACAGCAGCCTCTCTGTCAGGTCTCTGGCCGGTGGTGCAGAGAACATTTCAAGCAAAGTTAATTTCTTTCCCTTAAATCATGCTACAATCATTAATCTGGAGCTCAGTAACACAGATAAAAGTGAGCAGCTGAAAAAGCAGCACGCTCCCTTTGCCACTACTAAAGTAATAAGCTGTTACCTGCAGTGCAGATGGCAAGACTGTGCTTTTGGGGAATTTCAAACCCACTCAGATCTCTTTTGATGGCCAACTTCTGTTTTTGACTATCTTGAGAATGTTGAAGTAACAATTCCTTTAATCCTCCTAGCCAGATGTAGCTGGCAGGGGGATGGGATTGGAAGACTGGGGATCAAGAGATGGTTACAGGGCACAATGATCAAGTAATGTTAGAGGCAGAGTAGACCAAGGGCAGAATGGGGGCATAGAGGGATGGTGAAAAGCCTGCAGAAGACAGAAAGACCAGTCACACATTTTAGAATCTGGAAACTCACGAAGGGACGAGGTTCAAGAGAAGGAAGGGTGCCGGGAAGCTGGGGAAAAGTTTTTAAAGCAGCATTTTCGGTCATATTGCCACAGTCAAAAGTAGAAGCTTGCATCTCTAACAGTAACACACAGTAGCTATGTTAATACACCCACCTCATTTTATAGCAGCTATACCTGTGCCAGGCACTTCGCAGAAGAGACGGAAAGACAGAGACCCCCGCCTCACTGTGCTTACATTAAGTCCCAATCCTGCAATGAGCTCTGTGTGGGTGGACCCTTGCATCTGCAGAGAGACACCCTAGTTCCGGTGAGACTCTGTGCGGAAAGAGGCTGTGGGGAGCTCACTGCAGGGCTGGGACCTTAATTTTAGAGGTGCCAAATGAGCGGGAGTGACACATTGCAGAGAGGGGATGGGGCGGGGAAGGACAAGGGCTACGATCACAGCTTAGGCTGCGCCCGGTTTAAGATTATTATTTTTTAAATATAAAATAAGAATTGAGAGAGAAGATGGAGAACATTAATAATTCACATTGCACAGCAACTAGTTAGGCTTAAATGGAGACTTTAAAATATACAGGGCATGCACTGTGTGTGATTCAGGGTTATTAGAATGGCAGCTTTGGCACTGCCTGACTTGGGTGTGTTCAAATTTGTAAAACTTCACGTAGTCTGTTTTAAATTTGTTTAACATGTTAATATATTTCAATCTGTTTGCTTTATTACTGTTATTACTGTGAGCAGCCAGTCAGAGTCAGTGCAAACTCACGTTGTTTCAAAAGACATCATAGATTTAGATTCTAAGCTTTTTGTGGTGGGGCCTGCCTTTTTGGTCTGTGTTTGTGCAGTGCCTACCACAGTAGGGTCTTTAATAATGTATTTAAAAGGGACCTACGAAGGATGTGAGCTTGTGTGACAGCTGCCATCTTGGCCGGCACACTTGGGGTTGAACGGGCGATGTCCAAAACTAAAAGCATGAGCGGCTACGACTTAAATGGAAGAGCAAAGTCTTCCTAGCTAGGGGTGCAACAGATTCATAGGCAGGGAGCTGTAACCCACACTCACCAGGCAAAAAGCAAGAAATGGTGACCAGACATGCCAAACCTGTGAAAAAAACGCAGAAATTGGGCTTGCTTTTGGCTTAACTGGCTTGTGAGTTGCTTGTTTGCTAGTTTTTGGTTTATAGCTTGTTGCTTCTTCTTTTTGACTGGCTCCTGGCAAGCAGGGGCAAGTAGGGGAGAGAGTGAGGGGTGCACAGCAGGTCCACCACAGTCCCAGACTGCACACTGGGGGATCTAGTCACAGAGTGTTGGGGTTTTTAGGGATTGGCTTGTTTTGGCCTTGTTTTGAAATGGGATTAGCTTGATTTTTGGCTTATTGTGAAAGTCGGGGTGCTTATTTACCGCATGAAAGTTGGCAGCTGTGATGGTGACCCACCCTCCTTTGATTGTTTGATTTTTTTTTAATTGGGAGTATCAGGAACATTGAGTCTGCCCTGCTATGATTTCTCCAGAGAACCTCCTGAATATCTAAGAGCATGTATATAGTGAGAGCTCACACCTCAGTGAAGTGGATGTTAGCTCAGTGGATGTTAACTCATTAACATACTGTATTTTTCCAAAGTTTTAGTTTGTCATTGAAATGAAATAGGTGGTAATAGCCCCTCCCCCTTCCCAAAAAACCCCAACCAAACCCCTACATTTCTGAAACTGTACTAAACAGTCTGCCCTTGGTTACAGCTGAACTTGCACTGGGTTCAGTTGCAATCGTTCAGGAACCCAGAAGTTTAGATTCTTCCCATAGTAGTCTGGTGGGTGACCAGAAAGGAGGCACCTGACTAGATCTATATCACAAGCCCAGTTATTTTTTTAAACTATCTCCATTTACAGAATGCAGCAAAGCAGCACACACCAAGTGCTAGTGATTTTATTAAATACAGACAGTAGAATTCGAGTGGTTCCAAGTAGTAACAGACAGAACAAAGTGAATTACCAAGTAAAATAAAATAAAACACGCAAGTCTAAGCCTAATAACAGGCAGATACTTTTATACTACTTCAAACATTAAGGCATGACTGAGGCTCTGAAGCAGTTACACCCTCTGGTGGCTGCATTATGTTACTGAATGAGAAAGATGAATAAACTTGAGAGGAAAGAATGTAAATCCTGCAATGTGCAGAATGTTGGTTTTTTAAATACTACACTGTAATTTGTATGCACTAAATGTTGTGTAAATGGTAGACAAGAAAAGAGATGAAAAAAAATAGGTCTGGATTTTTTTTTTTAAATGGGTGCCTAAAGTTAGGCTCCAAGGGAGAGGTTTTCAAAAGCCATGTGCCCCTAGATCAGGCCTGCACAACATGCGGCCTGCGTGGGCTCACTGTGCAGCCCGCGGAGGGGTGAGTAGGTGGGCTCACTGTGCGGCCCAAATCTGGGACTGTGTCCGTTGGTCCTTTTTGGGGCTTGTCTCTGGGCTGGGGGTTGTCCCAATGCTGCAAAGAGGGTGTTCCCAAAGGAAGGTGCTTGCTTCTAACCACCGAGGCCGTCAGTATGTCTGCTCTTCTCTAGTCAGCCCACTTGACAAGTTTGATTGTCCTTGGTCTGGTTCCCAAGGGTTGCAGCTGTCTGGAGGTGCCTGCCTTCCATGCCTTCCTCATTCACACCTCATTCATTCAACAGGGCAATTGAATACAAAGTGGGGGGAAGATCTTATTCTACTTCTAGCAAAAAGACATTTTTCTTTTACCTGAATTATACTACCTTAGGGGCCTGCTATAACATATTACCAAGGTTCAATACAAAGTCATATAAAAGTTATACAAAAATGCATAATGCAGAGATTTATCTACAACTGCATTGACTGACTGTTGTGTGCAGTAATATAGTGACCCCTGGGGGGTGGTGAAGAGGGATGTGATGGTGGGGCCGAGCGGTGAGGGTGCGGGTCCTATTTTACTGCTGTGATCTGGTCACTCTATGCACGCTGTTTCTTTCCCCCTCTACAGGCTTCCACACCCCAGCGCTGGGGAAGGAGGGGTTGTTTCCGCGGGGTGGGCGGCGCTGGGGTGGGGGTGTTTCCGCGGGGCCGGGGGTTTCGGCCCTCATTTGTTTTCTTTGGAGTAATATGGCCCTCGCCGCTTTACGAGTTGTGCAGGCCTGCCCTAGATCGTGAGGTGTTCATGTACTACAGTGATGGGGGCTATATGAGTTTGTTAGACGGACAGACAATGACTTTCAATGGGACTTGTGCTCCTAGAGCCCTTAGGTGCTTTTGAAAACCCAACCCCTGATAAAAACATTAGGGTCTACATTACCAGGAAACCAAACTTCAGCCAAGCAAACCAATAGATTTGTAGTTTTCAAAACCAGAAGGGACCATTATGTATCTAGTCTGACCTCGACACAGGCCATAGAATTTCACCCCGTAATTTTGGCAATTTCTCCCCCCACACCAGTCCTTAATAGGTGCCTAAATATGTACAAGTATTTAGGAGCCTAAATTTAGGCACTCGTTTTTAAAAATCCTGGTATTAGCCCCTTCTAGTCCAGTAGCAAAACTCAAGAACAGAATGTGAAATTGCTACATTACTTTCCTTATGGGCCTGCTTCTGATCTTGCTTCCGACGGTCTGACATCAGTGTAACTCCATTGAATTCCATGGAGGGTTTACAGCAATGAGATCAGAATCAGGCCGTGTGTGTGCATTCTTATAGCTGGCAACATCTATTAAACATACGAAAGTTTTAAGCAACTGCGTATAAGGGGTGAAACTTGCCTCCTTCTCATCCCCCCACACAATGGAAACTACAGCATACAAGAACGTCCCTTAAGTAGTCTTTTGCCTTCGAAGGATCATATTGTGGCATGTAACTATTGCCCTGAGTAGGAGGTGACGTACCACCCTAAGGGGAGTCAGGGAAGGTATATGCCTCAGGGAGGACTCTCTCCTTATGAAGCCTGGTATGCAGGGAATTCACTCGCATCACTGAAAATACTACAGCCCTGCCTCCTTTGCAAGCTGGTATAGGAAGGCCAGGTCACATCCTCCCCACTCCCTTTGGGGCTTCAAGTGCCTCTAGGAAGCAGTTCATCCAGTCCCCTGACTACCCGGGCTGCATTTGTAACAGACTTTTGTGCTAGCTCTGCAAGATGCGTGTGGGCAGGCAGTGGGATAGTGAGGAGGTTTTTGTGAACCCTCATCTCCCATCCCCACATATTCAAATAAAGACAGCCATTACTGATGTGACGTGATTTATTCAATTTACAACATTTGGAAAGGTTAGGAATAAATTTACCCTTGTTGGTACCTGGGATGTACACTACCCTGCACTGCAGCAGTGGGGCAGCTTAATCTCCTGGGGATGGTCAGCATTCACCCTCCCTTTCTGGTTGCCACTGCTGGAAAGCAGTTTTAATTTATGGTTGAGGCGCCAAAGGAACCCATATACCGGAGGTTGCTCAGCAGATGCACTAAATCTGCTACCCTGGCCATACCTATTCCCTCAGCTGGATTCTGTGTAGAGACAGCAGCTTCCAGGCCCTCTAGCAGAGTTTCATGTGCTGGTGCCTTACTCTACCATCACCTCCATCCCAGAAGCTTTTCTGCCACTGTGGGTTCACAGCTGTGGCTTATGCTGTCAGAAGATGAATGAATGCAGGACTGATTATATCATCCCATTGTTTCCTTGTGCTCCTTGTCACAGGGTGGCTGGCCATTTTAGCAGGAGATGGGCCCAGCACCACCTGTGACATAGCCAACTCTTCTCCATAGGTGGGGAGAATGAGGAGGTGCCAGTGACCACCAGCCCTGGGATAGATAAGGTAGAGGCTTGGAAAGAGACTGCAGAGGTGAAACCGCTTCTGCAGGGAACTCTGGGACACTGGGAAGCTGCTGCTTTGAGAGCAGGAAGACTGACCCTCAAGGAGGAGGGGCTGTGCCCAGCTGCAGAGTAGGTGAGGTCTTAAATTTTGAGTTATTTTGTGTTTGAAGGATGTTGCTGCCTATCCAGAAAGAACTGAATTAGGGGAATATAAAGGGACCAGCTGGAAGAAGCCAGCCTGAATCTAATCACAGCCCCTGGGGAGAGAGCTGTGGGATCCCCTGACCAGGGGAAAGGGTTTGGGCCTGAAGGACCAACAGAAATGGTATAAAAACTTTATAAATCCGACGCTCCAGGAGGGGAATTGTATTTTATACCTCTGGACTGTAGGGGGGTTTTGGAGGAGCCCGGAAAGAAGGAGAAATCGAGGCAAGGTGCCTCAGAGCCCCAAGGAGAAACTCAGGAGGCAGCCAACCCCATTACACTCTCCCATTTGTCTGTATCCACCTATTGTCTCGTTTTATATTTAAGCTCTCTGGGACAGGGACTGTCTCTTTGTTCTGTGTGTGTACAGCACCTAGAACAATGGAGTCCTAGTCCATCACTATGGCTCCTAGAAACTGCCATAATACAAATGATAATGAATAAAAAATAACGTATACCCATTAGCCTGAGAGAGGGGGGTTAGGGAAAGCAAACTGAAAGAGGGGTTAGAATACCCACAATTATTTTACATTAGCAGATGTCTTAACCAAAGTAGGGGACTGACATCTACACAGCATGTTGTGTGCTTTCAATCTAAATGTACTGTATGCATTTTATCTCAAAGTACTGGTTACTGCTCATATACTTGAAAATAAACTGTATAATGAAAAGATGTCTACAGGGCACAGGATTTTAGAAGACAAATATCTATAAAATAATCTATTGTTTCAGCAGTGATGCACACACATATTATGGACACACATACACCACACACACACACGCCTGCCAGATTAAATGCTTTCTGTGTTTGTGGATCTGTATTTATAAAAATATTCCGCAGTTCAAATATAAATTTCAGTGTCATTACTCCATCTTTGCATGAATGCAAAGCTGAATTACTCCATTCAGTTTATTTAGACCCATGCAACAATGCCACCTGCTGGATGGTAGCTGGTGGTGCATACACAATAATACATTACACCAGGCCTGCACAACTTGTAAAGCGGCGAGGGCCATATTACTCCAAAGAAAACAGCTGAGGGCCAAAACCCTCCGGCCCCGCAGAAACACTCCCCCCCGCCCCAGCGCCGCCCGTCCCGCGGAAACAACTCCTCCTTCCCCAGCGCTGGGGTGTGGAAGCCTGTAGAGGGGGAAAAACAGCGCGCATAGGGTGACCAGATCACAGCAGTAAAATAGGACCCGCTCCCTCCCTGCTCAGCCCCACCATCACACCCCTCTTCACCCCCCCCAGGGGTCACTATATTACTGCACACAACAGTCAATCAATGCAGTTGTAGATAAATCTCTGCATTATGCATTTTTGTATAACTTTTATATGACTTTGTATTGAACCTTGGTAATATGTTATAGCCGCTTGCCTACTCACCCCCCCCTGTGGGCCGCACAATGAGCCCCCGGGACGCATGTTGTGCAGGCCTGCATTACACTTCAAAAAACAAGTAGAATCATTAGAAAAAAGTCTTGTGCAAAGAAAGAAGGAAAACAAGAAAGGGTTCAAAATAACTGTCTGACTTCACGCTGGTGTTATTAGGGGAAAAACAATGGGAAATTCAGGTAGAATTTCTTCGCCTTGCACCCACTCAAATCCATAGCTGTTTAAAATTTCAGAGCAAGCAGATAATGAGAAAAATATCAGAAGAGCAAAGCAAGGTATCCAGAAAGGTGGGTGAGCTGGTGACTAAAAGCTGTGTTTAAATTGTACGTGCAACACTAGTTGTGGATTTTTTGGTATTTAAATGTAACTTTAGGGGTTAATCATGCCTTTCCCTATTAATTCAATACCTATGTAAAGTGACATAGCAGATTGCCATAATGGGCCCATTGTTTTCTTTAATCACTAGGCCACTAAAGGAAGGAAAAGCACTAAAACAATGTGAATGGTGTTGTGCTGTAGCCTGGTGAATCTGGCAACCATCCCTCTGCTCAATGGAAGCTTCAGCAGGTAGATCTGATTTTTCTCATCTTCCGTCTCTAACGATCCAGAAATGTTCATCCCTTCAGATTTATCATCCCTAAGGATACGTTTTCTGATATATGGGCCACGATGGTCTTTCATTACTGCAAGTCTCTTTCTAGCTGTTATAAATAATCAATAAGTCCTTTACGAAATACAAGGAGCCCACAATTTTTCTGGTCGTCATCTGCACTTAACTCAGATTACATCAGCCCTGGCTCAGTTTCTGCAATATGTTCTTTTTGTGTAACGTTGTGTGATAGGGCGTACTGATTCTCCGGACTATATGGAAGGAAATCTAGTTGGCAAACAGTCCCCTGCACCAAGCTGATGTTTGGAAGAAAACCTTACCACCTTACTCGCTAATCAAGGGGAGTTTATCCAGGAATCACAGAGGCTAAACAAGATGGTGAATTTGACTGGGGGGCTTGGTTAACCCTATATATTGGCTAACTATAGACTTGCTCACCTTGCTTAGTTTTGCTTTGGGGGCTCAGAAACCAGCAAGACAGTTAACAAGTAAGGATTCTTGCCCAGAGAGTTGGGGAAGATAATTTGTCATTACATGTGACTATTTGTTTCATTCATTATAATTGCTGCCGGGTAAGTACAGAGGATATTATTATTATTAGAACACTTGGATGTTCACTGATTATGAATGGTGCTATGTACAAATCTACTTCTGTAGAAGCTAGAGAATGGAAAAACAATGGGTATTAAAATAGAGAATACTAATATTGAAGGGTCTTCGGTTTATAGTTTGTAAATAACAAAATATCTTTACAGTAAGTACTTGCCTCAACAGAAACATGGAACAGACTTAGCACTTTTGCACCATTTGTTTATAAGTAGCAATATAAGTATAGTGATTTTCTTTATTCAAATGTTATTGACTTACCCATTATCCAAACCATTCTGCCCAAGTTTCTTTCCTATGTCACCTACCATCACCCCTGGCATAGGAAGCAGCGTTTTTGTATCTCGAATCTATGTGGAAATTAAATGAAACAATATTTTAGTCATGAGAAAACTAAAGCTCTTGATGGATTCCTTTCAAACAGTGAAAAGTACTCCCAATCTATTTTGTTATTAGCATTTTAAAAAAACCCTCACTATTTTTCCAAATACAGGTAAATAGAATCCAGTCTTGGATATAGTTTCTGCTTAATGCACTCTTCCGTCCATGATACTATAAATTCAATAATGAAAGCGACTTGGAAATCTTTCACTTTCTTTGATAACATGCTACTAATGACACTATTAGGCTCCAAATGTGCATCTATATAGAAGAATCTTCTAATCACAATTAGCATGAAAACCTTCTTTTGGTCTATGTGGACAGGAACAGGAATCAACAAAACTGATTAACTTTATGTACTAATTGTGTCCTGCCTTTCCCAGGGATATAGGACATGTTCCATCTGGTCAGCAACCCAGGTCATTTAAATACGTGTAGCTTTGCCACTGCTTCTGCAAGTTTTCTACTGAAAATGGCTCCAATCTTGCAAGCTGATCTCTGTGGTTGGAACCCTGCTTCCATGCAGATTGGCTTGTGGGTTTAGGACAAATACCGGTACCCAAAAGAGAGGGCTTGAAAAGCTGGCTCCCCCATTTCAAGGTAGAAGCTATCCCAGGAGAACGTGATCAATTTCTGCAGAGTCCACGCTTTCATTTAAAAATAAAATTTGGTAGCCCTTAAGATTACACAGATAACTCTTCAAATGTGCCCAGTGTGTGAACTAATGCAGTGCCCATGGGATTAGGCCATTCATTTGTATGTATTTTGTTTTTGCAAATAACCTTCTTTCTATACATTAAAAAAAACAGTAAACATATAAAAATCCTAATTTCTTCATGTTTAATGCCCAGAAGTTCCTTTACATTGACTTTTCTATAACTAGCCCCCCAGAATGTCCACCTCCTCCCCCCAAGTATCATCTCTTCCTGGTTTAGCCTTGCCCTTCTCTCTTCCCTCTGTTGTGGTCACACAAGGACCAAAAGGTACTGCCAGCTACAGCAGGCTTCTGCTACAAGATGACATCCATGGCCAGCCAGTAGGGAAGGTCATCCCACGATGGATGTTAGAATCATAGAACTGGAAGGGACCTCGTGATGTCATCTAGTCCAGTCCCCTGCACTCAAGGCAGGACTAAGTATTATCTAGACCATCCCTGATAGGTGTTTGTCCAACCTGCTCTTAAAAATCCCCAATGATGGAGATTCCGCAACCTCTCTAGACAATTTATTCCAGTGCTTAACCTCTCTGACAGTTATGAAGTTTTTCCTAATGTCCAACCTAAACCGCCCTTGCTGCAATTTAAGCCCATTGCTTCTTGTGCTATCCTCAGAAGAACAATTTTTCTCCCTCCTCCTTGTAACAACCTTTTATGTACTTGAAAACTGTTATCATGTCCCCTCTCAGTCTTCTCTTCTCCAGACTAAACAAACACAGTTTTTTCAATCTTCCCTTATAGGTCATGTTTCTAGACCTTTAATCATTTTTGTTGCTCTTCTCTGGACTTTCTCCAATTTGTTCACATCTTTCCTGAAATGTGGCACCCAGAACTGGACACAATACTCCAGCTGAGGCCTAATCAGCGCGAAGTAGAGGGAAGAATTATTTCTTGTGGCTTACAATACTCCTGCTAATACATCCCAGAATGATGTTTTCTTTTTCTGCAACAGTGTTGCACTGTTGACTCATATTTAGCTTGTGATCCACTATGACCCCCAGATCCCTTTCCACAATACTCCGTCCTAGGCAGTCATTTCCCATTTTGTATGTGTGCAACTTATTGTTCCTTCCTAAGTGGAATACTTTGCATTTGTCCTTATTGAATTTCATCCTATTTACTTCAGACCATTTCTCCAGTTTGTCCAGATCATTTTGAATTTTAATCCTATCCTCCAAAGCACTTGCAACCCCTTCCAGCGTGGTATTGCCTGCAAACTTTATAAGTGTACTCTCTATGCCATTATCTAAATCATTGATGAAGATATTGAACAGAACCGGACCCAGAACCAATTCCTGTGAGACCCCACTCATTATGCCCTTCCAGCATGACTGTGAATCACTGATAACCACTCTCTGGGAACAATTTTCCAACCAGTTATGCACCCACCTTATAGTAGTTCTATCTATTGTTGCAAGACAATGTTTTCTAAAAATATCATGTTTCACAAATAGGTCAAAGGACACGTGACCTTTCTGTTTTCGATCAGGCCATGTTTACTGTCACCTAGTGCTTACATTCCAAATGCCAGAGTAACCCACTGGTCAGTGTGTGCTAGGCAACCCTTTCTGTGCCCAAATCACTGATAATGTGAGTCTGTTACAGCCCCCAGTTACAGAGCTTGATTCTTTAGCGCAAGCTGTAGAAAACTCGCTCTCTTGAGCTTTGTTGGTCCCTGATTCAACCACACTGTTGTCCAAGATGATGTAAGCAGCTGGAATTTCAGCAGTTTGTGGCATCCTGTATCACATTTCAGTTGACATTATATGCTCAGGTTCTACCGTGCCATAAACTAGCAGTGGCCTGGCACAGTCTAGTAGTACGTCACAGTTGGAAAGCCAGTGTTTGCCTTTTGTTTCACTTGCAATACATGCTGCCACTTAAAATGCCACAACTCTCTCCGTAAATTCAATAATATGGAGGTTCATTTGTACTTTCTAGTTATAGCAATTGTTACTATTAATTCAACTGTATTCTAGCCTCAAAAGCACAGTGATCAAATAAATACTGACGTTTGGAAGAAAATGTTAAAGATATTTTTACAGAAATTGCTTAATGGACATA
This sequence comes from Macrochelys suwanniensis, assembly GCA_033296515.1. Classification (NCBI taxonomy): domain Eukaryota; kingdom Metazoa; phylum Chordata; order Testudines; family Chelydridae; genus Macrochelys; species Macrochelys suwanniensis. Next base: position 117,550,832 of record CM065779.1, read on the forward strand.
ATACAGTGACATGAAAAAAACATAAAGTAGTACTCTTTTCCCACCTGCACAACAAAGGAATGTAATCCGTGGCACTGCCCATCAGGAGTGTACAGCTGGGCGTAGACGACCGCATGAGTGGCATTTTTCCCCATGTTGCCAACCCAAAACTTGGCAGCTTCAAAATCAGGAGTGTTGATGATAAATTTCTACAAACAGTCAAAAAGGGGGAAGTCTTAAATCATACGAATCAATGTACATCCATCACTTCTTTTTGTTTGCTGCCACTGTAACATGTTGAAAATTGCCAGCATTTCACACTGTACTTCGATCCAACATGCTCTCAACAATCAAAGCAGATTTGACAGGAATCTATAGGGCTAAACTTTATTCTAGAACATGTGTCTAGGGAAAAGTCAGGGCAGAACAAGAACGTGACTGTCAACCTGAGGCCTAAAATTCAGCCTCTCAACTTTCGTATAACATGATGAGGGGAGGGATTGCCATGGAGACACAGAATGGTCTCTGCAGGGGTTTTTTGTGAATGCAAAATGCTCCTGACATTTGGGCATCATCAGGCATCTTGATATCAGGCCCTATTCTGCAATGTGCTCTGCACCCACACAGACCCCATTTTCTTCAATGGGACTTTATATGAGAGGACAAGTCTACCCTTACTGAGCTGATTGCAGGACAGGGACATAGAAACATAGAATCATAGAATCTCAGGGTTGGAAGGGACCTCAGGAGGTCATCTAGTCCAACCCCCTGCTCAAAGCAGGACCAACCCCAACTAGATCATCCCAGCCAGGGCTTTGTCAAGCCTGACCTTAAAACCCTCTAAGGAAGGAGATTCCACCACCTCCCTAGGTAACCCATTCCAGTGCTTCACCACCCTACTAGTGAAAAAGTTTTTCCTAATATCCAACCTAAACCTCCCACTCTGCAACTTGAGACCATTACTCCTTGTTCTGTCATCTTCTACCACTGAGAACAGTCTAGATCCATCCTCTTTGGAACCCCCTTTTAGGTAGTTGAAAGCAGCTATCAAATCCCCCCTCACTCTTCTCTTCTGCAGGCTAAACAATCCCAGTTCCCTCAGCCTCTCCTCATAAGTCATGTGCTCCAGCCCCCTAATCATTTTTGTTGCCCTCCGTTGGACTCTTTCCAATTTATCCACATCCTTCTTGTAGTGTGGGGCCCAAAACTGGACACAGTACTCCAAATGAGGCCTCACCAGTGCCGAATAGAGGGGAATAATCACATCCCTCGATCTGCTGGAAATGCCCCTACTTATACAGCCCAAAATGCCGTTAGCCTTCTTGGCAACAAGGGCACACTGTTGACTCATATTCAGCTTTTCGTCCACCGTAACCCCTAGGTCCTTTTCTGCAGAACTGCTGCCCAGCCATTCGGTCCCTAGTCTGTAGCAGTGCATGGGATTCTTCCGTCCTAAGTGCAGGACTCTGCACTTGTCCTTGTTGAACCTCATCAGATTTCTTTTGGCCCAATCCTCTAATTTGTCTAGGTCCCTATGTATCCTATCCCTACCCTCCAGTGTATCAACCACTCCTCCCAATTTAGTGTCATCTGCAAACTTGCTAAGGGTGCAGTCCACACCATCCTCCAGATCGTTGATGAAGATATTGAACAAAACCGGCCCCAGCACCGACCCTTGGGGCACTCCACTTGATACCGGCTGCCAACTAGACATGGAGCCATTGATCACTACCCGTTGAGCACGACCATCCAGCCAGTTTTCTATCCACCTTACCGTCCATTCATCCAGCCCATACTTCTTTAACTTGCTGGCAAGAATACTGTGGGAGACTGTATCAAAAGCTTTGCTAAAGTCAAGAAATAGCACATCCACTGCTTTCCCCTCATCCACAGAGCCGGTTATCTCATCATAGAAGGCAATTAGGTTAGTCAGGCATGACTTGCCCTTGGTGAATCCATGAAGTGTTATATTGCCTAACTGACTTAAACAGTGAAAATTATATCTGCAATCATTTGCTTCCACCAAGATGGAAGCCCAGTGAAGGGCAGGCTGGAATTGTTGTCTAGTTAATGACATATACTGTATGTATACTGCATGTTTTCAATCCATAATTCAATCCATATACTGTATGTTTTCAATCCATAATTCCCACTGCTTATTATTTTAGAGCAACTTTATGACATACAAGATATGTCTACACTGAAATCACCGAGTGTGATTGCAGTTTGTATAGACATACCCACAGAAATAAGATGGATTTTATCTGAGACTGCACAACTTGCTGGACAGCTTCTGAGCAGCCTCCCTGGAGGGCTGCCATGGAGCCAGCTGCTTTGGGCGCTGGAAGCAGAAATTAAAAAAAACCCAAAAACGGTTTTGGTTCTTCCAACACAGACTTTTTTTGAAAACATTCCTCCCAGGAAAAATGTCACATATCCAACGTTTTGATTCCAATTTAGAATGAATAAAAAAAAAAAAAAAAAAATTTTTGTGGGATGGAAATTCCAGTTCCCACGCAGCTATATTACTACTAAAGAGTGCTAGATACGAGTGAAGTATTAATTATTGTTAATCATAGAATCATTTTGGCCTGATATTTTTATAACAGATGTGACACTCTGTACCTCATGGGAACACCCTACACCCCCACGTTCATCCTTATAACATGATTGTGTGGTATCCAATGCAAAGCTTGTCATGTCGGGTGTCTTCGGAAGGCTCATTATGCGCTGAATATTGTTGTTATAGTAATGTTATAGGTTATAATTTCATGTATATAGTTATGAGGCTGAAAATATGTCCTCATGGCTTAAAATAAGCCCAGGCAAAACTCTCCAGAAACAGAGGGGCAGTTCACACCTCATCAGGAAATGTATGGGACAAACCCAGCCCAGCCTCACAGGAACACTGGCCTAGGCAGCAACAAAGAGTCTGTTAGACTCTTGAGTGAGTCATCCCCCTTCCCTTGGTCAGTTTGGGACTATGATGAGGTAATTCTCACCTGACCTTAAAGGGAGGGAAGGGGGGCAAAGCCAAGAGAGAAGAAAGAACATGATAAAAGGGAGAGACATTTGCCATGCTCTTCCTCTCTCTTCCACCCACATCTACAGACACCACCACCAAGTAGGGTGACCAGACAGCAAATGTGAAAAATCGGGACAGAGGGTGGGGGGTAACAGGAGCCTATAGAAGAAAAAGATCCAAAAATTGGTACTGTCCCTATAAAATTGGGACATCTGGTCACCCTACCACCAAGCGACTGAAGCACTGATCAAAGGGGAGAGCCTGGCTGAAGGGTAATCAGACAGCCTTTGATGAGAAGCATCTAAGTTTGTAAGGGCACCAAAAGTGTTAAGATCAGCTTAGAACGCGTTTTGCTTTTATTTCATTTGACCAAATCAGACTTCTTGTGCTTTGACTTATAATCACTTAAAATCTATCTTTGTAGTTAATACATTTGTTTGTTTATTCTACCTGAAGCAGTGCATTTGGTTTGAAGCATGTCAGAGACTCCCCTTGGGAGAACAAGCCTGGTACATATCAATTTCTTTGTTAAACTGATGAACACATATAAGCTTGCAGCGTCCAGCAGGCATAACTGGACACTGCAAGACAGAGGTTCCTAGGGTTGTGTCTGGGACCGGAGATATTGTCATTCGGTTGCACAATCCAAGCAGCAGCTGGTCAAAAGTGCTCACTCATGTGCTGGGAGCAGCTTACATGCTAGAGGCTGTGTGTGAACAGCCCAGGAGTGGGGGTTCTCACAGAAGAGCAAGGTAAGGCTGGCTCCCAGAGTCGAAGATTGGAGTGACCTAACAGATCACTGGTCCAGATAACGACTGGGGAACATCACAACAAAATGTAAACAACAAAGTACCAAATGTCACTTCCGTAGGTTACAGACTGACCTGTGTTCTGGGGTCGTATCTGGCAGTTGTCCGTATGCCCTTGGTATTGCTGCCATGGCTGACTTCAGTCAGAGCAAAACATCCAAAAATCTAAACCGTGAATCAGCAGGTGCAAATCAACTCAATGTTAACATGGTAACTCAAACATTTTTAAGTCAAGAGTGTTACTCAATATGGTATTGCTGTAAAAATAAGAGTTAATAAAAATCCAGCTGGATTCAGTGGGAGGTTGCAGTGGGCCAAATTCATCCATTTTGTAAGCCAGCACAACTCCTGCAATAGGGTGGCAGTGTTTTTCCACTGAGCCATCTTCCTGGCAGGTGTCGTAACCCTGCAGGGAGCTGCTGACTCGTAACGGCAGGGGTAGATTATTAATTACACCCATCATATAAGAAAAGTGGGACTGGCTCTTTGAGTAGAAGGAACTGTTGCCTACAAGAGAGGAATGGTGGGTCGGTCTCTCTGTAGGGAAGCCATAGGAACAGCCAGTGCTTAATTTATGCCAGGGCTGAGCATCGGCACCTTTAGGCTTGGTGGTTCATAGCCTTGGCACCTCTGAGCTTCCTGCATCAGTTATGAATATAAAAAATTGCTTGAACCTCGGCACCTGATTGCTTGAGTCCCGGTATCTCTTTCATTACAAATTAAGCACTGGCAACAGCCTAGTTTGGAAAAAGATTAGGCTGTCTATGTTCTATTGAAAAATTGCCAATAATGTAAACACTTGGAAGGGGTAAACTCATACTAAATCCAGAATGCATAAATTCTTTTCTTAGAAAGGTGCGTAGTCCACCTGCTCGCAGTTCTACGATTGGATGGGGGTGTGATTGGAAAGCAAGCTCGCACCGCACTCACTCCACAGCAGCGGTTTGGCTACTGTCCCATGAAGCTGGGCCCAGCTTCCCGCTCCAAGCATTGTGACCTGATGTGTGGGGTCACAGAACCACTCAGGTTTGACCCAGCTGCCCCTCTATCATGATGGAAGGGCCAACGGGCCAAATTTCAGTGAGTGACACTGCAACCCTGTGTGCCAGGTCACAACGCCACTCAGTTTGGGAGTCCTCTCAAAAAGGTGAAAAGATTAAACTGAAACCTAAGGCAAAACTATTGCAACAGATACAGAATGCTAAGCTCTTCTTGATGCTAAGGGTCTTTAATTGTGTCACTAATTGGATTCATATTGATTTTACAGTGAGCTCATCTACATAATCAACTACTTGCTACATAACATGAGCTGATCAATAAATAAGCATTTTTTTTAAAGGAATGAAAGAAAAAGATCACACAGTAGTTCAAGTTAGCGGCAGTATAATTTTGCCAGTATTGCTTTCATTATGCTAGTTATCCTAAGGGAAAAACATAAAATAAATGCCTCTGATAAACAGGGAGTGCTCTTTCACAATAATTAATACTGTATCTAGATTGGTCATTGGTGTGATGTTTCTGGACTATGGAATGGAATGGATAATTCACCCTAGGGCTCTGACTGGGTGGCAGAGCCTGCTCATGTAGAGAAAGGTGAATATTAGAGAAGGCCTCCTCTCCTGACAGCTTACACTTAAGTCTCCTTAAGGGCTTAAGGGACAACGCCAGAGCAAGTAGCGTTAATGGCTCCAGTCCCTCCTTGAGGAGCACCAGTACAACACAGCATGAACAGGCAGATTAACAGAGCCAGACAACAAGGTGGATCTGGGCTGGCTAGGACTCAGAATGTGAGTTGGTTCACTTCTGTTCCTGAAACTTAAGAGGAAAACTTAATTTATAGTGAAGTGTAAGAATAGATGAGAGTAAATACACATGTTGACTGTCTTAAAATAACCTTTTTCTCTAATGCTTTGTTCTAACGGCTAAATAAAAATACTTTACTTTAAGAAGGCTGTTGGTCAATAGCACGAGTCACAGATTCTGGCAGGGTGGAAATGCAGGTGCCTGAGATCCAGTCAGACCTGCAGGGTAATAAGTGGTTTGTATACACAGAGTGGTGTATCCGGGCCCCAGTTTAATGATATGTCTAGACTCCAATCACGGGGTATGATTGCAGCTCAAGCCAATATTTCTGACCTACTTTTAACCTTACTAGCTCAAGGCTAGCACCATGAGTAAATTACCCAGAGTTCTGGTTGGGCTTGTGTCACACTACTGTGGTTTCACTGCTCTGGCACTCAAGCTAGGTATCTACTCGAGCTGCAATCACACCCTGTTATTGCAGACTAGACAGACCCTAAGAGTGGAAGAACTGCAAAATTCCACCCCGAGTCAGGTAATGGTGAAGGGCTGAACACCTGCATTCAGAGATCAGAAAGGGCCAAGAGGTGCAGCTAGCCCCTTAACCATGACAATACCCAACCCTGAAGAGTTACCCCCAAATTACCTCCATGTTACTGGTTTGTTTGACGAATTCCTGATGCCTTTCAGAGCCGGTATTCTCAATTGCACCACCGAACACCTGAAAACACAAAATGAGAGTGATGACTATGAAATCCCTGTCAAAATACTGGAAAGAGTGCTTGAATAAACACAACAATCACTGAGCATGACATTCACCCTTAGTAGGGGAACAACAGAACTGTCCAACACTTATGTCTCACTTAAACACTATTTTGAGGGCTTAAAGTGGTGATCTGGCTTTGTGCTAGCTCCTCTGCACTGGACTGAATGTCAGACAAAGACAGAACACACTTTGCATTATACAGAAAAGAGGCCAAGGATGGAATGGGTTATGGAGATGTTGCTCCTCATGACAAGTCCAGCTTTTGGCAACTGTAACGGAACACTCAGTGGGTTCACTTTCCACTTATGCCTGTAGTTACAGGTGCAAAAGTCCGATTTAAGGATGCAAAACCTTTGAAAACATACTAGCTCACTGCACATAGTTCGGTTTTAAATGATTTGGGGTCTTAATCTGAAGTTGGCCAGCAAATCCATCCCAGATCAACAGTAATTGAAAGCTTTTACCATCTCCTGCTGTTCTAATTACAAAACAGTTGGTGGTCTCAATTCAGTTGCTGCTGGACAGCTATCTACGTCAAAAAATCACGACTACAGCTGGTACTAAGTAGTAGAGCTGGCCATATAGCAGAAGAAATCATTAATCAAATAAATCATTTAATGGAAATAGTCATTAAATAATGCATTCAGCCAATGTGATTCAACCATCTCTATTGACTATCCTTATTGGAAGATTCAGCTGAAGGACAAAGGATTGAGGGACAGATCCAAGGCTCATTGAAAGCAATGGGAATCTTTCCACTAGCTCGGTGGGTCTCAACTGTGGTCCACTGATTTTTCAGGGAAAGCCCCTGGCGCACTGGACCGGTTTGTTTACCTGCTGCGGCGGTAGAGTTCGGCCGGTCACGGCTTCCACTGGCTGCGGTTCGCCATCCGCGGCCAATGGGGGCTGTGGGACGTGGAGGATAGCACATCCCCCCGCCTGCGCCGCATCCCGCAGCCCCCATTGGCCGTGGACAGCGAACCGCAGCCAGTGGGAGCCGCGACCGGCCAAACCTGCCGCCGCAGCAGGTAAACAAACTGGTCCGGCGTGCCAGGGGCTTTCCCTGAAGAATCGGTGGACCACGGTTGAGAACCACCGCACTAGCTGCAGTGATTTTGGGAGCATGCCCAATGAACAAGGCCAATTTCTCCTCTGACACAAAAAAGGGATGGCCTCTCCAAGATGGAGGTGAGGCTCATGTGGGGAAGTTTGCAGTACCAACACCTCTGATGCACCTGTTCTATTATTCAAGAGTGAAGTCCTGGTACCACTAAAGTCAATGGCAAAGGTGGGTCCCATCGATTTCAATGGAATCAGAATTTAACACCAAACCTATCCAATCTGGCACTTTTAAACAGTTTAACTCACTTTTCTTATTTAAAAAGAGAAAAATAGTTGTGTCGAGATACTGCTTTTAGAAAATGTTCCTCAAAGAGAAAAAAAAAACCCATGAAAATGCAGTGCAACAGAGTAACAAGACTTGTCTCTGAATTGTACTTACCTGAGCATTTAACAAATATTTGGTACCCAGAGACCAATCATACATCCCTAGGCAGTTTATAAGAACCATAATTTTTAATGGCTTTTCCATGATATCTTCCAGTTTAAGAAACTCATATTCAAAGAGCCTTTTACAGCGTAGGAATGTCAGCTCACGATACTTCTCGAGAGTCACATCTTCTCCGGGGTAACGAGCAAAGACAGGATCATTTTCGAAAGCAGAGAAGATTCTATTCTTGAGGGGAGAAATTGGCAATAGAAATTTAATATTAGAAAGTTGGAAGAAGTTAAGTATTAAAGAATCAAGTTAATTTTCCTCCCTGGCTGAATTAGGCTTTCTAGCACAGCAGCTGTTTGTTCAGCCAAAATAAAGAAAGAAAAATCCAAATAAAATTTAAAAACACAAAAGGCTGAATTAAAACAACTAATGTATGCAAGACAAAAATATATTAAAATGTGATTTTACAGATCATGTAAGTGCCAGATGCGTCTTTCAAAGTGAGGCAGCCACACACGTAGCACTGCATGAGTCAGAAGCTCCTGTAAATTGCCATTTCTTAAAATTAAATCTCCACAGTACTGGATGAGTCAACACATCCCAGGAACAGCGTTAGGCCATTGTTGCCTCACATGGTTGCATTTTAGCAGCATTATTATTTGATTATTGGCAGGAGTCTAATATTGTTTTAGTGCTAGTCCCCCTTTGAGCATCAGTGTAGAGCTCTGAGGGTCATACAACAGTGGCTGTGTAATGCCATTTCAGCCATTATGTGGCCACCTACGATTGCTCTCTTCCCAGAAGGGAGTAGTTGCATAGTCCATCTAGTCCAATTGCCAACTATCACCATCAGGCCTGAGTCCTAGGAGACAGGCTGTGCACCTTCTAATGGTCTAACTGGGAGCAGTTCCCTCCCTGGCTGACTGACAATCTGCCCAGGACAATTTTTAAAGGGAGCTTGTATCTGTGAAGATGTCTGTGTCTTCTTAGGCAAACAGCTTCATTCATATAATCGAAGGAGAAACAAACAGAGCTTTGGGCTGAAAATGTGCCTTTGCCTGCTCTTCAGAGAGAAAGTGACTGGGGGGAAAAAGAGGGAATCAGAGAGCACTCTCTCTCCCCGCATGAAGACTGTTGTATTAATTTTGATTAAATAAATGGGCCCAAAGAGTAAAAGGTGTTAACATGACCTTGAAACTGTCTGACATTAAACTATTTAAACAAGGTTTGGGGTTCGATATACAGAGATCTCAGCCTGCTTAGTCCCATGACAAACACATCATGAAGTAGCCATTTCACCTTTTATCATAACCCTGCTCATAACAATATGCAGTCTTGGCTGGCTAAGCCAGACTCTTATTAGACAGATGGAGAAAGGAGAGGAATAGGAAAGAGAAGAAATGAAGTAGGGAAGGAAAAGGACTGAGCAAGAGATTGAGACAGTGTGTGAATCTGTCCATCAAAGTGTCACATCCCAAATGGGTGTTTGGAATTCAGCCAGAGCTAGTGGAGGTGATGATGTCATCTCAGTCCCTCTCTTGGCCCGGTCTGGTCATCTCTCAGTAAATGACAATGGCCCAATGGTATTATGGGGTATCCAAGAAGATGGTGGGAGTGGCAGCCATGATGGTAAAGCTTGCTGCAGCAGTTGCTGGCAGACACCTGCTTCTTGTGCTTAATTTTCCCACCCCCATGTTTTAATGGTTACCAGCCAATGAAAATAAACCTCTCTTTAGGAAAATAACTAAAGTACAAATGCAAAACATGATTAAAATTGATGATTTAAATCAAGATTTCCTGCATGCTGATTTAAAATCATGATTAAAACCAGTCATTTAAGTCACTGATTTAAAATCAGTCCACCCTGATTTTGGTCCACTGATTGCTAGTTTCATACCAGGCATGATCTTAACAGAGTTCTTTAATTATGGAGTAGGCCTTTTTGTTTAGACTAATTTTTTTTTGTTTCCCCGTTACAGTTTCTCTCATTTATTGGGACATTTGATAAACTTTTAATTAGTTTTTATAGCTGAGCTTACAATTAGGGTAAATTTGTAGTCCCTGTTATTACAACAGCATTATCTGCCTGTGCAGCTCTGCAACTCCCTGGTACAAAAGGGTATTTTTGTCTTTTAGCTTTTCTGTAGGTCAGCCAGATGAAGAGCCAGGTATTTACAATCTCTCTAATCTTTTAAGGTTTGTGTGTCTGAGGCCCAAAGAAACTTTTGTGATGCTAGCAGACCAGGTACCAGCTCAAGCCAAAGTCCCTACATCTTGGCAAATACGTAGCTAGTATCAGTCTGGCTTGCCTGTGTGTTAGTATTGTTAAAATAGATTCTAAGAAAGTGTTTAGTGTTTAGACTTCATTGAATGCTTGTGTTTTGATTTGCTGCATGTATTGATCTCACTTATAACATCTGTTCCTATATTGTATGGTAATATTTGAGTGGTTGTATTGTGAGCCTCTGTGACTGTGTAACTCATCAAACAGGAGAAGGACATTAACTAGGGTGAAGTGCTGATCTTAAACAGAAGATGTTAAGTCCTGTCCAACAAGAAAGGTCTATCAGCACCAGATGGACTATTGTGGGACATTAAAGAGGACAAAGGACATTTGTTGTTCTGCTCTCCTCCATGTGAAGATGAGTCATGCAAGTGGATTCCTCCCATCAGGGCAGATTGCAGCTCAGGGCATACAGCAAGAGGGGATAAAAACACGTAACAATCCCTGCTTGGATTCTGGGGAGGCAGGGTTTTCTGTGCATAAGCAAGAGACCCCCAGATGTTTAGTCTGGGTTAACCCTAAAGGACATATACAACTATTTTATTATAGCAGCTTCTATTATCTTTTGAAACTTATATACACAAATGAGTTACAATTTTATGTTTACCTATTTTAACCTTATAAATAACTCTCGTTTCCTTTTCCTATTTAATAAATATTTATTAGAGTTTACTAGAGGATTGGCTACAAGCGCTGTCTTTGGTGTGAGATCTAAAGTGCAACTGACTTACGGTAAGTGACATGGGGGTATCCTGAATAATGCAGTGATTCTTGGTATAAGGGACAATCTATCTCAAAAATATGATCACTTGGGGGAGAGGGGGGGAGATAGATCAGAGTACCCAAAGGGACCGTCTCTGACTCTATGTTAAGGCTTTTTATAGTGCCTGAGGAGTTTCCACTTGATAACAGATTGGTGAAATCTAAGGGCAGGTCTACACTTAAAATGCTGCACCAGGACAGCTGCACCAATGCAACTGCTCCGCTGTAGCGCTTAAGTAAAGATACTCCTACGCTGACAGGAGAACTTCTCCCGTTGACGTAGTTAATCCACCTCCCTGAGATGTGGTAGCTATGTTGACAGGAGAAGCTCTCCCGTTGATGTAGTGCTGTCTACACGGCAGGTTAGGTCAGTATAACTACGTCACTCAGGGCGTATATAGTATAGACCTGGCCAAAGTATAGAACTCACAATTTGTGGTTTGTGCCCTGAGGTTGGTACTCCTGCTCTTGAGTCACAGCAAGCAGCATTACAACTTTGATCTGGATAGGGTCTTATGCAAGTATAGTAGGTCACTGCTTTGTTAATTGGAAATGGAGACTTTAATTTAGTGTCTGCTGTAATTAAGTATTGCTTCCCAATATTCATCATTAGTAGTGAAATTAAAAAGTGATATTTGATCAGTGCGGTGAAAGAAATACTGTTTAGAAGTCAGTTCTGATCTAAAAAGTGACTACATAAAAATGTTCCCTTCTTATCCAACATTGGCCTGTCATTTATTACTTCAACTTATGCCCCCGCCCTCCCCCGCTTCAAAAATACCCTCACTTTCCCCAGACAACATAGTAATCCTTGGAAAAAAAACTTACCTTGAATTGGATGAGATCTTCTTCATCTATAAACACTGCCATCTCCTTCCAGCTGAAGGAAGCCCTCTTACGGTACTCACAAAGTGGTCCCTCAGGGAAATCTGGTAGCAAGATGTCCCAAGAACTTTGGTTGCAAGTGGCTTCTTTCAAATCACTAGTCGATGCCATCTTGAAGTTAAACACTTCTGCATCCAACAAGAACATATGTCCAATGAGCTAAAACTCTGAAAATGTCTACTTTTTTTTCATAAGTACTTTTATCAGTGGATAAAAATGGGAATTGAAGAGTGTGGCAGGGTGTGCCTCATCCTTTGAAGTAACAAAGGGCCCCAGGGCCCTACTACACCCTGCCACAGAAGAAGAGCAGCAAAGGAGGGTCCTCAGGCCTTCTTAGAGAGGCCTCATTCGAAGCAGCCAGTCAGACCCCAGTTAAAAGGAGCTGCAGGGGCTTAGCAGCTCAATTCCTGGCTGGGGCCAGAGGGGCACAGAAAGATGCTCTGCTCTGGCGAAAGGGAGCTTGATAGGTTGCATTACCTAAACCTGGGAGCTCTAGCCCTAAAGTAATAGGCAGAGGTAAAAAGGCTTGGTGCAGGAGCAACCAAGTAAAGGAAGCAGCACATGGCTTCTATTTATAGGGTCTTTGGGTTGGGACCTGGCATAGCAGGTGGGCCCAAGTACTCCCACCAGCTGCAGGGGAAGTGGCCTAAGCCCTGAGAAGGGGATAAGGCTCATTTAGAAGCCCAAACAAAGGGCTGGAACTTAAGGGCTCAGGGACAGGCCTGAAAAACTGTCTGTTTGATGGACTCTTGGTTACTACCCTCCCTCTCCCCCGCCCCCCAAAAAAACACTTGAGATGATCTGGCTGGAGAGCTGGGGCAAAGATAACTGGTGAAGGCAAAGAGGCTCCAGGGAGAAAGCCCTGGGGGCGGTGCTCTCTATCAGGGCAGGGAAGGACTTAAAGTTAGCCCAGAAGGGGCTGACAACTGAGCCCAGAAAGGGGACTGAAGACACTAACAAGGGTACAGCAATAGTTCTCATTGGACTTTTGTTACCCCAGAAGGGGCTCATTCATGCCTATTGACTGTGTGTGACTTGGCTGAAGGGCTGAGCCACTGAAGATCAGCCTAGTGAGGTTGGCTGCCCACAGGGGGGAGCCTGGAGAAAAAGAAGATGGCAGCACCACACCCAGCTCACAGGAGTCACTAATGAGAGATGAGTGCACCCCATCCCAAACAGTTCTTCATTAAACCCATACATTATCATCCAAAAGGGACAGGGACTGCAGACTCAACCGTTAAGATTGACCTTCTCTTTTTCTAACTTAACTGATTTAGTACACGTTAAATAACTGTCTTTGATCAGATATAAATGGCTTCTACACTCTTATTAAAATGTGAACTGAATGTGAAAAAGAAATATATAATTTATGCATACTAATAAAACGAGATAAAAGGAAGATTTAGATAAAAGGACCAGAAGAAGAAAGTGCTGTGATTTAAACATCAGTAAAAAGATTAGTCTCGCTCCGAAAAGAAACACTGTGTAATAAAATATCAAAGCATCCACACATGCAGAAAAAACCAAGCGTAAAATTGCAGGAGATGAAAGCATTTATTTTCTTTCCTGTCTTGCCAGTTAATGTTCAAATGAACTCTTCCAAATGGCATTTGTCGGTCAGTACACGTTATAACCAAACGTTTTATTCCCGCTGTCTCACCAAAGTGACCAATGAGTGCCAGGAAGCCGAGAATCACGCAAGGAGAGGCCAAACTAGACAGAAGTGATGTTTGCAGGAAGACAGAACTTTGGGGAACTGGCAGGAGCTCTGACCTCCTCTTCCACTGAGGTCATCTGCCTTTGTGTAGTCCCATACACCTATGCAAAGTGCATGTAAAAATGACTGTAAAATTCTACCAAATCAGCATGGTATCACTCTATACCTGCAGTACACAGGTATAAAGGGGAAGGGCAGTATCACTAAGGTAGTGGAGAATCCGGCCCCTTGCATCCACAGGATATTTAGGGTATGTCTTCACTGCAGAGTTAACTCATGCTCTTACTTGGGTGTTGCTCCTATGGCCCCTCCCATCCAGACACAAAAGCCTCTCACGCAATTCAGATGAGCCGAGTAAAACTTTCACTCTGGCTAGTAACCCACCCACTTAGCAGTGAGACCACAAAGCTAAAACACTTGAGTGCTGATAGTCTTCCAATGCCTTCCTCCCACAATGCAATGAGAAAGTCATAGTGCGTCTCCTCTTACTGCATCACAAAGAACCATGGGCTATGCCCCTAGAAATCCTACCAACACATGCTGGTGGGGCGCAGTACCAGTGAGGACACAGTAACTTGGATAGGGCTTTGCAGTATGGATGTCCACATTGAAGGCAGGCTAACCTGGGTGCTGATCACCCAAGCTAACTCTGCAGTGAAGACATACCCCTTGTAAAAAAAAACAACAAGCCATCTGCGATCATTGTATCAAGACACAGTTGCTTCGAGAATAGACTAGATTAAACCCTCTGTGGAAGGGATACACTTGTGACAACAGGGTTGGCCACTGCATTCTAAACTTGTATTTTCAGCCACTTAAAACTTTCCCCAAAATACCGACTTTTTAGGCTGCAATGACTTTGAAGCCTAACTCCTTTTTGTAATTTCTGAAGACCTCTCCTCACCCAAGGACTAAAATTGATGTGTTCTAACATTGCCCTGGATCCAGCAAACTGTGGGTAGAAGTCTCAATAAATAACTACAAATACAAATTGTTCGTCTCACAGGATCCAGGCAGCTGAGTAAAAATGTTACCTTCTCATCTAAATCATCGCTTTCAGTACTTCCATGCAAAACCCTTCTTTTCCACCTGCTCGTAACTTTTCTCAAATATTTTCCGTTAGGCTGAAACATCACATGCATTAAACAATTTACTTGGAATGGGGGAAGCCAGGAAAGCTCCCCCATTATCCTCTCTAAATTGTCTATTTCCTGGTTCTTATTACACACTGAATAACTTCCTAGACAAAGAATGTACCTCTTCCCCTGCACACCTTTTTTTGTGTAGTTTGTATTACCATTTTCTAGATATATTACAGTGTACTAATGTGTTCAGACTGGCAGTGTAACCTTTGGCTGAGCACAGAGGTTTTGTTACCATGACTTTCATTTGACAGACTAATATATGTATTCATGTTATTTTAATTGATGCACCTAGATGTGGAGGCAACAGGTGGCATTGTAAATCCTTAAATAAACAAATCTCTCTCTCCATGGTTTTCAGGTCTTTACTGACTTATGTTCCCCAGCTAGGAATTTCACAAATAAATCACTCCAAAGGTGTTCGTATTTATTATCATTTTGTAAGCAAACCCTCCGTCTCACCTTAAGCTATGCTCATAGTCCAGATATAAATTACTCACTGGAGACACTTAGGGCTGGTCCACACTAACCCCCCAGTTCGAACTAAGATACGCAACTTCAGCTACGTGAATAACGTAGCTGAAGTCGAAGTATCTTAGTTCGAACTTCAAGGTACTTACCGCGGGTCCACACGCGGCAGGCAGGCTCCCCCGTCGACTCCGCGTACTCCTCTCGTGGAGCAGGAGTACCGGTGTCGACGGCAAGCACTTCCAGGATCGATTTATTGCGTCTAGACAAGACGTGATAAATCGATCCCAGAAGATCGATTGCTTACCGCCGAACCCGGAGGTAAGTATAGACGTACCCTTAATGACAAAATACAGGGTCTAGAATTCAAACTCGGCTTTTGTTTAAAAGTACACTGTCTGGTCAATGCGATTGAAAGAGTTTGTTTTAAAAGGAATAATATTTATACTGCGGCATTTGGAACCCCTCCCAAATATTGCAGAATCCTGCTAATAGAGGTCTCTATCCTGCAGCTGGATCTGTACAGGCAGAGATCTGTGCCTATGCTGAGTACCACTGAATTTAACAGGACTCCATGGGGTGTGAAGATTTAATTGCAGGATCAGGGCCATAGAGCTCAATTATGCCCTACAGATATACCATGGGGTGCACTGTAGAATCTCTGGAAGCATGCACAGGGAGTGTATCCATTATTACATCTTTTCACAGGGTGCAGCACACTCTCTCCCTGCAACCTGCCAACTGCATCTTATTCTCCACTCCTTTTGAGATAGCTTGTGCCACTAGACCTACACAGTCCTGCTGCTGCAATTGTACCCAGTGGGGGGAACAAGGGAGCGAAGGAAGGAAGTGTCACAGTCCAGATCCACTCAAATATTTAGGCACCACTGTGATCTATAAAGTTAATCCTGCTCAGCTTCCACCTAAACTGTAAGTGCCTAAACAAGTGCCTAAGGGACCTATAGTGTAGACAAAGCCATATACAGCAAAAATTGAGGCCCTAAGTTTCTCCCCCAGGGAGGCACCTGGACGTCTCTCATGCCCAAGCATGATTCTTAAACCAAGTGAAGATAGCTGTTGCCTGGCCTACCTTGCCTGCGGTGCCTTATCCAATAGGCATCCTTTGAGCATGCCTAGCTGCATACACAATGCTGGGGGGGAGGAAAAGAGCCACCTTCCTTATAAACTTTAGTCCAGTTGTTTCGGTCGTCCCCTGGGATGGGGGAGATCTCAGTTCAGTGCCTCCTCTCCCTAATGAGAAGGGATTTGAACAGGGTTCCCCACCTCTCAGATAAGTGCCCCTGCAGGGTCTGAGCCATTGCTTGGTGATGCAACACCTAAGTCTCTGCTAATTTAGGCCCAAGTGCTCTTTCATCCCATTGTACATCCACACAGAGATGGGACAGATCCTCAGCTGGTGTAGACTGTCATAGCTCCATTGCAGGGAATAGAGCTAATTATCACCCAGCTGAGGATCTGCTTCAGGGACTCGACATAAATCGACAGATTGATACAAATTTGAATCCTTTTGGTTTGTAAGATAACTCTACCCTGATCTAAACAAACTCAGAGACCCAAACTCAGAGACTCTAAACAACTCATTTATTAACTTAGGGTGACCAGATGCTAGCTAAAAAATATCGGGACACTCACCCGGCACGTCCCGGGGTCTTCGGCGGCACTTCGGCAGGAGGTCCTTCAGTCGCTGACGGTTGTTGGCGGCACGTTGGCGGCAGGTAATATGTCTTGCCGCCGAAGAATGAAGTTCCCGCCGCCGAAGTGTCACCGAAGACTGTCAGTGAGTGAAGGCCCCGCCGCCGAAATGCTGCCGAAGACCGGGACATCCTGGGTGAGGAAAAAAGGAGGGGGGGGGCCAGAAACAAAATATTGGGACTGGGAGGACTCTACCAATGTAATCCCAGATATGAGTCGAAGGAAGGGGGAATTCAAGCCACGCTGACTGCGGGGAAGAGATCGCTGGGAAAGGCATAAAGATCGGCTTTCAGTGGGCCATAAAAATGCCAGAAATTAATCTGCATGCAAAAATGGGCAGAACCTATTGGGTGAAAATCTGAAAAGCCTGTTTTCCACTAAAATCAGGCCCATGGAGTGCCCACTTGGTGGTGTAGACAGAAGAAGTTAGTTCTCTGCTACCTCCTACTGCCACCTATTCAAGACACAGACAGCAGCTTACCAGAGGGTTGCACACTTGTTCATGCGGGCTGCTGACATCTTGTGTTATCATGCAACTGGAGGCCTGGAGCTGGGGGGACAGGTTGGAGTGGAGTGTGGGACCCAGCTGGGAGGGAAGGAGGCAAGGGGCCTGGCTGAGTTGTATAGCTTGGCCTACATAAACAATGAAGAAGCATGTGACCCTTTAGTTTACCAATACTGGTTTCACTCTTCTCCTTTCCCACTTCTCTCTCTGCTCCATTTTTAACCCTTTAGCATCTCTTTCCCCACAACTTGATCCTCTTAGAATGAGGCCACAGCACAGCTGTGCAGTTGTGGGTGATGAGAATGTTTTGGAAGAGGAGTGGATGGTAGAATTTCTGGGTGCCATCCTTCAGACACACAGAAGAGTTAGCAGCCCTGCATTGGTGCAGTGAAGGTGCTGAGTAGCTTGCTTTAGAAGAGAAAAAGAAAGTAACAGACAATGCAAAAGAGTTTGAGCTGAAGCAGAAAATAAACAAACAAACTACTTTTCTGACAGTCAGGCAATCTAAAAATGGCAAGTCAGTGAGCTGGTGAACTGGGCAGAAAGTCAGAGCCTCAAACCAAAACATACAGGTTAGACTGATCTGGAGTAAGGAGGAAAACAAGATCAAAATCCTGCAATGAATGATGCAAGTTTTAACTTCATTACATGGTAGCTCTATGGAGCTCAATGCGACTATGCGTTTGAGTAAATTTATGCTCATATGTAAACATTTGGAGAACTCGGGCCTTTTGCGTTTTTTAAACATTCTATGACTTTACATTTTGGGATTTGTGTGTGGATGTGACTGTAAACAACTGGACCTGATTCACTGACAGCTGACAAGGTAAAAACTGGGTACATGGGGGAACACTTGTTAGTACTGTAGTGAAAATTCATAATTGCGTACTAATAGCTGCTGATAAATCAGCACAGAACCATTTGCAATGTACTGCTGAGAAATAACAATGCACAAATTATGCAGCCCAGATGCTCATGAGCGATCAGAGTTCAGGGAATGGCATAAAGTAAAAGGACTGTCACTTATCAATACCACTACAGCAGCTCAGCACCCTCTTTGGGAAATTCCCCTGCAGTATAATGCACAACCATCAGAGCGAAATAATTAAAAACCGGGTACAGAAATGACCCTCAGACCAGACTCCTCTCCAACCAGAAATGCAACAACAAAGAGGGAAGAGCAAACTACACATTTAACAACCTGTTAAGGTTTTATTAGAGAACCCTTTATATATATGAATTACAACCCACGAGGGACCCTTGCAACAGGGAATGACTATCACACTTCACAGCCTCGGGGCCACTTTCTAGCCTATCTCCCTCCCCAGCTGTGGGTGAGGAGAAGGGTACCATGAATGGGACACTTGGAGCCGAGGGAATCAGACACTGGCACCAGAGGGCTGGTACAGAGGGGAGGGGAGAGCTCGCTATGGCTCAATACGGCGATCAGTTGCTTCTGCTGTTGCCTTTGGCTTCTCCCCTTCGCTGCCAGACTGGCACGGGGGGAGTGGGGGCACAACCCCCAGGACGCAGCCACCGGGAAGGGGCAGCCAGCGGGACTCCCACCGGGGGGGGGAGAGTCACTCACTTACCTGCAGCTGCTGCCGCTGCTGCCCCAGCCTGCTTCGCTGCAGGAACTGACGGTGCAAGCCTGCGCCTCGCCCGCCGCCTCCTCCTCCTCCTCCTCTCCGCCGGAGACACGCTCACTGCGCGACTCCGGCCCGGTTGGGGCTGGGGCTGGGGCCGGGGCTGCCGGCGGCGGGGCACATGGGGCTGGCGGGGGCGATCGCTCTGCGGGACAGCGCCTCGCTGCTGCCCCGGGGCTTCTGGGCCGCCGTCAGCGTCTGGCTGGAGAAACCCCAGGTGGTGAACAAGAGGCTGAGCGGCTCCCGCATCGAGGCGGAGAGGAGCGTGCCGGCCCCGGCGGCGGCTGGGCACGGGGCAGGGCCGGGCAGGGGAGTGACTGGGGGCGCGGGCAAGGGGGAAGGGGCAGCGGAGGGGAGGAGAGGGGGTGGGGGGAGGGGGACAGGGGCACAGGAGGGGAGAGGGATGGATGGGGGCAAGGGGACAGGGGCACAGGAGGGGAGGGGGATGGATGGGGGCAAGGGGACAGGGGCACAGGAGGGGAGGGGGATGGATGGGGATGGGGGCAAGAGGACAGGGGCACAGGAAGGGAGGGGAATAGCTGAGGACTGGGGGCAAGGAAAGGAGGAGGAGAGGCAAGTGACTGCCGGGGATGGGGCTATCCCTCCTCCCACAATGCTGGAAGCTCTCTGGAGAGATTTCTCTAGCATGATTGCTCAGGAGGATTGTGAAATGCCAGCCTTCATTAAAGAACTGGGAAAAGAAAATCAGCCTGAGACAGATGCTGTCGGCCTCGATGCGGTCCTCAGAACTCTGTTCCCTAAAAGTCACCCTCACCATTGTTCCACTGCACCGAGAAAAGAAATGGTCATAAAAGGTAACTTAACAAAGGGGATGGATGACAACACAGAGCCAGAGTTGTGGAAACTAGCTGGGCTTTCATATGTGGAAATTCCAGCTGCCTCCTGCACCCATAGCAAGAGGGGATCATAGAATCATAGACTATTGGGGTTGGAAGAGACCTCAGGAGGTCATCTAGTCCAGTCCCCTGCTCAAAGCAGGACCAACACCTGTAAATCATACCAGCTAGGGCTTTGTAGTGGGGGGACCAAAACTGGACACAATACTCCAGGTGTGGCCTCACCAGTGCTGAATAGAGGGGAATAATCACTTCCCTCGATCTGCTGGCAATGCTCTTACTAATACAGCCCAATATGCCATTGGCCTTCTTGGCATCAAAGGTACACTGCTGACTCGTATGCAGCTTCTCGTCCACTGTAATCCCCACGTCCTTTTCTGCAGAACGGCTGCTTAGCCATTCGGTCCCCAGCCTGTGGCGGTGCATGGGATTCTTCCTTCCTAAGTGCAGGACTCTGCACTTCTCCTTGTTGAACCTCATCAGATTTCTTTTGGCCCAATCCTCCAATTTGTCTAGGTCACTCTGGACCCTGTTCCTACCCTCCAGGGTATCTACCTCTCTCCCCATTTTAGTGTCATCTGCGAACTTGCTGAGGGTGCAATTAATCCTATCATTCAGATCATTAATAAAGATGTTGAACAAAACCAGCCCCAGGACTGACCCCGGGGGCAGTCCGCTTGATACCAGCTGTCAACTAGACGTTGAGCCGTTGATCACTACCTATTGAGCCCAACAATCTAGCCAGCTTTCTATCCACCTTATAGTCCTTCATCCAATCCATACTTCTTTAACTTGCTGGCAAGAATACTGTGGGAGACCGTATCAAAAACTTTGCTAAAGTCAAGATATATCACATCCACTGCTTTCCCCATATCCACAGAGCCAGTTATCTCATCATAGAAGGCAATCAGGTTGGTTGGGCATGACTTGCCCTTGGTGAATCCATGTTGACTGTTCCTGATCACCTTCCTCTCCTCGAAGTGCTTCAAAATGGATCCCTTGAGGACCTGCTGCATGATTTTGACGGGCACTGAAGTGAGGCTGTAGTTCTCCAGGTTCTCTTTCTTCCCTTTTTTAAATATGGGCACTATATTTGCCTTTTTCCAATCGTCCAGGACCTCCCCCGATTGCCATGAATTTGCAAAGATAATGTCCAATGGCTCTGCAATCACATCAGCCAACTCCCTCAGCATGCTTGGATGCATTAGATCTAGACCCATGAACTTGTGCATGTCCAGTTTTTCTAAATAGTTCTTTCACCACTGAGGGCTGCTCACCTCTTCCCCATACTGTGTTGCCCAGTGCAACAGTCTGGGAGCTGACCTTGTCTGTGAAGACCGAGGCAAAAAAAGCATTGAGTACTTCAGCTTTTTCCACATCATCTGTCACTATGTTGCCTCCCCCATTCAGTAAGGGTCCCACACTTTCCCTGACCACGTTCTTGTTGCTAACATACCTGTAGAAACCCTTCTTGTTACCCTTCACATCCCTTGCTAGCTGCAACTCCAGTTGTGCCTCGGCCTTCCCGATTACACCACTGCATGCTCTAGCAATATTTTTATACTCCTCCCTAGTCATCTGTCCAAATTTCCACTTCTTGTAAGATTCCTTTTTGAGTTTAAGCTCACCAAAGATTTCACTGTTAAGCCAAGCTGGTCGCCTGTCATATTTGCCTTTCTTTCTGCACATTGGGATGGTTTGTTCCTGCGCCCTCAATAAGGCTTCTTTAAAATACAGCCAGCTCTCCTGGACTCCTTTCCCCCTCATATTAGCCTCCCAGGGGATGATAGCAAAGGAATTAAGTCACCCTGGAAATTCCTGTGATGGTACCAAGGTCAACAGTGGCCGGTACTTTGTAGTGAAAGGTATTTCCCACAGGTGCTGATGGAGTGTGTCTGACTGTTTTGTCTTTAAACATATAAGTAAAATACTTCAGACACTACCTTTTTGAGGGGAGGGCAGTAGGAAAATTTGACTTTGAAATGTGAACATCAATCTTTTTGATAAATGGGCTGAGGGGTCGTCTAGTTTCATTGCAATTACACTGTTTTTCCTCTCCAATGCGCCTTCCCGATGTTAATTATCTTTCCTCGTAATCTCACATTTCTTATGGGAGCGGATAAGGTAGCACCTACAATAAGAATACCTCCGATATCTTCCATTGAAATACTACTTTCAAAATATTGACCATCAATAGGCCTCTGTGAATACATCCTTCAACCTACAGAAGTATAGTAACGCCCTATGTAAATGCTAAGGATGGAATTTTCAAAAACACTTTACAGAGGCAGGCACCCAATTCACATGGAAAGTCAATAGGAGATTTTGAAAATTCCACCCTAAATATTTATTATTCAGTTTAGTTTTATTACCATGATATCGGATCCAAGTGCTCTTTTAAAGGATATTGACAGCCCCAAACTAGAATCCACCCTTTAAAATACCATATTTTTTCAGCTGCTCTTCTAATCTTGAAAAATCTATTATCGCCCAAAATGAAGCGCTGAGAAAATTCCAGCTTCTACTAGATTTCTTCACAGCCTCATGCTTTATACTGTTGCTAAGTTTAGCCTGTCTGTTCCATTCTAGTGAACGAGGATATTGAAATAATGCTTATCTATTTTAAGAAGGAAGTAGAAGTATGGTGCAGGGATGGGTTGGAGCTCCTACAGAAGTAGGCCAAACAAAAACACAGCTGGCAGTGTAGGTGTAATTGTAGATTTACAAAGCTTGACAGTAGCCTTTGAAAGTACAGAACTAAAAAAGGACATCTGCAGGTGCAGAACCTGACGTGGCTTGTAAGATTTTCAAAGCAACTTGGGTCTCTCTGTCGCTTTCAAACGATCAGTGTTGCTTCATAATCCTGGCATTTAGGGTTGTCAGTCCTCCAGGATTGGCCAGGAGTCTCCAGGAATTAAAGATTAATCTTTAAAGAATGTCATATGATGAAACCTCCAGAAATATGTCCAACCAAAACTGGCAACCCTACCTGGCATGGAATTTTAAGCTTTCCTGAACAGACACGTATAGGAATGTGTTTTATGCACAGATAATCTTACTTTTTATGACCCTAATCCTGCAACGTATCCATTCAGAGTAGATTTTACACCTGTGTGGAATCCCGTTGACGAAATATACACAGTGTGGATTGACTTCTAATACTGGTCCTTGGAAAGGAACCTAAATCCAAAAGCGAGTAAAGTAATTGATCTAAGGCACCAACACTGATCGCTGCCTTGAAATACTCAAATGTCTAGGAATTCTTACTCAATACTTTTTCTGAAACCATTTACAGTGTGTATTGTACTTTGAAATAATTTTTTGAGAATGAAAAGAAAAATCACTTATCTCATGTTTTTATTAGTCAACAGCCCTGTGTCTGGTTGTTTTAAAACTTCCCCCAGGGGATTCCACCCATACGGAATAGCCTGGTAGACATGTTACAAAAAAAATAAAAAGATTTTGGAACATTCAGGTTAGAATGGGCTTATATAGCCTCACAGCAGACAGGGAACTGGGTAAAAATGGATTAAGTTTATTAAGGTCATGTTTACCAAATCCAGTGCTGTACAAAAGTGAAATGCTATCTAAATGTGTCCATAATAGTCACACTCTTTTCCTGATCCTCCATTCCTTGCTCGCACAGAACTGCTGTTGAAATCAGTGGGAATTTTGATTGCCTAAGGAATGTAAGCATAGGCCCTTAGAAGTCAACTAACATGTTTTAGAGTTAAGCACACATGTAAGTCTCCGCAGGGTCAGGGCCTTAGAAATGCTGCAAAACATCTTGCAACAATATGCACAGTATTGCAAACTGAATAAAGAATCAGCAGTTTTAGATGGCAGAGCTGTTTCTTACACTACACATCTCCTGAGCATTAGGGAGCATTAGGTTCCTTTCTCTGCATCTAAATACAGCTTGCTTCACTAAGTTGTGCTATGGTATAAGCAGCAAAATACTAGCTTCTTATTTTGTGTGGCTTAGAATTACCAACATTTCTAAACAACATAATAGTTTGAGCCAATAATCCACAGTTTACAAATCTTTTCAGATACCTTTAATGGGACTGTGACCTTTCTACCATTGGAGGAAAATGATGAAGGAAAATATCAGGTTAAGAAGTGCAACATTTATCAAATTCGACTTACACACACTAAAGATGATGAATGGTGAGTGCTGGGGAGAGAAAGGGGAAGCAAACCTCTGCACTGGCCTAAAATGACAGCATCCTCTTCTATAATGTGTCTGGATGATGTGATTTGCGTTATATAGGGCCTGATTCATGTGATAAAGAGTCCCCCTGCTCCTTATTTAAGCTATGGTCGTCCTATGTGCACATTCACCTGATCTAAAATTGTTAGCTCACTGTTCTCAGAGACCTGAACTGAGTGCATTCTTCTTAGTTAGGGCTTGATCCTGCTCCTTTGAATGCAATGGGAATTTCACATTGATTTATGGGGGAAGGATCAATCCCTCAGATCCTTATTGAATGAATCATACTGTGGATCACAGTCTCATCCTGCCATAATAGAAAAGTAACCATTTCATTTAACCAATTCTGCTTTCTTTTTATAATTGCTAGATGACAGTACTGAAGTGGCATTAGCTAGATATTAAATGTTTCTTGGTTAATTAAAAAATCCCAAATTTGTATCTGTACAACTAAGCGTGTTCCAGTTTTGCATAGATATGATTATGAATCGTGCCATCTGACTTCCTCAAAAATGTTTATAATCTGGTCACAGAGTCACTTCTGAAGTCTACTCAGAGTAAAGTTAAGCACTTGTGTGTTTGCAGTATCAGGGTCAAAGTTGGCGATTTCTCCAAATTGGGACATGGTACTCTAAAATCATGGAAATTAGACTTGGAATGCCTGATTGATCACCCAAGGCACAGTCCTGCAAGGTGCTGAGCACTCTAGTCCTGATCCCATAAAGCGCTTAAACACACACTTAGCATTTAAGTGTGTGAGTAGTCCCGTTGATTATTCACGTGCTTAAAGTTAAGCATGTGTTTAGGTGCTTTGCTGGATCAAGGCCAGAGAGCTGAGCCATCTTGCAGTATCAAGACCCTAATCTGCCCCTCGGCCAATGCTGCAGTGTTACATACAGTATACCCATGTGTAATGTCTGGTTTAGCTTTAAATGCCTTAAACAATGGGAATTCTACCACATCTGGGAGACTCTTCTACTGCCTGACAGAGTTCATTGCTAAGATGTTTTTTCTTTTACTCACTCTGTTTTCTGTTATTTTCATGTATTACCTAGTTGTTTCTTATTCTATCCCTTGGACCTCCCTGAATATCCCATTTTCCTCTTGGATCTTTATACCCTTCACATAATTGTGTAATGTTATCAAATCTCCTGCATAGGCCCCAATCCGGCACACAGTTGTGTGATTAATATGATGCACGTGAATACTCCTGTTGAAGCCAATGGGGCAACTGAAGTGAGCAAAGTTATGTGTATACTTAAGTGTCTGCAGGATTGGCATCCTAGTCTCCAGATAGCCAAACTATAAATATCAATTCTTCTGATCTTTCCTGGTATGTCAATTCCTTTCTTCAATACACAGAGTGGGATTTTCAAAAGCACTCAGCATTGGGAACCACTACTAACTGCAATGGGATCAGTTAGGCCAATGCTGAATGCTTTTGAAAATCCTGCCCTATGATGTATGCAAAAAATAAATGTAATAAAGCTTGTGTGTAAAGTGGCTTCTGCTGTTTTTACTCTTGAACGAGCCTTTAGTTTAATCACTGACATACACTGTATTTATTCAGATTTCTTATATTTTCGAAGGTCTGTGTCTGTTTTAACTTCATCTCCAGAAAACTGGGTCGCAGATGGAATAGTATACCCCAAAACAACGTGGCTTGGAAATGAACTATTGTCCAAACTGGCTAAATGGTCTACAGAGAAAAAGCAGAGTGAGTTTAAAAGTACACTCTCGCTCATTTCTGTGGCGAAATACAGCAAGGTTTATCAAGAGCTAAAAGAAAAATACAAAGAAATGGTAAAGGTAAGTGTGGCAATAAAATCTAGAGTCCCATTCTCTCAGAGTGTTTTCTGCTTCCTAGTGAGACTGTGGTCTTAGTTAAAAGAGGAGAAATCTATTTGAAAATCATTAAATTAAAATTTGTTCTTGATTTTAAAATTTGCTGTGTATGTGAAGAGAGTTCAATGTTATTTCATAGTGTGGTGGTGGTTATGAGTCAAATTGAAATGTGTACTATTAATTCATAACTAGGAGAAAATGAAGAGCAAGATAGCATCTGAGGTGCAGAACCTTCATGTGCTTCCGATAACATTTTCAGAAGCATCTGAGAGACTTAGGAGCCTACGTCCCGTTTTTCAAAAGCGACTTACGTACTTAGGAGCCTAAATTTCACTGAAAGTCATTGTTGCCTTAGGTGCTTAAATACCTCTGACAGCCTGGCTCTAAGTGACTTGGGAAAATGGGACTTAAAATCTTAAGTTACTTTGGCACTTTTGAAAGTTTTACCCTCTGTGGCTTGCTTTAGGCCCCTGCTGCCCATGTTTTACCATCAGGTTTCCTAAAAATTTCCACCCTAGGCTCTGATAAATCCTGTGTGCATTCACATGTGTGGGAGTGTTTGCTTGCCAAACATTTGCTCTTCAAGAATTCTTTTTTGAGCTCCGGGGGATTCTTCATCTGTATTAAGGATGAATTCCTCCAGAGCCAGGGAAACCATCTCAACTGTCTCTTCAATCTGGGCGTGGCATTTTAACAAGACTTTCCTTTCTGTCTCAGCCTATTGCTGTGGTGGGTGCATAGTATATATGTAGCTGCCCACTTCATGCTCCTTCTAAGGCAGTCACAGGCTTCAGCCGACCCAACAGTGCTAGATAGGTTGTCAAGAAGGCTTGACATTGTGTACTGCCATCTCAATATCCTACACCACCAGTTCCTCGCTGGTTCCCTTGAAGTCAGTGTAGTGAGAATTAACAGGGGCTTGAAGGACACTGCCCCTGGCCGACAGCTCTGAAATGGACCTGTCATTGGGACCTGTTGGGTCAGAGAGAGCCTCCTATGGCATTTGTGTACAGGAGGAGAGCTTTAGCAACCCATTTCCCATCTCATTCCCTCGAATGATATGTTTTGTTCTATCCCAAATCCTTTGCTTCCAGAGCCTTTCTCTTCCTTCTCATGGTTCTGCACAGGTGTTAGTGCAGCCCTAGCAATCAGGATACAGTTACAGTAGGGCTGTGATTCACCTTACTTCCTGGCTCCCCAAGTAGCTCTCCTTTGGTGAGCGACAGGGCAGACCTAGTTTCCTCTTTTCGCTCACTTAGGGCCTTATCCAAAGCCCATTGAAGTCAATGGAAATCTTTCCATTGACTTCAGTAAACTTGTAATCAGGCTTTAGGACCAGAGTCTGATTCTGTGAGGTGTGGAGTGCCAGGATTGGTCACTACAGTGCCAAAGATTCAACAAATCCTTTTATGAACAAGTAGTGTAAAAATGTTACAGGGATATTATCTTCCCCATGGAAGAAATATCAGTATAAATAAGAGGTGGGCTGGTCTTGTGGCCAAGGCCTCTGACTCATGAGATCTGGGTTTAGTTCAAAGCTTTGCAATGAGCAAATCACTTAGTCTTTCTGTGCCTCAGTTCCCCATCAGTAAAGTGGGTATAATACTTATTTTCTCCTCCCCTTTGTCTATCTTTTTTGTTTAGATTGTAAGCTCTTCAAGATTCCATTATGCTAGGTTCATTCCCTGCTGTGACCTATAGGCACCTAAGATCCCTCTAAGCTGTGCGGCCATGCAGCAGGGTATCAAGGGCCGCGCAGGTAGGGAGAGGCACCTCTTCCCCTGGCCTGGGCTGCTGCTATGAGAGGGGGCTGGGGGGAGTCCTCTCTCCCCACCACAGCCCCAGGGCGGCCTGCACCCCAAACCCCTCATCCCGGCCCCAACCTAGAGCCCACACATCTGTCCGGAGCCCTCACCCTCCCGCACCCCAACACTCTGCCCCAGCCCTGAGGCCCCTCCTGTACCCCTCATCCCCAGCCCCACCCCAGAGCCCTCCCCCCAACTGGAGCCCCCAACCCTCTACCCCAGCCCTGAGCCCCCCTCCTGGACCCCAAACCCCTCATAGACTCATAGACTCATAGACTTTAAGGTCAGAAGGGACCATTATGATCATCTAGTCTGACCTCCTGCACAATGCAGGCCACAGAATCTCACCCACCCACTCCTGAAATAATCCTCTCACCTATGTCTCAGCTATTGAAGTCCTCAAATCATGGTTTAAAGACTTCAAGATGCAGAGAATCCTCCGGTAAGTGACCCGTGCCCCATGCTGCAGAGGAAGGCAAAAAACCTCCAGGGCCTCTGCCAATCTACCCTGGAGGAAAATTCCTTCCCGACCCCAAATATGGCGATCAGCTGAACCCCGAGCATGTGGGCAAGACTCACCAGCCAGACACCCAGGAAAAAGTTCTCTGTAGTAACTTCTAACATCCCATCATTGACCATTGGTCCTATTTACCACTGATGGCAATTAATTGACCCTTGACTAAGATCATGTTATCCCATCAAACCATCCCCTCCATAAACGTATCTAGCTTAATCTTGAAGCCAGTTAGGTCTTTTGCCCACACTGCTTCCCTTGGAAGGCTGTTCCAGAACTTCACTCCTCTGATGGTTAGAAACCTTCGTCTAATTTCAAGTCTAAACTTCCTGATGGCCAGTTTATATCCATTTGTTCTTGTGTCCACATTGGTACTGAGCTGAAATAATTCCTCTCCCTCCCTGGTATTTATCCCTCTGATATATTTAAAGAGAGCAATCATATCTCCCCTCAGCCTTCTTTTGGTTAGGGTAAACAAACCAAGCTCCTTGAGTCTCCTTTCATACGACAGGTTTTCCATTCCTCGGATCATCCTAGTGGCCCTTCTTTGTACCTGTTCCAGTTTGAATTCATCCTTCTTAAACATGGGAGACCAGAACTGCACACAGTATTCCAAATGAGGTCTTACCAATGCCTTGTATAACGGTACTAACACCTCCTTATCTCTACTAGAAATACCTCGCCTAATGCATCCCAAGACCGCATTAGCTTTTTTCACGGCCACATCACATTGGCGACTCATAGTCATCCTGTGATCAACCAGGACTCCGAGGTCCTTCTCCTCTTCCGTTACTTCCAACTGATGCGTCCCCAGCTTATAACTAAAATGGGCTTGCAACCCCACCCCAGAGCCCGCACCCCCAGCCAGAGCTCTCACCCCAGCACACCCCAACCCTCTGCCCTAGCCCTGAGCCCCCTCCTGCACCCCAGACCTTCATTCCCAGCCCCACAGCCAGAGCCCACACTCCCCGCACCCCAGCCCTGAGCCCCCTCCCACACTCCGAACCCCTCAGCCCTACCCCCGCCACACATCACCTCCATATTGGTGCACATAACAAAATTAATTCCGCACATGGATGGAAAAAAATTAGAGGGAACATTGATAGGCACTGCTGTAATACAAATAATAATCTTTCCACTGGCAGACATAGCCATACTAATGGATGTGAATTTTCCTGAGTCACATAATACACAAACTGGTGCACCTGCAATATACTAGAGAACATGTGGTGGGCTTTGTTCAGTGTGATTTGCACATATGGAAGCATAACTGGTCCCAAAACTTACCTTGACTGAATGACTGCAGATGTTCTCTATCCTAGTGTGCGTACACCAGTTAGTTTATTGTGTGACTCTCAAAACATTACGCAGTCTTTCATATTCCTTATCATGGGGCAAGATTTTTTTTTAAATTAATTGGAAGGTTAGAATTCCATAATGTTCAGTGATAGGCTAAAGATGGGGTGACTATCAAGGCCAATCTAGTTGAGCATGTTCTTTAAAGAGATGCGGTTAAAATGATAACGCAATTGGTAATTTTACCTCTGTTTATCTGAAGGTGTGGCCTGAAGTAACAGATCCTGAAAAATTTGTATATGAAGATGTTGCCATTGCTACTTATCTGCTGGTAAGTGACTGCTCAGCCTAAGAAACTAAATTATTTCTTGGCATCGGTCTTCACGGATGAGGATGTGAGGAAAATTCCCAAACCTGAGCCATTCTTTTGAGGTGACAAATCTGAGGAACTGTCGCAGATTGAGGTGTCATTAGAGGAAGTTTAGGAACAAATTGATAAACTAAACAGTAATAAGTCACCAGGACCAGATGGTATTCACCCAAGACTTCTGAAGGAACTCAAATGTAAAATTGCAGAACTACTATCATTTAAATCAGCTTCTGTACCAAATGACTGGAGGATAGCTAATGTGACGCCAATTTTTAAAAATGGCTTCAGAAGTGATCCCGGCAATTACAGGCTGGTAAGCCTGATTTCAGTACCGGACAAACTGGTTGAAACTATAGTAAAGAACAAAATTGTCAGACACCTACTTGAACATAATTTGTTGGGGAAGAGTCAACATGGTTTTGTAAAGGGAAATCATGCCTCATCAATCTACTAGATTTTTTTGAGGGGGGTCAACAAGCATGTGGACAAGGGGGATCCAGTGGATATAGTGTACTGAGATTTTCAGAAAGCCTTTGATGAGGTCCCTCATCAAAGTCTCTTAAGCAAAGTATGCTGTCATGGGATAAGAGGGAAGGTCCTATCCTGTATGGTAACTGGTTAAAAGATAGGAAACAAACGGTAGGAATAAATGGTCAGTTTTCAGAATGGAGAGGTAAATAGTGGTGTCCCCCAGGGGTCTGTACTGGGACCATCCTATTCAACATATTCATAAATGATCTGGAAAAGGGGGAAACGGAGGTGGCAAAATTTGCGGATGATATGATACAAAACTACTCAGGATAGTTAAGTCCCAGGCAGACTGCAAAGAGCTACAAAAGGGTCTCTCAAAACTGGGCGACTGGGCAACAAAATGACAGATGGAATTCAATGTTGATAAATGCAAAGTAATGCACGTTGGAAAACATAATCCCAACTATACATATAAAATGATGGGGTCTAAATTAGCTGTTACTACTGAAGAAAGAGATCTTGGAGTCATTGTGGATAATTCTCTGAAAACATCCACTCAATGTGCAGTGGCAGTCAAAAAAGCAAACAGAATGTTGGGAATCATTAATGAAGGGATAGATAATAAGACAGAAAATATGACATTGCCTCTATATAAATCCATAGTATGCCCACATCTTGAATACCACGTCCAGATGTGGTCACTCCATCTCAAAAAAACATATATTGGAATTGGAAAAAGTTCAGAAAAGGGCAACAAAAATTATTAGGGGTATGAAATGGCTTTCATATCAGGAATGATTAATAAGACTGTGACTTTTCAGCTTGGAAAAGGGACGACTGAAGGGGGATATGATAGAGATCTATAAAATCATGACTGGTGTGGAGAAAGTAAATTTGGAAGTGTTGTTTTTTCCTTGTCATAACACAAGAACTAGGGGTCACCGTATGAAATTAATAGGCAGCAGGTTTAAAACAAATGGAAATATTTCTTCACACAACCTGTGGAACTCCTTGCCAGAGGATGTTGTGAAAGCCAAGACTATAACAGGGGTCAAAAAAGAACTCGATAAGTTCATAGAGGATAGGTCCATTAATGGCTGTTAGCCAGGATGTCCAGAGATGGTGTCCCTAGCCCCTGTTTGCCAGAAGCTGGGAATGGGTGACAGGGGATGGATCACTTGAAGATTACCTGTTCTGTTTGTTCCCTCTGGGGCACCTGGCTTTGGCTACTGTCTGAAGAGAGGATACTGTGCTAGATGGACCTTTGGTCTGACCCAATATGGCCGTTATGATCTTACGTTCTAATGCGATTTAAATTACACACCCCTGAGAAAATTCACTTTTTTTTTAGTGTATTATTAATTTTAAAAATGTAATGCCAGTAGTGTTATACATTGAGAATGTAAGAACCAAGAACACCACAGATTTTACAGATCTAGGAAAAAAATCCATTTAAAAAGAGGGGATATATAACTGACACTTTAATGCTCTCAGACATAGTGTTAAATGAATCTAGAATGTGGCTTTTGCTTATTGCAAACTGAGATTGAAAGAGTCCAGAAAACGGCAGAGGAGCCGAGGGTTTTAAATATGATGAGTGGTTATGAAAGCTATGACTATGTATCATGCAAAGGAAAAGGCTTAGAGGGTACTTAATATGATCAACGGTGCAGTGAAAACTGGTTAGTCTCTATTATTCTATTCTAGAATACAAGAAAGGAGACACTTGACAACATTAGTAGCAAATAAATTTAGAGCAAATAAAAATAACTGCTTTGTAAAGTGTGTGGTCAGCATTAGCTATTCCCTGTTGCAGGTGGTCATTTAATTAAATAGACTAGCAGGATTTTAGAAAAGACTAGATTGGGAGATATGGGGTAGCAAAAATGGAATAGTGGTTAGAGCAATAGACTTGAGAGTATGATTTAGTTGGGGATTAGGTCCTGCTTTGAGCAGGGGGTTGGACTAGGTGACCTCCTGAGGTCCCTTCCGACCCTGATACGCTATGATTCTATGAGTAGAAATCTGGATTGTATTCCCGGCTCTGACACTGACTTCCTATCTAATCTGATGTGAATTACTTCAGATGAGATTTTCAAAGCCATCTAGGAGAAGATATAGGTGCTTTTGAAAAATTCACCCTTAAGTCTCATTTTCAAAAGAAACTCACGGCCAGATTTTCAAAGGTATTTAGGCATCTAAAAATGCAAATCGATGCCTACTTGGATTTATCTGAATCTTTAAGCACCTAAATACCTTTGAAAATCTGGCTTTAATTTATTTAGGCTCCTAAATCACTGAGGCATTTTTAACGTTTTTTGAGGAAATCTGAATGCTCTGAAAATCTCAGTCATAACCTCTGTGATTCAGCTTCTTCATCTGTAAAATAAAATATTAGTGAAGATACTCCCGTATGAACAGTGCTTTATAATGCAATGCTGTCGCTTACAATTTTATTTTCAAAGATAACATTTGTAGATGGATACCATTTGTCATAAATGAAGGGAAGGGGGAGAGGGTCTGATGCAGTGCTATAAAATCCTCTTACCAGTAAAGGGTTAAGAAATACAGGTAGCCAGACTGACACCTGACCTGGCTGGCATCTGACCAATAAGGGGACAAGATACTTTCAAATCTTGGGAGGGGGGAAGGCTTTGTGTGTGTGTCTTTGTCTGAGTCAGAGTGATCTTGGAAGACAGAAGGAACCTACAGAAAATCAAACCTCCCTTTTCTGAAGTAAGTTTAGATAGCATAGCGTATAGATTTCTGTTTAATTTTGCTTGGTGTATCCCCTGTGTTAGAAGGGGCGGGCGGGGGGGTGGGGGGGTATTCATGGTTTTCTGGAACTTTAAGGTTTTGTCCAGAGGGGGAAATCTCTCTGAGTTTGGAAATATAGTGTCCTGTAAAATAGTTACCATCCTGATTTTACAGAGATGATTTTACCTTCTTTATATTTAATAAAATCCTTCTTTTAAGAAGCTGACTGTTTTCTATGGTGTTAAAACCCAGGGGTGGGTTTTTAGATCACTGTGTAACCAATTGGTTGGGAGATTGTTCTCAAGTTTCCCCAGGAAAGGGGGTGTACGGCTTGAGGGGGTATTTTGGGGGGGAGGGAAGTTCAAGTGATTCCTTTCCTGGATTCCTGTTAGATACTTGATGGTGGCAGCGAGAAGCATTTCTCAGGGTGCAGGGAATTTTGTACCTTGGGGGATTTAACCTAAGCTGGTAAAAATAAGCTTAGGGGCTCTGAATGCGGGTCCTCACGTCCTTACCCTAGAGTTTAGAGTGGGGAGGGAACCCTGACACCATTATTGGGGGAATACAGTCACCTTCTTTAGGGGTAAGATGATCACATCTTGCGGAATATTCTCTAAGAAGTTTTTGTTTTTAAATGTACTTTTTGACAATGGCTGTAAGTTTAACCTATTGTTTTCCTTGAGATAATGTAAGTCCTATGAAGTGACAGTAATTCTTTTAATAACAGTTGTTAAAATGATTCAGTTATTGATTACAAAAGCTACTGTGACATTACCCAAGGTACAATCTGGACTGTCGAACAGCTGTGTTCCCTCAATTCTCCAACCCGGGGTGCCTTTTACACTGCTTTGCTGTGAGAACAAACACTCCTGGTCTGCTCACAAACAGCTTCCAGCATGTAAATTATTCCCAGCTGTATAGTGGCTATAGCCAGCCACTCCTGAATTATACTGCAGCGCAACAGCAGCAAATTCCCAGTCCCAAACTTGACCCCAGAAATATGCATGTTATACTGCCCAGCTCTTTCCTTTTGGACAATATAAGCCCATAGAATGTCCATCATTTTATTAATAGAAAATGCTATTCACAAATCTTGTTATCTCAAATGGAGTCTCCCAAACATTTCAATTCAAATACACTGGTTTGGATAAAACAATGAAAGACGTTTATTAACTACAGAAAGAAAGATTTTAAATGATTACAAGCAATGAGGCATAAAAGTCAGAATTGGTTACAAAGAAACAAGGTAAAATACGATAATACCTAACTTAACAAGCTAAGTGAATACAAAGCAAAAGGTCTCTCTCAGCACATGCTTTAGCAGTCTTGCTGGCTGGAATCCTTTCATCCAAGACCCCTTCCCCAGTTCAGAGCTGTTTCTTTTCTTCAGGCCTTGTGACTGCTGTGGCTAGAGAGAGAGGAATAATTTTGGGGCATCTATTCCCCTTTCTTACAGTTCTCTTTTCCCCTTGAAAATCACTTCCAGCTGAGGGTCCGGAGACAAAATCTAGGACGGAACCTTCAGCTGTTCCTTTGTAACAGCATGTAAATTTCTCACTCATACCCTTTTTCCTGCCAAAGAATTCCCACATAACCAGATGATTGATAGTCCATTTTGTTGACACCTGGGCGAGTTGTCAGTTTGCCTTTTGTCTCCGAGGAACTGGTTTGTGCCTGCTTTTCTAAACTTGGAACATATCTCTAATGTCATACAGTAGAATCTTATAATTTTACAGACAGTGTTGCCACACGTATTTTACTGGGACAATAATGATCAGCAAATTCACGAGTTTTTAAACTCAGCTCCTACTTAAGCTCGCAAAGTATAGGCACATCTCGTGTTAATGGTCCCTTGAGGTCCAATCCTGGGTGGTGCTGAGTGCTCTCAATTTCTGTTGGCTTAGATGTGTATATGGAGGGTGCTCAGAACTTCATGGAAAGTACTAGGTGCTTTGCAGGATCGTGACCTTTCTCTCTTTCTCCCATGAGAATCTTTATGCCTTTGTTCTGATGTTCCCCCCTGTGACAGGAAGGGCCTCCCTAACCTTGTTTGCCACATGACCTTGCTCTCCTCCTTCACCACTTGCTTTGCTCTCCTGATCTGTCACTCTTGTAACCCTTGTCCTCCTTGAGCCACTTTTATCATCCCTAGTCCTGTTATATCTCATTTAGGTAGTTAAGCTAATCGGGCCATGACATGTCACTACTACATTGGCCCAAAAAGAAACATTTATGCTTAAGGCATTAGGCAAATAAGTCATTAGGTTTATAAATTAATTGCTTTGAGATCATCCAGTGAAAGGTGTTTTCTAAGTAAGGTCCCGTGTGCTATATTGTGAATAAAGACCTACGTTATGTGACAAGACCAGCTCTGACTCATGTGGCTGAGCTGCACTGAGTGCTGCAGCAAACTCAGAATCCTGCAGCAATGCTAGTAGACTAGGACATCTTTCATTTAGTGTTGTTAAATAATTCTAGCAATGCCCCACTGTATGAAAATAATATACAACCAGTGCATATGATTTATTTGCATCTGTGAGGCTTAGGAGCTTCCCAGCAGACTACATGGTTGGCAGAGGTGTGCGGTTGCATGACGGACAGAAGAAGTCAAAGTGTGGTTTATGTTAAGGGAAGTAGGTAGAGGCTTAGAGGAGAAGAGGTTTCCCGTTCTCGCTCCTAAGCTGCGCAGGAGTTTCACTCCATTTGTGTAGGGCTTGTGAGTGCCTCATGGTAGCCACTCTCCTCAACTATACAACTTCTAAGATGCACAGAATTCCCCTGTCAAGACAGTGCTCCATTGAAGGCAGCATGGCCCTGTGGGTAAGGCACCATTTTGGAATCACTGGATTCTACCCCCAGCACTGCCACTGGACTACTGTGTGACTGTGACCAGGTTATTCAGCCTGCTTGTACTTCAGTCTCCACACTCATGAAAGGTAGCATCTTAGAAATCTATGGGTAAAAGCAATAAAGTAAGGTTTAAGTAGTAATACTGTCATTCAGACTTTTCTGCTCCCCACCTATGGGGAAAATGGATCAGTAGGGCAGATTGCTTCTGAAGCACAAATGATCTACTTTCACTACTTCCCGTTGTGTGCTTTAAAAGGCATCAGGAAAGACACAAACATAATACCCTTGTGGAAAAGGGAGGCAAAATGGTAGATGCACTAGCTGAGGGTTTGGAAGATGGCCATTTTTGTTGATTTATGTGGCACAAACCAAGAGTTTTGATCACCTGTTGTGTGATCCCACAATTGTGTTATTTCTGTCTAAAGTATTTACATGGGCCCCCTTGCCATAGTATCTCAGTGCCTCCCGCTCTTTAATGTATTTTTTGCTCACAACAGCCCTGTGAGGTAGGCAAGTGCTGTTATCCTCATTTTACAGATGGGGAACTGAGCACTAAGTGACTTGACCAACGTTACACAGGAAATCAGTGGAAGAGCAGGGCATTAAACCTAGATCTCCTGAGTCCCAGGTTAGCGCCTTAATCACTTAAAACCATTCTTCCGCTCCATCAGTAAACCTGGGCATTAACTTTTATTGTTAGCTTATGCAACCTGTCATTTAAACTTTTTGCTTGGAAATGTATTATGTGCTCCCACTTGCAAACCCTTACTCACAGGAGAAGATCCATTGAAGTCCATATCTCTACTCATGTGAATAAGAGTTGCAGGAATGGGCCACAAATATTTTGGTCATTGAGAAAATGCTCTGAAAGATTAAAACTTGTTTTAATTTTTTTCTTTACTTAGATCCTTTGGGAAGAAGAGAGAGCAGAAAAAGGGCTGTCTAAGAAACAGTCTTTTGTAGACCTGGGATGCGGAAATGGTCTGCTGGTTCATATTCTGAGCAATGAAGGGGTAAAACTAATCATTTTTTTTAACAAAAGTGGAGGTGTTCATTATTCTGGTTCTCTTTTCCTTTATCTGGCACGTTTGATAGCTGGAATGCACTTCATTAATATCACTAAAGCAAGGTTTTGAATCTCCGCAATTATCAGGGAAAAAAACTGATTACAAGCTTTTTGTTAGTATAAGTGGTTCTCTGTGAAATGAACTTGTTTCCTGCTCAAGTCTAATGTAGAGGAAAAGAAACAAAATGCAATTATGCTGTGGTTATAGAAAGATGGGAAATAACTTAAAATCAACAAAAACTTCTGGGTCCTGAAATGAAATCTTTTTTGTAATCTGTTATCTGCTAATCATCAAAGCCACAGGGGGCCGGGGCTTTAACATGGAGTTTGTTTGACTGCATCAAAAAAGGAAACTAGGTAATATAATGTGTACTAAACATATCATAGACTGTACTTTATGGCATAGTCTACGGGTTTAGTTGTTGCCTGTACTGCCTTTTTGGATTCAGGGGGAACACTTCTGGACTGACAGC
Organism: Macrochelys suwanniensis; assembly: GCA_033296515.1. Taxonomy (NCBI): domain Eukaryota; kingdom Metazoa; phylum Chordata; order Testudines; family Chelydridae; genus Macrochelys; species Macrochelys suwanniensis. The sequence goes on from CM065779.1 coordinate 117,588,348, forward strand.
ACTACACACCAACTTGATCCTTGGAAAGAAAACTAACTAGCCCTGGTTCACTGCAGGATTTATCCCTTAACAGTAGTGATTAAGCTGATTTCCTTGGCAGCTGGCCTTGTTACCCTGCCATTTAACCCAGCAGGAAATATATAACAGCTGACATTTACTGGTAGTCAGAAGATGAAATGAGCCAGAGAACCTATGCTCTAGATTTAATTTTGCTACTGTAATTTGTATCTCAGAAGAAGGGAAGTTTGTATTGAAGCCAAAGTCCAACAGTTCTGCAAAGCTACAAGATATTTTTCCGTACCACGACAAATGGTCATGTAATTGTGAAAAAGACTACCAGTGCTTGTGTGCATGGAGCATAACAAAATGTAGGTCCTCGAGGTTGATTTTTCAGAAATGTTTGATGGAAACCAAAATGTTAAAGAAGAGTTCCATGTGATACAACAAAATCCCATGAATTTCAGTGTCTGTCTGTTTCATCTCAGAACATTTTCTTCATCGTTTTAAAGAACTATTTGAAAAGGAACTTAATAGTTATAAAAAAAAATATATAGGACTTTAGACATTTCATGAAAAACATGTTTACATTTTATGGAAATGTTTATTTCATCTAACATAGACTCAAACTGAAAGTGAAGTTGGTAATTTATTCCTTGTTTCTTAGTTTAGCATGCAGGCATAGCACCTTATGGTGAGATCCTGTCATGTGCTAAACAAACTTGGGCAGAGTCAGTACTTGGATGGCAAAGGAACAGTTTTGTGCTGTAGGTAGTGGTGTTTGGGAATGATTCAGTGGCTGAGTCAGAGATGAGATGGCTAGCCAAGATTCTGTCTGTTTATACTCAGAGAACCAGGGCATTTCCCAAACAGGCGTCAAGCATCATGTCCAGGTCCAGTTCCAAATTGGGTAATTATATTCTGACTACCTACGTTTCCCCTGCTCTTTCCATTTGACACGATATTCCGATTCTAACCCCACCTGTTGGGCAGTGCTGCTGTGTTTCACAGAGGTGGCTGCATGTCAGTGTGGATCAAGTTATCTCTGTATTTAGTTTGTATCTTGATTTGGCAAGTGTGTATGGAGTTTTGGGATGAAAGACGTGCTTATAAATATAAGATTATGTTTGATTTTTAACGAATTATGAATCCAAATATTTCAGTACCCAGGTAGGGGAATTGATGTCAGAAGAAGAAAAATATGGGACATGTATGGACCACAAACACATTTAGAGGTATTGTAAAAAACACCTACAGTAACTTTATTTTTATTTATTCATCATTCATTGCTTCAAATTATTTAATTTAGCATGAATATATGAGTACTGTTCTGTCAGCTACAGTGTGGTGGTTCAGCATAGTCATGTTTGTAGGTTGTTGGCAAGGAAGGTTGGGGTTAGGATGTCTGTTTCATATTGTATCCATGCATATGCTCAATTTCCCCCCAGTTCTCAGTTACAAGAACCAGCATGGGTAACCTCACCGCTATCACCCTTCCCCGCCACAAACACACACAAATCTTGAAAGATCAGAGCTTATATAGTGGTAGTGCAGGAAGGAAATCGAAGTTCAATTTTGTTTGGCTTATTCTTGAGAAGCTCATAATAGAATCACTCTGGAAATGATTCCAGCCACAATCCTCTTGCAGTGCTGTGTGCCATTTTAGAGCAGCATTATTGTTCAGTCTTAAAAGGAACAATCACCTGCTATGCTTATTTTGTAATAAGCCATCGCCATAATAGCCTGCAGTAAACTGGACAGGAAAATGAGTCTGAAAGAGAGAGATTCTTTCAAATTCCACATTAGCATTTTTATGACAACAGAAACAACTAGAACACAGGAACATTCACTTTTAATCAAACTGTGCATAGTCTTCTGTGTATCATATCTTCATGTTGATTGATAGTTGCCTTGTTCCTTAGTTTCCTCGTTTTCTTTTCTCTAAACTCCTGAACTTGACTTTCCCTGTTTCCACTCTCTCAAAAGTACTCTGTTTCCCCAGATTCAGCTGCTTAAAAAAAAAAAAAAGCTCCCTATATAGTTGTGTTCTAGTTGAGGCTTTTGATTAATATATGTCAGTAGAGTTCAGTATGACTTTTCCCCACACAGTTTAAAAAAAATCAGGAATTTCAATGTCATGGAGTTGAAGGGTTGATATTAGCTTCAATCAGGTCAGCAGAGTTTGTACAAGTCATTGAAGTTCAAGGTGCTAATTTATTACATGCAACTCTGCTGATTCACTTCAGTGCTGGCATGCATCATCCCTGCTTTTCCAGTCCCCGTCCTCAAGTACAGTGCAGAGACCGCCAGTTGTATCAAACTGTTCAGTGGCTCTCAAGCGTAGACAAATAGAGATGGAATGTGACTATCACAGTTGTTTTCCCATGCAGTCCAGAGCCCGAATTTAAGCCAAGGGTTTGGGAAGTAAAAGTCTAGAGCGGCAAGACAATGCATTACTTCAACTCTCATATACTATATCCAGTCACTTCTGAACTAATTAGTCATGTTCTATTCTCTCCTGCTATATATTAATTCATTTAGGCCCTGCCCCATGGAAGTCATTGGAAGTTTTTCCCATTCACTTTTTGGGGCTCAGGATCAGGCCATAATGGCACCAGCTTGTGAGGTGCTGAGCTCTCATGAGCTTTTTTAGAAGCTGAGAGCACTCAACACAGTGCTTTGCAGCCTTGGACCCTTAATTGTATAGTGAGGGGACAAGAAGGAAAAGTATCTTTTTTCCTTTTGCTCTTTAGTTTTTATTAGTCTTGTTGGGTTTTTTTAAAATGTGCAAGTGCAAGGAATTACGTTAAATGAACATAGAACGGTTACAAATATGAACATAAGCTACAGGAATTATATATAATAATTTGAAATAAATGCCTTATAAAAACTGTTTGGTGGAGGAGAAGATTGCGAAACCTTATTTCATCACGTGCATTTGTGGCTAAGGGAATTTTAAATTATAGGGTGGCTATTTTACATAAATGGTTATTAGCCAGGATGGGTAAGGAATGGTGTCCCTAGCCTCTGTTTGTCAGAGGGTGGAGATGGATGGCAGGAGAGAGATCACTTGATCCTTACCTGTTAGGTTCACTCCCTCTGGGGCATCTGGCATTGGCCACTGTCGGTAGACAGGATACTGGGCTTGATGGACCTTTGGTCTGACCCAGTATGGCCGTTCTTATGTTTCTATGTTCTTAGGGTTTGTAAAAGAAGAAACCACCTGTTCATAGCATCTTTGTGTTACCCTCAGAAGTTATTTAATTTAGCTTGATTTTTTTTTAAAGCACAATTTGTAGTATGAGTATTACAATCTGGCATGCAGTGCCAATACTAAAATTATTCATAAATGTGACAGGTGGAGTATCACAGCACCAATCTGCGGTCAGACATGATGAATACAAATCTGATTATGGATAATTATTTAAATGCAGAATACAGGATTGCTAATCCACACTGTTTCAAAAACGAACAATCAAAATTAATATGATGTGTGGGTGGTAACATAAAGACATTGACCAAACATTTTGGTTTAGTATATTTGGATGAACTTACATGGAGCATTTTCAGGAACGTGTGTGTGTATGTATGCAGCATGTGTGTCTGTAGTGTGTGTACGTACATGCATGCACACTGTATATAAAATGAAGGCATTGATAGTGACTCCAGAGTTAAGGTTGTATAGAGATTTTCATTTAAAGAGGGATTAAAATCCTTCTATGTTCAGTTTCCATCTCTGGCCCAGTAACTCTTCAGAGGACTGTTAATTTTTCTGTGGAAATTTTGAGAAAAAATATACTAACTTTTATGAGGAAACATTTTAAAATGCCTCCTTTTAAAAATGTAGCTCTCTTCCTCACTGTTCTTTGGGTTTCTCTAGCGAAATAGCCACAAACGCCAATTTTCTCTCTCTCTCCCGTGCTGACAGCATCTTGAGCACTGGCCACTCTTGAATTTTTAAATTAAACCAATAACAGTTCCTGCTCTTGTTCAGGATACTTTATGGAGTGTCCCCAACATTAGTTATTGTACATTCTCAATGGCAGTAGCGTGGAGGGAAGGCATCAGGTGCAGTGCAGACATGCTGAGTGCCCGCACAGCCGAGCCCTCTCTAATTAAAGCCCCCCCCATCAAAATCCTTTTCCCCAGCTACCACGCACATCCTAGCAACTCCCTGACTTGGTGTGTGCCATGCGGCAGCTCCGTGATAAGTTGAAGGGGCAAAGAATAGTGGTTGTGTAGAGGTGTGAGAGGGTGTACACAGATGACATCAGGGTGAGTGGCCATGGGGGAAGAGAGGAGCAGAAGGGGGTAGAGGGGAAAAATGGGATTTAATCTGAGGTGGACCTAGAGATGGGAAGCAGACCAGAGAAGCTGAATTCTGATGAATCACCTGCAATAGATGCTGTGCAAACATATGGAGACGCAGTCCCTGTCCCAAAGGGCTTATGATCTAAGTCCCGGATCCTGCAGATTGAAGTCACTAGGGCTCTCTGTGGACACAGGAGTCTGCCCAAGCAGATACAGATTGCAAGATTGTGCTCTAAGAGGACAAGTGGCACAAGAAGTGTGTGTGTGGGGGGGGGGGGAATACAATCAAATGTATATAATTTTATATTTATGTTTGTACATGTTTTTGTTGTTAATATAGACTCCTCTCTCAGTCTAGCATTACATCTGACTTGTTTTATGTGTTTCTGCTATTGCCTTATTTATGCTTTGCACCAATAAGACATCATTGCATGGCAAAAGTATTTGCTTTTGGTTCAGATCAGAAAAACATTGATAGTTCACATTCGCTGTTGCTGTTCCCCTTAAATCTGTTTTAGGGTTTATACTGCTGCCCTCACTGTGTCAAATACAATAATGCTAAAACATTTGGGAATGAAATGTATTTTATTTTTTTAAGGAATGTGCAATCAGACCAGATGACAGTTATCTCTTTCCAAATGTTGACTGGCTAATAGGAAACCATTCAGATGAGCTAACTCCGTGGATACCTGTAATTGCAGCTAGGTACGGAAAAAAGTTTCTGCTAATCTCTATTATATGCATGCTCTGGGAGAACTGTATACTTTTGCTTCCAGTGTTCATAAAACGATGTGATGGTCTGTGATCTCATTGCAGGACTGGGTGGGGTTGGTGTTTAGCAGAGCGATTGCTACTCACAAAACACTTATCTCTATAGGTATCCCATTAGGAAGCACGAGAATAGAGTTCCTGCGTAGCAGCATTTCTCCATGACAGAAAGCTGCAATAGCATAGCATCTCTCCAGTTTTTGTGGCACAAGAAATCTAACTAGATTTTATTCTTAGATTTAAGTCCTAATCCTTCAAGCACTTACTATCAGGTCTAGTGCTTACTACCCTGAACTGTCCCACTCACTACATCCAACAGCAAGAGTTTGCAGGACTTGGTCCTTTGGTATTAAATTAAACTGGGATGATAAATCTCTAGAGCAAACACTCAAAATAACCAGTGACTATTTCACTCAGAGGAGCACTGAAGGAGGAACATATTTATACTGCTTGACCTAGAAGCTCTGTCACGCCATTAAAATGATTGTTTATTGCTTGTATCTGAAGTGTTATTGACTGTTCCATACAGCCACTTAATAAAACTAGCCTTCTATAACTATTATTCAGTAGCCAATAATCCTTCTTGCAGGTCTTCCTATTCTTGTTGCTACTTTGTACTGCCTTGTTGCTTCTTTGATTTCCATGGAAAATATAACCGAAGGCAAAGCCAGAAGACACAGTACAGAGAATATCTTGATTTTGTTACGCAAGTAGGATTGGAATGTGGCTTCAGTGTGGAAGAAGATTGCCTTAGAATTCCCTCAACAAAAAGGGTAATTTCTGATGACATTTTAAAATGCTGCTAGCTATTTATAACACATGTATGTTTGTTCATTATACTTGTATTGAAGTGGCAGGCCACAACAGATTAGTACATAATTGCAGACAATATTTTCCATACAAAGGCTAAAATCGTTCATCTGTCTCCTGCATGGTCTGTCACGTCCCACTTAGTGTCACAAAAAGGGGCCTAAAGGAAGCATAATCATATGCATGTTAGTGGAATGAAAATCTTATTGTATATCTACTTTTTCCATATAGTCTCCTACTGCCTTTGTTTGTCTCATAGCATTTAGGTTGTTTGTCCCATGCTGTAGCCCATAAAATTCACATTGTAAGATCCTTAAAGTAGGGACCCATTTTTGGTCCTGATCCTGTAAATAGTCTTTTGGGTAGGGACTGTAAAGTTGCTGTAAAGCATCATGAACACCTTTGGTGCAGTATAAATAGTAATTTTATTTATTTTTGCTAATATAGGTATGCCTCATTGGGAAGTCCAGAACATATCCACTTATGCAAGAGGATCGAATCGATAAACAGAGAACACAGTATATTAACAACCGTCAGCCCTGCACTGGGGTCACATCAGACAAAACAGTTGGATCTAATCAGTGTGACAGCCACAATGTTGTAAACTGTGTTGTTGACCAAGCAGTAGAGTCAGAGTGTGCTGCAAATGAGAAAAAGACAGATGGTGGCAGGGTCTGGTTATCTGGATTTCAACCCAGAGAAAAAGTAGAACAAGTCAGGAACTGTGCTGCTCTCCCTCGGGACTTTGTAGATGTTGTGGTTTTGACCGTGGCAAGCTTACTGTTAAATGCAACCCAAGAGAAACCATGGGATCATACACTTGATGTACATTTGAACACCTGGAATAAAGGAGGTAAGATTGTTCTTAACATGCAATGTACATTGCGTACAGCAGTGCTTGCTATTAAAGCTTACAGTTTTGCCACTGTCAGTACATAGCATTACAGTACTTTTCATGGTATTTCCTATGGCAAATATACAGAATATTCTTAGGAGTCTCTTTACTGCCGTAATCCCTGTAATTAGTACACTAATGTTAATTAGTTTCAAAGTCGTTTGCAAAAATTTCTCTGCTAACCTCCTTAGATGCCATACCATTTAGATTTTTATAATATCTATTCACATTCTACTTTATCATTTGCTAAATTCTTTTTTTCACATTTAAATACGGGATGATAGTCTGTATTTTTACTTTAAAAAATTAACTCAATTTACATTTCATTGTTGACAATTTTAAGGCTACTTTTTGAAAGCCTGTCTGCAAATGCTTATATCTATTTCTTAATTTAGTAAGTTTTTTTTTTTGTTTTTTTTTACACAGTCCTGCATGACATTCTCATACACAAACTAGGGAAATGTGGTTGAGAATAAATTACTATAAAGTGGGTGCAAAACTGGTTGAAAGACTCTACTCAAAGAGTAATGATCAACGGTTCACTGTCAAACTGGGGGAATGTATCTGGTGGGGTCCCTCAGGGTTTGTCCTGGGTCTGGTAGTACTCAGTATTTTCATGAATGACTTGGATAGTGGAGTAGAGAGTATACTTATAAAATTTGTGGATGAAACCAAGGTGGGAGGGGTTAGCATTTGGGATGACAGGATTAGAATTCAAAACCAGCTTGACATATTGGAGAATTGGTCTGAAATCAACAAGATGCAATTCAATACAGTACTACACTTAAGAAGGAAAAATCAAATGCACAATTATAAAACGGGGCCTAACTGGCTGGCTAGGTGGTATACTGCTGAAAAGGCCCTGGTGGTTATAATGGATCAACCAGCAAAACATTTCTGCCACTCTGGAGAGAAACCACACAAATAACGCCAAAAATATCCTGTAGCTTCCTTTAACTGCAATGCTGGGATACCATGCTGCAGTGTATAGATTCTGCTTGTAATTATGCTGGTCTGGTGAACTGACATTCCTTTTTTAATGGCTATATTATTGTTCACTGCAGAAAGTCTTTCCTTGAGGGAAGTAGCAGAACATTTAGACAAAGAGACTTTAAAGAGATTAAAGAATGAATACGGAGGCCTGCAGACATTGCTCAGGAACAATCATCAGGTGTTTGAAGGTAAAGAATAGAGAGATTTTCATTGATCATCTCTCGCTTATATTTTTCTGACTTGATTTACATATAATTGAAAGATTACTGGATTAGATCTTCAAAATACTGAGTACACTTCCTTGATGAGCAGAATTTTCCTTATATTTACTCCTATTGTATTTCCTAAAACGTCATTTGTAGATCTTTCCTTTGAAGAGTAGGGCAGAATGAGAGTGATGCCTTACGAATCATTCAGCTGGTAGTGGATGAGCTGTGCATCTGGCATGCTTCCCTACACAGACCATTCATCTGTTACCGTAGCAGGAATTCTCAGTGGGATGCTACACTTGAACTAGATTGGAGAAAACTTTTTTTTCCCCCTACAGTGGTGACAGCGTTGAAGGAAGTCAAGTGCAGATTAAGAGAGTCTTCTGGAGCATCTCATTAAGACTTAGTCTGGATTTAACAAATACTACAGAGGAAAATGCCAACACAAAAGACAACTGGTCTAGACTAGAGCCTCTAATTATGTGAGGCTTGACAGATTTATACAGGCTGCAGTAGCCTGGCAGAATGGGAAGCTAACCATAAAATAAATTTTTTTTTTAATGCTCTGTTGATTTTCTTCGGTTTTCTTTTTGCTGCTGTCATTGTAGGATTTTTGTGGCATTGATGCCTAGCTGCTGAATAATACTCAAAACCAGCACTTTCGAACACTGGTGCCTAGGTTTGTATAAAGTTAAGGGTGTTTTATGAAGAGTTTTCAATTTTTGGATCCAATAGTCCCATGTTAGCAGAAATATGGGAGCCAACTGACCCATGACAATTGTCCAGAGTTTTAACTGGTAGGTTGCCAGAAAATGTGTATTCTTCTTGTTTTATTGAGAGGAAGTAGGTAGAAGCTTCCTGGTAGTTCCAGACTATAGCAGTCCCGAGGAATAATATGAAAGCCCAGACAATGTTACATCCACATGAGTACTTTCTATGGTATTAGTCCTAGCCCTGGGAAGTGTTAGATGCCACAGAGATTATAAACATGTGTGCCCTCTGTTGCTACCACCAGTGGAACTTTGTGACCATCGTTAGGAAAAGTGTTGGTGGGGACAAGTTCGGAGATGGGTCAGAGTTAACACCCACTGAGAAGAGGCAGTTCACACTTGTCCTGCAGGTTCATTCTGCCCCTTCCATGGATGATCATCTTGTGGTGGAACTATTGAAGTTCCACTACAAAGCAAGGTGGGGCAGGATTTGGGACTCCCAGCAGGAGGTGAGTTCTTCTGTTTGCCTTATGCCAAGCTCCTTGGGGGCTGTCCGCATGCTACCTGAGGAGAGGAGATTTGGATATAGGGCCAGTGGAATAAGTAGCACAGAAGTTACTCTACCCGTGAGGCTTCAGTAGAGACGTCACTCTGCTCTTGTGACAGGGCTAGGGAGAGAGGAGATTCCTACTACCAGCCATCCTTGGAGCCAGCTTAAAATGGCCCAACCAAAGAGGGCAAAGAGAAAATGGAGGCTTAGGTAGAAGCTTCCTGGTAGTTCCAGACTATAGCAGTCCCGAGGAATAATATGAAAGCCCAGACAATGTTACATCTAGTCCGTGCCAGCAGAACTAGGAGCATGCTGCACCTTTCCATGGGAAGGGGATGTGGGTGCACTCTCCTTTTATACCTTTGTGTTCTGGGATGAAGTATCCTTCACACCGCTCCCAACACCAGTGCACAATCAAGGCCATTAGCAACATTGCTTGAAGTACATTCACAGCAAGACTGGGTGATAGTTTGGGACATCTGGTGTGTCCCCAACATTGGTTTGGGACAGCAGCAAGACTGGGTGATAGTTTGGGACATCTGGTGGCTCGATTTCTTTTTCTGACAAAGAAGATCCGAAAAGGCCAGGATGCAAAAAGAATAAGTAGCCAGGAGCTTAAAATTACAAATCTGTGCTGGCATTTTACAGTCACATATTTGGTCCAGTTTGGGACTAATATCTTGGAATGATTGAACCTGATCTTACATGCTAACATTCCTCTGTTTAATTCTCTCCATTTTGAGAGAGATGAAAGTGAAATCAGTTTAACGTTACCAAGAACTGAGAAAAAATGCATTCATATATATTAGCTTATCACAAGGCAAAATAATTCTCTATCATTGGCAGGAGCACTTTCTCTCAGGCCTAAAGGAATGATTCAGAGATGGGCAAAAAAATGCAGATTGGGTTAACCCAAAACATTTTGTGAATTTGTGCCAAATTGTTTTGGTTGGGGGGAAAACCACTTTTAAAAAAAATCCAGAAAAGCTGAAACATTTAATTTTCACATTTTCTAAGTTTTCTATTTGAAGTGACTTTTCTTTTTAAAATTACCTTTTAATATTATTTTTAGCTTGAAAAAAGAAAGAAAAGATCAGTCAAAATGAAATTTTTATTTTGGATCAAACAAAGCACTTTAGTTTGACCCAAAACATTTTTTTTCAACTTTTCACCAAAAATTCTGGTTCTGGGTAGACTGAAAATGAATTCTTTTTTTTTAATTGCAAGCGAGCTGAAAAATAATGGTATTAAGCTTATATTGCACTCCATAAGTTTTGAAAGTGATTTTCAGAATACAGAATAATGTGGATACATTTTCAAGGATACAGGAGCAGTACCTAATTACATGGACTAAATAGCATAAAGACAGTAGCTCCTGGAAACTTGTCAGTGATTGTTTATCTCCTCTTCCTTCCACCCTCTTTTCTTCTTCCTCTCTTGTGTGTATTAATTTGCTTTCTATACATTTTTTCCTCTTGTACATATAAAATTCAGTATATAGTAACAGATGTGTATGTACAATTTCTGGCCCTGTTAGTGCAGTGGTTCTCAAACTGTGGGTCGGGACTGCAAAGTGGGTCGTGACCCCAATGTAATGGGGTTGCCAGGGCTAGCTTAGACTTGCTGGGGCCTGAGGCTGAAGCCTGGGCGTCAGCCTCACCTCGGTCCCTGGAAAAATCATGGAGCAGGTCCTCAAGGAAACAATTTTGAAGCATTTGGAGGAGAAGAAGGTGATCAGGGACAGTCAACATGAATTCACCAAGGGCAAGTCGTGCCTGACCAACCTGATTGCCTTCTATGATGAGATAACTGGTTCTGTGGATATGGGGAAAGCAGTGAACGTGATATATCTTGACTTTAGCAAAGATTTTGCTACAGTTTCCCACAGTATTCTTGCCAGCAAGTTAAAAAAGTATAGATTGGATGAATGGACTATAAGGTGGATAGAAAGCTGATTAGATAGTCGGGCTCAAGGGGTAGTGATCAACGGCTTGATGTCTAGTTGGCAGCCGGTATCAAGTGGAGTGCCCCAGGGGTCGGTCCTGGGGCCGGTTTCGTTCAACATCTTTATTAATGATCTGGATGATGGGATGGATTGCACCCTCAGCAAGTTCGCAGATGACACTAAGCTGGGGGGGAGAGGTAGATACGCTGGAGGGTAGGGATAGGGTCCAGAGTGACCTAGACAAATTGGAGGATTGGGCCAAAAGAAATCTGATGAGGTTCAACAAGGACAAGTGCAGAGTCCTGACTTAGGACGGAGGAATCCCATGCACAGAGCTACAGGCTGGGGACGGACTAGCTAAGCAGCAGTTCTGCAGAAAATGACCTGGGGATTACAGTGGACGAGAAGCTGGATATGAGTCAACAGTGTGCCCTTGTTGCCAAGAAGGCTAACGGCATATTAGGCTGCATTAGAAGGAGTGTTGTCAGCAGATAGAGGGAAGTAGCTGTTCTCAGTGGTACCAGATGACCGAACAAGGAGTAATGGTCTCAAGTTGCAGTGCGGGAGTTCTATGTTGGATATTAGGAAACACTATTTCACTAGAAGGGTGGTGAAGCACTGGAATGGGTTACTGAGGGAGGTGATGGAATCTCCAACCTTAGAGGTTTTTAAGGCCCAGCTTGACAAAGCCCTGGCTGGGATGATTTAGTTTGTGTTGGTCCTGCTTTGAGCAGGAAGTTGGACTAGATGACCTCCTGAGGTCTCTTCCAACTATAATCTTCTATGATGAAGCCCGAGTCCCACCACCCAGGGCCAAAGCTGATGCCCAAGGGCTTCAGCCGTGGGCATTGGGGCTCAGGTTACAGGCCCCCGCCTTGGGCTGAAGCCCTGGCCTTCGGCTTTGCCCTCCCTTCCCCCTCCTGAGGACAGTGGGGCTCAGGCTTTGGTCCCCACTCCTGGGGTCATGTAGTAATTTTTGTTGTAAGAAGTGGGTCACGGTGCAATGAAGTTTGAGAACCCCTGTGCCAGTGGATATGACCAAGGCTCTTCGAGCCTGATGCAACACTCCGTTAATTTCAGTGGGGCTCCATGCAGACACAAAGATCTACTCACATGATCCAGTTGGAGGATCAGGCTCTAAATCTCGTCACTGTGGCATTTAAAATGTGGAGTAACTCATTATCAAAAGAAAGAGAGAACATGTGCAGGATTGCAATATATGGCTTAGTTTCTGGCAAAAAGAAGGTTTAAGCTGCAGAAAAATGTTTAGGGTAAAGCATTAGTAAAGAGGATTACTTGCAAATACCAGGTTTCTTTATAGTACTTTTACTCGCTATATGTACTATAGCACCTTTCTACTCAGGGATCTCAAAACACTGTACAAACCCTTAATTAGCTCTTGTGATATGACGTGGATACGTGACATATACTTTTCAGGTAGATGGTTGAACTGGGGCACAGAAATTTAAATGATTCTTAGCCCATAAAGCAATAGATTATATTTGTAGAGCCCTGCAAATCTGCGGATATCTGCAGACCATGTTTGTGGATCACGGATCAGATGCGGATACAAATTTTATATCTGCCCAGGGCTCTATATATATTTGCATTCCTTTTTTCTGATGTTGATAGTATTGTATTTATTTAAATTGTCTCACATTGTGTGTGTGTGACCTGCACGTGCTTTTGTATGATTTATTTATTAAAATTAAATGTAAAAAGATGTCAAATGACTTCCCAGAAATCACACAGTATTAAGGGAAAGTAGTGGAAGAATTAACTCCTCATTTCTAGTTTTCTCCTTTATTCAGCAGACACTTTCTTCTCTATAGTGGCCCTGATCCAAAACCTAGTGAAGTCAATTGGAGTCTTTTCACTGATGACCATAGTCTTTGAATCAGCCCCCAAAAGGTTAACCTATTTGTTTGAAAATTGCCCTACAAATAAACAAAGCTGTTTTCCTTTTATAAATAGGTGCCCGGTGTTTGAAGCCAAGAGTTTCCATTACAGGACTAACTCCACCACTTGTTTGGATTGGGCTTTCCCAACATTTATGTATTATTTATGCCATATAAAGAGAGGGATGTTACTTTCCAGTATCTGCATCTCTTCAAGTGGTACCTCTGTATTCCTACACACAGGGTTTTATTATTTATATAGTTATTTACTTGCTCTACCCTGTAGGATAGTTTAGATCCTAATCCTAACCACTATCTACAAATGAGTCAGCTCAGCACAGACTTTATAAGGTGCCCTAAAACTGTCCTATATAACAATGACATCCCCTATAAGTGGGAATATGTAGTCTCCAAAGAAGATGTAATATACACTCTCAATTTGTTATGCATTTATTTCTACTCCTATGCAAGTACCTACACAGTGCACTTTGGTTTTGCATTAATAGTCCATATTTGTATTCACAGATGACCAGTGTTATTCCCATGACCTCTAGTAATGGTTTGTATGCTTGCTTTTTTTTAAACCCTCAGTTCTAAATGGAAGAGTTCATATTCGTGACTGGAGAGAAGAGAAACCCTCAAAGCGAACCAAGCCAGAAATAAAGCGAAGATTTTCTGCTGATGCTTTTAAAACACGTCTCTGTTGGTTTTTCATCCACCATCCTGATGGCTGTTCTCTGACTTCTGAATCTTGTCCATATGCTCATGGGACTGATGAGCTGAGGCAGTCTCAGATTATGAAAAAGAAAAAGCACCCACAGTAATAAAGTACTGTTGGTTACTCTTAAACAGCACAAATAAATGGATTTCTGATTAATTTAATGGACTTCTGAATGCATGAAGAATGTATAAGATTAAGTCTATCTCTTTATTTATGTGTTCGTTGTATTTATCCAGTTTCTTATAAGTCCTTTTCTAATTTTAACTGATTTTTTTCTTTTGGGGGGATTTTTATGGACAACTTTGAAAATGTTGAAATCCAGATGAAAATGTCCATGATTTATTTTTTTATTTTATTTTTGGTAACATCCTTAAAGTATAGGATTTTACATTTTAAGAACAGTTGTGGTCTGACTGTTCACTGTTGTTATGTTTTGTTCAAACAGAAAAGTAAAACCAGCTTTTAAAATCTCAGCACAGTCTTCAAGATCTTTGGCTGATTGTCTGTACAATGATGTATCAGCCTCCCCAGCAAGTCAGCCGTTTTGTCATACAATCTTTGCTTGAGGCTGTCTTTCTGATAGGATGCCTGAGTGTCTTTCGGCTCATAAATAGCTCACGGGTAAAAATAAGGAGGTATCAGGGAGTGAGGAACATGGGCTTTTCGTCTGCCAAAAACTAAGGGAGAGCGCCCCCCATTTCTCTTTGATTTGGGGGAGCACCCCTTCTTTGCTTGCTGGTGCAGTGAGAGTCCACCTCCCCCATTTCAATCTATGATAACCATTGTGGGTTTTGCTTTTAAAGTGTAAAAGGAGAGCTCTTTGGGCCATGTGGGGGAACCAATAGGGAGGACTCCAAAGCATTTGTTTTGGGACCCTCTACATGGCCGGCCTTCACTGTTCATTAAAGGTTCATTAAAATTGATCAAGTCAGCACAAAGTGTGTTTAATGATAACCTTTCTCAGATTGACAAGACTTATGGTTGTCATACAACAATGGCATGTCTTGTCATTCTCCAGTTGGTTTTTACATTTCATGATCATCTATATATGCTATTCTAGTGTACAGGAACTGGGTAGTGCTCATTAAATAATTTGTGAACCCTCTAGTGGTGCTCACTGTGGTCTGTGTTTTAGAAACTAGCCAGAGCTGCAGTGTGTGTATGTAACTAGACCTTGTATGACTATAACTATGACTTGTATGACTATAACTAGACCCTGCTGGAACATGTTATTTTCTTTAAAGGGCAAAAGTCTCTGTAACAATTGATGTAATCTTCTAGGGAATGTGGGTATCACTGGCCATCCCCGTCTGTGATATATGCTACAGTGTGCACCTTGGCCTTTTTATACTAATGTTTAGCCTTGGCTACATACATGCAGAGCCAAAAGGAAATATTAAAGTCCTGGGCTTGGGCTCCCCAACCTGCACTTCTACCTCACATTGGGGGTAGGGTTTGATGGAGAGGGGAATCCTCTAAAATAATGCTTTCATTGCAAGAAAATCCACAGGGGTTTGCATGGATATGATGGTGCAAAGAGTAGCTCTCCCTGGTGTGACCTCTCCCACTCAACCATGCCCCTCAAAGGCACCACTTCAGGAAAGGAATTAATTTTGTGCTTAACTTTAAGCATGTGCTTAAGCCCCCATGCACAGAGCCCCAAAATGTGGAATTCATGCATAGGGGCTTGTGTAGGGTCAGAGAGGAAGGTTAGTATGCCAATTTTCTGCTCTTTTATTTCCTCTCTAGCAAAATAGATAGGGCAGGCCGAGACCCCATGGGCTGGTCTAGTCATGTATATATTTATATCCTCGACCCATCTGAGCTATTTTTAAACATAACCTTTTCTCCATCTATTGTGGAGTTTTCTTATAATTGGTGTGCCGCACAAAATGACTTCCTCTATATAACTCTTTTCTGCATTCCCCCACATCCATTCCAGCAACCTGTGTCATCAAGAATGAATGATGCTTTCCCCCTCCCCACCCGCCATCACTGCGGGCAACAAACCGGTCAACAACTCTCATCCAATTAAAGAAACTTCCCTGTTGACTTGAAAAGGATTAGGAGAAATATCCTCCCTTCTGATGCTCTTTCATCAAAATGTTAGCCTCATAAATAATTTCTAGATGTAGATGTGGGGTTAGATGTGGAGGAGGGTTACTGTATCTACCCTGTCACTTTGTCTATGGTCCACTATCTCAGAATGGTATTTATACAACACAGCTTCAACACGTGCAGAGGCTGCTCAGGGAGAAGTAATCCCACTTCTAAAGATTAAAGGCAACTGAAAAAATAGAAGTGATACCAAGCCCCATAAACCAATGGGGTATTTTTTCCATTGTACTTCCTGGTTTTCGAGCATCACCGCTTGCTTTGATAACATGACCTTATTTGACTTTTATCATTGCAGATGAAAGAACATTTAAAAATAGAGTTGCACACACGCCTCCCCTGAACAGCGCATGATGATGGATGTCTTGACAGATTTTTAGCAATAGAAAAGTGCTAGGTGATTGCTTGTTCCCAGGCAGGCCATGGGTTGAAGATACCTGATAAATCATTTCCATTTCATCCAGTTTTACAAATATAAAGTTGCTGGTGTAGGTACAAATATGGTGTTAAAAGGGGTGCCAGTGATTTCTCTTTTAGAATTCAATCCTGACTGCACTGGGGTTGATCCCAGCTTTGGATCAGGCCCGTAAACCTGAGAAGAGCAATAAATGGCTCTTTATAGGTATCCTGGGAGTAGCCTACTTAATGAAACATGTTCCAAATCAATGAAAGCTGTGTCATTTTGAAGACCTATGTTTATGGTATCACTGTCAGCCAATCATTTACTGAATGATGTGACACATTATTAGGTACACCAGATTTAGAGGCTGTGCTTCCAGGAATGATTACGGCCAATTTGGCAGCTAGGCTGGCTTCAGGGTAGGTTGAATAATGAAAAAATGCCACTCCGATATCAGTCTGTGTTTTGGATCTAATCTCACCTCCTTTCTTCCCCAGCCAAAAACCCTAACTGGGTTTAAGTCCCAATCATTAGTGATCTTTGAACCATGATTTTGTGGGCTGAATATCATTAAAATGCAACATGGTTGATGATTAACAATTCCAACAAGAACATTATAAAAGGAAGTTCACAACAGAAATTCAGGATAAGAAGAAATCTATGTCAAAGCAGTAGATGTATCAGGTATTTGTATCCCACCCCTATGCTAAGTAAAGGGTTATCAGCACATATTACCCTGGTCTAACGCCAAAGTTGGATGTCTGCTTCCTGTAGCAGGTAATGGTTCCTGATAGGTGGTTGTTAGTAATTTACTGTACGCATGATTTAAGAGGTACTTTCATACAAAAAAATGCAGTTGTTTGTGAATGCCTCGAAAGCAATTCTGTCAGGTCATTAAAAGCTGTACATTTCATGATTATCTATATATGCTATTCTAGTGTACAGGAACTGGGTAGTGCTTTTTAAATAATTGGTGAATCTTCTAGTGGTGCTCACTGTGGTCTGTGTTTTAGAAACCAGCCAGAGCAGCAGTGTGTATGTAACTAGACCTTGTATACTGTGAACAATTTTAGTGAACAGTGTTATTTGGACACCCCCATGCGTGTGTGGGTGCTTCATATTATGCTTATTGTATTTAGAGCAAAATACGGTGGCTATAGTGTTCAGTTACCATCTTCCCATAACCATCACTTTGAGTTATTTCTACTGACTTATATAAATATGCTACAGGATGAAACATGGTAGATAATGGCAGCCTAGATCCACTCCCCCAACTCCCGAGCTTTATTGTAACTGGTTTCAGCAACTTTAAATAGATGAGGCCCAGTTTCAGGGTTTTTTAAGGTGTAGCAGCAATATTCTAAAAAAATCTCACCTCAACCCGTCACCTTGCTATTTAAAAAAAAAAAAAGCAGAGAACCAGAATTTTGAAGACTCGGGGGGGGGGGAGGGTACATTTCTGTTTAAACTGGCAACCTTTCAAATTGCTAACTTCTATCTCCTGAAGCATGGGCAGAAAGACACCCCAAGAACCACTGTGAGGTGACAGCCTGACTGCACCGACACTGTATCCTTCAAAATGTTTTTGTTCAATGAGCAAACACGGATCTGGGTGGGGACATTTGCTCTTTTTCCAGGGGCCAAACATCAACAATTCACAATGTTTAAAGTTGTCCTTTAACACAAAAATATGTTTCTATTCTTTTGAACTTGTGACCCTTCCTATCACAGTGTGTTTATCTCACTAAAACCAGGAGAGACCAACAGCAGCAGTCTCAGAAATCCCCATATTTCTAACACTGTGATTGAAACGCTTATGGAATACCCTGGGCATGATCATTTTGGTTCTGAGCTTTAATTTTTAAGTCTGGTTTAGAATGTAGGCTCTTGGCAGGACCTCAGATGGTTAAATAAATATCTTGTTTTGAACATCCTAAATCTTAAAATGAACATATAATTTTAGCATAATTTTATTAGACAGTTTCTCACTCTCCATCCCAAAATTCCTGCAACATATTGTATTTACATTAAAAAAGTAACAGATTATTTTCAGCAAGATGGCTTTTCTATTTTCTGAAATACTTTTGCCTCAAATATGTGCATCCTTGCTCTCAATGTCCTTTTGTCTAGATCTGTTGGGACCAATTCTGATCTCCTTCACACTGGTGTAAATCTGGAGTAACTCCACTAAAGTCAATAAAATTACAGTGGTGTGGGGGAAGAAACATTTATCCCTTTCTCCAAAAAGGTATTTTCATGTTGATGCTGTGCTGTTCTCCAGTATGACCAGCAGGTGGTGCAAGCTAAGAAGATACTGTAATGGGCTTCCCCTCCCTCATTAGCTGAGCTGTAGGTAGATATGGTTTGAGAGAGAGGGCAGGAACAGATATGATAGTTCTGGTTATGTTACAGTTTGTTGGATTTTTAGGGAATGTGGTCTCTCTTCATTCTTTTGGTACAAAATATTGTAGCATCAAGTACCTAGAAAATCTACTATAGCACTTTGTTTTCTAACCCACTCCCCCTCACTAAACTACCCCCAGCCCTTTAAAAAAAAAAAATCTTCAATGTGTTGCTGCTAAGTAGTATTTCTGGTAACTGGTGCAATTAGCTGCTTTCAGTGTTTTCTGTGCACTGGTGATCAGATCTGGGTGAAATGTAAACTGGCAGCAGAGAGCTTGGCCTGTGAAATAATGATACACAAACCATTTCCCCCAAGGTGTCACTTTTTTCTCTGAAATGTTATGCAGACTCATAATGGGATACACTCCGACGGCCACTACAGCCCACAATGAACATCACATTGACTTAGATTAGTGCCTCCTATGAGTCTAGTGTCCTTATGTGAAATGGAGAGCATGTCTCAGTGGCAGAGGTGGATTAAGGTCTCCTGGGGCCCTGGGCCAGGGCTGGGGGGAGGGGACAGGATGGGATGACAGTGCCAGAACTGTGGCCCTGTCCCTTCTGCCTGAAGCCCTGCCTATAGCCCCACCCAGTTCTGCCCCTTCCCTCCAGGCCCTGCCCCTGTTCCACTCATGGTCCCACCCCATTCTGCACACACACACCCCGACTGTGGCCCCATCCCCCGTTCGCTCCTTACTGCAGCTCCAAGATCAGAGAAGCTCTGTGCCCCCAGTGGAAGCTCCCTCACCTACTCCTTACTACTTCTCCATTTCTGTTCTTGGAAAGTGCTGAACTGAAAGCTCTGGCACCTGAAATGCTTTATTTTCCACCGAACAGGAACAGTTTGGGTAGCTTCCCTATGCCACCCCTCCACTATGCCCCATCCCTGACCTGGAGGGACCACTTACAGGGCTGAGAACCTCTAAGGCCTTGGGGTAATTAGACTACAACTGCAAAGCAAACTAAAGGGATGCTGCTGGTGGAAAACAAAATATTGCCGCGAGCAACTTCATTTGAACAGCATATTGTTCAATGAGGAAAACAAGCCAAATTTCTATATTTTTGACCAGAACTGTTCTCCCTTCTTTCTCTTTCCACCTTCTTCTTCTTTCTCTGTACATCTCTCCCCATGTCTTCTCCTCTGTTTTCTTTCTACTCTCATCATTTCATACTCTAGTCTTTCCTCTTTTGCCTTCTGTCGGTGGGGAAGAAAATTGACCAAGGCCATGCTAAGGCACTCTAGGCCTGATCCAGCTCCCACTGAGTCAATGGGAATCTTTCCACTGATTGAGGTGGGAGTTGCAATGGGCCCCACCCCTATTTCCCCCCCACATTTGAAGGCAGCCAGAAGAAAAGGACTGGATAAGACTGCAGTTTCATCTAGCATATTTGAGAGCAAGTATGGGGCAGGAGCATGGCACTAGTCAGTCCCATATTCAGCTTCTTCTCTTTCAGTAAAAGCACCAAAAGGGACAGTGGACCTGCACATTTTATTAAGGATGGGACACAGATGTTTGGCTACTGTGCATCCATGGTCACCCTGATTAGGTTTGTCCTTGGCATGAAATTACCAATTTCTAAACATAAGGGATAGAGTTTGCAAGAAAGATGACACTTTCCCAAAGGATATTTAACAGTGTTCTGCACCTGATATCACTTGCAAAGCTGTTTTGCATGGTGACTCAGTCACTGAAACATCTCTCTCTGTTTAAACACTGCAGCTTTTTTACAGTAAATATTTATTCTATGGATTTATATTAAAAATGCTTACTCTGTTTCTGTAGCTAAAGATTGATGAGTGTAGGCTGATCTAGGTTACGTTGCTGTCAAAGTTTTATAGCCCTCTGAAAGATGATAAATTGGAAATCACCATTATGCTGAGGGAGAGAACTGGCTATGGAAATGAAAAAGGTGGACTTCAAACTGGCTATAGTTGGAGAGGCTAACAAGGTGGTAATTGATCTCAGGAACAGAGAGTCTAGAACATTTGGTGGTAGATGGGCAGGGATAGCACAGCAGTTTAGACTAGAGCACTACAGATATACATACAAATCTCCCTAACAAGGTCAGCCCCTGCTGGAGAGGGAGAATTTTGCTTTAATGGATGATGCTTCCTTCACTCAGTATAGGTGGCATTGAAAAGCTTTAAAGAGAGTCCCACTCAGTCTGCCTCATGCAGAATGGCCAGGGCATGTAGATTTGGCAGGTGGTGACAATAGGGCCTAAGAGCCAGATGATAATCTCTTACATCACAGAGAATGAGATTGACATTTATAGAGTTACTTTGGATTCACATGGGTATAACCAAGATCAGAATCTGACCTTCAGTCTTTACTCTGGCTACTAAGCAGAAATAAATTGGTGACTATACAGCAACCCTCTCATTAAGGATGTTATTCTTCACTATTGAAGTCAATAGGAGCTTTGCTTGTTCAATGGATGCATGATCGAGCCCCAGTGTAGGATTGGGTTCCCTGTTGCCTTTTCCCTCCAGTATTCATACATACACAGCACTCCACGTACTCACTTTGTAAAATCATGCCCTTTACTAAAGCAGGCAATCAAATTTGCTTGGAAAGATTTGTCCTTCATAAATGCATGCTGCAGGTGGGAAAACACTTACCATGCTGTCTGGAGTGGCTTACAACCATGAGTGCCAACCTCAGAGCACACTGTCAAGAAGCCGGGCAGAAACCCCAAACTGGTTACATGTTCTATAGTAAGATTTCACCAACCCAGCAACAAATATGAATCCTTACAGCATGATAGCAGTCTTACCATGGAGTCACAGGCCGTCCCCTTGGGCTATCCTGCCACCCAGGCAAGCTGGACTTAGTACTAGCTGGTTGCTATACATCAAAGATCACAAAATATTCAGGTTGCTCCCAGTTCCAAGAAACCAGTCACTTACCCAGGTCAATTTGTACCTTAGATCTCACACCAAAGACACTGCTTGTAGCCAATCCTATGGTAAACTGTCTAAAGATTTGTTAATTAAGAAAAGAAAGGAGAAAGTTATTACACAGTTAAAGCAGGCAAGCCTGTATACACAACTGAGTTAGTCTATGGTTTCAAAAGGTGACAGAGATGTTGTAATCGGTCAGCTCTGAATGTCTTTTTAGGGTTAACCCAGGTTGACCCTGGGGACCTCTGCTTTTGTTTTGTACCTCCGGCCCTGTGAGAGTCCAAACAGCAAACGATGAAAAATTTTCTTGTCTGCTATTTTTATTTCCCTCTTCCAGAATATAAGCTGATGGGACGAGCCTGTGTGGGTTCCACCTGGAACTGGGGTATCACTTAGCCCTCTGAATCACCAGCCTGGGCTCCCTCTCAGCACTGTGCTGCTGTGACAAGCTATAGACTGCTCCCCAGTCCTACACTCCCACCAGCATTCACACAGGTAGGGACACACCCAGCTGCAGTTACATGCAGGCTGACCAGCCACTGCATGAACCAACAATAGAGAGGCTACAGCCAAAATAACCCCCAGGCCCTCAGAGCTGTACCGTCCTGCTCTGATTGAAACCCTGACCGGTATGAATTTATTACCCAGTTTGCCTCTCCCTCAATGTGGAGAAGGAATATGGAGAATATGCTTGTGTTAAACCAAGCGGATATTTTCGCCAGACACTTCAATCAAAGGCACACTGCTTTAGATTAAAACATAAAACAAGTTTCTTAGCTACAAAAAGATAGATTTTAAGTGATAGTAAACAGATCAAAGCAGATTACCTAGTAAATAAACAAAACCACCAACTAAGCCTAAAATACTAGAAAGATTGGATATGAATTAGCAATTTCTCTGACTGATGGCACAAGCAGGTTTGCAGATTCTCAAGGCACAAGCTGCACATGCTTTGCCGCTTGGGATCTCCACCCCTGTTCCAAGTCCTTTTCTTTCGGAGCTTCTCTCGGGTGTTCAGTTGTGGGGGAGTAAAGAACAACACATGATGTCACTCCCCGCCTTATATAGCTTTAGCATATGTTCCAAAAACAGTTCCCAGCCCAGTTTGTGGAAAAATATAGGTACCCAAAATGGAATCCAGAGTCATGTGGTCTGGTCACATGTTTTTGCAGACTCATAGCAGCCATTACTTACAGGCTGGCTGGAGCGATCTCAGGAAAGCTCACCCAGTGGGGGATAAGCTTCTCCTAAGGCCGCTTGTTTTTCCTAATGGCCCATTACCCTGAATAGGCCCTTCACAACCAGGTGTCTAGGCTGGAAGCATTTTGCCTACTGGGTGTCACCCAGGTGTAACTACATTTGAAACAGAGATACATAGTCAATATTCATAACTTCAGATACAAAAATGATACATGCACACAAATAGGATAATCATATCAGCAAATCATAACTTTTCCAATGACACCTCACATGACCCATCTTGTACAAAATACATCACAATTATGCCATAATCATATCATAATAACATTACTAGGGTGAATATGGGGTATAGTGTCACAGTGCCATTTTGCACGTAGCCTCCTCATGGGCATAAGGGGGCAATAACACATCTTTGTATAGTGATGTCCCACAGTGGCCCATTTAGTTTTGATAGGCCTTCTTGATGGGCAGGAGATGATCCCTCCTGCCTCTTAGTTTCAGAGCAAACATTTTTTTACAATTACAAAGCAAAACTTAAATATTACCTTACAGCAAGGGATAAAGATGTTATAAGTGAGATTAATGTATGCAGTAATTTATAAGTATTACATAAAGTCTAAACACATTGCTCTACCTCTAATACCCATCTTAACTATACTAACACACGGGGAAAACAGACTGGTTTCCAGTAACGAATTTTTTCAGTGCTCAGCTGAGGCCTAAAGCCTTGGCAAGACCTGGCACCCGGTCTGCCAGTGTCACATCCCCACCACACTAGTACTGATTGTCTACATTTAATAAGTTCAATTGGACTTGAGGCTTCACACCATTTGGATGAAGGGGGGATGGATGCCTTTAACGGACGGGGAATACTGTGTCACAACTAGTTCTTTGAAGCACTTTCCCCTGATGACCAGCACCACTGAGGTCTTACCTAGCCTCTCTTCACCCAGGAGCTGATTTCTTGTAGATGTTTTGACATGTTTGTGATGGCAATGGTTGCATCTGTGGAGAATGAGATATGTAGTCAGGAGGCATTGGCATATTGTTGACAACAGAGTCTATGGGATGTTTCTACCTCTCCAAATGATCTCATGTAGATGTTGAAGAGGAAGGGAGATCGGAAGGATCTGAGGAAGAGAGCTGTAATGAGGGCTTTTAGGGATAAGAGAAGTGGTTATCCATTAACACTGCCTGGGTCTTATTGGAAGGAAATAACTGGAGTTCCCTCCCCCCAAAAAAGTAGTGCTAACAATCCTATTCCAGCTTTCATTCTGGCTAGGGATGGTTAGAAACCCCACTTTTTTCCCTCCATTGAAAATTTCGCCTAAAACTCATAGCACTGTATAAAGACAATGAAGTTGAAACTCTGTCATGCTAAAAAAAATCTTTGTGCAAATAAAAGCTTGTGTAGATAAGAACCTGGAGTGACTGCAGACTTCTTTGTGTTCATGGACAGCGCAGACATCTACAGTGTGGGATTACTGTACCTACACCCACTTGCAAAGGGTCGTACACCTCAGTTTAGGGAAATTACTTCCTGCAGCTGGCAATATGGAAATCTTTCCCTACTAAAGTCTAGCAGTGAGGTGAAAAATAGAATAATGTTCCTTTAAACTGCCCTTGGGGGAAAAAAAACAGAAAAGAAGGGAAAATCACAATGATTGATTTTTATTTTTATTTTTATTTTTTCCTAGGGGTATAAATTTAGATTTATGAGTCATAACCTGACATTTTCAAAAATGGTCCTGACCCATAAAATTAATATCTGTAATGAAGGTTAACAGTTGCATTTTTAGAACCATTCACCAGTAATTGTGCAATTTAGGCAGTAAAGTGTATCCATAGGAATAATCCTGATTGCAGGCAGAACATAGAAAAATGAAATGCTGTACTCTTCATTACTGAATATATCAACTACAGCTCCATTTTTTCCCTGACAGAGGTAAGGTGTGCTGGAACACATGAACGCCATGTGTGCTTGCGTGCCTCTTTGCAAGATTTTTTTTGAGCATAAGGTCAGCATCTGTCTTGGACAATTCCTTTCTATTCATTGAAATACCTAAAGCAAATATTGACTGGAGATATAAAGCAGAGGTTATTTTATTTAAATAAATAAATAGTGTTGCAATACAAGCTTTCCCCATTTCACACAGAAATCCATGTTTACACACAAGTAGGCACTGAACTGGTTATTATTGCTCTATGCACTGTTGTTGTGGCCATGTTGATCCAAGGACATTAGAGACAAGGTGGGTGGTAATATATTTTATTGGACCAACTTCCATTGGTGAGAGAGAGAAGCTTTCAAGGTTACACAGAGCTCTTCAGGTCTGGGAGATTTAGGCTATGTCTACACTACAAATTTGGTATAATTTACATCGCTCAGGGGTGCAAATAATACACATCCCTGAGTGGCATGTTAGAGCTTGTCTACAATACTGCGCACGGGGTCGATCTAAGATACGCAACTTCAGCTATGTGAATAGCTCTCCTGTTGACTCCACTTGCGCTTCTCGTTCTTGTGGAGTACCGGAGTCGATGGGAGAGCACTCAACGGTCAATTTATCGTGTCTATACTAGATGCGATAAATCGACTCCCGCTGGATCGTTTGCTGCCTGCCGATCCGGCGAGTAGTGTAGACAAGCCCTTATACTGACCTAAATGCCTGTGTGGACAGCACTATGTCAGCACGGAGAGCTTCTCCCGCCTCCATAGCTACCGCCACCCATGAACGCAGGAGGTATTAAAACGATGGGAGAGCAGCTGTGGGGGGTTGTTAGTGAGTTCTAGATTGTTGTAATAAGCCATCAATCCAGTGTCTCTCTCCAGTTTGTGATTTGCAGTGTCTAGCAAAGTGATAAATTTAAGCTCCCAGGCTCATCTTTTTAAAGTGTTGCACAGGTTTCCTTTGAAGATGGGGACTGAGAGGTCAGTGTGATGGGGTGTCCACCCTACATGAGGCCTGAAGGGGTAAATTAGGCCAATTAACATATAGGCTGCACCTGGAGGAAAACCAGAGCCTGCTAAGGCCTAATTACTAATGAAGTCCAGCTGGGTCAGGAACAGGCAAGGCTTCTATAAAGTCTAAGAGTTGAGGCTGAAGAGGGCTGTGGTGAGGCAGCCTACAGTCCTTAATACAAGAGGGAGATACAGGAAAGGGAAGGTGCGGTAAAGTCTGAAAGGGAGGAACTTGAACGGTTGGTTTGAGGGTTCCTGGATTGGAATGTGGTGTAGTAGGTGGGCCTGAGTTCCCCTACCAGCTGCTGTGGGAGTGGTACAGTCTGCACAGAAATGGAGATGGAGACTGCCTGAGATCCTAGAAGGGGAGGACTACTGTGACTTGGCTAGAGGACTAAGCACTGAAGGAGAGGCACTGCAGTTCCTGACCAGTGAGAGAGGGACTGCAGGGCAGGTAACTGAGGCAATAGACTGAGTGACAAGGTGTGGATGGCAATGAGCTAATTCCTCAGATGCACCACAAGGAGGTGCTGCTAAGCAGTGAGTAAATAGACCCTGTGAGAGTTAAGGATCTGGCTCAAAGTACTTAGTCTTTCAATTTTGAATCTAACGTTAACAGTGATAATTTGTGTTCACTTTCAATGTCAACAAATTTGCCCTGAGCGGTACAGGATCAAAAATATTAGAATATTAATTAGAATAAGTAATTTAACTCTCTTCAATTTAAACTCAAATATCTCTCAAATTATTAATTCTCTTGCTTTATATTTTAAGATTCATTTTAAAGTGAATAACTTGAGACCTGCTAAAAAGGTAATACTTTTACACAAGGAATAATTAACCTGTGAAACCCATTGTCACAAGATATGATTGAAGCCAACAAGCTTAATAGAGAGTAAGATGTTTATATGGATAATGAGAACATCCACAGCGAGATGTGAGATTTCATCCGAGAGGATGAAAATGTATAACTGCTATAAACTCTTATGCTCCAGTACATAAGCCAACCACTAAGCCTGGACATAGGAAGAAAGTTCCCTTTTGGACAAGATGTGCTATAATTGTCCTTAATAGACTTTCTTTAATCTTCCTTTGAAGCATCTGGTACTGGCCAGTGTCAGATTGAAGATGCTGGATTATATGGACCACTGATCTGACTCAATATGGCAGTGTCTTTGCTCATAACTTAAATCCTGTGCAAAATCCTATGTTACTGCTGGTTACCTCTTTGTGATTCATAAAGATAACTTCAAATGGTTATTTTACAAAAATGTCTAAGACCACATATGTGAGTGCCTAATTTTTACATTAGAAAGATCAGGTTTGAAATTGTGGGGTGGTGTGTCATAGAGTGTACACAGCTTTTCTGCCACCACCCTCTCCTGGACACTGCAGTGTGGGTGTAGAGAAGCATTAAATTGTCAGCCCCAGTGATGTCAATGACAGTTGACATCACTGAGATTCCACCCCACTAAGTTTAAGATGAATAAGTGCTAACCTCTGGCTACCCTAGCCAGGCCTATTTCCCAACCACCAACACTCACTTTTGGAGGAGGGCTGCCTTTCCCCTGTGCTCATAGAGCACTGAATGCCACCAGGGACTCTACACTGGGATCTGCACAAATTTCCACTGGTGCAGACACTGGACAGGATGGTGTTAATACTCTGTTACATTTCTTGTGCTTACATATTGCTCTTTGGATCTGTCAGTGAGTCACCTCCAATAAACAAATGCTGCTGGAATTCTGGTGTCCTGGTAAACCTGGGGGAAGAGAGGCATGAGCCCAATTTATTTTTCTTAGCATGGGCTAGACCGAACAGTTTCTAGCTTTTGAAAGAGATCAGATTTTCACAAGCCGACTCTTCATAACAATCCTAAAGCTTAGCAAAGCCAACAGGTTTAACATAATGGTTGGTCAGCACAAGCTGAAATGCTGGGAAAGAATTATGCTTCTCTGCTACTGTTTTGACTCCTCACAGGAGTAAGATGTGCCCCCAGCGTGAAGGGGGAGTTTATTTAGTGACTTGGAATGTTTCATAGAATTAATAAAGTTTGTAAGATTTTTAAAGCCTTTCTTAGCTCTTTAAAATTGCTTGCTGGGGAAACGTCTCTTTCTGAACAGTGTCAGGCACGGCTTTTCAGCAGCTTACAATTCATTGATGAAAGGAATCTGTTCATGCTTCTGGGGGTGGACATGAACATTTTGTCCAATAATCTTGATTATTTTTTTTTGGTGGGATTGGGGAGTGGTGCATCTTTTTCAGTGAACTGCAGTGCTCCAAATTCTCCATTTAAATCAATGAACGTACAGTGATTCTCACTGGCTCAGGCCCTGGCTCAATACATCTTTCTAGTGCTCAGAAGACAATGTTCTGTCTCTGTGATGGTGCATAAACCTCACACTGGTTAACCATGGGTTAACAGGCCACTGGGTGGCATCTGGCGGCATGTTAGGTAGAACTGGTGATCAAACTCACCTGGGTCTTCATAAGGGAAGGAGCACAGGGTGCGGGGGAAGGCCAGGGAGGAGACCCAAGTGAGAAATGGGGAATTTCCTCCTTTGGGCTAAAGGCTGAGAGAAACTTGGGAGGCTTGAGCCTGAGCCAGGAGGAAGCTTAGGAGCCATGATCTGAAATAAGAGCAAGAAAGAACTTTGCAGATATTGGACTGGGCTCCAGCAAGAAGCCCTATGGAAGGAGGGCATGGGACCTGGAAAGGAAGCCTGGGAAGCTGAGGGTGTCAGGTAATGTCTCTCAAGGCAGCACACACCCTAGGTCTAGACAGTGAAAAGGTGAAGGCTGTAGGAGCCAGGGGCACCCCCAGAAGTTTTTCACATACTATACACACAACTCCCTTGTACCTGCTGCCCTTCTCCCCACTGGCTCCCATGTGTAGGCATTCACCACAACTCTCCTCCCTATACTTGCCGCAGGTTTTGAGGCCGTTGCTGAGTGAGTCCTGTGGGCAGGGCAGAGTAGAGGGACATGGACTGTTGGAAGTGGGGTGAGGCAGGGCAGGCCCCCCAGGGAAGCCCTGGTACAGGAGCTGGCCCAATGGCAGTGTCCAGGAGAAGCATTGCTGGCTATTCCACTTCCCACTCAGGTGTGGCCTCCTGCCCTCTGTCATAAGGAGGAGGGGTGGCAGGGCCAAAACTGGGTGGCATTGTGATCTGGCACTCGGGGATCACAGAACTGCTCTGGCATGATGGGGTGACCATGAGGCCATACCTGAGTGACCAGTGATGCTCTCCTTGCTGCTGCTACTACATTGCTGTGCCTGTACCTGAACCAAATGAGCTGGAGCCCCATAAATGGTGCCCTGGGTGATGACTTGGGCACTCCTGCCAATGGTATGCACCGTGCATAAGGCTGCAGGTGCCAGTGACAGGAGCTGATGATTCTCACTGCAGCAGGCCTGAAACAGGGTTCAATAGGAAGCTGAGATCAAGTTAAGACAGCGGAAGACAAGGGGTTCTAACTGTGGTGAGCCTGAGACAAGGTAAGGTACTGGGAGCTGAGTGGAGCTAGAAGTACCTGAGTTGAGATTTCTTTGAGTGGCCTATGTTGAAGATCCCAGGTCAGGACTGTGATGCTGGTGAACCAGGTGCCAGCTCATGCCAGAGTCCCCGGCCAATTCACTTGTGTATTAGTATAGATCAAATTGATAAATGTATGAGTGTATTTGGTGTTTAAACTTCATGAACACTACTGGGATGTTTCTTGCATTGTTTTCACTATCTGTACCCTGTTATAATGCAGTAAGAAACATTTACATTGTCTAACTAAACTCTTCAAATGACAAAGAAGCCTTGTGAAATGCAAATGAAGAACTATAACAGAAAAGTGCTAACTTTAAAGCAAGCAGTCATTGTGTGTGTGATGATCAGTGGTCAAGGACTCAAAATGCATTCCTCACGCTCCATTATCAAAGGTAAAGCCCACTGTCAGCTTCTTTTCTGTGAGAAGACGCAATAAGTATGGATTCAAGGACAGATCTTGGATCTCTCGACTGTTTGGACTCTTACAGGGAAGGGTATCAGATGCAAAGCGGAGATCCCCAGAAACAATCTGGGGATCCTGAAAAGACTTTTGGGAAACTAGCAGTTCATTACATTACTGCCACTATTTGGAATTAAAAACTGGGACTCACCTGTGCATATATTTTACCTGCTATAACCTCTCAATAGTTCTTGCTTCCTTTTCTTAGCTAATAAATCTTCAGCGCATTTACTAAAGAATTGGCTACCAGCCTTCTCTTTGGTGTAAGATCAACTGGTACTCTAGATAAGCGATTGGTCTCTTGGAACTAAGAGCAATGTGCTGTGGTGTGATATATAATTTTTTTGTTAAGTGATCTTTATCACAGAGTCTAGTTTGTCTTGGTGGCACGATAGTCGCCTTAGACTCTCCAGTCTGTGCCTACCTTGAAAAAGGCTCTTTCAAATTTCTTTCTAAAGGTTCTGGAACTTTGTAAACCAGTCTCATTCTCCCCTAGACCTTCATACCAAGAGAAAATCCCCAGACTGACATCAACTCATGTGTGGAAGATCTTCAGAAGAGGTTCCCTACCTCCTTTGATGTTTCCTAATACATAGGTATCTCTTAGGAGCTAGAATTCCTTCTTTTCCTTTCTTTTCAATTGTACCTATGCCTTTCTAAAACAGCTGAGATGTGATCTGGCATGAGAGGTGCTGAGGCACAGGAATCAGGCCCATAGGAAGACCTCTACTCTATTTTATATCTGGCAAGATGGGTTAATGACAATGTACAAGAATGTCTGCTGAAATGTGTAGGCACAGATAGATATTGGACTTCACAACATCTGAAAATGCAGTGGCTTAGTTATACATGTAGGTAATAGGAAAGAATGGAGAAAGGTATATTCTCAATATTACATTTGGTTCACAACAGACAACCTGGTTAAGAGCAACAGGTCACAAAGTGGATCAGGAGGATATGCGTGTATGTGTGGTGGTGTGTTTTCTTGTTTTGTTTGTTTGGTTCTTTTTGCCTGTATCTTCACTAAGGCCTTCATTCAATGTCCATTGAAGTCAGTGGGAGTCTTTCCATTGATTTCAGTGAACTTTGGATCAGGCCTTAAATGAATCTGTTTGATTAGCAATTTCAGTAAGTTTAGCACCCAATATCTCTTTGAGTCACTAAAGCTACACAAACAGTATTTTATCCCATTCATTACTCTACATAACGTGGCTGCACACAGCACCGATATGTACATACTCCTTCCAAGTAAGGCATCTCTGGCAGCTCAGTAGAGTTGCCAGGACAACATCAGGAAACTTATGAGTTCTTCTTCCCAAGAAAGAGTGCCTCTTGTGGTGTTGCATTAATTATATTACTCTATATTTATCACAGATAGAGAGAAAAGTGACAATTAAGCTATGACACTTCTCCAGATAATTGTCATTTAACTTATAAACAGAGCTAGAGCACCAAGGGAGAAGGGGGCACAGTTAGAAACCCTGCCCTCTTTGATACCTAGAACATAATAGAGATTCTTCTATAACCTCCATTTTATCAATTAATATAGCAATTTTTTTGCTAACAGAAGAAACCAGTTTTCACAGCATCAGTTTTAAGCACAGCATGACATGTCATAGCTGCTGTCTCCGCTGACACAGAGGTTGAATCAAGGATCTCCATAGGTAAAAAGCATAAGCAGACTTACATCCTCTGCAGATCAGGCCCAGAGAGGGACTTGTAATAACCCACTGCTGAGTGTATAGTCAGAGCATCTGGGGAGGGAACAATTCACTGGCCAGCAAAGCTGAGCGGTTGTATGGGATACCTTAATTTACTTCTGGTTTAAGCTAGCACACAACTACTCTTCCCTGGGAGCTGGGCGAAGCGGTAAGGGCACTGTGTCACAGATGGTGTCTCCAAAGCTCAGTGCCGGCTACTGGTGTAGTTTATGTGCTCAGGGCTGTGCCTAGGGGTGCAAGCTAGCCCTTCGTTTGCAAGCGGTACAGCAAATCACTGCTAAATACTTCCAGGGATATTTCTGAATTTAAGCCATCTGCTCAATGAAACTGAGCTCAGTCCCATTTGATAGCCTGTAACAGGAACAACTGTAAAAGTAACTTTAAGTGAAATTGCTGATCTCTCTCAGCCTCAGATCATGTACCCCTCAACAGGCAAAGCCATCCAGGAAAGGGGAGGGGCAACAAGGTCTGGGACAAGATGGGATATCTTTTGATAAATACTGTATCCTCATCTAGCCCTATCCATTTCCAACCAGAGAACGTCCCAGATATCCCATTATCATGGTATTCATGTGCACAAGTTCTACTATAATGAGTGGTTTGATCCTAATTCTTACAAGAATACAATTTAAATTGCATTATGCATTCCCAGCCACTGGACTGACAGAATGTGGAAACACCAGTAACTGAGGAATATTCCTCAGTTACGTTCTATTGAGAGTAAAGTATGAATAAACTGTCTCTGAATTGCTGTGGGAGATGAGGTTTTTCTTTTTCCTTCCCCCCTCCCCTTCCTGTCTCTTCAGGCTGCACTAATTAAACCAAACTGTGAAGCAGAATATTTGAGGCCTGGCCTACACCAGTTAGGTTGACCCAGCTACATTGCTCAGGGGTGGGAAAAATCCATACCTATGAGCACTATAGTTAAGCTGACTTAACTGCTGATGTAGACAGCATTAGGCTGATGGAAGAAGTCTTCTGTTGACCTAGCTACCCCTTTCTGAGGTGGATTACCTATGCCGATGGGAGAACTCCTCCTGTTGGTGTAGGTAGTGTTTACACTGAAGCACTACAGTTCTGCAGCTGTCGCATTTCCGGTGTGGACAAGCCCAAAGAACAGCAAAGTCTGATAATCAGCCAACTAAAATGCATCTGCTAATTTGGTCTCAGCTGTTTTAGGTTTCCTAAAGGCAGCGGTTGTGCTTTGTTCCCTGTTTCAGGCTGACAATATGCAATGAAAGCCAAAAGGCTTCTAAAGCGTGTCTCAAAACAAATGTGACCTTTGCTGCATATTTTGGTGTCTGAAAATTAAACTTTGAAGAGAACATCACTACAAGAAATGAGACTGGATCCACTCAGTAAGTATGCTTTCAATATTTACAAAATGTTGGCCCCAAACTCTTTGAACATATGTGCTGATAAATTAATATGCTGCTGTTTAGAAGCTCTGAATATCCTTATTTTGTGAAATAATTTTCAACAGATGGTTAATATGACCCAAAAACTTAAGAGTGTCAACCAAAGCTTTGATGTACTAGGCTAATCTGATCCTTGGTGTCATTTCGGCTTTAGTGGAATTTTACCAGGGAAGCTTGTGGCCTATACAAGCTATGTGATTATATTGCTCTTCTGTTCATGTCTACAACTTATGTGCACTTAGATTACTTTTTTAGAGTATTGTATAGAAAAACTGACATTCACTGCAAATATTTTCTATACACTTTGAAATACAAATACATGCATAGAGCATCTTTTAACAAATATAAAAATATAGTATTAGGGAAGCAAGTAAGGAGAGAAATAATTGAATGGGAAACTAGAGAGGTTCAAAATATGTACAGAAAATAAGAGGAGATTTGATGTGGACAAATAGATACAGTTGTGGAAAAATAAATAATCCAAAGTATAGATAATTCAGTGGAAGGGAGAAATTTAAGGAATAGTGCAAAAACAGATTGTTACTTTATTCATAGGCTTTTCTACAGTGCCTTTTGCATTAGTATCTGTGCACCTCAGAGGCATTAGTGAATTTATCCTTGTAACACATGCTGCTAAAGCAGGATAATGGCATTATTGCGCCCATTTTACAGATGGGGAAACTGAGGAACTTTGTAAAAAGGCTTCTCTTGAGAATGCTCAGCTCTTTTCAAGATTGGAGTAATTTGCTGGTCTAAACCTCCTGAGCATTCCCGAGGTGTTGTGACATCTTACAATTTGGCGCACTTCTGCCAGGTGCTGAAGGTTCTCCTCAGCACAGGAACAAGGATATAAAGACACTGGAGAGAAGAGCCAGGAAAAGAACCCAGATTGCCTGCCTCTCAGTCTAGGGCCTTAACCATAAACCATCCTTCTCTTCTAGGAAAGAGTAGACAACAAATTATGATCCCTATTCTTCAACCCTTCCAGTCTCTTCAATGGGTTGATTCTCAGGTGTAAGGATCACTTATGTGAATGAGAGTTGCAGGATTGGGCTCTATGTGCAGAGCAGGCAGCATAAAGGCTAATACGATTTGGGGCTGATTACATGGAGCCATTAAAACACAGATCATGGAGATATTCCTTTCATTATGGCAAGGATGCTGCAGTCAGTTCTGGGGTGCCTTAACATCACCGAAAGGAAGATACTTTTCTTGGATTGCAGTAAAATTAACTAATGCTGAGGGGGCTAATCAGGAGAGATGAATTATATGGCTAAGATTCCCAAATAAAGGTGCCTAAACTCAGGCTCTTAAATGAGTAGTTAGGCACCTCAGCAAACTACCTGATTTTTTTCAAAGGTGCTGAGCACCCAGTAGCTACCGCTGATGCTAAAATAGTGAGGGATTGAGTTGCCCTATTCACATCTCTCTAGGGACTACTAGTAACAGTGCTCACCATTGCCATAGACTATCAGGGTTGGAAGGGACCTTAGGAGGTCATCTAGTCCAACCCCCTGCTCAAAGCAGGACCAATCCCCAATTTTTGCCCCAGATCCCTAAATGGCCCCCTCAAGGATTGAACTCACAACCCTGGGTTTAGCAGGCCAATGCTCAAACCACTGAGCTATCCCCCCCATGCTTGGGTTGAGTAGCAGAGTTGTGCCCTTGATGGCGATGCAGCCATGATTTCACCCAGGGTGGTAAGCCCATAGAAGGCAGCACATTGCATCACCCTCCGATAACCCTTCTGGTAAATTACAAAGCAGCCATGAAACCCTTCCCCTGCCAGAAGGTTAGGGGCCACAATAATGGGGGAAATCAGGGGGCTGTTAATTATTCAGGCATAAGAGGGGACGAAGAGCAACTAACAATGAAAGGAAGCTTCTACTGTTGTTGTTTCCAACATGCTCCAACACTGATTTGCCCTACTTTAGAGCTATTTACATGGAAGCCCTAGCCCTCCAAAAAGGAGAGGCTAGTACATACACTGCTTTTCCCCTCTCCCTCTCCAGAGACCATTTACCAGCTGCAGATTGCCAGAGCGCCTTGCCTTCTAGGTTTTCTTGGTCCTGCCTCAGGGCAGGGGCCTGGACTTGAACTCTCCAAATACCTTCTTGCCCTACATTTCTAAGATTCCCTGTGCCCAATAGGCCCCTCCCTATCCCCTGTGCTGGAAGCTCCACTGGTTCTATTCCTGGTGAGGCCTCCTCCACCCAGGTAGTATCTCCAGCAGGGTGGTTAGGGACAATAGCCCCTCCATATGTGCTACCTGAGCAGCGCAAAGCAGCCAATTCATGCATGTTTGCCTTTTGACTCTGGATTTCTGTATCGTTTGTTGCTTAAAGAAAAGCAAATTGATGGGATAAAAATTCTGCCCAGATGGGAAGTTCACAGATGAGAAGATGCTGCATCATCTTACACTCAGTTCTGTTAAAAGCTTCCTACTCATCTGCTGCTTCAGCTTCATCTCATTGGCATTTCCTGATGAGCCCGGTTCCCCCATATGTGAATATTCTTTTTTTGGGCCATGATAACACCTACAGGAAACAAAACATCTTTCCCCATGTCCTCAGAGGGAAAGGGCTTTGGTTTTGATTATTTATTTTCAGTTGTGATGAGTAACACTGGTTTTATTAGGCATGCTCCTATGTGGAATTCCTCAGGAGGGTCCCAAACTAGCATAAAGCCATCACACCGGTTCCGCTCCTTGTCATTATAATTAAGTGATGGTGGGTCACCGATCCAGGATCCCTTCCTTGCATCCAGAATGCATAGTGCCTCTAGCTCACCTTCTACAGAATTTTTATTCCTTCTATGCTCTTGCCCATCAAAACCAGAGCCAGGAGAACCAGTTTTTTCTCAGGTTCCTGAGACACAAATGTCACCAGGTTTTGTGCACAAATGTGGATAAGGGGCTTGGATCACTCCAGAGACCATGAATATACAATCCAATAATCAACACTAAATCAAGTCATAAAATATGCAATACCAAAATCACTAGTAAAAACTCCAAATAAAACAGCATAAAATCCCTTTATTGAGGATCAGTCCATAGGGCTAGGGGCTAGTGTCACAAATAGGCATCTAAGTCTAGGGTGTAGATGCCTAAATCTCATATTTTTAGGCACTGCTGTGATTCACAAAACCCTTTCGGGGCTGCCGCCTAATCCTGCAGATGCCTAAATTCTCTTGGCATCTAAGTTTTTGCAGTAAAAGTTCCCTGGGTGCCTGTGTTTCTGCCTCTGAGCATGTGCACTGGTGCCCAGATGCCTATATCCTGCCTAAGCAGCAGAGCAATTCACAAACCAGGTGAAGACAGGTTCTTCTCTACCTAACTTGTGTGTGTGGGGCCTGATCCAGGAGGAAGAAGAGTTCCCTGATTACCCTAACCACTGGGCCAGAGCTGGCGCTAGGCATAAGCAGACTAAGCAATTGCTTAGGGCCCCAAGCAGCTCAAGGGAGCCCCTCTTAATTATTATGTGTTTGGTGTGTGTATGGGGGGGAGAGGAAATATTCTTGTTTAGGACCCCCAATGGGCTAACCCTGGCACTGCACTGGGCTAAAGGCTGTGAGCTGGAATGTGGGAGACCCTTGGTTCAAGTCCTTCTTCCACCTCATGAGAAGAGAGAATTTAAACAGGGATTGGAAGAGTACATAAACTGCTGAGCAGCTAAGGGATAGTCTGATTGGCAGAGGGAGTTCCCTCAGTCTCTGCCATTGAAATAATAATTGGGCCAGAAACAGACCGAGTGACTCTACAGCCCAGTGGTTAGGGCACTCTCCTTAGAGGTGTCACATCCCAGTTCAACTCTTTTCTTTTAATCAAGCAGGGATGGGATTTAAACCGGTGCTCTTCTACATCTTCAGTGAGTACCTGAGTCACTGGGCTAAAGGTTATCAGGGTCAGCATAGCAGCAAGGGATTAGGTGACCTCTGAGCATTGGATCAAGCCCCCATATGTAAGTTACACAGAAGAGTGCCTCTTGTCCCCTGGTTCGTAAATTGTTAGCAGAGATAGGTACAGGATGACCAGATAGCGTAAAAAATTGGGACGGGGTGGGGGAGTAATAGGTGCCTATATAAGAAAAAGCCCCCCAAATCGGGAATGTCCCTATAAAATCGGGACATCTGGTTACGCTAGATAAGTGCCTCCCTGCAGCCTGGACTTAGGTGTCTATCTCCAACGGAGGGGTGAGTGTTAACATACCTCCCTCTTTTCAGCATCTCCCATTGGCTAGCCTGCTTACCATGCTAGCTATGTGAATCGTATTCTGAGGTGTCTGCCTCTCACCATTCATTGTATTGGGAGCCTAGGCACCTAACTCAGGCTTTGTGGATTCTGATATTCTAGGTGCCTAAAGGTTGGGTGTTGTGACACTCAGCATCTCAATACCTAAGTCCCTATGTGAATCCAGACCTAGGGGCTTATGGGATTGGAACATGTAATTGCAACTCCAACAGATGACTTGATAGAGAAGGAGACATGGAAGGAAGAGTTTACTAAGCTAGTATGGGGCATTGAGGAAGACCCATAAACATTGTACATAACCATTCTGAAGGGGACCTGTAAAGTGCAGTGTAGTAAAGTCGGCATGATAGGGTTGGCTGGGTTACTCAGAGTATTATAGGTTGCAGCCATGTTCCATCCCTCTCTTACTTCCTGTTAAGTCATTGGAAATTTACCCTCACCCTATTGTGATGCAGTTAAATAAAACAGCAAGTTTCTACCCTGCACTCCTGTGAGTAGACATAGTTTTGTTGCACTGAGTGGTCCCTTTCCAAAATGCAGGCTGCTGGAATTTCACATATTAAAGTGACTGTGTATTTTCCTCTTAAACTGTTGGACTCCAACTGAGATCAGGTCCTCTTTGTGTTAAGTGTTGTATAAACTCATAGTACCTGTCCTGCAGAGTCTACGGTCTAAATAGACAAGACAAGGGAGAAAGGAAGGATTGTCTTCCCCAGTTTACTGATAGTGAACTAAGAAGACTAAAGGCCCAAATCCACAGAGGTATTTAGGGACCTAACTCTTTTATGTGTCTAAATACCTTTCAGGATCTGGGCCTAAGCAGCTGATTCTAGGTCAGCGAGGACATCTGTGGTAGACCCCCACAAATGACCCTAGGTCTCCCGAAGCCCTGTCCAGTATCTTAACCACAAGATGATCCTTCCTTATTTCACATTATTTGTGTGTGTTTGTCCTTCTATATTTTGGACTGGTGGGGAGCATTTGACCTTATGATGTCCCCCATGAGTAAAAAGAGACTGGATTCTGGGGATTTTTTAAATGAGGCTGCTGGACTCTCACAGACATCAGCTCTCTCTAGCTTATGGCTTGGAGAACACAGTGTCACCACACAGAATCTGTCTAAATCCTGGCGCAGCTCAAACCAACAATGGATTGCTAGCTCCATTTCAGGTCTTTACACATTAAGGAATAAGAAAAATAGTTCTTCAAAGGGTCTATCTTTGATATCATTTGAACAATGCTTATGGACGTTTAGTGTAGCGATCATTTCTGACCAAGAGGGGTACTCCCCCTTCTGCTAGGGATTCTACTTAACATGAGGAGATATTCTAATTCATGTATTCATTTATAGTAAAAGTAAATTAATATTGTAGTCTCTTGGGTAGGTTAGATGCATAGGAAGGCCTAGGAATATTTTATACTCAATAGTAGTACTGGAAATTGTTCAGCTTTTCTCTGGATAAGAATTTTATGGTGAGGGACTGTGGGTGAAGGGGAGGGTTATACATTAAACAGTTACGTTCTTTCATCGAACCAATTTCATCTGTCTAGCTTTCAACATCAAGGGCCAAATTCAGGCCTAGTGCAGCTCTATTGACTGCAACTGAGCTGCGCCCTCTTCCACCAGGGTTGAAAGTGGCTCCTGTTGTTTGAAGAAGAAAAATAAAGAACATCAAACTGTGCTTTGCTTGGGTAAAGCACTTTCTACACTCACACCTGTGCTACCAAAAACATTATAGGATAATGAGATTTTTATATAAAGGGTCTTAAACATGAAGCAAGTGTTGCCGGCACAGAGTGCCCGAGGAAAACAACAGCGGGGTTCGTTGCCTGGTGTGCGTTGCTCCAATGAACACACCAGGGTGGAGAAGCAATCAAAGTTTATTTGAGATCTCAAAGCGGTGCAAGGAGACTGCACGTCTCACATCGAGCACCCCCAACATAAACAAAGTTTCTTCCTTTATACTTTACTGTAACCAAACTCTTCCCTTCCCCCCATAATGGTTACATTAAGCAAGTAGCAGATACATTTAAGCAGTTAAATCATTTTGGCAGCTATAAGCCTAGCTTGTTAGTAACTCTGCTCTGAACCGTTATTTTGTCCTCCTCCCCCTGATTTGTTACCTTGCCTCCCAGCCAGAAGCATGCAGGCCTTGTTACTATTACCACCGCTTTGTACCGGTTTGAGCGGGGTTGCAACTGATAACGGGGTTACACATTTCATTCTTTGTTGCTAGCTTGTTAGGTCGAGTAAAGTTTAAACATGGAGGAGCTTTGGTTTACTTAGGCCTAGTGCAGGGGGGCTTCATCGACACTCATGGCCTTTCACCCTCCCGAGTTACCTAGGGTTATGCCTAGTGACACCAACACACGCATACAACAGTGAACATGTATAGGCTATGTGTTTAACTGCTGTCCTGACATTCTGGCCAGACCACGCTTGAAACTAGAGAGACCAGGAACTTGAATTTATTTTATTAAGAGCACAAAATAAATCAATAAAAGAAATAGCACATCTCTTACAGCTGCAGGCAGCAAGACCTTTGGCTATTGGAAGCTCTACTGCTTGGCTTCTAAGGAGCCAGGAGGCCACAGAAGGCCTATTGATTTCAGTAGGAGCTGCCTGTATGAGTAACTATTATGATTTCTTCTTTCTGCCTAAACTACTTAGGCTCTTGTCATTAATCATATTCATTCAGACTAACAGGGGAGCTGAAAATATATCTCTCCCATATGCATATCCATGGAAGTTAGGCCACAAAAATGACCCAGATCCTTAAGTCCTTAGGCAGTTAAAATATCATTAGGGATCCACCTACAGTTCAACACCAAATGGTTTTCACTTTCTCACTGAGAAAAGCTCAGCAGTTCCTAGTTGCTGGTTGATCACCTGCATGGGGCAGGTCTCAATGCTGGGCATATGGAAGCCTAAGAATAGCATTGTCACGATGTAGCACTCTTCTCAAATGATGACAAGGGTTTCCCTCAGCAGCCAATTTCATAGATTAATGCTTTCTTCTGAGCCAATGTAAAATATGTCTCTTTTCACCTCCATGTCCAAGTGCCAAGCAGTGGTGTAGAGAGTAGATAACACAAGAGGAAATCCTCACCTCAGAAGTGAGATGGTCTTATGCCATAAGCATCACTGATGCAATGTTGCTGTCCCAGAGGCACTTACCTAAGATGATAGAGCACTTGGAACATCAAACAGGCTGGCACCTGACTACTGTTGAATCTGGCATGCACTCTATTGTGCCAGCCAGACAGATGGGCTTGAATGCATGCAGCCATAAAATAATGCAGGAGCATCAAAACTGCTTCATGAAAGCAATAAATCTCTGGCAAAATTGCAGTCTGTGCAGAAGCCACACATCTGAAGTTAAGGGAATCAGTGGCGTAGACAGGTTTAGAGCACAGGGGGAGCGGCAGCGCTATATAAAGGCGCCTCCCTGCTCCCCCTGTACTCACCCCGGTGGCGCTTTAAAGGGCCCGGGGCTCCAGTGGCTGTGGAGTCCCCGGGCCTTTTAAATCCCGGCCGGAGCCCGGCTCCGGCAGCGGGGCTGCGGGGGGGGGGGGTGTGCTTTAAAGGGCCAGCAGCTCCCCACAGCGGCAGGAGCCGCCAGCCTTTTAAAGCACCCCCACCCCCCAGCCCAGCTTTGGCAGCGGGGCTGGAGGGGGGCACTTTAAAGGGCCAGCGGCTCTCCGCAGCGGCAGGAGCTGCCGGCCTTTGAAAGTGCCCCCCTCCCACCTCCAGCCCAGCTCTGGCAGTGGGGCTGGGGGGGGCGCTTTAAAGGGCCAGCGGCTCTCCACAGCGGCAGGAGCTTCTGGCCTTTTAAAGCGTCCCCACCCCCCAGCCCAGCTCCGGCAGCGGGGCTGGAGGGGGTGCTTTAAAGGGCCAGCGGCTCTCTGCAGCGGCAGGAGCCGCCAGCCTTTGAAAGTGCTCCCCCGCCCCACCTCCAGCCCAGCTCCGGCAGCGGGGCTGTGGGGGGGTGCTTTAAAAGGCCGGCGGCTCCTGCCGCTGCGGGGAGCTGCTGGCCCTTTAAAGCGCCCCCGGGCCCGGCTCCCGCAGCCGGGCTCGGGCGGCGCCTTAGCGCCGCTTCTCCTCTCGGGAGCAGCCGCTCCCCCTGCTCCCCCCCGGCTATGCTACTGAAGGGAATATGCTATTGCTTTTCTAGTTCTTTGCTTGAGGGACTTCAGTAAAGTAAAAAAATAGCTTCATAGGCCAATAGAATGAAATTTTAGAATGCATGAATAAGGATGGTGAGTGGAGAGAAAATAGTGTAACTTGTCTACTACAGCTGCCAAACCCTTCCAAATTTTGTAGCGCATCAGAGACGGTTCACAGGCCTAGACGTTTGAAAGGGTTCAAGTTAGGACAAGACTCATTTTCAAAACTTGTTTCAAACCCAATATCAAGGCTTGTGCACCTTGCATGGACTCACACTGGGTTGGTTGGAAGAGATGAATGACCCAGTAACTGTGACCTTCTCCAGCAAACACGATTCAGATTTGAAATAGCCCCATCGACCTCAGCCTCAAAATTGTAAATAGCTATCATAATATCACAGACCTTCAGCAGGAGGCATTTATTAAAGAAAACTATATACACAGACAAAGAGGCTTTCATACAATCTGAATCCAGTTGTTATCTTCCTTATTTACCAGGGACCACATCCTGTCTGAAACTCACCACAACAACCAGAGACATTTAGTAGCTGAATGAAATGCTGCAAGGACACAGATAATCTCTCTAGTTTACAGGTCATGCTTGAATTGGGACTGATTTGGGGTACATTCAGTACTCAACACTAATGTTAATCCAAACTAGCTAAACAACAATTGCAGAAGATGGCCAGCTTTCTGCTGAACAGCTAGGAGTGGCCCATCTGTGTGTATGTGCTTGTGAAAAGCCTCATGTGTCTTATTTCTGCTGGATTCATCCTTAGGGGTTAACACAATGAAAATATCACTAATGTTATGTAATCATCAGGATATAATAGTAGTCCTCAAAATATGGTCTGTGAAGCACTTACTGGTGGTCAATGCAGAGCAAATGGGTCATATGGCACCTGCTCCTTCTCCTTGTTTCCATTTGCTAAATAGCACTGAAAGGCAGCTAAATGTATACAAAGTGCTTTGCTAATATTAATTTAATGTAAGCAGTCACTGCAGGCTGTGGTTTTCAAAGGAAGCTAACAGAGATAGGTGTTCAACTCCTATTGAATTAAATGACATTTGTGTGCCCAACTCCCTTAGTCTCCTTTGAAAATCACAGCCATTTTGTAAGGTTTTTAAAATGCTCCCATCACTGTAATATCTGAGTGCCTCATGCTCTTTGATGTATTTATCCTCAGAATACATAAGAACATCAGAACGGCCATACTGGGTCAGACCAAAGGTCCACCTAGCCCAGTATCCTGTCTTCCAACAGTGGTCAATGCCAGGTGCCCCAGAGGGAATAAACAGAACAGGTAATCATCAAATTATCCATCTCCTGTCACCCATTCCCAGCTTCTGGCAAACAGAGGCCAGGGACACCACCCCGTCCATTCTGGCTAAAAGCCATTGATGGACCTGTGCTCCATGAACTTATCTAGTTCTTTTTTGAATCCTGTTATAGTCTTGGCCTTTACAACATCCTCTGGCAAAGAGTTTTCATAGATTCTGATTCATAGATTCTAGGGCTGGAAGGGACCTCGAGAGGTCATCGAGTCCAGGCCCCTGCCCTCTTGGAAGGACCAATTTCTGTCTAGACCATCCCTGATAGACATTTATCTAACCTACTCTTAAATATCTCCAGAGATGGAGATTCCACAACCGCCCTGGGCAGTTTATTCCAGTGTTTAACCACCCTGACAGTTAGGAACTTTTTCCTAATGTCCAACCTAAACCTCCCTTGCTGCAGTTTAAGCCCATTGCTTCTTGTTCTATCCTCAGATGCTAAGATCAACAAGTTTTCTCCCTCCTCCTTATGACACCCTTTTAGATACCTGAAGACCGCTATCATGTGCCCTCTCAGTCTTCTCTTTTCCAAACTAAAGAAACCCAATTCCTTCAGCCTTCCTTCATAGGTCATGTTCTCTAGACCCTTAATCATTCTTGTTGCTCTTCTCTGGACCCTCTCTAATTTCTCCACATCTTTCTTGAAATGCGGTGCCCAGAACTGGACACAATACTCCAGTTGAGGCCTAACCAGCGCAGAGTAGAGCGGAAGAATGACTTTGCGTGTCTTGCTCACCACACACCTGTTAATGCAGCCCAGAATCATGTTTGCTTTTTTTGCAACAGCATCACACTGTTGACTCATATTTAGCTTGTGGTCCACTATAACCCCTAGATCCCTTTCTGCCGTACTCCTTCCTAGACAGTCTCCTCCCATTCTGTATGTGTGAAACTGATTGTTCCTACCTAAGTGGAGCATTTTGCATTTGTCCTTATTAAACTTCATCCTGTTTACCTCTGACCATTTCTCCAGTTTGTCCAAATCATTTTGAATTATGACCCTATCCTCCAAAGCAGTTGCAATCCCTCCCAGTTTAGTATCATCTGCAAACTTAATAAGCGTACTTTCTATGCCAATATCCAAGTCATTGATGAAGATATTGAACAGAGCCGGTCCCAAAACAGACCCTTGCGGAACCCCACTCGTTATACCTTTCCAGCAGGATTGGGAACCATTAATAACTACTCTCTGAGTACGGTTATCCAGCCAGTTGCGCACCCACCTTATAGTAGCCCCATCTAAGTTATATTTCCCTAGTTTATTGATAAGAATATCATGTGAGACCATATCAAATGCCTTACTAAAGTCTAGGTATACCACATCCACCGCTTCTCCCTTATCCACAGGTTGATTGCGTTGTGTGAAGAAATACTTCCTTTTGTTTTAAATCTGCTGCCTATTACTTTCATTTGGTGACCCCTAGTTCTTGTGTTACGAGAAGGAGTAAATAACACTTCCTTATTTACTTTCTCCACACCAGTCATGATTTTATAGACCTCTAAGTTTTATAGACATCTATGAAGGCTTGTCTACATTACCTGCTCGATCGACCAGCGGGGGTCGATGTATCACATCTAGACTAGAGCAGTGATACTCAGACCTCAGTGGTTCATGAGCCAAACTAGTGATCAACATTACCCAAAAGAGCCACAGTAGTGTGAATTCATTGTTTCATTTACTATCTAGTAACATGTTTAACCAGTATGTCAGGGGAAATATTTCGTTTAAATATATATAAGGTTGCAGATCTCTCGAGGCATCTAGATAGACTTATGTGTAGTGCTGGGGAGGAGCTGGTGGTCGTGGTACATGTAGGTACT
This sequence comes from Macrochelys suwanniensis, assembly GCA_033296515.1. NCBI lineage: Eukaryota > Metazoa > Chordata > Testudines > Chelydridae > Macrochelys > Macrochelys suwanniensis. Next base: position 117,632,850 of record CM065779.1, read on the forward strand.
GTGACAGACCCAGACAAGTGGGGTACAGAAGTCTGATAGAAGGCAAATATACTGGCCATTGGATGAATAGTTTCCTGTTCCCTGAGTGACCAGAGCAGGGGCTGCACTAGAACAAGCAGGAACTTTCTGGAACCAATTTAAGGCAGGCAGGCTAATTAGGACACCTCGAGCCAATTAAGAAGAACCTGCTAGAATCAATTAAGAGAGGCAGGCTAATCAGGGCACCTGGGTTTAAAAAGGAGCTCCCTTCAGTTTGTGGTGTTGTGTGCGAGGAGCTGGGAGCAAGAGGCACACAAGGAGTTGAGAGGGAGAAGAGTTGAAGGACTGAGGAGTACAAGCATCAGCAGACCATCAGGAGGAAGGTCCTGCAGTAAGCGTAAAGAAGGTGTTGGGAGGAGGCTGTGGGGAAGTAGCCCAGGGAGTTGTAGCTGTCACGCAGCTGTTCCAGGAAACCCTATAGACAACTGCAATCCACAGGGCCCTGGGCTGGAACCCGGAGTAGAGGGCGGGCCCGGGTTCCCCCCAAACCTCCCAACTCCTGATCAGACACAGGAGGAATTTGACTGTGGGTTCTACCAGAGGGGAAGATCTCTGAGGCGATCAAAATCCGCCAATAAGCGCAGGACTCACAAAGGTAGAGGAGGAACTTTGTCACAGTACCAATGACATAGTGAAGGGTAGGAGAGACATCCTGGAGGCCAAATTTAGGCTGCTAGGAAAGAGACTGAAATCAAGGACCTCTATGGTGGCATTCTCAGAAATGCTTCCAGTTCCACACGCAGGGCCAGGTAGGCAGGCAGAGCTTCAGAGTCTCAATGCATAGATGAGATGATGGTGTAGAGAGGAGGGCTTTAGATTTATTAGCACTGGGGAAACTTTTGGGATAGGGGGAGCCTATACAGGAAGGATGGGGTCCACCTAAACCAAAGTGGATCCAGACTGCTGGAACTTAACATTAAAAAGGTTGCAGTGCAATTTTTAAACTAAGAGATGGGGGAAAGCCGATTGCTGCAGTGGAGCACATGGATTGGACAGAGACTTCTCTTAGAGGAGAGTCTATTGATAGAAATTCTCTAGGCTTCAGTCAGGAGGAGAGGATGGAAGATGATAAAGTATGGGCCAGATCAGATGAAAAACATTCACATCAAAAAAGAATCTGACACATCAGAAAAGGGCGGACAAATAAACAGTGACAAGTTTTTAAAGTGCTTGTACACAAATGCTAGAAGTCTAAATAATAAGACGGGTGAACTAGAGTGCCTCGTGTTAAAGGAGGATATTGATATAATAGGCATTACAGAAACCTGGTGGAGTGAGGACAATCAATGGGACATAATCATTCCGGGGTGCAAAATATATTGGAAGGACAGAACAGGTCATGCGGTGGGGGGAGTGGGGAGTGGCACTATATGTGAAAGAAAATGTAGAATCAAATGAAGTAAAAATCTTAAATGAATCCACATGTTCCATAGAATCTCTATGGATAGTAATTCTATGCTCTAATAAGAATATAACAGTAGGGATCTATTATCGACCACCTGACCAAGACAGTGATAGTGATGATGAAATGCTAAGGTTGATTAGAGAGGCTATCAAAATAAAGAACTCAATAATAGTGGGGGATTTCAATTATCCCCAAATTGACTGGGTACATGTCACCTCAGGATGAAATGCAGAGACAAAATTTCTCAATATTTTAAATGACTGCTTCTTGGAGCAGCTGGTACAGGAACCCAAAAGGGGAGAGGCAATTCTCGGTTTAGTCCTGAGTGGAGCGCAGGATCTGGTCCAAGAGGTAACTATAACAGGACCGCTTGGAAATAGTGATCATAATATAATAACATTTAGCATTCCTGTAGTGGGAAGAACACCTCAGCATCCCAACACTGTGGCATGTACTTTCAGAAAGGGGAACTATGCAAAAATGAGGTTAGTTAAACAGAAATTAAAAGGTATAGTGACAAGAATGAAATCCCTGCAAGCTGCATGGATTCTTTTCAAAGTCACCATAATAGAGGCCCAACTTAAATGTATACCCCAAATTAAAAAACACAGTAAAAGAATTAAAAAAGACCCACCGTGGCTTAACAACCATGTAAAAGAAGCAGTGAGAGATAAAAAGGCATCTTTTAAAAAGTGGAAGTCAAATCCTAGTGAGATAACAAGAAAGGAGCATAAACACTGCCAAATGAAGTGTAAAAATGTAATAAGAAAAGCTAAAAAGGAGTTTGAAGAACAGCTAGTCAAAAACTCAAAAGGTAATAACAAAATGTTTTTTAAGTACATCAGAGGCAGGAAGCCTGCTAAACAACCAGTGGGGTCCCTGGACGATCGAGATACAAAAGGAGCACTTAAAGGTGATAAAGTCATGCGGAGAAACTAAATGAATTTTTTACTTCAGTCTTCACGGCTGAGGATGTTAGGGAGATTCCCAAACCTGAGCTGTCCTTTGTAGGTGACAAATCTGAGGAATTGTCAGAGATTGAAGTGTCACTAGGGGAGGTTTTGGATTAATTGATAAACTTAACAGCAACAAGTCACCGGGACCAGATGGCATTCACCCAAGAGTTCTGAAAGAACTCAAATGTGAAATTGCGGAACTATTAACTATGGTTTGTAACCTGTCTTTTAAATCAGCTTCTGTATCCAGTGACTGGAAGATAGCTAATGTAATGCCAATATTTTAAAAGGGTTTTAGAGGTGATCCTGGCAATTACAGACCGGTAAGTCTAACGTCAGTACCAGGCAAATTAGTTGAAACAATAGTAAAGAATAAAATTGTCAGACACATAGAAGAACATAAATTGTTGGGCAAAAGTCAACATGGTTTCTGTAAAGGGAAATGATGTCTTATTAATCTATTAGAGTTCTTTGAAGGGGTCAACAAACATGTGGACAACGGGGATCCAGTGGACATAGTGTACTTAGATTTCCAGAAAGCCTTTGACAAGGTCCCTCACCAAAGGCTCTTATGTAAATTAAGATGTCATGAGATGGGAGGGAAGATCCTTTCATGGATTGAGAACTGGTTAAAAGACAGGGAACACAGGGTAGGAATAAATGGTAAATTTTCAGAATGGAGAGGGGTAACTAGTAGTGTTCCCCAAGGATCAGTCCTAGGACCAATCCTATTCAACTTATTCATAAATGATCTGGAGAAAGGGGTAAACAGTGAGGTGGCAAAGTTTACAGATGATACTAAACTGCTCAAGATAGTTAAGACCAAAGCAGACTGTGAAGAACTTCAAAAAGAGCTCACAAAACTAAGTGATTGGGCAACAAAATGGCAAATGAAATTTAATGTGGGTAAATGTAAAGTAATGCACATTGGAAAAAATAACCCCAATTATACATACAATATGATGGGGGCTAATTTAACTACAACTAATCAGGAAAAAGATCTTGGAGTCATCGTGGATCTCTGAAGACGTCCATGCAGTGTGCAGCGGCAGTCAAAAAAGCAAACAGAATGTTAGGAATCATTAAAAAAGGGATAGAGAATAAGAGGGAGAATATCTTATTGCCCTTATATAAATCCATGGTACGCCCACATCTTAGAATACTGCGTACAGATGTGGTCTCCTCATCTCAAAAAAGATATACTGGCATTAGAAAAGGTTCAGAGAATGATTAGGGGTTTGGAACGGGTCCCATATGAGGAGAGATTAAAGAGGCTAGGACTTTTCAGCTTGGAAAAGAGGAGAATACGGGGGGATATGATAGGGATATATAAAATCATGAGTTGTGTGGAGAAAGTGAATAAGGAAGTTATTTACTTGTTCCCATAATATAAGAACTAGGGGCCACCAAATGAAATTAATGGGCAGCAGGTTTAAAACAAATAAAAGGAAGTTCTTCTTCACACAATGCACAGTCAACCCGTGGAACTCCTTGCCTGAGGAGGTTGTGAAGGCTAGAACTATAACAGGGTTTAAAAGAGAAGTAGATAAATTCATGGAGGTTAAGACCATTAATGGCTATTAGCCAGGATGGGTAAGGAATGGTGTCCCGAGCCTCTGTTTGTCAGAGGGTGGTGATGGATGGCAGGAGAGAGATCACTTGATCCTTACCTGTTAGGTTCACTCCCTCTGGGGCACCTGGCATTGGCCACTGTCGGTGGACAGGATACTGGGCTGGATGGATCTTTGGTCTGACCCAGTATGGCTATTCTTATGTTCTTATTCTCACAGCAAAATGATTGACCAAGTATTATTATTTTACCAACTACAATTGTTAACATAGTAGAAGCATCCTGATTGGTTAATAAATTAGACGGTTACTAATTAATGAGCCACTTGTGGCTCGGGAGCCACAGTCGGAGTGTCACTGGTATACAATGTATAACAGAGGTTAAGTGAAATCTAGGTAACTGATTAAAATGTTTAGTTTTATCTACATTTGCATTTATTCAAGTAAGTCATGTGTCAATTGACTAGTGTCATAATATGCATGTCTTTTTTTCTGGTATGAACACTATAGATTAATCCTAACAGTTTCTGTTTTCATTTAAATATGATTTTAAATCTGCTGGCATATAATTTAGCTCTACACGTGGTAAACATTATATCTCAAGTTATTATAGGATAAGGACCTGTCAGAGAAACTCACAAGTAATCATCCATATCCACTGTAAAATAAGCTATGAATAGACTGGCATGCATTCCGAACTCAGAATATCTATGGTTAGGAAATCATACTTGGATGTGTGTTCAGGCTTCTTCAAATAAATATTTTCCATCTTGATGGGCTCATTAGTAACAAATATATATACATATCCCAACAAGATGGAAAATATATATACATATATTTGTTACTAACGGTCCCATCAAGATGGAAAATATTTATTATATTAATAAATATAAAAATATATTAAATATCAATATATATATATACACACACAATGCCAAACAAAACTCGAATTTCCACTTACCCTTATCAAACACAGAGCATATTAAACAAATATCCGGCTTTGAAAACTTTTTTTTCAATTTTCTTCTGAGTTGTGTCTGAGTGTGTCTGAGTTGCACAAGTATTTGTGTGGCATTTGCTGCACTACTTATTGTAAACTAACATCTATCAACAAACATTAGCTATACAAAAATGGAAATCTCATCTCACAGAGAAAAATCTTTAGGAAATCCAATACAAACAGTATGTACTTTACAATTACTATCTCCTACACACAAAATTTCTAACCCAATCTGAACACTGGAGACACTTACTTTGTGACAAACCAAACACTGAGACTAAGTTTATGCATATTTTCCTTTTAACTGTGTAAATATTTGTACAGCACCATCAAGCCAAGCTTTTGTGTATTTCTTTTTACAAACGTTCTGGAATTAATCTTCAGCACCTCACAAAAAGATGAGTGTTATTAACCCTATTTTACAGATGGAGAAAGTGAGGTACAGAGAGAGTAGCTGATTTGTTTAAGATTACACAGTAAATTAGTGTCAGAGGCAGCAAGAAGACCCAGATTTCTTGCTGCTCAGACTTCTGCTTTAGCCCCACAGGAGGCCACTGTACTCTTTTAGCCACCTGGGCTATTTGCAAGCAATCACAGGATAATTCATAGGAGAAATAGTTGAATTAGGTTTTTGGTCCTGTGAATAAAAGATTAGACAAATTTACCTGATTTTTCTCTTTGTGCAAAGTCTGGACAACTATTTTTCATCCTAGGACATGTATACAAGCCACTTGACCTATTTATTATTCACGGCTTGTTATTCATGCTGTGCAAATGGTTACCTAAGACACGTGGCCCTGTTTCTGCTCCCTGATTGGATCTTTTTTAAAAGGAGAAAAAAAATGCTCGATAGTAGATACTCTTGTTTGCATATGAAAACCCATTTCTGAGCAGCAGCAATTTATTAACTGAAGGTTTGTCTACACTTGAAACACTACAGCAACACAACTATGCCACTGTAACACTTCAGTGTAGACACTACGCCAACAGGAGAAATCTACCTCCCCAAAGGTGGATGCCAGGTTGATGGAAGAATTAATCTGTTGACCTAGCACTGTCTACACCAGGGATTAGATTGGCTTATCTGCATTGCTGAGAGGTATGGATTCTTCACATCCCTGAATGTCATAGTTGGGTCGACCTAACTTTTTAGTGTAGACCAGGCCTCAAACTCATCAGTTTCACTGCTTCACTCATTCACATTCACACATTAGATATGTGAATATGGGAGAAACATCTAAACCATCAGAGAATTTTCTGGTAAGGTACAGAAAGAACAGTGAATGCAGTTGTTTCAACTGAAAAGTGTGCGTGGGGAGAGGGGGCAAAAATCCCTCCAAGTTGGAAGAAAACATAAAACAGACAGAGGAGCTGATTGCCCTATGTCCTGCACTTACATCTGTGCAAAGTAGCTGTAAAATGCTACCATTCTGATCTAGAAGTATTTTGCACTGGTGTAAATGACACGTTGTGCAAGGCAGGAAACACTCAGTCTCTGAAAGGTAACCTCAGGTTGCATGAGCCACTGCAACTGGCTCGTGCTGCAGAAAGTTACCATCCCTCCTATAGGCATGGACAGAAATGGAGAACGTAACATACATTTTGTTAAAGTGGTTTTGACTATGAAGAAAACCTGGAAAACATAGGTGCTGGAACTAGGGGTGCTGCTGCACCCCCTGGCTTGAAGTGGTCTCCATTATATACAGGGTTTACAGTTTGGTTCAATGGCTTTCAGCACCCCCACTATACAAATTGTTCCAGCACCCTTGCTGGAAAATATAATCTTTTATCAGCTTTAGGCAGGTTTTGGGGACTGAAACCACAGCAGTCGTGACTGGCAGCCTTGTCTCATCAAGGAGCTGACAGCTGGAAGCTCTGGGAGTTGCTATGGTCCCCGCAGTATGGGTCGAAAGTAACTCCTGTTGGTGTAAGTGGGTAGCTACCCCTCTGCATTCGGAAGCCTTGGGTGTTTGTTCCAGTCACATACCGGGCCTGTGGGCCCCAAGGGTGGGTTCTATCACAGATGTAGAGAAAATGAAGTTTTGCAAATAGATGAAGAGAACTCCATTCAGCAGCATTAAAAAAAAACAAAAAAACCCACTCTGGTGGTGTGATGCTGCCGCTGCTGTGACTGAGTGAGTCTTGACATGCCTTTTAATTTTCATCTCTGCAATCCTACAACACTGAGAAATCCAAGCTGACAGCACAATACAAAGAGTTCTCTGAGACACAGGCTAGCCTAATGTGTTAGTGTCAAATGAAACAAAACCCCAAATACGCTTTTTAAGGGATTTGTCTGCTACAGAAAAGAACTGAGAGGCTTTTATAGATGTCGCTTTGTTGAACAAGGGTTTGGGGGCAGGGCTGGGGAGGTGAGATTAAAATATTGGTGGAAGCACTGAATGGATTAAAGGATATTAAAAAATAAACTCCTATGTCTTACTTATATAATTAGTGACCGCTGAAGTAAAAACTAAAGTCTGATGTGAGGCAACAGCTTCAGAGAGGTGTGTGCGCTGGGGCATTTACTCAGTAAGCCATCAGTGGTGAATCATTGACTTCAGAGGTCTGGCGTGCCATGACACAACAAGCAACCTTGTGATGAACAGCTGGTTTCACAGAACCATGTGTGCTTTGGCATTAGCCAAGCAAGCCACCCTGTAGTGAAGCTATGGTTTCACCAAACCTTTTGCAACTTGACTCCAGCGTATGAAGCTAATCTGTATTGATGTCTTCACACATTCAGGAATAAAGGAAACAAGCCTGTGCTGATGGCAGGTGGGATTTTCACAGGAGATGTAGGAGTGCAAATCCAACTTAGGTACTTCTAAAACTCCCATTTGTTCTACAGAGGCCTGTGTGCGTGACAACAGCCCATCAAAGAGGCCTGTGACGAGGCAATGAAGGCACATGGGTGTGTGTGCCTTGATGTCTGCCCTGCAAGCTGGGATGTGATGAGTACATGACTTCAGAGGCTAGAATTCAACCTTGTCAACTTGTCAACCTTGTCAACCTGTGCTGAGCAAAGTCCGGCATAGAGACCCACCCATCCAACAAACAAACGAGTGAGTGGTGAAGCCATGATTCTACTCAAAACCTTGGGGTCAGCACAGGAGGGTAGCCTGTAGCGAGATGGTGACTTTGCCAAGGCTTCTGGGCCTTGTCATAAGATCAACAAATTAGCCTGTGATGAAGGTGTGATTCACAGAGGCCTTGCTGTTCCGACATGAACTTAGGACACTAGTCTTAGGCTCTCCCAAAATAATTAGATATCCATATAAAGAATGGGTTCTTTTGTTGCACTGGTTTTCGCAAATAAATAAAGACATGTCACCTACCTCATGCTTTTACTAAAGTTGGGGAAGATTTTCAGTTCATTTCAGAGAGTTGGTTCATTTTTTGTATTTCTGTGGTAGAACTTCTGAACAGGGACACTCAGTGTACAGTCTGTCATTCTGAGTATGTAGTTAAAAGAAGATGACATTTAAAAACTGTACAAAACCTTAAACTGGAAAAATAGTAACGAATCAGGATAACTCTCCGTGCACTTCATTTTTATTTGAGATTTTTTTCTTCCTTTAACCTTCATTTATCCACTTATGCGTTAAAAAAACTGGAGTTCAGAGTTTCACAGCTAGTTAACATTTGATCGAACATCACTCAACCACTAGTAATTAACAGCATATGTTTCCAGATAGTTTCTATGTTACTGAATTCACTGGCAAACAATTTAAAGAGACAAGGTAAATAAGGTAATATCTTTTATTGGACCAACTTCCGTTGGTGGAAGGTTGAGCTACACAAAGCTCTTTCTCAAGTCTGGCGAAGATAACTAGAGTGTCTGAGCTAAATACAAGCTGGGACAGATGTTGTAAGAGACTATTTAAAATGAAGTGGGCAATTAAGGGTTAGCAGGATGTATGGTGTGTTACAAATTGTTACAATGAGCCATAAAAACCGTGGTCGCTGTTAAATCCATGGTTTTTTGTACCTAGCAGAGTTATGAATTTCAGTTCCCAGGCTTGCAGATTTCCTCTGAGGACAAGGACTGAGAGGTCAGATATGAAGTGATTACTTTGTGAAAAAAGTGTTCACCCAAAGGCGATATGGTGTTTTTGTATAATTTTTCTGTGTGTGTTCATTCGAGAACATAGTGATTGTCTGTCTGTTTTCATCAATGTTGTTGTTGGAACATTTGATGCACTTGATGAGGTACACCGCATGTAGTAATAGGCATGTGTAGGACCCACTGATCTTGAAAGGTGTGCTGTTGCGGGTATTGATCCTCATAGCAGTGGAGATATATCTGAATGTTTTGCATATGTTGTTCTGGCAGGGTCTGGTGCTGCTGTGAGTTGGTGTGTCCTTGTCTTTGGGGAGCTTGCTTCTGATGATGAGGGTGGAGTGGTTGGGAGGTTGGTTGAAGGCCAGAAGAGGGGGTTCAAAAAAAGATTTCTTTCAAGATGTGATCCGTATCAAGTCTGAGTTGTAACTATTTGATGATAGCTTGTATGGGTGCCAATTTGGGATGGTAGGTGTCAACTAGGAGAGTATGGTCAGTGGGTTTTTTTTTTTAATTGAAGCGGGTTCTGCTGGGGAATTTGGATGGCCCATTGAATGATGCAATCTACTTGTCTGGTGGAGTGCCTTGTTTAATGAAAGTTGTTTTAAGTGTGTACCCGAGACTTTCTCTTCAGAGCATATTCTGTGATGTCTGAGTGCCTGACTGTAGAGAACAGATTTCTTAGTGTGACTGGGGTTGTGGCTGGATCTGTGAAGGTAGGTGTGGTGATCCTTGAGATTTATTGAATACAGTCGTTTGTAGAGTTCCATTGTTGAAGCTGATGGTGGTGTCCATGAAGTTGATGTTAGTATGAGAGTGTTCTAGAGAGAGTCTGATGGATGGGTAGTGGTTGTTAAAGTTGTGGTGCAATCTACGAGCAAGTGTAGGTTGTCTGTCCAGAGGATTAAAATATACTTGATGTATAGCACTGGTTTCATGGTGCATTTTCCCAGAAATTCTTCCTCAAGGTGGCCCATGAAGAGGTGGACACGGTGGCATTTTGGGGAGCCATCCAAGTACTCATGGCTGTCCTCATGGTTTGGAAAAAGTGTTTGTTGTTGAATGCAAAACTTTTGTGGGTGAGGATGAAGTGGATGAATTTGGTGATGTGGTTGGGGTGGGTTTCTGAATGTTGCATATTATCTTGTCAGGATTGAGACAGGCAGCAATGCTATTGTGGTGAGGGATATTGCTGTATAGGGAGGTGACATCCATGGTGGCAAGGATAGTGTTCTGAGGGAGGCTGTTAATGTGGTGGAGTTTCTGGAGGAAGTTGGTTGTGTCCTGGAGGAAACTGGCCCTTTGTGTGCTCTGTGGTTTGAGGATGGTTGTTATGATATTCTTGGTATTCATCCAGTAAGAGTGTCATGGCCAGATACGATTGGTGTCCCTGGGTTCTCTGGTTTATGTATCCTGGGAAGCATGTAGCAGGTCCCTGGGGTGAGTTTGTGTGGGATGAAATTGTAGAATTTTTCTTAGAGTTGATTGGGGAACGATTTGGTGATGTCTTTAAAATCCTGTGTGGATTGTTGTGTGGAGTCTTCTTTTAGTTCTCTAGACTAGGTGTTGTCAGAGAGTTGGCCTTGTTGAGGTAGTCATCACAATTAAGGACTATCATGGTCTGATGGTTTGATCATTATCTGGTGGTTGGCCTTCAGGGACTGTATAGCTATACTTTTGGTAGTGGAAAGATTGTGGTGGAGGTAAATATTTGTTGAGGATTTCACCATTGCTTTCTGCAGCAATTGATGTAAAATGATCCACTGTGTGGTTTTGTCTGATGCATTCAGTCAGATGATTATTTCTTATGACTGTCAGTGGGGATGTTATCATTGTGGATGGGGGCTGTAGCGGGGCAGTTGCCCCGCTCCTGAAAAAGGTAGGCTGATTGGGTGTGGCTGTAGCTGTGGCCGCTTTGCCAATCAGGCCACAGCTGGCCCTAATAAAAGGGCTGAGGGCGGAGCTGGGTCAGAGTCTCTCTCTAGCTGTGGAGAGAGAAGGACCTGGCTGCCTGGGAGCTCAGGGTACCGGGAGTAGAGCAGTGCTGGGGAAAGGCAAGAGGAGCTGGTGAGCTCCACCCTGGCAAATCCCTGGGCTGCGGGACTTGCTAAAGGCCAAAGCAGGTACTGGGGTTGCAGAGGTGCAGCCCAGGATTAGGCAGAGGCAGCTGGTCCGACCCCCTTGCCCATGATGAGTGGCCTTTACAGACTGCAGTCTGTCCCAGTGAGAGGGGGCTAGATGAAGACTGGCAGTAGCAAGGCAAGGTGGGGAGGGTTGGGGGCTCCCCTGGGAGGGGAGACCCAGAGACTGGGGGTACTGCTGGGGCAGAACCCTGAGGAAAAGGGGCACCGGGGTCTGGGAAGGACATGGGGCCTAAGGCAGGTGAGATGCTGGCCAGAAGGAGGCGCTCCGGAGCTGGAATTGAGCTAATTCCCAGGCCGACCAGCAGGAGGCGCTGCACCCATGAGTCTTCACTTCGCTACAGTGGCATCTTTGTGTTATGAAAGACTTCTTTTAGTTCTTCACATGTTAGTATGGTATCAGATTCTGTGCTTGGGCAGAAGTTCAGTCCTTTGGAGAGTACAAATACTTCAGTCCCAGTTAGGGGTAGTCTTGATAGCTTGGTGATGTTGGAATGTGTCCACGTGGTGGGCTGTGGTGTTGTAGTTTCTCTTGGAGGTGGTGTTTTGTTAGTTGTGGAGTTGTTGTAGTTGGGTCCCCTTTTTGTTTTTGTGTTGGGTGGCTGCCATCAGGTTTTTTGATAGTTGTTTTAGGTTTCCTGCATGATATAAAATATATTACTTCACCTAGTGTCAGGAATGAGGGCTCGCAGTTCCACCTGCCTAGTCACCAGGCAGCCAATCAGCGCCGCTGGGCCACAGCAGAACCACCTGATAGGCTAAGGAAGTCAGGTGGCTTTCTCTTAAGCCTAAATTCTGTAGAGGATCAGTTTCTGCTTGATGCCTTCGCCCATAGATTCTCTGTCTCCCTGTGCTCACCTCACTTCAAGCTCTGCTCCTGCTCTGCTCCAGCCTAGACTCTGCCTTGCACCCAGCATTCTTCCAGTCCTGTCCTAGCTTTGCTCCTGACTTGGAACCAGTGCTGCTCCTATCCTCCCTGACTCCAGGTAATCCCGTTCTGACACTCAGCTCGGATTCCTGGCTTTCGACTCTGTCACTAGCCCTAACTTCTGCTCTGACTGCAAGGCATGGCCACTTACAACTCAGTCTCTCAACACCTACTTTGCCTCTCTCATATCTGGGAACTGCCATGGCTACAACATTGTAAAAACCATTCAAAATGATTTTAAAATGCCCTGTAACTTTGAGGATAAACACATGAGAGCAAGGTTAAAGTTGAATTATCAATCTCAAATCTGCATTGAATGACTTCTGAGTACTTGATTTCTGAGCCGTAACATTGCTAATTTTTTTTTGTATGGACACATTAATTTGTTTTGGTAACTCCCTGTATTCAGCAATTTGCAAATGGGGGTCAATTCAAATGGAGAATCCCTGAACTCCATCCATGGAAAACTCAACTCAGATCCTGGTTTGAACTTCCCAGTTCAGGCTTATGTTTATAATGGAGCTCAACTTGAACCCTGGGTCTTCACTCAAATGAATCTTGAGGGAGTTGGTTCCCAGTCAGAATTTCACAGCTTCTGTACTGTCAACACCTAAACTATCTTGTTGGCGTCCGTTAGTCTTGAGAGACGATGGATATACGCCCATGGGGAACGTTTAGTTGATGGTTGTGCCGCGTCTATTGTGGCTATAGAGCCCCACACGAGAGTGGCAGTCTCGATTGCATTTGCTGCATTTGAAGGCGGTGTCAACTGTGGGTTGGAGCCGCTGCTTCCTTTTTCATTGAACCCGCTTTTCCTCGGCAAGCTGCCGCAGCTTGTCTTCACCAGTTTTCAATCCAGTGGTCAGAGCGTGTCTCCATCTGCATCTGTCCTGGGCGAGCTCTTCCCAGCTGTTGATGTCGATTTGAACAGTCTTCAGGTCCCTCTTACAGACATCCTTGAAGCGAAGGTGGGGCCGTCCTGTAGCTCTGTTTCCAGAGGCAAGTTCGGCATACAACAGGTCTTTGGGGATCCGTCCATCTTCCATATGACTTAGATGGCCAAGCCATCTGAGCGGCGTTGACGGAGGAGAGTGAACATGCTGGAGATCTTGACACGTTCCAGCACCTCATTGTTCGTCATTCGATCACTCCAAGTGATCCCGAGTATGCGACGGAGGCAGCACATGTGGAAGGCGTTCAGTCTCTTTTCTTGCGAAGCGTAGATAGTCCAAGTTTCGCTGGTGTAGAGAAGGGTTTTTAGCACACATGCGCAGTACACAGCGACCTTTGTGTTGATGGTCAGCATGTTGTTGTTCCATACTCTCTGTGACAAACTGGCCAAAATTGTGAAGGCCTTGCCGATTCTACGGTTGATCTCAGGGTCCAGTGAGAGGTTGTCCATGATGGTAGATCCGAGATAGGTGAACTGACTGACCACCTCTAGCACATAGTCATTGATGGCAATGCTTGGATGTTCTGCATCCTGGGCCATAACTTTGGTCTTCTGAAGACTGATTGTCAACCCGAACTCTTTGCAAGCTCTGGAAAAGCGGTCAATCAGACGCTGGAGATCGATTTCTGTGTGGGTGGCCAGGGCAGCATCGTCTGCAAACAGCATGTCTCTGAGTGTTGCCTCCCGTACCTTGCTTTTGGCCTTTAGTCGAGCCAGATTGAAAAGTCTCCCGTCAGACCGGGTGTGGAGATAGACTCCCTCTGTGGAATTTCCAAAGGCACGTTTCAGCAACACTGCGAAGAAGATGCCGAAGAGTGTGGGAGCGAGAACGCAGCCTTGTTTTACTCCACTGTGGATGTCAAAGGCATCGGAGGACAAGCCATCATACAGTACTGTGCCTTTCATGTTGTCGTGAAAAGACTGCATCATGCTCAGCAACTTCAGTGGGCAGCCAATCTTTGCCAGGATCTTGAACAGCCCGTCTCTGTTCACAAGGTCGAAAGCTTTGGTCAGGTCTATGAAGGCAAGGAATAGCGGCTTATGCTGTTCTCTGCATTTCTCTTGCAGCTGCCTTAAGGAGAAAACCATGTCGGTTGTAGATCTCCCTGCTCGGAACCCGCACTGTGACTCTGGGTAAACTCTGTCAGCAAGCTTCTGCAGTCTATTCAGGATCACGCGTGCGAAGACTTTACCCACAACACTCAGGAGCGATATGTCTCTGTAGTTGTTGCAGTCGCTTCTATCGCCCTTGTTCTTGTAGAGGGTCACGATGTTGGCGTCTCTCATATCCTGAGGTACTGCACCTTCATCCCAGCACTGACAGAGGAGGTCGTGGAGGTGTTCTAGGAGGACGTTGATGCCACACTTGATAACTTCTGGTGGGATGCCATCCTTTCCTGGAGCCTTTCCTGTGGACAGGTTCTCAATGACTTTCTTCAATTCTTCCATGGTGGGCTTCTCGTCCAGCTCAATTTCAACGGGAAAACCATCCACGGTATTAAGGGCAGCTTCGGTGATCGTGTTTTGCCTGGAGTACACTTCAGAGTAGTGCTCCACCCATCTATCCATCTGCTTGCCCTTGTCCTGGATGTTTTTGCCTGTTGCAGACTTTAGTGACACTCTCCACTTCTTTGTGGGTCCCATGGCCTTCTTGATGCCATCATACATTCCCCTGATGTTTCCAGTGTCAGCAGATAGTTGAATGCTCCGGCAGAGCTGGAGCCAGTAATCATTTGCACACTGTCGAGCTAGTCTCTGTACTTTGCTCCTGGCAAATCGATACTCTTGTAGAGTCCTCTGACTGGGGGAACGCTTGTACTCCAGGTGAACAGCGCGGCGTTCTTCAATGGCTGGAGTGAGTGTGGCGGAATTAGCCTCAAACCAGTCATTGTTCATGTTTCGTTTCTTTCCAAAAACTTTCATGGCTGTGCTGTGTACTGCGCCTCTGATGTGGTCCCATCTCTCTTTGGCGCAGCCACCAGGAGGCATACAGTTCAGCACCTCGGAGAGCTCATGGGTGAATTTCTCTGCCTTGTCTGGGTGTGCGGTCTTGCTCACATCGATGCGGGGTCTGCCCTCTGGTCTAGAGCGGTGGATCTTCTTTGGCTGTAGCCTCATGTTGCTGCACACCAGCGAGTGATCACTGTCGCAGTCAGCACTGTGGAAGGTGCGAGTAAGCAGGACGCACTTCAAGGCAGACCGCCTGATGATAATCAGGTCAAGTTGGTGCCAGTGCATGGAGCGAGGGTGTCTCCAGGACACTTTGTGTTGAGGCTTTGTCTGGAAGAATGAGTTGGTAATGCTGAGGTCATGGTACGAGCACAGTTCCAGAAGTCGTTGTCCATTCTCATTCATTTCTCCAACGCCAAACTTTGCAAGACAGGATGGCCAAAAGTCGTGGTCAGCGCCCACTCTGGCATTGAAGTCACCCAGTAGTATCAAGTACTCTTCTTTAGGGATACTCCTGATGATCGTGTCTAACTGGTCATAGAACTCGTCCTTGGTATCCCTGGTGGCGCCGAGTGTTGGTGCATACACGCTGATCAGGTTGACGGGTCCAGTAGATGTGTGGAGTCGGAGTGATAACAGTCTTTCAGTTCCTTGTTGACCAGGTTCCACCATCCCCAGTAAAGAATTTCTCACGGCAAATCCAACACCACACTCTCTGATTTCTTCGGCACTCTTCCCTTGCCAGAAGAACGTATAGTTCTTTTCCCTGAGAGTCCCAGCTTCTGGCAGCCATGTCTCCTGCAAAGCGACTATGTCGATTTGGAGTCGTGCTAGCTCATCGCTGATGACTGCAGTCTTCCGAACATCGCTAATTGCCTGAAGATCTTGTGATAGGCCAGTTGTCATGGTCCGTACGTTCCAGCATCCTAACTTGAGGGCTGGTTTCTTAAATGTTTTTGTTGTTGCCTGGTGCATGGTTCGCAGTCCACTTGTCGGGTACTCACGTACCCAAGCCCCACACACCCAGTGAAGCAGGTGAACTGTGGCGGGACAACACCTTATTGGCTGGGGGCTGCCCAGCTTGAGGCGGGTGATAGTTGTCCAGTGAGACGTGGTGATCCCTCCCACCATCGGAAGCAACCCCTGGTGCCAGCTCTACGCCAATCGAGCAGGAGGCTTATAACCAGTAAACTGTTGCTTCCCGTGTTGTGTCGACGCTGTGAGGCGAAGCTGGAGTGTCCTCTCCAGGGCGCAAGCCAGGGCAGGGTGATATGGAGGAACAGCTGTTGCCCATGCAGCAGAACCCACCTCTCTACGCATCTGATGGATCCAAGGGAAAGACAATGTCGATACAACTTGGCACCAGTGGCATCACAGGAGTTGCCGGAATGACGTTGAGGACAATGTCAGACCTCCATCGGGACTCCGACACCGGATTTGGTTTCAGGGTAGACTCCCTTAGCCTTTCCCATGAGTGGGTATTGCCACAATGCAGTGGAGGTTTTAAATCAGAGTTTTCCTTCTCCTAGGTGGGCTGCCTTCCAGGGCTAATGAGCCCCACCTGCCCTGTAAACTATCTATTGCTTCTTTTATTACAGAGGAAGCCCCATCTGTTGCCAAAAGGTAAAGCTGTTTTTTTAAAATCATCAAATAAAACACTGGTATTCAGAAAGTCAACCAGATATCGATGTGTTTTTATTACTGTAAGTTCCAAGTGGTAGTTTATTGTGCTGTATTTTCACTTCAAAACTTTCAGATATTGTGTTTGAAAAGGCACTCTGCATGTGCATATTTTAACAGTCACAGTCATCATACCATAGCTAAATGATATTGTACTTCAAGGTCTCTTTCTGTTTGATGCCGCATAGGTCACACAGTAGTTGTAAAATGACTGGACACTTGGTATTTACAGAGCTTTTCAGTCAATAAAGGGAGTGCTTTCAAGCCTTTCAGTGAGCAATTTTTTTGAAAGGCAATAGATAAGTACGCAAAATATGGCTTTTCATACTAGACATCAAAGTATTCTAACAACGTGATGGCATGCAAGAGCTAATCTCAGTTGGTTCATGATGTCACTAGAAAGTGAAATCTATAGGACAGCCTTTTGCAAATAACGAAGACTATTTTTTCCTTGGATTATATGGATTCAGAGGGCCTGATTCCCCTCTCACTTTGGTGTAAATCAGTTGTGCCTCAATTGAAGTTGAAGGAGTTGCACCAGTGTGAGAGGAAGAGAATGAGGCCCTAAAACTCTACTGTATTTATATTACAGAGAAAATAATTCAAACCAGAGAAGATGCTCTGCCTCTCTACCCTGAACTCATTGCTGTTAGCAGAAGGCCATTTCCATTATTCAACCAATTTTTTACATTCCCTTTAGTAGTCTTTTGGTCTTTCAAGACAGGTGTCATTATTGATCCAGAGCATACCATGCTTATGATTGGTTTGAACTATCTAGATATTCCTTAAATATCAGAGGGGTAGCCATGTTAGTCTGGATCTGTAGACAAAGTGACAAAGGGTCCTGTGGCACATTATAGACTAATTCCCTGTATTCAGCAATTTGCAAATGGAGGTCAATTCAAATGGAGAATCCCTGAACTCCATCCATGGAAAACTCAACTCAGATCCTGGTTTGAACTTCCCAGTTCAGGCTTATCTTTATAATGGAGCTCAGCTTGAACCCTGGGTCTTCACTCCAATGAATCTTGAGGGAGTTGGTTCCAAGTCAGAATTTCACAGCTTCTGTACTGTCAACACCTAAACTATCTATTGCTTCTTTTATTACAGAGGAAGCCCCATCTGTTGCCAAAAGGTAAAGCTGTTTTTTTTAAATCATCAAATAAAACACTGGTATTCAGAAAGTCAACCGGATATCGATGTGTTTTTATTACTGTAAGTTCCAAGTGGTAGTTTATTGTGCTGTATTTTCTTCAAAACTTTCAGATATTGTGTTTGAAAAGGCACTCTGCATGTTCATATTTTTAACAGTCACAGTCATCATACCATAGCTAAATGACTCTGTTAGTCTATAAGGTGCCACAGGATCCTTTGTCGCTTTGTCTATAGATATTCCTTGGGTAATAAATATGTATATGCTTCAAAAAGGTTCTTACGTTATGTAGGGTCTGACCTGAGAATGGTGGCAAGAGAAGCAGTCACTGGCAACCCAACAAGAGTAAGAGGCGACTGGACTAGAAGACCTCTCGAGGTCCCTTCCAGGCCAACAATTCTCTGATATGGAATCATTCAAGGCCTGTAGAGGGGGAAAAATGGGTGAAAATTGGTCAAAGCACATTGAGTCAATATTGCCCAAATGAGCAAAGGGGAATAAGAGGAGCTCATGCAAATATAAAAGGGCAAAGAGACATTCTAGAAAGACAGACAGAAAGGACATTAATAAATGAATAGATCGGTGTTTTTAAAACATTCAGAAAATCATGGTTAATTTTGTGAGTATGTTTTTAAACATCGAGACCCAGATACTCATTGTATTTATTTTTCTTGAGAGGCCACTTCCACTTAGGGCTCAGCAAATGAGGAATTGTCTAGCTAGCTGGTGTGCCAATCTCGCTAAGCACCAAATACAAGAGTTAAAAGGTGTCATTGTTATCAGGGTAAACCTGTTGTTCTCTGCCCAATCTCTGGTGGAAGGCTTATTCCTTTGCCTAGAGATATAACTTGCCAGTCAGCTTAATGCTACTTCTGTTGAAAGAATGCCTTTTCATTGTGCTTTAAAGTAGGATAGATATGAACTCATTCTATTTTTTTTGCAGGGCATCCTAAATTATAATTGAGGAGAGACTCCACACATGGGAAATGTTAAATCAAAACACATTAGGCCAAATTTTCAAAGATATTTAGGTGAGAAAAGATGCAAATATATGTCTCTGTCCTTTTGAAAATCCCACATTTAGGCATCTTTATGTGCCTAAATACCTTTTGAAAACATAGCCCCATGGGCCTAATTCTGAGTTACTCCATTGCTGAGCTTGAGGCAAATTGGGGCAGGAGTGGTCCAAGAAGGTGACTTTAAACCATTCTTAGTATTCTGGGGCCATTCAGGTGCTTGTCTCGCCACCTGATGTAAATTAGAGCAGCCTTATAGCTGTGCTAATTTACGCTTTGCTTTCCATGGCCCTCACTGAGCTCTGGAATCAGAAAATAGCTAAAGTATAGTGCTTTTCAACCATGCTACCTCCTCATTAGCGTCATCGTACCTTACAGTAGTTAGCCAGTGAAGGACTGTCAAGATGAGGATGAGGAGCTTAAATTGGATTTGGTATTGAATGGGGGATACAGGGAAGTTAACTGAACACCAGAGTGATATGCTTAGATCTCCCTATTCCTCTCAAGAGACATGCCACTGTGACTGGGACCAGCTGCAGTTTGTATGTCTGCCTGCATCAGCCACAAGCAAAGCGCAATTACCTACACAGTGTACTGGATTGTGGGTTTAATCTGCAATAGCAAAACCTTTCCTTTTCCCTTCCTCCATTTTCTCAGAGATCGATTTGAGCCTCCCATAAGAGTCTGGCCCTCTTGGAACTTGAGAGTTCCAGTCTCACAGTGTGAGAAGCACAAAGAACTTTTTTGATCTTCAGAGCATAATGAAATAGATCATTATGGGTGGTTGTTTTTCAGTTGATAAAGAATTAGCTATTTGAAGCAAAGGACATTCTGTGGCGTTTCACTTTGCAGCAAAGGAGGAATAATGCAACAGACAATCATTGTCTCATAGTCTACGCAGAAGGCTATGATTAAACCATATGCTATGATTTACTGAATTTTGAGAGAAAAAGGCAAGGGAACGGGAGATGAAGCACAGACAGTAAGAAACTGTAACTGCACTGTTCCATCGGATAGCATACACTGTCTCTCCGATATGCATTCTTGACAATCATCAAAGAGAATTTCAAGACATTTCCAGTTTCTTTAATAGAGTGGCTTGGCATTTAAAGAGGCTAGGCTGCTCGTGACTCATGCACTGTTTACTTCACCATGGATCCTGACAGTCAGAATGCTGAATTTAGTAACTAAGAGTGACTGTACAGAGCAACAGTATTCGTTTTTCTTTAAAAATCTATTGTGTTAACTACCAGCAATATATTTAGTTCCACTCTAGACACAGAGCCTGATTCTCCTCTGACTTACCCCTGTGTAGATCAGAAGTAATTCCAGTGAGGTCAGTGGTGTCACATTGGTGTAAAGTGAGGGGAGAATCAAGCCCCCGTAGTGTATGCTTTTTCTTATAATAGTAATGGCCAAATTCTGATACCCGTGAGCAGAACCTTACTCCACAAGGCATCACCGTTAAAGTCAATGGGTCAGCTTGTGGAGCAAGGTGATACTCAACCTAGATTTTAATTTATGATAAAATTGGGCATGTTTTTCCTTCAGAAAAGAAGACTGTGGAGAGGGGAATATGATAACAATTTTCAAATATATTGAAAAGCCCTGTTATAAAGAGGACTGTGATCGATTGTTCTCCATGTCCACTCTAGGTAGGACAAGAAATCATCAGTTTAAATTGCAGCATGGGAAATTTAGGTTGGATATGAGAAAAATCTGTCTCACTATAAGGATAGGGGGTGGATCACTTGAGGATTACTTGTTCTCTTCATTCCCTCTGAAGCACTGGCATTGGCCACTATTGGAAGACAGGATACTCGGCTAGATGGACCATTGGTCTGACCAGTATGGCCATTCTTATGTTCTTATGATAGTTAAGTACTGGAATAAGCTTCCAAGGGAGGCTGTGGAATCCCCATCATTTGAGGTTTTAAGAACAGGTTAGACCAGTGGTCACCAACCCATCGATTGCAATCAACCAGTCGATCCTGGGGACTCTCCCAGTCGATCGCGATCTCCGGCGGTGCAGTGTGGCTGCCGCTAAGACAGGCTCCCTGCCTACTGTGGCCTCATGCCACTCCTGGAAATGGCCAGCACACACACCCTGGCCCTGGGGGTGGGGGGACAGGGGTCTCTGCGCACTGCTCCTGCCTGCAAGCACCGTCCCCGCAGCTCCCATTGGCTGGGAATGGGAAACTGTGTGGCCAATGGTAGCTTTGAGGGCTGTACCTGCAGAGAGGGGCAGCGTGCAGAGGCATGTGCCCCTCCCTTCCCAGGGGCTGCAGAGGAGTGTTGGCCCCTTACGGGAGTGGCGTGGAGCCAGGCCAGTCAGGGAGTCTGCCTTAGCCTCACTGCGCTGCCACCTGGGAGCCGCTCACGGTAACTGCTGCCCATGGGAAGCCGCACTCCAACCCCCAGCCCTGAGCCACCTACCCGGCGCCAGCGCTCCATGCCCCCTCCTGCACCCCCAACCCCCTGCCCCAGCTCTGCCCCAGCCTGGAGCCCACTCCTGCACCTCAGCCCCCTGCCCTAGGCTCAGCCCAGAGCCTCCTCCCACACTGAAAACCCCTTGGCCCCTGCCCAGAGCCCACACCCCTTCCCAACCCCCAAACAACTGCCCCAGCCCAGTGAAAGTGAGTGAGGGTGGGGGAGAGTGAGTGATG
Organism: Macrochelys suwanniensis; assembly: GCA_033296515.1. NCBI lineage: Eukaryota > Metazoa > Chordata > Testudines > Chelydridae > Macrochelys > Macrochelys suwanniensis. The sequence continues at coordinate 117,654,368 of CM065779.1, forward strand.
GAGAGCCGGGGTGGGGGGAATGGAGTGAGTGGGGCAGGGCTTTGGGGAAGGGGTGGAGTAGATCGTGGGTTGCCCTTAAATTCAAAAAGTGATCTTGGGCGTAAAAAGGTTGGAGACTATTGGGTTAGACAAACACCTGTAAGGGATGGTCTAGGAAGGTATATTTGGTTCTGCCTTATTGTAATCGGCAGACCTCTCCAGGTCTCTTCCAGCCCGACATTTCTATGATGCTAAAAGATTGTGGGATGTGTTGGCTTGCGGAACAATTTTTTTTAGCCAGTTTTGTGGCTTGAAGAAGCTGCTAGAATTTTTTGTGTCACTTTGACTTTTTCAGTCACTTATCAGGATGTGTGACAAAGTCAGACCTGACAGCTATAAGAGAGTGGTGGAAGGCAGGTATATCTGCTCTAGAATGGTGAAGGCCCTTTTTCCTGTGAACCGAAAAGAAGTTACCTCAGGTTAATTAGAGACATGCAAGTCCAATTAAGGGCTGTTGGTGACCTTTAAAAACTGCTCTTCTGGTGAGAGAAGGGGAGGAAGAATGAGAAACAAGTTGTAACAGGGAGAAAAGGCTTCTCCTAGGTAGCGGGCTGTTTTCCTTCCTATAGGGGAAACATTGAGTTTAGTTCTGTTTAGGGAAGGGCTGCTAACCAAAAGCCAGCATAATAGGCAATGCTATGGTGGGGAGAGGAAATATATATCTTTTGTGTTGTGAGTTTTTTGTTTAGGGGAACTACTCGGACCTATCCTGAGACCCACATTGTAAGTAAACCAAAAGTTAAGAATTAAAAACCTCCAGAATAGGACTGACTTATTTCAGGGCTCACCCACTGACTCAATGGAAGAAAATCTCAAGGATGCTTGTGGACCACTCATGTAAGCAAAAACAAACAGAAGGAACAGCCAGGGATCTTGTAGGCCTCCATTTTGCAATGGGATCCAAGTGGGCATATCTTGCACCCAGGTATATCTGACTGCAGGATTGGGGTCTTATTTAGTGTTCAACGTAAGTGTTTGATTCAGTTTTTCCACAAGTCAATTAGTCCAAGAGTGATAAGACCTTAGATTAGGGCTGGTCAGAAATTAATTTTCCATCAATCCTGTTTTTCAATAGAAAAGTCACGTAATGACTTTTAGTGCAAAAAAAAAAAAAGTCTGACTTTCACAGACAATGTTAAGTTTTGGTTGAAAATTTTTAGTTTTTTGCCATAAGGTGAAATTGTGTGTGTAAACTTCTCTTCCCTGCCCCTCCCAATCCTCTGATCAGCTCTGGATTCCTAGTAGATGATAGAACATTTTTAATATGCAGAAGGAAAAGTTAGGGCTCTCATTGATTAAGCTCGCCAAGGCAATACCAATAATACAGTAGTAATTCTTCTGCCATCCTGCATGTGGTCACGTTTCTCATGGCTGGAGCTTCTGGAGATCTTGAAGCATAAATACTTATCAGTAACCCTCACCAGCAACTCTCAGAAGTTTGTGAATGCAGACAGGCTCCCACTTCCCTCACATTCCATCCTCACAAAATAATTCGGAGAAAACACAGGTCCTTCCCAAATTCTTTCCTGGCAGTGGGGAATTCCCTTCGGTCAACTCTTGGGAACTCTCTTCTCAGGGACTCTTTGGCCTTAAAACGACGAGAGCAGAGTTTTAGCCCCCAGCCTCTAACCGAGCTCCTTGAAAATTTGTCTCTTCCTTCCTCCCTGTAGGACAGTCACCTCCCTGTACTCCAGACATGATGAGGCAATCACTCTATCTCAGTGGCTCTCAACCTTTACAGCAGTGGCTCTCAAACTTTTTTACTGGTGACCCCTTTCACATAGCAAGCCTCTGAGTGTGACCTGTCTTAAATATATAAAAAAGTGTTTTTAATTTTAACACCATTATAAATGCTGGCGGCAAAGAGGGATTTGGGGTAAAGGTTGACAGCTTGTGACCCCGCATGTAATAACCTCACGACCCCCTGAGGGGTCCCGACCCCCAGTTTGAGAACCCCTGCTTTACAGACTACCATACCCCTTTCAAAAGTCTGATTTGTCTTGTGTACCCCCACATTTCACTTCACTTAAAAACTTACAAAGTCAGACATAAAAATACAAGAGTGTCAGAGCACACTATTACTGAAAAATTGCTTACTTTCTCATTTTTACCATATAATTATAAAATAAATCAATTGGAATATAAATATTGTACTTACATTTCAGTGTACAGTATACAGAGCAGTATAAACAAATCCTTGTCTATGAAATTTTAGTTTGTACTGACTTCATTAGTGCTTTTTATGTACACTGTTGTAAAACTAGGCAAATATCTAGATGAGTTGATGTACCCGCTGGAAGACCTCTACATACCCGCAGAGGTACACATAGCCCTGGTTGAGAAACTGCTCTATCTCATGTAGAATATTGTTACAAAATGTCCCCTACATTATGTATCAATTTCAAGTTAGGTCAATTTTGGATGTAAACTCCTCAGAGAGAGTCTTAAATTATAACAGCACATTAGTTTCTTAAGGCTTGTTTACACGCAAAAGTTTTGCTGTTTTAACTATACTGGATGCAGTTATATTAATATAAGGGTGTTTTGTGCGGGTAGAGTTATTCCTGTATAGGAAGGGGAATATGCTATATCAGAGTAAGGCACCTGTATTCTGGTATAACTGCATCCACACTAGGGGGTGTACTGATAGCTATAACAGAAAAAATAATACCGCTAACCAAAATAGCTATCCTGGTACAAAAACTATGCATAGATCAAGCTTCAGAAACTCCTCTTTTTTCCCCTATTCGAACGATAACTTGTGGGTTTTTCTTTTTCCTAAACGCAATCTGATCTGCCTGCTAAGCCCTGGCAGCCTAACTTGTTTTTACCTCTGCTGTATCATACTTTCAACAGAAGGAAGAAGTGATACATAAGTTAGCAGTAACAAATAGGTCAATAGTGGTGTGGCAAATATGAAAGCAATTCCCATTTGGCTGTCAAGCATAGAATGTGGATTGCAAAGCTAAACATTTATAGGTCTTTTTTTTAAAGCAGTTTTACAGTATGGTACATAGAATCATATGTTTGCCTGTTAAAACTCAAAGCTTAATTGGAAAAGCATGCCCCTTTGGTATTTGTCGTTTAAAATATGGAAGGAGTCAGCAGGGAAGCTAGAGCAAGGTTCACAAGTCTGAACCTGCTCTGCTTACTGAGGAAAACTACCCATTCCAGATCTCCTGTTCGCAGATACTGAAATGGAGGCACTGTTGGAAATTTAAGGTGTCAAGAGAATGGGCGCTGAAACTGTTGTAGAACAAGAAGTCACTGGAACTGGATAGTATTTGTAATATTAGTGTTGGTAGGCTATTCATAGAATCATAGAATGATTATTGCTGGGACATTGGCTTGCTCTTAGAGATAATCCCAGTTTTTCTTACAGAAATATATCAGACCTGGCTGAAAAGTCCCTACAAAATTAGGAGACTTTTAAAAATTGAAAATCATAGAACCATAAGGTTAGAAGGGATTGCCCGGATCATCTAGTCTAACCCCCTGCCAAGGTGCAGGATTTGTTGTATCTAAAAAGACAGGTAGCGATCCAGCCTCTTTTTGAAAACCTGTAGTGAAGGCGCTTCCATGACTTCCCTAAGCAGTTTGTTCCATTGTCCTACTGTTCTTGCAGTTAGGAAGTTTTTTCCGAGATTTAATCTAAAACTGTTATGCTGTAGTTTGAACCCATTGCCTCTTGTACTGCCCTCTGGCAAGAGACTGATTTTTCTAAATCTTTTTTTTTTTTGTATTTGAAGAGTGCTATCATGTTTTCCCCACCCCAACTTCCTCTCTTCCAAACTAAACATATCCAGTTCCTTCAGCCTTTGCTCATATGGCTTGCATTCCATCCCTTTGATCATCTTTGTCACTCACTTCTGCATCCTTTCCAGTTTCTCTACATCCTTTTTACACAGCGGTGACCAAAATTGGATGCAGTATTCCAGCTGAGGCCTAACCAGTGCTGAGTAGAGTGGTACTATGCCCTTCCAGGACTTGCATGCTATGCTTCTCTTAATGCAACCCAAAATTGCAGTTGCTTTTTTTGCACATGTTCAAGGCAAAAATAATGTCAAATCTTGAATTTCAGAAAATGTTGACCAGCTCTAAATAATATCAAAAGGAAACACAGAATCTTAATTTTTCCTAAATGTCAGTCTCCAGCTTTGAAAACCTAGGGATATCTTTCAGTTAAATCCCTGACTCACAGAATGGTAGGAATCCAGTCATTTTCCCTAAGGTCTGTTTCTTTGGAACTGCCTAATAACTACAGTCCTTCCCCACTGTACGGTCACTCTCTTCGGTGAACACTTCCCAACATGCCTTTCTAGTAGCCTTTCTAGTAAACTTTGCAGAAACCAACAGTTGTAACCCTAACCTGGCTGCTTTCCAGCTGGCTGCTGTATCTTCACCTCTCAGTTGTTGAGTATTCTTAGCTCTCATTATGGTTTTCCTCTCTCTTATTCTCAGGTAGATGTCACATTGGCAGTATTTATCTAAGAGTTCTTACAGGGATTGAAGTGGATGTGCTGCTTAAAAAAAATACAGTCTTGCCTTAAAATTAGGTATCCTCCCAGTGGACTGGAGGATAGTAAGGGTTTATACCTACCATTAAAAATAGTGCTGGGGAACATTTCTGTGAATTACATACCTGTCTGCCTTATTTTAGTAGAATGATGGCTGGTTGAATTGATCATTAAAATAAAGTTATAAAGCCCTTAGATAAAAATAAGATTCTGGCAAACAAATTTGGCTTCTGTAAAGGAAAACTGCCTCTCTAATCTAATAGAATTCTCTTGGCATATTAGTGAAATAGTAGATAATGAATAACCTATTGACATAAAGATTTGTTGAACATTAAAATAAATTGACAGAGTTCCTCACAACACTTGTTGTTTAAGAAACCATGGATGAGTGGTAAAGTTCTGTCATGGATTAGAAACTGGGGAAATGAGAAAACAAAAACTAAGAATAAATGCTTAGTTTTCAGCATGGCAAAAGGTTAACAATAGAGCCGGTAGAAAAACCCCTCACCATTTCAGGGAAGGGTCTCTGACATACAAATGTTTCTGGAGGAATGACTTCAAAATAATAACCCAAAGTATCCCTCAGAGCCAGCTCCTCATTACCCCATGAAGTGTACTGGGCACAGCGTCTGTCAGCTTGCAGTATCCACTCCCCTCCATTTTTACTTCATTTTATTTGATTCTGGAGAACCGCATTCTGCTCAGCAGTGCGCTGTCTGTCAGAACCTTCCTCCACAGCCCCATGCAGGAGAGCATAGTCTTTTCTTGTCCCCCTTTGCTCATTCATCATGAAGAGAATATGGGATACCTAGGGCTAAACAGCAAACTCTGTAATCAACTCAAATGGGACCTCATGTTATTTATACAAGCATGTGATTATATTGTACCTTGCACTGTATAATCACATGCCTAAGCAACTAATAAGTGGCAGTTAGGAGTGAACCTGTACATTCACCTTATAAAACAGAGCCTATCATCATTCCTCATGGAACGTTCACTGATTTCTTGAAACACTTTTTTATACAAGTATTTTATACAAATATTCATTAGGCCAGAGCGAGGGTGAGAATGACTTTACTTGAGTTTTCTTGAGAAAAGACTAACCTGGTTTAGACTCCAGGAATGGGTTTCCAGCTGTGAATCCTGATTAGAGACAGATGTCTAACTCCCTTTGAGGGGCAGGGCATAGGCCACATCTCTCTAATCCGCATTTCCTACTGATTTGCTTGGGCAGCATTCTGCGCCACATGCTGGCTTCTGTGAGTCTCTGTTTTAGCACCTAACTCTCCCATAGGTGCACAGGCTCCCCCGGCCTTGTAACTTGAGGTTGTGAACTTCACTAAGCAGCAGGGGGCCTAAATGGTAGGCCGTGCAACACTCAGCATAATAACAACTAAATCCCCTTTATGAATCTAGCCCTTGGTATGCACAAGGTGGTGCACACAAGTACTGGCCCGACAGGGTATGTCTACACAGCATTTTGGAGTGAGCCTCCCAGTCCGGGTCAACAGACTTGGGCTAGGGGGGCTCATGCTAGTGCTGTAAAAATAGCTGTATACACAAGTCTTTGTAGTTGTGGCTCAGGCTGGAGCTCGGAGTCTGAAGTCCCCCTCACTCTGGCTTCAGAGTCCGAGCTCCAGCCCCATAACCATGACAACCTGCATAAGTACCTGAATTATGGGAGAAGGGGATGGGGAGGAAGCACGTTTTATGATCTAGTAACTTCCTTTTAAAAATCACAGTTGTTGTGTATTAACTAATTCACAAAATGTGGTAATTCCCAATGGGTCTCTCAGCCATTATTAAGGGGTGAGGTTCTAATGTATAAAACAAAATCTACAGAATAGAAATTAGTAGAAATTCTGAGCTATAGGTACATTTGTCAGCATTCCAGTTATATATGGCACCTTTTGAGGGATTCTTTTGTCCAAAGTATTTAATTTTTTAAAAATATTAATTTTTATACATTAAACAAGCATTAATTTTTTTGTTAGGGGATTAATTGGCAAAACATTTTTTACAGATTCCATATTAACAGTGTACGGTATTCTTTGCATCTCCTCCTCTAAGATATCCTGATCTTATTTGCTAGTGCTAAGATCATCTTGGCTTCCTATGTGGATTTTTGATTGAAAGCATAAGGTTATTTTGACATCACAAAATAACACTAGTTGTATCCAGAAACAAGCCCAAATTCTAATGCATTATCTTTTTTTTTTCTGTGCACATTTCCACAGCGTTATCTCAGCAGTACAGTGCATGAGTCATTGGGTCTTTTCACAAGGACTTTCTAATTTCTGACAAACATTATGTGACAAAAATAGAATGAGAAAAAATGTATGTAATGGTAGCAGAGAAGTATTTTTCATTATGTCCTATTTTACCATAGCAGAAAAATTAATTTGGGAAACGAAAAAGATTATTAGTAGTTTAGTTCTTGAAAATTGGGTTTAGGAATGAACAAAGTAAAGAATCTTTGCCCGGTTATATCAAAGACAAATAATAATTAGAGAACTAAACGACTTACAAATTAGAGATCTGCAATAATGATCCTAGATATTAGGTAACTAAACCACTGTGCTACCAGTGATGCTTAATCTTTGGGCTGGAAACACGATTTTGTTAGAGCACACAGCAAAATAATTATTTTCATAGCCTGTGGTTTCCTTTGCTGGTTTTATGGAAAATCCATCCATCGAAGATAGAGGTGGTAGACCTGTAGAGTTAGCTTTATGCTAACCAATTATATTTGAGTTTTCACCCTAAAATAAGAGCTGAGTGGACTGTTTGCAGGAAATATTCATTGAATTTAGCTCTTGTATGTTTTCCTAACTGCCTGTAAATAAATTTGTTCATTGTTTAAATTAATCAGCAAATATTTCATGTAGACACAGTGCAGCTTATGAGTTGATTGCCCATGAGCCATGTGCGGCAGTATTGTTTAAAAAATTTAATATTCTCATTTCAAGTTATGACAATTGGACACACAGATACTGTGGTTAGTATGCTTTTTTCCAAACGGGATGAGCATAACTCTTAGATTCAGGATCTGGTGCAAATAGTTATGATTGAAGATTCAAAATTCTTTGTGTAAATATTCTGAAAGACCCACAATCACTTAAAATTCACAAGATTTTTTAAAGGTAACTGCCTAAAGTTAGGCCCCCCAAGTCCATATATAGACTCTTGAATAAGTGACCTGATTTTTCAAAAGTGCTGGACATTCATCACCACCCATTGATGAGAATGGAACTCCTTTTATAAATTGCCATGACTATGTTTGCACAAGGCTTACCTATTGCATCTGAACATTTTAACTGGCCTGTGACTACAGGTCTGCAAAGCTTAGGTTTGTGGGGAATAGCTCTGTATGGAAACATTTTAGTCAGGGCATAACTTATTATTTATTATTATTATTTTATTGATTAATATGTATTAAAGAAGGACCTAAAAGCCCAGTGTGGGATTAAGGCCTCACGCTGAACACAGTACACATGCATACCAAAGGGGAAAAAAACCCTTATTCCAAAGAGTTAATAATCTTGCTTATTTCCAGATTCATTGACAAAGACTTTGAACTTTTTTATTCCCTTGAAAAAGGCCATTTGGCCAATGAAAGAGGCTGGTTTTCTGTGTAAACCAGTGGAATCTTGGCTGAAATAACAGCATTATCTACAGAAAAAAATACCCCGGCATTTTGGATGCCATATTTCCTATAGTACAGACAAATCAGTTTATACTGATCCTGTACAGTGTGAACTATATGCATAATCACCAAATAAGATGATCAGGATTTTTCAGAGGAACCCGTTTTCTATAGAGTATTTATAAAGTGCAGTGTGGCTCAGAATCATGTGGCTGCTCCTGGTTTAGGAAAAGAAACAGGTTTTTTTTATTTCACAGAAGATTAATGTTTATATTTGGATCATTCTTCACAAACAAAGAGCTGATTTTGTTTCACAGCAATTGCCTTTGTTTGTTGATTAATAGTGCCCAGTTGAAATACTGTATGTAGATATTTGGGCACATAAATAATTGTCAGGTTAATTGCTTATAGATAGTGATATGACAGATCGACACTCTTGTAGAAATTTGTGTTTAGTCTTTGTTCATTGTACTAAAAATGGTACCAGGCAGAGTATTTCTTCATAAGAATGGCAGGGACCAAATAATCCTATATTGTAGTAGAGGCAAATTCTGTCTTTGGTTGTCCATGAACTGCTCCCATTGACTTCAGTGGGAGCCACACCACACGTATATCTCAAGGAAGAAATTCTATACCTATGTGGTGTAGAATAACCACCTAGCTCTTATATAGTGTTTTTAATCATTAATCTCAATGTATTTGCAAAGAAAGTCAATATAAATATTCCTATTTTTCAGTTGGGGAAACTGAGGTAGGAGAAGGGGATGTGACTTACCTGAGTCCCAGTCCAGTGGTCTATCCACTAGGCAACACTGTCTACCGATGCAGCCATAGAAGCAACCCACTAAGCACTAACCTTTTTCCATTATAATTTCAGGGTTTTTTTTATAGGTCCATTCCATTAACAGACATTTTGAATCTCTGTGACAAAAATAATGACATACAATGTAGAACAGCCACAGAAAAGCTGTTCTTGGTCTATTGCCAACAGCTGAGAGTTGATTATTGATTATTATTCCATTAATGATTTGCATGGGCAACTAGCATTCTGGCATTTCCTAATTTGTTGTTGTTGCTTGACTTTGTAACCTTAATAACTTTCTTTTAACATAGGCTGGGCTTTGTGTTTTGTTTCTTATTTTTTTATTGGGTTTATATTTAATGTCTTTTAATGCATTTTAGCAGTTGGAATCAAGGACAGTTAGCAGCCTGTGACAAGCCAGCTCTCTGCAAACTTCCAGTAAGTGCTCTCCAGACCACAGTTTAAGGCCTGCTGATTTATGGGCTACTAGCAATATTGGATAATGTGTAATTTATGGGACACTACTACTCTACTGGGTAACATGGGACAGACAGAGTCTGAGGAATCCTGAACCTTAGATTCTGTATTTGCAAATATATATAACCCATAAATGTTTGGGTTCTCTAAAGTTTTTGAAATTAAAGTGGCCTTGATTATTTCCTCCTGCCCCTTCTAATGAACTTTGCACACTGGGCCCAAACAAGAATTACTGAACATAATGTTCTTAAACTCAGATGTCCAGATCCACTACACTCAACCTGGATCCACCTTCAGAGTTGCACAATCTGAAATGGGCTATCTACTCTCTTCCCTTTCTGAGCCATCTCTTTGCGGGTGGCCTCCACCAAAACGTCCATATTCCCCATCGCCCACAAAAGGGTCCTTTTGTTTCCTGTCTCGATTGTCATGATATATGGACCATAGTATTTCTTAAACAGGAGGTATTTTATTAAAGAAAACAACTGTACCCACAGGAATAAACAGGCTTAGTCCCAGCTTCATCTCCTACATTTACTAGGGGCCCGCCCCCCAATCCTACTTGGGATGTTATAGAGTTCAGAGCCATTTAGTGACCAAACAATATGCTGCAAAGAGCATACCTTAACAAATATCACCCTAGGACACCACTGTTTTGAAATGGGGCATTTGTTACATGTTTCTGGTTTATCCTCCCCTTAGGGTCTTATACTGCATCCATAGGAGATGGGGTTTGGGCAAGTTTTCCAGGTTGCCATTGATGAGCTGTTCATCCAGGAACACAGGTACCGTAAGGCACTTATACAGAAAACGCATAAGTCCAGAAGGACAGCAAATGTATAAATCAGCTGCCAAAGCTAACTGTCACATGGACTTTCATCCTCAGTGAAGCCGAACACACTGGTAGCTGCTCATCCTGCAAGTGTGCCTTGTTTTGCTAGAACAATAGGGATGAGATGTTTTTCTGTAATTTCTGAGCATTTGTTTTAACCTGATGCTTTTTTTTTAACTTCAAAGGCGACAACCATGACCCTAATACCCTGTGTCCAAAGAGACACTCTCACTTCTCTCTCCCTCACTGTTTTTAGGTGATTTTTTTCCCTGACTCTCATTTGCTCCCTTTTGTGAGGAGGAGTGGAGTGAATATAGGGGCTATGATAACCACTGAAGAATTCATGCATGAGCTGAGAATTTCGAGAGGATGACAACATTCTATCTGAAGTAGTAATAAACACATATATTGGAAACTTTCCACTTGCACAGGGGTTACAATAAACCATATTTGTGGTCCTAAGATAAAGACAATTGGGAACAGCTTTTTAGCATTATCCAAAGTCATTTTCTTCCTCCTCAGGCTGCAGCAAATGTTTTTCCCCCATATTCATGCAAACCCCCAAACTATTGTGTGTATAACCCCCCAAATCATAGAATAAACAATTACACAGAAGTATGCAAATAAAAAAAATACAAGCAACTGTTAAAGCTCTATAGACAGTTTTGAAGGTACTGATTTCTCTTGCTGTATTTTCAATTGCACAATGATCTTTTGATCTGTCCATATCATGTCTAGAATAGAAAACAATAGAAAACATGTCAGTGGTTAGACACTTGCTGTAGTAAATCAAAATATACATTTTAAGTTAGGTAGCACACTCTTCAACAGAAAATGAAGAAATATTAATCTTGGGGCAGTCCGGTGAATAGGGCACTGGAGTAGGAATGAGGAGACCTTGCTTCAGGTCTAAGTTCTGCCACTAAGCCACTGTGTGACCTTGGGCCTCGTGGTAGGGTCTTTTCTGTTTTTTCCAGCATAATGGGGCCTGACTTGGTCTTTGTGTGCTACCAGAATGTAAATGTTTACTGAGATGGTCATTTACCGTAGTATCTGAGTGTCTTACCCACTTTATCCTCACAACACTCCTGTAAAGTAACTATTATCCCCATTCTACAGAAATGAGGCTCTAAGAGGCTTGCCCAGGGTGACAGTGGTAGACCAAAGATTTGGTCTGCTAAGACCTAGACTAGAGCCTTAATTACTGAACCTGCCTTCCTTTCTATTGCTAGTACTTACTACTATTAACACTTCACCTCTCATTACCTTCCCCCCGACCCCGGCCTCCGTCTCTCTTGTGTATTTAGATTTGATGCGCTTCAGAGTAGGGACTGTCTCTTGCTATGTGTCCGTACTGTGCCTAGCACAAGGAGCACTGATCTCAGATACAGCCATAAGGTGCTCTGTAATATAAATAATAATAATAAATCTGGATCTTGGATCATAAAAGAGAACGCTGGGAAAAATAACGTTAAGTATACAATAATGTGGAACGGATTTTACAAAAATACTATGAACTAACCCAAAAGGGCAAATCATGTAATCAGTTTTTTAGTTAGAACTTCCGATTGGTTTGGAAGGGGAGTTTTGCTCAGCAACCAATGGCATGATATGGCCATATGAAGCAAACAGCAACAGAAAATATAAAGCAAAACAGGAAAGAAGAAGAAAACCCGCACTCCTGTAAATACAAATGATCAGCGAGGGGTAAAGCAGTGTAGAATCATTTTACAAAAACTGAAGTTTATAAAAGCAAAATGGGTAACACAGCAATCGAAAACCCAGACAGAGGTGGGTGGAGGGCTAAACAAAACTCAGTGAAAATTGCTCCCCAAATAATTGCCATTCAAAATGGAAACAAATCTCACATGTAATCCTGTGCATGCAACTAAACATAAAGGGCCAGATTTTCAGCTTATGCAAATCAGCATAGCTCTGTTAACTGCAACAGAGCCATGCCGATTTACACCAATGGAGGATCTGGCCCCAAAGGTACAATTAAAGTGTATTACAACATGATGAATATACAGGGGAGAATTTGGCAGAGTAATTTTAAAAACATGTCTCGGCCCATTTTTCTCACTCTTCATCAACAGAAATCTCCTGCCAAAGGTGGAAGGCATCAAGGTAAAGAGCAGGTTTTTTTTTCTTTGTTCAGTTATCAAACATTTCATAAGGATTAGTGAAACCTGGACCAAGGCAGGCTTCCTAATATCAGTCACTTATTTTGAACTGATCATAAGTCTTCTCAGATCTCTGACCACTCACCCACAAAGCTTGCCAGGCATCTCACAACTGCTAAGCCCTCTCTCTCCATCCCCACCAAAAATTCTGGTACCTGCTAACAAAATGGCCCGACCACAGCTACTGAATAGGGCTGTTTCTATCCCTGTACTCTTTGTACACTCCGACCAACTGAGTGTCATCTACCCTGCCTCTGCTGTTTCTATTACTCTGCGGGATCAGCCCAAAACAACTCACTTCCCTTCTGCTGGTTCCTGATCTGACTGCCAGATCAGGTGCAAGAAGCAGAGATAGCGATTGTATGGGGAGGCGATGGTTTCAGGAGGTAGTGAAATGTTTTAAGAGCTGAGAAGCCGGTTGTGCTGAGCTTGTTTCCCATATTAGTATCTCAAACATCCAAAGCTTCCATGTGCACCAGACTAATGTCACCTTCACAAACTGCCTTTGCATCCTAACATCAAACAGCGGTGGTTTTACTAAGGGTGGAAAAAAAGCATTTAATCCTGTCCAGCTGACCTAAGCTTTTATATGGTGCTAACCACATTGGCATCTCAACTGCAAAAACTAAGCACTTAAAATTGCTTTCTTTAGCATTTAAGCAATTCTTCCCCATTGCCTCTGCTGCAGAGATGAATTTAAACTGACAGGTGTGTATTTTAGTTTTTCAGTTCACACTCTGGTATTTATAGTGTGGCTTTGAGACTAGGGATACTTCTTTCAAGAAGTCCATCAGTTAAAGCTCTATAGACAGTTTTGAAGGTACTGATTTCTCTTGGCTGCGGTATTTTCAATTGCACAATGATCTTTTGATCTGTCCATATCATGTCTAGCCTCTTTCATGTCAAGAGTATCTAGATATTCTGGATCATGTCTGCTGATGCCTTACTACCTGCATTACAATAGTACAGACAAATTAGGAGAAATTCCATGGCTCTGATGAGACTTCCCCCTTTAACTACAAGTACAAAGGACTATATAGCTCCACTTTGGTGGTTCAGTCTGTACTTGGCTCAGCCATCAGATTGGAGTGGCAGGGTAAGAATTTTAGCTGAGCTTGGGAAATGAAAATGTGATAAGGAACAAAGGGTCTGGCTGCTCACCTTTAAATGTACAAGCTTTGTGCCACCTTAAGCTTTAGATATAACTCTACTGAAGGGTTTTAATGAACTATACCAACCCCCTTGGGATTCATGTCATGAATATCTCTGCAAAAAGCAAGAAGGACCCTAGTGCCATGGTTCTCAACCAAGGGCCCCCTGGGGGCGGGCCGTGAGCAGGTTTCACGGGGTCTGCCAAGCAGGGCCAGTGTTAGACTCTCTGAGGCCCAGGGCAGAAAGTCGACGTCCCACCACATGGGACTGAAGTCTGGGGCCTTGAGCCCCGTGGCATCTGAGGTTGAAGCTGAACTCAGCATGAGGCCCCAGGCAATTGCCCTGCTTGCTACCTGCAAACGCCGGCTCTGGCTTTTATATGCAGAAAGCCAGTTGTTGTGGCAGAGGTGGGCCATGGAGTTTTTATAGCATGGGAGGAGAGAGGGGGCTCAGAAAGAAAAAGGTTAAGCACTCCTGCCCTAGTGGACTTTTCTGACCCTACTATCATTAGACCAGCTGAGATCCTTACTTAGTGTCTACGCTGTTTTTACTCAGCCTTCATTCAGGCAATTCCCATGCAATTTAATTTCTGTAAGACCCCTACCTCACTCAGTGAGGCTTGATAGTGACTGAAGCAACGGGTATGCCATACATGAGACAGGGGTCCTGTGGAACTCTGCTTCTTTTTGGGTCAGATTCTGTTTGTAATTACCACACTATAAGTCTGGGATCAGTCAAACAAAGCAAACAGGCTTACGTCAAAGTCACATCGACTTGACCAAGAGCTGAGGTGGATCATCAGTGTACAGATGGACAGTGTATAATGCATGAGGCAGGTACGTGCAATAAATGAGGTAAAGGGCTGGAAGATCCCTGTCTTATTTAATGTCCAGGTTGGATGACATGCAATGAATGCAAGAAGGGTCCCTCTTTGCAAAGTGAAGATAAAAAAGATATTGCCCAACTGCTTCATTCATTATGCACCCTCCAACCTACACAGTGAATGAAGCAGGAACTTTGGAGAAATTTCATGTAATCCTGTAATTATGGACTGCATTGTGATTCACACCAAAGGAGTGTGATTTTTTAATACATAGAATAATAGAAACATAGGACTGGAAGGGATCTCGAGAGGTCATCTAGTCCAGTCCCCTGCACACTACATGGTTAGATGTCTACATGGTTAGACATCTAATCCAGTCCCCTCTGCCTACATGGTTATTTTTACTTTATTATTTGTGAAGTAGCAACAATGAGCATGGGTCTGTATAAGGCTTAAAATGAAAACAATCACTGTCCTGAAGATCTTACAGTGTAAGGCGCTAATCCTGCAAAGACCTAAGAATTAACTTCAGTGAATACAGGTTACTGTGCACATAAGTCTTTGTGGGATCAGGGCCTACAAGATGATATGGGGAAGACTAAGGGAAGGATTAATTTTGAGTTATATAACTCTTTGTTGTTGTTTGGTGTTGATTTCTTGTGGGTGTGCAGAAGAAGTGAGTCTTAAGGAATTATTTATATGCATAGAGAAAGAAGGGCCGGTAAACTTCAGAGTCCTTTTTGGAAAAAAAAGAGGAAAGAAAAATCTTGTAGACTATTAGCAGTAATTAGCTGGGATTGGATATGCTGCCAAAGGACAGATCAGGGGTGGTCCAGTCTCCCATTCTTTGTGTTACATGATTGGTAGGAAGAATGAATATTCACTTTGTGCACTTCTCCGTTTTCTGCTCTAAAAATATTTCTAAAACTTGGTGACTCTCGCTAATGACACATTCATTTTTAGCAGCACTTGATAATCCGTCATCTAAACTTGTTATATTAAGATTCTATTAAGCACCATAAAAGGCCTTGTTATATTAAGATTCTATTAAGCACCATAAAAGGCCTTAAACAATTTCTCTGCTTCTTTAGATATTATTTTTGTATACAACATACCAGCAGCATGGAGGTTTTGAAACTAATCTTCAGACTGGGGCACCACAGAGGAAGCCTTAGTGACACTAAAGATGATCACAAATTGCTGCTTTCCTGCTTACATGACACAGCTTGAATAGGTGTTGCAGCACTAAAATGGCTTCAGTTTGTGCAGAAAACTGTAGGCCAGTATGAGCACATCATCCCTGTACTCTGATCTCTATAGGGTTCCCTTTCTGCTTCCTTTCCTAGTTGCAGGCCTTGGTCCTTGTCTTCAAATAACTGATTATTAGAGCTGATCAAAAGATGGGATGGCATTTTAATGAAAATTTTCAGAAAAACATATTTGTCTTTTTTCTGTCAAAATGTCCTTGCTATATAGGTCTAATTTACCTGAGAGGTGCTTAAGTACTCCTCTGATGGGCACTGTAGAAAAACCTGAGATAGACGGAAAGATAATACAAGTTTTCCTAGATTCATCATTCCCGCACAAATGGCTTGGATATGCAAGCGTTTTTTTACTTGTAAAAAGTGAATGATTTACTAAAAATAACTATCAAGTGAATCATAGAATCAAGGGTTAGAGTTGAAAAAGCATTGGTCCTCTAGTCCATCCGTTGCCAATACAGAATTATTCTCCTTAGTATTCAGATTGGTGCATTGCGTAAGCTATTCTTTTTTTTTTTCTTTCTCTTCAACCCCCACCCCCATAAGGTACCAGGTAATGGATTTTTTACAGCTTCCTTTGGGAGACAGTTTGACAGGCTAATAAATCTCAGTGTCAAGATATTTTTCATGATATTCAGCCTAAGTATTCCCTTTTCCTTTAATCCTATTTATATCATCTTGCAGTACCATAAATAATTGCTCTTTTTTGTTGGGACCATACTCTATTCAACTTACTCACGGAGCAAATAATGGCTTTTTTGCTATGGGGAGCTGAAAACTTTTTTTCAAAGCTTTGAAGTTTTCAGTGAAACAAAAATTCAAAATTTTCATTTTGAGTTGAAACAAAATGTTCAGGATTTTGATTCTTTTGTGTTGCTTGAAACACAAGGGTGTTTTTGTTTTGGTTTGGTTTGGTTTTTGTTTCAAATTGACCTTTTCAGGTGTTTTTCCATTCCCCCTCCTTTTTTTGGTGGATTTTTTAAAATTGGCTATTTTGAACTGAAAAATGAATCAACACATTTCAACTTAAAAAAAAATGTTTTTTCAACCAAAACCTTTCACTGAATTTGACCCACATTCGACAAATAGATCTTGGGACACCAAAAAATGGGGTTTTTTTACAAAAATGTTGTGTCTCAGATTTTTTTTGCCTAGCTATACGCACACAGTGAATGGTGTTATGGTTCCCGGGGGTACCCAGGATTGAGAAGCACCTCACTACCACCTGCCCTTAGCATGAGGAAGCCTTGTCTGTGCCTACCATGGGTCAGCTCCCTAATTCCAAAGGCTATGCAAACACTCCCCTTTCAGCCCACATGGGCTCCACTGTCACTCCTGCAGGCTGGTGATAGATTCACTCCAACCCCTGAGTCGTCCAGGCATCCTTCTTCTTCATGGAAAACAGGGTTTCTCCCACAGCTGTATACCTCTCCCTGTTCATTTTCCTTCTGAAGTCCCTAGCAAGTTCTTCATTATCATTTGACTCAGTATGCTAATAGACTTCTATTGTAAGACACACAATGCACAATAGTCAGGTAGAGAGACAAGTGTCTCCCACCTCCTGTCTGAAGGCACACTACCTCTCAGTGATCTACCTTTAACTACAAAGTCTTAGGAACATAATTTCTAACATATATACCTATTTCCTTTTATATTATCCACACATACAATCTGCAAAGATTATTGTGACCAGTGTGACACACAGGGTTTCAATAGAAACTTTATATGATATTGTTTGAGCTAGAATGTAAATACCAGACTCTAGGTATATTACTCCTGTAACCTGTAAGACCCCATGTCCTCTGCCAGGTGGCATCAAGAGATCCTTGGGTAAGAAGCGAGGAGTTCTACTTTTTAAAAGATGGCTAAATGTGCAAAGGTGCTGTCTGTCATTTGAATATCTGTTTTGAGTTATTTCCTCCCACATTTATTCGTTTTAATCTCTACCAAGATGAATCTCATTTTGTTATTTTCTACCTGAGTTTCTAAACTTCAAGGAGACCTCACAGTGTACATCAATGATGAAGGTATAGCAGATTTAATAAAAAGATTCCTATTGTTTTTGTTCTTTGTCACAGGCTTTATTGCTTTAAATTTCCTTTTAGCAAAACTTATTTAAAATAATTTGATACATAGGATTGCTGTCTGTGTGCATGAACATTATGAAGCATTCAAGCAATGACTTAATAGATGCTACTCAAGTGGAAAAATATAAGCTGCTTCCTCCATAGTTTTAAAATATAGAATATAGACTAATTTTCTCCAGGAGTTCAAAGCAACTTTGCCTATCCTATGCTCGTCTATCTTAAACTTTTCTTTCTGAGCACCTTTCCAAATGATATTACTAAAAGATCTTCTCCACTAACCATGTTGCCAACAGTTACGTTCTCCATGTTTTCTCATTCTTTCTATTATACTGTACTACCTGTATTTTAACTGTATTTATCTGACCCATCCTCTTCAGATACCACCATGCCTTTGTCTTATATGACATTCTCAACCACCTTCTCTCTGTAAAGCTAACTTCAATAGAATTTTCACGCACTAGCCGTCCATCAATCATTCCATCACCCTTTGTTATTTTTTAAACTAAAATGTCTAGAAGTCTTAACATTCATCTATCATTTTTCTCTCTCCTTTATTTTTTTCTATTCTTCTCTCTCTCTCTCATTCTTTATCTTGTATATATTTATAGTTATATATTATGACTGACACTTCTTAAATTTATTTTCTTTATCTTATCTTTCCTATATTCATTGTGTACTGTATCCTAATAGGGTGGTAGATAGTGGAGCACATGGTAACATGACTCTGAGTTGTGCTGCAAAGGAGCAGGAGATAGGAACGAGTGCAGAAGTTAGTGGTTAGGGCACACATATAGGACTTAGGAGACCTGTGATCCCTGCTCCATCATAGACTTTCTAGGTGACTTTGGGCAAGTAACCTAGCTTCTCTGTGCCTCAGTTCTCTGTCAGTGAAATGAAGATAACAGCATCTGCCTACCTCACAGGGGTGTTGTGATCAGGCTAGAAAGCATGGAGGTGATTAGATACTACAATAATGGTGTTCATATGAGTACCTAAGGTAACTAGATAGAAACATGGGGCCTCTCAGGAAGTGGTGATTGTCTCTGGTGGCCCTTTGGGGGCCTGCAAGTTCTGTCAGCTGAAACCTCTAGTCCTCCTGCAGGGGAGGAAACAAGTCAATGTGTGCAAACACACAGTCTCCAGTCCCTTGTGTGGAAAAGTTCTGCCTGGAGACTATTTTGTTCTTTACCACTGTTGAGATAAGGTCTTACAATTGAAGTATCTCCTTTAGCAATATTTGATACATTTCTAACATATTTTAGTAGCCTCCAGTGTTCAGTTTTGATTGTATATGGTGATATGGCTCTTTTGAAAAATGAATAGAAATGTGTCCCAGTTCTGAGGGTGGCCTGTCATTGAGTGCCACATTCTCTTCACAGGAATCCATCAAACATAGCAGAAACCTGTTTTAATTTGGAGTTTCTGCTCAAGTCTTACCTCAGAGGGAGAGACATGGGGTGTCATGGACTCAAATGAGGATGAGGCCAACAATCCCAATGGATTCCAAAGCTTATGGGGGACGCAGAGAACAAATACATAGATCCTAGGCCATCAGCATGGAGGGTAAGTTACTGTTGGTATGGCCCATCCAATGGTAGCAACTCTCAAATGGCTTTTCATTCTGGAGACATACAAATAGATAGGGGGATCATGCCATGGATAGTGGATTCAAAACTGCGCCCCATGGAGTTGCTGTGGCTGGACCTCTGAAATCCCTAGAAGCAGGTGGCACAAACAGTGGAGTGACTTTTGTCAACAAATCTATGTAGCGTAGACAAGGCCTCAGACAAGTTAGAGGTCTTCAAGTCACCAGGGCCTGATGAAATACATCCTAGAATACTCAAGGAGCTGACTGAGGAGATACCTGAGCCATTAGCAATTATCTTTGAAAAGTCATTAAGACGGGTGAGATTCTGGAGGACTAGAAAAGGGCAAATAGAGTGCCAGTCTATAAAAAGGGGAATAAAGCCAACCCAAGGAATTGCAGACCAGTCAGCTTAACTTCAGAACCCAGAAAGATAATGTAGCAAATAATTAAGCAATCAATATGCAGACACATAGAAGATAATAAGGTGGTAAGTAACAGTCAGCATGGATTTGTCAAGAACAAACCATGCCAAAGCAACCTAATAGCTTTCTTTGACAGGGTAACAAGCCTTCTGGATAGGGGAGAAGTGGTAGATGTGGTATATCTTGACTTTAGTAAGCCTATTGATACTGTCTCACAAGACTTTCTAATTAAAAGACTAGGAATAAAACCCTAAATGGAGCTACTATAAATTGGGTGCATAACTGGTTGGAAAACCGTTTCCAGAGACTACTCAAGCTGGAAGTACATTCCAAGTGGGGTCCCAAAGGGATCAGTTCTGGGTCCAGTTCTGTTGAATATCTTCATCGATGATTTAGATGTTGGCATTGAGAGTACACTTATAAAGTCTGAGTATGAGACCAAGATGGGAGGGATTGCAAATGCTCTGGAGAATAGGATTAAGATTCAAATTGATATGGACAAACTGGAGAAATGGTCTGAACTAAACAGGATGAAATTCAATAACGACAAATACAAAGTACTTCACTTAGGAAGGAACAATCAGTTGCACATATACAAAATGGGAAATGACTGCCTAGGAAGGAGTACTGCAGAAAGGGATCTGGGGAGTCATAGTGGATCACAAGGTAAATAAATATGAGTCAACAGTCTAACACTGTTGCAAAAAAAAAGCAAACATCATTCTGGGATGTATTAGCAGGAGTGTTGTAAGCAAGACATGAGAAGTAATTCTTCCACTTACTCTGCACTGATTAGGCCTCAGCTGGAGTATTATGTCTAGTTCTGGGTGCCACATTTCAGGAAAGATGTGGACAAATTGGAGAGAGCCCATCGAAGAGCAACAAAAATGATTAAAGGTCTAGAAAACATGACCTATGAGGGAAGATTGAAAAACTTGGGTTTGTTTAATCTGGAAAAGAGAAGACTGAGAGGGGACATGATAACAGTTTTCAAATACATAAAAGGTTGTTACAAGGAGGAGGGAGTAAAATTGTTCTTGTTAACCTCTGAGGATAGGACAAGAAGCAATGGGCTTAAATTGCAGCAAGAGCGATTTAGGTTGGATATTAGGAAAAGCTTCTTAACTGTCAGGGTAATTAAGCATTGGAATAAATTGTGGAATCTCCATCACTGAAGATTTTTAAGAGCAGGTTGGACAAACACCTGTCAGGGATGGTCTAGATAATACTTAGTCCCGCCATGAGTGCAGGGGACTGGACTAGAAGACTTCTTGAGGTCCCTTCTAGTCCTATGATTCTGTGAGTCTGGAGCAGTCTACTAACAGGAGTTGGGGGGGAAAGGAGGAAAACTTAATTTTCTTTAACATACAGCTTGAGAAATTTGAGTGGGAATTCATTTCAAGTGTTGCCTATCATGATGGGGGGCTTGGCTAAGCAGCCCTGGGGGGCCTTTCAAGCTCATGTCTTATGATTCTAAAATCTCATGCTTCAGGGCTTCAATCATTCACCCGTAGGGGTCAGGAAGGGATTCTTCCCCTCCCCCTAATATATTCTGGGATTTTGTTTTGTTTCCCTCTCCTGAAGCTTCAGAGATGGTCATAGTGGGAGATGGGATCCTGCACAGGGTAGGCCAGCCTCTGAGGTGTGGCTGAGAATTCTCTCTCATGTGCTTGCTTGGCTGCTGGGTCTTGCTCCCATGCTCAGGGTCTAACTGAATGCCTTATGTGGGGTCAGGAAGGAAATGGCTTCAGGTCAGATTGGCAGAGATGTTCAGGCTTTTTTGCCTTCCTTTGCAGCAGGTCACTTGTTAGGATCATCTGTGTATAATGTACTTAATCAATTCTCTGCCATTGCAGGAGCCTTGGACATTGGTGTACCTCAGTCCCTCCTGTTTGCTGCCTGTGGCACACAATGGTGTAGTCTCCTGAGGCCTTTAATACTTTGCTTTAATTCTGATTGTCAGGTTTGGTGTGGAGGTTGCTGCGTGTTGTTGGTGGCTTGATACATACAGGAGCTCAGACTAGGTGATCTGGTGGTCCCTTCTAGCCTTGAACGCTAAAACTGACTCTTAGAAGAATATAATTATTTACTCATGGCTACTGTAAAGTCCCACAACGTTGGTTATATGCAGGGGTGAAAGTAACTTAAAGACTTACCGGTACTCCGGAGTCCTGAGCAGGGCTGGGCCTCAACCGGAAGGGGCGGGGCCTTTAGAGCCCTGGGCCCTTTAAATCACCGCCCGAGCCCCACTGCCAGAGCCCTGGGGTAGCAGTGGCAGCCGGGGGCTCTGGCGGCAATTTAAAGGGCCCGGGGCTCCAGCCGCCTTTAAATTGCCACCTGGAGAAGCCGGTCCAGTACGGTGCACCAGCTCTTGCCAGGAGTGGAAGATGGGAGGGATCATCAAAGAAACCTACCTTATTGAGGTCAGAGCATGTAGGGATAAAGTGAGACTGGCTAAAAGTCATGTAGAATTGGACCTTGCAAAGGGAATTAAAACCAATAGTAAAAGGTTTTATAGACATATAAATAGGAAGAAAACAAAGAGAGAAGAAGTGGGACCACTAAACACTGAGGATGGAGTGGAGGTTAAGGATAATCTAGGCATGGCCCAATATCTAAACAAATACTTTGCCTCAGTCTTTAACGAGGCTAACGAGGAGCTTAGGAATAGTGGCAGCATGACAAATGGGAATAAGGATGTGGGGGTAGATATTACGATATCTGAGGTAGAAGCCAAACTCGAACAGCTTAATGGGAGTAAATCAGGCGGCCCAGATAATCTTCATCCGAGAATATTAAAGGAACTGGCACATGAAATTGCAGGCCCATTAGCAATTTTTTTTAATGAATCTCTAAACTCAGGGGTTGTACCATTTGACTGGAGAATAACTAATATAGTTCCTATTTTTAAGAAAGGGAGAAAAAGTGACCCGGGTAACTACAGGCCTTAGTTTGACATCTGTAGTATGCAAGGTCTTGGCAAAATTTTTGAACGAGAAAGTAGTTAAGGGCCTTGAGGTCAATGGCAATTGGGACAAATTACAACATGGTTTTACAAAAGGTAGATCGTGCCAAACCAACTTGATCTCCTTCTTTGAGAAAGTAACAGATTTTTTAGATAAAGGAAACGCAGTGGATCTAATCTACCTCAATTTCCGTAAGACATTTGATACAGTACCACATGAGGAATTATTGGTTAAATTGGAAAAGATGGGGATCAATATGAAAACTGAGAGGTGGATAAGGAACTGGTTAAAGGGGAGACTACAGCGGGTCATACTGAAAGGTGAACTGTCAGGTTGAGGGAGGTTACTAGTGGAGTTCCTCAAGGTTCAGTTTTGGGACCAATTTTATTTAATCTTTTTATTACTGACCTCGGAACCAAAAGTGGGAGTGTGCTAATAAAGTTTGTGGATGACACAAAGTTGGGAGGTATTGCCAATTCAGAAAAGGATCGGGATATCCTACAGGAAGATCTGGATGACCTTGTAAACTGGAGTAATAGTAATAGGATGAAATTTAATAGTGAGAAGTGTAAGGTTATGCATTTAGGGATTAATAACAAGAAATTTAGTTATAAGCTGGGGACGCATCAGTTGGAAGTAACGGAAGAGGAGAAGGACCTCGGAGTCCTGGTTGATCACAGGATGACTATGAGTCGCCAATGTAATGTGGCCGTGAAAAAAGCTAATGCGGTCTTGGGATGCATTAGGCGAGGTATTTCTAGTAGAGATAAGGAGGTGTTAGTATCGTTATACAAGGCATTGGTGAGACCTCATTTGGAATACTGTGTGCAGTTCTGGTCTCCCATGTTTAAGAAGGATGAATTCAAACTGGAACAGGTACAAAGAAGGGCCACTAGGATGATCCGAGGAATGGAAAACCTGTCGTATGAAAGGAGACTCAAGGAGCTTGGTTTGTTTACCTTAACCAAAAGAAGGCTGAGGGGAGATATGATTGCTCTCTTTAAATATATCAGAGGGATAAATACCAGGGAGGGAGAGGAATTATTTCTTCAGCTCAGTACCAATGTGGGCACAAGAACAAATGGATATAAACTGGCCATCAGGAAGTTTAGACTTAAAATTAGACGAAGGTTTCTAACCATCAGAGGAGTGAAGTTCTGGAACAGCCTTCCAAGGGAAGCAGTGGGGGCAAAAGACCTATCTGGCTTCAAGATTAATCTAGATAAGTTTATGGAGGGGATGGTTTGATGGGATAACATGATCTTAGTCAAAGGTCAATGAATTGCCATCAGTGGTAAATAGGACCAATGGTCAATGATGGGATGTTAGAAGTTACTACAGAGAACTTTTTCCTGGGTGTCTGGCTGGTGAGTCTTGCCCACATGCTCGGGGTTCAGCTGATCGCCATATTTGGGGTCGGGAAGGAATTTTCCTCCAGGGTAGATCGGCAGAGGCCCTGGAGGTTTTTCGCCTTCCTCTGCAGCATGGGGCACGGGTCACTTACTGGAGGATTCTCTGCATCTTGAAGTCTTTAAACCATGATTTGAGGACTTCAATAGCTGAGACATAGGTGAGAGGATTATTTCAGGAGTGGGTGGGTGAGATTCTGTGGCCTGCATTGTACAGGAGGTCAGACTAGATGATCATAATGGTCCCTTCTGACCTTAAAGTCTATGAATCTATGAGTCTACATCGTACTGGGGCATACCGGCTTACTTTCACCTCTGGTTATATGAGCATGCCTCCTTTTATTCTTTGTCTTTTTCCAGTAATCTGGTGTAATTATTAATTCATTTTATATCAAGTTGATTCAATCCTCATTCAGTTACATTTTAGCAATTGCTCCTTGCACTTGAGAAACCTATGTCCAACTTTAACTTGTGCTTCTATACTGACATATACCTGTTTGCAGTCTGAAAATTATTGTCACTGTTCTGTGAAAACTGTTATAATATAGATGTTTGCTAACACACTAAATTACTAAGTGAAGAAGAGTTAGTTGAAAGTCTTAAATTACCATCACAACATACAGATGGCCTTCAATAAAGAGCAATAAAAGGGTTTGCAGTTCAAAAGTAATTTATGTCTGAAACTGTTGTCCTTGGCAACACACCTACGTGTTTCTGTGTCTGTGGAGTGTTTCTCTGTTTTGTCTGCCGGGCTGGAATTTGAGGGCAGTGGGGGTAGCTATATTATGAATGTAAAAGACAAAATATATAGTTAAAAGGTGGAAGAGAGACTTTAGGTTAACATTGTATTTTTCTTATTTTTGTTAAGTCCCACAAAAAACTATGATTCAAGTAGCTGATATATTTGAACTCAATATGAGAGATGCTGTTTTATGTAGACAGGATAGAATTAGAGAAGAAGTAATTTGTATCATTAAAGAAAATCCTCATAGGAATAGTATTTGGGAAGGGGGGTATTGTTTTTTGGCTGAAGTCCTATCATAGCCTACTGTCATTATCCTATTTATTTTTTAATAAAAAGATGAAAATTCAGAACTACTTTCCACAGAATTTTAAGCCTGTATTTTTCAGTTTTTCATTAACAAATTGAGATAAAAATGTATTGAAATTCTTATAAAAATTCATGAAAGAGAAAAAGTATGATCACAAATACAATGCTAGCTAGGAAAGGTTATCATTGAGCACAGTTTGATAAGAACAGTTTCATTATTTTTTTAAGTTAACACTTCAGGCACCAATATTTTCCAGACAGTCAAATAGAACTGGGTAACATTTTTTGGCTGAAACCTTTTTTTTTTTTTTTTGGGTGAAAATGCATATTTGATGACACCAAAATATTTCATGATTTCAGGTTGATTTTGTCACATTCTTAATTTTTTTGGGGAAACCCCCTTAAAAATCCCCAAAAGTTTAAATGTTTCATTTTGAAAATGTCAAAATGAAATGCTTCAGGTTTTTCTATGAGGAATAACTTTTCATTTTGAAATTTCCTTCAGTGTTAAATTTTAAAAAAAGTTTAAAAAGATTGAAATCAAACTTAAATGTCTCATTTCAGCTCAAACAATGTTTCATTCTATTTTGTTTTTGTTTTTGTTTGATTTATTTATTGGAACGGCCAGCAAACTGAAAAATCAGTTTTTGCCCAGCTTTACTGCCAGATGTGTAAATATATATATCAATATGCTTGTGATGTCTATGTGAATTTGATGGGGTATAACTACCCCTTATCAGCCTCAAAAGGCTATTTGTGCTTTGCAGGCTGAGGAAGCCCCACCCCTCTGGAGGCAGAGTATAAAAGGAAGCAGCCCAACTCAGTCTGTCAGGCGCTGAAGTGGGCGGATGCAGATAGCAGGCTCTCTCCAGGGAGCTGCTACAGGCCTCGCCTATAGCCATGGCACACAGAGCTCCAGATGGTTTGCAGGCTGCCTGATGAGCCCGGAGAGGGACTGACCGAGCAGGAGCTGTGCCACCTGAGGACCCAAGAGACCCCAGAGACCTGGGTGAGCCATGACGCATCGTAGAGGGAGAAAGGGTAGGAACCGGAGAACCAGGCAGAGTGTTTTGGGAGGATCCCCGCTGACTTGGTGGTGACCACACCCCCACAGGGTCCTGAGCTGGGACTTGGAGGAGAAAGGAGGGCCTGAGTCCCACTACCCTGGCTGCCACACACCTCTAAGTGGCACCTGACTTCCCCAGTGGGCCAATCGGCCATGCTGCCCTGAGCGGAAGGGCCGCAAACACAGGACCTAACTGGCTGCTAGACTGTTTTTCTCCCCTTCTTCTCACCATACGTGACTCGGCAGCCGGGATGGAGTGTACCTACCCCGTGACAGTGATAAATAGTGTTATCTTGCATCTTTGACCATGTCACCTACATTCTGCCTACTAACTAATCTAGCTAGGACTACTTGTAACATTCCAAAATCTTTGAGCAACTTTCATGCAGCCTGCATTTTAAAAACAAATCCTCCAACAAAGTGTTTATTTCTTTTCCCCAAGATGACCTTGGTCTGAGAGATTGCATAAAGAAATTTCAGTTCTGGACTAGTGCCAGGTTTAAGGTCTAATATCCTGTGAATTATGAGAAATAGAAGCATCTGATTTTATTCCTATTGAGAAAGCAGCTGGGAATTCTCTCATTTTGATAGGATACAGAACTTTTTCTAGCCCTGGAAAATTATAAGAATCAGATGTTAGCCTAGCTACAGGCTGGGGACCAACTGGCTAAGCAGCAGTTCTGCAGAAAAGGACCTGGGGATTACAGTGAACGAGAAGCTGGATATGAGTCAGCAGTGTGCCCTCGTTGCCAAGAAGGCCGACGGACCGACCCAGCCCTTAGAGCCAATCCATATTGGGCTGTACTATTAGGAGCATTGCCAGCAGATCGAGGGAAGTGATTATTCCCTTCTATTCGGCACTGGTGAGGCTACATCTGGAGTATTGCATCCAGTTTTGGTCCCCTGACTACAGAAGGGATGTGGACAAACTGGAGAGAGTCCAGTGGAGGGCAACAAAAATAATTAGGGGGTTGGGGCACATGACTTACGAGGAGAGGCTGAGGGAACTGGGGTTATTCAGTCTGCAGAAGAGAAGAATGAGGGGGAATTTGATAGCAGCCTTCAATTACCTGAAGGGGAGTTCCAGAGAGGATGGAGGTAGGCCGTTCTCAGTGGTGGCAGATGACAGAACAAGAAACAATGGTCTCAAGTTGCAGTGGGGGAGGTCTAGGTTGGATATTAGGAAAAACTGGAATGTATTACCTAGGGAGGTGGTGGAATCTCCATCCTTTGAGGTTTTTAAGGCCCAGCTTGACAAAGCCATGGCTGGGATGATTTAATTGGTGTTGGTCCTGCTTTGAGCAGGGGATTGGAGAAGATGACCTCCTGAGGTCTCTTCCAACTCTAATATTCTATGAATGCTGCCCCTTTACAACTTGAGCAGGTAGTCAAATTTCAGGGCCTGGGGGATGTTCGAGCTGGAAGTAGAAATGGATGGAGTCTGGTATTTTCTTTGTTGCCATCTTGTTTATTTATAAGGAATGTACAAAGTCCTGTTCCTCTGAATGTAGGAGGAACCAAAAACAAAAGGATCAGTTTGTTAGCTTACTCCAAGCATTTTTATCCAATACCAGACCCAAAAAGCACTCTCTAGCTTGAATCACACTGGACTAACAGGCTCTGCTGGGCTTTCTTGTTTGTTGCCTCTGCCTCTTTCTTTGTTCTTATTTTTTCTCAGTTTGTGTGTGGTGATGTTCTTTCTCTCTCCCCTTCCCATGCAAAACAATATCCTCCAAAAGCTCCTGGGTGTGTTCACACATAAGTTTGTTTTAGGTGAGGACTTATGCTTACCATTTTGCTAATTGAAGGGTGAGTCCACACCTATAAATTTCAATGGGAGCTTTAATTCAACCCATAACAAAGTTTCACCCTGCTCATAACAACTTTCTACTCACTCATAGCTAGAAATGAGCTCCTTTAGCTCTAAACTTGGGGGTTGGAGCTTTTGGAGCTGAATTTCTGGGGTTCACTCCCCACTGCATATACATATTTGTAGTATTAGTATGTCCTAAACACTTTACAGGTTTCAGTTGCCAAAAAAACATGTCATTTAGAACACATATATGTTCACGCATCGTATTTGCAATATTATTGTTACCTTGCTAACAAGAAACAATCACTTCTTGGTTTTGTAGTTAATGGATAAAAGCACAATTGTAATATAACGAAAAATATTGTGGAAGCTTTTTCTGTCTTTAAAAACACAAAAATTTGAAATTCTAATGACATTGAAATGTCAAATAATGGATATTTCAAAATTTTAAAAGGTACTTGGAAAATGAGGACTTTTTCATGAAAATTTCATTGAAATTGTCTGATTTTTTTCATATATTGACATTGAAAAGTTTCAAACAGCTCTAATGTTGATATTTCATCACTATGGTATCATAACATCAAGAAATACTATGGTTATTACAAATACAGAACATTCGGTGAAGACTATTTTTTCTCTCTCCTCCCAATGCTTATTAGTTTACAGAACAAATTATCCTTTGGACTAAAATTTCAGTGATTTGTGTGTGCAAATTGCTTGTTAATTCATTGCAGCCATGGAATCAACAGAGAAACAGAACTCAGAGATCCAAGATCAGAAATTGGAGAGTTACTTTAGTTTATCAATTGTCACTAATGAAAAGCAAGATTTGTTGTTGTTCATGATGAAGAGGCTCCCGGGTTTGTTCTGGAACAACAGCTGAAGCAGCAGGTGTTAATTTGTTCACTGTTAGTTTAATATGTGTTTTAAGTAAAATATATATGGAGTGGAAGTTCAGGGTTAGTTTTGGGTTCTTTTCAGTAGTGTTTTCAGAGTCTGAAAATTGATCTCATTATTACAATGATGATGAACGGGCGATCCTGCAATAAATCCTCTTTCTCCTATCAATATCTCTGTGAGAGGTTCGTCTCTCTCCATTATGTGATACTTTAAAAAGGGTGCACACTCAGTTCACCTATAAAGTTTTGCGTTAATTGTAAATTGACTCCTTCTCAGCTGCTAGCATCCATTTGGCTATTGAATCAATCCCCTGTTCAACCATTTATACCCCTTTCCCTCCCCAAAAATCCTTTTATTTGAATCTTTTGAGACACTTCTGATATTTCTCTGATTAAATGGTTCCACTTGGATGCAATGGATAAAACATTCTTTCCCTTTACTAGAGGGATTTTATGATCGCAATTGTGTAGAAATAAGTTTATGATGAACTACAAAAATACATTTAATAAATAGCTTGCATTATAGAATTGTAGGACTGGAAGGGACCTCGAGAGGTCATCTAGTCCAGTCCCTACACTCGTAGCAGGACTAAATATTATCTAGACCATCCCTGACAGATTTATCTCTAACCTGCTCTTAAAAATCTCCAATGAAGGAGATTCCACAACCTCCCTAGGCAATTTATTCCAGTATTTAACCATCCCTACAGTTTTTCCTAATCTGCAACCTAAACCGTCCTTTCTGTAATTTGAGCCCATTGCTTCTTGTCCTCTCGTCAGAGGTTATCCCACCAGTGGCTCTTAGACTGGGATCCGATCACATCATTCTGGCTCTCCTTGTTTCCCGATACTAAATCACACTAAAAGACAGCTAATTGCTATAGTTGCCACAGGGGTCTTATGCAGTTAGGAATGGAAGTGGGGGTGGTCCAGACAATTGTGAATGCAAGGAAGGGTGCTTTGAATGATCATGGGAGGAGCACGTGGTCCACACAATGAAAATGTCTGAGAACCCCCGTTCTATACTATGGAAATGTGGGGTGTAGAGAGTTCACAACTCCCACTTACCTCAATGGGAGTTTGAAGGGTTCAGAGAGCATCTCACAGGATCAGAATGAGTGAGCCCGGTGACCTACAATACACACACTCCTTTCTCTTTCCTTGAAGGATGCCCCTGAAGCTGGAACTGTCTATTCACTAAAGCGAGGCTGGCTGGAATAAGAGAGTTAGTTGAAAGGTCCCTTCTGCTACATCTCCCATATTGCTGCATTTTGCCTTTTTTCCCTGGCATTTGCTCTTTATTTTCTTGGTAGGACACTACTTATCAGGGCAGCTATTTTTATTTTTGACCTCAGTCTCTCTGCTCACAAACCTTTAATGCTGACAGTGATATAATGATATCCCTCTTCCTTTGTTCATCTTAATAGCTCTCCCTCCTTCCACTTGCCCCCTGTGTCAGAGTCTCCATCTCTTTCCTTGCTCCTTGAGCCTCTGTGAGAACCCTTTGCTCTGATAGTTCCCTAATGGCTACTCTGTACACAGACTATGGGATTTACAACAATACAAACTTTTATCTGATTCTGCAATGGGGAAAATTTGTAAAGCAGATGTATTTTTCCCAACAGAATATTATGGAGAGCTCTAAAAGACACCAGCGATTTAACGATTATCCTGTCTTTAGAAGCCTGTAGCTGGAATCTCCCTAATATTTTTGCTTTCTAAATTGCATGAATCAGTGAGCTCAGATACCATCAATAATTTCTGAAGGCTTTCGAAGCTACTGTAAGTAGCTATGATTACACTGTACAGAGAGAGGGGGGGAAAAAGCCATGTGAAAATAACTGTGTGGGGGAGATTGTGAGTTGATTCAAATGGCAGTAAGGTCCAGTGTGCAGTACATAGATAATTGGATTTTCTTTTTCTCTTTGCTTTGAGTGATGCAGTCTGTTTTAAAATACCATTAAGTGATGATCTTTTGTATAGCTTACCCTTTTCTTCAAGAACGTTTCTCTTCTGTTACATCAATATATTAAGGTAAAACCATTTTAAAAATCATTTAAACTTATTTGAAATATGTTTTACATTTTTTCTAGGCATGCCGGAGGTGACAGAACTGGTTATATCACCTGCTGCAGTATATTTTATGGTGAACCTAAAGCTCTGACTTAGTTTTGGATTCAGACCCAGATAAACAAGTCCTTGTCCGGTCTTCAAAATGGTACTTGAAATCTAAGGTGAACAGGCTTTCTTGTGCCATTTCCTCACTTATAGCACCCAGACACCAAGGTGACTGGTGCTCCAATAACACTTTGCCTCCCGGTCCTAAGCAGGAAACAGAAGAGAAAAAAGTTTATTGGAGAATTTCAAGCCTCCGTGATGAAGGGCTCTTATTTTGTGTGAACCAGTTTTTCTGCTCATTCTCAAAAATGCAAGAACAAGTTATTTCAGATTTAGTGCATGCAACAAGCTTAGTAACTGACAATCCTATTTCCTGCATGATCCTTGTACTGTGTGTGATCTTTCACTTTGGCCGGTTTGAACCTAAAATGTTTCCCTAATGTTTAGTCTCTGTTTTTCTATCATCGGCATAGGTGTATTTATTTTTGACACTGTATGCATAAAACATTTTCTTCCACTCTTTTAAATAAAACATTCTTACAGCAATCAAATGCTGTTTCATACTTCACTTAATCAGGCTTTCCCAAAGTAGTCCCTGCCTGTGCTCGTTGTTGTTTCCTTCACCTTTCAAATAAACCCCTTCAGTTGTGGAGAAGTTACTAAGATGCACACATCTGCCACTCACCACTGTGCCCACAACTCAGCCAATCACTCTGACAGCCCAGGCAATCAAATTCCTTTCTGCAGTGGTTGCCTAGGTAACCAATATGCAGCCCCAGAAATGAACTTGTGTGCAGTGATAGGAAACAACAAGAAAAAAACAGACCATCATTTTTCAATACTTAGGAAATTTTAAACGAGTTTACTAAGGATTCCAACAGAGCACTGCAAACAGCGTTAAAGAAGTAAGTCTCACTTGTCTTACAGTGAGAGACTAAAGCAGCTCAGTCAATGTAGCTTAACAAAGAGAAGGTTAAGAGGAGACTTGATCACAGTCTATAAGTGCCTACCTGGGGAGAAGCTTTATGCCAGTAGAGGACCCTTGAATTTAGCAGACAAAGGCATAACAAGATCTAACAGCTGAAAACTGAAGCTAGACAAATTCAGACTAGAAATAAAATGGAAATTAAGTGAGGGGAACTGATACAATTTAGATAGGGAAGTGGCAGATTCTCCATCACTTGTCATCTTTAAATCAAGATTGTATGACTTTCTAAAAGATATGCTCTGGGTCACCCAGAAGTTATGGACTTGATGCAGGAATCACTTAATGAAATTCTATGGCCTATATTATCCAGAAGGTCAGACAAGCTGATCATAATGGTCCCTTTTGGCCTTAAAATTATGGGGAAAAATCTGAGTCACATAGTTTTTCTCCAAAGGCTTGTTTACAAGAAAATCTGCATAGGAACATAGGAATTGCTATACTAGATCAGGCCAGTGGTACACCTAGTCCAGTATCTTGTCTTTGACAAGGTCCAGTATGTAGCTGTTTCAGAGAATATGGTTATGTAGTAGGCAGTTATTGGGATTACCTGCCTCCCGAGAAAGTTTCCTCCTAACTCTGATAGAAGTTGGGTTGTGCCTTGAAGCTTTTGTGTGTTTTTTAATTTACTATTACAACTCTAGTTAGTATTGTTGTTCATATAAATATCTAATCTGTTTTAAAAAATCCTGCTAAACTCTTGGTCTCAATGATCTTGTCGCAATGAGTTCCAGTGTCTAGCTGTTATATCATTACCGTTATCATAGTTTTTTTTTACTTGAGCTGGGCCAAAAGAAGAATCTTAAATATGAGTGCCTTTGAATCTGCTGTGTGTGTGTGTGCATGCATCCAGGCCTTAGATCCCAACTAGAAGTGCCTATTTTCTGGTTCTGATACTGTTGAAATCTAACCCAAGGGTCTCAACCCAAAACATGGTAGAAATCTAATGAGAACAGCCTTGGAAGTTTTAGTGCTGAATCCAAAATGTATCCCTGATTAGGGATTTGGCTGTGTGAGCTGGTCACTAAAGTACTTTAAAAATGTATTTGTCTCTTGCAAAAAAAAATTAAATCCTTTTTGCTTCTACTCTCAAACATCTGCACACTGTGAGCAGTGCTGCTTCTATATCAGCAATGTCAGTAAAGTTTGGTTTGCACAGAAATAAATGTCTTGTGACATGGAAAAAGGTTTCACTTAAAGCAGATCTCATGCAACAGCATCTGTAAAATAAAACTTTAATATCGGACTTTTCGTGACACCAACTAATTTTCATTGAAATGATGATGGATCTCTGTGGAAGTCTTTTCTACACCTGGGTGTATGATTGCATGCTGTAAAGTGTCTTCCAGTAAAACACACTGTCTAAGCAAACACAGAATAGCCATGTAGGTGTCTTGGTTCAGTGTGAGCATGTTTGGTGCTCTTGTGGAATAGAATTTTGCAGGAAAGTCTTCCTGTGGAAGGGCTACATCAAATACATTGAAAATCAGCCAATCCATTCTCCTTTCTGCCTCAAGAACAAAAATGAGACACTACAAAAACATGCTTGTTTGTTTCATTTATTAAATGTTGGATAGCTACTGCTAGGCTTGGTATGAGAGCTACTTCTATGCTTGCTGTGATATTTAAAAGCAAAAAGGACACACTTAGAAAAAAGAGAATTAAAGATTAGTAGCACTAGGTCCTCAAGAACTTGCTTTCCACTTTGCAGAAAAGCCCAAGCATGTTCTTTTTCCCAAGTGACCAATAATTCTCTTACTCGCCATCCACCCCCCCATGCGGCAGCTGGCTTTGGTGCCTCTTTAGAACACAGCGGGACTGGTCTTGCCATTTTAGAAAACTGAGTCCAGTTATTCAGAAGAAGCCCAAAATGTAAAGACCTGCTATCTCTCTTCCCCTATCATATCCTTCCCTTTTGCATACAGAAGTTGGACTGAATAAGGGGGATTTTCGCAGGCAGATGTTGACCGATGTGCATGATGCTGCTGCCACTTGACTTTCATTGCCAAACACATTTAAAAGTCACTGTGGACGGATGGAAAAATGTTTCATTGTGAACTGCAGCTGCAGTTTCCACATGGTAACCTGAATTCTAGTATAAAGAAGAGACAGTTGTTACTTTACCTGGTTTACTAGTTTAGTAGACTCCTAGTCACATTACATAGAACATGGGGAGATATAGACCACAGAGAGCCGTAACAGGAACCCTGCTTTCCCCTAGGAACTACAGCTAGCATATGCTCACAGATGCTAAACATCTACACTGATTTGGTTCCATGTGTCTGGGCCACCTCCTCAGCTAACATGATTAGAGTAGCTCACCATAGTTAATGGGACTGTGCTGATTTACACCCGTTGAGGATCTGGGACCAGTAAATCAAACTGTATTAAAAAGGAAAAGGAGAAACCAGTGTTGGTAGTTTGAAGGGAAAGTGGATGTTTGGACGGGGATTATGTTTAAGAATCGCTATACGGGGTGGGCAGGGGGGAGCCAAAAAAAAGAGAGTAAAAATCTGAACCACCAAGAAGGCACAAAATGTAAAAGCTGAAAAGTGCTAGTATTTTTTTTTAAAGCAACTGATAGAAGCTGAATCATCAGCAGAAATGAGCTTCCTAGCAGAAGTGACAGCTGCTGAAGAAGGCAAAGGAAAATAGACGAAGGGAGAAAATAAAATGAAAGCAACTAGCATTTCTCTGTAAAAGAGCATCATTGTTCAAAAATATCTGCAGGACAGATAGGATTAAGATAGAAATCACAGTTTGCCCTTAGTTATCACTTTATATGATGAAACCAGTCTATTCCATTCCATAGTCCCTTATTGTCACTGAGCTGTTGTATGACTTTAGGCTGAGGCAAGACATTTTCCCTTATGTGCCTGAGTTTGGATGTGAAATAGGTATAATGATACTTAAATTCCTTTGTAAAGTGTGTTAAAATCTATACATGACAGATGCTGTATATGAGTAGGATTGTAACAGAAGGTAAATTGAAACTGTGTATTAACTGTGAAAGAACTACACAG
This sequence comes from Macrochelys suwanniensis, assembly GCA_033296515.1. Classification (NCBI taxonomy): domain Eukaryota; kingdom Metazoa; phylum Chordata; order Testudines; family Chelydridae; genus Macrochelys; species Macrochelys suwanniensis. The sequence goes on from CM065779.1 coordinate 117,689,528, forward strand.
ACATGGATGGAGATCAGTGGGGTTGACTAGATGATGTAACTGAAAGGAAAATCTGGCTCTTGAGTCTATAGACATGTTAATTAATTAGTTAAGATATTTTTCATTTGAACTTTTAACTGAACAAATAATACCAACTCCTTTTATAGGCTCTTTTAAGGTTCCTATAATTGCTGTGTAAAAGAGGTGAATCTTTGCAAATTACCTGATCAGATTATATTTTTTGAAGTATTTTGAAGATGAAAATCACTATTTACTCTAAGGGCTAGAATAGGTACTCCTCACTCCTAGAAACATTTACTCACATGAGTACACCTCTTGACTTCAATGGAACTGTTCACATAGATGCTTACTAATGTGAGCAAGGGTTGAACACGCACACAAAACTGTTAAAAGAACATTATTAAGATTGCAAAATAAAGCACTGAAAAGTTAGGAAATACCATTATTAAAGTTGCCGGTGAAACTTTAATTGGCCCCCACCCTTGTGTGTATGCAGTATGATTAACTGTTTAAGTACACGATCATACACTACTTTTTCCACAGAACCCTGGCTTCACTCAGTGCACTGGATCCTCATCCCTGTTACATTCTCCTCATCTACCCAGTCCCAGTTTCTGCTCCTCAGGCTTCTCCTCCCAGTCCTAGTCTCCACGTCCAGCCAGTCCTAGTCTCTTCCTTTAGGCTCCCTATCCCAATCTTTCTTCAGCATTCCTAGTTCCTGTCATCTTGCCTAGGCAGTCCAAGTTCCTCCTTCGCTGATCTGTCTCTTTCCCCTCTTCCATGACTTCAAGTCACCTACACAGCCATGTTCTGTATCCCCACTGGCTCCCAGTCCCAGAGTAATCCCCAGGCTTCTCATTGAGTATTAGTTCCTTCCATACCTACCTACCAGATCCTTAGAATCCTAGAATATTAGGGTTGGAAGAGACCTCAGGAGGTCATCTAGTCTGATCAAAAGCAGGACCAACACCAAAATCCTTGTTCCAGTCTCTTTGCCCAACTAGTCCCAGTCAATCCTCCCTTCCCACCCCACCCCACACCCTGGCACCCCATCAGATCTGTCTCTCCTCCCCAACCCTTCCCATTCCTTCCCCCACACCTCACTGGTTCCCTGTCCCAGTCTCAGTCTCTCCCTTCCTAGATTCCCATCAGTCTCAGTTTCCCCACCCAGTGGATCCCACTCCCCTCATCTCTGTTGGATTGTCTGGCTCCCAGTCTCAGCCTTCTTCTCCACCCAGTCCCAATCTCCTCTGCCTCCTGCTGTCCTAGCTCCTGGCCCAGCCAATCTCAGTCTCCCCCCACAACTCACTGTTTCCCTCTTCTTGCCAGGCTGTCCCTCACCAGCATTCAGTCCCAGTCTTCCCACAACCAGGCTCCTGGTCCCAATCTATTCCCCCCCCCCAGGTCTTGCTCTTCTCCCTTCTGCAGTCGATTCAGACATCCTCCTCCTCCTCTTCCTCCTCCTCCTCCATACTGACTGGGCTTAGCATTGGGGGGGTCATTGGGAGCACAGGAAAGGGGGTCATTGGGAACACAGGAAAGATAGGCTCCCTGCTATCAGTTCTGAGGCCTGGACCTGGCACTGCACAGACCAGCTGGGAACTGTAAATTGCAGGGAAAGTCCTGCTCAGTCCCCTGCCATGTGAGGCTGGAGAATACTCAGTGTGGGCATACTCTTTGGGAAATTAAGCTGTGACGCTCTAGCAAGTCTCTACTGAACATGGGTGAACTGAATTTTTTCAAAGGCTTATAACATGGACATATTTGGATGGATTTTCACAGATGGCAGAAGGCACATCCCTGACACAGGGGTCATCCCTTTTAAAAGTCAAGTCCCTGTTCCAAAAGATGGGGACACTAGAGGTTCCTAAAGAAAAGGTCACCAGAATTTTTGAACAGGGGCAAAACAAATTGTCAAAGTTTGGCAAATCTATCGGCAACTTAAAACAAGGTCTTATAATGGGAAATGTCGGGCAACCTTAATAGGCAGTGCTACCAGTCCCAACATAGCATTCAGTAGTTACAAAGGGGCAAAGCGCAGTACTGTTCCCATTACTGTTGAAGCTCAATGATATTCTAACACGGTTTAGTTTTTATGATAAGTATTTAAAAAGCCAGACAAATCACAGGACCTTTTGGATGTGGAAACAGAGACTTCAAAGTTTATTGATTTTCCTCACTACTCTACTTAATATTAGGAGTAAAGAATCAAATATCACACAATACTGCATCTTTATCCAGGCAACTAAGAGTTTAATTTTGCCCTTTCTTTTACACTGTGCAATATTAGTGAAGCTAATGAGATTATATGGTGAGTGAATGAGGTCAGAATGTGTTTCAGTCTTAGCAAGAAGTTGGAGGTATGTGTTCCCCTCCTACATATGTGCAGAGGAGAACAGAGCAATCAGTCCCCCGCTTCAGGTTTTTGATTTGTGGCTGATGGATTACACTCCCCCATCCTACCCACAATACTGTGGGGCAGGCAAGGATGCAGTGTGGTGCCAGAAAAACAAAAGCAAAACAACAACACTATGGGAACATATGAGTATGGACCCCAGGCCCCAACTTCAGAGTTCCCCAGCCAACCGCCTGGAGGATCTGTCTCTCCATGGTCCTCCCAGGTATTCCTCCTATGACAGCACAGCTGTCTCATGGCTGTGGTTCCATTGATTCCTGGCTAGCATCTGTACTCTGTTCCCTAAAGCAGCTGTTCCTAAAGATTCTTCTCCCAATACATTCACTGCATACCCCCCCCCCCCGCTTTTTTTTAAAATGGCTCTGCAAAGGGCTTTTGAAATGGGAACATTGGTGGTGGGGATATCTTGCATAACTATTCCCCCTCCCCCCATATTTCCCCCATATTTTTGCTCCTATCTGCATCATGTAGGGGGATAGGAAGAGCAGAGAATAGATGCCTACGTGATTAACTAATTTCTATATTGATAATGCATTTATGTACATACACACATGACTGCATACTGTAGACAGCTAGCATCTGTTGCTAACCACTGATCCAAGGCAGACTCAGGGGATTACCTGCTAATGTAATGACAATCTCTTTTTCCCCATAGAAAGTATTTTTTCATCTCTAAAGACAAACAGTAAAGTAGCTAGAGCTAGAATGTATGTACCCTGTGCAAATTTTCTGCAAGCTGAACTCCCACTCTGAGCCCCCATATAGCCCTTTAATAGCTGCAGGGGGAAGAGTAACAAGGCAAATTGTGACTTTTCTTTGACACATCGCAAGTGAACTAAGTAACATCAGTAAACAGCCAATCTTGTATTTGAAAGACAACTGCAGTACGGCATAATTTACACTTCTTGATATATGTCATATTGTCTGACCAGGTAGTACAGATCACCAGGCTCCCATTGTACACTGAGTAGTTTCTGTTGAGGAGTTCAAAAATTCAAATTATTTTTCCAAGGTATTGGTAAACTGTGGCTGAATTGGGTTGGAGAGGGCCTACAAAAGACTGTTTGTAATTCACATGAACTTAGAACAAATGAGGATAAGCAAATGAAGGGCAGAATCCTCCATAAATAAAGTACAACAAATGAACTCTGAGCAATGGAAAAAGGAAATAATTTGCACCAAATGCTGCCCTCAAATAGATGCCTGGTTCCTTTCAAAGGCCTGGTCTATACTTCAAAGTTTACCTAATGATTTTGGCTAGGGGTGCAATATTTGCACTGAAATAATTATACCAGTGCAAGTCCTAGTGTGGAGCAAGGTTTATCAGTATGTGAAGGTGAACATTTACCACCAGTGCCATCTTCTGGTCAGGCAGGAGTTTGGCAGATGGTCTTCCAGGTGTTCCCGCTTCTCAATATAGATCTATCCTGTGGTGGTTTGTGCTTTTAGTGACAGGGTCACACGGTCAAGTCCAACCCTTTCAGGGTACACATAGAGAATTAGGGCTTCCTTCTTGGGTCAAGTTTTGGAGCCCTGTACACTGGTATCCTCAGGGTCTTCCTTGACTTGGTTTCTGGCCAAGGTAGACTTCTGTCATTGCCCCTTCTTTAGGGGTTGGGAGGGGAGCCTTGGCCTGTCCTCTCCACCAGACTCCAATCCAGGGTCCAATAGTCCAGCTAAGTCCTGCACCTTGGGGAGCTATGTGGCCCCCTCCCTGGATCACTTCCTACCAGCCTCTTCTTCTCTCAGGGATAATTAGAACTGAACATAATGTTTCTGATCTTCAAAAGCCAGCAATCCCTCTTTGCAAGCTGGGTCAGGTCACTATCACCAGGCCTCAGGCAGCAAGATCTCCAATGGTGCTCCTTCCCAGGAGCTCAGAGTACAGGTCAGCTCATCTCCACTGCCTGCCTGCCACTGAGCTACTTCGCTTCCCTTTTTAAGCTCCTCTTCCAGCTTGTGCAGGCTGGGCAGGTGCAATGGGGCAGGGCTGCATGGGCCCAGAGCAGCTCCTTAACCCCTTTTTCTCCAGTGTGGAGTTTATCTATCCAATCAAAAGTAAAAAGAGGACATATCTATGTCAGTATAAAGCATCTTGTCCTTTATACCCATATAACTGCAATTGGTTGCAGCAGCAGGGGTGAGTGGGATGTCGGGGGGAATGAATGTCTTTAACTATTCCAGTATAGTTAAAATGATACAACTCTATAGTACAGACAAACCTAAAGGGAGCTGCATGTATGTCCAAAGATGGAATCAAGGCCTTCATATTCAAGCAATAAGAAGAGTTGCAAGGAGACTGTGCCCACTTTCCCAATCCCCCCAAAAGAAACACCTTGGATATATCAAACCTTAGCAGAACATAGGTACACACTTCAGTAAGACCCAGATCTGCTCCCAGTGAAGTTAATGACAAAACACCTATTGACTGTCTTTTGACTGTAGCAGGATCAGGCGAATAAACTAGTGCTAGGTGAAAATTTTCAGCTAACCCTTTTCCAGCAAAAATGTAAATTCAGTGACCCTGACACATTTTGTAAATCTGTGGTCTATTTTGCTGATTTTTGTGTGTTTAAAAAAACAAAAAACAAAAACAAACAAACCCCAAATCCAAAAAACCCAAGACATTTTCTAATGAAACAGTTAGAATTTTGATTTGAAACGACATTTTATTTAGAAATTTTTCAATTTTATTAAATTTCAGAAAACATTAAATGCTCAAAGTTGAAACAAAACATTTAGTTTGGGATTGAACAAAATATTTAATTTGACCCCAAATGATTTGTTTTTCCTTTTTGATTTTCTGAAAAATTTGAAAAAACTCATTTTCAGCTTGACCTGAAACTGATTTTTTTGATTTTTTTTCATGGACCTATTAGCAAAAATAGAATTCCATTATTTGCATAATTCTACCAATAAACACTTTTAACCTTATGGATGGATGGGTATATTGATTACTGATTAATCTGTTAGACTGCACTGGGTAAAGATTCGGTCTCCTGAGGGCTACAGGAGACCAAATATTTAATCAATATCATCTAACAGATTAATCGGTAATCAATACATACCTACCTCAATAAGACTACACACTTCATTTTGATATTGATCTTGCAATACCAAATAAAGATTGAATGGTGCATGACGTGTAACATTACTTGGTACCTTGAAAAGAACCAGGGCCGGCTCCAGGCACCAGCAAAGGAAGCAGGTGCTTGGGGCGGCACATGTGAAGGGGCAGCACATTTCAAGGGCCATTTTTGTTTGTTTGTTTTTTGCTTCGGTGGCAGCTCCAGCTGTGGCTTTTTTTTTTTTTTTGCTGCGTGAGGCGGCAAAAAAGCTAGAGCCGGCCCTGAAAAGAACACTTGGGAAAAATCTATATCTATTGAGTGGATAAATATTTTATTGGCTTTTAAAGCTCTTCACAGCATTCACGGTTTAACCCTTCTGATAATTTATGCTTGCAATCTGTCACCACAAAACTACATTTCTTGGTTTTCATAATGACCAGTTTTCAGCTATGGCTGACTGTGAACTCCCAAGAATCCGGTCTTGGTTCAGTAGTTGGGTGTCATGGAACTTTTTCATTGCTGTGTCTGCTAAACACAACTAATACCTGGAAGTGTTAAGTACAAACCAAGAATAAATAATAAATGTCATTTTGATAAGATTCTTATTATGAGCCAGTAAATGGGAATTAGAAGGAAAGTTGACCTGGAACCTTAAACTGGACAGGTCCCTGGTATGAGTGAGTTATAATTACCCTCTCTGATTAGTAAGTACCTTCTTCAGTCAATGACATCTTGAGAGCTGTGACTTTGGAAGAAAGCCACGGACTCTTGAGGGAGGTTTCAAAGAGAAGGCTGATGTTACAGACAAGTATTCTCTTCCACCAAGAGTCAATTCTTTTCTTTTCTAAGTTTTAATCACTTCATTCGTGCCTAATGAGCTACTTACATAGGACAAAATCACTCCCCCACAGCTACTGATGTGCCTGCTGAAGGATAACTTAAAATACTTGCCAGCCCTTAAAATAATGTCATACATCTCACTTCTACTGCACCTTTCTCCTGGGTGGAGGGGGGCGGGTGCCAACAAACTTTAGTCACGGCTCTGTGACCTCAGGTAAGTATTATTATAGCCAGCTTATAGATGAGTAAACTGAGAACCAGTGATGTTGTGACTCACCTAATGTCACTTTCTCACTTCCCGGGTGAATGGTCAATTCTAAAACAGAAGCCCAGGTTCCACTTGGTTCCATTTCTACTGCTCTAGCACTGACTGAGCACAGCACTTATGTACGAGCTTAACTGCTTTGCCGAGTCAGGGCCTTAATCACCAGACCATAGTATGGATTGCTGCCACACAGTGGCTGCAGTTGAGAGCAGCAATGGAATGCTGTTCATATTGCAAAGGAAGAGCTTTAAACAATTTTTAATACACGGATAGGAAGCACCACTGATGTGCAATGGTTAGAAATTCTTTGGGGCAGGGCTAACGTCTTCATATATGTTTGAATAACCTGTAACACAACAGGGCTCCTATTCTAAACTACTTGCATTACTACTGCAATGATTACCTACAATAATAAATTAAGATAAATGGTGCATTTCCCTGGTCAGAATCCATAAAGTGTACTGTAGTTTTGCCACATTTACCACTGTATAGACCGCTGCTAAATTTACAAAACTGTCAGTTCTGTCTCTGTAGGGGAGGACTCTCATCATGGGGGAGGGGAATATAAATCCTCTTGGGGCACGTGTGAAAGTGGGGGTGGGGAGAGACGGATTTAACTTTTCCACATCAATATCACCAACAGTGCTTGAAATAACTTTTTGGATTGCTCTTGAAAGATGCAAATAGGCTTTCATATGATTGACCTCAGTATCAAGGGCCTCATGCATCCTCCATCTCAACACAATGGGCCTAGGTGGTGGGGGGAGTCCTGCTGTGTCTCTGCAGAGTGTTTTTCCCAATCCTACAGTCCTAGCTCTGGAAGGTCCTGTTTGGGGGCTCCACAAGGTTCTGTGCAAGAAGGTAGCTTGGGCTTCTTTGATTCTCTATCTCAGCCCATAAGGCTGCAGTCCAAGTTAATTCAGTCTGAAGCTTAGTACTAACTTGCACTGCTTTTCCTGCCATAGCATTGGGACACTCTTTAGAAGAAATACTGGGGCAATTGGAGTTCCTGTCTGACTCCTGCAGGAATTCTTCCACCCAGGATGGGCAGAGATTGCAGGACCTAGCTTATGCTAACTTTGTTGTTGTTGAAGCAACAAAGAGTCCTGTGGCACCTTATAGACTAACAGACGTATTGGAGCATAAGCTTTCGTGGGTGAATACCCACTTTTTCAGGTTGTTGTTGTTGTTGTTAACATTGTTGCTGTTCTTGGCCAAGGTTGTTGTTGTTAACATTGTTGCTGTTCTTGGTCAAGGCTTCTTTTGAAGAGCAATACCAGAATAATTTAAATTCTCTGCTCTGTGTCTGGAACATAGACTAAGCCACTACCAAGACCATGACAAATCAGGCACAGATGAAGGAAGGGCTCCGAACATGAACTTGATGCTGGTTTTATAAGCAGTGAGTAGTTTTCATGGCAGTGATATATTTGTGGGCAGTCAGAGAAGCCAAGGAAATTCCCTTTCTAAGCCATCTGTTTTCTGATCCCAAATATTAAATCATTTCCAGCCAGCAAATATTCCCCCCCCCCACACACACTTTCTCTCTCTTTTGCTCAGTAAATTAAACACACTTAATACCTGGGTTCAGAGCTTTGAGACCAGCTGTGAAGTTTTTTCACCTATCAGTTTTTATGGATAAATCATAATTAAATGGGGCACTTGTTCTCAGTGCCTGTTGGAAAAAGATTTTATCAGAGCATAACTTGTGTACTATTATTGCATATACAGGAAGCAACCCTATTCCTTCAGTCTGAGCAACTGTTACTTTAGAAAATTTCTACTATGTCTAAGGATTCCATGAAAGGTTGTTGCTACCATAGAAAAGAGGTTTTCAACCTGTGGTCCACAGATCCCTAGAGGTCGACAGATTCTGTTTAAGATTTCCAAAGGGGGCCGTACCGCCATTTGAAATTTTTTTGGTGTGTGCAAATGAAAAAAGACTGAAAGCCACTGCTTTAGAATATGGAAAACAAGAGAAAAGAACAGGAAAGTTTCTTGTTTCCTGAGCATTCTCTGGTCTGATTCACAGTTACCCTGTGGCCCCATTTAACTGGTGTACAGGAGCCACAAAGCCATTGCACACTCCTTCCCCAGCAGTTATCCCAATGCTGGAAACACTCCACCAGGCTCAGAGACACGTCTGTACCCATCCCCTGTTTGAGAAACCCCAAGGTGGGAGGTGTTGGAGGGTATGCTGGAGGGCAAGCAGGAGCATTCCAGAATTCAGTGAGGATGTGGCTGGGATGATCCTGTGCCCTGCTAGGTTCTGTGCTTCTAGGAGCCTTGGGCAGCTGAAAGCAAGTCAAAACAGCCCTCAGATATCATCCTCGGTGCCAGAGGAAGAACCGGCCTCCTGCAACTCCAGGATCAGGTAGCACAAGACCCTCTCATTCCATCTTCAAAGCTATAAAGCACGCAGCAAATCTAAACAAATGGTTGCTATCTATCCACACAGGTAAATTCTAACAAACCTGAAGGTGAACTAACTAACTAACAGCAAACTAAAGCCTCCCAGTTTCATAGCTGCATACACCACAACAATGTTTTTGTGCTGATTGACTCCATTCAGTTGCTCTTCTGACCATTATTATTAATGCTCATTATTCGCTCAGGACTGACCCTGTGCTCAGCCTTGTGCCTAGCGTAGAGATGAGATATGAGAGCAGTATGAAGCAGACTAGAAAATATGAGCCAGTCGATGGAAATTACTAATTTCTAGTGCTTGTGATAGGTGTTAGAGTCACAGCACAGTGGAAACTAACTCTACTTTTGCCCTTGTTGCTAGGAACTGGGGCGTAGGCGGTCTGCCCGTGTGGGCAGAGCAGGCATCCAGGTTGGGGAGTGGAAGCGTGGGTCAGGGCTGGAGTCAACTGCCAAGTACCCAAGCCAGGAGAATGAGCCAGAGTCAGGACCAGGAATTGAAGCTGAGGATCAGAGCAGGGGTCAGATACCAAATTCCAGAGCCAAAGGTTGAGCCAGAGATCAGAGCTGGGGGTCTCAGCCAGGATTGGTAGCTGATAGTCAGGAGCAGGGTGAAAGGGCTGGAACCAGAGATAGAGAAGGATCAGGCACAAAGCAGGAGCAAGGCAGGAGTGAGGAGCAGGGCAGGAGTGGAGCAGGAATCAGGAAGAAGGTTGGATCAGGATTGCAGGAGGCAAGAGCAGGGGGCAATAGTACAGCAGCAGCAGGAAGTGTGCACAGTTGCTCAGACAGCTCACACAGCTCACTTCCAGGCTTAAGTAGCAGGTGTGAGCCAATCAGGCAGCCACAGGCCCTGGGTGCTTTGCTAGAACTTCCTGTGGGGCCTGACCTTCCAGGTTTAGCGAGATGCTGCTTTGCCCATCTCTCTTGGTGGCAATGAGGGAGTGCCAGAGATCCAGGGCCCCCATAGCCCTGGGCATTATACCTACACCCTTAGATCCATACAGTGTCTAGGAATGACAGCAAAGTTACAGGAACTGCTGTCTCATGCCACCAAGAAAAGTAATAAATAAATATGGCAATGTGTAAACCTACTGTCTGGATAAATATCAAGTTACTAATATTGGAGTGACTATGCAAATAAGATGATGTATGCTAGCATGAGAGAGGCTAAGCTAATGCCTCTGAACTTTTTGTTTTTCAGAAACCTAGTAAGAATTGGACTGAACTGAATGCTTGTGGATTTGTTCAAGTTTGACTCCTGCTTACAAAAAATTGTACTGACATCATAGATTTTTCAAAACATTGCATTGCCAAAACATTTCCTGTGGGAGCATGTTTATTTTTGAGCTGGTACACAAGGAAGTACAGTTCTGGTCATGTAATCACAAAACTCCCACTGTAGCCAGTGAAACGGTTGTGTGAGCAAGGAATTTGGCATCAGGTAGTACCAGCATCCTCTATCCTTAGAAAAAGAGAATTATGACTTTCAGCTGTACAACAGCAAGAGCTGCTTAAGGGATTGACAGGCAGAGAGAGCACAAAAATCACATCTAGAAAAGGATATTTGAATTTTGGGAAAGAGTTTTTCTTGTACCTTCTAACACTATAAATGGGAGTCTTTGTTGGGAGCTTTGCGAGGAAGCTAAAAGGCCAGCAGTGTCAGTTCATGAAAAGACTATTTGCACATCAGTAATATGACTCTTGTGTATTCCCATAGAAGACACCACTCAAACTTTACCACAGGGTAAGAGGCAGAGATGGAACTTGACCTGCCTTATGATGGATCACTTGTTCCATCCTCAACTCTATTGTGCCTGGGACTGCACACTTGTCTCAGAATTGAGCATAGTGGGTTGAGCTGAGGATGTTCTACAAAGAGTGGTCATTCCAGTTACTTCATGTCAGTTTAAAAGAGCTCCCCTAATGATAGGTTAAGTAACACAACTTAAACTCTTTATGAGAAATTTGCTTTTGCAGTACTTGGAATCCTGATACTTTGAGCATTACTATTGCCAATGAATGAGTAACCAAACTTTGATCACTCTTAACTCCTGCTGATTTCATAGGCAATTGAGGCAGTTCAGCACAGCATCTCTCAGGACTGAGCTATCCTGCCTTACAAGGTGCAGAAATAAGCTAATGCTTTTAGAGAAGAGAAAATTAGGAGGCTGCAGCTAATACCATTTGGCAAAAGGTTTGCATACCAATTTTCTGTCTCCCTTAGGAACAATTAAATGAAACCAGTGATATTTGCATATTAAAATAACTTATCAGTTTCCCTCATCTGAAAATGTTTTATGAGAATCTCATCTTTTTTCATACAAGAAACCACATGAGAGCTATCTAATTTGAATGCTCAAATCCTTCTGTCCAGAACCAAGCAGAAAATGAGAATTCATATACATTTTTCAATAATATTCACAAAAGGAAGCTTAATATCTTTGCAGTCTGGAGATGAGTTGTATCTAATACATTTTAATGAATGTATATTGCTTTGTAAAATCATTTGTGCTCATTAATTTAAAATCTAGTTTTAGATCATTTAAAGGTATATTATTAACCAGTACAGGGAAATGTTGAGGAGTTTTCAATTAATATCAAATGAGGAAGCCTAGCTTTCTGAAGTGTGTTTAACTCTTAAGAACCTGCCAGTGCTTGGATACATTTTATTGGACTATATAAAAGAATAATTTCAACTTCTTTTTTCTCTTAGCTGCCATGATTGTTTCAAAAACAAAAACAAAACAAATCCCAACAAACATTATTTTGAAGTGCCCAGTAACAAAGAAGACAGGATCCTGAATTTATTTAGATTTTGATCTTTAAAAAACAAAGCAACTCCAACTAAAGGAGGTCCGTTCAAATCTCTGTGTGCCTTTGACATAGTTTTAGAAACCTGGAGGGGTTGTATCTTAAACCATCCAAAGCAGCAGCACTACATCTTCCCTCCACCCCAGCCTACCTGGTCTTGTTTTATTGCCACTCAGCAGACCTATGTGACTTGATACCTCCATCCCCAAGTCAATAGGCTTGGTGCAGGATAGTTTCTAGACAGCTGAAGGGATGGAATCTCTAATAAAGGGAAGTGGGTAGTAGAGGAACTGCTGGGCAACTGCTACCAGAACCTTAAGGGTACAACAGTTTTTGTGGTTATTGCATTTCCTTTTATTGATGGTGGTGATGAAGTTGAATGGAAGGGTTGTTTGGCTATAAATATGTGTGGTTGCAGATTCACTGACCCGGCCTTCTCTCATTTCCCCTCCCAACTCTCAACTTGGGGCAGTATGAATAATGGTTCTGCAGAACATGGCTCCATAGCTCTCAGGTGATACAGACTCCTAGATGAGCTTCCAGATCCTGCCCCACCCTTTTCCATGGCACAGATGCATGAATTCCTTATAGTGCCCATCAGGGGCACCAGGGTGAGTGAAAGATTTGCCCCAGGTTACATCTTAAGTTTTCCTTCCAGGTCAGCATGAATCTCTATATGTACATTGTATTCAAATGGGGACAAACACTTCAACCAAATATAATGCAAAGCACTCCATTTAAGAAGGAACAATCAGTTGCGCACATACAAAATGGGAAATGGTTGCCTAGGAAGGAGTACTGCGGAAAGGGATCTGGGGAGTCATAGTGAACTACAAGCTAAATATGAGTCAACAGTCTAACACTGTTGCAAAAAAAGCGAAAATCATTCTGGGATGTATTAGCAGGAGTGTTATAAGCAAGACACGAGAAGTAATTCTTCCGCTCTACTCTGCGCTGATTAGGCCTCAGCTGGAGTATTGTGTCCAGTTCTGGGCACCACATTTCAGGAAAGATGTGGACAAATTGGAGAGAGTCCAGCGAAGAGCAACAAAAATGATTAAAGGTCTAGAAAACATGACCTATGAGGGAAGATTGAAAAACTTGGGTTTGTTTAGTCTGTAAAAGAGAAGACTGAGAGGGAACATGAAAACACTTTTCAAGTACATAAAAGGTTGTTACAAGGAGGAGGGAGAAAAATTGTTCTTGTTAACCTCTGAGGATAGGACGAGAAGCAATGAGCTTAAATTGCAGAAAGGGAATGGCAAACCGCGGCCAATGGGAGCCGCGAGCGGCCATACCTGCGGAGGCAGCAGGTAAACAAACCAGCCCAGCACGCCAGGGGCTTACCCTGAGAAAGCTGCGGACCGAGTTTGAGAACCACTTTGATAAGTAGATAATACTTAGTCCTGCCATGAGTGCAGGGGACTGTACTAGATGACCTCTTGAGGTCCTTCCAGTCCGATGATTCTAAGATAAAGACTTTCAGCATCATTATTTTGACTGAACAAGAGGTAGTTCTATACACCAGCTGTGAAAGAACTCTTTTGAATGCAGCCAAGTGCTTTTCACTTTCCATGAGTGATGTTTACTGTAGATTTATTCCCAGCCTTGGTAGATTTTTTTTTTCTACTGTAAAAGCAGAGGAGAGTTTGGAATTAAAGTTGGGTTGGAGGTTTAATTTTGTCCTTATTTTTGGGTTTTATTACTTTTCTGATGAGCTACTTGTGTTCTCCCTCTTCCCCACCAAATATATATTAGTTCACTCTCTGTGTCGATTGTTACCAATAGTCTGCACCTTTATTAACTTTTATAAATATCATTTGCTCGGAGTATGCTTTTCAAATCTAAGCAGTGGTCCGACATTCCATGCCTATTTTATATAGCATTCTGCAACACCAAAAACTTTAAGCCAAAATTTAGAAAAAAAATACTGCTGTAGAAGAATAAAGTCAGGAGATTTAATAGCATTAGCAGATCCTTGCACAGTGACTTGATCAGAAACTCTATCCATGTGTCCTTTTCTTCTAGCCCCCAAATCTACAAGATAGCACATACAGTAGTTTTTGAATCTGTTTGCTTTGGGCTGGCAGGTCTGCCACAGCAGCTGTTGCTCTGGACCATGGTTAATCTTCTTGGTCAGGGACATCCCCTGGTTGGCCTGGTCAGGTCCCTTTCTTTATTGGTCCTTCTCAGGCCAGGCAGAGCTGGATGGGCTGTCTCATCTCACTGTGTTGGTGCCGTGCCCTGCAGTTGATTTCAGGATCAGGTGGAAAGCCGAGAGAGATAGAGATAGAGATGGGACAGGAGGAAGATAGGGAGGCAGAAAGGAGCACACGAGGGAGGGGAAGACAGAGCAAGATCTCACTTGTTTAGCCTCACTGCACAGGCTGGGGTCCCTCGCTGATACAGTGACGATGGTCAAGCGTCCCTACTGGAGTGTCATGGTCTGGTGTCATGGCACCAATCCTTCCACTGCAGCTGTGGTGATGATAAAAGTTCTTTTCTTCCCCCAAAAGTCTCTTTTTGTTAAGGGCCCAAAAAGCCACCAATTAGACCTAATTTCCAACCCACCAATTTTGATTCATTGATTTCCAATCCTCTGCGCCTCTTGTTTACCGGTCATAATTTTAGTATAGTTCTTGATAGGCAACCGTAGAACCTTTCTGTTTAAGTGTATTCAGTCTTTCTGTCTCTTCTTACATTTTTTCTTAAGCAGTTTTATATAACAGATCATTGTGACAATTCATAAACCTTTACCACTTTTCACCAGTTGGGCTAACAATTAATGTAGGCCTATTAGGCTTCCATTATTACAACAGTGGCTAGGGCACTGTACTGGGACTCAGGAACCCTTGGTTCTATTCTTGAATCTGGCCTTCTGGGTGGTCATGGGGAAGTCACATCACCTCTCTGTGCCTCCGTTTCCCTGTCATTAAAATGGGGATAATGATATTGACCATCTTTGTACAGTGCCTTAAAATCTACTGATGGCAAGTGCTATATAAGAGCTAAGTATTATTACTGTAATAGCTCAAAGCTCAATGAAGTCTCATTTAATCCACTTGGTTGTCCCTACCTGCTGGAGGTCCAGTCCAGAATAACTCACATGACTTCCTTTTATGGAGCACCATGATGTCCTAGAGACTCTGGATTTGATTCACAATTGCTTTGCACCTTGTGCAGTTACTTGTGCCTGTGCAGAGTGGGTGTCCAATGCTACCACAACAGAATGGTTGGGATTTATACCCACTCTGCACTGTTTTGCATAAGTACAAATGATTGCACAAGACACCAGTAGGAGAGAATTGAGGAGTCTCTAGCTTTGAGTGCAACGTCACCTTCAGCCCAGTCCGTTGCTGTCATATCCAATAATAAGCCCATATCCAATAATAGCACTACAGAGTTATGCAAGGGGGCACTTTATCACTAAAAGAGCTATTTTACGTCTTAGACTTTAGTTGAGGGTCCCTTCTACTGTCTCCTCTGGGTGCCCAGATAGAAATTAAAGATCTCTTGGTACAGAAATGACTCAGGATATTGGGCTACAGACCCTTTCAAGTCAAGGGACCTCATTGTCCTCCAACATGCACCAATATAAATCAGCAATAATTCCATCATTTTCTTCTTCTTTCCTCTTGCCTTTTCTGCTCTTTCCCAACTCTGCCAGGCTGGATCAGACCCAGCCCCATCTGGTCCATTGTCTTGCCTCAGACAGTGGCCAGTACAAGATGCCTCTGAGGGATGTGTAAGAAATCTGCCCTAAACAGAGGTGGGATAATACATCTAGGGTGACCAGACAGCAAATGTGAAAAATCGGGACAGGGGATGGGGGGTAATAGGAGCCTATATAAGAAAAAGACTGAAAAATCGGGACTGTCCCTGTAAAATTGGGACATCTAGTCACCCTAAATACATCCCCCACGTTAGGTCTGTTCCTAATCTGTGAGAATTAGAGTTTGTCATTAAGCCCTGAAGCATGAAGTTTAATATCCTTGCAAATGTTTTGTTATCATTGATTCAGGATAACTCTGGATATCCTTGTTATCTGTATAAATGTCCAGGACGGGATATGCCTCTGTCTTCCCCAGATTTCCTCTTTGACTCCTCACTCCTCTACTTCTGGCTGCTTTTACAATTTGACCCAGCCTACCAACCGCCTGCTGGAAATGGCACTTCTGGCTCTTTCTTTGTTCAAGCCTCTTTTTACTCCCCCGCAACACCCTTTTTCATTCATTGCTCAGCTATGTTTGAAACTGTAATATAAAAAAGATGGAGAATAACCTCTTCCATCTGGCAGATTGTTGAGAGGCAGCGTTGCTGATGTGCCGGTGGAGGTGAGGAGTGTGGAGGGACTGGATACCTTCTTAAATGCTGGTAAAAGATCCACTGTCATTGTGTGTTGATATCTATGTGCTTCTGCTTTAAATCGGTGCCAGTTTGCAGGAATGTAGATCTTTTTCTAGTGATGGTAAGAATGGCTCTTTGTATACATGAAATAAAATATGTATACTTTAAAAAGTCAGGCTTCCTCGACATTCGAGGTGCTAGGAAATGATCTTTTATGAAAATTTGATCCACTCCAGTAGTTGCTTTACAAACAGACCTTTCAGTAACTGAATTTCCACTTTTAGGGCAGTTCTCCTGGATGATGTTTTCCCTAGTTTTAAAAGTATGACTGCTGATTGCAGGGGGTGGAATAAAACCCTTCTAGATTAGTGAAGTACAGTATCCTGATGGTTGACTCCCTGCCTGGGCAAACTATCATATTTACATTCAGGATCAGCAGCAGCTGATTGCAGGTATTTATGAACACTACATTACTTGCAGTTACCACCAATCAGCTAGAAAGTAGGACTGCGGGATATGAGCAGTAGTCACCTTTTTATATCAGATTTCTGAAGAGGTCACATGGATAATGAATACTTAGTCTTAGTGCCTCTTGAAGCTGCTGTTGAATTAGTCTGTGCTCTGCACAGCATGATGATAGAATAAAATAACATCATGTACTCCATTCCCAGGGTCATCTAAAGGACTTAGATGCACACAAAGTTGTATCATTTGAACCGTAATGGTATAGTTAAAGCAGAACAACCACCCCAGGCCAGACAAATGAAAATCAGTATAAATGTGCACTATACTTGTATACAGAAGCAATTGTACTAGTACAAAAACTGGGTGTAGTCCAGGCCAGATGGAGAGGTGATGCAGTAGAAGAGAAGAATAATCGTTTTGTGGTTAAGGCACTGGATTGACATTCTGGAGACTGGGTTTGAGTCCCTGCTGTGCCACAGACTCCCTGAGTAACCCTGGCCAAATTATTTAACATTTCTCTGCCTCAGTCACCCATCTGTAAAATGAGGATAATACTTCGTTTCTCTCACTGTTTGTCTATTTAGATTGATTCTGAATTTGATTGATACGAAACTGTTTGGACTTTGGTTTCCACTGATTTTTGTATTAAAGCACTGCAATCTGGAAAATAATTAATCTGTAATTACATAACTAGGGATAGGTAATACAGCAGTGCCTAGAGGTCCCCGTGGAGAGCTGAGCCTGCTTTGCTAGCTGCTCTGCATGGACATATACAGAGACAGCTCCTGCCCCCGAAGAGCGTACAGTTGAAATAGACAAGACAAAGGGCAAGAGGGAAAAAAGAGAAGCACAGAGAGAAAGTAAATTATTTAGTCATGCTCACACAGTAGATCATTGGCAGCGCTCCCAGTCTGGCGACCCACCCAATAGACCACACTGCATCTGACTCATAGCCCTAGATTGTTTCTGGCCTTTGCATGACAGCAGAGGCTTAGCGAATATACAGATAGTTCCATTTGTGTGCCCTGTGCAAGGGCTGAGGAAAATCAGTCTCTGTGTTTGGAGGGGAATGTGGACGAGCTCTGTCTGTGCTCTCCAGAGAGGAGGACAAAGGCAAGAGGAGAGAGAGAGCCATACATGGAACTGGAGACTACTGTATCATTGTTGTGAACTGCAGAAGGCAACACACATCACAAAAACTATTCCTCGTGAAGATGTGAGTGTTTTGCTTTGTTAAAGTGTGATATGCGGGTTGGACTCAGTTTTGGGGCTTGAACCCAAATGCCAAAGAAAACTTTGAAGACAGTGAAGTGAACCCAGCTGTCTTGAGGATGAATATCTCAGTCCCTGGTAAGGAAAACAGTGGATTTCAGGCTGCTCTAGTCTCAGCAATCTGAAGTGTTTTGTTCATGTCTACCTGCATCAGACTCACAAATTGTGAAGTTGCCTTTGGACTCCATTTAATACATTTAAGTCAGGTAGTACATATTCATCTATTCTAGCTTGCCAGGATTATGTCATACTACCTATATATGTACAACATTAGTTAAATTATACATCCAGCTGAACTTTATCGCACAGAACGGAGATGCTATAATTAAATCTACACTTCTGCCCGAATCACACAATCAACAAAACCATATAATTAAATATCTGGCAGTCCGGGAGTTAAAGTGCTTATTTGTGTCAAGCTAGGACTCTGATTATTTTATTGATTTGTTTCCACTCAGTTCATTATTACTAGAGAAATATTTTTGTGAGGGGAGTTAACCTGCATTCCTTCTATTACTGCGATATGTGTGTGTGCGTGCGTGCGTGCGTGCATGTGTGCGCGCGCAGGCAGGCAGGCAGGCAGGCAGGCAGGCACATGTGTGGCCATTTGACCACTGTTTTGTAGTTTGTATCTAAGTTTGGGGGGGAGGGATAGCTCAGTGGTTTGAGCATTGGCTTGCTAAACCCAGAGTTGTGAGTTCAATCCTTGAGGGGGCCATTTAGGGATCTGGGGCAAAAATTGGGGATTGGTCCTGCTTTGAGCAGGGGGTTGGACTAGATGACCTCCTGAGGTCCCTTCCAACTCTGAGATTCTATGATCAAAATTCAAGGTTAGAATCTGTAGATAACCAACAGTTTTTATTCAATGACTAGACTGCTAAGGCATGACACTGCATATTAGCGAGAATTGTCATAAAAGGTTTTTTGCCCCACTGTGGAAAATGTCAAGGTTTTTGGCAAAACTTTGAATACCTAAATATTTTAGCTCAAAACCAAATAGATTATGGTAAAGGGAAGAAGATGCACCATCCCTGGTTATGGTGCTTCATGGTAGAAGTAGTCTGCTGGGGAGGCCAGCCCATATCGGAGAATGGGGACATGAGGCTACTGAACTACATCTATGAAGCACTGCAGTAGCATATGCAAATCAAAATACTTTGACTTTTGGGCAAAATATTTTGGATTTAGGGAGTTTTAAAAAACAAAACAAAAATGAACAACAACATTTCAAAGTTTTCTGCAGAAAGCAGACACATTTCATGAAAAATGTCTATGGAAAATGTTTAACCAGCCCTGATTTTGGCCCTATTTTATATTTCTGTTTATACAAAGAGACCTACAGGTTGGCATAAAGAGAGCTTCCTTCTTAGTGAACACTATCCTTAAACCTGATTAGGAGGCTTTATTTATTCAGACCTCCCAAACCTCCCTACGCCTGTGCAATGCAGCTTTCAATGCTGCCAGGATTTCCAAAATATCTATGAGGGCCAAAATTGATGGGCACAGACATATCTGCCTTAGCCTTTCTCTACATTAGGAAAAATAAATCAAGGCTAACTACTTCATTGTACCTCATTGTACCTCATTGTACACCTTGACCATTTTCCGAGTGCAGAATACGTCTACTTTGCTGTACCTAGTGGAGGTCTACCCTAAACGCAAATGGAAATTTTTCTTCAGAATGTTTTGGTTTTCACTGAAAAGATGAAAAGAAAATTGTTTTGACCAAAGTTTTCATTTTGTCATAAAGTTATTTTCCACTGAAAAATGTTTTGCCAATAATTTTTCAACCAGCTGTATAGGGGAGCCTGATTTTTCCATTACAACACTTCTGTGGTCATTCACATCTGCACAAAGTGAATACAAAACACTGCTGAATTCAAATGATAGGGTTTCATATCTACTTTGAACAGATGTTAATGACTGCACAAAGTGCAATGCAGTGGAGAATCAGACCCGGTTACATTGTGTCTTATCTACCTGACTAGAATTTCTCAGTGCAATCATACTTCAACAGTCGAGTTGGAAGTGGTTTTCAAGATTCCAGTTTTAAATCTTCTCTGCACTATTCTAGATGTCTGCTGAATCAAGAGATAGAAACAAGCAGGGCTCATGGCACACTTAATAAGGTACATATTTCTCTAATTATAGCACTAAGAATTTAACTTCCAAAAGATTCTCTTAGACTCTGAGGTAGGTAGCATTTGACATTTTAGTAAAGGTTCTTTTATTGCTTGTTTTTCATTTTGCTGAGGGGTCTGTTCTATTTCATTAAGATTGTGGCAAGTATTTTTCTTTCTCAAGATTAAATTTCATTTCCAACGAAGACCTAATCTTACTGGTAGAGATCATGAGCCAATTCTGTGCTGATGTGCACCCTGGGCACTGTCAGTGGGGTGGAAGTTAGTGCAGAATTTGCCCCTTTGTTTTACTTAGCGATCCAGATTGCTCACAATGTTCACATCCCATTTATACAATGTTGACCTCTATTTACCGTATTACCAGGGCATGGGGATGAAGTGCAATTTTCCAACTAGGGGGCTGAGGAGAGTAGTTAGACCCCAATTCAGAAAACCATGTAAGCATGTGTTTTAACTTTAAGCACTTACTAAAGTCAGGCACATGCCTAAGCACCCCTCCTGATTAAGGATTCTTCCCTGAACTGGAGCTTGGGGAAATTAATTTGAACCCTCCCCCGATCACTTATACATCCTGCTCTGTGCACAATCCACAGAGAATGTGAGTCTGTTCCAGGCTCAACTTCAGAGCATGGCTGATTAGTTCAAACTATAGAATATTATGCTTTTAGTTCTGCAGGTCCCTCTACCCTTGCCTCAATAGCTGGCATGTTGGCCAAGATGGCCGCTGTCACGCTTGTACTGGAGTTGTAACAATCCTGGGGTTCATGAAATAACAAGCCAGTGAATGAGAAAGGAACAAAACTTTAATAAAACACACTGGAGAGCTTCTATAGTGAGCTGCTGCACACAGCCATGTGGTGATCCCAACCCCCACCTCCAGGGCACATCTCCAAATTCCCACCCACACAACACTATCCCTTATGAGGGCGCATCTCCCAATCACAATCTTTCATAAACCCATCTCTAGAGGAGTTTGACAGGACAGTCGATGGAATTGGGGATGGTGCTGTGGCTTGGCCAGGTGTAATGTAGCACTTCTGGAAGCACATAGCTCTCTGCAGCTGTAGGAGTCACTACTAAAAGAGTGGCTGAAGGGCCCTACATGGAGAGTTCAGTCAAAACCCAATGTTCTGAACATCAGTCTTACAAATGACTGGTTATCTGGACCATTTCTCTGCCACCAACATCTTCTTCCTGCCACCAAATGTGACTCCAATCCCTCAGCCAACCTTCAAGTGGCTGGAAAGGTTTGAAAAGAGAGATTTGGGGGCAAAGAAGAGATGAAGTTCTTTCAGACAAAGAAAAATCAGGCATACTGTTTACATTTGTTACCACCGATTATGTACACTGTCACTGAACGATTAATATACCAACATATGCCCTATGCCTATTGTAACGCTGACACGTCAATTTTATGAACTTTTTGATTTTATGACCTCCTCAATCCCCAATTAGTTAATAAAATTGGAATTCTGCTATCATACAATGTATTATATTTTGGGGCAGTTTCTGGCAGAGTGTCACAGGGAATGAGCTTTGCCTTATTACACTGTGTCCCAATGTTATCTATGTGATGGTCAATATCTGTTACTGCAACATGTGACCATACAGAGGAGAAATTGCAGGTACACAATAAAAATTAACCCCCACAAATACATTATTGTTTTCTTAGCTTTTCTTCTACACTTGTGGTTAATGACCATTTCTGACCCTGTTCGTCCCAATTTCTTCCCCCTTTTATAAAGTGACGTAGAAGGAGGATGGCATAGTGGGATCCAAAGTGCAGCCCGGTGAAACAGAGGGCATTAGTTGCATAGGGCCATATAGTATCCTCAGTCTGTACACACAACTCCCATGATATCACTGGGTGGTGCAAATAAGGACAAAGGACAGACTGTTGTAAAGTTTATGGCTCAGGAGGGAGGGAGGGAAATTTTGCAGGGATCAGCAGTAGAGCTGTGTGTGTGTGTGTGTGACTTTTCATATTCAGTTAGAAACTGGCAAATTCTGACTTTCCTGCAGAAAAGTCAAGCTAGTTTGGTAGCAAAAGACGGCAGCTTTTGAAAGATGACAGCATTATTTCTTTCCTCCAGCTGGGAATAGCTGTGAAGCATTTGAACTAAAACTGTCTCAATGGGTAAAATTTATCTTGGTGCAATTCCAGCCAAGTAAGTAGAGTTGTATCAGGCCAAATTCATTCCTGGTGTAACTCCACTTAGATTGCGGTAGTTGCACCAGAGATTAATTTGCCTTGGTCTATCTTTGAACACTTGCGAGGCACTGTAAAGAGATTTTTAATTGTAATGTAATAGAAAAAGAAGGCACCAGTCTTCTATGCAATAGAATCATTAAAATCTTCATTGTGCAACTCCTGAAGGATGTGGGAGATGCCTGTAATATTTTATTAATGTTATATATCCGTGTGTGTTTGATTGTTGTGGTGGTGTTTGCTATATTATTGCAAGAGATTATTTCAGGTATGGGTTAGTATGCAGGAAAGGGGACCATATCTTCAGGTAGCCCAATTACCAATACTTAAAGGACAGTGTGGAAAACCAATGGCTTTGAAGTCT
The DNA here is from genome assembly GCA_033296515.1 of Macrochelys suwanniensis. Classification (NCBI taxonomy): domain Eukaryota; kingdom Metazoa; phylum Chordata; order Testudines; family Chelydridae; genus Macrochelys; species Macrochelys suwanniensis. The sequence continues at coordinate 117,712,153 of CM065779.1, forward strand.
GTTTCTGAACTGAAGAGCCTACCAAACCAGTTAGATTAGGTTCAAGGGGCACTGGTGAAGACAAAAGACTATAAAGGGGCACACTACCTAATGGAGAGAGAAAGAGAAGGAGGCAGAGCCTGCTGGGAAACAGACTGAACAGTCTGAAACAGTTCCCCGAGGTGAGGGTGTCTGTGATACATAAATGCAGGTAGACCTTTTATTGTATTGAGAACCCTTTTTTCATGTTATGTTTCACCCCTACTATTGTGACTAAAAAGTACTTTGTTTTGAAATGGCTGTTTTGGGTCATTACTGGTCATAGCTCCCAAAGGGAAGACTTGCTGAACCCCAAAAGACCTGCTGAGCAATCACAGTTGGTACACAGGATGCTGTAGCCTTGGGCCACTCTAAGAGTGGGAGAATCAGAGGATTCTGCCCTGAGAGAGATAAAGGTACAAGGCCTGTCACCTGCAGGGGTGCACTCAGATACAGGAGAATGCTCAAAAGATGCACCTACGACTGGAATCACAACTCAATTTATATGAGACATCTAAACAATTCTCTAAAATAAAATGTATTAATAACGGGATATGTCAGATGCTTCACTTGTGATTACTTCATTACACTGAACTATTTCTCTCTAGGTTTTCTCTGCTAGGTAACAGCAGAGATAATCTTACTTATACTTATTGGGAGTGTAAGAACTGATTGGATAATGAACCAGTTTTTTCAGTATTACTCCTCTAACTGATAGGTTACAGTGTAGTAGCCGTGTTAGTCTGTGTCAGCAAAAAGAAAATCAAATACTTGTGGCACCTTAGAGACTAACAAATTTATTTCAGCATAAGCTTTCGTGGGTTAGAACCCACTTCATCGGATGTGGGTTCATCAGTTCATCCTCTAACTGAGAGACTTTTGCTCATTCTTCTCCCAGGATATTAAGGCTTTTTCATGTGGGCAATATATGCCCTTATGATTCACACATTCCTAAAACCAACCGTTTAACAGATTTGGGGTAATGTCCAGTAAAGATCTCACAAAACTCAAAAAGATCTCACAAAACTAAATGATTGGGCAATAAAATGGCAAATGAAATTTAATGTGGATAAATGTAAAGTAATGCACATTGGAAAAAATAACCCCAACTATACATACAATATGATGGGGGCTAATTTAACTACAACTAGTCAGGAAAAAGATCTTGGAGTCATCGTGGATAGTTCTCTAAAGATGTCCACGCAGTGTGCAGTGGCAGTCAAAAAAGCAAACGGGATGTTAGGAATCATTAAAAAAGGGATAGAGAATAAGGCGGAGAATATCTTACTGCCCCTATACAAATCCATAGTGCGCCCACATCTTGAATACTGCTTACAATTGTGGTCTCCTCATCTCAAAAAGGATATACTGGCATTAGAAAAGGTTCAGAGAAGGGCAACTAAAATGATTAGGGGTCTGGAACGGGTCCCATATGAGGAGAGATTAAAGAGGCTAGGACTTTTTAGCTTGGAAAAGAGGAGACTAAGAGGGGATATGATAGAGGTATATAAAATTATGAGTGGTGTGGAGGAAGTGAATAAGGAAAAGTTATTTACTTGTTCTCATAATAAAAGAACTAGGGGCCACCCAATGAAATTAGTGGGCAGCAGGTTTAAAACAAATAAAAGGAAGTTCTTCTTCACACAGCGCACAGTCAACCTGTGGAACTCCTTGCCTGAGGAGGCTGTGAAGGCTAGGACTATAACAGGGTTTAAAAGAGAACTGGATAAATTCATGGAGGTTAAGTCCATTAATGGCTATTAGCCAGAATGGGTAAGAAATGGTGTCCTTAGCCTCTGTTTGTCAGAGGGGGGTGATGGATGGCAGGAGAGAGATCACTTGATCATTACCTGTTAGGTCCACTCACTCCGGGTCACCTGGCATTGGCCACTGTAGGTGGACAGGATACTGGGCTGGATGGACCTTTGGTCTGACCCAGTACGGCCTTTCTTATGTTCTTATGTTCTTATGTTAAAGCTAGTCTAGAAATTTCCTTCAAAAATTTTTCTTCTACAGAAAATGCAATTTCTGCAAAATTGAAATGTTCTTCAGGAACATTTTGATTTTGCTGATTTTTATTTTCTATTTTTCCCATCAGGTTTGCTAAACTGAACTGAACTGAAACATTTAATTTCAGGTCAGTTCAATGTTAAACTACATCTGCCTGTAGTGCCACAGTGCCTCATGGGAGCTGTAGTTCAGCTACTTCATGCCTCCATTCTCTCCTAGAGGCCAGTTTCCTTCATGGGAGTATGCTTCCCAGAATGCACCACACTCTCCCCTCTGACTGAGCCACATGGCACATCATGGAAGTCACATGACTGCAGGGTCATCATGAGAGATGCAATCTGCCCCGCAGGGGAGAATTGGGAAAAAGGCACCTGAACTACAGCTTCTACCTGGCACCGTAGAAACAGGGGCAGATGGAGTTTAATGTCGAACTGACTTGAAATTGAATGTTTTTAATCACTTCAACAAAGTGAAACAAAATTTTTCACTGTTTCCAAATCTTTTTTGTTTTGTTTTGTGGAATTTTTCATTCGTCAAAAAATTCCAATATCTCAATGTTTCATCCTGATTAGAGATGAAAACAAAATATTGAAATTTCCTGTGGGATGGAAATTCCGATTTTCACTCAGCAATACTGTCTGTTTTAACAATATTGTAACGTTCCAAGAGGATGGGCTTTTTTTCACCAGCACTAGCAAGGCTATCAAGGGATTTTTCTCCTAACTCTTCCTATTTTTCCATGTGTAAAAGGTACGTACATTTTCATGCAAATAATTCTTCTGGGCTTTGAGGAAATGTCCTACAGGCAAACTGGGAGTTCCTGACCTTTGATTAGACTGTTGCTATTTGTTTAGTATCGAGTCCATGCTCTGTGCTGTACAATATCAGGAAATAGTCTCATCCCCAAAGTGCTTGCAATCTAAGGCCTCAAACACTAAAGCATGTGCTTAACTTTACACACATGCATAGTCTCTCATTGGGACACTCACATACGTAAAGTTAAGTGTGTGTGTAAGTGTTTGCAGATCAGGGCCTACAGAGACCTTACCATCTAAGGATCTGATCCAAAGCCCACTAAATTTAAAGCAAAGACTCCTACAGACTACAGTGGATTTTGGGATCAGGTCCTAAAGGCAATGAATTAGCTAATGGAGATATGCCTATCTCATAGAACTGGAAGGACCTTGAAAGGTCATTGAGTCTAGTCCCCTGCCTTCACTAGCAGGACCAAGTACTGTCCCCTGACAGATTTTTGCCCCAGATCCTTAATGGCCCCCTCAAGGATTGAACTCACAACCCAGAGTTTAGCAGGCCAATGCTCAAACCACTGAACTATCCCTCTCCCAAATAATAATATATAGAGATATGCCTATCTCATGATGTGCTCATGCTAAGAACAGTTCTGGACACTGAAAGTGTATGGCACCTGCTTGAATTCCAATCTCTTTCAGGAAGAGCTAAAAGATAAGGACTAAGCTCTATAGATGATTGGAGCATGCACTGGCTCAATTGTTTTCATTCAAGTATCTTGGCTTTAGGGAAACTTTTGAATGTGTCATGAAGATTCATTTGTCAATTCTTTCCTACTGTACTATTATACTAAACACTAAAGCTATTAAAAATGTTTGCACCCAGCAAGTCACAAGAAAATTTTCTAATTTTGTTACAAACTCAAACACTCCAACAAAGTTTGTTGAGATGTCCACTATGGTCCATTAAACTTTTTATTTTTTATACAAGCCAGGTCCCATTTTCTACTGAATCTGGGTTGATTAACTGTTCTTTAACAAAATTATGTGCATTTTGTGATTAGAAAACTGGTTGGGAAAGGGGAAACAAATCCACAAAAAAATTTGGAACAATTTGCTTTCAATTTTTTTGTTGAAGTTTTGTTTTTGTTGCTATTTTCTGGCCAGCTCTAGCTACAATATAGATAATATTGTACAGTAGACTCCATATAATACACAAAACAAATGCTAAGTGATAGTGCTGAATTAAAGTGTTCATGTTATTGAATTCACAAAGCCTTCCATCAACATTTCAGAGGACCTTATGTTCTCACCGTTTTTAAATAAGCACATTATACATAATTATCCAGTTCCTATCTGTGTCTTTTTCACCTCAATTATTGTGAATTTCTGTAAGCGTATGTATTGGAAAGATGGAGTTACAATTAGATAAGTTACAGACGGAAAAAAAAATCTTAAGGCAGTTGATTCATGATACTGTCCATTTAGCATTGTTCCCTACAGCACATTCTCTAGCGGTGATTAATCCAGCCTAGTTATAAAGACGGGGTATATGATTTAATAATATTTATACCCTAGGAAAAAGAGAAGCACATCACTGCTCAAAAGTAGTTTTCAGTTTTTATAAATTAGTTATTTGCCACAGTAAGTTTTGCAATTCGATAACTCTGTATATAACACAAAGCTCAACTCGAGCAGTTCCTTAGTGACTTTGTAAGTGGTGTTTCTTCCCTGCTATTATTTTGGGAATAACTGTGACCCATGATCTGTGCCCATGCAGCGCAATAATGGAACGTAACTTGCCCCCTCATTCCCCTGCCTGGGCCACTGCAATGCGGTGCAATGGGGGAGCAGGGTCTGTGGGCCTTCCTAGAAAGTGATGTGATGAGTAGGCAGAGTAAAGGTGGGGAAATTGTCTAATAGTAAGAACCTTTCCATATGACGCGACGACATTTGCAGAACTGGGGACTGTTTTCTATAATTAAAACAACCTAGGTTGCTGTATACCATGTCCCCATTGTCTTTTATCTCCTATGTTTCCAGCATTGATGTACAGACTCTTTCCAGGAGCTGACAGAAGGTGCTTTTAAAGTTTCTGAAGAAACCCACAGGGGAGTTATTAGTTCCCATACCATTGCTCAATGACATTACCTCTTTGATGTTGTCATCACTCATCATTGAATCCATTTATTCTCCTTGGTATGTTATGGGGCCCAGGTGTGAGGTTTTTTGTAACAGGCTGATAACTGAAAAGCTGAAAGAAAAACACATTGTTAAGGTTATACTGCTGAGGCTCCCAGCCAGCACAATTCAACTCTGGTTGGTGGCATTAGTCCACTAGTCAGTTTTAGTTGCACCTAATGAGTCCCTCTAATGGTGCAACCCTGGAACTTACTTATTTTCCTTTTTTCTTACATGATATAATTCCCAAATAAATTACTGTTAAATGCAAAAAACAAAACAACAAACTGCCCCCCCCCCCGAAATTTAAAACTTATGGTTTTGAAAGAAAATATGAAAATACCATGAAATTCAAATGTAAGGGGGCTTAATTATGACATCACACCAATTTTACACTCATGTAATTCCCCTGACTTCAGTGGAGATACTCCTGGTTTAAATGAAAGCAGAATCAGGCCTGCTATTCCCATAACACCACCATTTGACACATACATCAAGCAACAAAAAGCAACTTCCCCTGGGTTTTCTTGGGGAAGGAGCTTGAGGAGGCTGTTTGGAGGATGGAATGTAGATGTGTTTATATTCTGTGAAGGGCTAGAGGAGGTAGCAAGGTAGCTGTTTTGTTTTAGGGATCAAGAGGCCATTGGTGGGGGATCATTTTACATTTCTTTTTTCCATGTTAGTGGTTTTTTAAACATTCCCTTCCCTCCCTCCCATGGACCTTGTGATAGACATAATGGATGGAATTTTCAGATGTGTACAGTATTAGTTTAACTCTGCTCCCATTGAAGTCACTTGTAGACAATACTCAGCCTTTCTGAAATCTTATCCACTAGATCTAAACCAAATTAACTACTATCTATGTGCAAAGAGATTGAGTTACAATAGCTTTAGGAACCACAACTTTGAATTTCTTGGTCTGTTTGGAACCACTGCCAGAATTTTTTATTTAATTTCCTAGAGTTTGATTTTTTAGTAGTTTTTTTAATTGTATATTTATTGTTTTAAGGGAAGCAGACTCCATTCAGAGACTCTTACTCCACAAAGCTGACCGAGTATAATAATAAATAATTAATAAAAATTAGGTACAGTTTCACAAATAATTTTATTTTTACTTGTACTGTAGTTTATGTATTTAAAGGAGGGAACTATGACTGATTTCATATGCAGTGTGTTTATGTCTTTGAATGTGAGATTAAAATAAATGACCATTAGGAGAATGTTTTTGGGTTTGAAATCAATGTTGAAAATTGAAGTAGCTTTTAGAAGCTTAGCTCCTGCTGTGCTTATTCTAATTTGCAATTTGCTGGGATTCGCTCTTAAAATGTCAGTAGGGGGTACTGCTTTATCCCAATGAACAAATCGAGGGAGTTCTGTGGCTGAAAGTAGCTGATTGTCAAGAAACTAATTTTCTAGATGACATCTTCAGAGAAAAATGCCTAGTCACAAACTTTTCATTTCAGATTAAATCAATTGGCACATCATAGGCAAAATCTTTGCTGATTTTTAATTGCCAAATATCTTAGGAAGCTAATGTGCACCTGAGGGCTTAGTGATAATGAATGAGTAACATGGCAACATGTAGGGTTCAGAAGGCTGAAATGCCAGAAAGATGTAATCTGTTTGCTTCATCCAGTTCACACAGGTGAAAGTATGCCTATTTGCCCTTCACAGATTAACAGGGGATCATTTAGAAAAAGACCTTTTTTTCCCCCCCTTTTCTCCTGTCAGGTCCTTTGTTGGCCTTCACCTCTCCCCTATTCTGAGCCTCACCTCACACTCTGTGCATGAGCATCCTATCCATCATGTGGAACAAGTTCTCCACAAACTCCCTGATGGGTGGTCATCTTGCAAAACCTATTGAGGCATGGCAATCTGTGGTTTTCCTCCTGCTGCCACCTGTATAGGATTATGAGGAAGGTCCTTGCAAAGGTGGGTGCGGGGCTATTGAAAGTCCTAAGGATCCACTTGAGAGGTACGTTTATTCTGGTTGGTTGTATTAAGAGTTGACCATTAGACAGTATGTAATTTAATCCTTTAGCACAGCTGTTGCCATGCATTACTTTTGCTCACTAGTACACACACACACACACACACACACAGGGCAGGGATTCTAATGGAAGAAACCAGACCTTACCAGTCTAATGGGGAGAAAATGTAGACTTTTGGGGTGGTACAACTTTCTATCTCCCGTATCTTTGGCAGTTCTACTTTAAAGAACTAAGAGGAGATGAATACAGAATCCCTCAGCTAGATGAATGGATAAATGTAGTAAGAAAAAAAGGCTCCTGCAACCTGAGTTCTTTAATGCTTATATAAAACCATTCCCTGTAAAGGTGGACTCTGAAAAGTATTTTAAGATGCAATGCAGCTGACAATTAAATATAACTACAAGCAAAGCTCACGCCCCATCTGTCAGCCATAAATTTAAGTAGCCGTTAACCACATTAAAAAAGATTCCTTTACCTTATGAAAGAACGTTTGTTTGATTTCAAATGATTGGGAATGATATTATCAGCCACTCAACTACAGTTACAGACCTTAAACTAGAAGAACAACTACTTAAATAATGCTATTTTTAAGACGGGTTTTACATATATGATTTATATATATGTGAGTTGTATTATTTAAGGAAGAGATTTTCACAGACCCACGGGGCAGGTAAGCATGCAGTTCCCACTGAAAATTGGGAACTTAATTCCCCTTTGTATCTTTGGAAATCTGTCTCCAAATCGGTTGGTGGATTTTTGTTTGTTTGTTTACTGTTTGATAAATTTGGAAAAACAAAACAGAATTTGTCTCAGGGTTCTTAAAATGCAGTTAAAGGCATCCAGAATGTAGGGGAGACAGACGAGGGAGCACTCTGCTCTGGTGCACATAGGGTGGGATTTGAAAAAACCTTCAGCTCTGGTCTGACTGCTCCCACGGAAGTCAGTGCCAAAACTCCCCCTAATGTCAATGGGAGCAGAGTGAAGGACAGTGCTGTGCACTTTTGAAAACTCCCTACATTTTAACTGAACAGAAATCAAAACCAAACTGGGATAAGCGTAACATTCTCTCAGTTCAGTGGAGACCTGATATATCCCAAGTGTCTATATGGTTCACACTGCACAACACCAGCGGATGACATAGCAGGACCTAGCACTTCAATGGGATCTAGTACATCAGTAAGTACATGATGAGTTCACAGGTCGAACATACTCTCAACCAAGTCACCTCTGTCCTTGCATTTGGCATCTTGCTGCTTTAATAGCCGATGGCCATTCCCCAGTGGCAGCCATAAACCCTCCTCCAGCATCCCTGTCTAAGTTTAAGGCCCTGTGGTCTTGCAGTCAGAGAAGCAAGAAGTGGGTGAGTGCTGTCACTCAGGAGATGTTGGCATCAAAGTCAGAATTCAGCGCCTGTGGCTCATCAGGATGCAACATAGTTATATAGTATCAGAGGGGTAGCCGTGTTAGTCTGGATCTGTAGAAGCGACAAAGAGTTCTGTGGCACCTTATAGACTAACAGAAGTATTGGAGCATAAGCTTTCGTGGGTGAATCCCCACTTCTTCGGATGCATCCGAAGAAGTGGGGATTCACCCACGAAAGCTTATGCTCCAATACTTCTGTTAGTCTATAAGGTGCCACAGAACTCTTTGTCGCTTCCATAGTTATATATACACCCATGATGCCAACTTTTTAAGTGGCACTTACAGCATCTGTCTGCATGGGGGCAATTGTTATTCCTTCTCCCTGCCTGGCGGCAGTCCAGGCACAAGCCTGGATCATCAGTTGCATATCTGGCACTGCAGTGCTGCCAGGCTGCTGCAGAATCTGCTGATCCTACAGCTTTTGGTGGTGGTGCCACATCAGCCACCTCCTCACTGGCACTGTTGTTTGATTTTATTTTGTTTGGGGGGTTTTGTTTGCTTGTTCATAACGTGAGGAAGGATGTCCTAGTGGGGGGTTGCTAGGCTAGGACTCAAGAGGCTTATGTTCAATTCCCGGCTCCATCACAAGCTTCCATAGTTATGCTGGTAAAAGTCCTACTGTAGATGCAGTTATACCATTATAATTGTGCTTATGCCCATTGGGGGAACCAGCGTAAGCTATAGTGGTATAAGCACTTTTACACCAATATAAGTGCATCCACGCTAGAGGGTCATGCCAGTTATCTACACCGATAAACTACACTGGAGGAAACCTTCCTAGTATAGACAAGGCTTTAGCGTCTGTATTCCTCGGTTCGCCATCTGTAAATGGGGATAACAGTACTTCCAACCTCTCATGGGGTGTTGCGAAGATTAATGCATTAATGACTGAGGTGCCCAGATATTACTGTGGTCGGGATATATAAACACCAGAGACAGAGGCTTTTTTTAAAAAATGTTTCCCTTCCCAACCCATGAATAATCATTTAAATGGTTGTGTGATTACTAGCACCAGTATGCATTCACAAGATTATCGGTATTTTTGGGACTACTCTTGTACATAACATTTTACTTGCCAGTATGTTTACAGATAGAGAGTAAAAATCGGTTGCAAATACCATCACATTGAGTCCATGGGCTGATTTATTCACATGTACTCTTCTGCTCAGTTCACCCAGATGTAATCCACACATTTGGCATTTAAGAGCCTGGTAAGCAGTGATATTATCTTAATTAAATGCCATTTGGCTAGGGCAGTCTTTGTAAGAAAAAAATGTATCAAGGAACTCAGACAAATGCTGACATTAACATTATCCCTGTGTTTTTAAGTAATTAAAATAGAAATCAGTCAAACATGTCATATTCCAGTGCATTTGTCTTAAGGCTTTAGAATAGCTGTAGTACTGTAACCATTCCAATACACGTAATGCAAGATTCTGTGCTTAGCGCAGAGTCTGCATTAGTTTTATGCGTACATGGTTCTGTGTCTTCGTCAATGAATGGCACTTAAGGTCTGCAGTAAGGGGCAAATTGTGCCCTTTAACCACACAGATGAAACTTGGATTCAGTTGAAGTGATCCACATAGGGGAGCAAACTGTGGGAAGCTTATGCAGGGGGCTGCATCTCAAGGGCACAGTGGAGTACAGCTCTGCAGGTCTGCTCTGCACACTCTCACAGAGGGGTCATTTGGGAGCAGGGCTGGAAGATGCATCACTTCATGGATCCACCAGGCCAGCATGCCATATGACCATTGCCATCATGGGGGCCTCTGGCCACCATGGATTGCAGACTGAGGAGAGGATTCTCTTTCATCTCCCTGGAACATGGACATAGCCTCACCGCTCCTCACTCCTTTTTGGCACCATGTGTCCCATAGGGAGTCAGGAGAGTGCAGTATTGAGCACAGGGACTGGAATTGTCTAACCTGGGCTGGTGGCTACTTACATTTCCCCCTGCCCGACCCCACAAAGACCATTCAGAATCCGGCCCTACCTCAGTAATTTTTATGCAGACTCAATAAAGTAAACTGCTGAAGTGAATAATCACTTGGAATCAAACCTATTACTCAAGTGAAGGAATCATTAATCAGACACTGACAATGCAAGTGTCTTGAGTTAGAGCATTAAAATACATTTGGAAGGAAGACAGGTTAGGTAGCCTTTAACCATACAGGTCTGTCACATCTTATGCGGGGGTTACGTTCTGCGCTGAGCGCGTAAAGCGAAAAACCGCGTATGTTGAGACTCCATTGAGTTGAATGGCGGACGGAATTGCCCGCAGTAGCGATGCCGTTTTAAAATGATTATTTTTCTTTTTTTTTTCTGGTTTTGGCGACCGCGCAAAGCCGAAATCGCGCAAGTTAAATGAGCGTAAGACGCGACAGACCTGTATAAGCGAACTATATGTACTTTGCTGCAAATACAATTGGATCTTAAAGCATACCTCGCTGTGCATAGCTCAGCGTCCTTGCTTTCACTGTTTGTCACTGCCATGATGCATAAAATTAGAGGTAGCATTCCAGTAGGGAAAGCTTATTATTTGCACTTACTTCATTATTCTATGAATTTACTGGTTTGTTATAGCTGAACGCTGAGATTTCATTCATCTCTCCCAACCCCCATTTCAAAGCAGTTTAAAAATGCAGCAATAAATCAATGGCACAATCAGAGGGAAAAACCTCTTGTGTGAAATGCAAAGTATGGGCTAAATCTAGCCCAGGAGCCAATCCAGCTTCTAGCAGCATAGCTTATGGCAGTAGCTCCCAGTAGCAGAAAACCACTGTAGAGAAGATGCAGCTATACCAATTGGCCACAACCTTTTCTCCGTTATGAGCCTGATGGAAGACTAGCAAAAACACTGGGTGACACTAGCATGGTATTATACTGATCCAGTGCGTACCTATGCCAGCCTTTGCCAGCAGGGCCCCTACTGTGAATCTTGACTATAACTGCGAGCTGCCCTGCTGTGATGGGAACCCTGAGAAAGGCATGTGGCATCAACGGTTCCTGCCCTCACGTGGGGTGACTTTTTCCTGGACATAGTGGGGAAGCCTGGTACAGGGAGGTGTAATTTGTACCCCTGAGTGAATGTGTTAATTTCTTTAACGGTCTGATGTGAAGACAAAGTACACCTCTTCAGAAGTGTCGCTATCTGCTTAGGACATCCGATGAAGTGGACTATAGCCCACGAAAGCTTATGCTGAAATAAATTTGCTAGTCTCTAAGGTGCCACATCTACTTCTGTTCTTTTTGCTGACACAGACTAACACAGCTGCTACTCTGAAACCTGTGCTTAGGACTAGTATATGCATCGTACATGTTTCCAATCACCGAATTCTTTGGTATGAGAAATGCAGTTTAGGTAGGTAAAGAAATATCTTCTGCTTCAGCTTACCCGGCACAGTTTTACTTGTCAACAATACACAGTACTAAATGTCATTCCTGGAAATCCTGGCTCTGGAAGATATACTGGTACTACTGGGAATGTACTTAGCTGCCAGTGAATCAGCATTCACAGGGTTGAAAGTCATTTCCAGGAATGCTATGATTTATGAGGCTTGACTTCCTGAACTGGTGATTGACAAGGCAAGAGAAATAATACAGGGACTTTCAAATATGAAACCAATGTATTCCATATGTAAGCTTCAGCAACAAAGAGGCCAATTTCTTAAGACATACTTGCAACTGCTTTTAAAAATTACTTAAGAAAGAGTAAAATAAACAATCTTAATCATTTTTCCACTGCAGGTTCAGTTTCTTGCCTGATGTCAAGCCCAAAGTTTCTGTGGAACCTGGAATAGGAAGGATGTAATTTAAATTAACAAGACCAGTTAAGACTACCCCCATTCAGCTGGTCCCATGACCTGTTGGATGGATGCTTCTGGTATACAGTAGTATGGTATATAGTTATTATCATGCCAGTAACAGTTAACTGCCTTTGCCTCTTGCAGTTCCAGATGAGCAGAGGTGCACCAGTCTGATGGCACCAGTCACTTCAGTGTTGTCACTATTTGTATTTCAGTACATCCCAGTGGCCCTGCGGTTAGTTACAAAGTCCTTTTGACAAACCAGAGGTGATCCTTTTAGGTACAAAAGAGGGGGAAAGTAAATGCAAACCAAATCTCTCTCTCTCTGGGTATTTTTTTTTGGCAGGGATGGGGGAGGCGGGAGGAGAAGAGACCTAGCAATTTTTATTGTAGAAGGTCAATACGCAGGATTTGTCCCTTTATAAAATGTCCCTACATCTGCTGAAGGGCATTCATTGGTAGTAATCCCTCAGGGAGTGGAGAGTGGTCTTCTTCTAACAGCACCTTTGTAGGAGACTGCATATGTGCTCCCTGGCAATTAAGTGCTGTTGTCCCATCTCATTTCCTTGCGCCCTTGGGAGCACTCCTATGGGTTCTGCCTTCCTGGCCTATGTTTCCTTCCATTCTGAGGGCAGCTGGGATTTGGAGGGTAACATGGCTATGAGGGACCACTTTTTGGTTCCTGAAGGGTCTGTACATCCCATCACAAGCACCTTTGGGTTAAATGCTGCACAAATTCTATCAGGATTTGCCTCGGCTTTGAAAAGCTTACACAAATATTGTAGTAGAAGTAAAATTTATCGTCTTTTAGGCAGACATACGTTGCCACTTGGCTGAGTAGAAGATGAAAGGGGAGGCTAGAGAGTGTGACTATCAGATGACAGCATCTTGGTAACTGTGATGAGTGTGTGGGCCCATTATCTGGAGAAAGATACCAGTGCTGCTTACACATGTGGTGGTCTAACTCTTGCTTGCTTAAAAAAACGAACATCACTTGGCATGTTGTTGAGGAGGTGATGGCAGGCCAGTCCTTATTTATAACATCATAATTCTTCCATGTCTTGAATCCCTTTCAACTTGATTTCTGGCCTGGCTATGCTACGGAGAATGCCCTTGTCTTGTAAGTTAATGATTGCCTCAGGGTAATAAACAGAGGTCAGGCTTCCATGTTGCTATAATTAGAATGGCTAAGAGCTTGTTTTCTGTTGGTTATGTGGTGATGATATCTTGCCTGAGGGACCTGACAGGAGTAGTCAGATTTGCATGAAGTTGGTGGCTTTAGTCACTTCTTCAGGGGAGATCCCAGAGTGTTATGATGAGTTGTTCATCCTCTCCAAGGAGTGTCACTTGTGGAGTTCCATAGAGTCCTGCCTTGTCACTTTCCTTTCTCAGTGAGTATGTGAGACTGCTAGGGGAGAAGCTTATAGTGTATTTAGATGTATATGATACAAACGGAAGCACTATTCAAAACTGTAGGCACACAAATTACAAGGAAGAAATGAATACTTAAGCTGGTTTACCTGGGCTGTTTCGGACCAAAGGACCAGCTGGGTCCAAAACTGCCAATGTACTATCAACCACCTCCCTGCTGAACCAAGGAAGATACTGCTGGAGTGCCTCCACTGACCAAAACTGTGATACTATAGCCTGGAGAGAGCGACATTCGCTCAAGTGGAAGGTCCCAAGCCACTTATGGCATATAGATCAAATCCAATATTTATATTCAATCTGGAGGCCTATAGTCAGATAGTACAGGCAGGGCCGCCTTTAAGTATATGCAGCATATGCGGCTGCCGAGGGCACCCGAAAATTTGTGGCACCCCTGGGTCTTAGTGTCCACCCCTGCCTCTTCCTATCCCTGTTCTGACCCTTCCTGCAGGCTCCCCAGCTAGCTGCTGCAGCCTGGTGACTCTTACTCTGGAGGGGATCTAGTAACTTAAAAGAGAAAAAGCCTTCCAGCCTGCCAGACTTATTAGCACAACACTGAAACTGTTAAAGAGCCATTCAAGTGGTAATGAAGCCATTCAACAGGCATGTGCCAACCCCCAGGTATATACTGTCTCTTTCTGAATTTACTGACAAAAACAGTTGTGCATTACTGTAATATTTATTTAGAACATGTTAGTCTACAGGATCTTAGTTTAAAAGTTGCTTTAAAAATATTTAATGTGTGTGTTGCTGAAGATGATAAAATCACATCTCTAAAAAATCCTTGAAGAGAGCCCTTAAGGGACAATCTTTCCTGCCAGATAGCTGGACAAACGAGTTTCCCTTTCTTTACTTCTGACTATTTGATGAACTAGCTTTAAGAGAACCCTCTAGCAAAATCAGTACCTTAGTAAGATATAAAATCCTTTGTTATGCCTAAAATCTTTGGAAACATATTTTTTAAAGTTGGTGACATTTCATAAACATGTCTACTGTTATGGAGATCACACAAAGTAAATTAGTGTTCCCTTTTTCTAAAAGCAATGAACATTGTTATGAACAAACTAAACCTCTGTGACATTTAAAATAATGTCTTTGTTTCAGTGAGTTAAATATGTAGTAATCTGGAATGATTACTTTATGAAGGCTTAAGAGTACATTTAAAATATAAAATCAGCTTAGAAATACTGATTAAGAAAATGTAAAACAGAGAAGAGCTGCATCATGTATTCCATAATATTTAATGTTGTATTCAGCAGGACAGCTGACTTGCCCTTACTACAAAGTTTTTGCAAATATATCTCTGACAAACTTCAGGGTATATCAAAAAACCCATGACTGATATTTTTTATTCCCAAGTTTAGCGCTTTTAATTAGGTACGTTCTGCATGTCCAGTCTTCACCATCTGGAATGCAGAGGAAAACATGCTCCATTTTCTTTAGAAAGAAATTGCAGAAGAGTGTTTTTTTCTAATGTCATTTGGCTTCATTTGGGTTCAGGAATTTGGCTGAAAGGGGGTGATCAGGGAGGGAGAGGGAAGAGAGGTGGGAGACAGTGGGGAAAGGGCGGGGCCTGGTCAGAGTTGGGGCGGGGCTAGGGGCAGAGCACGGTGGAGTATAGGTGGTGCCATAGGTGGACTGGGTGGCTAGCCTCCCCAAGCGTGTAGGGATATTAAAGAAGGTACCGAAAGTGATTCCCACAATTTAAACCTCATAGCATTACCAAGTAAAAGATCTCTTGGATCCCTTGTCAAACTTACAAGCTACTGTCTGTGTAAACCATTGATTGTATCTGTTCTCAGAAA
This sequence comes from Macrochelys suwanniensis, assembly GCA_033296515.1. Lineage (NCBI taxonomy): Eukaryota > Metazoa > Chordata > Testudines > Chelydridae > Macrochelys > Macrochelys suwanniensis. Next base: position 117,727,563 of record CM065779.1, read on the forward strand.
GAAACTGTATTGCTATGAGAAACTTGCAAACAAGTTATTTGACTTTGTTCTTTATGCATGCTTTGTACCTAGAAACAGCATAGAAAGACCCCCACCCTCTTTAATTAAAGAGCAGGGAGTCTCAAATAAATTAGTACACACCCCGAAAATGTTGAAGACAGTATGTCTGCTGATGAATGCTTGGTGTACATGAATGAATGAGCAGGGAGGTGCCAGCCTAGGAATTCAGTGACCATTGGCTGAAGGCGGCATCAAAGTGGGAACGACCAGACAACCCCCGGAGGGTAAACTGGGACCCACCCGATCATCTCAAAGGATGGGAAAAACAAGATAACATCTGACAGTGTGGAGCACCAGGAATGCCATCAGGAATGTGCCATCTGCTGATTGATTCAGCAACAGCATGATGAAGCAATTCCCATAGACTGACATAGGAATAAATCCCTATAAGAATGGCCTCTAAATACTGAGGACTTTGAGTCTGGTTCTGCAACCAACCTCCAGGAGCATCAGATGAATCTGACAAGAACTCGGCTCCACCCTCATGCCCAGGTTACCTGGCCAGTAACTTGGCATGAGCAACTTCTAGGCTGGTAACTATGACATCTATACAGAACCTGTGTGTGTGTGTGTGTGTGAATGAATGTGAAACTGAATGAAATGTTATAGCTATAACTGACTGCTTACTATGATTCTTTTTGTATTCACAATAAATGTGACATTTTGTCTTATCCCCTTTAAAAAGATCTTGCTGGTTTTTATTTTATTGGTATAAGAAGCGGCAGCTTCACCCACCACCCATGACAGCAGGTAAGAGCGGGTCCGCTCCCGCACACCCAGTGCGCACTGCAGTCTCCTTAGGCAGGGGCCGTATTCACAGAGCCGAACGCATTGGCGCCATGCATTCTGCATGAGGGAGAAGGTATGGGGCTGTCTGAGGGGAACTGTGATTCTCCGCTGCCATGAGGCGGGCTGGGCGGCTCGGTATCCTTTGCTGCCTTGTCCCTCCCCACTTGGGCTGCGAGCCTGGGCTGCCGTTGGGCATAGGGGCACCAGTTTAATAATATTGTGTAGGGCCCCATAAATCCTAAGGACGGCCCTGAGTACAGATCATGGAGCACTGCTGTCATATGCTTCCACCCAGAAGTGCTGCTATCAGTGGGGCTGCTGCATATGGCACCAGCTGATGTTTCTGGATCGACGGAAGGTACAACACAATACAGCTACCTAAACTTAAAGTGGCAAAGGCATGGATCATGCTAGCAACATCCACATCTGAGAGAAATAATTGCAATCTTCTAGCAAGGTGAAGATGGTTAAAAAACATTCCTGGATGCTATGATTGCATTGTAGTCTAACAGCAACTGGGGACCCAACAGTGCCCCTAAACTGTGACCAAGAGTCATACTACCATGTCTGCCTTTCATCAGAATATCAGACACTGATATTTCAGCCCTTTTCCTATACTGCATTTTGGCCCCTCTGGTTCTATTTCTGGGGACGTGTCTTTTTTTCACATCTTGTATCTGAAATGATAGAATCTTTACAATTGTTTGGTTCAAATTTAACTCTAGAGGTGGGCAGTGGCTGTGAAGGGATCTTCTTTTTCCCAACTGGTTTTGCCATTCCTAGTTCTGACATAGTAGGTTGATATCCACATGTGCAAAATGTGGTTTCATGGGATCTAATGCAACATATAAAACAAAGTATTTAGAGAAAATGGTGTCTATACAAACATTTTTATACTGGATACATGCCAAAAATATGTAAGTGAATTATGCTTCCCCTGTGAGTAAGTAAGTGCAAGTATATCACCTTAAGTAATATACGTTTTTAGTGTACATAAAAGAAGAATAAGAACTTCAGGTGGCCTAAAGAACCAAGTGATGTTTTTAATGAAAACGCAATTACCCTGCTTGATCAGGTCTCTGTAGGATAAGAAATTGGAGAAAAGCTTGAAATTTCAATAAACATAAAATATATAGTAGGTTAAATGCACACCTCGAAAGGCAACTATAAATTATTTCTTATAACATAAATAGAACATTTAAATTATAACTGAAGGAGAAAAGACAATAGTCATCTTAAGAAATAATGATTGTTGAACTCAGAGAAGAGGAAATATACATTTTAACAGGGGACACCTTTTTGATCAGCTTTGTTTTGTTGAGGGTTATTTATGCATTGTTAAATCTTCTCTGGGTAATCAAGTGTGGGTAGGCGAGAAGGTAAAAGACTTAGTGATTTCCAAAACAAAACAAAACAAAACAAAAACAGTCTCAAATGGGAGTGTCCTGTATTTTCTGCAATTCCTAGGCTGCAGAATTTAGCTTAAACATTTGCAGTGGTGGGTGCTACTGCCAGACCTAAGTAAAATATCTGGAAAAAAATTGCTGCAGAAACCACTCATCTAAAGCTCAAATTCTGCAATCTGCTCTGTGTAGGTGTACCCATGCAGAATCCCACTAATGTCAATGGACTCTCTACAGGCCCATACAGATCTGATTGAAGTGTGCGAAAAAACTAAATCAATAATTTTGACAGTTGAGAATTGCCCCATTCAACTTAATTGGGTATCAACTCTGAAGCCGAATGAAGACAATGTGAATTTTAACACTGTGAAGTATTTCACTGCTAATCATATGAGAAGAAATATTTAGCTAATGTGCTCATCCATTGTTTTCTGATTCAAGAATATATTTATAGATACATCAAGTGTGCTAATCATAACGTAAATGTAAGCAACTGCGGTCTCATGATAACAGTGATGAATATTGGGGTGTGGGAAAATAGGTTGACTTCTCTGAGCAAGAGATGCTGGGCTGGGGGAGTGGCTAAGATGTTCAAAAAGGGGTGGTTAAAGTTAAGATACTAAATTCATACAATAGCTTATGAGGTGTAGTGCTTATTATGTATGTATTTAGCTGTACACTAATTTCCCTTTTATTTTGGGAAAATATTGAGTATATGTAACAATGGACAGTGGTTGGTACCTTCACCTTGAGCACTATACTTGATTTTAATATGTCTCTATAAATATCTATAGGTATAAACATATAATATAAACTCCCTATGCTCCCTGTGACAGAGTAGCAGTTTGACAGGTGCCAACATAATTACCTGCTGGACCATGCAATAAATTGACCAAATTGTAGAACAATTTGAATGTATCACTGTGGGTTGTCATTACATCTTAACGCTGATTGTTATAACAAATAATCTGAATTTGCCTTGCAGTAGAAATGGCAGTTATAAAACACATGCTGGCCCCCACACTGCAGGGGCGATCTAGAAATATCAACAATCAGTTCTGATAGCTGAGCCTGCTCTTACTGGCAAATGGCTTATGGTTAATGGCAAATGGTTAATGGCAAAACTCCCAAAGACTTCAACGAGAGTAGGATAGGACCCTAGGGTAGCTTCTGTAGTAAAAGGGAAGATGATAAGGGGAGCCTCTTCCTTGGCACAGTAGAGTGTTTTGACTGTCTGGAAAAATAGCAGAGCACTAAATCGGTGTTGTAGGTATGTTTGTCACACGAACCAATACAAAATAAAGTTCAGGCTGGTTTCCCAGCATGTGTTTTCAGTGACGTTAATCCCAGTTCTTTTACACAAATGCTATATTCTCTATCCCTCATCTTTCATATTCATCGCAGTCCTCGTCAGAGCAGGGATGAGCGTGGCATTTTGGAATGGCTGTTATCAAGGGAGTGCCTAATTTAATTATTAAAACAAAACAGTCACAGAGCATGCTTTAAATGTCACTATTGCCATTTAGAAATGTACGTGATTTGCATTTCTCTTAATCAATTAGCCATTTAATTATAAATGTATCACTGAATTGAAGAATGCTTTCCGCAGTGGATATAACTCCATAAAAATTTTGCATGTGCTATTAGGATTTTATTTTTCATTTGTATGGTGTCCAATGGGTGTACAGTATCTCACTAAGAACCACTTAGAATCACATTTGATTTTTTTTTGCCACTGAGCAGATTTCCTGGGGAAACATCCACTAGGAAAATGCAATTTGTTTTGCTACAATGTGTTGCCTTTTGTTCTGATCCTTCCTTTTTAGGCCATTCCTCTTGTGCTCTTTTCCCTTTGACTTCCTTCACCCTGAATATAGCCACACCTGCAATACACCTATTGACCTCTCTACAAAGTGCTTTCCATTAAGTTCACAAAAATCTGCCCTGTCTCTCTGCTTTATTCCATTCTAGAGAAGAAAACATGCTCCAAGGCAAGAATCAAGCATCCACATGTCCCTTCAGATATAAAAATACTTGTAGGTTAGAGCTGGTTGGAAAATGGGATTATTTTCTGTGGAAAATTTAGATGAAAACAAATTACATTTTATTTCTGTTACAATTATCAGTGGAAAATTGACTTTTTGTTGAAGCACAAAAACTCAACGTTTTTACCATTTTTGAGTTTTCAGTTTTCTGATGAAAATTCTGTCTTTGAACATTTTAATGTTGAAAACCCAGGGCTCCATTGAAATAAGGTTTGACAGAAAAATTGTGACCAGCCCTAGAGTAGCTTTTCCAGGCAACAGTTTTCAGTATTGTCACCTTTGCCATTTGGCTGACCACTTCACTGTTTTACCAAGGCCATGATGGATTTTGCAGATTAGTTTTCTCAGGCTCTGATGCTGTAGCAGCTCTGTTTCAGCAGAACATGGCACCCCCTTGGCACTCAGTTCAAGTCTGTGGGCCTCTGTAGAGATGAGAGGGTCCAGCCCTATGGAGCTATAGGCAGTGGTGCAAGTAATTCAGTAACCCACTGCCCCAGGATGGTGAAAGGGAACATCATGCTGCTGATATGTCATCTTCTAGATGGAACATAAGGTAAAACAGAAGTCCTAATAATTCTGACCATTCAAGATACAATAGAAGCGACAAAGGGTCCTGTGGCACCTTATAGACTAACAGAGGTATTGGAGCATAAGCTTTCGTGGGTGGATACCCACTTCGTTGCATGTTTTGCATCCGACGAAGTGGGTATTCACCCACGAAAGCTTACGCTCCAATACCTCTGTTAGTCTATAAGGTGCCACAGGACCCTTTGTCGCTTCTACAGATCCAGACTAACACGGCTACCCCTCTGATACTCAAGATACAATGGCACTTAAGAGGCATTTACCCTGGTGTCCTGAGTGAAATCTGATTTAAATAATTATTTTTGGTTCACCTAAAATTCGGTTGTTGCTTTAATTGGAGGTATTATTCTTTTTCACTTCCTGTCCCTAAACTATTTTGTAGTGATGTTTCTGCTTGATTTCATTCCAGAGGTTGTTGGCCATTGACCCCGACCTGATCTTGGAGGGTCTGTAGATTAGGTTAAAATATAACCTATCTGCTGAGCATGCTTATAGAAATAATAATGGAAGTTATTGACGTGTAGCTGCAAGTAGGAGAACACAAGTAAAAAATGTATTAGGCTTAGCTATTATAGAAAGGCCAAGGTTTGTGAAGTATAAGGCCTAGTATGATGAGCTTGGTTATTAGGAGTTAGTCAAAGTAGGCTTGTTAGCCAAAATAGCCCTAAAGGCTTAACCATCAGTCATATAATTATGCCTCCTTATGCTGTGAGACAAACAAGTGACCACACAAGAACAGGTACTCTGCATAATTGTGTAAGAAATCTTGTGATAAGGGGGAGTTCAGAGGGCTTTTGCAATATGATAACTGTAGAGACAGCCGCATTAATACACATGAATTATTGGTGGAAATGGCTTGTGTCTGTGGTTCAAAGTTTAACGATGGTTATTTGGAATACCACATATGGGCAGGGGCTGAAACCATATCAGATATGGTCCCTGACATGTTTGAGTAAAATTGGAAAAGGTGTATAAAATGTGATTATCCAGCTGTTGTTGGGACACTGGCATGATGACATGGGACAACCGTGTAGGAAACCTGGCCCAGAGCCTTCCTCTTGGGGTGATCTCCACTTACTTTTTCTCTCATCTTTGTTTCTAATGGTCTCCAGAAGGCTGTTAGTATGCACAATGTAAGACTGTAAGCGGGAAACCATTGCTGCACTTATCTTATTCTTATATATTGATTTTTCTATTATTTCAATTATATTTGACTGTATTAACCAAAACTCCTAAAGTTACTGTCTGTCCTTCCTTCTTAATTCCTCATTAGTTAACTCTAAGTAGCTGCCTGAATAAAGAACCTGTTGTTTGTGGCAAGTGTATGGTGCACCCCAGTGAATAATTTTATAATTGCAATAATCAATTAGGCTACAAGGTGGTGGCATGGATGAGCTGAAATGACACCTGTTTGTATATAGTCTATAATTCTTTAAAGTGCCTTGAAGCTGGTCAAAAAGCAGGGTATACATCAATAAATAATAATTTCATTGAGGTTAATGGATGATGGCAGGCAATCCAGGTGCAGCACAATACCAGCAACAAGAACATTAATAAACATTTTGCATAGTGTTACTAAGCAGCACATGTGTTGAATTTCTTGTGCAGATGTTTGTTTCCCACACCATTCCATGAATTGTTTGTTGCATTTATCACCTCCTGTCATGGGGAAATCTCAGTGTTCTATATGTCTGAGCAAATCAAGAAACAGCTATTCAAAAAATTATAGATCATGATCTCAGTTACATTGGTGCAAATCAAATGTGACTTCACTGAAAGGAATGGAGTTTCTCCTGCTGTACAGTGGTGTAACAGAGCAGAATCAGGTCCCCTGAGTATAAATTATCCTTAGCTACCAGAAATCCAGTGATAAATGGAAAATCTTTTAGATTTTCCTCAAATAACAAAATAAAAATACAAGAATTGCAATACCAGATAAGACCAGTGGTCCACCTAGTGAAGTATCCTGTTTCCACTAGTGGCCAGTACCAGGTATCTCAGAGGAAGCTTAAAAAAGAAAACAAACAAACAAACAAACAAAAAACCAACAACCCCAAAACCATGCACTAGGAAGTTATGGAATAACCTACCCATAAGGATTTTTTTTCTTCCCATCTCCTATTAGAGGTTTCCCAGCTATCTGAAATCCTTATTATTGTAACTTTGGATGTTTTCATTATTGAACATTATGTGTTCAATCAGTTTTTGAATCCTCAATTATATTTTGCAGCACTAAGGTCCACAGGCTAACTACGTTGTATGGAAAAAGTATTTCCTTTTGCTTTACATTTCTTGCCTTTCATTGTTCTTGTATTTTAACACAGGAGGAATAGAAATATCCAATCCTAATAAACTCTCAGATTGACAGCTAATTACAAGGTTAGGACAAATCAGATTAATTCACAGATGCATATGTGTCTAAAACCTTCCTCTTACCTTTCAGAGAGGATTTGAACAAAGTCCTCTGTAAGAGGGTCACATTATGTAACTCTTTTGGATTACTCTATATATTCTGCAGACGGCTCAAGAAACCTCTCACATAAGCTAGCACAGAGACATTTGAAGAACTAATTCAATCATCCACCTACACACGTACATTGTTAATAGATTTTAATATACAAAAAAGATGAGTTTTTCCCCCAAAGATGAAGCACGAATTTCAACTGTAAACTGGACAGCCATTTAATTAGTTTAGTGCTCTCCTCTTTGTAGGAGGATGAATTCAATTTGTTACTGTGACAGGGCCTATCAGGCCTTCTCCATTCCCTGCTGACACACCCATGCTCATGGAAAACCCACTCAGACTGCTACCAATAAGACATAGTCCTGCAGAAGCCTAGAAAGGCCAGGAGGAGATATCGACTATTTGGGAGCCTGTAGGCCAGTTAAATAGGCTGGCTTGCTTCTTCTCAGGGGCAGTGTGGGGGTGATATTTGCTGTCCCAGCTCCAGTCCCAGCCCCAAGCTAGGTCAGGGCCTTGCCCTCAAGTGGTGTGGCTATGTGCTTGCCTTTGAGTTTGTTTATTTAAAGGAGCAGACAGCCAAATTCTGAGATTTGTTATCCATAGTTCACTGTCTAGAACCGTGATTCTCAACCTGCGGCCCGCAGGCCGCTTGCGGCCCAATCAGCGCAGAGCTGAGGCCTACGTGACATCCTCAGGGCCATACAGGTAGTACTGGAGGGGGCCCACAATGGTAAACAGGTTGAGAACCACTGGTCTAGAGACTGACGCTGAACTTACAGCCTGCTGAGCCTAAGGTGGTCATTCACATGTGCCCAGAATACCAGATGTTCTAGCATTTCCAGGATCGATGTGGGGCTGCCCCTACCTGCATGACTCTCCCCCTGCCAGTGTGACCTTGCGCGCACGGTGTCCCACACAGGAGATGTCATTTTGAAGAGTGCACTGCCCTGCCACTGCTGGCCTGACCTCACACGCACACGATGCATGAGTTCACACTGGTGGGGACTGAGCAGCACACTCTGTCTGATATCGGGCAAAACCACATCCCTGTTGTTGTACTAGACAGGGGACAAACCAGCCCAAAAGAGGGCTGCCTATGGACTGCCCTGTTCTGAACAAGTGACCCCAACTTGTCGACTATGGCACGCAGTGCCTTTAGCATTTTATTTGACCCTGCAGGGGATCCTGGAGTGCAGCCCCACCTGGCACCGTTACCCTGAAGTGGAATGGCTCAGTTTCAGTTAAAGGCACGAATGTAACACCACTTGTTTTTTTTCTGTGAATTAGATCAGAAAAATCCAAATATGCTTGTTAGCAAAATCACGGGGGGAGGATAAAAGAACACTGCAGTTTCTAGAAGAAAAATAGCTGAAAAGCACTCTTTGGCTGCTAAATATGTTTGTAAACGTTGGACCATAGCCGCATTCTGGAAACTCATAGTTCCATTGACTGCACTTTGCAATAGCTATGGATCTAGCTTACCATTTTTCTCCCTTCACATATTAATATTTTTTTCTTATGGGCCCAATGCAGTTCCCATTGAAGTGAAGCGCAGAAGGAAGGGCATATGCAAGTAGACTTCTGGTACTAGCATAAAAAAGCTCTTCTACTCAGTAATTATGGCTTTTCTGGAAAATAGTCTCCTCTATAAGACCCCCATGGTCACCTTTGTAGTAACTTTTTAGTTTGATTCATATAATTTTAAAATTAGCCATTAAAGCTAAAGGGAATTTCCAGTTGGGAACTGGAATTTCCATTCCATTGGAAATTCCAGCATTTGATTTTTTGTTTGTTTGTTCTGAATCAGAATAAGAAACTAACATTTTGAAACTTCCAGTGAAATGAAAATTTTTGACTCAGGAATACTGAAATGTTTTGTTTCAGTAGTGTTAAAAATTGTGTTTTTATTCCCTTTTTCTTATCTGGGACAACTGAAATAACAGGATCTTTGGGTTTTTTAAGAGTTCATCTCCATTGACAGCTTGTTCTTAATTTGGGATAATAGTCTCAATTCTGTTTGTGACATTCCCAATGGGCAGCAGAGAGAATTATTGCAGTGGTACAAATAGAAGAATATGATTTTATGTAGAAAAGCAGAAATGTTCACAAAGCCCTAGAAAAATAAAGATCCTGTTATATGTAAACACTCTTTTTGCTGAAATCAGTGGGAGTCTTTCTATTGGCTTTAATGGCAACTAGAGCAGACTGTAGGAGATTTGACTATTGACACAGAGCCCTATCCTTTTCTGTGACACAGAGTGAGTTGTAGCTGCATGTCAGCTAAGCTCCACAATAGGACTTCTTATGTGCACAACATTATAGTGTTTGTAGGTGTGACAGTGAACTATAACTGGGTGGGAATAAAATAACTCCCCTCCCCACAAGTCCCCTGAGAAGCAGGTAGTGGACTACCCCAAGAAATTAGAATTAGGGAGTGGTACAGCTGTCTTTAATTAATCACTAATCCTAGCAGAGGCTGCTGGGAGTGGGAGCCTATAAAATCAGGGCCAACTCATTCCTTGGGATGAGTCAGCTTCAGGAAAAGTGTTGCTGAAGAAGGGCCTGGCAATATCTGGGAGCATAGAACCCGACAAGAGCCCAGGAAGGCTAGAATGGAGCCCAGGAACAGGGAGGTACAGAATACTGAAGAACAGGACGGACCTTAGAAAGAAAGGTACTGAATCAGGGAGAGGAAGAGGTCTGTCTTTGTTTAAAGACTTGAACTTAGGGTTCATCAAAGTAAAAGAGATCTTAATATCATGTGAGGAACAAGGTGCATGGATTTATAGGATTGGGGTGTAAAATATACCCAACGCAACTTTGTTTTAAGAACTACATTCTCTGGTTCCTTCCTGACACCCCCCACCTCCCCCACATATTTGTATTTTTGTTTTGGTCAAGGCATCCTGGCCCACCAGGGAATAACCTAATAGTGCCTCTGTTTTGCAGAGGGAGTGGATTGAGGAACTGTCTCTTGGGGCCCAACCTAAGTTGTTAAAACCAGTTCTCACTGTATTGCTAGGGCTAAGGGTGTTTTCTGGTTTAAAACAGAAGCTTAAAAAATAGTCTTTTATGTATGCAAGAGCATGTCTCGGAAGGGTAGAAAATATTGAAAAAAAATGTGAATTTTTTTTTTAACTTCGCAAAAGGTCATGCATCTGAATTAGCATAATATGCTGTTAGTCCTTTCAGCTTCCTCTATTTGCATATATTCTTGTGAAAACCTATTACAAGAAAGTTAATTTAAATAATTTAAAGAATAATAATTTTACATGTTTTACCTTTTTGAATAAGGCCATAAGATAAACATGCCTAACAATATATTGCTAATGGTCTGTCATATTTTAAGTAATTTACAAACCCTTACCTAAAAAAGAAAAATGAATGAGCTGACTGTTAGCATCAATGAAAGTGATAGGCAGATGGCAATGTCTATTTGACTTTTATTTTCTTGGGGCCTGTGCAACTTTCTAGAATTTGCACACACTTAAGGGCCACATACCAGTCTGATAAATATGGCAGACATCAATAGGAATCTTACCTTGGGGCTATAATTTGGACTTTAAAGAATTATGCCCTGGTTCAGTAAGGCATGGGACTATTCTTGTACTTAAAGCTAAGCAGGTGCTTTGAGTTGAGGCTTAACCCTGAATCCTGCTCTCACTGTAAATGGTAAAACCTTCACTGAGATCAGTGGTTCAGGATCAGCCGATATGTGGTCTTCCAGTGTGTGCAGTCCTGAGAGGGTGAAGAACCTGACTGTACATGGGTGGAAAATGTTCAAGAGACAGGGAAAAAAACAACATTCATACTGCATCTGGAGGTGGTGGGATGTGCAGAGGTGGATGAGGCTCTTGTGTAAATTAGTTCTCCCTCGCCCTCTAAATGGTGCTACTTCCTATTTTCCTTCTATTTCATCACCATCCCCACCAGTGGGGGTTGCAGATGTAATCTGTTATTGGGTCTAGAATGGGGAGAAATCCTGAATATTTTGTTTTCAGTTCACAAAACCAAACCCAGCCATTGAATGTGGACTAAACTTCCACCCTGACTGCTGGTGAGGTGTGGCTGAGGGAGAGCGCTCCCACATCTTACTGGTGGTGTACTCCCACTTCATCACTGCTTCTGTTAATGTCTCCTTGCTCACTCCTCCAATTATTATTGTAGGGAAAATCTTCCCCCCGCTGGATCCTCTTTTCTCTGAATGAGTTTAATTTTGGAGCTGTTGGTCAGATACATGACTTTGGTACAAATGGCTCCTTTACATGTTCTTCCCTAGCTGACTGTCAACTGCAGTTGGACCTTCACCCCTCGAGCACATTCCTGCTTTGTGTCAGCAGTTCTGTTAAAACCAGATAATGATACTGTTCGTGGACTGTGGGCCTTGTGTGTAGGAGGCATCCCTTTCTGCTGAATATTCAACCATTCTATGGGAACAGGGTTTCATCACGTTTATTTGGTCACTTAATACAATGCGTTTGATTCTCCATTACCTTCCACCTTGTGGAGTCATACCTATGCCAGTTTCAAAATATATGTAAAACACCTATCAGAATGGTAGCATTTTGGTAGCAAGTTCAAATGTAAGGGACCGTACAAGTTGTAAGGGAGCGGAGAACTGGGCCCAAAATGTAGAACTTCTATAATTTAACTACCACAACTTCAATTTTCTGTTATCTCCTGTATTTTCTCCATGCAGTTTGTGTATTGTCTGGTATTTTGCACTCTTTTCCCTTTTCAATTTCACAGTAGAAAACCACTGCCTTTTTAACTCACAAAAATTTTGCAAAGCTATCTTAAGCCAGCTTGCTGAATTTCAAACTAAACAAGCAGCAGTTGTAGCACCACAATTTACCTTTCTTAAGGATACATTTTTTCCCTGCACTTGGCAAAATCAGGAATAGTACTTAATTTTCTTATGGAAGTCAAAGGCGTGTCATCAGGATTGATTACTTATGTTCATGAAGTGCTTTGAGAAGGTAAAATGCTAGATCAGTGATATGCTTCTTGAACGTAATTCATATAAAATGATTAGAAGGCAAACAGTTAGCTTTGCATTCTTTGAGTCATTTTATTATCTGCAAGTATTTGGATAGTTGCTGAATATTTGTTCATGTAAATCACACAAGGTAAATGTTCCTGAATCCCCAGAGTTCTACAAATAGAGCAGGAGTGAATAGTCATCTGAAAACTGAGACTTGTAAAATTAACCCAATGCAGAGGACCGGCACAAGGACCATGCACAACGTGCCACTGGAGTCCCACTTAATTAAACCCTCAAAGTAGGGATTAAGATTTAATTGTGCATAGGCCTTGTATTGCCCCTTTCATAAAGCTTATAGTTCATTTTATTACCGTATTGAAGAATATAGGAAGGAAAGCCAAAAATAGTCCTACTTTCTCTCCATGCTCCAAATTGTTCCCACTTGCATGCTAGCTGAACTCTTTTGCTTAGAAGAAAAGCCAGTACAATTTCAGAATATGGCTACTAGGAAGAGGTTTTTGCATGTATGACTGTTTCACAGTCACTTTAATTTTCTTTACTGCTTCCAGTAGCGTAGCCGGGGGGGAGCAGAGGTAGCGGCCGCTCCCGCTGTGAGCAGAAGCGGCGCCTTAAAAAGGAAGCAGCACCTTTTTTTAGCTCCGCTCCCCCTTTAAAAAAAGGTGCTGCAAAGCTAAAAAAAGATGCCGCTTCTCTTTAAGGCATCACTTCTTGCACTCACCCGGCAGCACTCCAGCTGTTCGGCGGCACTTCAGCGGCAGGTCCTTCACTCACTCCGGGTCTTCAGCGGCATTTCGGCAGCGGGTACCACCGAAGATCCGGAGCAAGTGAAGGACCCTCCGCCGAAGTGCCGCCGAACAGCTGGAGCGCTGCCGGAGTGCCGCCGGGTGAGTACAGGGGGAGGCGCCTTTTTATAGCTCCGCTCCCCCTGTACTATGGACCTGGCTACATGACTGACTGCTTCCTGCTTTGCCCAGCCACCCACTTGTTTCTGTGGGTGGCTGTGTCTGGAGTCATGAATGGTCAATAGATTGTCCCAAACATATCTGAAACGGTAAAGTAGTTCACCTGTTTTTTGGCATTTTTACCCCTAACATGACTGAGTATGAAGTCCGAACACTTTTTATGTTATGGAATGAACTGTCATTAAATCAAAATTCTACATAATTCATTTGTGAACTTGTACCCTGTTAGAAGTTACTTTGCTTTATTTTAGTAATACTGTATGTGAAGGTAATGTTACCTGCTACATGAAATGCTGGGAGAATTTTTGGTTTGTGTAAAAATTCTTTAGCGAGGTTCTTTCCCTAAAATTCCACAGGATCTTTCCCTAAGGATCAAAATGGTTGCTTAATATACTAACGGATAGGGCCAGGTTATAAACACAAGTGGGATAGGCAAGCTGGTTCAGAAAAATAAGAACCTTCTTGGACTATTAGTTAATCTGTCTTTCTATTTGAGATTTGAAAATATTCAGGGCCAAAATTTTCCCTGCATTCCAGCCCCTTTGCACTACATAGGTGATATAAAGAGGCTGGGAAGCAGCTTGATCAAGACAGCTAATTTCCTTGGTGTGGGGACTTCCTCTGCTGTCAGAGTATCTGGTCACTGTGGATCCCCCTTCCATGCCTGGTCCTAAGCTAGGGAGGGCGCATCGCCTGAGTGGTTACTATCCTCAGTGGTCCATTCGGGACCATAGCCAACATAGCCCATGTTGAAGTCTTTAGGCGACTCTAACCTACACCATAGCTGTGACTAGCATATATTTCCCATGAGAATCATGGAGCCATAACGATGGCTCCACTCTGGCCAAGAGAGAATCTGAGCCCCAGTTTTTAAAACCTTTCATCTTCATGCACGTCACAGGTCTAATCAATACAGGAAGGGAAGGTGCTAAAATACCTCAGATAACACCATTGATGGGATGTGTGTGGTCCCATCAGAAATGGAAGGTATTAGAAATCTGGAAAAGGCTCATATTGTGTGACTTCCAGCACCCTAAACCCCTGAGTGTTCTAAGATGCACTGATCATTTAAAAAGTATCCCTGTATAGAATACAGGAAAAAAGGAAGGGGAAGAGATGAATACACTCTAGATAATTGCTATCAAATGCTGTGCAACTGAGAGGAAAAAAATAAGGTCTTAAAGTGTACAAAGTACACCTAGCTGTATTAAAGTTCTTATGGAAGTCTGTTTCCATGGGATTACAATAGTGTATTTACATATGAATAAGTCTCCCCACTACAGAAATCCCTGGGTGAAATTTTATGGTCAGTGGTGTGCAGGAGACCAAACTAGCAGGCTCTTGTAGCACTTAAAAATCTATGGGTTTCACCTCAGCTGGTGACACCTCCATTAAGGAAGTCATGATCAAATTTTCACCAGTGGTCATTAAACAAAAATATTGGCTTCAATTACACATGTACAAGACCACGATGCCATGAGAGCATCACTGGGCTCCATGAGATGTATAGATGTTTCTAGCCAGGAGAAATTAAAGTAGCAGCTGTTAATGCAAATATTTTGCCTCAAGAAAAAATGCCAGATGCCAATAAGTGATCACTACATTTAATTGCAAGAATAAACAAAGTGAATGAATGCATATATAAAAACATATTTTATCCAGCTGTAAAAATCTGGCAAGCAGATGGCACCAAACTGGGCTTCATATCTTCAAATATATAACCATCTGTGTTGACCAAATTAAATTAAAACTCACATTGCTTCATGGCACTAGCTGGACCAGAGTGCTTTGTGATTGGACTACTGGTTAAACTGAATTCATATATCTATGGCTTGTTGTTGTTGGTGTCCGTTAGTCTCGAGAGACGATGGATATGCGCCCATGGGGAATGTTTAGTTGATGGTTGTGCAGCGTCTGTTATGGCTGTGGAGCCCCACACGAGAGTGGCGTTAACTGTTGCTTCCCGTGTTGTGTCGACACTGTGAAGCGAAGCTGGAGTGTCCTCTCCAGGGCGCAAGCCAGGGCAGGGTGATATGGAGGAACAGCTGTTGCCCATGCAGCAGAACCCACCTCTCCACGCAACTGATGGATCCAAGGGAAAGACAATGTTGATACAACTTGGCACCAGTGGCGTCGCAGGAGTTGCCGGAATGACGTTGAGGACAATGTCAGACCGCCATCGGGACTCCGACACCGGATTTGGTTTCAGGGTTGACTCCCTTAGCCTTTCCCATGAGTGGGTATTGCCACAAGGCAGCGGAGGTTTTAAATCAGAGTTTTCCTTCTCCTAGGTGGGCTGCCTTCCAAGGCTGACGAGCCCCACCTACCCGAAGGCTTAGCTGAAGACAAAATGGCAAAAATACAACTTGTGGAACCATACCACTGGTCTTGCAATGACAGTTGAAATCTGTAAACCTGAGCTCTCACAAACAGATCTATTGACCAGGAATGTAAATTATTTTCTTATAAACCACCAGTTTGTTTGGATAGATTGTACTGGGAATTTTTTTCTTATAAGTAAAAGGTTTAAAATAAATTGATTAAAATATGGGAACTAGTTATTGTAGTAACAGTAAGTAAAAATGGAAAGGGCTTGCTATTCACTATTGACTTTTTTATTTTGATTACATAAGTATATTATATTTGAAGACCTTTATTCATCTTAAATTCTCTAAACTATATATTAGGTAAAACATAGAATCGTAGGACTGGAAGGGACCTTTACAGGTCATCTAGTCCAGTCCCTTGCACTCATGGCAGGACCAAGTATTATCTAGACCAGTGTTTCCCAAACTTACAACAGTTGCGTACTCCTTTTGAGACATTTGTCTTACCAGCGTACCCGTTCTCCGGTGAAGATAATGGGCGGGGGAGCCACATTTTTATAACACACTCCTAATTCGTTTCATTCTGGATTAAATGTTTATTAGAAATAAATACAAAATTATATTACATACATTTAAAACAAACATTTTAATAGAAATAATTGTTACATATAGAAATAGTACGCTGGTTTGGTTAGGTTAGTGAAGAAAGCACTAGTTTTAATGTTTACTATTTCAGTACAAACCAAACTATGCAGTGCGAGGGATGGAACTGCTTTTGACCAGACACTATCAAGGGAAATCTGGCTTGATGTTTGTGATCTTAAGATGAAGATGGGGCTCCACGTCAATAAGACGATTTTGTTTTTTTGCTTTGATGCCAACCAGTGCAGAGAATCCAGTCTCGCACAAATACGAGGTGAGAAAAGGCAGAAGATACTTGACAGCTTTGTCCGATAGAGCTGGATATTCAGAGCTAACCCCCAATGAAAATGACGTCAGTGTATTTTGCTCAAATTTTGTTTTCAGGAAGCTATCTGAAATCAGTTCCAAGAGCTGTTCTTCTTCTGAAGCAGAAACGTTATTTTGCAATGTTTGAACATTGATGATAAAAAGGGTTCCTTGTCCGTTCAAAGGTGCAGTCTGGTTCAGGGAAATACTTATGAAGATCTTTCTGCAAGCTTTCCAAATGCTGCTTCATGGTTTGCAACACATCACTATCAAGTTCGTTAGTCAAGTTTATTACTAAGTCATGAAGAGATGGAAAGGAATCCAGTTCACGACGACCTCAATTTTGCGACCATGGCGCTCACTTTGTCTTGAACATGGAATATGGATATGAGTTTCCCTTGCAAGGATAGATTGAGGTTGCTTAAATGAGCAAAGATATCTGCAATGTATGCTAGTTTGCATAGCCATTTCCAGTTGTGTATACCGTCTCACAGGTTAAAGGTTTCATCTAAAAAAACTTGCAGTTCTTCTCGCAGCTCGAACAGGCGATTCAGAACTTTTCCACGCGAAGGCCAACGCACTTCAGTGTGAAATAGGAGTTGTGTGTAATCACTGCCCATCTCATCACAAAGCTGAGAAAACAGCCAGGCGTTCAGAGGGCGACCTTTCACAAAATTGATTATTTTCACGGCTTCATCCAGTACTTGCTTTAGATCTGCCTGCATGTTCTGGGTGGCGAGTGCTTCCCTGTGAATGCAAGAATGAGTCGATTTTGCTTCTGGAGCAACAGCTTGAATACGTGCAACAACTCCTTTCTTCGAACCAATCATGGCTCTGGCGCCATCCGTGCTTATTCCAACACAACGACTCCAATCCAAGTCATTGTTTTTGATAAAGTCATCAATAACTTTAAAAATAGCTTCTCCAGTTGTATGTATTGGTATAGGTTGGCAGAACAAAATATCATCGTGGACTTCACTATTCAGCTCGTATCTGACAAACAACAAAATATTAGCTAAATTCACTATCAGTGGATTCATCTGCTTGCAGTGCATAGTAGTGACTCTTTTGTACTCTTGACAATAATTGCTGCTTTACGTTTTCGGCCATATCTGTGATTCTATGATAAACAGTGTTATTTGAGAGGGGGACACAATCTATAGCTTTGCTAACCTTGTCTCCAATCATCACTTGCACCATTACTTTGGCTGCAGGTTTTACTAATGTCTCACCAATCACTTCAGCAGCTCCGGACTTCGCAATTAGGTACGCCACACTATATGAAGCTTTCAAAGCTTTCATATTTTCACTTCCCATCACATTATGAATTGTTTTCTAGGACTTTTGGAGATCTTTGCGCCTATTTTCGAAGAATTCTACAGGTTTTCCCTCGTATTCTTTGTTTGCTATTGAAATGGCGTTTTAGGTTGGATGGTTTCATACTTTCATTTGAGAGAGTCTCGTAACAAATCACACATAGTGGAACAGGCTCCACCTCATTGCCAGTCCACGAAAATCCCAGTTTAAGATATTCTTCGACATATTTGTGGGCTTTTTTCGTTTTCTTTGCAGCTGATACGTTCAATAAACTTACAGATGGTTCACACGGTTCACTAATTTTGTCGTCACAATTGTCTGATGTAGCCATATCACTGCATTTTTCAGCATAATTATCACTAACATTTGTATTTCCTTCATAATTTTCTTTTGTATGCTTCGAACTTCCCGTTTTTAGCCAGCGATCCATCGTAAATGGGTTTAACAAAAACAAAGGGAGAAATTTTGTTTATTAATACACACCAAGTATGTACTTGCTCCCATCTTTAGATTACTACGAGTAGTTATTCACTTATCTTTTATCCGTCAGTATGACTTCTGCGCATGCCACAAAGCCAAGTGTATTGCCCGAGCCGCGGTAATGCGCACGCGTGGTTTGCGTCGGCTCTGCTGTGCTATTAGATGTTATTATTTACAATGTAAACCTGTGTGTAGTTCTACTGTACAAGTGTACACCATTCTTATATATTAAATTTTAGTGAATTGTTTTCTGCTGCTAAAAAAAATCTATGATAAAGTAAAATAAAAAATTCTGCCACTTACCCCTTTAAAACCTTTAGCGTACCACTAGGGGTACAAGCACCACACTTTGGGAAACACTGATCTAGACCATCCCTGACAGGTGTTTGTCTAACTTACTCTTAATCTCCAGTGATGGAGATTCCACAACCTCCCTGGGTAATTTATTTCAGTGCTTAACCACCCTGACAAGAAGCTTTTCCTAATGTCCAACCTAACTGCCCTTGCTGCAATTTAAGCCCATAGCTTCTTGTCCTATCATCAGAGTTTAAAGAGAATTTTTCTCCCTCTTCGTTGTTAACAACCTTTTATGTACTTGAAAACTGTTATCATGCCCCGTCTCAGTCTTCTCTTCTCCAGATTAAACAAACCCAGTTTTTTCAATCTTCTCACAGGTCATGTTTTCTAGACTTTTAACCATTTTTTTGCTCTTCTCTGGACTTTCTCCAATTTGTCCACATCCTTCCTGAAATATGGTGCACAGAACAGGACACAATACTCCAACTGAGGCCTAATCAGTGCAGAGTAGACCAGAAGAATTACTTCTCCAGTCTTGCTCACAACACTCCTGCTAATACATCCCAGAATGAAGTTTGCTTTCTTTGCAACAGTGTTGCACTGACTTATATTTAGCTTGTGATCTGTTATGACCCCCAGATCCCTTTCTGCAGTACTCCTTCCTACGCAGTCCTTTCCCATTTTGTATGTGTGCAACTGATTGTTCCTTCCTAAGTGGAGTACTTTGCATTTGTCCTTAATGAATTTTATCCTTTTTACTTCAGACCATTTCTCCAGTTTGTCCAGATCATTTTAAATTTTAATCCTATCCTTGAAAGCACTTGCAACCCCTCCCAGCTTGGTATCCTCCACAAACTTAATAAGTGTAATCTTTATGCCGTTATCTAAATCATTGATGAAGATATTGAACAGAACTAGACCCAGAACTGATCCCTGTGGACCCCACTTGATATGCCCTTCCAGCTTGACTGTCAACCACTGATAACCACTCTCTGGAAATGGTTTTCCAACCAATTATGCACCCACCTTATAGTAGAGCCATCTAGATTGTATTTCCCTAGCTTGTTTAAGAGACTATCATGGGTGACAGTATCAAAAGCCATACTAAAGTCAAGATATATCACATCTGCTGTCGTTTCCCCCCCGCCCTCCCCAGTCACAAGGCTTTTTACCCTGTCAAAGAAAGATATTAGGCAGCTTGAGAAATGTATGTTGATTGTTACTTATCGCCTTATTATCTTCTAGGTCTTTGCAAATTGGTTGCTTAATTATTTGCTCCATTATCTTTCTGGGTACTGAAGTTAAGCTGATTGGTCTGTAATTCCCTGGGTTGTCCTTATTTCCCTTTTGATAGATGTTCATTATATTTGCCCTTTTCCAGTCCTCTAGAATCTCTCCCTTCTTCCATGACTTTTCAAAGATAACAGCTAATGCTGAGACCTTTGTATTTGTGCTGGAAGATGCAAGCTTAGCAAAATAATTGTTACAAGAAGCTTAACAAATAAACAGCCTCTATGTCAGTTGCTCCCAAACTTTAACAACCCACGAACCCCTTTCGCGAAAATATCAAATCTCGCAAACCCCCTCCTAAAAATGAATATTTCCAGGGATTTTCTCCCTTACCTGAGCATAAATTATAGAAGCCGTGATCTTGGAAATAATTTTTGTTATGACATGCTTATTACACACTATCTATTACATTATTATTTATCATTACATTATTAATTTTATTACATTATGAAAACGGCAACACTCTTCCAATATTTCACTTTTGTAGCTCATATCACTTCGAGTAAGCCTATTATGGGACAAGGCTCCTACATGTTTCATCAAGGAGTACCAGATGTGAAACAGCATGAAGGTATTTAAGAAGCCAACTTAAATAAAGAGTTCCTCCCACAAGCATTCGGGTCTTGAGCAGTCCAAGCAAACAACGCACGAAAAAGCTTGTTCTTCATAATAATTTTAAAAACAACACTAGCAGCCTATTTAATTTTAGAAACAGCAAAAAATATCCACCTCCCTTTCCATTTCTCATAAGGAGTCTTGAAGTTTAAATCTCCTCAGTGTGATGGATGCGCTTGCTTTGATCTGCATAGATCTTGGAAGTCCGGAACCATTGGAGAAAGATAAAGTCTCAGGTCTGGTTCGGCATTGAGTCTGCGTCTGTATTTGGATTTCAGGTGTGCATATGAGGAAAATGCTTTCTCGCATAAGTGTGTTGTTGAAAACGGTAACAAAACTATAGTAGCTTTTTTCTGCCAGCCGGGGGTATTTGTTTCTTAAACTCAGCCGAAAGTTTATCAATGACAGACTTCTGAAACTCCTTTTGAGTTTGTAATCACAGGAGATCTCAATCAATTTCTCTTTTTCCTCATTGCTCAATATCTACGTTGAGAAAGTGGTATCATCATAGGGGTTGTGAATCCAGTCATTATCACCTGACATAGTTGGAAAGTATTGCCTGAACATTGTGCAAAGTCCTTTCAGGTGTGCAGTTATATTGGTTTTTGTGCACTGATCCAACTGAAGTTTGTTATGTCAGGAAGCCATGAAGAGTACTGAAATACTCAGTTTGATTGTTTTCCAAACACCTTTCCCAGAATTGCAACTTCTTTATCATGGATTCAACTCCGTCTTGCACATTGAAAACTTATATTGAGGCCTTGAAGAGATACATTTAGGTCATTAATCCTCAAGAAAATGTCTGCTAAATAAGCTAGGCTCTGGAATCAGACATGACTTTCCATACAGCTGGCGAGGTGGAAAGGGTGGCTGTTGAAAAAAAACCAAGGATTTCCGTTCTAAGCTCAAACAAGTGCACAAGGATTTTGCCCCGTGAGAGACATTTAACTTTGGTATGGGACAACAGACAATTGAGTACACTACCCATTTCTTCACAAAGTACATGAAATATTCTGGAATTTGTTGGATGTGATTTTATGAAATTCACCATTTTCACTGCATTGTCCAGCACTCTCCAGTCCCTCAGGCATGCGTTTTGCTGTGTGGGCTTGTCTATGGATACTGCAGTGATTCCAAGAGGCGTTCGATGCAACCTTTTTTCTTCGAGCTACAAATCCGGTATACTTCCCCGTCACTTATGTGGCCCCATCAGTGCAAATGCCTAGGCAATGAGACCAATCTATTTCCTTTTCTTGAAAATATCCATTAGTCAGATTGAAGATATCTTTTCCAGTTGTACGTTCTTTCCATGGTTGGAAAAACAACGTCTTTTTTTCAACCATACCTTCATTCATATAATGTAAAAACACTAGCAAAATAGATTATCAACATCAGTTGAATCACCCAACTGTATAGAATAATATGGACTATTTTTCACTCTATGTACAATTGTGGTCTCTACATTATTTGACATGCCATTAATTCTTCGCAACAACATATGTCAATCCTTTTTGCAGCCTTTTCTCTGAGCATGCAATGAACTCTGTCTTTTATACATGGACCAATCAAGCTCTCTGCTATGGTATGGGCTTCTGATGCTTTTGCTACTTGGTAGCTCTCTTGGTATGACGCTTCAAGTGCATTTTCATTATCAGTACTTACTTTGGATACAAAACTGGTAATGTCACATTTTCCACTCAGCTAATTTTCACTTGAAAAAATCAACAGACTTATCAAGTTGTGTGGGGTGCCTAGTTTCCAAGTGGCGCCGAAGTAGAGAAGGTTTGAGGCTGCTCTTTGTTAGTACATCACCACAAATTACACACTGTGGTTTTGAACACTCTTGATCAGCAATGTATGTAAAGCCATATTTTATATAATCGTTGTCATATTTTTCTTTCTTCATAAGTGACTTTCCAGGACCATCCTGATAATTTGACTTAGATTGTCCACACTTTAGACTTGACGAAACACTAGCTAATGTTGAACGTTGGTTTTCTCGTGTCTTTACACTTTCCATTTTCAGACACTTGTCCCTATTGGGTGTACAACAGTTCAAATAAAAATAACACACTGAGAATGCTAACAAATGAACAAACTAGTAAACGAGAAGATTCACTTATGTTTCATTGGAGCAAAGCGGCACACTACAGAGAATGATTGAGTATGGACTAACTGAGGGTCGTTACCGCCACATTGGCAACAATGACCATGGTTCTGGCTGATTTGGCACACGAACACTTTTTCTTCTGCCATCAGGGGGGTGTGGGGTCAGGGACACATTAGCTTGGACAGCCCCCCAGGTACAGCGCGGCTCACCCTCCCACTCTGTCTCTCATGCTGCCCAACTTCCCCTGTCTGCCAGGGACAGTGTCCCAGCTGCCCACCCCGTACCCCACAGGGCTCCGGCTGCCCACCCCACGCCTGGGATCCCTAGGCATGGCTCTGTCCGCCATTACAGAATTTTTTCTGAGAACCCTCTGATACATTTCGCAAATCTCCAAGGGTTCACAAACCCTGGTTTGGACATTGCTCTAGGTGATGTGTTGTATCTGAATACAATAAACATGGAGCTAGGTGAAAGCATAAAACATTCATAGTGTTAGCCAATAGTAATGGTATCAACAATATTAACATTATATATAATATTGCATATGAGAACAATTTAAGAAATATTTTAAAATCTTCCCCAAGTGCTTTTACTTATGTTAATCAAAGGGAGAGGTGAAGTGTTATAATTCCAGGACTAGGCACAAACATACCAGGAAAACAGATGCTTTTACATTTTACTAATTTCTGAAATACTATGTCTGGAATGTTCAACCCCCCCCCCACTCTTGTCTTGGGTATATGCATCTGTTTTAGTGTAACGTGTAGGGTTTGTATAGCTGTCAAAATGTAAAAATATATGCCATGCTGAAACTTACAACATATGCTCTACATACCCAATGAAGGTGGTTATTGGTGTCTTGTTGTCTGTGGAAAAATATGTCAAAAGATAAATAAGGAAGATGTAAAATTGTGAAACTCCTCCTAGTTAGGTATTAATACAAAAGAAAGCACAGGATTTTTGAGACAATTTGACAGATGCAACTGGTTTCTTCCAGAGGTGTTGGTTTTATATATATTGTGACAGACCCATGCCAGTTGGGTACAACAAAATAGTAGAAGGAAGATCTACTGACCACTGGATTAGCAGTTTTCTGTTGCCTGACTGACCAGAGCAGGGGCTGCTCCAGGCTAATGAGAACACCTGACTCCAATTAACCTGCAAAGAGTCAGGTAATGTGACTCTAAGGCTCTTCTGATACTATAAAAGGGCTCACTCCAGTCAGACTGAGGAGAGCCAGGGAGCCAGAGGAGAAGAAGTATGGCTGAAGGGCTGGTTAATGGAGACACCCTCGAGCCATTGGTAAGGGAGCCCTAAGGTAAGGGTGAAGAAGAGAGAAGCGGGAGAGCTGTGGGGAAGTGGCCTAGGGAAATGTAGCAACTCTGGCAGTGAAAGGTCGGCTGCCAACAGCTGCTACCATTAGGGGCCCTGGGCTGGAACCCGGAGTAGAGGGCGGGCCTGGGTTTTCCCCCAACCTGCCACTACAGAAACACCTCCTCGGAGGGGAAGACAGGCCCCTGTCAGGACAGGAGGCTAAACTGTTCTGAAATAAGCCCATAGGGACAACAGAGACTGTGGGAGTTCTCTCACCAACCTCCTTGCTGGTTTATGATGAAAAGGGCTCAGTAGACTGTAACCCTGACCCTAGAGAGAGAAGGGCTACGTGGAGGGTCGTAGTGAGCCTCTGAGGCTAGCATAAACCTCCTAGAGGTGTGGGACCCACGGGGACAAGGTCGGAGCTCTGCCACAATATATATATAAAATAATGGAATAAAAGTCATAAAGTTATGCTCTTTTGGCTCATTATGCTTGAACTCTAAACAGAAGTGCAACTGAAGTTGCAATATAGGGCTGAAGTCACAAATCTGAGCTGGCCCACTGCACAGGGATGAATCTCACCTAGCCTGAGTAGTCTTACTGTTTTGGGGGAATCTTTATAGGAGTGAGGTATAGAGGCAAAGGAATTCTTCTCCCCTGGGCTACAGAACCACTCAAAAGCTTCCACTGCAGCCTCACACTATCTTATAACTAATTTTTCACATGTATAGCAAATTAGAGCAACACTCATTGTCTTTGTACACATGCTTCTCCATCTGAAGAGTTTATGACTTGTGCATATTCTTCTAAGGGCACAAAATATGGTCCAGTACTCTGATATATCTTACAGGAATACGTGACAAACACAATGAGGGAAAACTATGAAAAATTACAGGAAAGGAAGCTTGCCTTTAGCTAGATATAACAGTTTACCAGTTATGAGCTGCGTGAAACCTCATTGTGGATTGAGTTAAACCTCATTGAGATTAATGGGTATGAATGTACCCTTCAATTAACATAACTGTAAAGACAAGTTAATCACAAGCCCCCAACTATTAGATAACAATTGTGAACCTGCCCAGGAGTTTTGCACTGTATGGGTGGAGGATTTTTGCTGAGGTATTGTTTTGGGGAAGTGGGAATGTCTGTGAGGGGAGCCAGAACACAGAACCAGAGAGAGACTGAAGAAATTCAAACAGAAGCCTATAAGCACAGTGTCACCTGTGGAGAAGCCTAGAGCAAGGTTCTGGGTTGGGGAGGGTGTTCATTCATACTTCAACTGGCAAGTTTCAAATAAATTATTGCAAGGTGCATTTCAGAAACTATATTGCACAATGTAGAAACAGCATCTTGCTGGGAAGGGAAGGGAGAGGCTAATTTAGGAAGGAAAAGTCACAGACAGAAAACTGTCATAAGTTAATACCTTGACTTTAGGGACTCACTGAAATATATGCTACACTACATAACTGTATGAGAATTCTATGTTGTCATTTTAAAATGTCATTTTTCTGGCATGGTGATATAGCAATCACAAGTAGAAAACATATTTAATTTCCCATAGAGAAACACTTTACATTTACATTGAAACTTTTCATTGACTATCTTGAGGATTACTGTGAAAAAACTAAATGTGTTCAGGTTTTCAAAAACTGAAACACAAACAACTTCCAGCTTCTGGGGGTTTTATCATTTTTTTTTTAAACCAGACCGAGGTACAGCGTGTGGGGTACGGTGGGGTCAGGGGATGGTACTTTTGACCTGTTCACCCAGCCTTGCAGAAAAATATCTCCAGCCACAAAAATGGAAGCAGTAATGGTAGGAATTCACCTCTCCATCACATTCACTTCTCTGAAAATTTCAAAGACTAATTGGAACCATACAAATGTAACAGTAAGCTAGGATATTTCTGTGTTTTCCTGGTAAGAGGAATTTTAATTGCAAAGCTACACTTTTGCAGCCTTCATATTACATAACTAGAATCAGTCATGAAATCCAAATCTAAGGATCCAATTTTAAGATTAACTTTAATCTCCACATGGAGTACAAATGTGGTACCTTCTCTACATGTTCTTCTATTTGCATAGCTCAATGTTGCCATTTATAGCACACCATTGGCAACATGGCTCTTCTAGAACCAGCATAACAGGGTCCATAATTATTTTGTATTCACCTTCCAGTGAACACCACCACATCTCCCTACCAGCCTCCAGGTCTGACAGGATTTCCTATTGCTAGCAAATGCTGCAATACTACAGTATTAGAAAGCAGTTATAGTTCCCTAAGGAACACTTAGAAATACCTCTGGTAACATTAATTTTCAGCCTGCTAATAGCTTTTAAAAGCAACATCTTAGACTTAATCCACTCTCCATGATGCAGCGAATGATGACAGACAAGCAGTGAGTAGGCAGATTCCCCTCTGCCCACCTCCAATAATAATCAAGTTCCTGCATTGTGCATTAGCTTCAGGGAATGGATTAGCTTTTTGTCAGCCCACTAGAAAGCACTTTGCAGTAATTCTGAGATCACAAAAGCATGAAATACCCATGTCAAGTATAAATTCTACTTTAATGACCTGACTTTCATCTCATACCACTGTGAATCAAGGGTAATTCTGTTAGTCAATGCAGTTACACCTTGTTTTCACAGTAGTGTGTATGTCTACATTGTAATAAAAAACCCCTATGACCTCGAGTATCAGAGGCTGGGTCGGCTGACTTGGAGTTGCGGGGTTCAGGCTGTGGGGCTATAAAATTATGGTGTAGATATTTTGGCTTGAGCAGGAGCCCAGGCTCTGAGACCTCCCCCACTTGCAGTGTCTACACTTCAATGCTATAGCCCGAACCCCGCAACCCCAAATCAGCTGATCTGGGCCAGCTGCAGAAGTGCTACAGTTCTTTGAATGCAGTGTAGATGTACCTAATATATAACAAATCAATAAAGTAGCACGAGTGCAGAAACCGGATGGAGAGAGAGGAGGAATGGGGTCCCCATGTGACAATTCTAAAGAATCAAAGAAAGTTACTTTTCTCTAACACTGAAGAAGGAACTTTTTTTTCTAACAAGGAAACCAATATAATCCCTAAAGCTTCATGATCTTTCTCTCTGATTTACTGTTTAGCTTTCTCCTGTTACTTTCCCCAGCCAGCTGGCAACCTGTATTATTCATTCAGCTGACTGTTTGGGCTGGAAATAATGTGCTTAAATTCCTACTCGATTACAAAAGCTTAAGATTCAGAGCCTGCAAATTGTGGCCAGAATTCTGAAGTGACAGAAAAGGGGGCCTCTTTCTATGAACTGTTGATTTGTGGTACCACTAAGAAGTCAAATTTCTACAAGTCTAGAGAAACAATTGACTGGGAAACTGAATTTCACTTCCACAAAAACTTTGGAGGTTTTGGAAGAAAAAAACATACCTCCCAATTGGGATGAAAAGTCAACCCCCTCTTTCTTTCTTTCTTTCTTTCTTTCTTTCTTTCTTTCTTTCTTTCTTTCTTTCTTTCTTTCTTTCTGAAATTCCACAGTATTTTGGTGAAAACACCTAAACAATCCTGTGGCAGAAACACTGTGGGCTTTCAGAAACAAAAAGAGATGGGCGAGCTGGCATGACACCCGGCAGGCTTGTGTTGAAATCGATACATTCCCATGGAATATTTTCATTTTGACAAATTGGCATCTTCTGACAGGAATGTTCTGTTGGAAAACTTCCAACCAGCTCTAAGAAATAGTCAGTGGAGTCCAAATATGTGAAGAAAAGGGATTTACCAAGTTTTCTCCTGGGCCTTATTTGGAAATGCTGTGGGTATGAGAGATTCTTACAGTTGTGTCCTTTTGGTCATTCAGCAAGACTTGCATCATCTCACCCTTGCATTTTAGGCCCTGCCATATACTAGGTCACAACACTGGCAGACAGACTCCCTCTTGCTGTTCAGATGTTCCCTACTGGCTGCCTCTCAGATTTGCAACTTGCAGGAAGCTACCTCATAAAATAATAACAAATGAGAAGAAATGATCTGTAGATTTGTATATCACATGCAATATTATCAGCCGTCATCATAATTGATTCTGAACAAATAACAGGAAGTTGTCTGCAAACGTACATTCATTTGAATTTGAAAATTTTTCTCACCATATTTGCAACCTTTTCATTTAACTTGTTCACTTTGTACAAGCCTTGTAGTGATCCAGCTTTATTAGCATGAATTCTTGCAACAGCAATACTAAGATGTAAGACTAGGCTAACTAACAGTTTGATCTTTTTGTTAAGAAAAAATGTCTTAGTGGCTGATAACCTTTTGCTAAGTTTAAAAACCATCAGAGGTAGCAAAATCTCCAAGCTGTGTCAATAAAGACTGCTGGGAATTAAATGCCATTCCCTAGCTCAGGGTTATGTGGGGGTGTTTGCAGAAAAATGCACACATAATGACAAGCACCTTTTTTTTGGCACACACTTAATGTTCTTTCACGCTGGCATAAACAACATCTAACCTAACTCTAACATCATCAGTGGTAAGATTCTTCTGTGTTTTGCCAGAGAACATTATCCCCTGCCTCTGAAAATTTGTTACATGATTTCTTCATAGGCAGTTGAAGAATGAAGATGTTACCTCACTTACTTGAGTAAGTGGAAGTACAATTGAACCATGCTCACTTATACAACAATGCACTTAACTGAACGCAAAGGTGTGACACAACATAGCAGAATGCAATGAACTCAGAACTGAGACTGGCAGTCTTGCTGTTGTCATAGACATGGAGGGGCCACAGAATGGTTGTCAGGCACAATCTCCTTCATTATAATCTCCATCCCCAGTGACAAAGGGAACTTGATCACTACTTTTGGCTTTAGAAAAGTATATTCATTTGTAGATAAGGAAAGACACAGTGGAATTATGTTATTAACTGTATTGTGGTAGTACCTAGGAATCCCAGTCCCAGACCAAGACCTCATTGTGTTAACACAGACAGTCCCTGTCCTCCAAAAATCTAAGTATAAGACAAGAGACAACAGGTGGAGAGAGATGGGGGAACACAAAGTATTGATGAGACAGACTTAGAGTTAGAAATTATTTACATAGGAGAGACTCATGAGGCTTATAGAAAGAGTTGTTTGCACTAGAGGAATGAATCCTGCAGCATTTTAAGTGTCCTACAAGAATCACTTTGTCCCTCACCTTGGGTCTTCATCAAACATTGTGTTCCATGTTTGGGCCTTGGCAGGCTGATACGGGAAGCTTTTCCAACTCTGAAACAGAACTACTGTGCTATGTTCTGAAGGAAATTCACTCTGCCCTCTTGCTGTCATGGAGATACCCAGCTTGAGAACTGAGGGATCTGTGGTCCTCTGCTCCTGCTTCCTCCTCCTCTCTTAAAAGAGCAGCAACCCCATGGCAATGCTGCTTCCAGGGGTGCCCCTTTCCCTCCAGCAGCTCAGCTCCTAGGTTCCACTAAATTCACTCAATGATTTTATTCCCATTGGTTTGTCAAACCCTTCTTACACCATCTTATTGTGGGCTCATATTTCACAGGCTAGTGAGTCCTGACTCTGTATCCTCTCACTCTGCCTTGTTCTCCTTTCTGTTTAGTGTCATCTTACGCTCCCCTCACTTTTCATTTGATACAGTTTAATATGGTTTTAACTGAATAACTTTAAGCTATTCTTTAATATGATGATCACACTTTTTTTCTCTTATAATTATTTAGGGAAATAATGATAAACACTTTGGGTCACAATAAATCTTCAAGTCCTTCAATTTACAGATTTTTCTCCTATTGTAGTTTCTTGTATCAAATGCAATATCTTGATCCATGCTTTCTGTAAACATGTATTGTGTGTTATGTTCCAAAAAATCTAAAGTGAGGCGATCTGGAGTTTATTACAGGCCTGAAATTACAAGACAGAGAATCAGAGGTTTAGTGGAAGGTCATGGGGAAGGATATGGAACTTAATCCCCACTGGACATCCTCCATTAAGAAGCAGAAATCTTTGAGAGTCAGAGGGAACACAGATCTATAACGATATTTGGAGAGTGAAAGATATTTGGAGAGTGAGAGGACACCTATTTCTTATCCCATTATTTGTGTTCAGTTCATGGAGGGTTAATTGACCCTTCAGGCAGACTTTTTCCTTTACAAATTGGGGCAGAAATTTGTCTTCTGGATATCCAAGGTGACTTTTCAAAAGTCCAGAACTTCTACTCCTGGGAAATTTTGCGACAAAAAAATTAAAAATTCTGTGCAATATTTTAAAATTCTGCATATTTTATTTGTCAAAATAACACAACATAATCACACCAGTTTCAATTATTTTGGTAATTTCTTTCAAAATACCTGTCAGCAAGTATGTCTGTAGCAATACAGACAACAAAAAGATTTTCCCAGGAGTAGAGATTTAATGAAACGCCTACGGCAACCCAGTTCCTGTTTCTGTTTCTGTTATGCTTTTGTTGGGCATCTCAGTCTGGGTATGTCACATGTGACAGCTTGGCACATCTTGAGGAAAAACTCTGCCTCTCTGGTCTTTTAGTCGCCTCTTGTTTTTTCACCTTGCCCCTGTAAGGTTACCATATAGAGGTTTGATTTCCAAATAGACACTGGTGGGAAAGGGAGAGGGAGCTCGAGGGGGGTTACAATTGGGGAGTGGTGGTGGGGTATTTGGGAGGTGCTGGAGGGGCTGCATGTGCCCCCCCTTGCCCAGACAGCCATAACCCCTTCCCCTAGAGCCCAGGGATCCAGAAGGAGAAACAGCCTGATGCTGGGTCCGGGGCTTGTATGGAGTTTTCTGCATGCTGCCACTTTCCTTAAGGGCATGCTGGTAACTGCAGCAGCTGGGAGCCCTCCAGCTCCTCCTCCCCCTGACAGTGACCTCTATTTGCAAGTTGGGGAGCCAGGCTCTTCAGGGTCCATCAGCCCCTAGTGACAGCCAGCAGCTCTGCAGCACCAATTCTGCGGGAAAAAATGAATTTCTGTCCAGAACATTAATTCTGTGCAAATTCTGCATTGCGCAGTGGTGCTGAATTCCCCCAGGAGTCATATTTGCTCATGATGGACAGAAGCTTTGACTCAAATTAATCACAAGGATGTGTCCACACATACTTCAATCACAGTCCCATTGTCAACATAAGTAAATTACTACAGAATTTACTGTTATGCATCCATATTGTGGAATCCTTAAAACCAAGCAAAGAATATCCATCCCAGATGTGGTTTCAACAGTAAATTCAAGTCCTCTCACATTAGGGACGTTTTAAAACCAGAAATAGGTTCCAATATTTATCTAAATTGTTTTTATTGCATCACTGGATCTTGCTCTGCCAAAAGCTACAATTTCTGTGGTGAGGATTTTCCCAGCATTACTCAGAACCTAATAATAATAATGTGCTTCAGTGAACAAGTTATATTTGTGCCTGTCACCACTGTACATGCACAACATCACAACAAATCATGTAATACAAAATCATGATACTACAATGGATATTAGGAAGCTGCAGAATCTATTACTTTGTTATGAATCTATCTTTCCTGATATATTTCAGAAGGAAACTGATACAACTTCAAATATAGAATCTGTGTTGGGTTAGGTCTGGGTGCACAACTTCACTATTAAATGAAACGTATTGTATACTTTATCAGTTGATTTGCTCAACCAGAATGAGAAACTCGTTGTGACATTGCACTCCTTATGTTTTATGGAAATATGCTTATGAGGGTAAATATGATGCAACTGAAATATGCTTTACACAAAAGTTCTCCTGTAAGGTATCATTACAAAGCTTATGAGCTATTGAGTGTGTTCATCCCATTTGTTTGCATGTATTATTTCTGTCTGGAGTTAGGAAAATAAGATAATATGTTTACATCAGTAATACAAGTTTATAAGTGGAAGCCATTAAGGGTGTTTCAGAATCAATTACCTGTAAATGGCTCTGTTTACTTGCAAACCTTCCAGGGTACGTGCTGACCAGCCCTGGAAGAATGGAGAGTAGGGGTCTCACAAGACATGTGACCACATCGCGTGATACTGAAATCCATTTTAAACCTGGTGCTTGTCCATTTAGAAGGAGGGGTGGGAACCCAGAGAGACAAAGGATTCTCACCTTGGGCCAAAGCTATAAAAGGGGGTGAAGCAGAACAAGGGGGGCTGCCAGTCATGAGAAATCCCCTAGTTACCACCTGAGCTGGAACTAACAAGAACTGTACAAGGGGAAAGGATTGGGCCCAGACTAGGAAGGAGTCTAGTCTGTGAAAGAAGCTTATGGGAACATCTCTGAGGGTGAGATTTACTTGTATTCAGTTTCTTAAATGTATTAGGCTTAGACTTGCATATTTTGTTTTATTTTGCTTTGTAACTTAGTTTGTTCTGTCTGTTATTACTTGAAACCACTTACATCCTACTTTTTATACTTAATAAAATCACTTTTTATTAATTAACCCAGAGTAAGTGATTGATACCTGGGTGAGCAAACAGCTGTGCATATCTCTCTATCAGTGTTATAGAGGGTGGACAATTTATGAGTTTACCCTGTATAAGCTTTATACAGAGTAAAACGGATTCATTTGGGGTTTGAATCCCATTGGGAGCTGGGTGTCTGGGTGCTGGAGATAGGTGACTTGCTGAGCAGATTTTTGGTTAAAGTCTGCAGCTTTGGGGGCATGGACGAGACCTGGGCCTGTGTTGCAGTGCAGTAGCATATCTAGCTCAACAAGGCAGGGTTCTGGAGTCCCAAGCTGGCAGGGAAAATGGGCTCAGAGGTAATTCCAGCACGTCAGGTGACAGTCCCAAGGGGGTCTCTGTGACCGAACCCATTACACTCGTTAACTCCTGCTGTGCATTGAAACTAAATATAAGTATGATGGGTAACATTTTCAAAAGTGACCTAGGACCATATTTTAAAGGTATTTAGGTGCCTAAAGACTCAGAGGTGTCTATGCACTTTTGAAAATCTCTGTAGATACTTAAAGACCCCAAAAATCTTGCCTTTAACCCTTAAGAGTTTGTGTTAATTTTGATAGACTAAATGGGCTCAGAGTCAGAGGTGTTAACATGACCCTGAAACTGTCCAGTATTATACAAGGTTTGGGGTTTGGCAGGCAGAGATTTCAGCCTACTTAGCACTATGGCAAACACTCCTTAAAAAAAAAGGTTAAATATATTTTTAATGCAGTTACAGAGAAAAGGAAAAACAGTTAAAGCATTTGAAATGTGAAATAATGAGTACACCTTCATGTTAACATCCCTTCTTTCCTTTGCTAGCTAGAGAGAATTTTTAGAAGGAAAACACCCTTGGTTTGACAGTCTATTAGATGGTATTAAAATG
Organism: Macrochelys suwanniensis; assembly: GCA_033296515.1. Taxonomy (NCBI): domain Eukaryota; kingdom Metazoa; phylum Chordata; order Testudines; family Chelydridae; genus Macrochelys; species Macrochelys suwanniensis. The sequence goes on from CM065779.1 coordinate 117,760,893, forward strand.
GTAATAACTGTCCTTTTGGGGAGGGGGAGAAGATGCTTGAGAGAGGCTGGAGTTGTCAAAGTCTGATTCCATTTATCCAAGCCTAACGCACACCAGGGGAGAGAAAAGAACAGCATAGATAGAAAATGCAGCTTCTGTCTCTGGTGTTGACTTTCACCTGCAGTTTCACTGCTGGAGAAGCACAGGGATGGCACACTGTCTTATTAGTCACTTTATGACCTGGCAACTAGCACCAGCATTCGACTATTTCAATCATTGTTTTTAGCTGCTTCCTTTTGATCACAGACTTACAGCAGTAGTGCAAAAAATATGAAGTCTTGGTCAACTAAGCCAGGCTTGTATTAACAGAAGGCATAGGAATAGGAGGAGGAAGAATAGGAAAAAGAAGAAATTAGGTGAGGAAGAAAAAGGATGCATAAGTGCATGTGTGGGGGAAAGTCTCACATATTTGGGATTTAGCGAGAGCCAGTGGAGGTTGCAAGGTAATCTGGGTGTCTCTCTCTCTCTCTCTCTCTCTCTCTGGCCTGGTCTGGACACTTTTTGGGATTCAGATAACACAAGTGACAATCCAGCGTTATTATGGTTGATCCTGGGGTCCAAGGAGACAGTGGGGATGGCAGTCATGATGCTAAAGCGTGCTGCAGTGGTGGTTGGCAGACAGTGTCTTGGCTAATTCCCCACACAATCTTTTCTCTTTAAGGACGCCAAAAAGGAGTGATGGGTGGAATAGCCCATCCCTCTCCTTTGTCCACCAATGAGACCAAATTTCTGATAAACCAGTTCCTGATAAACCAATTGATTTCTGGTCCCACGCTCTTCTTTTTTACCAGGCACAATCTTAACACTGCCCATGAGTTATACCAGTCGGCCTCTTTGTTTGTGCTAATTCAGTCTTTTTATCTCCCTTTTGCACCTTTCCCCATGAACATTTGTTATAGGTTGTGACATTTTATGAACTGTCACTGCTTTTCACAGTTGAGCTCACAATTAGGGTAAATTTGTAGGCCCAGTTATCACAATGCCTTTCTCACTGAAAGAGAGAGGGAGGGGGAAATACAAATCCTTAAGGGATCATTACCCAGTTCATAATCCAGTTTTTAATCAGCCATGAGCCAGAGGCTCACTCCTGCCAAGACTTAAGCATGTAAGTTACTCTATTCACCTACGTAGTCCTTGAGCAACAATACATGCTTAAGTCTTTGCAGGATTTGAGCTCAGATTTTTAACGGTATTTAGGCATTGCTCTGCCTTGCAGAGCAAAAGTCACTTTTTGAAAATGAGACTTAGGCTTTGCAACACTTAGCCTAAACCTTTAAAAATCTGGGCTGTCGGGAATTGGCCCTTGAAGTTTCAATGTGCACGTATAGTAGCTTTTTTTTATTGTTGCACATTAAGGTTTCTTTTGTGACCTAGAGTCTTATTATGAAAATATCTAAGTTATTGAGTATTGAGAGAAACTATTCATCAGGGACCTGAACTGAGAGAACCTCAAAGTTTTAAAAGTATGTAGAATGTGTACGTAAAATGTCTTTTATAGTTTTAAAAGGAGGAATATAGCAAATTAAGCTGCATCCAGTTACACTAACTAGAGCCTTGCATTTAGTTTGTAAGCATGTGCACAGGGATGCATTGATCATTGTCTACCAACTTTAAAAACTGATCTGATTAGAATACAAATGATACTCCATTTACTGTTAAATTCCGAGGAATAACCTACCTGTACCTCTATAAAATTGATACAATAAATGTATTCCCCTTCTATTTGGCTTCAGCTCTGCAGAATCATTCCCCCCTTTTCAGCTAAGTGAAATATGAAAGATTTAAAATAGATGTTGGGAATTATATCATTCTGTTGAATTTGTTCACTTCAGTTTTCAAAGGGAAAATATTGAGACATCAGTATCCATCTCAGAGCCTTGAATTGCTAACCAGTTGTGCAGACAATGTTCTTTATGTAATAAACAGAGTGAAATGCAGTCACAGTCAAATATTAAACTATTCATAAAGCTTCTTGGTTGAAGCAAAACAAAGTAATGGGACTGCCCGTGGACTGCCAGTAGGGCATGGAATAAAAATGTAAAAAAAACAAACACAAAAAACAAGAAAAACAAAAACAAAAAACAATGTCCATTTCAAATGCCTCATATATGTCAGACCAGTAGGGAAATCTTCTAATGGAGAAATATGGCTCAGAGGTAGAGAAGTGAGTGGGTTGTTCAAAAGCACCCTGGAGGTCCAATGATGACACCTTATCTGATCAATACATGTGCAAACCACTACTTGGCTTTCAATGAATCTGCTACAGAAGTTCAAGTATTTGTTCTACAGTGAATACTTTTATTTTTCTATCATCCACTCACTACTTCAGAGGAAACTTCTTTAATAGGTTAAGAATATCAACTTTGTGAGCTACAAGATGTCAAATACTTGAACTTTATCTGTAGCTTGTAACAACATTCAAAGAGCTGCATAGCAAAGGAGACGGGTGTTAATTGATGCACAAAGGGACAACATTTTAAAAGGTGGAGAGGCCTGCTTACCCCTCAAATTCTGTGGCCCAATCTGCATAAAGAAATTAGACAAATGCATATGTAATGGTCCAATTTGCATGCATAGTCAATATAACTATATGCAAATGTGCTTCTTGATTTTGTCCCAGGTCTTGCAAACACAACCGATAGCTATGCATGCAATCCAATTACACCACTGATTGCAGTGATTTTGCACCTGCTTTTACCAAGGATAACTTGGCCCTATTGTTCTGAACCATCCGCAGACCCTGTGGGCCAATTGTACTAGCTACATGAGACTTTTTTAAATTCAGAAGACCAGTTCTTCCACTGTAAGATATAACCAACTCCCATTGACTTTGATGGCATGTGGGAAACTCATATCCTACAGGAGCCAGAATTTGAACAAGATGTCTAAAATAAAACTTATTTTGGTAAATAGTTCCATGGAGGCTAAATCAGCACATTACAGGTGGAAGGTACAATGGTGCAAACATTAAAATGGAAAGGTTGGTACAAGGTAGAATCAATACATTTAAACGAAAGTTCTTGGTACTACAAGCCACCATGTCCTGTGAGGTGATGTCTCATGATTCACTCAACTTGTAGTGAAAATTTGATCAACAGTGCATATAACTTTGTGAGTAGAGCTGTATACAACTGCCATTGTTTCCTAGTTATTTGAATATTTGATTTAGGGCTTATTTTCAGCATTTTAGCCAATGAACATGAGTCTTTTGCCGCAAAAATATTTAAATTTCACCTTGCAACAAATGCAGGGATAACAAATGAGAGGGATAGCTCAGTGGTTTGAGCATTGGCCTGCTAAACCCAGGGTTGAGTTCAATCTTTGAGGGGGCCATTTAGGGATATGGGGCAAAAATTGGGAATTGGTCCTGCTTTGAGCAAGGGGTTGGACTAGATGACCTCCTAAGGTCCCTTCCAACCTGATATGAGGAAACACTACAGCCTTGCTCCCACTGATATAAGTGCCCTTCTACACAGACTAAGGCTATGTCTACCATACATAGCTTTTAGCAACATGGCTGTGTTTTGTCTTGCCAGTGTAGACAAAGTCATAATAACTCCACTTCCATGAGAGGCGTAGGGCTTATGTCAGTGTAGTTAGGGTGATGCAGTGTCCATGTAGACGCTATGTTATTTACATTGGCCGATGGCTGTCATTCTTGTCACTTTCACGGCTTCATGCTCAGGGCAGTGAGCTGGGTGGGTGCAGCTGGGGAGCAGGGAGCCGAGAGCCCCAAGGGCAGACAGAATCCCAGCAGGGAGCTGCATGTGGAGCTGAGGCTAAGGCCCAGGCTCTCAGCCCCTCACAATACCCCTCTTAAGTCAGTGGAAGCGCTCCTGGTGAGGACACGCACTACCGACAAAAGGAGGGTAGTGTGAATATGAACCACTGCAGTCATTGCTGCGGTGGTTGTAAGTTGACCTATGTGACGGGGCAAGGCCAGATGGCTATAGGAAAGTGGTGAGGAACCAGTACGTTAGCCCCAGGCTAAACAAATCCCTGTTACCTTGTTAACCAAATGGCAGTTGCTCCAGGTTAATCAAGACACCTGGGCCCAATTAAGATCCTTCTAGAAAAAGCAGTGGAGATGGCTAGATTGGGACACCTGAAGCCAATCAAGGACTGGCTGGAACTGGTTAAAAGCCTCCCAGTTAGTCAGTGGGGGGGGTGGGGATGTCAGGAGCTGTGGAAGGAGGTTGTGTGCGAGGAGCTGGGAGCAAGAGGCACTAGGAGCTGAGAGTAAGAGGACGTACTGCTTGAAGATCCTGTGGTGAGGATAAAGAAGGTGTTGGGAGGAGTCCATGGGGAAGTAGCCCAGGGAGTTGTAGCTGTCATGCAGTTGTTCCAGGAGGCACTCTAAACAGCTGCAATCCACAGGGCCCTGGGCTGGAACCCGGAGTAGAGGGCGGGCCCGGGTTCCCCCCAAACCTCCCAACTCCTGATCAAACACAGGAGGAGTTGATCTAGACTGTGGGTTCTACCAGAGGGGAAGATCTCTGAGGCAAACAAAAATCCGCCAATAAGCACAGGACCCACCGAGGTAGAGGAGGAACTTTGTCACACCTAACATTGGTTGACTTAAGTTTCTAGTGTAGACATGCCCTAAAAGAATAGCATGAAGCTCTGGCATAAAAGCTCTGGCATGAAGACTGCAGCTTACAACTTGTCTCCTCTGGCACAATGAAACTCTCCACAGTTAGGTTAATGATCATCTGTGCAGGAAACAGAGCTCTCAGTGGGCTGGTCCCAAACAGTAGAATGAATTCCCTCTGGAACAAAAGATCATCACAAACCTCACCACTTTCCTCTCCAAGTACAAGGTGCATTTCTTTGACGTTGGCTTCTGTGATGTTGTATGATTTAAATATGACCATCTGTATCATTAATATTGCCACTATTAGACAGTTTCAACAAAACGTGTACAAAGTACATCATGTAAGGCATCAATGGAAAAGTTATGATTTGCTAAATATGATGATGCCGTTTAAATCCATGCATCATCCCTGTTTCTGAAGTTATGAATATTGGCTATGTATCTATATCTTGAATATGTTGTTCTTGGGGTAACACTCACAAGTAATTTACGTCCAGTCTGGTCAGCACATTGTGAATGGATTGGTCAAATTGATGGCCCATAAAATAACACTTCACTCTAACAATGGGCCATAGAAGAAGCTTATCCCACCCTTCCTGTGGATGACCCAGACAGAATATGGGTAATGGCTGCCCCTGGGAGTCAGCAAGCCATGTAAAGGCATGTATCCCTGGACTCCATCTTGTGCCAGTAATTTTCCACAATCTCTGTTCTGGGACAGTAAAATTCCAAGCGCATGACAGAGGGTATAAAAGAATCATCTCCATGTTGCCTCTTTCCTGCTCTGATTCTTTGGACTATGGATTTACAACTAAAAGGAGCATTCCGGCCAATGAACTGAAGACCTTCCAATCTTTTGAATGTTACGGTAGATTTTACAAGCCAGCAGTTTATTCCATCATTGCTACAAACTAGATATAAGAACTTTGCAATGATTGTAAGTATTTAATCCATTAACTGTTTTAACTCTCCTTCTTTTCTCTTCTAAATAAACCTTTAGATTTTATTTCAGTGTAGTAGCCGTGTTAGTCTGTGTCAGCAAAAAGAAAACAAGAAACACACCTGTGGCACCTTAGAGACTAACAAATTTATTTCAGCATAAGCTTTCGTGGGTTAAGAACCCACTTCATCGGATGCATGGAATAGAACATACAGTGAACAGATATTTATACATTCAAAGAAACATGAGAAGGTGGAAGTGTCTATGCCAATGTTAAGAGGTTAATTAATTGAAAGGAACTGTTATCAGTAGAAACTTTTGAAGTGATAATCAACAGGGGTCATTACAGACAGTTGACACAAAGGTGTTAAGGGGGGAAAAAATTCAATTAACGTAATGACCGAGCCATCCACGGTCAGTATTCAAGCCTATTCTTGGTTTTTTTAGATTTTAGTTAAAGTATTGGCAACAGCGTGATTATTGGGTAAGATCTGACTATGTGGCTGATCCCTTGAGATCAGAAGAACGCTTTGTTTGATGAAATTGGTTTTCAATAACCACTCATCATAAAGTCTAGCATTTGGGTGGTGAAATAAGAGCTGTAATGCCTAAGGAGATTGCATTTTTAACTGCTTGTTAACCAGCAGTGAGACAGATGTTCAATTTTGTTGCTGGCTTGGTATATCTAATGACAGAATAACCACCTGTTTGCCTTATTTCAAAGCAGTTTGTTCTGAATCTGGTATTCTCAGCTGTGACCCACGAAGGCATGGTGACAGCTTCTCTAACATAAACATAGAAACGTGTATTTAAAAATCAAAAACCTTCCAAAGCAAGACACTCCACTGCACACACTTGTCCTCTTGGGAAGAGAATAAGAACAAATCTAATAGATATCAGGTTGCTCGGTGGATATTCAGTGATGAATGCTTTATAGGAACCTAAATAGCATCAAAGGATAGCCTTGACTTTTTGTTGCAAGTGAAATATAAATTAATAATGAGCTGTCCAATAACTACACTTAATCAAAGATTATTAGTCAAAGCTAAGTACTTTTCCTTTCTGTATTAATGTTACCAATCCCTCTGGAAGACAGCAGTTGCAGCAGTCAAACTGTCAAAATTTTGCGCTTACCCCTTCTGTATTTACACCTAACTGGGAGGATTTTCACTATTTCCACTATGATCTTACCTAATACATCTTTCTTATCTATATTCTTTGACATGTTTCTTCCAGACAGTAAGGCATCAATAATTACTACACTGGGGTGTAGGACATAGGTTGTAAGTTTCAACATGGCAGATATTTTACATTATAGCAGTTATACAGATTCTGCACATTCTTCTAAACATTCCAGGCATAATCGTTCAGAAATCAGCCAGAAATGTTTGCTAAGCTTGCAGCACAGACACAATGTATCCGTTCATACAAAGGTCATAGCATTTACTTATCATTAAGGCTACGTTTTAGTCATGGGTATTTTTAGTAAGTCATGGACAAGTCACAGGCAGGAAACAAAAATTCACAGCCTGTGACCTGTCCATGACTTTTACTATATACCCCTGGCTAGCTTAGGCGGCTCCCTGCCTAGTTTGCTGGCTTTTGTGGATGGCATTCTAAGATGCCTCTTTCCCCATTCATTGCATAGGGAGCCTCGGTGCCTGTCTTAGGGTTTGTGGACCACAGAGCTGTTCCTGTGTTTTTCTAGGCACTTAAACTGGCCTGGACTCAGAGAGGGACCGCAATATGCTTCACTGGTTGTTTTCTCTCTCAAACTACCATCAGCTCTCAAGAAGAGGCACATTGCTAGGACTCTTGAGAGAAACACAGTACATGTTGGATTTCTTTCTTACCGAAACAACCTTGCACCTTACCGGATATGGATATTACAATTCTTTTCATATTGGTCAGGGCCTCTTGCAGTAGCATGTTGCTGTTTCTATCTGTCGGTTTAATAACTGAGCGGATATTAACTTTCTCATTCAGTGCCTCAGAAATGTGCTGATTATCTAACATTGTATTAAATGGTTCTGCAAGCCTTGTTTGGAAGGCAGCTGTTGACTCCAAATTGTCTGATTTTATTCATTAACATTAAAACAATTTTCTGTTCAGTGGGTTTTTGGTAATTGCTACTTATTGTGGCAATTTATTATTGTTACTTCTACTATTATGCAATCTGTGACAATAAAATGAGGCTTAATACACTTCTCCTATTTTACTTAGACTGCCAATCTGAATATTCTTCGATAAAAGACATTTACCAGCATAAATAAGATGTTAACTGATTTTAATTGCAGCCGGTGGGCCTGATTCTCTTCCCTCTTGCACTGATGTAAATGGGAGTAATTCTACTGAAGTCAATGGATTTATACTGGTCTAGAACCAGTGAAGAGGAAAGTAAGATACTGTGGTGGCAATCTTGAGAGAGCTGATTTAATCTGAGACACTGTATTAAAGCAGGATGGAGGCTCTTATAGTCATAGATCCAAGTCATAAAGTCCTCACTCACTTTTTATTCCATCATTACTCAAGCAAGGCTCTCACTGAAATTCATGGGAGTGCAATAAATGTGGGAGTGCAGGGTCCTGTATATTGATCTGTACCCCCCCAAAATATTATGTATTGAATTTCAGAGGTGGCATGTTGGAATGGCAGGAGTAGTAGACAGTTTTAGCACATTCCCCTACAGTCACAAGACTGATTGCAAACACTAATGCTGAATGGGTCTATCTGACAAACAATGGAGCAACCTTCATAGGAGATCATTTTCCTAGATGGTCTAAATGGCTGGGTGGGGTGGGGAAAACAGTCAGGCAAAAGGATGACTTCACATCAAGACTCTATATAACAAGGCCATTGACAAATATTATAGCGGACTTCCAGGTCTGATCTAGCTACGGATTCTGGTAAGTAGGCTCAGGCACACAGAGGGAGGGTGGGACTCCAGAAAACGCTGCTTCCCAAAAGGAAGGGGATGGGGAGAACCATCTGAGACAAGCTGTGAAGACAAACTGGCACCAGGCTAGGTGCCAAGACCTCCTTGACTCCTAAAAGTGTGGAAAATGGTTCTCTTCCTGTAACTCAAGAAGGAACATCATCTAACTTTAGCTTGTAGTGAAGCATAAGAATAGATTAGACTAAATATGCATGTAGGCTTTATCTTGAAAACTTTTTTAATGCTTTGTTTCACTTGCTGATAAAACTACTTTGTTTTAATAACGCTCTTAGTCACACTCATTGGCCATATGCTGCCAAAGCATAGCTAAGCAGGTATCCACTCAGACTTGCACAGTAAGGTCAGGTCTACACTACCACTTCAGTATTACGTATGTTGCCCAGGAGTGTGCATAAGCTGCTTCCCTGAGTGATGCAAATTACAGCGACCTATGTGCCAGTGTGCACAGAGCTATGTCAGCAGGAGAGCTTCTCCCAACAGCATAGCTACCGCCTCTCTCGGAGATGGATTTATTATGCCACTGGGAGAGCTCTTTCCCATTGACTTTGAGCATCTCATGTAGCACTTCTAGTGTAGACTAGCGCTAATAAGCAGCTGGCACAGATGGGGCATTGTACCCAGATCCTGGACTCAGAGTGGGAGAATAGCACCAACATAGGTAAGGGCATCAGGTCTAATCCCTGAGGGGGGTGCGCTCAAGACCAGAAGGGAGACAGAGGTGCACTCAACCCCCTAGCAGCAACAGGGAATTTGAAGCTTATGAGTGCTGTAGAGAGATTTGTGCAAGATTACAGTTGAGTGGCTCCCTCATAAGGAACAGTATTATGAAGATAGGAATTTTGGGAGGTGCCCTGGAAGCCAAGGTTGAGAACACAGTGTGCCTGTGTTTTTAAATGCTTTTTGTTGTTTTCTCATTCAGTGGTTTGTTTAATGACCTTAGACCTTAGTCCTTCTCGGGCTTTGCTGCACATTGGGCTATCCACATTAGCCATCCTTGCTTGTCAACTGCCTTTCTCTCCAAATCTTCCCATTTCATGTTGAGGTGCTTGATGTTGTCCAGAACTGTTTGTTACCATGTTATTCGTGATCTTCCTCTCTTTCTTCTTGCATTTTCTGGCTTCCATTCAAGGGCAGTATTTGGTAAGCATTCTTTTTCCATTCTCAGCACGTCCCAGCCACTGATGTCATCTTTTGTAGATTATTTGTGAGCGGTTACCTTGTACAGTAATTTTTCTAACTTCTTCATTCATTTTCCTATCTCTGTTATTCCCAATATTCTTCTCAGACATTTGTGATTAAATGCATCCAGCTTTTGCGTATCTTTCTTGGTAAGTTGCCATATCTCATTGCTATATGTTGTGATGGCGATAACAATTGCTTTGTACACATTCAGTTTTGTCTTGAGGGAGATGTTTTTGAGTTGCCAGAGGTTTTTGAGTCTTCCAAATGCAGCATTTGCCTTCCCGATTCTTCTTATTATTTCCTTGGAACTAGTACCATCTTGGCTGATGTACTTCCAAGATACATAAAATTGTCCACCTTCTCCAGTTTCTCTTCTTCAATTTTGATTTCCGAACCCAACGATCATTACAGGGTGTTAGAAGTGCAGAATGAGAGACTGCAGTAATTTTGAGGTTAACTCCTGTGTTTGAAAGTGAAAGCAGAGGAAAGGAGAGTGTGTGGAGCAGCAAACAGAGAAGAACAAAGGCTTTTGTATGTATTTTATGAGCACAATAGTATCTTGACTAGCTTAAGAAGTGAAGAAAGCCCAAAATGATTGTGTTGCAACCTCCTTCCAGTCTGCAATTGTCAGGCAATATTGCAGAGAACTGGAAAACATTCTGACAGATTTGAATAGTATTGAGTAGCCATAGGGGCAGTGGAGAAAAATGATAAAGTGAAATCCTCTGTCTTTTTCATGTTGAGGAGGAGGCATTGGATATTTATAAGAACTTTAAGTTTGAAGATGGCAAAAGGATGAAGTTAAGTAAAATACTGACTACTGACATTTGAGGAACATTGCATGCCAAAAAGAATGAGATCTTTGAGAGAAACAAAATTTTACATGCATGCAAAAACCTGATGACACCGTAGAGAAATATGTCATGAGAATTATGGTCGTTGTGACTTTGTTGAGTTGACAGAGTCTCTGGTCAGAGGCAGAATCATTTGTGGCATTAAAGACCGTGTTAAGAGAGAGTGCTCTGTAAAGGAGATTTACTTTTAGAAAAACCTCTCCACTTATGCAGGGCAGCAGAAACTATGAACATACAAGCCAATGAGCTGAATTCACCAGAAGGGGTTATCCATGTACTAAGTACAAGAGGACATTTGAAAAGGTCAAACCAAAAAGTGGAACCACACGCTATGACAACCATTGTTTATGGAGAGTCTGAGTACAGACAGTTATGTGGAAGATGTGGATCACAGCATGGCCCAAAACAATAGTTTGCCTTTGGGAAACTGTCATACATGTGGAAAAATCATTTTGCAAAATGCCGCAGATTCCAAATTCAGAAAAAAATCAAGCACATGCAGTTGAAGACAACCTAGTTGAGGAGTTTTACGTAGACATGCTGGGATCAAGGAAAACTGATGAGGGACTGGATACTACCAATGAAAGTGAATGAAACAATTATTCTGGTCAAACTGGGCATAGGAGCTCAGGTTAGTAGTCTGTTTGAAGCTTATGAGAATCAAAAAAAAAAAAGATCAAAACTAGGACCAACAAAAGATAACTGGTTATTCTGGAACAAATATACCAATGAAGGGGAGGGTGCACTGTTAGCATCAACACAAAAACATCCTGTACAGCCTCCCATTCATTGAAGTACCAAAGGAGATAACACCCGTGGCTGCCTGTGGAAAAACTCAATTTGGTAAGAGAAGTTTTCTCTCTCAGGGCTGGTCTACACTACCCCCCAAATTCGAACTAAGATATGCAACTTCAGCTACGTGAATAACGTAGCTGAAGTCGAAGTATCTTAGTTCGAACGAAAAGGTACTTACCGCTCATCCACACGGTGGCCCGCAGGCTCCCCCGTCGACTCCGCCTGCTCAGTTCGTGGAGCAGGATTACTGGTGTCGATGGCGAGCACTTCCGGGTTCGATTTATCGCGTCTACACAAGACGCGATAAATCGATCCCAGAAGATCAATTGCTCGCCGCCGAAGCAGCGGGTAAGTATAGACGTACCCTCACTCTCTCCATTTCCCCTCCCCTCCAAACGGCCAATCAGATAAGTGATTATGACTCAATTTGCATATGTGCAATATTTCAGCAAATTGGATGCCTTCTCAGTATTTTGGCAGCTAAAATTAAAGCTCAACTAGGTACATTTATTACCCATTTGGAAGATACAGCTTCTTATGCCTCCCCTTCAGCATAGCTTCAACACCATAAGTGTACCACAAAGCCATACATATGGTCTATGAACATATTAACGGTATCAACACCTCAGTGGATGACATCAAGAGGGGCTCGACTAAAAAGGAGCATGGCTGTAGACTTCAGGATCTCTTGGATGGAATTAAAGCTGCAAACTTGAAACTAAATAGGTGGAAATGTGTTGTAGGCATTGCAGAAGTGACTTTTGTTGGAAATAAGGTGTAAAATGTAGAAAGAGGAAGATTTGAGCCATTGAAATGATGCCACATCCCCAGTCAAATAAAGATGTCCAGTGGTTCCTGGGAATGGCTAATTATTTTAGATTAGGTCTGAATTTTCCACCTACAAAAGCAGTGGCTTTGAGGAAACTCATAGAAAATAAAAAAATGAATGGTACAGGGGTGCAGAACAGGAGGGAGCAGAGGAAGGTTTGAAACAACTGTTACAAGAGTCAGTGTAGAAGTTCTACGCACCAACCAGGACTATTAAAACTTTTCAGCAGATGCTTCACAGTCTGGGCTAGGTGCAGTGATTTTACAGAAACACAATGACTATTGGCAACAATTGGTATTCGCACCCAAATCACTGAGGCATAAACCAGATGTGCACAGATTGAGAAGGTGCTTTTAAGGAATATTGTTTTCTGGTGAGAGATTCTGTCAATATATTTATGGCCAGACAGTGGATAGCCGTATTTAGCAAACTGCTAAATGACTGTACTGTAGGGATTTAAAGAACGATGATAAAGCTTCCAAAAGTATGATTTGTTTGTGGCCTACATGCCCGGTAAATTCATGTTTACTGTGGATGCACTTTCCAGAGCAATGATTCTCACTACAAAAGCAGAAAAGACCTTAGAAATAGAGATGCAAGCCTATGTAGAGCTGATTGTAAAAACTATTCCCATAGTTAAACTGCAACAAATAAGAGAGGAAACAGAGAGATGAATCATTGGGGATCCTTAAAGAAGTGGTGATTAAGGAAGAAATAAGCAGTTGCTGTCCAAGTACAAGAGACTATTGGAGCTGCAGACATGAACTTACTGTGATGGGGTGATTTTCAAAAGCAGCAAGGTTGTAATATTAAAATGTTGCAGGAGAGCCCTGATGGTCATTTAGGAACTGACAAGTGCAAACAATGAGCATTAGAGGTGATGTATTGGCCGCGAATCAAATGCAATGTTGCTCATGCAGTAGGAAACTGCTTTTCATGCTTGAAATACAAACTATGCCAACAAGCAGAGCTGCTGAGACTTCACCCACTTTCACAAAGGCCTTATGAGAAGGTAGGCACTGACTTATTTACCTGGTAATGAAAGGCTTATTTAATAGTCACAGATTCTCTGTATCCAGAAACTGACACACTGTGCCGTAATAGTGAGTGAGTGATAATGGCATGAAGGGAATATTTTCCAGACATGGAATTCCAGATGAAGTCTTTAGCGATAATAGGCTGCAATTTTTGCAGTGCAGCTTTTAGGCAATTTAGGGATTTTTGTCACAAAACATCAAGTCCAAGTTACCCCCAATCAAATGGATTTGTGGAAAGGTCTATACAGATAGTAAAGAACCTTATTAAAAAGACTTCTGATAGTGGGGTGATTAGCATAAAGCTTCATTGGTTTACTGAAGTATGCCTCTGGAGAATGGCTCTTCTCCAGCTCAGCTGTTAATGGAAAGAAGGATCAGATCTAATTTACCAATCACTGAGAACCTGCTGAAATCTCATGACAATGAAACCATACAGAAAATGAAAACAAATCAGAAGTGGAAGCAGAACTCTTATTTTGAGAAAAGGGTCCAGGCTCTCCCATCTCAGAGTGTGCCTGAAGAATCACCGCTATAATACTTGGGGCCAAAGGGGTACCATTAACAAACAGCTGCATTCAATGTCTTATGTAGCCCAGACAGACCATGGGAACACATTTCGGCATAAATGAAGGGATCTAAGAGTAATCCCAGAAAGTTCCAAAACACTGACAGCGGATGTGGACTCTGGCATTTACAAATTGACTGATCATTCGTCAATGGACACAGAAGAAACTGGCAAGCAACAGGAGAACAACTCAGACACTAATGAAAGGCTGGCACTGAGACGATCAGAGAAGGAGATTAACCATCCTGAAAGACTCAGACTTGATAACCTGCCTGGAGAAGGGGTATTTGAGGAAAGTAAGTGGTAAAGATTCACTCCAAAGTTATGTGCTGGTAACCGCTCCTCTTTAGGAGTATATGGATGTTGAGTATATGGATAGTAGTTTATGAAAATGTACTAGTTGGGTTGAATTAATGTATGTGTTCTTAGATTCATATATAGGCAACTAACAGGTAACTTTTCAGGTGGTGGTGGCTGGGAGGGAAGACGTAGAGAGATATTTGTGCAAGATTATATGTTAGAGAGGCTCCCCCATAAGGGACAGTACTATGAATATAGGAATTTTGAGATGTGCCCTGGAAGCAACAGGGGTTGAGAACACAGTGTAGCTGTGTATAGCAGTTCACCAGATCCTTGCTAGGTCTTTTAATAAGTTTTATTCCTTTCCCATTCACTGGTTTGTTTAATGAACCCCTAGATCATTACAAGGAGGGACTCAGGATTTGGTTTATTGATGTTAGTTTCTGATGCTGTCAGTTTCAAAAATAGTGGCCCAATCCTGTGCCCCCTGAAATCAGTGGGAGCTCAGTCACTGACTTCAATGAGAGCAAGAGGGAGGGCCTATTTCAATGCTTTATTTTTTTCAGCTTGCTTAGTGTTACACAAGTGAGGTGACTAGCTACCTAAAGAAGCAATTAAGACGTTTTTTGAAAAGTGTATGAGGGAACTGTGATGGTGTACCCCATAAAACTTTATGGGGAGATGCTTATAAATGTATACATGATGTAACTGGACTATGTTTTATGCTACATGTGCCATGTAACATATCTCTGTGAAAGTTATGACCTACTGAATTTATTCCTCCCGTTTATATGCATGTATCATTGTTGTAGTTGAAGTTATGAATATTGGTTGTATTTCTTGAGAAAGGAATGTGCAGGTTAAGTGCCCAATCAAGAAGCACTTAACAGACAATAGAACTTGCAGACACCAATCCACATCTGAGCTTTGCCAGGAATGTGGCTGGTCTGAGAAGGAACTGAGTTGTGCATGGACAGGTGACTTGTTCACGTGACCCCAACTCCATTTGGTAACTGGATGCTACACAGGGGGAGGGAGGGGTGTCCACCCAGAGGAGAAAATCTATTTAAACCCCTGGGAAACCCCTCCATTTTGTCTTCAGCTGGCTAAAGAGAGAGACTCTCCACCCCCCAAGGACACACCTGAAAGAGACTGAACAAAGGACAAAGACAATAGGGGGGTGAGTGATTGCTGGACCCAGGCTAAGAGGAAGATAGCCTGTTTACTGGACCTGGTGTGGTTTTTATCTGTACACAGGGTGATTAGACATAGAACTGCGTGTTCTATTTTATTTTATTTAGTAATTCACTTTGTTCTGTCTGTCACTACTTGGAATCACTTAAATCCTACTTTCTGTACTTATTAAAATCACTTTTTACTTATTAAGTTGCCTGGAGTGCGAGTTGGTACCTAGGGGGGCAAACAGCTGTGCATATCTTTCTATCTTTGAAATAGAAGGCGAACTATTTATGAGTTTGCCCTGTATAAGCTTTATACAGGGTAAAACGGATTTATTAAGGGTTTGAACCTCCTTGGGAGTTGGACACCTGGGTGTCAAAGGCAAGAGCGCTTCCAGGAGCCTTACAGTTGTGAGTGGACTTGGTTCGGACCTGGGTCTGTGTTTGCAGCAGATCAGTGGAATCTGGCTCAAAACAGACAGGATTCGGGAGTCCCAAGCTGGAAAAGGCCTGGAAGCAGGGGCAGAAGTAGCCTTGGCACACCAGGTGGCAGCACCAAGCAGGTCTCTGTGACCCCAACCCATCACAGGAACTTCTGAAGACCATCTCCCTTTTGGGAGACCTAAGAAAATCTCCATTGGTGGCAGAGGGCAAGGAAACATTAGCAGGTCACAGCAATTCTACCTGTCCTTCACAGGGGAGGTGGGAACAGGTGATTGCTCCACACAATTACTTGATTTAGTTCTTGTGAAAGGTGCCAGATTCACTGCCCTGGTGACTGAAGTTCCCTGTTCAGCCAACCAGCAGATACAGACAGTACGTGCATTCCCAGTGTGCCTCCATTCTCATAGGCGCCGACTCCGTGGGCGCTCTGGGGCTGGAGCACCCACGGGGAAAAATTGGTGGGTGCTCAGCACCCACCGGCAGCTCCCCACCAGCCCCGGACCCGGTACCAGAGCACTTACCTTGCACCGGACACCGGCCGATGTTGCGGGACCCCGCCCCCGACGCACCCAGCGGAGCCGACAGAAGTCGGCTCCTATGTCCATTCGAACCTGGAGAGTTCCCTTCTGGGGCTGAAAGGCTAGTTCCAACTGTGGTGCAATTGGAGTTGCTCTGTAACTTATGAATACTAGGTTGCCCTGCTTATTGGGATATTTACTATATGACTATATTGGTTTACTTTAATAAGGAGTTGTAAGGAAAAACAAGTGGGAAGGGAAGAAGACTGCCGAAAAGTGACTTATTCCGAGCCAAACAATTGAGAGTTAAGAGAGAATGCCAGGACAGGAAAAGGCCTGGGAACCAGAAAAGCGAAAGAAGTATCTTCCTCAAGGGAGAGGAGGCACCTGTGGAGGTGTCTGAAGAAGGTAGGTCTGGCTAGCTTACCATCAGGGGAGCCTGTGTGTGTGTGTGTGTGTGTGTGTGTGTGTTCAACCCATATTCTTTATGCATTTGCCCTTGTTTCTCCTGGGGAAGGAAAGAGAAGCAGTGGGGAGGAGTCTTGGATATCACCACTGAGATGTTCTCTCATACACTTTTCAGTCACCACTGGAGTCAGCAGATACTGAACACTCTACCATGTAACATGCTTGTAACTATTTCAAACCCTGTCCCATGACATGCCCAGTTCAGGAAACAAAGAGCAATCTCCTTCAAGCACTCCTGAATGTCGTGCCTTGATTACACCTTTCACTTGTAGGACTCTGGTCAAATCTCACCCATCTCTCTGTAGCCAAAAGTAGTTACCATCTAATAATTGTTTGGTGCTCTGTGTAAAATTAGTTTAGTGGTACTAGAAACCAGTCTCTACTGAGGAGCATCCATAGAAAAGGATCATAAGTATCACAACCCCCCACCATAAGTGGCAACCTTTTTGGCAGCATCAGCAGAGAGGAATGGACATGTCTGGGGTCACAGTTACAGGCTTCCTGCATTTCTGTCCCCTTTCTGGACTGAGTCCACCCCTCTCCTGGGATGGAATTCTCCAATTCTCCCACCTTTAGACTAGGTCTTGAGTAGGGTTGCCAACTTTGGTTGGATGTATTCCTGGAGGTTTCATCACCTGACATAACATTTAATTAAAGATTTATCTTTAATTCCTGGAGACTCAAGGACAATCCTGAAGGGCTGGCAACCCTAGTCTTGGGCTACAGTACCCTGTGCATCAACTGCTCTTATCCAGCAGCTCCAACTGAGTTCTGGCACCTGTGGTTCTTCCCTTCAGGAGTCTGACCAGTTCTCTGCAGTGACAAGACAACCTTCTTAAAACAAAGCATTAAAGAACATGAAGATTTTTAAATGGTCTAAATCAGTGATGCTCAGACCTCAGTGGTTCAGGAGACAAATTAGCAATCAACATTACTCAAAAGAGCCACAGTAGTGTGAATTCATTGTTTCATTTACTATTTTTTATATTATTCTCACAGCACAATGACTGACCAAGTAGTCTACAATTGATGAATAACATAATAGCACCCTGTTTGGTTAATAATTAAATCTCAGTGTTTTAATATCATGTGTTGCAAAGAGCCACAGGAGACACATTAAACAGCCTCAGTGCAACACATTGCAGCTTCAAGCCTCAGTCTGAGTATTGCTGGTCTACATGTACCAGGAGGATGGGGATGTTCAGACAATACTCTGTATAACTGTACACTCCCCTTCTTCCTTCACCTTAGCTTAATTCTTGGCTGATGCAAAGGCCAGAGTTCGGTCTTTTCAGACAGCATTATACAGAATTAAACTTCTGAGCTATTGTATGTAAAACTGATGAATGCAAGGTGGCAGTCCCCAGTCAGAATCAAAGAAAGAACATCCTAAACTCTCAGTAAAACAAAAATTCAGTGCACACAAAACACATTGAAAATAGCATAGGATACTTTAAGTAGTGTTTCAAATACCATGAATACATTTTAAACAAAGTTTAGAGAGTAAATATACTGATGTTCCTTATCTAGACTCCCCCTTTTGATTGCTGCAAACATTCACATATGAATTCAATGCAACATTTTTTATATATTAGCACACATATCAGAACACATTCCTCTCTGAGCTTCTCTCCAGGATGATTTCTCAGTCTTTATGGCCTGACTGTAGGATGTAAGGTCACCTGGACTTTTCAGAGCTTGAGAAATGGCAAGTCAAACACTGCAGAACTCTGCCAGCAAACTAACAATCTGGTGATCTCCACAACAAGCAGGCTGATACAGGCCTCAAAGGTCAGAGGACAGGACCCAGAGAGGGGTCGGTGCAGGGACTGGTTTTGGAAGAATTGGGACTGTACAGCCACTGTAAATAAAAGAGCAAGGGTGAGCACCTGTCAGAGGCGGCTGAGACACTTTCTTTTGCCAGCCCAAGCACAGGGCGCAGGGAGGAGGGGAAGGAAACCTGTGTCGCCCTGTGACAAATAGTTCTTTGTCTCATTACCTAGGCATCAGCGCCATTGTCCCGCTCCAAAAATCTATATTTAAGATCTTACCTACTGCTCTGGTATTACTGTAAGACATATTATGGCTTTGGATTAGGGCTGTCGATTAATCGTAGTTAACTCACGCAATTAACTCAAAAATTAATTGTGATTAATCGCAGTTTTAATTGTGCTGTTAAACAATAGAATACCAATTAAAATTTATTAAATATTTTTGGATGTTTTTCTACATTTTCAAATATATTGACTTCAGTTACAACACTCAATACAAAGTGTACAATGATCACTTTATATTACATTTGATTACAAATATTTGCACTGTAAAAATGACAAAAGAAATAGTATTTTTCAATTCACCTCATACAAGTACTGCAGTGCAATCCCTTTATTGTGCAAGTGCATCTTACAAATGTAGATTTTTTTTGTTACATAACTGCACTCAACAACAAAATAATGTAAAACTTTAGAGCCTACAAGTCCACTCAGTCCTACTTGTTCAGCTAATCGCTCAGACAAACACATTTGTTTACATTTGCAGGAGATAATGCTGTCCGCTTCTTATTTACAATGTCACCTGAAAGTGAGAAAAGGTGTTTGCATGGCACTTTTGTAGCCGCCATTGCAAGGTATTTATGTGCCAGATATGCTAAACATTCATATGCCTCTTCATGCTTTGACCACCATTCCAGAGGACTTGCTTCCATGCTGATGATGCTTGTTAAAAAAAAATGTGTTAATTAAATTTGTGACTGAACTCCTTGGAGAAGGATTGTATGTCTCTTGCTCCATGGTTTTACCCGCATTCTGCCATATATTTTGTGTTATGGGAGTCTCGGATAATGACCCAGCACATGTTTGATTTAAGAACGCTTTCAGATTTGCAGATTTGACAAAACACAAAGAAGGTTCCAATATCAGATTTGTAAGGATAGATACAGCACTCAACTCAAGGTTTAAGAATCTGAAGTGCCTTCCAAAATCTGAGAGGGACAAGCTGTGGAGCATGCTTTCATCAGTTTTAAAAGAACAAACACTCCAATGTGGAAACTACAGAACCCGAACCACCAAAAAAGAAAATCAATCTTCTGCTGGTGGCATCTGACTCAGATGATGAAAATGAACATGCATCGGTCTGTACTGCTTTGGATAGTTATTGAGCAGAATCCTTCATCAGCATGGATGCATGTCCTCTGGAAGGTGATTGAAGCATGAAGGGACATATGAACCTTAGCACATCTGGCACGTAAATATCTTGTGACGCCAGCTACAACAATGCCATGAAAACACCAGTTTTCACTTTCAGGTGATATTGTAAACTAGAAGTGGGCAGCATTATCTCCTGCAAATGTAAACAAACTTGTTTGTCTGAGCAATTGGCTGAACAAGAAGTAGGACGGAGTCGACTTGTAGGCTCTAAAGTTTTACACTTTCATTTTTTAATTTGGTTAGCTTTTGTACATAATTCTATATTTGTAAGTTCAACTTTCGTGATAGAGATTGCACTACAATACTTGTATTAGGTGAATTGAAAAATACTATTGTTTTTTACGGTGCAAATATTTGTAATAAAAAATATAAAGTGAGCACTTTGTACACTTGTACACTTTGTACTCTGTATTGTAATTGAAATCAATATATTTGGAAATGTAGAAAACATTGTATTCTATTTGTTTAACAGTGCGATTAGAAAAAATTAATCACAAGTAATCACTTGACATCCTTACTTTGGATGTAAACCAGCCTGGTGGGAAGAGAAAGTTTAGTGGTCTAAGTATCAGTCTTGATAGAACTATATTACCCGGAGTCACACATTCAAATCTAGGGAGCATCAACTTAGCTCATAGGACTTACATTGGGGTGGGATGGTAGTTTTGATTGCAGCTGGTAGAAAAATGTGAAATTCTTTTTTTAACATATTTTAAGCAAATATATGTATTTTACAAACGTTTTCTGGCCCTCTATTTTTAAGACAGACCTTAATATTGAGGTCAAATCTGCTCTGATTAAAGATACCAGGGAACTTTCAGTAAGAATAGTGGCCTACCCTGACCAACATTTTCCTTCTCTCAGGTGGTATTGGATAGCCAATACCCCTTGTACTAGCACCAGGTGCATTTCCCTGATGCCATATGATAGTGCCTTTCATTTTCACAGACTATGTTAATGTAAAGTATTTAAAGCCTTTTTTCTGTCAAGTGCTGAAAAGAGCAAAAGGACAAAAAACTTCCAAATTTCAATATGGGGTGATTTTTTTTTCACATGCATCTTACAGCAACCTCTCTCCTTGTCTATAAACTTCAATCACACGTTCTTTGAATGTCAGCTATCTGAATCCTTAAGTTGAGCTTTGGCCTGCTGGAGAGGCTATTTAATGGAAATGAATCCTCTCAACAAGCACACAGGGGCAGAGTCTGTTACCTTTGGTCATGTTAGCTTTCAGTAATGAAGACAGGTAAACTAATCCTTTCCTTCCAGCCACCCTGCTCTGAAAATAGGCCAGGTTCCATTGGGAACAAAAGATGCTCATAGAAAAGACTATAATTAGATCACTTTAGTCTGTTCTGCTTAAATACCTCATTAAAGTTCCACTATGATCAGGTCTGGGCATGTACAGGGAAGATGTGAACAACTCATCTGATAATTATATTTTGCGAGACTCGTTCTGCAAAGTAAATATTGCAGTGATTACTTACCTTTTCATTCCAAGCAGACAGCTGATTTTCTTGATGAATGACTCAAACCAATAACCACTGTAGTCAATGGAGTCTTTTCACTGATTTCAATAGATCAGGCCTTAAATGTTATGTTCACGGCATACACATACACTAGATAGTGTGACAGACCCAGACAAGTGGGGTACAGAAGTCTGATAGAAGGCAAATATACTGGCCATTGGATGAATAGTTTCCTGTTCCCTGAGTGACCAGAACAGGGGCTGCACTAGAACAAGCAGGAACTTTCTGGAACCAATTTAAGGCAGGCAGGCTAATTAGGACACCTGGAGCCAATTAAGAAGAACCTGCTAGAATCAATTAAGAGAGGCAGGCTAATCAGGGTACCTGGGTTTAAAAAGGAGCTCCCTTCAGTTTGTGGTGGGGCGTGCGAGGAGCTGGGAGCAAGAGGCACACAAGGAGTTGAGAGTGAGAAGAGTTGAAGGACTGAGGAGTACAAGCATCAGCAGACCATCAGGAGGAAGGTCCTGCAGTAAGCATAAAGAAGGTGTTGGGCGGAGGCCATGGGGAAGTAGCCCAGGGAGTTGTAGCTGTCACGCAGCTGTTACAGGAAACCCTATAGACAACTGCAATCCACAGGGCCCTGGGCTGGAACCCGGAGTAGAGGGAGGGCCCGGGTTCCCCCCAAACCTCCCAACTCCTGATCAGACACAGGAGGAATTTGACTGTGGGTTCTACCAGAGGGGAAGATCTGAGGCGATCAAAATCCGCCAATAAGCGCAGGACTCACCAAGGTAGAGGAGGAACTTTGTCACAATAGATGCAAACATAAAATACTCTTTTTGGAAGGTTGCAACATACACTACTTTATTTCTTAAAATCCAGAACCTGAACACTCAAGAACCAAAAATAGAGACAAAGCAGGCTTCTCCCTAAGGCATGAGAGGCACCACTCATCCCACCTTACTCTAGGATGGCTCTTTGTAGTCTGATTGTAGAAGACCCAGATTGAATACTTCCCTACAGAACTCCCTAGCTTGCAAGCAGGACTGGGAAACCGCTAACCCTATGTATGCAAATAAAAAAAGCAGAAAGAAATAACCTCCCCCCGCCCTTTAATCTGTAGCAAAGTCTGCAGCTGTGCCTGGCCATTGACCAAGGGGAGAGGCCAAGCAAATTCCTTCTGTAAATTTGTAACAATTTTCTGTAGCTCTGCCAGTATCTAATCTGATAAATCAGTTTGTAAGATCTGAAATAAATGTCCAAGTCTGGATGAAAGATGACTTGAAGAACAATCCTGTTTCATTCACAGTTTTCTGCCTTTCTGCTATTAGATCGTGTGACAAGGTTTTAATTTGTCATTTCTTTTTTTGTTATTTATTTCCATGTAAACCAAAAATTAACACTTATGAAACTTGCATGACAAAGTCTTAGAAAAAATGTTTGCACTAGTAAACTTGAATCTTAATCTTCATTCTTGATGCTGTAAAATCTTTGGGTTCATTGGAGTGGATTTCTTAAGACATCAACTGCTTCCCCTAGACAGGAAAACATGAGACATCTATGGTATCTTACTAATTTTCTGACTCAGTCTGATTGCAAAATCAATTTCATTCTTAGTCATCCGTTGAAACCATCACTCTGTGCCCCATACCAAGGTTGTGCATCTCACACAGTTGCCGAAGAGAACTGGACTTGGTAATATAACAGTCTTGCTCCCTGATATGCCAAATAACTGATTGTGTTTGAGTGTGTTAGTTTTTTAAGATGATGCACCGTGTAGGCATTATGAATTTCTGAGAATGCTCTTGATGACTATTTAAAGTTCAGTGAGCTCCATACTGAGACGGGAAGAAGATGCATTATCCCAGCCAGAGCTCCAGGAAGTATTGTACCTCAGGTAGGCACAATGTTTTAAGAAGCCTGTGTGAATCACCATTGTTGTGCCATCCATTGACAGGCTGAATGTTGAACTGCCTCGAAATCTGGCCAGCTCTAAGTGAATGACGGGAAGCCACAGCTACACTTCTCAGAAATCCTTGTTGGTTATGCAGAGCTAGCACCCCTAGCTCAGAGTAGTCTCTGCACATAGAGGACTACAACTTTGTATGGCCTTTTCTTGGGGCACAAAGGGAGAAGAGATTCCCCGCTTCACATACACACACACACACACTTGTAGGGGTTAGATGCAATCTTATCCAAAGTGTCATTCCTGGCATTAAAGAATATTTTAAAGGTCTTGGTTGGTTGGTCTAGGATTGAGTAGCACTTTCTCACTGTTCACATGAGCAAGTACTGCTCAGTGTGAGTAAAAGTTTCAGATTTGGGCCTAAAGTGACTATTACAGGACAAACTCTCTAGTGAGGTACAGCCAGGCAACACCATGTATGCTTCTGAGGAAATAGTTCAGGCCTAAGTGAGGCAAGAGAACCAAAAAGGAGGAAAAAAGGGGGTGGAGAGTGGGGAAGGAGAAGATGCTAAGAATTGAAAATCCAAAGAGAAACAGATTAGAATGTGAAATAAACAGTCAAAAGTATGACAGAGAATTAGAGAGGAGACAGAAGGATTTGACTAAAGGGGAAAGAAAGAATTGGAAAAACAAAGACAGATTTCTTTCTTTTCTTTTTTACTGTATATATAACAAACTCCAAATTTTGTTTTAATTCAGCTGATCTTCCCTCCACAATGCTACTACTAGGAATTTACCAAAGGGTTTGATTACTACCTACCCTACATTTTGGGGTTGTTTTTTTTTTACAATTAATTTGGGTGGGACAATGTTTTGATCACTCTTGGTGTGATTCCTATTATGTTCATAGCATCCAAAACATATATACTCCTGCAGGAAAGTTGCAACTTTTATTTCCTAGAGCGCAGAGTGATAACACACAAGAAACCAAAGACACAGAAAACAGGTTGCTTCCTAAGGCAGCAAAGTACATACAACTCACCCCACTTTGTTTTAAGTTGGCTCTTTCCAGACTCACATGCTTTGCTACAGCGCCCCTGGCCTGCAAGCAAGGGGAGGAAATTTCCCCACTCTGAAAGTGATAGTTTGCCCTTCCAACACAGTCCTCACTACACCACACCCTTAGAACACTGCTAATGGATAAGAGCTAGGCAGGTGCCAAGCTACATGGTATTCAGCTACTATGTGAAAAACATGCTCAGATTATCATTACATCAATTTAACTCCTCCCCCTGGCCCACCCGTTTGTTGCTTTCAGTCACCTGTTGTATTTTGTCATTAGCCAGTGCCACAACCCTGCAATGTCTGATACATATTCTTATCTTTACGCACTGAGCAGTACCATTAAAATTGAGATTATTGAGTGTGTAAATATTAAGCGTGAACTTAAATCTTGGTAGGATTGGGACTCAAAAAGGTAAATTCTCCCTTTTTACCACTTGCCTGTACAGCTCCTAGCACCGTGGGGCCATGATCCTTGATTGGAGCCTCTACTGGACTGCATATATGGATATCCTGAAATCTGAAGAGCTGACTGACCTGCCTTCCCCTGGGACACTGAATCCTGTTCTCCCAATCATGTTCTCCAGGTTTCCTCTCCTGTATACAAACTGATTTTGGATGCTTCATTTTCTGGGTGCCCAACATGAGACACCGTAGCCTGATATATGTGGTAGATTACCCCCCCTTCCTTCACAATTTCTTCAGAGAACAATGGTTGGCCACCTCCGCATCCCCACAGAGTCACAGAAATTAGAGTAGGGAAAGAACTCTTAAATGGCTCTCCCTGCTCTTTTAAGTAAAACGGGTAGTGGTTTCTCCTGTTTTAAACGCCTCCAACTGTGTGACTCCTACCACTTTCTAGACTGACTACTCACTAGCTTAAAGCATTTGCTGGAAGTCTTCCAGATATTCTACCTAAAGCTACTTCTCCTCATTTCCAGTGCCCTACACACTCCAGTCCACCTACACATCTGCACTCATTTCCTTCCTTGTACTCCTACGCTCACTCCCTTTTGATTGGCACACCCCTCCCTCCTATCTGCTTCCTTCGTAGAATTCTCCCACTCAAATTCTGCTCTCTTTCATGTCACCCTTTACCCTTGGAACAGCCTGCCTCTTCCCCTTCACCCGACAACCTTCCTCTCCTGCAAATTCCTTCTCAAAACCCACTCTCTATGATGGATTTCTAAAATAACCATTTCTTTAGACTCTTGCATTACCTCTTAATCCCAGCATACCTGTGCATTTCTCATAGCTGAGCTGTCTTGCCTGTAGCTGAACTAAATAGTGAGTTCCTTGGGGCAGTCATATGTTGTTAAAGCATCAAGCACATGGTTCAGATGTAAGAAACAAGAAGAATTTTCCTGTTTTATTTTTCATCTCATTTCTCTTGCTTATAATTCTTTGTACTATCTTAAATTCCTCTCCATTCTTATTGTCTAACCCCTTAAAATACATGTACCCTGCTATCTAGTATCCTTCTGGTTTATACAATTAACTCTTAATATTTCTCATCAACACTTTCATCCTCTTAATCACTTTTTATGTTCTTCTCTGAACTCCCTTCAAATAACAATATTTCCTACTCATGAGCTTAAATTCCTTGATGTTCATTGTGAGGGGCTTTGGCACTACTGTGATGGTCTGCTAGAGAAACGGAAACAAAATGATGATACACAAGGTATTTCAGCCAAAGGGCTTTGATCTCTCTGTGCTGCGTTACTGCCTTCTTTCATCTTCTCAGCAGAGGATGAATAAAGAGATGAAGCCAAAAGAGACCTTTCTCCTGCAGTTCTGCGGGCTCCTTTTTTCCATCCAAGAAATGTTCACTACAAAATATGTTTTCATATTGCACATCAACCACCACGCCAGACCCATTGCACTACACATGTTTTGTAAAAGTATTTTACCTTTTTTCTTAAAAACCTATCAACAGAGGGACGACAAAGCCTACTTTTGGTGTTTTACTGCTGTTGTACTTAGTCTATTTTCCCCCAAAACAGATTTCTTACATTTTCA
This sequence comes from Macrochelys suwanniensis, assembly GCA_033296515.1. NCBI lineage: Eukaryota > Metazoa > Chordata > Testudines > Chelydridae > Macrochelys > Macrochelys suwanniensis. Next base: position 117,787,254 of record CM065779.1, read on the forward strand.
AAGCACCAATATATGTTTCAAGTAATACTTTAACTTACTTACGTGTCACACCTAAGTAGCTGGTCACATATTGTCTTTCATCTTATGCTTAGATCTTTGGGGCAGGACCATCTTATATGTTTCTACAGTGCCTATCACAATGGGGACCTAATCTTTGGAGTCATTAGGTTCTACCCCAATACAAATTAATAATAATTGTCATGCCAAAAGAGGACAGACATTCTGCTTTGGGTGTAACTGCTTTTTGCCACACTGCCTGCATAATCTGACTTTAACAATCTTTTTTATTCATCCTGGGTTGTACCTTCATGGGTTAACAATGATTTTCCAGTGTTCCTGAGCCAGTGTAGAGGGGCTTATGACACTACTCCTATCCATGCTCCTATGATGCAGGAAAAAGTGGGTATAGCTGGAGGACAAGCAGTATGGCTGGACTATCCCTGAGCCATGCTAATGCTTGGCTGCATTTGTGGCTTGTTGTGGATGTTTGCAACTTGGTGTAAATTGACTCTGCCACAGCGGGACTGGCCTTGCTGAGAACTGCCTCAGGATCATGAGTGCAAATATGAGCTTTAAGCTCACCGTATTTTGCATCTGAATGTGAGTAAGGGGGATTGCGTTGTTAGCTTGGTTTCTGCTGACTTGGGAAAAAATGTCAATTCTGGGCCCCAAACTACAAACCCTTAGTCATATAAATGGTTCTTGTTCATGTTGTTAGTCCAACTACAATTAAGGACTACACAGAAGAGTAAGGGTTTGCAGAATCAGTCCCTAATAAGAATCTGTTTTTCCACTGTTGAACACATCAAAAGTGAGGTATTTCTTTAGATAGACGATCCTGCATCTCCATTGACGTGTGTGTGTGTGTGTGTGTGTGTGTGTGTGTGTGTGTGTGTGTGTGTGTGTGTATAAAATGAGTAGAAATCTGCTTTCAGGAAGAAAAAGCAAATACGGGAATCTAGAAGTTGACCTACTAGAGCAGATTATTTCTCTATTTAGTCCATTATCCCTTGGCTGCTAAATACGTTTATTAAAATACATACCTTGAGAGAGAAGAACTTGTCATATAAATGGAAACACAATGAAGGTATGCCTGATGATTACAATAAAGAGAATGATGTTGCATGCAAGAGTGAAAATTAGTTACAAGATGCTAAGATTATAGAGAAGATTGTACGATTATACAGTATTATGAGAATAGTGTAATAATGCAGCTAAAGACTGAGTCATAATGACCATTCAAAAGGGGGCAGAGTTAAGGTTGTGGGGACCATCTCAATGCCATTCCCTGGCTTTTTGAGTGATAACTCTTCAGCTTTCATGCTCCCTTAACGGAGCTTTTTTGATGGAATAATATATAAATTCAATAGACTTGCATGTAGTTATAGTGGAAACTTATTTCTGTTGACCTATGTACTAATGCTTTGAACTGCTAGATGTACAACCAGCAAATTATAAAACTCTGGAGTCATATAACTTATTAAATTTCAATTGTGGTAAGAAAATAAGAGGTTTCTATATCCATTGCTTCCCTTGTTTCCAGCATTAGCATGGTCTTCATGTAATCATAAAAGGTAGACCAAGGGGCACATCCTGATCTGAGTTAAACAAGTTCAACTTAATGAGGCTGATACAATCCCTGGCCCCATGTAGTTTACAAACTCATGGCATACATAATGTAATGATAGTGTCACAACACAGTAGAAGGGGGCAGGGTGGATTTGGGGGAAGAAAGTAAAAGGTTCCTCTCTGTAAGATTACACAGCTACTCAGCAAGCACAAGAGCACAGCACTGTGGAGCAAAATAGGTTATCTAAATGGACATAAAACAAATAATGACCTAGGTGGCTAATTTCTTGCAAGCTTTACTAAAGGAAAGGGTGTTAAGGAGCGACTTGAAAATGGAGATGGTGAGTGATCTTGCATATCCGTTTAGGAATGGTGATACAGGCATGTCGGCAGCTGTGGAACAAACATGGTTGTGAGAAGCAGCAGATGTTTAGAAGCTGTGGGAATTTATTCTGGTTGGGATAAGCACCTCAATGTAGATACTCATTTGAACCTATTCAAGCCTCTTTATTACAGAAGTCAGATTCAGAGTTTCAACTGTGAGGACCATTTAACCATTGGAACAAATTCCCCTGGGTGTGTCAAGGGAATCTTTAAATCAAAATTGAATGCTTTTCTAAAACATAGCCAGTCTTCATTATGTGATGGAAAGTGATAGAGAACTTGCCATATCCCATGGTAATCTGTTCTAATTTCTAATTAACCTCATTTGAAAATTTTGAGTCCTATTTCTGGTTTGAATTTTTCTAATTTCAACTTCCAACCATTGGATTATGTTATGCTTTTGCATGGTAGATTGGAGATCCATCCAGTAACATGTAAACCCAATCTTTAAAATATAGCACCTACGTTTTGCATGCATATTTGTGTGCAGGAAAAAGCTAATTGCAAATGCAAAATAAGCAATACAGAAAAATACACAATACAGAACACACGTGTGATGAATACACTTATCCTGCCAGGTTAACAAATGGATGCGTAAGGACCCCTATTCAGCACATCACATAAACATGTGCTTAAACTTAAAGATAAGTTTTATTCAAGTGCATAGGACTTAACATAAGAATCTGCTTATGTGCTTTGTTGAATTAGGTCTCGAACCATTATGCATGTACCACTGCTCTGTTACATAAAGTAGTACCTGTTTATGGGCATATGATGGGCCTGATTCTGTACCTGTTTTAAGCCTAATTTTGCTCCTTTACATATGCAACACTATTACTTGAGTGCATTTCCTCCTGATTTATACCAGCAGGCAAGCCATTAACATGTGCAACATAGAGAAGGTTCCTATTTTTATGAATTTGCTCCGTGCATTAAATTCAGTTTCAGTCAATACATTTAGTGTGCTCCTAAATGTATGGTTTCTGCAAGTTTTTAGCTAGACCTATGGATTGATGCATTTTGGCTTTCTCTCACTCTTGCTACACAAAATCACTGAGAAGTAAAGTTGAATTCATCTTAAAATGCTCTCCGAGTCAAAGACTCATTACTGTGCATTAAAAGATTCTTGCAGACATGAACGAATAAAATATCATGTCTAGTACCACTGATGTTGAATACTACATGTATTCATTTGACTCTGATTACTTGAAATTCATCCTGGAGTATTTAAGGAATTAGCTGAAGCAATCTCCGAACTGTTAAATTATCTTTGAGAACTCATGGAAGATGGGTGAGGTCCCAGATGACCGGAGAAGGACAAACAAAGTACCTATCTTTAAAAAGGGGAACAAAGGACCCAGGGAATTATAGACCAGTTGGCCTAATTCTGATACCTGAAAGATACTGGAAAATTATTAATACATTTCTAAGTACCTAGAGGATAATAAGGTTATAAGGAATAGCCAGTGTGGATTTGTCAAGGACAAATCATGCCAAACAAACCCAACTTCCTTCTTTGACAGGGTTACTGGTCCAGTGGCTGGGCAGAAGCTGGAGTTGTGATATATCTTGATTTTTAGTAAGGCTTTTGACACAGTCCCACATGACATTCTCATAATCAAATTAGGGAAATGTGGCCTAGATGAAATTACTATGAGGAGGATGCACATCTGCTTGAAGATTAACAGTGAACCACTGATACCTCCCCCTAGTGCAGGGGTCTCCAAACTTTAGGAGACGAGGGCCACATTAGATTTTTGAAGGGGCTTCGCGGGCCGGTTTTAGGGAGTGCGGGGCCCCATTTAGATGGGGCCCCGCCGCCGAAATACCACCGAGGCGGCAGCAACATTTGAGCTGCTGCCGAAGTGCTGCCAAGGCAGCAGCAGCAATTGGTTAGGGGGCCGGACAAATCGAAGCCGCAGGCCAGATCCAGCCCTCGAGCCGTAGTTTGGAGACCCCTGTCCTAGTGTGCACTCAACGAGTAATTATCTCAAGAGGTCCCAGAGGGGTCTGTCCTGGGTAGAATTCAATATTCAGATTAATGACTTGGATAATGACGCACAGAGTGTGCTTATAAAATTTGTTGATGGCACCAAGCTAGGATGAGTTGCAAGCATGTTGGAAGACAGGATAAAAGAATTCAAAACAACCTTTCCATATTGGAGAATTGGTCTGAAATCAACAACATGAAATTAAATAAAGACAAATGCAAAACGCTGCACTACAGAAGGAAAATCAAATGCACAATTACAAAAGTGGGGATAAGTGAATAGGCAGTAATACAGCTGAAAAGGATCTGGGGCTTATAGTTCACAAATTTAATGAGTCAATGGTATGATGCAGTTGTGAAAAAGGCTAATATAATTCTGAGGTGTATTAACAGGAATGTCATATGTAAAACACTGGAGAAAATTGTCCCGCTCTGCTTGGCCCTGGTTAGGTCTGAATCGGTATATTATGTCCAGTTCTGGGCAGCACGCTTTTAGAAGGATGTGGACACATTGGGGAGAGTCCAGAGGACATCAACAAAAATGATAAAATGTTTAGCAAACCTCACCCATAAGGAAAGGTTTCAAAGAACTGGGCATGTTTAGTCTTGAGAAAAGAGTCAGGGATGGACCTAATAACTATTTTCAAATACATGATGGGCTGTTATAAAGAGGGTGGTGATCAGTTTTTCTCCATGTCCACCAGAGATAGGACAAGAAGCAATGGGCTTACTCTTCAGCAAGGGAGGTTTAGATTAGATATTAGGAAAAACTTTCCGACTATAAGGGTAGTTAAGCTCTAGAATAGGCTTCCAAGGTAGGTTGTGGAATCCCCATCACTGGAAGTTTTTAATAACAGGTTAGACAAACACCTCAGAGATTATCTAGGTTTACTTGCTCCTCCTTCAGTGCAGGGGGCTGGAGTAGATGATCTCTTGAGGTCCCTCCCGGCCCTATATTTCTATGATTTCCTCAGACAGGCAAATGTAAATGAAGACTTTTAAACGGCTGAATTGGCCTGGATAGCTTTCTACTTCAGGATAAAATCTCAGTGAGTTGAGTGTATTTTTGTTGTTGAAAGCTAACTGCTAAAAATGATTTGATGTACGTTGGGTTGCAATTTTTGGTTATAGCTGCAAGTTTGTATCAAGGAAGGAAGTGGGAATTGACTAGCTATTTTTCATCTGGTCTAGAGCAAATTAAAGTGACAAGCACTGGGCAAACTAACATCATTTTACACCCTTGGCATAATCACATGGGGTGGGAGGGAAAAAATCAGTGCCTGGAAGTGGAAGTGTATTAGAGGACTTGTGAATGAGCAACACGAACTGCTTTAGTTGCTTATAGGGTTGAACCTATTTCTGATTCTAAGCTTATAAAAATATCAGCAAATGAAAAAAACAAAAACAAATCTTCACCATATCCAATGCCCCAGGTCACCTTCATAGGAGATAATTTTATACACAAGTATACATGAGAACAAGCCCAAGGCAGGACTCCAAACATATTGATATGCAGTTCTGTATCAGTGAAAGGACAACCAGAACAGGCACAGAAAGTACAATCACCAGTGGAGATAAAGAAAGGTGAAAATGTGAAGTTATTTCACCTGCTGGCACTGTTTTGTTCCATATGAGGTTGGTTGTATCAATGACCTATGCACCTCTTTTTCTTGAAAGTCCCATAGACCAGGCTATCACTGTGCTAGGAGCTGTGCAAACACAGCACAAAACGTTGGTCCCTGCCCCTAGGAGCTTACAATCTCAGTATAAGGGTCAAACGATGGCTGTAGACAGATGGGGGAGTACAAGGCAACAACGAGACAGTATTGGTCCGCATGATAGACAGTGGTCTCTGTGCATCAACAGCTTAACCATGGTCAAGTTTTTTGTAAGCGGCACAGCAGAGCAGGGATTTGAAGGTGGACAATGAGGTAGCATTGCGGATGTTTTTGGGAAGTGCTTCCCAAGCATGAGGGGCAGCAAGGGAGAAAGCACGAAGGTGTGCGCTTGACTGAAAATTTACCAAGCCGTGAAGTGGAAGCTGGCATCATGGACTGGTCGTCGATGAGCATTGACAGCTTGATAGCGAACGGGAGATGATTATAGGTTGGGTGGGATTGACTGTGAAGGGCCTTGAAAGAATGTGAGCAGTTTGTTTGAAGCCGCAGAGAAGGGAAAGCCAGTCGAGGGATTCAAAGAGGGGTGACATGGTCAAAGCAATAGGCTATGAAAATGAATTTAGCAGCAGCATTCTGAATGGATATGAATGAGGCTAGATTGCATTTGTCAAGACATTTGATTGTATGCAGTGGTGTTGTAGCCATGTCAGTCGCAGGATATTAGAAAGACAAGGTGGGTGAGGTAATATCTTTTATTGGATCAACTTCTGTTGGGTGAGAGAGACAAGCTTTCAAGCTACACAGAGCTCTTCTTCAGGTCTGGGGAAGGTACTTGGAGCATCACAACTAAATACAAGATCAAACAGATGGTTGAGCATACATAGAAATCTTTCCTGAACCCCGCTTTTCTGGCCTTCAAACACCGCAGCCTCTCCAAGATCATCATCAGAAGCAAGCTCCCCACAGACCAGGACACACCAACACAAAGATCCTGCCAGAACAACAGATGCAAAACCCACAGACATATCTCCACTGCTGCAATGATCATTACTGCCCCCACAACACACTTTTCAACTTCCATGGGTCCTACACAGGCCTATCACAGAATGTGGTATCCCTCATCCAAGGCACTAAATACCCCAATAACAACTATGTGGGTGAAACGAGACAATCACTACGCTCTTGAATGAACTGACACAGGAAAATGATAAAAGACAAAAACACCCTATCACCTGTGGATGAACACTTTTCACGAAGCGATGACTCCATATCTGACACATCTGTCCTCATTCTCAAAGGAAAACTGCAAAACACTTTCAGAAGACAAGCCTGGGAGTTTAAATTTGTAATTTGCTAGACACTAAAAATTATGGTGTTGTTAAAGACACTGGATTTATGGCTAATTATCACAATCTGTCACCCACTGACACCTCCTCTTTTTTTGTCCTATGTGGATAGAGGTGTTAATGGACCATTTCATCTTGAATGGTCCCTTTGCACATATTCTAGCTACTTATGCTAAACTATCTGTTTAATCTTACATTTAGCTGTGACACTTTAAGAGTATGTCTACACTGCAATTAAAAACCCAGAGCTGGCCCATGCTTGCTGACTCCGGCTTGGGCCATTAAGCTGTTTTTGTGGAGTAGACATTTGCGCTCAGCCAGGCACCTGGGCTCTAGGACCCTGCAAAGTGGGAGGGTCCCAGAGCTTGGGCTGCAGCCTGAGCCCAAACGCCTACACTACAATTAAACAGCCTCTTAGCCAGAGCCCCTTGAGCCACAGGCGCCAACTTCTGGCGGCGCTGGTGGGGGCTGATGCCCGGCATAGGGGGTGGGGCTCCGCCACGTCGCCCGGCGTCAGGGGCAGGGCCCCGCCCCCGACGCTGGGCGACGTTGCAGGGCCCCGCCCCTGATGCAACATCGCCCGGTGTTGGGGGTGGGGCCTCGCAACGTCTCCCGGTGGTGAGGTGAGCTGGGCGCGGGCCCCGGGGCTGGCGGGGAGCTGCCGGTGGGTGCTGAGCACCCACCGATTTTTTCCCCGTGGATGCTCCAGCCGCGGAGCACCCACGGAGTCGGCGCCTATGCCTTGAGCCTGAGTCAGCTGGTCCCGGGCCAGCTGTGAGTGCCTAGCTGCAGAGTCGACAGACCGCAAGTACTTTTCCCAGACCCGAGGAAGAGCTCAGTGTACGAGCTGCTTGCACTTTTCCACTGCTTGCATCCGAAGAAGTGGGCATTCACCCACGAAAGCTTATGCTCCAATACCTCTGTTAGTCTATAAGGTGCCACAGGACCCTTTGTCGCTTCTACAAATCCAGACTAACACGGCTACCCCTCTGATATATCAGTGTACGATGAAAGCTTTCCTCTCTCTCCAACAGAAGTTGGTCCATAAAATATATTACTTCACACACCTTACCTCACTAAGACATTTGATTGTTACCTGAATCTTGAAAGGGTTATAAGGAGTTAAAATAATTAATTATCCACGTTTTTTGTATTTCTTTTTTTTTCATTTTAGCTCCCTGATTTCTATGTCCCATTTCCTACTGTACTGCTGTATACACTTAAATGTATTATTGTGCCTTTTTGCATATTGCATTTAATATTTAAATATTTCATCCATATCATTGTCCTTCAGGGTACCTCTGTTTCAGACTCATTTCCATACCTCCGTCTGCAAGGTCCTGCTGCTTTCTTCTTTCAAATGGAAAGTGTAGTGCACATAACTTCATCTCCAAAGATTCTGCAGCCTTCAGAGGCAAATAGCCATTCTATGGTCATTTCAGTGACTGGTTACATATTGTGTACTTCCATGTTGCCCCTTTCGCTTGAGCCATTAGCCAGAATTCAGAGCCTTGCAGGGTTGCTTCTGTTAGGATTGAGAAATTAGGAATAGAGATCAGGTCTATTCTTGGTGTAATCTTTCTTATTTATAAAATATTTACTAAAAGTTGCCTTGAACACAGGCAATTATACTCTGTCTTTTGTTTCTCCCTTCTCAGAAATCCCCAAGCGTGCCATTCTAGCGAGCTGTGTGTGCAAAGAAGTCCTTTCTTTGCTTTCCATCAGGGCCATGCTTCCAACTCCTTTCACAGGCTTTCTGCCACCAATATCCTAGCCCCGGCATTTACAGTCAGGGAAACCTGTTATTTAGCCTGAGTTAGATCTGACCCTGCTGTGCCTTGGACAGTTGTCCCCACTTCACGCTACTCTTCTTACTACAAAAAGGGGCTTTGTTACTCCTTCTGTTGAGCCTGAAAGAGTGCTTGGCACACCCACTGACTTTAATGTGGTTTGACTTGTCTTTAGCTATACCACTCACCTGATGGAAGCCATTAGCACCTTTTGGCATAACATCCTTCCTGGAGACTTGACTTTTGTTCTTGTTTCCTTATTATATTAATCTTTTAAATAGTAGTAGCTTTGGCTGAAAGTATGTTTCCTGTTTGTGTGTAGACAGAGATAATAGAACAATCCTGTTTAATATAGTCTGCTTTTGAGCATTTTCCTTCCTACAATCAACATTACCTCTTTAAAATGTTTAAAATAAACATGCAATTCTTTACATCATAACATACCTGCTTTGTTTTTGTTTTGTATCTTGTTTTCTGGCTAGGGTTATTCTTCAAATAAATGTTATGTCTGCTTCCTGTTCTTACACAACCTTTCATCAGCCTACTGAGAGGAAAAACTTAAAGTACTGCTTTAAAAATATTCTCATTCATTAATCAAGGTGACACCTCCTATTAACTAGTTAATGTAGAAAGGCCTTTGGGCTTTTAGGAATCTATAATTTCAGCAGAAGCAATGAAGCAAGAGCAAGTAAGAACAGGATTTTAAGAAAATTCACCAAGGGCAAAGTTAATGTTATATAACTGTCCAAAAATATCTGTGCTAGAATATGTGGAATGATAAGAACATAAAAATGGCCATACTGGGTCAGACCAAAGGTCCATCTAGCCCAGTATCCTGTCTTTCGACAGCGGCCAATGCCAGGTGCCCTAGAGGGAATGAACAGAGCAGGTAATCATCAAGTGATCCATTCCCTCTCGCCCATTCCCAGCATCTGGCAAACAGAGGCTAGGAACACCATCCCTGCCCATCCTGGCTAATAGCCATTGATGGACCTATCCTCCATGAATGTATCTAGTTCTTTTTTGAACCCTGTTATAGTCTTTGCCTTCACAACATCCTCTGGCAAGGAGTTCCACAGTTTGACTGTGCATTGTGTGAAAAAATACTTCCTTTTGTTTGTTTTAAACCTGCCTATTAATTTATTTTGATGACCCCTAGTTCTTGTGTTATGAGAAGGAATAAATAACACTTCCTTATTTACTTTCTCCACACCAGTCATGATTTTATAGACCTCTATCATATCCCCCCTTAGTCACCTCTTTTCCAAGCTGAAAAGTCCCACTCTTATTCATCTCTCCTCATATGGAAGCTGTTCCATACCCCTAATAATTTTTGTTGCCCTTTTCTGAACTTTTTCCAATTCCAATATATCTTTTTTTAAATGGGGTGACCACATCTGCATGCAGTATTCAAGATGTGGGCATACCATGGATTTATATAGCGGCAATGTGATATTTTCTGTTTTATTATCTATCCCTTTCCTAATGATTCCCAACATTTTGTTTGCTTTTTTGACTGCCTCTGCACATTGAGTGGATGTTTTCAGAGAACTATCCACAATGACTCCAAGATCTCTTTCTTGAGTGGTAACAGCTAATTTAGACCCCATCATTTTATATGTATAGTTGGGATTATGTTTTCCAATGTGTATTACTTTGCATTTATCAACATTGAATTTCATCTGCCATTTTGTTGCCCAGTCACCCAGTTTTGGGAGATCCTTTTGTAGCTCTTTTCAGTCTGTTTGGTACTTAACTATCTTGAGTAGTTTTGTATCATCTGCAAATTTTGCCACCTCGCTGTTTACCCCTTTTTCCAGATCATTTATGAATATGTTGAATAGGACTGTTCCCAGTACGGACCCCTTGGGGGACACCACTATACCTCTCTCCATTCTGAAAACTGACAATTTATTCCTACCCTTTGTTTCCTACCTTTTAACCAGTTACTGATCAATGAGAGGACCATCCCATGACAGCTTATCCCAGGATAGATTTTTTTTAGAAAGTAAAAAAACCAAAAAAGCTGACGAGTCTACACTAGGAAGCAAAGCTATTGATCTATCTGTGTTCTGTGTAGAACTTAACTGAATCCCAAATACTCAGGCAGCTTCCTAGTTGCAATAAACTAAATTTTGATTGGATAAAATGTGGAAACAGAGCTACTATCTATGAGCTAATTAATTTCCCAGCAGGACTTGAGGGCAGAATTTAGCTCTGCATCACCAACAGGTAATTGGTGTCCTACTGGAAAGTTGATATATTATAGCCGGTTTTGTTAAACTAGTTAACAGTCTTAAGGTCTGGTTCTGATGCCTTTTACTAGCGTTGGATAGTACCTTACTCAGCAAGTGGTCCCATTGACTTCTAAAAGGACTCTTAGTGACTATTCAACATGAGCAAGGGTATCCGAGTCTGAGCTGCAATTGCTGGAATGAAGGCTTAGTAAATGGGACTCTACCTTTTTGGCATATAAATTGCCATCATCTTTTAGGGAAAACTTTATATAGTAAATTGGAAATAAAAATTACTAAAATATTTTCTTTATGTAAGTCAGCAAACAAGCCCTTTATAGTATCACAGGGGTAGCAGTGTTAGACTGTATCCACAAAAACAACGAGGAGTCTGGTGGCACCTTAAAGACTAACAGATTTATTTGGGCATAAACTTTTGTGGGTAAAAAACCCACTTCTTCAGATGCATGGAGTGAAATTACAGATACAGGCATAGATATACTGTCACATGAAGAGAAGGAAGTTACCTTGCAAGTGGAGAACCAGTGTTGACAAGGCCAATTCAGTCAGGGTGGATGTGGTCCACTCCAAATGATTGATGAGGAGATGTCAATACCAAGAGAGGGAAAATTGCTTTTGTTGTGAGCCAGCCACTCCCAGTCCCTATTCAAGCCCTTTATAGTTGAAGTAAACTACTTACAGCTGCCAACATGCAATACAATATTTGAAAATAACCATGCGGAGGTGGAAAATCAGTATGTTGAAATGATAAGGACTAGAGATGGGCAAACCTGCAAAGGTTTAGGGACAAATCATGCCATCACTGCCAAAGCCAGCGCAGAGAGTTACAGGTGATACATTGTGGGATGTATCTGGCACAAGAGACATCTCGTTCTGTGAGGATAGGTTGCTACATGTGGGGCTGCCTTACTGAGCTAGATGGTGCTGTTCACTGTCAGTATTTTCTGGGGTAAAGTGTGTCTGGATGGTATCAGTTAGCTTGCCGTTGATTGCAGTGTATACAGAGGGATTTTGCTGACAAACAGTCCCGCTTCTGGTTCTGGTGCACATCCTGGTGTGGTACTAGTGCAAAGGGTTAGGATTCCATTAGTGCCCATCCTCCAAGCATGCACTACTGCTTGTGTGCCAACTTTGCTACCTGCCTGCACCATACACTCCAACATAGTGTAGTCTCCAGGTGGACATTAGGGATTCCAACGAGGCACTACTCAGTCAGGTGAAGGAATTCATATTTAATATGTCTTAAATTCATCACTCAGTGCTGTTGTATAAGCATGAGCCTGGAAGCTATAGGGGCTGAATATTGTTCTTACCTCTGCCACTAGCTTGCCGTTTGCTCTAAGGCCAGCCACGCACCACCTGATCCTGCCAGGTGCTGAACTCTCATGTGAGGTGATCAGTGCTCCTATGATGTGCTGAGCATGCGCCACTTCCACTGATTTCAATGCCTTGCAGAAGCAAGTCCTTAATTTCTGGGCCACATTTACCCATTCAGTGAAATGAAGATAGCAGGGATGGATTTTGCTGCCTTTGAAGTCAGTGACAGAATTCCCATTGATTTCAATGGGAATAGGATTGGGGCTGTAATATCTACGTACTTTTGCAAAGTGCAAAGTATTACTCCTGTCTGCAGGAGAGCTCTCCTATCACTGCAGTGAGATCAAATTACAAGTCAAAGATTTTCCCATTATTTCTAGGGTTACACCCTTTCCCCAACAATGACCGATTAACTTGATCTGTTTCTTACAGAACAGTTCATCTTCTCTCTTTCTAAAAACAAGCAAAGAACCTCAACCTTTTTCATTCATAGTTAATGGAGATAATGGGCCAGTTTCTCTCCTGATCCAGCCCAGGAGGATTGTGCAGCATCAGGCAGCCAGTTACAACCTTCTGATTCACAGGTCTAGTCCCAGCCTGGACATGACTAAGGCCCTGTCTACACTGGCAAGTTTCTGCGCAGTAAAGCAGCTTTCTGCGTTGTAACTCCCGAGGTGTACACACTGCCAAGCCACTTAGTGCGCAGATACTGGCAAGCTGCAGTGCTGTAAAAAAACCATCCCGACGAGAGGCATACAGCTTTTTGAGCTGGGGGTACAGCGCCACGATGCCAGTGTAGACACCCTGGTAGATTACAGCACTGTGATTGGCCTCCGGGAGGTGTCCCACAATGCCTGTTCTTGCCTCTCTGGTCATCGGTTTGAACTCTACTGCCCTGCCCTCAGGTGACCAACCGTCATCCCCACCCTGTACGTTCCTTTGGAAATTTGAAAGTCCCCTTCCTGTTTGCTCGGTGATGCGTGCAATGGTCTCAGTGCATCTTTCCAGGTGGCCTACTCCATGCACCAGGTGATCCCTCGCTTGGAGCAATGCCGAGCTGCTGGACCTCATCAGCATTTGGGGAGAGGAGGCTGTCCAGTCCCAGCTGCGCTTCAGCCGTAGGAATTATGATACCAACAGACAGATTTCATGTTGCATGACAGAAAGGGGCTATGACCGGGACACACTGCAGTTCAGGGTCAAAGTGAAGGAGCTGCAGAACACCTACAACAAGGCACAGAAGGCAAACTGCCGCTCTGGAGCTGCGCCCATGAGTTGCCAGTTCTACAAAGAGCTGGATGCGATGCTCGGTGGCGACCTCTCCTCTAGGAAGCTAAAGCATATTGGGATCTGCTGTCTTCTTAAATACTGTAATTGTTTTTAAAAATCATTTGGAAGTGAAGTAGAATTGTTCTGACTGCATTTCTGATATAAAGTCCTGAGACACCTTTTTAAGGTTAACTTAGTGATTGATACATTATGTGATACATGTGACAATGAATTTAGAAGTGTCTTGTATTTTCATCGTAATCATTAGTTGACGTAAATCAATATTCATTTGTCTGATAAGAGAATACTATCTGCAGTTGGAACCATTCTACTTTGTTCATATTTAGGCTTGGCAAAATTTGTTTATTTTTTGTACATTTCAGTGGGTAATATCAATGTTTGTTTTTAATAATTTTTTATTTCTTTTGATTTAAATGTTCACAGTTGCACAAAATTATGTTTTAAAACTTTTTATCAATTAAAATTTTTACAGTTCAGGGAAATTATGGGGGGGATCAGGCAATAATTATTTAATGATTGTAAACACTGAGATTCAAAAACTAAAACTTTATAACTGTTCAAACACAAACTGTCAACATCACATGTTAAAATATACAAAGTAAATATCCTTAAATCAAACTCTAATAAGTTCTCAAGAAGCATTTTTCTTACTTTGCCTAGCTGTATATTTCTAGTATCACCGGAAATATTTGTGTCTGTACAGTGAAATCAACATTTACTGACAGTTATTGATTAAAAATCTAATCCTTCCAACTCTATTTATACTGGTGTATGTCTCTCTATTTCATCTGGGAAAGCCTTAAAATTAAATTTATATTGACTTTTCAGATAGAAATATATTTATCAGTAATGTGTCTGGCAGGGAGATAGCATTTTGTTATTTTGGTACTTCATGTCATTACATCATGTTAATCATCTCATGGGGGTACAAACAAGTGTGAATTCAGCTATGGTAAATCATGTGTGGTTAGTAGAATCACCCTCATAAAGTATAACTCCAGACTTTTTTTAATTTGAACGCTAGTGGGGCTAGATTTTACAAGGAACTCAGCACCTGTTCAGGGACCTAAATAAAGGTGGGATTTTCAAAAATACTCAGTTTCCATTGTGACTCCTATGGACAGACTTTCAGAAGCCTTCTGCAGATTGGGTGCAAAAAAGCTCTTTTGAAAAATCTAGTCATTTACTTTGTTGCCTAAGTGGGAGCTGAGTGGTCTTGAAAATCTGGCCTTGGACCTACATTCTTTTGTTTATGTGGCTTTTGCATCAAATCTGTGAATTGCTATTGTCATACAGATTCATGTTTGTAAAGCTAACTTGACAGAGAGCTTAATTGTCTCTGAAATTACGTTACTGTGTGAACAGATGTTCCTGATAGCCCTGGAAACGGAGACTTGGTGTCTCAAGTGTCTGTTCCCATTGTGTCACTTTCTCTAGTGCAACCCTCCAAGGAGTTACATACTCAGAGATAAATAACAATTAATAATTCACCATGGCCAGAAGGGAACCAACAGCCAGTTGCACTTGGCTGCACAGATCTCACAACTAATCAGTAGCCGGGACATGAGATTGAAGGAGTTGGACATCGGCTGCTGTGATTTGATGACTCATAAATTCAGTCTAAATCTGGGTAAAATGGCCCTAAAAGCAGTAACACCTGCATTTCAGTCTGTCAAAAACATCCTGGGAAGAGCCACATATTCTGATACAATATAAGGGCTACCTTGTTCTCTACTTATTACCTCATGGAAACAGCATGGAGTTGATGCTACACTACAAAACAGTCATTTAGATCAGTATATTACCATTCCATTGTATGCCTCTTAAACCAGTGGTATTTGCAAATACCATCATCTACATCTATCGTCTACAGTCATCTACATGAAGCTCCTTGAACTCAATGTTTAAAATCGCTCCCTGTATATCCAGGCAGTTGCCAAATCCTGCCAGTTCTTTACATCCCGTAAAATCTGTCCTTTCCTTCCTCTCATTTTTGCTAAAACCTTTGTCCGTGCCTTGGTGCTGTCTTGTCTCGACTGTTGAAATCTCTTACCTCTCTAGGGGCCTGATTCAAGTGGACTTTAGATCATGGTCTAGCTGGGCTACTTATTAACACTCCCTTCAAATCCATCCAAAATGCTGTGAATATAATCATATACGTATCCAGTTACTCAGACCATAACAATGTTTATATGAATCCCTTCCCCCTTTAAATTAGGCAGTCACATTTTTAAGGCCCTACACAGTTTAATTCCTGCCTCTATACTTCCACCACATGCATCTGGTGAATCATAGAATATCAGGGCTGGAAGGGACCTTAGGAGATCATCGAGTCCAACCCTCTGCTCAAAGCAGGACCAATCCCCAATTTTTGCCCCAGATCCCTAAATGGCCCCCTCAAAGATTGAACTCACAACCCTGGGTTTAGCAGGCCAATGCGCAAACCACTGAGCTATCCTTCCCCCCTTGGGTCTTTGCCCATGAAAGCTTATGCTCCAATATATCTGTTAATCTATAAGGTGCCACAAGACTCTTTGTCACTCTTGCAGGTCCAGACTGACACGGCTACCCCTCTGATACTCTTCTCTAGTTTCTCTCCTTAGCTCTGACCAAACCTCTCTTCTTACTCAGCCTTTTAAAAAATATTTCTTCCGTTCTAGTCATTGTGCCTTCTCTAATGCGGCACCCTGTCTTTGGAATAAACTCCTTTCCCACTAAATATCCACCTACTCTTAATTCAAAACACTCCCTAAAAACTTTTCTTGTGTCTCTTTGTGCTTTCCTATTAATGAAATGACAGACTTTATATGACGTTGTATTATCCAGGAGGGTACTGGGCAGTACAAGATGCACATTTCTGGGGGAAAGTCTGGGACTGGGAGTTTGCTGGTATTGCCCTGCAGTGTAAGTCATGAGTGGCTGGCTAGAGCACTCATACAATTTCTGTTATAATATAATAATAATAATAACTTTTAGCGTTATCTGCTGTAAGCGTCTCTAAGGGTGAGAGGTTGGCTGAACTGGGACTTGATCAACAGTCAAACTTTTAGCAAGGATGTAAGCAGAGAGTAATGAATTTACTTGGCACTTCCATAGCAATTTCAGACTGGTTAAAGAAATGGTTGCATTCACCACTAATGAAACATTTCTTATTCTTCAATGCAGTCCCAAAGGTTGCAACTGTTTGGCAAAGGCATTCATAGTTACTGGAATTATGAACTGTCCTCTTTGTGTCTATAGCACTGGAATACAATCAGTATCTACAGAGCCTTATTCGGTAACCAATGTGTATGGCCTTTTGGAAAAGCAGCATGTCTGGTTCCATCAACAATTTTTCCTGATGGTATGCATTATTTGTATTTGTCACAAATCATCTGACCTTGCAGGGTGTTGAATTATAGATAGGTACTAGAGCTAGGTGGGCTGCCACAAACTGCTGAGACCTCTCTGAAAACAAATATGTAGCATTAAAGTGCTTGGTGCAGGCGTGAAATGAGCTTCAATATCTTGTAAAGTATTACCTGTGACCAGGAGGCTAAAAATCCTCAAGGAATGCGGAGGGGGGGGGGGGGGGGGAAGAGAGCTGGAAAGTTTTGTGGGAAGCGGTAGGGTACATAGAAAACATTTCAAACCAGTGGCTTCAGAGGAGTGAAGAATTAACAGGCAGCTGAAGAAATGAGCAAGAAGCTGGTTCATGAACATTAGGATAGGGTTAATCTTAGTTGCCAAATCAAGTAGAGTTAGGTGAACTCACAGGCGGCCTTCCTGTCTCTTTAAGCAGATTTTCGGGGGCTAATGTTACGCCTAGTGAATGATGGAGATTACTTCCAAAATGTATTACACAAAACATATTGAGAGTTTTGGAGGAAGAACACTAGGTCAGTGGTCAGTATTTGGTGATGAATCTTTGCACATCATCCTCATAAGTCTTGCATGCAAAACACATGAAAGTCTCTATGAGCAGAATTTCTATAAATAGCACTGGCACGCTCATTCTGGCTTGGTAGACCTGTATAAGGATGCTGCTAATCAGGAGTTCTCCTCTATGAAAACGTTTGGGATAACATCTTAATAAATAGAGATCAACTTGTGGACCCACCTTCACTTCTCCCCTGTGAATATGCAATAACCCTGAGCAGCCACAGCACTTGCTTTACAAGGAAAAACATAGCACGGAAGTATTTAGTTGTTGTTAACTCTGATGTGCTGCCACTTTTCTAAAAAGATCATTTCAATCTCCTTTTGCTCTTCATTGTATCTTCAAAATCCCTCTGCCATGCTTCTCTGCCACTTGGCTCATTTCAGCTTGTCACACCTGCTTCTACAACTTTGCTGTCTAGTTCCTTTTTGGCCCTCTTCCTGCCCCCTGGTCTGCCACTCCCTTGCACATACTCCCTGGTTTCATTGCCCCATTGACGTCTGCAGTCCTATTCCTGGCTCCTTTTCTGCAGGTAGCTCCAGCCCTGCTGGTGGCTCTGGTCCCAATAATGGTTCCTGTTCCCTCCTCCTCCTCCAATATAGCAGCAGTCCGTAGTGGAGGAATCTAACTTGTTTTCTCATCCTTATTTCCAGTTGCTTCTCAAGGTGTCCATGCTTTGCTTTATGATGATAAGGCCGACTGCTTCCACAAGCTAGGAGGAGGCAGCCTATAATGTGCAGCAGCTTTTGGAAACACTCGTAAATCACATCGAAGTGGGGAGAAATATTGATGCTGAAGATGAAAATAATATATTCTAAGAGACAAATGTGCTTGTCTATGTTATGGATTTCCTGTAAGTTATTAAAATGGAAAGAATATTTGGAATCTACTTTATTTTTCACTATTTCTGCTGTTTTGTTTACTCTAGGCATTTCTCTCACTTTGGACTAATAGTTTTATTTTTCAGAGTGGTAGCCGTGTTAGTCTGGATCAGCAAAAACAACGAGGAGTACTTGTGGCACCTTATGTATTTGGGCATAAGCTTTTGTGGGCTAAACCCCACTTCATCAGATGCACGGAGTGGAAAATACAATAGGAAGATTATATACACAGTACATGAAAAGATGGGACTTGCCTTACCAAGTGAGGGGTCTATTCAAGGGACACCATCATAGGACCTAACCACATCAGCCACACCATCAGGGGCTTGTTCACCTTTCCATCTATCAATGTGATATATGCCATCATGTGCCAGCAATGCCCCTCTGCCATGTACATTGGCCAGACCAGAGAGTCTCGATGTAAAAGAATAAACGGACACAAATCAGATGTCAAGAATTATAACATTCAAAAACCAGTCAGAGAACACTTCAAACTCCCTGGACACTCAATAACAGACTTAAAAATGGCAATTCTTCAACAACAACAAACTTCAAAAACAGACTCCAACGAGAAACTGCAGAACTGGAATTAATTTGCAAACTGGACACCATAAAATTAGGCCCGAATAAAGACTGGGAGTGGATGGGTTACTACAAAAACTAAAATCTAATTTCCCCATGCTAATTTTCCCCTGCTGTTACTCACACCTTCTTGTCAACTGTTTGAAATGGGCCACCCTGATTACCACTACAAAAGTGATTCTTCCTCCTGTTGATAGCCCACTTTAATCGAATTGTCTTGTTAGAACTGACCCCGCACTTGGTAAGGCAACTCCAATCTTTTCATGTACTCTGTATATATATATCTTCCTACTGTATTTTCCACTCCATGCATCTGATGAAGTGTGTTTTAGCCATGAAAGCCTATGCCCAAATAAATGTGTTAGTCTCTAAGGTGCCACAAGTACTCCTCGTAGTTTTATTTTTGTTTATAATCACTTTTAAGTCAATATCACTGAGATCTACATGCATTAGAATAATTTAAAAATTCCTGCAATGTAAACCATGCCAAAGGATATCAAATTATTATTATACCAATATTAATTCCTGTCAGAACAGGCTCTTTAGTCCCTAGACAGTAGTGGTCTAGAACTATAAAAGAGACAGGCTCAAAGGAGGGCAAGAGATAGAATTAATAAGAGAAGTTCCCTAGAGCCTTCTCTGTGAGCTGCTGAATGACCTCTGCTCCTACTGAAATCAACTGGGATAAAGGGTATTCATCACATCACAGTCCTCAATACCTTATGGGGCTGAGTCCCTGCCATCCAATAAAAGATAGTAAATTAAAATACACCCAAAGTGTTCCCATCTAAGTCAGTCACTACAATGTGTAATTCACGCACAATTCCACTGGTCCCCCAAGACTACCTTGTGTTCTTGCTTCTTTCTTGCTTCTAAAACATGAAGGGAATTCATGTTGCTGAAAGGTATCGGGCTGAAAGTTTGTAGAGTGAGGTTCTCTGTCCACCAACACAGCACAGTAGTAGAACTCCCCCACCTATCCTACCACTGTGCTTCAACTAGAACTGCAAGGACCACTGGATCAGATCATCCCCATCACCATTTATTTCTTGCCATCTCCCCAGTGATTGACAACAAGCTTTCTTGGTAGTGACAAAGGTGATGCTAGTTGTGAAATAGGTGCTGAAGACATTCTTTGGAGGGGCATGTGTGCGCGCAGTTATGTTTCTGAGTCCAAATGTTCAAAAGAGTTCAAGGCTCAGCACCCATAGTTGGGGCAGATTTTCCAAAAAACTTAGCTCCCATTTAGGCACCTAAATGGAGGCCAGATTTACAAAACTACTCAGCAGCATCCAACAGCTCCCATTGCAACACTAAGGCCCAGACAGTTAAAAAAGCTCAGTTGAGCTCTTCTGAAAATCTGGCTCTGAGTGCTGAGCACTATTGAAAATTCCACCCCTAGTCCTTGCCTCACCTTTCTGCCCTGTTAGTACTTCAGAGGTGATAAAATATCCAGCCTTTATTTTCTTGGTTTAAAACAATTCCTGTTGGGCTATTCAGCTACTCGTATTTTGTTTTGTCCGTGTGTCTGGCACTAGAGAGGGCTGTGTTGTTCAGTAACGTTCTAAATTAAAAACATTTAAATGTATATGTGGCCTTTTGTCATGTTATAAATTATAACTGTACTAAAATTAAACACATATAATTTGTCTAAAATTATGTGAAGCATCATAGGAAAAAAATCCGTGGACACTGTAACTCTCAGACATCTGTTCATTTCCTTGTGTCAGTTTTATCCCTCAATACAGGCTGTGAATATTGTTCGCCGTTGTTCTCAATGATTCTTCGTTTAGTCCTGTTAAGAGCCCACTTCTGCAGGGCTTCTATGGGACTTCAACAGTGTGTATGACTCCTTTTAAGAATAGCAATGACTAGGGGTCAGTCAACCCCTTCCTGTTCTGTGGTGTCCCTTTTAAGATCCCTGGGACCTTTGGATTAAACAAAGACCTAGGGAAGGGCAAAGGCAGGAGTTGGAAGAAAGGAAGATGGTTCTGGGGAATAGTTAATATCTGGGGAAAACCCAGGCTGCTGTTTCCTTAAGGGAATGGAACTGGAGCCTTGTAGTACAGGGTTGGGGAAGGCTGTCTTTTCTCCCCGCCAACCAGGAGGAGCCCTGGGAAGGAGGGCAACATATACGCTACCTCCTCTTTCATAATAGGGGAGGCACCAGCAGGGGAAGGAGTGCGGCCTGCTGACCTCTCCGAGTCCAGGAAGGAAAAGGGATAAGTGAAGAGGGGCCAGGTAGGAGAAGTTGCTTTAAGGATTCGGCTGGCCTGAATGAGCAGAGCCCCCAAGACAGAGGGCTGTGGGACTCTAGAGCCCAAGAGGAGACGTTCTCTTGAATCTCAGCAGTCAGCACAGGCCCCAAGAAGGAAGGCTTTGGGACTCCTGAACCACAAAAAAGGTAATAAATCAGATTTCACAATACTTGGGTCTGGGAGTCAATTATTGCAGAGAAGCTAGCGGGAGCTGAGGGTAGGGTGCCTTCAGGGCCATTCCAGGCAACAAGATGGTGCTCTGAGATGGCACTTGTCCACAAGGATGTACAATTATGTCAGTGCAGGTAAAGGCATTCCAGGATCTGGCCCAATGAGCTTTATTTAAAAAAAACCCCATAAACTCACATATGGACCTCATCCCCTCATCTTTTATTGATATTGCTAGGTTCCTCTTCTGCCTGAGCGTTTGACATAGCAGGCCTGATTCTCCATTTCAGAATACATTGTGTAGCTATTTGCATCAGTGCAAAGAATTTGTCGAATATTATGTGGTCAGAATTCTTCACTTGCTTACTCCAATAGTGGCATTTTACATCTATGCTGCAATTGTAAATGACTATGCAAGGTGCACAGCGGTGGAGAAACAAGTTAATTATATTGATGGTCTGTAGTCTTTGTTGCTTGACAGTTTCCAGATTTATTCATAATATATACAGTAACTGTTCAAAAGTTCCCCAAACTTTGAGCCTGAGTTCTCATGACATAGACTGGGTTTTTCATTATTTCAACAATAAAGTGTGACTGGCTATGTATTTTTTGGGTCAAATTGTGCAGTCCTATCACTCCCACAATTCTGCTGATGCCAGTGGGAGTTGTGTCTGCACAATAGTGAGTATAAATTGTCCAGAAGACATGAAGTCAAAAGCAGTGTGACTTAAACAACAGAGAGGCATAATAATCATCCAAAAACATTATTTGGGAACCTTATTTATACTATAAACAAAACTTACACAGATGTAAGAAACATGTAGTTTCATTAGTTACTGAGTTTAATAACAGATTAAAGTTATGGGCTTCCCTAGAAATCTACCCATTAAAGTGCCCAGCAGAATTTTAAGGGACAATCAGTCATTAAAATATCAAGATTACATCATTAGAACAAACTTCCCAAGGCTAGTACCCTGAAATCTTGCCATTATTTCTAACACCTTCAGAATGATCCTTTTTTCTGAATGAGCCATTGCATGGATGTTAGTCTTGCAATGGCATCTATGCAGACATGGATGTCATTTGAGCAGGGCCGGCTCCAGGCACCAGCCGACCAAGCATGTGCTTGGGGCGGCACCGGGAGGGGGGCGGCGCTGAGAGGTTTTTTTTTCTAATTAATTTTTTTTTATTAAAAAAAATACCACCACTCTTCCCAGCGCCCTGGCGGGGGAGCGGGGCCACGGGAGAGCCGCGCTCCCCGCCGGTGCCCCAGCCAGGGCAGCGGGGGGTGGCCGTGCCGTGCTCCCCGCCGGGGCAGCAGGGACGCGGGTGAGCTGCTCTCCCCGCCGCCGCCCTGGCCAGGGCAGCGGCGAGCGGCCGTGCTGCGCTCCCCACCCGGGAGAGCGGGGCCGCGGGAGAGCCGTGCTCCCCGCCGGCAAGCTGCTCTCCCCGCTGGCGCCCCGGCCGGGGCAGCAGGGGGTGGCCGTGCTGCGCTCCCCACCGGGGCAGTGGGGATGCGGGCGAGCCGCTCTCCCCGCCGGCGCCCTGGCCGAGGAAGCGGGGGGCGGCGGTGGGGGAAGTGGGGCGGCCGGAGGCTTTTTTGCCTGGGGCAGCAAAAGAGCCAGAGCCGGCCCTGCATTTGAGGACCAGGGCCTTCGACACAAGTCGACATTGGTGACTGACAGAAATCTCCAGCTGTGTCTAGAATTCTAAACGCACTTACAATTGATGAAAACTCTGAACAATCCTTTTGCAATGATCCGAACTTTTGAAATTGAGATTTACTTTTATCCTGTGGAAATAAAATAGTCCAGGAGGCCTCCCTGAAGATCAAATAAAAATGCCAAGACTTAGTCCAAATTCATTACTATTCAAAATGACCAGAACAAATGTGGGATGGGATTCCACAGAGCCTAAAGGAGTCAGGTACCCGACCCTTACTGAAAGTTGATCTATCCCAGACATAATATATTTGTGTTACTTGCCTTTCAAATATAAACCAGAATTCCCACTATTATATCTAATTTTCATTTGTCATATTCATAGATGTTAAGACAAGAAGAGATCATTCTGAGCATCTAGTCTCATCTCCTGCACAACACAGGCATGGAATTTCACCTAGTAATTCCTGTATCAAGCCTGTAAGTTGTAGTTCAGCTAAAGGATATTTCGTAGAAAGACATACAATCTTCATTTCAATGTTTAAAATGTAAGTGCATAAACTGGATGAGGTATTGGAAAATGTATAAAATATTTACTTTTTCATGTACATATATTTTTAAAGCTGATCATTTTGGAGTGAAATTTTCATTCGCTCTGTCTATAAATTATAGCCTATCTATAAATTATGCCTGTTGTATCTGACAGCTGAAAAATATGTTTTGCCAGAGCAAAGCCAACCCTGTTCTCCTCCCCGTGCATCTTCCCTGCTGAGTAAGGGGGAGAACTTTGATTGTACTTGTCACAGCACTATTACTGATGACTATCTTTCAGTGAGAATGAAAATTATCATATAAAAATAGTCCATCTCACAGTGTCTTTTTTTCATCTGTTTGCACTAGTCAGCTGTTATTTAGGCTCCATGTATTTCTGATGATCCCACTGTAGACAAGAAAGTAGATATGAATGGGCAGTGTTTGGACTGTGATTAAGTTTAGGTTAAGAATCAGGTTTGGGTTTGAGTCTGAATCAGAGTTAGGGTTTGGGTTCAGCTATCATGGTGCTAATATTTCCGAAGTTATGGATTACAGGGTTCTTGCAAGATTAGTTGATTTTTTGAGATTGTCACCATGCTGTCTAATGGAAATCTCACAGCAGCAATGGTTCTCATGAGATTTTTCTCATTTTGGGTCAAAAATCTTGTGAAAACAGCCATTCCTGTGAAATTTCATCTGCTTTTAAACTGAAGAATGGCTTGCTTTCCGGTTCTAGTGTCCAACCCAGACACTAAAATGTGAGGTCAAGTTTAGGTCTACAGCCCCAAAACCAAAACCTCTCCTCTTGAAATCTGAAGGAATTTAAGTGTCATCTTTGTGGTTTTGAGTGAAGCACTAATTATGATGGGACAAATGGTTAAAATACTAACTGCCCACAAGCCCATTCAGATTAGAAAATGCTCATAATAAATATAATAAAATATCTCCAACCAACCGCCATCACCAATCAACTCACTCCCTTATCAAATCCGCAGGAAGAAAGCACGGCTTTGGATTATGCCCAGATGGTTAATATATCTATACTCTGGCAGACTAAGGCAGCCAGTGAGTTGCTTGGTACACACCTGGAGAAATTGCCATCCATACGTCCTCACTAGCCTTCCTTGCTATTTCATAAAAACATTAAATAGGAGAGCTGCCGAAACATATCCATATGGTGCCACTCATAAGAAAGCCTTTTGGACATGAATGCAATTGCCCAAAATTACCCTCTGGGACTTCTTGCAGGGAATGGAGCCATGCAAGAAGAATTTTGTCTTTGTGGCTACGACCATAGATATGTCTTCAGACATCTGTGGTAGGCACTATTCAAAAGGCTTTTTTTTTTAAAGCCAGAATGGGGATTTTGCATCCATCCATCACAAGGATGGGGTCATTGCACAATGCCGCTGGTGCTGTTTTGTTTCTATCCCCAATCCTGCAACTTTACTGACAGGCTTGAGGACATCTGAGGACACCAGCAGCCACCAGAGTTGCTCTATCACATTCTTCTTAGTCATTTTGCTCAAAAACAGAGACTGGATATAGGTTGATAGCAAATTTGGCAACATCAAGCGTTCCCTGAGCTAAAGCCTCGCTATACTGTCCATTTTGGTACTCTGGCTCCCTCATCCCTGAAGGGAAATTTTGAAAATCACAAACAGCAATGGGCCTCTTACTTCCAGACAGGTCTTCCCCAGTCATGAGGGATGTGGATCTAACTCATGTTGTGGCACAGATTGGTGACTCCCAGCACCTGAGTGATCTATATTGACCTCAAATTGAAGAAAGGAAGGCTTAAAGCCAGCTTCTCTGGTGTAAACTGGAATAGCACTACTGAAGCGAATAAATCTATGCTGATTTATCACAGCTGAAAATATGACCTTTAGTGTTTTGTCCCCTCAAGACACTTCTCTGTCTTTACCAAGGCTACTTGCTCATGGTTAGGGCCCTACCAAATTCACGGTCCATTTGGTCAGTTTCACGATCATAGGATTTTAAAAATAGTAAATTTCATGATTTCATCTATTTCAATCTGAAATTTCACAGTGTTGTAATTGTAGGGGCCCTGACCCAAAAAGAAGTTGTGGGGGGGTTACAGTACTGCTACCTTTACTTCTGCGCTGCTGCTGGTGGCGGTGCTGCCGTCAGAGCTGGGCAGAGGGAGAGTGGCGGCTGCTGGTCGGGAGCCCAGGTCTGAAGGCAGCATGTATGGTATGGTATTGCCACCCTTTCTTCTGCACTGCTGCTGGCGAGGCGCCACCTTCAGAGCTGGGTGTCTGGTCACCAGCTGCCACTCTCCGGCAACCCAGCTCTGAAGGCAGTGGAGAAGTAAGGGTGGCAATATTGCAGCCCGCCCCTAAAATAACCTTGTAACCCCCTGGCAACTCCCTATTTGAGAAACGCTGGTCTCCTCCATGAAATCTGTATAGTATAGGGTAAAAGCACAAAAAAGATCAGATTTCATGGTGGGCGACCAGATTTCATAGTCCATGATGCATTTTTCATGGCCGTGAATTTGGAAGGGCCCTACTCATGGTGCAGAGGAACATGACTTTACAGAAGGAGAGATGTGAAAAATAGTACTAATCAAATATTTTAAATCTCTCACTTATTCCTAAATAATTTTCTGTAAAATACATGGGACATCTCCATAGCATAAAGTTTCACTAGTACTAATTTGGAACTATTTACCTATCACCATGAGAGGAAACATGTTTTCAGGGTTTTTATAATCATGGCTTTTAGACACATTCAACTTTACAGTTTTTGAAGGAATACTGGAACTCAAGAATTCAGGGGAGCTGAACACAATATGTCGTCAAATATAAACAAATTGTGATGAAGTTTATCAGTGGTGAAGCCATCCCAAACTCATGCCAGTAAAACCTTTCTTCACACTATCTGATTATGTATGTGTCTCTGTGGATGTAGAATGTTACTAATTGTCAAGCAACTTGGGAATCTTGTTATGTGCAGGGGGAAGGCAGGTTCTTCTTTGAGTGATTGTTCATATCAATTCCAATTAGGTGTGTGCGCACCGCGTGCACAGTCGTCAGAAAGTTTTTCCCTTAGCAGCACCTGTCAGGTTGGCTGTGGAGCCCCCCTGGAGTGGTGCCTTCATGGCGCTCAATATATGACCTTTCTGACCCGGCGCCTCCTCAGTTCCTTCTGACCGCCAGTGACAGTCATTGGAACGGTGACATCTTGCTTTGCAAGCTCTCCACGTTTCCCTTGCATCCGAAGAAGTGGGTATTTACCCACGAAAGCTTATGCTCCAATACGTCTGTTAGTCTATAAGGTGCCACAGGACTCTTTGTTGCTTCCACGTTTCCCTAGTTTATCTTTCGAACTGTTTGTATTTGGTAGTTGTTTAGTTCTTCGTTATTTTAGTTCTAGTTAGTAGTTAGTTAGCTGTGGGGCTGCGGGTTTACCCTCCACCCCGACTGTGTTCTCTTTGGGGGACTTACATGCCTATGTCCCAGGGATTCAAGCCCTGCAAGTCCTGCAACGAGCCCATGCCAATGGGTGACCCTCATGACGCTTGTTTAAAGTGTCTGGGGGAAGCACATCAGTCAGAAAAGTGCAGGATTTGTAAGGGCTTTCGCCCCCAAACCAAGAAGGAGTGGGACTTTAGATTGAAGCAGCTCCTTATGGAGATGGCACGTAGACCGCAACCCACATCGGCGCTGCAGGACCCGGCGGCGAGTTCCTTGGTGCTCAGTGCCCTGGTAGCCGTTGTGGAGGCAGCACTGTGAAAGGACTCCGGTAGAGACCCGCGGTACTGCCACACCCCGGCACTGAAGATGCGGGACCGGCCTGTCATAGAAGCGGCACCGGCAGCAAGGGAGGAGTGGTTCCCCCACTTCAGGACCCACCCCAGTGGGCATGGGTATGGGCATGGGCATAATGGGGCATGTCCCATGGAGGAGCCCCTGGTGCCAAAACTTTTGGAGCCTGCGCCATTGACTTTGGCCCCACAAGTGGGACCGCCGAGTCCAGGGCAGTTGGACTCCTCGGGTCCGCTGGTGGAGGAGGTAGAACTTCCTTCCACTCCAGACACCTTTGAGGCCTCCAGGGACCTCATTGTGATGACGGCACCGAGGTCCCCGGCCCTTCACATTAAGCCTCCGATACCGCCAAGGGCGGCGCTGTCCTGGGAAAAGCCGGCGATGATCCGCCTTTCGACTCAGCCTGCGGAGGGGAGGCACCGCTTGGAGTCCTGGCGCTGGTTGCACTTGCAGCGCGGTTGCACTCACAGCGCAGGTCTGACTCGCGGCATCAATCCAGATCCCTCCAGCGCTCCCGCTCACGACGCAGATTGCCTTCGCGCAGTAGGTCCCGATCTCAGGACCATTTGTTTCAGCACCGATCTGGCTCTTTGCGCAGACCCCAGTCATGCACCTTGTCCTCAGGGATAGCTATGTGACGTAGTTCATGGCTGCAAGCCTCGGGGCTCCCACCCGAGGTTCGGCAAACTATGCAAGACCTACCCTTTGATGAGGTGGACCTGTTTGCCAAACAGACTGACTCCAAGCTGCATAGCCTCAAAGACTCCACAGTGACAATTAAATATTTGGGTATGCAGACCCTGGCAACCCAATGAAAGCCCTTTAAACCCCAACTGCTGCAGCAGTGCTCATATCCTCCTTGACCAAGGAAGGATTTTTACAGGTGCAGGGGTAGGAATGGGAAATGCAAGTCTTCCCATCCCCCGTCGGGACAGGGCCATGGCCCAGCTAAGCCTTCGTCAGGCTGAAAATAGACATTTTGAAGGTGCACCGAAGGATGGAGCACCTGTCTCAATGCCGGATCCTTCCCCATGTTTTTTTAATCATCTATCCCACTTATATTGTGCGTGGTCCCCGATAACATCAGACCGCTGGGTTCTTCGCATGGTGGAAGTGGGATATTCTCTCCAATTCTGCTCCTACCCTCCCTCCCACTCCCCTTCCCTGTCCCTCTTCAGGGACCCTTCTCATGAGCAACTCCTTATCCAGGAGGTGTAGGTGCTCCTCGCCATAGGAGCAGTGGAGGAGGTTCCTCAGAACTGATGGGGCAAGGGATTCTATTCCTGCTATTTCCTAATCCCCAGAGCCAAGTGTGTGTGTGTGGGGGGGTGTCTCAGACCCATTCTAGACCTGCGAGGATTCAACAGCAGTGAAGGTGAAGTTCCGCATGGTCTCTCTGAGTATTATTATCCCTTCCATGGATCCGGGAGACTGGTTTTCTGCCCTCAACATGAAAGACATGTACTTTCACATAGCGATTCACCCTGCACACAAATGCTTTTTAAGGTTCATGATCGACCGAAAACATTATCAGTTCACAGTCCCTCCTTTCAGCTTGTCGACAGCACCATGAGTGTTCACTACATGCATGTCTGTGGTAGCAGCCTTCCTCTGAAGGAGGCAGGTGCAGTTATACCCTTACTTTGATGATTGTCTGCTCAGGGGGTGCAGAGACGGGGCAGAGATAATACTGGTGGTGCCAGTGTGGTCTTGACAACACAGGTACACCACACTTCTACATCTATCGGTTGACACTCCCATCATGTTGCCGCTCCTCCCCGACTTGGTCACTCAGGACCACAGTCATCTTCATCACCCAGACCTCCGGGCCCTCCACCTCACGGCCTGGAAGCTTCATGGCTGAACACTATGGAGCTCCTGTCTTACTCAGCAGCAGAAATCCCTCTGCGAGGGCCACATATCTGGCGAAGTGGAAGAGGTTCATTTGCTGGTGTGACCAGCGTCATATGCCTCCCACTCCAGGTGCCATTACCTCTTTTCTGGAGTACCTTCTGCACCTAAAACAGCAAGGCCTGGCAGTGTCATCCGTAAAGGTAAACCTAGCGGCTATCTTGCCTTTCCACCCCAGAGACTCTGGACGCTCCATCTTCGCCAAGCCCATGGTTGGATGGTTCCTCAAGGGTCTGGACTGGCTACATCCCCAGATTAGACAGCCAATTCTTGCATGGGACCTTAATTTGGTCCTCTCCAAATTTAATGGGGCCCCCATTTGAGCCGCTGGTGACTTGCTCCCTTTTCTACCTATCATGGAAGTTAGCCTTCCTATTTGCCATGACATCAGTAAGAAGGGTGTCTAAGTTAAAGGCCCTTACCTCCAACTCACCTTATACAGACCTCACCCTGCCTTTCTGCCTAAAATGGTATCACCTTTCCATACATCCAAGACACATTCCTGCCTGTTTTTTACCCGAAGCCTCATACCAGTAGCTGTGAGCAGAGGCTGCACTCCTTGGATGTTCAGTGAGCATTAGCCTTCTATATCGAACGCACCAAGCCGTTCAGGAAATAGAACCTGTTGTTCATAGCGGTGGCTGACTGCATGAAAAGCCTACCGGTCCCATCTCAAAGAATATCTTCCTGGGTCAGATCCTGCATCTGCACGTGCTACAAGCTAGCCAAGACACCAGCCCTGGCACTTACGACACACTACACAAGGGCACAGGCTTCAGCGACATTCCTGGCGCAGGTCCTGATCCAAGAAATCTAAAGGGCAGGAACTTGGTCCTTGGTGCATACATTCACCTCTCATTATGCCATTGTACAGCATGCTCAAGATGATGCAGCCTTTGGCATAGCGGTGCTCCAATCTGCAATTCCATAACTCTGACCCTACCACCTAATTGGAATCGATATGAGCAATCACTCGAAGAAAAAACAGTTACTCACCTCTCGTAACTGTTGTTCTTCGAGATGTGTTGCTCATGTCCATTCCAAACCCACCCGCCTTCCCCTCTGTTGGAGTAACCAGCAAGAAGGAACTGAGGATGCACTGGGTCGGCAAGGTCATATATTGACCAAATCTTCGGAACGTCTTCACAAAATGGATGGAGACAAAACAGCTGTTTTTCAGACTGAAAAGTTCAAGTTTTCAATTCCTTCCTCTCTCTCTCCCCCTTTCTCATCTGAAAGGGATGGTCTAGACAGTATTTGGTCCTGCCATGAGAGCAGGGGGCTGGACTCGATGACCTCTCGAGGTCCCTTCCAGCCCTAGAATATATGAATCTATGAATCTATGAAGGCGCCACTCCAGGGGGCTCCACAGCCCACCCGACGGGTGCTGCTAGGGGAAAATCTTTCTGATTACTGTGCACGTGACATGCACACACCTAATTGGAATGGATATTAGCAAAACATCTCAAAGAACAACAGTTACGAGAAGGAGAGTAACCATTTTTTCCCCAGAAAGACAGGAGGAGGAAAGGAATAGATAATAGAACTGAGAAATGGACCAATAAATCATATTTATTGGAGGACAAAGGTATAGTATTCAAGTTCAGTAATGAACTGTACAACTGCATGAAGAAGCTAAAGAGACATTATCAGAAAAGTAAAAAGAACAAATACCCTTTCGGCAGTTATCAGAGACACTAGGGCCATGCAGAGTTCATTTTAATGAAATGTTTGTGTTATGTCTCTTGCTTGCAGATGTTGATAAAAGCTATTGCTCAGGAATAAAGGGGGCAGCAATAATTTGCTTGGTATATAAGTAGTTTTGTGATTCCATTTTAGGCCCCAGTCTAACAAACACATACATGCTTAGCTTGATACGTATCATGAACCTTAAAAAGCATTTGTGTGCAGGGTGAATCGCTATGTGAAATGTCCAGTTGAAATTTTTGTCAGAATTGATACGTCTCTGTGAAATGTTCCAGCTTTGACAAAACACCATATTTTGATGAAAATACATTGCATTGAAAAAGATCTGACCAGTTCTACCTATTAAAATTGTTTAATATCAATATTGTAATGCACCTAGGATCTGAGAGACTGACAGAGAAAAAATTAAACATACAAAGCCAAATAAAGATCCCTTTCACTTTGAGCCTGTATCCCATATTTGGTAGCAATCAGCCAGAGTTTTCCCTGAAAGAGGAGTGAACGCAACGTCTTTGACTCTGTTTTTGTGCAGTATCTAGCACAGTGGGGTTTTAGGCACCACTCCAACACAAATAATAAGTAATAATAAAAATCAGCCTGTGACCTGCTGATGCACTGAGGATTGTGTGGTAAAATTAAACTGTATATTTAAAGTCAAATAAAATGCGTGCAATTTAAAACAATTATGCTTTTATACTTTTCAAAGGGAAGTTGTTGTAACCCTTTGCGGTCCTGTAAAGGGAATTGAAACACCTTTTGTATAGACTATTGGGGTTCTCTTGTGTCTCAGTAAGAGAAGGCATTTCACAGTGTACGTGAGCAGCTAGTTCTTGCTATACAACTTCAGAGTACCTCAGAAATACAAGGTAGTCACCTAATTACAGAGCAGGTACAGTGTTATTAGGGAAACTTAGTTCAATAATGGAACCATAATTATGTATGAAGATCGCTCTGAGAAACACTTAATTGCATCACTTAATGCTAACAACTTATAGCTGCAGCATGCTGGTGAGTGATGAAAGCAGCTGTTCCCCACACATTTCTTTATGGTGGGATATACGAAATCTGTGCTTGGACGTAAATTGTGGAAAAGAACATAAAATTTCTTTGTTTTGTGTTTTTATGTAAAGCTCATATTGATGCTCTTTGGAGAAACACCTTTTAAGGCTATATCCACAAAGGCATTTAGGTGTCTAACTACCACTTTAGAGCCTCAGAACCCCTGCTCAACTGCCACCTAATCCTGTTGGCACCTAAATTCTATAGATGTTTAAAATTCTGCTGGTAAGCATTCACAGAAGCTTTTTATCAAACTGCCCCCCCCCCAAAAAAAAACAGCCAAGGAGGAGCCCCCTCCCCACTAACAGCACTCACCCAGGATGTGGGAAATCTAGATTCAAGTCTACACTGTGCCTAATATGGAGCCCATATTTGAATTCTGGTCTTCTACCTCCTAACTGAATGGCCTAATCGTTGTGCAATGCAGATGAGTTTCTCACACGCCCTCCTGTTGACACTGCTCCACTTTGTATGAAATATTTAAATATCCATTGGAGCAGGGTCTGGAACCTGGGTCTCGCAGGTGAGTGCTCTAATCAATAGGCTAGAGAGTCATTTTCCCTCTCTCTCCCTCTCTCTCTCTCTGGCCCAATGAACTATTTACCAAAAACCATATTTTCTTACTGAAAAACAGATTTTCAGTAAACAAACAACTTCAAATGTTATTTTGTTTAAAATTTTGGTAAGAAAATAAAAAGGTTCATATTAAATCCAGCAAAATGTCAAGATTTTTCCTGAAACCTCTTCTGCAATTTTTCAGCAAGATGTAACAATGTGCATGAGATATTGCAGGAAAGTTTTATTGTTGAGTGGCACAGTATAATCACTTTGAGAGACAACACAAATTTAAAAGACCTGGATAGAACTGGTTGAAATTTTTCCATCTGCAAAATGTTGACAAAATGTTGACATTTTAAAATAAAGGGGGAAAATATGACCTTTTCCTCAGTTTTTCAAGCCAACTATAAAGCTGGTCAAAATTCCACTAAAATGTTGTAAATTTGGGGTGGGGGAAACAGGGGAACTATTTTTTAAAAAATGCAATTTTTCTTCATTTTTCAAATATTATGAATCCATAATAATAATCACTGTCATGCATGAAGAAGTGATCTCAAGGCATCACATCCTAAAGGTAGCAAGTAAAGAACAGGGCTGTACAAATAACTCAGAACCCTGGACCCTCTTGTTCATTAACCCCATTCACACAGTCTAGCTTCCCTGTCCATTCTAAGTCAGTTCTTAAATTGCAAATATAAATGAAACAACAAATTCCAACTTACATTGGTGAACATATCCCCTATGAAAGCATGGTTGCTAAAGGAACAGTGCTGCCATGGGGCTCCTGGCTATGTCTGTCCTCCTATCCCTCGTGGGGTAGATTGAGAGAGCAGAGCAGGTATATGCATAATAATCAGACAATTTTCCTGTAATACATCAAGGATAATATAAAGCTGCATGGTTTTGAAAATTCTCTTTTTCAAGGAACAAGTTTCTTGTGACCCCTGCAGTTTCTTTTAATCTGTCAGGTGAAGGAGTTATTAACAGCAATCAAAAGGGTTCTGCATACCTAACACAGTGTTCCTGAAATTGCGTAACATAGAAGGGGGAGAAAAAAAATCAAAAGAGAAAAGCTCCAAGGGGAAAAAAGGAAGTGGAGTGTCTTCAATTTACTGAGGTGACACTCTCAGTGCACATTAAAGCCTTTATGTATCAATGTCAGTGGCAGCATCGCTACCAGGAACAGCACTGGGGATAAGGAATCCCTTTGGAAGAGCTGCCTTTTAATTTGGACCTCACCAATAAGAGCCCTTCCAGTTAGAGTCAAGCGTAGGTATAAATTAAGAAATGCAGAAAGGAGATGAGCTTTGGATGAACTTTGTGCATTTTCAGTGTCTCAGTTATCTATGAGTGTGTGAGGCTGTCATATTCCTTTTGGTGGTCTATCAACACCATCTTTAAATTTTTCTTTTTTTGTTTTGCATCTGCTGCAATCCTCCAGTTGAGCCTGAGATGGTCTTTTGCCCCTATTGTGTTTACTGTGAAGCTTTTTGGCTCAGGAGGGAGAATTCCATTGGGAGCTGGCACTATCCAGATCTTTGCCAGAATTGCTGTTAGGAGTTTAACTGTGAGAAGTTTAACTGCAGTCCAGCTAAACTCTTCTGAGGCTCACTTTATGCCATTCAGAATAATTATTAATTTGCCTGGATTCTCCATTTTGGGTTGGGTTGGCAGACTATACCCCACTTGGTGCCAAACCAGTATTGCTAGCCCGTGACGCATTATTATTTTATGTTATTTTGTTATTGTAGTTCCTAGAGGCCCCAGCTGTGGATCAGGGCCCCATTGTGCTAGGTGCTGTACAAACACAGAACAAAAAGACGGTCCCTGCCCCAAAGAGTTTACAACCTGCCACTGTTGATTTATTGCTGTTCCAACAGATAACAAGTAATTTTTATTCCTTCCTGCAACAGGGTGGGTTGCCCCTTTAGGGGCTAGAGGCCTGGCACCAGCCAACCCTAGTTACCAAGTCGGAACACCTGAGCAGTGACCAGGTGACTCCCTTATCATTGGCAGCAGGAAGCTCCAAGGTGAATGTCCAGAACCAGAGAGGAGAAGCTGCAGGAAGGGAGAGTCTCCTGCACTGGTTCCTGAGGAAGAGAGACTCCGGTGGGGAAGCCTGGGAGTTGTAAGTGAGTAGAAAGCCCCAGATGGGAGTTTTGTTTTCTTCTGGGGAGAAGGCCAAGAAGGCAGGCTAAGCCTTGTGTCTTCTCCAGCTGCTCAGAGAGAAGATGAGACAGCTCTCAGGAAGGAGGGGCTGTTCTCAACTTAAGGCAGCAGTGGGAAGCTTCTGCATTTATTTATGAATACAATCAGACCCTAATGAGAGGTGTTGTCACTGGACTCATGAAAGCCTATGTGGCATTTATCATCTGAGGATTCCATTGAGGGGAAAATGAGGCAGGGCACCTGCAGAGTGACTTTAGGCCATGAGGGGGCATCTAGGAAGAGGCTACTTCTTACTCATGTTGAAAGTACCAACTCTTTAAGATCATAGAATCACAGAATATCAGGGTTGGAAGGGACCTTAGGAGGTCATCTAGTCCAACCCCTTGCTCAAAGCAGGACCAATCCCCAATTTTTGCCCCAGATCCCTAAATGGCCCCCTCAAGGATTGAACTCACAACCCTGGGTTTAGCAGGCCAATGCTCAAACCACTGAGCTATCCCTCCCCCCCAAAGAGCATGTCCCAGTGTAACCCCGATCAGTTCAATGGCACTAGTCACAAAGTGAGACACTAAATAGCATGACTATGGATGCAGAATCTGGCTCTAACGTGTCTGTCCTTAACATTATGACAGCATAGGTAGCCTTCCTATTGCAGACTTTTCCAGTCCTAAGTCCACCAGATTCCTTGTCCCAATCTACTCCTTTCCCTCCCCTCTGGTCCAGCTTTTTGCCCCCTCTGCACTGGAATCAGATAGAATCATAAGACTGGAAGGGACCTCAAGAGGCCATCTAGTCCAGTACCCTACGCTCATGGTAGGACTAAGTATTATTTAGTATTATCCAGATGGCTTTCTTCTCCATGCTGCTTGACTGCCAAGAAGGGCATCACTGAGAGCACAGGAGAGACAGGCTCACTGTTCCTGGTTCCACTGCCTACCACCATCCTGGCCCAGACCATTACAAGAAAACTTTGGCTTCAGCCCCCAGCCCTAGGTTGGAGCATGCTCACTTACTCTGTGGGGATGGTACATGTGCAGTCTGGTCAGCATTAGTAGCTGTTCAAGTCTTGAGCATGCTCAGTGAAGATAGAATCTTTGGAGGCTTTAGCTACTTAAATCTGTCTCTACTGAGCATGCACAAATTGCATTTTTTCAAAGTTTTATCACTTAGCCAAGTTTGAGCAGCTCTTCATAGGGATGGCAAAAAAGCACATCCCTAGCACAAAGGCTCTCTCTCATCAAATGTCAAGTCTCTGCTCCAAAGCATGGGGGCTCTAGAGCTGTTCAAAGAAAAAGTCATCCGAATTTTTTAACATGGGCAAAACAATGTAGTTTCTTAGGCTTGTTCTTGGAAATGGCTGAACCCTTTTTGCTAAAATTTTCCAGAAAAAAATCAGACTGAGCTACATCTGAGCATACAAAATATCAGCTCAGATGATTAAAGTTTGGCAAAGTTATAAGCCAGTAAAAACAGGGTCATATAATGGGAAGCATAAGGCAAACTTAGTAGGTGGCACTACCAGCCTTACCTATTGTTCTGCTTTATATAGGTTCTTGGACTCAGCCTAGCAGTTACATGGGTCACTCTGGAGAGTTCTATGACAAATCGGGTAAGATGCAGTCTTCCCGGCAGTCACAGGCAGATTTTTTTAGTATCACGGAGTCCAATTGGAGTACCAGGCTGCAGACCAAATTAACAATTTGAGCACACTTAAATCACGTCACATGTTCGTTTTGGAGGCAATTCTGGGCCCATCATATCATTATGTGTTATATGTTTAGACAAGCTTTAAAGGTCAAAAGAAACTCAGGGATGAAATTTGAAACCCAAAATACTTTTAGAAAAGATAAAGATGAATGAAAAATTGTCATTACGAAAATGAGCCAGTCTGTAGAATTCCTTTCTTTCTGCCTATTAGTGAATGCATAGTGGTGTGAGCTAAATTGCAGAGGCAAGTGCTTTGTAGGTGAGTTTCTTCTCCTCTTCCCCCACCATATCTGTACCCTCAAGCTACTGATTGTAAGACTCTCATTACATCTGGGTCATTGGACAAGACTCTCTTCACTTACTTTCAATTGCTCTAAAGCCCTGAATTTGTTAATGTTCTCAAGAAAACCATAATGGCAGCCACAAAAATAACAGAGATAGAGCAATGAGACAGAGAAGGGAATGAGCCTTATAACAAAAATAATAGGCAGGAAATGAGAAATAAGGGTAATATAGATCTGGATTCCATAAATTATTGGCTTTTAACTGAGGCAATTCTGGCCTTGGAGAGTGACTCAGAAGGAAGAGTACATAATAAGAGCAGCAAATCTGACAGAGATTGAATCAGAAAGCGAAGTCATATTAGAAACTGAGGCTGGCACATATGGAGGAAGTAGAAAGTAGGCAGGAGTTGTTGACAGATTGCATAAAACATCTAAGTGACACAATGAATTTCAGTGGACTGATGAAAGGTGAAGAGCTCTTAAGTAAGGTAGTTCATGCCATCAGCATTTAACTGTAAGCAAACATAATGTTCAGGTTTTAATTTCTGGATTTAGAGATGTGATGGAACCTGCATAAATATTTCTGGGGTCTTGATTTCACGGTATGACGTGCAATCAGCAGTTCTCAAGCAACAATGCATATGTATTTACATAGTTCTGTCTATATTACACTTTATCTCTTTCATGTGCAATTTTCCATTCCCTTAAAACATGCTCTTGACAGTAACATTGTTTTCTCAAATATCTGTGTTGTGTCTTCCTCACTGTACACATGCTTGTGCTGTGCTACTTTAACACAATATTTATTCCAAAAAAGCAAATTTAGGAAAAAATCTATGACCCCCAATTCTTGATTCTGGCTGAAGGGAGAGGGCAAAAGTTTTACACCACCTTTGCACTCCCCCAGTCCTGGGGCCACCACTTGGCCGGTTCAGTACAGTAGCAGTGTGGCTATGCAGTTACCCAGGGTGTCCCCAACCATGGCCCCAGCACCAGCTGCTATGAAGAGAAGGTGGTGTAGAGATGGCTATGCTGGCTCTGCACAACCTAGGTAACTTCCCATGCTGACAGATTCCTCAACTGGCTGGCTCGGCCAACTTTATGGCCCCTTTCCACTGCTTATAGTGGCAGATCAGGTCTCTGGCTCTGTACTTCAAATGCAGGATGAGTCAAATTCCTGTCAGTGTCAACATCCCCTCTTTCTTCTTGACATTTTATGGTGGTGGTAAAATGAACTATTTCATCATTGTCACTTCTCTCCCCTCCCAATCCTGTCCCACCAAGTACTGTAATGGCAATCAATTGCTTTGACAGAGATGGACACTAAATCATTATCTCCTAAGTATCAAAAGCCACTCCATGAAGCAGCATCAGCATGCAGAAATCATCAGTTTCCCAAAAGTTGACATGAATGTTTGTTTTCCAAAAGCCATATCTCAGAACGAGGCATAAAACAAACATACTTAGGCGTCCATTGGGCTTTTTTGGTGAAACTCAATTTGATTGATACAAATAACCTAACTAGTTTTAGGATGGAGCTTGATCCATTTATGACTGGGATGATAGGACAGGTTTGCCTAAAGGAGTAGGGGACCAGATACAGTGACCCAGGATGTCCCTTCCTATGTCAATGTTCCTATAACAACTTTTGGATTTCCTTACTTCATATTGGACTGCCTTGGGGCTAGGAACCTCCGGGCTTTCAGTCTACTTGGGTAGCTGGATCCCCAGGCTGCCTGATTCCAATAGCCTAATGAGCCAGACGCCCTAGAATCAGGATACTTAGGGAGCCAGCTGGCCTGGCCAGCTAGAAGCCTTGGGGCTCCCCAGCCCTGGAGTTGTCTGTATGGCAGGGCTGCTGCCGGAAATTGACATTCTTGTCAGTTTCACTGTTGCTAATGTCAATTTCAGTCAACTGTTGCTGGTTTTGGGAGCATATTTCATTTTGGAAACAATGTGTCAGTGTTTCTGAAACAATGTTTGGTGTGGGGAGGAAGACGGGATTTCTGGTTCATGAGACATTTTTTTTTAATTTGATTTTGGTCCGATTCAGAATGAACCCAAATTTCAAAATCTTGAAATTTCTCATGAAACAAAAATTCTGACTTTCAGAAACTCTACGGTTATCTATGGAGTCACCACTGTCACCTCCATAATAATCTCTTGTGACAAAACAGCGGGCCTGAGTCTCATTTACACTAAAATCCCTTTATGCCACTCTGACATTGTGTAGAATGGTTACATGTACTCCTACTTTAAGGCCCCTTCACAGTGCTAGAGTGGTGTAAAAGGGCCGCACTGAAAATGCGAATTAGGCCAAGTAGATCAAATGACTGAGCCATTGCTTGGAGTTAGTTCTAGTCATGTTAAGAGACGGAGTGACTTAAACCTTACTGCTGCTAAACTTTTTTCATTTCCAGCACTTCATATGAAACAGGAGCTGCTCTTTATCAAATAGTCATGCACAGTAGGAACCCACACAATGGTATAAATTTCCTTCTGAAGGTGTTTAATTTCTTTAATTTCTTTTTACTCTGTGCTAACTCCTTAAAACCCATGCTAATTAAAACCTTTCATGCAGCATATTCCTGACTGAAACCAATAGAAACACCACTGGAAAAACAGCTCCCCCGCCCCTCCTTCAGAGACCCTCTGAGTGTCCCGCCTTGTCCTGCACACAAAGGCCACCCCGGCTATAACAACCTCCGCAGAATCACTACAGAGGAGAGAGAGGCTGCTCTGTAATGATGTTCTTCGTCTGCAATCAGTTAGTACTTGTTTGCAAATGGGGACAGAGGAGGGTTGATAGCACAATAGTATTTATCCTCCCTGCTCCCACGCTTGACTTGAGGCAAAAGGATTCCTCACCATGATATGCTCTGTCCCTCCACTGGCTGGTCCATAGGGCTGTCAGCTATGCTGCAATGATCCCTGCATCTGACTGTTATGGTCCATTTCCCCTTATTGTATAGCCAGGGAGGCACTGCCAAGGCAGAGTTTATAAAGAATAGACCTTGGCAAGCGAACTTGATTGCTTTTTTGGGTATGGGGTAGATTTTTGAAGGAGCAAAGGGCACTTAGGCACCTTTGACTTTCAGTAGCAGTTCTGTGTCTAAGTGCCATTTGAAAATGTACCCCTCCGTTACAAAATATGTGTCTGAAGGGAACATACGAGACATAATATAACTGGCTTTTAGGAAAGCATTTGGCACTGTGTTTCATGAAATCTTACTGCCAAATTAACTTGGATAGCAGCATAGTCAGGTGGGCTGCAAACTGTCTGACAGACTGTAAACAAGGAATGAAAAGCCACATGCGAAGCGCCCATGGGGAGCTAACAAACAGGGGCAGCAAACAGGGGAGTTTGAGAGGGAATTTGTAGGAGGGAGACAAAATAAAATTAGTATGGTTCAGAAAGGCTGTGTTGCCAGTGTCAACATTGTTCCTGGCTCCTCCATTTGTACCTGTGTCCAGACAAAAACAACGAGGATTCCTTGTGGCACCTTAGAGACTAACAAATTTATTTGGGCATAAGCTTTCATGGGCATATGCTTTCGTGGATCTTGTGATATGGTCTGGATGAAAGCTGGAGGCATGTAGGTAAGTATAGCGGTCAGTAGGTGTCCGGTATAGGGTGGTGTTTATGTGACCATCGCTTATTAGCACTGTAGTGTCTAGGAAGTGGACCTCTTGTGTGGACTGGTCCAGGCTGAGGTTGATGGTGGGGTGATCATTGTTGACATTTTGGTGGCATTCCTCAAGGGCCTCCTTCCCATGGGTCCAGATGATGAAGATGTCATCAATGTAGCTCAAGTAGAGTAGGGGCGTAAGGGGACGAGAGCTGAGGAAGCGTTATTCTAAGTCAGCCAAAAAATGTTGGCATACTGTGGGGCCATGCGGGTACCAGCAACTACACACCACACAACAAAAACACCAACCCAGGAACCAAACCCTGCAACAAACCCCGGTGCCAACTCTGTCCACATATCTATTCAAGGGACACCATCATAGGACCTAAACACATCAGCCACACCATCAGGGGCTCGTTCACCTGCACATCTGCCAATGTGATGTATGCCATCATATGCCAGCAATGCCCCTCTGCCATGTACATTGGCCAAACCAGATAGTTTCTATGCAAAAGAATAAATGGACACAAATCTGACATCAGGAATCATAACATTCAAAAACCAGTAGGAGAACACTTCAGTCTCTCTGGTCACTCAATAACAGACCTGAAAGTGGCAATTCTTCAACAAAAAAAGTCAAAAACAGACTCCAACATGAAACTGCAGAACTGGAACCATCAGATTAGGCCTGAGTAAAGACTGGGAGTGGCTGGGTCATTACAAAACCTAAATCTAATTTCCCCAATACTAATTTCCCCCTACTGTTACTCACATCTTCTTGTCAACTGTCTGAAATGGACCACTCTCATTACCACTTCAGAAGTTATTTTTCCTCCCTTGGTATCCTGCTGTTAAGTGAATTGTCTCATTACACTGACCTCACACTTGGTAAGGCAACTCCCATCCTTTCATGTATTTATACCTGCTCCTGTATTTTCCACTCCATGCATCTGATGAAGTGGGTTCTAGCCCATGAAAGCTTATGCCCAAATAAATGTTTTAGTCTCTAAGGTGCCACAAGGACTCCTCATTGTTTTTGCTGATACAGACTAACATGGCTACCACTCTGAAACCTGTGTCCAGACAGAGAATCAGACCATAAATGCCTCTACCCAGGTCCTGGTGTGGATTTTCAGAGACTGTGCCCTGCATTTCCCCCTCACAGAAAGCCAAGCAGAGGAGACCATCCTGTGTGAAAGGTTCCTACTGGTAGAATCTCTCAGGAAACAGGTGGGAGATCTACAGGAGGAGGTGGCTAGGCTGAGGAGCATCCATGCACATGTATATGGAAACCTTCAAATTTGAGGAAGAAATCCAGCTCAAGAGGACTACAGTTGCACCAGCAGGGGAGGGGGAAACTGTTCCTTCACAGGGAGGAATGGGTCTGCCGGTTACTTTGGGCAGCAGGCAGTGCACCACCATAGGCAATGACTTGCTGGGTGCTCCGGGGCTGGAGCACCCATGGGGAAAAATTAGTGGGTGCTCTGCACTCACTGGAAGCCAAGCTCCCCTCACCCCCTGCCCCACCCCTTCTCCTCCTCCTCACCCCAAAGCACTGTGTCCCCGCTCCTCCACCTACTTCCCAACGTTTCCTGCCTGGCTGCCGCCAAACAGCTGTTTGGCAGCATTAACAAGCTCCAGGAGGGAGGGGAAGGATCAGGAACGTGGTGTGCTCAGAGGAGGAGGTGCGGGAGAGGCGGGGCCAGGATTTGGGGAAAGAGTTGGAATACGGGCAGGGAGGGTGCAGAGTTGGGGCGGGGACTTTGGGGAATGGGTTGGAATGGGGGCAGGACAGGGGTGGGAAGGGGCGGGGCAGGGGAGGGGCCTCATGGAAGGGGTGGAGTGGAGGTGGGGACAGGGGCAGACGGGGGTTCGAGCACCCAGGGGAAAGCGGGGAAGTCAGCGCCTATGTGCATTGCCCTAATACCCAAATCCCAACCCACCATCCATAGAGATAAAAACATGGTATGATGCCATGGCAATGAAGGATGAGGAATCTCCCCCAAGGGTAGAAGAGGAGAAGCCATTTACTCCTAAGACTGGGAGGATTGCAACCACCACTCCCAAGAGGAAATGAAGGGTGGTAGTGGTCAGTTGACTCCTTTCTAAAGGGACATCCATTTGCAGGCCTCACCTGCCATCATGGGAGGTGTGCTGCCTGCTAAGGTCCTGTATCTGAGACATAATAGAAGGATTGCCGAGGATCACCTGGCCCTCTGACTGCTACCCCGTATTGCTCATCGATGTGGGCACTAAACATATTGCAAGGTATGACCCTGAGCAGAACAGAAATGACTATGGGGCTCAGAGTGAGGGTGAAGGAGTTGGAGGCACAGGTGGTGTTCTTGTCAATCCTTCTGGTCAAAGATTGGGGCCTGAGCAGAGACAGACACTTCCTGGAGGTAAATATATAGCTGAGCGGATAGTGTCACCAGGAGGGCTTTGGCTTCCTTGTCCATGGGATTCTGTTCTGAGAAGGACTTCAAAGCAGAGGTGGGGTCCACCAATCAAGGAAGACGAAGAGTATCTTCGGATACAGACTGGCTAACCTAGTGAGGTGGGCTTTAAACTAGGTTCGACAGGACAGGAGACAAAAGTCCACAGGTAAGTCAAAAACATGGAGACAGGGTGAAGGGTCAGAATCTGGGGGGAACATGGACAATCACCGCAGGGACACAGGTGATACTAGGTGTAAATGGGGTAGGATCTGAGGCTAAAATCAGAAAAGAACATGTTAAGAATTAGGCTATGGCTACACTAGAGAGCTTACAGCGGTGGAGCTGTGGAGCTGCTCTAAGTCAATGGGAGAGAGCTCTCCTGTTGGCTTAATAATCAGAAACATGGATATTCAATGGGCTAAAAAAGGCTGGGGAGCAGTAGTGATGATGGAGACATAGGATTAATAGTGAAGAGCATATTTGACCAGAGTTTGCAACATGACAAAAGAGCAAAACAAGCCAATGAAATTTCAGGTTGGAGCTGCAGAGGCATGTCATAAACTAGGGAAGGACTAAGGAGGCAGCTGTGGCCACTGTATAGCATGCTGACCAGTATTGTTTCATTGTTTCCTTATGTTCTCCCCATCTATTGGTTGCATCCACTTGTTGTCTCTGATCTTATATTTAGACTGTAAACTCTTCAAGGCAGGGACTGTCTTTTTGTTCTGTGTTTGTACAGCGCCTAGCACAGTAGGGCTCTGGTCCATGACTAGAGCCCCAAGGCAATGCCTTTCCATACAGCTTTGGCATGAGTGTACTCAGAACTCGGCATTTATTTCTGAGTACCACGTTACCAGAAGATATCTGTAAGTAGGAGGGAGTTCAGAGGAGAACATGAAAACTGATCAGGGACAGGAAGGACTGATTTATGGGGAAAGATTGAAAGAGCCAAATACGTGGAGCTTGAGCCATGTAGAGATGAAACAATATGGATATGATGATAATCTGCAAACATGGGGCTAGATTCCGCCTTCCTTGTACTTGCACTCCATTGGACTATATAGGATTACTCATGAAGTAAAGTACTACTTGGTATGAACAAGTGTGGCAGAGGCTGGCTGGTATTTATTTATTTCAGTTGCAGTAGCACTCAGAATGTGCTAGATGTTTTTTTAACACAAAGGCAGACATAATATGTGCCCTGAAGAGCAAACAATCAAAAATTATTGATGGATGTAAATTTCTAAGGATCAAAAGGAATGACTTAGGGAACTATAGGAGAATGGGAACTAGGGTGACCAGACAGCAAGTGTGAAAAATCGGGACAGGGGGTGCGGGGGTAATAGGCGCCTATAGAAGAAAATGCCCCAAATATCGGAACTGTCCCTATAAAATTGGGACATCTGGTCACCCTA
Source organism: Macrochelys suwanniensis (assembly GCA_033296515.1). Classification (NCBI taxonomy): domain Eukaryota; kingdom Metazoa; phylum Chordata; order Testudines; family Chelydridae; genus Macrochelys; species Macrochelys suwanniensis. The sequence goes on from CM065779.1 coordinate 117,831,485, forward strand.
ATGGGAACAATGGGATAAAATTAAGAGAGGGAATATTTTACAGCCTTCAAGACATGGGATAGTCTGTCAAGGAGGTGGTGCAAGCCCTCATTGACTAGGATATCACTGCATAGTAAATAATTCTGCATTGAAATGAGATTTTCCACCTCTGTATTCCATGACTCACACAATTTGGGTAGGCCTGCTAGAAAATAGGTAAGAATTGTTTGTTAAACTGTCAATATACTGTGCTAAAGGGGGAGGCTGGATATGTTATAAAACAATTGGAGACAATGGAGGTTCGCCAGGGATACATCTGGCCCAACGTAATGTATTTATTAAACTAAATTCAAGATTAAATTCTGGCTGCTCTGTGGAGGGAAATGCAGGGAGAGGGTGCAGACAGCCTCTTCCCCTTGAGCGTGTTTATGCAGGACCCAGCCATAGTGTTGACATTAGCACTTCCTGTATTCTGGGGAGGTCAGAGAGCTTGATTGGAGGTGCTCCAATGGCCCCCAAAGCCTGTAGCCAGCTAAATGGGTTATGTCCGTGACCTGCCTCCTTCATACCTCCGTGATAGGCAAAGGAGGATGCTCAAGCTGTATCTTTCCCAAGGGTTGTGATGGATTTTCCATCACTTCCAAATCTTAACTCACTATTGGATTTTCTCCCAAAAAAGATGTACTCTAGTTCAAACCGGAATTATTTTGGGGAAGTTCTACGGCCTGTGTTATACTGGGGATTGGACTAACTGATCATAATGGTCCCTATGCAACTTTGAAGAAAGGGCCTGATTGGGCAAGGTGTTAAGTATTTCCTGCAAATTATTGAGCATCCTGTGCTCCCATTGACATCAGTGGGAGTGGACTGATGTCCTAGGGCAGCAACAACTGTCACTGCTAATTGCACCCACAGATTTATTCTGGCTTCATTTGTCCCGCAGAGCCCTTTGACAGACCTCCTCTGCTGAGCTCCTACAGTTCCACATCTCCTCCTCCCAGCAGAAAAGCCAGGATTTATCATTTCATATTTTGATTCAGTTTAATAAAATGCACATTTTAAATATATATTTTCATATGTGTTCTTACCCAAACTAAAGAGGATAAAATGCTGGTGAATGCTAAATCCATTTTAAAAACTGAACTGGTATCTGAAAGAGGAACAAAGGTAAAACAGACCCATGCATTACCCATATTAATTAACTCAACATACATCTACATCCTAATATTATTCACTTTTCAGACATGCAATATAATGAAACACACTGGCCAAGTGGCCAATTTGCTTTAAGACTTGATTGGCAAGGCAGAATGGTTTTCTTGTTAATCATTCTCCATTAGTGCTGGCTCAGTGGAAAGAGACACCAAATATAACCCCTTACTCTCCAGCATTGATGTTCTACATTGAGAATAATTAGAGGTAATCGATAATGAAGAAGATAATATTTTAATATGGTGCAGTTTATTCATAGTGCAACCAAGAATATACATGGATTGATAGCAATTTTTTGTTCTTTCTGAAAACTTTGTCGCACTCACATTATTATAACTTTATATGCAAAAAATAAAAACAAAAGAACTTGACAAAATGGATGAATTACACATTTTTTGGGAGCCTAAAAAGTCTCCTGGTTAACACATAGTTCTCTTCTCTTTCCAGCATATCGATTCGATTCTAAACTCATCTTTTTTACTTTTGCTGCTTACATCATGAGTCAGCACCAGCTTTATTACCAGAAAGGATGGATTGCACTTGTCACATAATCTAGACTCACCGGTTTGGAAAGGCAGGGCATATGCTTAGTCACTCAACCTCAATCTTGCTAAATATGTGGGATAGTGGTATAAGGTGAGAAAAAGGAAACTGAGGCTGCCGCAGAGTGGCTAGCCCTAAGCATTTCTGAAAAGGAACAGAACCAGCTCTCACTTGAAGGAGAAAGGGGATATGATTATGATCGGGTCCCTTGTCTTTCAAACATACAGAACATAATTTTCAAAAATGTAAATTGTTTATTGTAAATGCCAATGGCATGTGTTGCATAATATACAGTATTGTCTTACTATGTGAATTAAGAAGGAAAATAAAAAGTGCTTACAACACATTAGCCTGGGATATTTCAAGTTAGGTGTCCAGCTCCCACTGATCAAAGCCTTAGGCAATAAAGTATATTGTTTATTAGATTTCAGCTGTTTCTTGTACAGTATCGCGTATCACTGCCTGCTATAATTGTGCTGTTGACCTTTGACACCTTACTGGTGCTTGAGAGGTCCATGACTAGGATCAAACTATAATCTATATGTTAGGAAAAGCTAAAATGCTTACAGAAGTGATACTAAAAACAATTAAAGCTGTAACCCAAGTAGGGGAAAATATGATGCAAAAGTATTTGAAATAAACTTTGCAATAAGCTTGAGGCCTCACGAGGCCTCATGGTTTATATAAAGCCTGAATAGAGAGCCTAAGTGTTTGACTTAAGGTTATAAGATTTAGCAATATGTATCTGGTGATGAACACACAAACAACAAAATAAACTGAGTTTGAATTATCAGATTTTTAGGGACTTTTTGGTACATGTAACCCTGAAGTTTATGTGCCAAAACCACTGGGAAATGTATTGATGTAATTAGCTGACGCCAACAGTCAGAACCCTAATTATGGTCCCCCAGAATAATAAACATGGGCAAGAGGTTGAGACCTAATCAAATATAGTCCCAGATGTATGGGGATGTAATGAAAAAGGGTTATAAAAGATTCTCAGAACAACCCCTAATTGGGATGACAGGACAGTGGAAACCGTATCATCATTCCCGTATATGGTGATTTTCCACTTCCTGTTCTTTCCATTTTCACTTCTGATGATCTCCATAAGGCTGTGATTATGCACAATGCAGGGGATCATTTTGCTATGCTTACCTTACTTTTCTATAATTGCTATTATACGTGTATGTATTTAAGTACTAAATAAAGTTTTCATGTCTATATACATGACTCACCAATCACATTTCCAATAACAAATAGTCAAGTAGCCGCCTGAATAAAATAACCTGTTATTAGTGACTTATGCCTTTTGCATCCTAAGTTAGTTAAAGGCACAGTGTATCACATCTTATTATTTGCGGATTCTGAATACATAAATGGTCAGATCTGAAGGCTTAAAGTTTAGAAAGGTATTTTCTCCAAAAAGTACAATAAGCTTATCAGTTTTTACCCACTACCTGGTTACTATGAAAATTAATGTATGTCTTCATTGAATGAGCATCTCCTCTAGAATCCTGTTTGTATCTTGATTACTGATTTTTAATGTTAACAATTTTTTAAAATGTAATTACAATGCTACATAGCCCTAAAATTAGTAATGTTCATGAACATCCAGGTTTTAAATGCCACTTTTGCAAAATAATTTGAGGGCAATAACATTTATACACCCTTAAATCATGTACAATATCTTATACAAAATAGCTTACAGAACTGGCTGTTATATTCTCTACTAGGCTTAGCTAAGTATATGCAAAGAGAATATTTCTTGTAAATTTTCTGGTTTAAGGATTTATGATGTCACTAACCAATATAGGTGTGCACTGGCTGCTGCTGCTGGATATGTGGTTACAGAAATCCAGATCCAGAGCTGGTGTTGTGTTAATGAAAATGACTGCAGTCCAGACACGGGGGCTAAATGTGACCTGCAAAGGGGCAAAAATGAATTTCACAATTCATAATCAATCAATAATTTACCAGTTTGTTTCCATAGAAATTACAAAAGTTGCTCTATGAGACAGCTCAGACAAGAGACCTTTTCAAGAGTCAGATCAGTGTAAAGTTAAGTAAGGGAAGAAACCACTTGCTGAAAATAAACTAAATCATAATGAGTTTCTAAACAAAGTAAGGTCAAATAAGCCACACAGTATTTTTTCTGGGGCTGTGATTGGTTAGTGGAAGCCATTTTCACTCAGTTGCTCAGAGGAAGTGGCTGTATTTTATGTGATCTCTCTGAGCCAGTTCAAACAAAATGTTGGTGCTCATAGGAGAGAAGAGCCATCTGGTGTTTCTCCTTTTAGTGTGTATGTGAGGGTCATTACTGAACATGATGATCAAGACTTGAAGAGGTGATCCCCACATAGACACCAAAGGGGACAGAGGCTGGAGGGGGACACAAGGTTAACTGTTCCCCTAGTCCTTCCCCTCAATAAAACAGTACTAGCTATGTGTGGAGAAGTTCAAAGGGGTGGGAGATCTGTCTCACGAGCTTATATCTAGATAGATTGCTATAAGTAAGCTTGATGGATAAGTAAGCTTGATGGATAAGTAAGCTTGATGGATGATAAGTAAACTGTATGAGAACAGGGGATCATGTGGCCTCCATAGATTTGCTGAGTGGCTCTGCAAAAAAGCTTACTGACCCCCGCAGCATTACCTTTTGGGTGGATTCATGGCACAGCTGGTGCGGGAGTCCACCCACTCTCCACAAATAAAGTCCTAGACCAAAGCAGGGACGTTAGCAGAATCCGAGGGAAGGAACAATGCTGCTGCAAAAGACATGCTCCCTGCTTCTGTGCTTCCTGGCAAGGGTTTCAGTTGCCCCTTCTGCAGCAATGGAGGGGGGTGACTTGGGACTGTATTGTTGTTAGTACTGCTATTGTTCCTAGGCAACCTCACACAGTGTGCTGGAACCCCTGCTATACCAAGGCACAGTAGCTGGTATACTCGGCACAGTAGCTGGTATACTCAGCACAGTAGCTGAGTGTCAGCCTTAACCTGGCATTTCCTTGATTTTCTTTCTTTACTGTAATGGATGGAGTTTTTGTAAAAAAAAAAAGCTGCTCAGTGAAACATACCGTGAAAGGTACATGACAATAGTGATTTCTGAAACAGCTGTGCATGCACAATAGCCACTGTTTAAATTTAAATGCCTTGGCCACTTAAAGCTTTTTTATGAGAGCAGCACATTATAGACCAATTTGCTGCTTGCCAATCCCATTTTTTTAAAACTGACGTCATTTCTGACTTAGAATCTTCCCATGAGAATGTGTTCGTGTATGTGTGAGAGCAGGTCAGTGGGTGGGTTGGAGGAGGATGATGGGAGGAATGTACTTAGGTATCACAAGAAAGATTTAGGTTGAAAATAGCTCGCTATTTCTCTCATGAAGCAGATGATGCCAGTCGCTTACCTTCACCGACAGAGGCTGCACCTATTAGTGGGTGTGTGAAAAAACCATTCTACAGTGATTAGTGAGAGGAAGGCAAGCTGGAGGTGATGGATTCTTCCTAATAGTGGGGGTGGGGGCATGAGGCCCCACCCCCTTCATGGCCCCACACCTGCCCATCCTCTTCCCCTTGTGGCCCCGCCCCCAGCCAAGCTGGAAGCTGGAGTCGGGCCAGAAATCCCAGGCTTCTCCACCTACCTGGGGTGGGAGGGCCTAAGAGCAGCCCCCAGCCCATGTTCTCACCCCTGGGCCCCCCGCCCAGGGCAGGTGGAGGATCTGCGGCTCCTCACAGCAGCCAGTGTTGCTCTTACCCCAACCCGGCTGCGGCTTCCTGCCTGGCCTGCGGGAGGGGCCTCGGGGGCCTTAGGAGCCGAAGAGCTGCAGCTGGGCCATGGTAAGAGAGCCATCCGGGCAGCTGTGGGGAACCGTAGATCCTCCAGCTGCCCTGGGCAGGGGGACTCAGGGACAGGGACATGGGACGGGGACTGCTCTTGGGCACCCCCACACCAGGCTGGTGGAGGGTCTGCAGCTCCTCACAGCGGCCCGGACTCCCTGGGCTGCTCTTACCCAGGCTGGGCTCTGGCTTCCAGCCTGGCTGGGGAGCAGGGCCTCAGGGGAGAAGAGGAGGGGCAGGGGGCTGGGTTGTTCACTTTCAAAAGTGGGAGGGCCATGGCCCCTTGGCCCCCCCATTCCAGTGCCTCTGAGGCAAGCTATAGCTTAGAGGGCTCAAGCAAATGCTTTCCTGGACAAACTTCTGCAAGACTAAAACATGAGGGTTAAAAGAGGGGGGAAAAGCAACTTGGTTAATTCTGTATATTGAGGGATAGTGTTTCATTGGCCTGAATATGCTCTAGGAATTATTTGGGGGAATTTCTGTGTCCTGTATTATATAGGAGGCCAAACTAGATGATCACAACAGTCCCTTCTGGCCTTGGAATCTACAAAATCTATGAATTAATAGGGATAGATGACAACACTTATGTCACGGCCCAACATAGAGAGTTGTACAGAGCTGCACTGGCCCAGGATGACATCAGAGACATTGTGCCATCAGTCCTACCCATGAGGCCACTGTCCCTGGTGTGCTGGCCCCACTCTAATACCTCTTCTCCTTCCCACCCCTCTTTGCCCTTGTTCAGAAATACTAATATCGTGAGCCGCCCTTGAACAGTTGTGCAGTGGGGGAAGGTGCAAAGACCTCTGCCAACATGCCCCTTGGAATTGAAAATCCAGGGGGTGGATTTTTCTCTGTGCTTTGTCCAGTGCAAAACTCACTACATGCTCCGAACTGCATTCTGTGTTTACAGGTGTGCTCTTTACAACACAGCCTTGCACTACAAGTCTGGTTCTACTTTCATTTACACTGGTTTGGTTTTCTACAGTGTAATCCCATTGATTTTAGCAGTTACTCCTGATTTACACTAGCACAATGAAAGCAGAACGGTGTGGTTTATGCCGAGAATTTAGGGTAGTCTGTAGTAAGAGATCAGAAATGTGGATATTTGAAGTCGAACCCAGTAACCGCCTCCATTAGCAATGTTTCTGTTTTGGTGATTTTCTTAGCATGGGCTAAAATGGAAGACCAACAAATTCCAAAGTGTGTGTACCAAGGAACGTGGCTAGACAGCTGGCAATTATGTGGTTTTGCCAAAAGCTTTGGTTGCATGACAAGACTGACAGTGATAGAATAAACTGAATATACAATCAGACCACCTTAAGCACCTGGCCAGAAATTATTCTGTGAGGCAGCCCATTTGCGAGGAGGCCATGTCCCTTTCAGCTTTGCCATGATGATGATATAGTCAGCTAGGAGTTCATAGGCTGGTTCTTCATATTCCAGCTCCTGGAACACGCTACAGTAAATAAATTGTCTCGGCAGTTTCAGAAAATGCCACTTAATGTTTGCTGGCTCCTGGGAGTGCTAACCATTGTCACATTCATTGAAAAATACAAAAAAAAAAAGTAGATCCTCCCCCGGGAATTTCATCAGCATTCCTGCAGTCACAATAGTTTTATTACAAGCTGGGACAATACAAAGCTGTTAGCATGAACTATTGTATTTCTGGGCTGCAGTGGCAGAAAAATGGTATGAACGATGGATATTAATATATTTCTATCTGATTTAAACAAATCAATATGAGGAACTACAGTGATTGGCATGATTAAGAGCCAGAAAGAAGGAAGGAAAGCTACATATTCTCTACTTTCAGTTTATAATACCTATTGAATCTCAGAGAAATTTCTTGATCATTCTATTTTTTTCTCCATTATTACAGTAACACTTAACTTTGTAAAGTAATGACCTCCAGTTAAAGGACTAATTCTGCTGTCTTGGACACTTGTAAAACAGGGGTAATGGCAGCGTAAAGCTGGCATGAGATAAGAATCAGGCCCTCGATATCAAATAATATACATTTTACTTGGATTTTTCTTTATTTTAGCTTTTCTGCCAACTCAGTGAAATGGGCACTCTTTGGAAAATAACAGGATGCTGTTGAATGATTTAGGCACCAAAATTATTTCAATATTAATATTAATATTAGTTGATATCATCCCTTCTTGTCAACTGTTCGGAATGGGCCACATCCGCCCTAATTGAATTGGCCTTGTTAGCACTGACCCCCCACTTGGAAAGGCAACTCCCATCTTTTCATGTGCTGTATATTTATACCTGCTTACTGTATTTTCCACTCCATGCATCTGATGAAGTGGGTTATATCCCATGAAAGCTTATGCCCAAATAAATCTGTTAGTCTCTAAGGGCTTGTCTTCACTACCTGCCGGATCGGCGGGTAGCAATCGATCTATCGGGGATCGATTTTTCGCGTCTCGTTTAGACGCGATTAATTGATCCCCGATCGCGCTCCCCGTCGGCTCCAGAAATCCACCTCATCGAAAGGCGGAAGCGGAGTCGATGGGGGAGCGGCAGCGATCGACTCGCCGCCGTCCTCATGGCCAGGTAAGTCGATTACGATACGCCGACTTCAGCTACGCTATTCACGTAGCTGAAGCTGCGTATCGTAGATCGACCCCCTCCCCTAGTGTAGCCCTGGGCTAAGGTGCCACAAGGACTCCTTGTTGTATTTACTGATACAGACTAACATGGCTACCACTCTGAAAATTAGTTCAGTTTGTCTATGTTAAAAAATCTAGTAATTCATTGTTTTTATATTTTGTCTCCCCAAAGCACATCAATATAATATCTGAGTTTCCCAGCTTAATTCAGTCTGCATGGCAAGTTGCTTAGTGGACTTCATGAATTTTCTATTCTTCTCTTTTCCCCGTTAGAGAAGACTGTTGCTTAGGATATATGTGTATGTTCTTCTGCTTCTCTTCTTCCCATCCTATGCTGGGGTTTGCAAGAGGGACCAGTGTAGAGATCTTATATTGTCTACACCACATGAAGACCATCTTTATACTGAGGATATTCCCCAGGTACCATATCTGCTGTTTGTGGACTGGACTGCAACATAAAGGAATTGCATTAAACTAATGAATAAGGCTTATGGATTTTCTGCTGCAGTTGCTGATGTGTTAATTAGCATGCCATTATCATTATGTATCTTATTGCTACTTATTTTATTATTTCATATTTCTATATAGCATTATAGGTATGCATAGTTCTTTACCTAGCAGATAAGGACACACTGCTTGCCCCCAAACACCCTACAATCCAAATCAGTCATGATGAAACAGGACACTGGAATAGAGGAAGGAATACACAGAACAAGGCCCTGTTGCTTCTTGGGTGGGATTGTGCAAATTAAGCTAGCAATGCTAATGCTGTAGCACTAATTAAAACCAGTGATACGATGCCAACATGCCTTGTTATAATGGCGGTGATGAGGATTACATGACATTCACGTCTGTCCATTGGTAAGTGCACTGAGACCACTACATCAGTTTACATAGCCCTTTGAAAACCAGTCACATGGTTATGACTTTTGCTCACTACTGACATGGGCCATATTTAAACCAGTGACCTATAGGTTAAGGTACTGTTCTCACTAACAGTCTCCTGAGTCATTCCATTCCACGATACAGTTCATTTAATTTAACACTGCCAATGAAAGAAAGAAAGAAAGAAAAAGAATTTGTAAGGAAGTGGAAAGTTTCCCCTTCGTCCTTGTCCCTGCCTATACTTGCAGATAATTTGATGCAATTTGTCTGAGGTCTTCTTCCTGTTTCACTGTCCTTCATTAAAATTCATGCAAATTGAATGCATTTCCTAGCTATTGCAAAATGCACGGATTACAGCTACATTATGTTCAGCTGTGATCTATATTGGAATTTTGCATGACACATCTCTCCTGGTGTGAAACTCAAATGGAATTTGAATCATCCCTTATTCATTTCCAATTAAGTCAGTCCATTAACACTAAATCGAATAAAATGTAGTCAATATTTAGAATGGACTAGTGTGAAGAGTTAAGAATTTATGCATCCATTAAAAGAAAAGGAACAAAGTAATTATCTGATTTGTGTCTACTCAACGGTATCTACTTTTAAGGAATAATTTATTATAAACAACTTATTCTTATTTATTATTTGTATTTCAGTACTCCCCAGAGACCCTAGTGAAGACTGGGGCCCATTGTGCTGGGTGCTGAACAAACATACAGTAAGGGCCTCATCCTGCTAACACTTGTTTTTCTTAACTCACATGAGTAGTTCCATCAATTTTAAATGCAACTGTTAACATGCATAAAATGAAGCATGTGCATAAGTCTTTGCAGGATTAGGGCCTAAGGGCATGTCTACACTTACTGGGGGATCAACACTTCTGTGATCGATGGATCTGGGGGTCAATTTAGTGGGTCTAGTGAGGACCCACTAAATCAACCGCAGATCACTCTCCTGTCGACTCTGGTACTCCACCGGAACTAGAAGAGTAAGGGAAATCGACGGGATAGCATCTCCCATTGACACAGAGTGGTGTAGACACTGCAGTAAGTTGACTTAAGCTATGTCGACTCCAGGTATGTTATTCACATAGCTGGAGTTGTGTAACTTAGGTTGACTTACCCCCGTAGTGTAGATAAGGCCTATGAGACCGTCCTTATCCCAAACAGCCTCCAGTCTCTTTCTAGTTATATTCATGTGAGTTAACAATTGGCACTGATAAAAATCATTTAAGTATAATCTTCTGGTTTTAGTTTTGTATTTGGGTCTGAGTATCTGTGTGTAACTTGCATTAACCTCGATGGGGCCAGGATTTCACCCAAAGGGACTACTTGGGATGCATAAAGTTAAGTACATGCATAAGTCTTTGCAGGGTGGAGACATACATAGATTCATAGATTCATAGATTCTAGGTCTGGAAGGGACCTCGAGAGGTCATCGAGTCCAGCCCCCTGCCCTCATGGCAGGACCAAATACTGTCTAGACCATCCCTGATAGACATTTATCTAACCTACACTTAAATATCTCCGGAGATGGAGATTCCACAACCTCCCTGGGCAGTTTATTCCAGTGTTTAACCACCTGACAGTTAGGAACTTTTTCCTAATGTCCAACCTAAACCTCCCTTGCTGCAGTTTAAGCCCATTGCTTCTTGTTCTATCCTTAGAGGCTAAGATGAACAAGTTTTCTCCCTCCTCCTTATGACACCCTTTTAGATAACTGAAGACTGCTATCATGTCCCCTCTCAGTCTTCTCTTTTCCAAACTAAAGAAACCCAATTCCTTCAGCCTTCCTTCATAGGTCATGTTCTCTAGACCCTTAATCATTCTTGTTGCTCTTCTCTGGACCCTCTCCAATTTCTCCACATCTTTCTTGAAATGCGGTGCCCAGAACTGGACACAATACTCCAGTTGAGGCCTAACCAGCGCAGAGTAGAGCGGAAGAATGACTTCTCGTGTCTTGCTCACAACACACCTGTTAATGCAGCTGTAGCGAGGCGGTCTGGTCCCCAGCCGCCCCAGAGAGAGAGAAACCTCCCCGGACGCCTAAGTGGGCGGACCCGGAGAATCCTGGCCCTGCCCCTCAAGGGTCAGGGGGTGGCACAGGAAGTATAAAAGCCGGCCCTCAGACCGCAGTTGGGGGCCAGCCACCAGAGAGGCCGGACGCCAGAGGTACAGCTCCCCGCTGGGAGACCCCGGCAACCAGCAGCCGACCGGAGGACTGGCCGGGCCAGCCAAGCCTCCCGCTTGCCTGCTACCCTGAGGAGCTGCCAGGCCTGCCGCCCGCCTGCTACCCCGAGGAGCTGCCAGGCCTGCCGCCCGCCTGCTACCCTGAGGAGCTGCCAGGCCTGCCGCCGGCCTCCTACCCCGAGGAGCTGCCAGGCCTGCCGCCAGCCTGCTACCCCGAGGAGCTGCCAGGCCTGCCGCTTGCCCGCTACCCTGAGGAGCTGCCAGGCCTGCCGCCAGCCTGCTACCCTGACGAGCTGCCAGGCCTACCGCTGGCCTCCTACCCCGCCGAGCCGCCGAGCCTGCCGCCCACCTGCGACGCTGAGGTGCCGATGGTCTGCGACCTCCTGGAGGACGCCCCCCTGGTCCAGGTACCCGGAGAGGGGGAAGCTGGAAGTAGCCCAGGGGCAGCCGACTCTAGTCTGGCTGTAGCACTGCCAGAGCCAAGGTCAGTGTGTTGTGGCCGGAATCCCCACTGACTCAGCAGCGGGTTTTTCTGCCGCTGCTAGGGCCCCGGGCTGGGACGCAGTGGAGTGGGTGGGCCTGCGTCCCCCCTGCCACCCAACGTGTGGGTGGCAGTCTCCCCCTCTCCCAGGTTCTCCAGAGCCAGGACCTGGGCTTGCTACTGACTTATTGATTGCTCAGCCCCTGCTTAAGGGCCTGAGCTGTGAACTGCTTATTGCCCCGCCCTGACCAAGGGCCAGGACCTACTGATTTACTATTGCTCAGCTCCTGCCTGAGGGCCTGAGCCCTAACTGTTTGTGCCCCGCCCTGCCCAAGGGCCTGGGCTCACTATTAACAGTGCTAATTCCCCCAAACCCTGACGGTATAGCGAGGCGGTCTGGTCCCCAGCCGCCCCCGAGAGGGCCTAAAACACCTACAGCAGCCCAGAATCAAGTTTGCTTTTTTTGCAACAGCATCACACTGTTGACTCATATTTAGCTTGTGGTCCACTATAACCCCTAGATCCCTTTCTGCCGTACTCCTTCGTAGACAGTCTCCTCCCATTCTGTATGTGTGAAACTGATTGTTCCTACCTAAGTGGAGCACTTTGCATTTGTCCTTATTAAACTTCATCCTGTTTACCTCTGACCATTTCTCCAATTTGTCCAGATCATTTTGAATTATGACCCTATCCTCCAAAGCAATTGCAATCCCTCCCAGTTTGGTATCATCTGCAAACTTAATAAGCGTACTTTCTATGCCAATTTCCAAGTCGTTGATGAAGATCTTGAACAGAGCCGGTCCCAAAACAGACCCTTGCAGAACCCCACTCGTTATACCTTTCCAGCAGGATTGGGAACCATTAATAACTACTCTCTGAGTACGGTTATCCAGCCAGTTGTGCACCCACCTTATAGTAGCGCCATCTAAGTTGTATTTCCCTAGTTTATTGATAAGAATATCATGCGAGACCGTATCAAATGCCTTACTAAAGTCTAGGTATACCACATCCACCGCTTCTCCCTTATCCACAAGACTCGTTATCCTATCAAAGAAAGCTATCAGACTGGTTTGACATGATTTGTTCTTTACAAATCCATGCTGGTTATTCCCTATCACCTTCCAAGTGTTTGCAGATGATTTCCTTAATTACTTGCTCCATTATTTTCCCTGGCACAGAAGTTAAACTAACTGGTCTGTAGTTTCCTGGGTTGTTTTTATTTCCCTTTTTATAGATGGGCACTATATTTGCCCTTTTCCAGTCTTCTGGAATCTCTCCTGTCTCCCATGATTTACCAAAGATAATAGCTAGCGGCTCAGATACCTCCTCTATTAGCTCCTTGAGTATTCTAGGATGCATTTCATCAGGTCCTGGTGACTTGCAGGCATCTAACTTATCTAAGTGATTTTTAACTTGTTCTTTTTTTATTTTATCTTCTAAACCTTCCCCCTTCCCATTAGCATTCACTGTGTTAGGCATTCCTTCAGACTTCTTGGTGAAGACCGAAACAAAGAAGTCATTAAGCATCTCTGCCATTTCCAAGTTTCCTGTTACTGTTTCTCCCTCCTCACTGAGTAGTGGGCCTACCCTGTCCTTGGTCTTCCTCTTGCTTCTAATGTATTGATAAAAAGTTTTCTTGTTTCCCTTTATTCCTGTAGCTAGTTTGAGCTCATTTTGTGCCTTTGCCTTTCTAATCTTGCCCCTGCATTCCCGTGTTGTTTGCCTATATTCATCCTTTGTAATTTGTCCTAGTTTCCATTTTTTATATGACTCCTTTTTATTTTTTAGATCTTGCAAGATCTCGTGGTTAAGCCAAGGTGGTCTTTTGCCACATTTTCTATCTTTCCTACCCAGCGGAATAGTTTGCTTTTGGGCCCTTAATAGTGTCCCTTTGAAATACTGCCAGCTCTCCTCAGTTGTTTTTCCCCTCAGTCTTGATTCCCATGGGACCTTACCTATCAGCTCTCTGAGCTTACCAAAATCCACTTTCCTGAAATCCATTGTCTCTATTTTGCTGTACTCCCTTCTACCCTTCCTTAGAATTGTGAACTCTAGGATTTCATGATCACTTCCACCCAAGCTGCCTTCTACTTTCAAGTTCTCAACGAGTTCCTCCCTATTTGTTAAAATCAAATCTAGAACAGCTTCCCCCCTAGTAGCTTTCTCAACCTTCTGAAATAAAAAGTTGTCTGCAATACAGTCCAAGAACTTATTGGATAGTCTGTGCCCCGCTGTGTGATTTTCCCAACATATATCTGGATAGTTGAAGTCCCCCATCACCATCAAATCTTGGGCTTTGGATGATTTTGTTAGTTGTTTAAAAAAAGCCTCATCCACCTCTTCCACCTGGTTAGGTGGCCTGTAGTAGACTCCTAGCATAACATCACCCTTGTTTTTCACCCCTTTTAGCCTAACCCAGAGACTCTCAACACTTCCGTCCCCTATGTCCATCTCCACCTCAGTCTCCCTTTTCCCCCTTTCTGTCCTTCCTGAACAAGCTGTACCCATCCATACCAACATTCCAATCATGTGTATTATCCCACCAAGTTTCGGTGATGCCAACAACGTCATAGTTGAATTTATTTATTAGCACTTCCAGTTCTTCCTGCTTATTACCCATACTTCTCGCATTTGTATACAGGCATCTAAGATACTGATTTGATCTTGCCTCCCAGTTTTGCCCTGACCCTTCTATCTCTTTGTCATTAGAGCCCACACACCCTCCTATTTCCGACCCATCTCCCAGGTCCCCATGTTCTCCACTTACCTGTGGGCTTTGCTCACCTGTCCCCGTTGAACCTAGTTTAAAGCCCTCCTCACTAGGTTAGCCAGTCTGTATCCAAATAGGGTCTTTCCGCTCCTCGAAAGGTGAACGCCATCTCTGCCTAGTAATTCTTCCTGGATTAGCATCCCGTGGTCGAGGAAGCCAAAGCCCTCCTGGCGACACCATCTTCGCAGCCAAGCATTCACCGCCACGATGCGCCTGTCTCTGCCCGTGCCCCTACCTTTGACAGGAAGGATCGAAAAGATCGATCTAACATATCTAACAATAACTCTGATTTCTTTGTTTTACTTCCTGCTACGTTCCCATTTTTTCCAGCTGGTTTTAATTTATTTATCTCATCACCAGTATAGAGAAACAATCCATTCTGCCTCTGAAAAGCTTGTTTGAGAGCAGTGATACTCTCCCTTAAGATTGATGCTCAGGAGCTGTAAAGGGCTCTTTAATGTGTCTCCCACCACTCTTTGCAGCACATGATATTAAACCATTGTGTGATTTAATTATTAACCAATCTAACAAAAAAGGAGGCTTTTACTATGTTATTAACCAACCATAGTTGATAAAGTAATAATAATACTTGGTTCAGTCCTTTTGCTGTGAGAATTATATATATCTATATATCCCTAAAGTACTATGGGTTCTCCTTAAGTATATATATAATTCTCACAGCAAAAGAACTGAACCAAGTATTATTACTTTATCAACTATGGTTGCTTAATAACAATATATATATATATTCCTGTCATACTGTTTAAATATGAGTATATAGTACCATATTAAATGAAACAATGAATTCACACTTCTGTGGCTCTTTTGGGTAATGTTGATCACTAATTTGGGTCCTGAATCACTGAGGTCTGAGTATCACTGCTTTAGACAAAAGGTTTCAGGTGGAGACCTTCGAAAACTGTATAGACACATACCTCCTGATTATATATCTATAGCTGTCCTTCCAGCTTCTCAACTCCTCCAATTGGAACTGACAGAAAAGGGCTGCTCTTGAAGTTGTTGTAGGAGAGTGTTATTCATATTGTGACAAAGTTCCTCCTCTACCTTGGTGGGTCCTGCGCTTATTGGCGGATTTTGCTTGCCTCAGAGATCTTCCCCTCTGGTAGAATCCACAGTCCAGGTGAGCTCCTCCTGTGTCTGATCAGGAGTTGGGAGTTTTGGGGGGAACCCGGGCCCGCCCTCTACTCCGGGTTCCAGCCCAGGGCCCTGTGGACTGCAGCTGTTTAGAGTGCCTCCTGGAACAACTGCACGACAGCTACAACTCCCTGGGCTACTTCCCCATGGACTTCTCCCAACACCTTCTTTATCCTCACCACAGGATCTTCCAGCAGTACGTCCTCTTACTCTCAGCTCCTAGTGCCTCTTGCTCCCAGCTTATCACACACAACCTCCTTCCACAGTTCCTCCCCTCTCACTGACTAACTGGGAGGCTTTTAACTAGTTCCAGCCAGTCCTTGATTGGCTTCAGGTGTCCCAATCAACCTCCCTGCCTTCTGGAAAGTTCTTAATTGGCCCCAGGTGTCTTGATTAACCTGGAGCAACTGCCATAAGGTATCAGGGATTTGTTTAGCCTGGGGCTAACCTACTGGTTCCTTACCACTTTCCTATAGCCCTCTGGCCTTGCCCCATCACAATATATATATAGTTGGCCTTGTCATAATTTAAAGTTAGATCTGCTTCACTTCACAATACTAATCAGGAGGTCATTAACACCCGCTGTCAGACATTTACAAGCACCCTACCCTTCCAATATTACTAAATGGGATGTGGATCATGGCTAACCCCAGCTAGATGGGAGCGGAGTCCTGGAGAGGTCTTGGTGTGGAAAAAGGGATCATGCTATGTAATAAGTTGAGAACCACTGCTCTTTGCGGATGCACAAGGCTCTTTAAATGATGGTTCTTTCCCTGCAGGCCCCCTACCAGCTATGGTTTTGAGTGGCCCCCTAAAGCTGCAGATTTAGCAGCCCAACTCACAGGCTGTGCAGCAAAGGTGTTCGTGTTATTATCTCTCTTTCATAGATTTTTTAAAACATTGATATGAATTTACAACTGCATTGACAGTCAGATTTATTCACCGTTTTGTGACTCGGGAAGTGACACCTTCCTAATGAGAGAAAACATTCATCCTACTTCAGTGTTGTCCTCA
This sequence comes from Macrochelys suwanniensis, assembly GCA_033296515.1. Lineage (NCBI taxonomy): Eukaryota > Metazoa > Chordata > Testudines > Chelydridae > Macrochelys > Macrochelys suwanniensis. Next base: position 117,848,177 of record CM065779.1, read on the forward strand.
GGTATAACACAGCACACATTTCCAGATAACACACTTCATGCTACACTGCTCTGTGCTTTCATTAAAACATAAAACCTTACCATGGCAACCCTTTCAATTAGGACCTGTTCCAAACCCCACAGAAATCAATGGAAAGATTCCTGTTGACTTCCATGGGCTTTAGATCAGGCCCTTAAAGAGCATTTTTAAAATAACATTATTCCTACTGTGGGAACATGTACTTTACAAGTCTACATTGTGCAATTGGATAGGTATTGCACCCTCTTCTTAGGATCATAATGCTCATTTTTGGTGGCAGGCAAGCTCTCTCTCTTCTTTCTTCCTTTCAACCCTGGAGATCAACTGAAAAAGTGGTTAGACCTGGTAGTTTATTTCTGTGCCACTGTTTTGATGCAGCAAAATAAATTCATTTCTTTCTTATGTAAGGACAAGGCTTGTTGAGTCTCTAGGTGCTGGCTGTGTGATCAACCTTCTGTGAGGCACGTAGGGATAGTCTCTGTCCACGTCATTTCTGCCAATAACCCCCAAACTTTCCCTAAAGTACTATGGGTCCTCCTTAAGTATGCCTTTTAAAATCTTGTTAGGATCTCCCCTGGGACTGTTAGATGAAAGAAAACGAACAGAGTCTTCTAACTGTAGAAATATGTCCCCTATCGACTATCAGTCTGATTTGAAAGTGGTTTCAGAGAGACCTTAGGTGTCTACTGAATGTGCTATCACAGCCTTGGGCCCGGTCACTTCTTTAGCCAGCAGGGTCTACAGGTTTACTAGAAGGGTTAGTCCAGGGCTAGCAGGGCTCAGGTTGTGCGGTACATTGACACTCCCCACGGGTGGATTTCTTTGCTCGGGTGATGACCCATGGGAGATGATTCCCGTCTGCACCTGACTGCACCTGGGGGCTCTTTGAGGAGGTAGGGGAAATGGTGCCAGAAAAGACATCACTCGTAATGAGCAGGGGGAACCTGCTATGGGACATGAAGGCCAAGTTTTCTACAGGCACATCCCCCCTCCCAAATAATAATAAATGAAATAACCCCCACCCCCAGTCATCAGCACTGCTAGTCGACTGGCGTGCCCTGCAAACCACCAGGCACCTTGCCAGTGATGCATGAGCAGTATTAAGCGCTAACGGGTTAATAACTACTTGGCAGCTGGCTGCCCGGATCCCTCCGCTGCTGCGCGCCAGCGGGAAGTTTGTCTCGCCCTCGCTGGCCGGCGGCTGATCGGTGCCGAGCGAATTGGGGAGGCGAAGCGGCTCCGCGAGCCCCGAGCTCCCGGTCTGCGCATGAGTCACCCCGGGAGGCCGGGGAGGTTTGACTATTTCAGGGGCTGAGCCGCGGAGTTGCCGAGCGGCCGAGGAGACGCGGAGGGGCGCGCTGGGAGCTGAGCAGGTGCCTCCCTCCTTCGGTGCCCGGGTCGGTCGGGCGGGGAATGGGAAGGGAGGAACTTCTGCCTGCGGTTTGAAGCGGGCAGGGCGGGTGGGACCCGGGGAGAGGGCGGGATCGTTTCAGGACCCTGGACAGCGCCCGCTGGCCGGTCGCTTGTGCTTTCCCGCAGCCTGAGCTTCAGATCCGCCCGGAGTCCCCACCAACATGCCTGGGGGTCCCCGGAAGCCCCCCCGAGAGGCACCTGCCATGTCCCCTGGCCGCCCCGTCTCTGAAGCCTACCCTCTGCTCTCCCAGGGGCGCATGGCTACGTGGTAAGACATGGACTTGGCAGGAGCTCTCCTGGCTTTTTTCCTGGTGCTGGTGCTGGTGATTTCTCTGCTGTCCAACCTGCTGGTGCTGCTATGCTTCATCTACAGTGCCGAGCTCCGCAAGCAAGTCCCCGGGGTCTTCCTGGTGAACTTGTCCTTCTGCAACCTGCTCCTGACCGTCTTAAACATGCCCTTCACTTTGCTGGGGATCCTGAGAAACCAGCCGCCCGTCGGTGACTGCATCTGCAAAGCGGTGGGCTTCCTGGAAACTTTCCTCACCTCCAACACCATGCTGAGCATGGCAGCCCTCAGCATAGACAAGTGGATTGCCGTGGTGTTCCCCTTGAGTTACGCCAGCAAGATGCGGTACAAAGACGCCGTGATCCTGATGAGCTATTCCTGGATTCATTCCTTGACCTTCCCTTTGGTCTCCTTGTTTTTCTCTTGGGTAGATTACAGCACCGTGTACGCCTCTTGCACCTTGCACCTGAGAGAAGAGACGGAGAGGAGGAGGTTTACCGTGTTCACCATCGTGTTTCACGCCACCAGTTTCATGCTGTCCCTGGTGATACTATGTTTCACCTACTTAAAGGTGTTTAAAGTGGCCAGGTTCCACTGCAAAAGGATAGACATTATTACAATGCAAACGCTGGTTTTGCTGGTAGATATCCATCCCAGGTAATGTGTATGTGTGTTAATTCCGATGTGTTCACGGTGTTTTAAATCACCCTCTCCCTTAAGGACCCCAAAACCATGTCTTGCTTTTCTGATCACCTTTGGACGTCTTCATTCATGTCCTTCAGACATGATGGCCCCTTCTCCTGCAGCGTTTCTTTTCTAACTTCAAAGGCTGTTTTTAATTAATTCATCTGTTCATTCAGTGTCAGAAACCTGTGGCTATATATTGATAGGGAGCTTTCCTTAAACAGGAAGCGAAGGTTCCCGGAAAAGCCAGGACACTGAATGGCTGAGTCCCTCATGTAGCTGATAAGCATGGGTGTTTGTGTCGCTAACAGTATCCCGAGGGTTGGTGGGTTCTGGGCTTTTATTCGGTCTCATACCGTTGCCAAGTTCCCGCACCTGAGACCGAGTCTCGATGGCAGACTTTATTCTTAGCTCAAGAGTTTCCTCGCTTCTTGTCTTAACGCAGTGATTGCTATTTTCCCTTTTCAGCGTGAAACAGCGTTGTCTTAATGAGCAGAAAAGGAGGCGGCAGCGGGCTACTAAGAAAATCAGTATTTTTATAGGGTCCTTCGTGATCTGCTTTGCTCCTTACATTATCACCAGGTTAGTACTCCCTACCTCTTCCGGGAGCCTTTGGGGGCAATGTGGCATCAAGAATAAGCTACCCCAAGATTCCAGCAAAAAGATATTGAGATGATAACAATAAACACACAAACCTTCCTTAAAAGTCATTAGGGATACTGGGTTGAACCAAGGGTGATAGATTTGGGGAAATAAGAACATATAAACACAGGGAGCCAAATAATGCTAAACCAGATTTATTGGTAAACTGATAAAGTAATATGAGACTATGCAGTTTTATAAGATCTTTTTGTTTGTTTTTTACAACAAGGTATAGATGCCTCTTCCAGAAAGAGTGGGCTTTTAGGACTGGAACCAGAAGTTCATCACATCCCATTGGGGTTTTTTTTTAGCAGTTTGGCTTATCATCAGCACCTCCATTATTATAGTCCAATGATGAACTCAGGCACTGAAGGATAAAATAAACAGTAAATGCTTTTTAGGGGCATATGGCTAGATCCTCAACTGGCTGAAGCTCATTGACTTAAATGGAGCCACAAAGATTTGCACCAGCTGATGATCTGGCCCGTAGTTTCCATACCTGGAAATATTATTGATGAAATAATCTAGGGTTTGATCCTGTGCCCACGGAAGTCAGTGGCAAAACTCCCACTAACTTTAATGGTGCGGGATAGTTTTCCAGGAAGCGTTAGCTCCTAAACACTAAGAAATATCCGGTTTAAATCAGAGGTTAGATAAAATGTTTGCAGACTAGATCTTCAGCTGGTGTAAATCAGCAGGGTAGAAGCCAATGGAGCTACACTGACTTACACCAACTGAGAATCCAGCCCATTATTTTTAACATGGATGAAACTGAGTCATGATTTTCAAAAGTGACTAGTTTTTTGTGGGAGCCAGAATTTTTGTGTGTGACCAATTTATGATACCTCGAAGGGGCCTGATTTTCAGAAAGTGTTGAGCATCTATCTTCTTAAAATCAGGCCCTTTGAAGACACATCAAGTTGGAGACCCAAACACTGAGGCACCTAGAACACTACTAACTTTTGAAAATCTTGAGTTTGGTATGCTGATTTTGCATAATTTTGGGCCATATTTTATCATCTTTCCTCACCCTGTTCCTACCACACTTGGCTTCAGTGGGACAGCTGGACCAAGGAAAGCTTTGAAGGACAGAACATACACATAAGCAAAGCCTGGAAAAATTGAGAACAATTTATATTTTAACTTTTGAGATGACACTTTTGATTAGTTCACGTTTTTATTAGTTGAAAGATGCTTGCCTGATTAGGTAGGCAGCTGCATTTCCTCTTCTTTTGGAAGAATTGTTACAAATATTAACTTGACACCAGAAAGTTAAAAGGTTGATTAATGTTCAGTACCTTATGAGTCACTTTCTGTTCATTATTGTGATCATCAAGCTATAACTCTATACCAAGCAAAGGATGGGTTCTGCCATCTTTACTCAGGCTGTATTATACCCTGTTCAGCAAATTCTGGCCTCCAGACACTTTTTAATTCTGAAATATTTCCCATAAACAATTGAAACAAAAAGCCACTCCATTCCCCAGACAAGGTGTTTTGTAAATGTCAGCTAATGCATTTTCTTAATGCATTAAGTGACACTGCATATGTCAGTAGAGAGAAAGTTAAAATTCACTCATCAAGGGGTGACGTCTATCCCTGCTCCCATGGCCTCAGAAGGCAGCAGAATGGAAAGGATTTGCAGAGGGCTACATAGGCACCTATGAGGGCTTCTTGCACGGTTAGGCCAGGGGGAAGGTTGGGATAGGGCTGGAATATTTGTTGCCATGCAGGCCTTCTGTTCTTTCCCCACTTGATGGGCTGTGTCGGGTCCACCAAGACCACACTAGCCTTTGAGTTAGAATAGTCTTCACGGATGCTCTGGGATAGAGAATTCCCCAGCACATTGCCTGGCTACTCAGGCTATGCTTTGAGATCAGAATTTTCCCCTAACTTCAGAAACGTTAATGAGATTTTGGAAATCAACAATAAATTCTGTCTGTTGGGACTAAACCCAATGAAGTTCATCCTTGCTATTACAGCATTGCTATCAATGGGATACTACCCTTTATCTCACTGAAGTCAAGGGGAGCTTTTCCATTTTCTTTAGATTAGGATTGGGACCATAATCTGTTAATAATACACATGCACACTCAAGTACATCTATATACAGTTCTTCTGTTTGACAGGGTTCTACAAAAATATTCATTTTGTACAGACCAAGCATATATACCATATGTGGAGGTGATATTGAAGATAGGATAAATTGAGGAACCATGTACCATGTGATAAATCGCAGATCCACATGATACACTTATTTATAATGCACTTTTTTGACCTCCTTGCTTGCTTTCTGTCATTAATCCGTCTCCCTGAGACTTGTTCTAACATTCCAAGCCCTGGAGCAGCTATAGATATCAGCTACCTTCTTTAAATCCACTTGCCAGAGGGGTGTTCTCCCCTCCCCACCCTATGCACACACGCAGCTGTGGAATTTGCTGCAGTGTTTCACCTATCTGAGACCCAGGATGGACAAGATTCAGTCCTGGATGTGCGCCAGGTTTTATAGGAATATAACTTTAAAATCCAATATTCTTCAGCCCTGAAAAATGAGATCTCTGTACTACAAGAAAGGGGAAATTCCAAGCTTCCCAAAGAGACCAAGAGCTCATGTCTACCTCTGGGAATGCCTGGGATATCACACTTTGAAGTCTTTACATTTTAATGCATAGAAAAGCTAGGTTAGGGCATTCTCAAAGGTATTCATGGTGTCTTCTCAGCTCTGTGCAGTTGGCCCCATGGTAATTAAGGCTTTGTGGGTGAATAAATATGAAAAATTGTACAAATAATTTTGTAAAGAAACCTCTCCACTTTATTAAAAGAGTTTTTCAGTAGCAGATGTGACATACACAGAATATATGATGTTATAGTATGGTGCACAGTATGCAGTTTATTTTCACCCATTTAAGAAGACCTTCTTAATTCAGTTACAGTTTCATCAGTCATGACTAAGTCTACATTTTAGTCACAGGTATTTTTAGTAAAAGCCATGAGCACGTCACAGGCAGTAAACAAAAATTCACGGCCTGTGACCTGTCCATGACTTGTACTATATACCCCTGACTAAAACTTTGGTGCTCTGGGGAAAGGAGTGGCCCAGAGGTGCTGTGGGTGCTCTGGGGGGATGGCCCAGGGGCACTGTGGGTGCTCTGGAGGAGCAACCTAGGACCCCCGCTTCTGTTGAGGAGGAGAGGAGGGCTGGCAGGGCTGGCAGGGAACCGCGGCCAATGGTAGCTGCGGAGGCGGTGCCTGCAGGCGCAGGCAGCGCGCAGAGCTGTCAGGGCACACCTCCGCCTAGGAGCCAAGGGAGGGACAAGTTGCTACTTCTGGGGAGACCCCACACATCCAAACTCCCACTGCTGCTGGTGGGGAGGCCCGCCGTAACCTGAGACTGCCCCAGCTGCTCAGGCGGCCCCTGGATCAGCCGCACTGGACACTGCAGAAGTCACGGAGATCCCAGAAAGTCACGGAATCCATGGCTTCCATGACCTCCGTGACAGACTCGCAGCCTTACTCATGATTAATCCACCCATCCCAAACTCATGCTCATAAAGCCTTTATGCCCGAGATTCTAAACCTGTGGTTCAGTGACTACTGGTGATTCACAGAGCACGTGTTGGTGGTCTAAAGACAGGTAGCTGATCACATAGCAATGACCTCTCTTCCTTGTTTCCATCTGCTAAATAACATTAACAGACAGTTAAAAATGCATAAATACTTTCCTAATTTCACTTTGCCAAGTAAGCAATTGCAGTAGTTTGTACACGGATATCTTGTGACTGCAAAAGAGAGGGGAAGTAGTCTGAATGATCAAGAATGAGAGCAAATGTCCATGGGACAATGTGTATTATCTTGAGGTGCTTTATATCACACCAATGCATCATGTATTCTCCCTTCATACATAACATTTCACAATATCATTAAGTAAGGATATATTATTATATAGCTCCATATTCTGTAGTACATCTTACATGTCTTTCTACACCTTGCCTAGGGAGAAGGAAGCAGGCAAGAAGGCAAAACCTTGTCAGACAGCACTGAGATCTTGAACATATTGCCAATTGCTAGGACAGCTTACCAAGTAGAATTAGGCAGAAGGTTTTGCAATAAGTTGCTACACTTCTTTGTATACAAGACATGGGAGGATGTGGCCTCAGTGCTTAAATATATAGTTAAAACACTTTTTCCTCCTCAGGGCTGTCCTTACTCAGGAAAATCTCCCATAAATTTATCTGTGTAATGACTGCAGGATCATCCCCTCAGATGCTGCATAGTATAAAAATTAATTCTTAAGATGCTATTGTTCCTGAAAATGTGAGTTGAACGGTTTGCTAGTGTGGATGTAACATTCAGCTTTTCCTCTTTGTTAATGTTTAACAGGTTGATAGAACTTCTTCCTTTTGTTACCATAAACTACTACTGGGGGATTGTAAGCAAGTGCCTCACCTACAGTAAGGCTGCATCAGATCCATTTGTTTATTCTCTTTTACGTCAACAGTACAAGAAAGTCATGATCAACATTGTCAATAGGATACTTAAAAGGGATCTGTATCCTTCATCTGGCTACAACAGCTCTCTAGACACTGAAAATGATTATTGCTTACACAGAGCATGCTAACATCATGACAGTCATTAGTCTTCAAGTTAGGCCTGACTTTTGCCACCATAAGGATATCACCTGATCGATCACATGTTGACTGGACAATGGTGAAGCATACCTTTTGGGCTTTCAAAACAGACTCTTCCATTGTCTGCATTTAGTACAGAATGTAGCAGCATAGTCACTGTCAGGGATGGGCAGAGGAGATTCTGGCTAGCCACTTCTTTGCCTTCTGCACTGACTGCTTCTTGGTAAGTGGAGTAAGTTCAAGGTTTGGGGTTTAACTTTTAAAGCCTATAACATTCCAGATGCCGTGTCCTGGTATTTTACTGAGGATCCAGCATCCTACTCTCTTAAAGCGAAGATTATGGGACTATTGGAGCCTAGGGCATGAACAGATAGTTGGAGCACCATTTGTACAGTATATTTGCATCTGCAAGCCTGGATTTGTCTTAGTTTTAGAACATTTTTAAAAAGTATTTTAATTGATGGCTTGTTGTATGGATGCCTAGAATGGGTATTATGGATGGGCACTTTGAAAATGAGACTATTATTATTTATATTAAGGCAACATGATTGTAACATAGACTTTAAAAATGATATGTGTATTCAATATGCCAGTATTTTATCAAGCATAACCAAAGGCCATGTATCTGATTTACTAATATTTAGCACTTTTGTGATACCACATAATTACAATAATCTCAGTGACAGCAACAAAGACATAATCAGAGTTTAGTTAACTAGCATTGTAATTTATGTCACTAAGCCAGGTCCATTCAACACACCTTTCATTAGGAGGAAATCAGGTCAATTAGATTGTAGAAGTGACACTATATTTAAGATATTTTTTGTTCAAGAGCTATCCAAGAAAATATACCAGGATAAAATAGAGTAATTATTTTTAAAGAAAATATAATGGGGAAAAATATTTCATACATCAGGTACATTTGGTGAATAGCAGTAATATAATATGAGCTTTTGCCTATGATTTACCTGTTTAATTACTTTATTACTTATTATTATTTATTATTATTATTATTATTATTATTAATCTAAAAAGTATTTTGGAAAATGCTGGAACAAATTATGAACACTAGTCCATCAATTATATGTTATAATGGATATGAATGAGCAGTGCTCTGTGGAGCTTAATAAACTAATGCTTTGTAGCCAAACAAAAGCAATTTTAAAATGTATTTTTAAGAAGAAGAATACCTATAAGACAAAGAATAAAGTTTGTCTTTATTTTTTAGGTTATAGTAGCATTAAAATTAAGGATAGAATATTGGCCTTGATGCTGCAAAAAGCTGAGAATTCTGATATTGATTCAGCAAAGTACTTAAGCATGTGATTTACTTTAAGCACTTATGTAAGTCCTATTGAAGTCAATGGGACTATGCACATGATTAAAATTAAGCACCCATTTAAGCACTTTGCAGGACTAGGGTCAGGTGTTCAGCAGCTTGAAGGACTGAGCCCATTATCTGCAATCTGAGAGGATTAAAAGGCCCTATTGAAATCTCACTGAAGTCAATGAAAAGGCTCATACTGCATAACAAAAATACAATGTCATCATGTTTTCCTCTGCTTTCAAAAGTTGAGGCCTTTTTAATGCTCTATTGCCATGCAAGTAAATTAGGCCTTCGTGTTCTGCATCTATAGCTGGCTAGTGTTAAAGCTGAATGTGCTATCATGTTTTTGTCTACTTAGTAAAGTATTTGTACTCTCTCTAATTTTGTGTAAATACAATATTTCAGAACAAGTATTTGTGTATGACATGTTCAGTTTTCTTTTCTTCCTTTTCCTCTCCTCCCTCTACTCCCTATACTAATGAAACCTGGTGTTTAAATCTTTTATAGCAACTGCATCAGCAGTGTAACAATTAGACATCTCTCCTGGAGGAATGTTAATTTGTTTTAGAGTCAAGCATTTTTGTGCCAAAAAGTTTTGATGTGCTCTGACATCTGTCACTACGACATTGATCTGTAAACTTCGATATGTTTAATGATAGCTGCAATGTTTAGCTGGGATATAGTTTTTTAAAGAACATGCTGCTCCCTTTGAGTATTACATTTCATACTTAGCTGAATGTATTGCAAACTGTGACCTCCAAAACAATATGGAAATGAATAAAAATATTATTTGTGTTTACATTTTCTAGTGTTAAATGAATATGAGAAGAGAAACATAAGATATTATGACACAATCTGAAATCAGGACAGCACTCTTTTAAAAATCATGAGCCAGAACCCGGTGAAGCCTGGTGCACCTCTTTTGAAGTCAAGTGAACCGTGCTGATTCATACCAGCTGAGGATAGAGTGTCATGCATATATTTTGTAATAGAAGCTCAATGCGGCAAGATGCTGAGTGCCTACCGGAGGTGCTTAGTGCCTTCAGTTCCCATGAACTTCAATTCCAGAAGTTGCTAAGCACCTTCCAGGATAGATCCCTAAGAGCAGATAATTCAGATGTATAAATTAGCACTTGATGCACCTTTGTGAATAATTATCATCACGGAATGATTACTGAATATGGAATTGTCCCACCCATGTCTGACTAACACAAAGAGATTTTTAGCTTCACTTTGACAGACGTGCAGCATTCTTCTGTTCCAGGCTTTCTATATGAAAACTACAGTGGAATCAGAATTCTTTAAGCACCATCTGTAACCCACATCTTACAGTGCATTTAGAAAGCGATCTTAAGTTCGGTGAGTGGGGGTTAAACTTAAGGTTGCTGGAAAAAAATAGCAGCTTTGAATCTTAATGTGCTAAAATTACCCTTAGAGATGCAGTTCATCATTTCGTGAGATACTTAATCCTCAACTAGACAAAGCCCTTGAAAAGATACAGTAGAGAAAGAAGCCTGTACTAGCAGGGAGATGGGCACGAGATGACACGATGAGCATGGTTGTTTTTTTCCAAAAAAGTTACATGTGCAGTTGTGCATATAAAAATGCCTGTGTACAATTTCATGGACACTTAGCATGATTCAGGTATTTGTATCTGGAGGTGTCCTTCCTGGTGTGTTTGTAGTTAATGTGGATAGCCAGTGTGTGTATCTTGTCATGGTAACTACACGAGCAGGTTAGGTGCACAGTTGTGCATCTGTTTTTTTGAAAAGCAGGTCCAAGTAAATCTCTCCAGTCTGTGGGTCAGATTCTGTGCTGTACATTGACAAAGCACAGAAGGCCAAGGCAAGGGTTCAAACCACCGTTGTGTCCTCCCAGTGTTGGCAAAATGACAACTGACATAATTTATGCAGACCAGGGGATGCTTTAAGTTACAGCAGCCTCTCCCCACTACCTACGGCAGTGACACAAGCCAGAATAGCAGCAGTGGAGAGCGCTATGATTTGTCTCACTCCCGTCTTTCCCAGTCCTCCTCTCACCATTGGTATTCCCCTTTTCCCCAGGCATGCAGGGAGGTCAGCATGATAGCGGATGCAGAGTGGGGGCTGAATCGTTTCTGGTGACTTTTATGAGTATGCAATAAAACTTCAGTGGCTCTTAACCAGAATCGTGTTCATTCATTGTAAATAAAGTACTTAGGATTTTTGGTGTGTATAAATGGGAACAAAACCATGTTTGAACAGAGAGAGCCATCAATCATTTTAGTCCACTCCTGCCTTCTCCTTTTTAAGCAGGTGTATTTAGAAATGTTATTGATTACTGAAAAAGTCCTCATCCTAGATTTCAGTCCATTAGCACTAATGGCCCCCATTAGGTTGCTAGGAGTCCTATTGTGTATGTTAAAGACCCTCTGGGCAAAAATGTCATTTCTGATATCCAACCTTTTCTTTCTGCATCCTGTGTCCATTCCCCTTGTTGTCTCTTTTTTGGGGGGTTAATATGGGCTACACTCTGAATCTTGCCCTTTTCACATAGCGTGAACAGATTCTTATTCAAGCCTTTGTGGCATCATGTCAGGTGTTTGTAAACCTTAATTAGGTATGCAACTAAGCTTCCTTTCTCTTTCTAGGATAAATGTGTTCAATTCTTGAAACCTTTACTAAGAAGACATTCTCCCCATACCCTAAATAAGCTTTGCTTCACGTCTCTAGACACATTTTTCGAACATTCAAATGTCTTTTTTAAGTATTAAGCTCAAGCTTTAATACTGCCACAATATTCAAAATGAGGCCTGACAAGGCCCTTATACAGCAGCCTCATTACCTTCACTTCACTTTATAATTCCCCTCTTTATACACTCAATCACCCTGTTTTCTTTCTTTGCAGCAGCTACATGCTGCAGCTCATTTTCAGACTGTTTTGTTCAAACACAGTAAATAACTGTCCTGTGAATTACACTGAGAATGCAGCAGCACCCTCGCTGATTGGCCAGGTATTTCAACAATAGTACTGATTTTTGTTTTACACCATTGACTTCATACATTAGACTTGTACTTAACCGGTAGAATGTGTTAATTGGCTATACATGACCTTTGTGCAATGGAACTAACATACATCCCTCCTTGCATTTGCACAGCTCAGATTGGAATTCAGCTTTGAATCTGTCCTGCAGGCTAAACAAACACCGCCTCTTTATTCATTGTTGATTAAGGCTGTTCCAAGCAAGTGACGGGAAAATCAACTGATCAGAGGGATCACGAGGGAGAGATGGGCCCTAAATTTGGCCAGGGGATTGCTGAAGCACTGAAGGTATCCAGCATGTTAACCCTGCTGTACAACTGGCAAAGGCAAAACTTAAAGGGGACCAGTAAAGCCATTCTTTTTCTTGGCAATAACAGACATGCCAGTCTATTTTCAATACTGATTTGGGAAATAAGTCTTGACTGCTATATCTGATTATTCAAACCACCAGGCTCTGATATAAAGTATTGAGCTGACCTCAGTCCAATGAGACAGGGAACATGCTCGTCCCCTGCCTTCAGAGCTGTGTAACAAGCTTGATGCAGGAGCCAGGGCTTGTCTTCTTGATGCTTGCAAAACATGTTAGAGTGGTGTGATTGTAAAGCATGCTAACGTGTTGCACTCTAATTGCCCATGTAGACTATGCTGGTGCACTCTGAAAGGTACCTAGTTTGCATAAACATGCTCCTGTAAACGCTGGTAAACCCAGTTTGAGGTTCCTCCTGGGGCTTAGGTGTGAGATAAGCTCCATTACAGGAGTAAGTTTGATGCTCTGAAGAGGGCATTGGATTTGGCATTATGAAACCTGGGCCTTATTTCTGGATCCGTCATTGACACTATATTTCCTTGATTTATCTGCACCGTACCTCAGTTTCCTCACCTGTAAAATGGGCATAATATTCTTTACTCACCTTTATAAAGAATCTTGAGAGCCAGAGATGAAGAGCACTTGACTACATGTGCTAGGAAGCAGTGATTTCCTCCCTCCCACCCTGTAGGACCTGACTGAAGTCATCAGAATTCTGAAGGGCACAGTGAGGCATTTAGATGAGTAAGTCTTCCTCTTTCTTCCCCTATGGAAAGAACAACAGTGGATAACCCACGGAAACTAATGGCTGGGAAATTTAGAACAAGCAACAGCGTACGGTCATTCCGCAGAAGCTGTTGGCATGGTAGGTCACGGAGTTAAATAGTATGGCTAGATATTAAAAAGTGCTGGATCATGTTAAGATTACTGATGACAGTTGCAGCTGTGCCCATTATGGGCCTTTTCCTGCAATCTTTAATTAGGAAAAGCCATTATCAAATTGAGTTGTGTAGGGGCATTATTTGGAATATCTCATCTTCTTCCAAACACCATCAGCGAGGGCCAGATCCTCAAATGGTACAAATTGGTGTACCCCAATTGATATAAATGACTTATGCCTGCTGAGGATCGGGCCCAAAATACTGCCCACTGCCAGAAGCAGGAGGACTGACTTGACTGACCAGTGGGAGATGTACACATGTAACTAAGAGGAAACTTTAGCCAAAGGTCAGTGCTGATATTGCAGATCCTATTTTCCTATGAGAAACATCCTGCTATTCAGTTTCATTTTCTTTTCACTCATTTTAATCCAATGAGTCCCACTAACACTCACTTGGTCTACCCTTAACAATTCTTTACTTCCACAGTTTCGTACATACATCTGATACTTGTAAATGGTTCTTGCATCGGCCCTTAATCATCATTTGGCCAAGGAGAACATATATACTGAAGTTCATATACTACTTCCTGATGAGTCAGTCCTTCAAGCCCTTTCATAATTTTTGTTGCTCCTCTACAAATTCCTTTCCATTTGTTGACCTTTCTGGTAGTGAAATACCTGTGCTTTCAATGTTTTAGTGGCAAGATGGGAATAAGGGAGGGATGCACAGTGGTGCTGATCCGTCTGAACTTTGTTTTCTAGGCTGAACCGCATTACAGGAGCCATTAAGTCCACTGGCTACTGTTACAACCAATCTATTTTTTCTTTTTCCAGGTGCAGGACCTAATGATCTTCCTGCTAATACTCAGACCAGAATCACTGCATCTGGAGCTCATTGTAGACATGATTTCTTTGGAGGGAAGAGCTGCTATATATAGGTTTGGCCCAATGCCTATTGAAGCCAATCAAAAAGCTCTCATTGATTAGGATAGGTAAGCCTATCTTTGTGATAGATCGTCCCCTACACCAAACATCACAGCAGTATTCAGTATCCAATCCCAAAGGACCAGTCACTTACCCCAGGACAATTGCATATTAGATCTCCCACCAAAGACAATGCTTGTAGCCAATCCTCTAATAAACTATCTAAAGATTTATTAACTAGGAAAAATAAATGAGAGTTATTTACAAGGTTAAAGCAGGTAAACATATAAACACAAATGAGTTGCAGTTTTAAGTTTCAAAAGGTAATAGAAGCTTCTATAATAAGCAAGCTGTTTGTGTCCATTACTGAGGCTAGGCACTGGGGAGCTTTTGCTTATGCTTAGTAATCCTTGCCCCTCAGAGTCCAAGAAGAATAAAAGATACAGTTTCTTCTTGTTACGTCCTTTTATTTCTTCCTCATTATGCTTCAAGTTGCAAGTTCAGCTTTTGGGAGGAATTCAGTTGCATGTGTCCTCTTCACAGAGGTAGAGTGGAGGGGGAAACAATCAACAAAGTCTTTTTGTCCTCTGATGTTCCACAATGCTTTGTCTGGTGCTGATGGGCCTTCTTTTGTTAGACAGGAGCTAACACCTCCTGTGGCAAACTAGTATTTCACACTTGTTAATGCTTCTTTCCTGACTGGTGATTTGCAATTATAAAGCAAACACTTAAATATTACCTTATAACAGATATTATAAGTGAGATTAATGCATGCCGCAACTTACAAGCATTCCATAAAGTCTAAACACTAAGCTTTTTTTTATAATTCTAATACCTATTTTAACAGTACTAACACACAGGTGAGCCAGACTGGTTCCAGCTAGGTATTGGTCAGTGTTCAGCTTGGCATAAGCTGGCACCTGGTTTGCCAGTGTCACAGCACTATCCCAAGCTAGCCCCGGAGAACGGTCTTACATCTTTTGACTATAAAGCTTCCTGAGCTGAAAAAGAGAGAGTAATTAAACTGAGCCTCAAAATAGGACTGTTAAGTTCTTTTGTGGCAGAGCTTATATTAATTTTTAATATTCCATCTGTGATCAGGAGAAGAGAAAGACCTTTGATTCTCAGCACAAATCTTTTCAGCATACTTATTTCCCCTTGTTTAGTTCTGTGGTGCTCAGACTTATTCAAATTTTCGGTCACATTTTAAGGGAGATAGAGATTCATCACTCATGGATCTCATCTCTCCTAACAACCCAAACTGGACCCACAACTTCCCTTAACAATGTTCATGCAAGCTCACTAGGCATCTAAAAAGCAATGCAGTAACATTAAGGGGACTAGATAAAAATAAATGCTCTTTGGTGCCTTTGAGAGGCAGCTTGGCTTTGCAGTTGAAATGCTGGACTGGGACTTGGAAGTTCTGGGGGGTTGAATTTCCAGCCCTGCCACAGACTTTTTATGTGACCTTGTGCAAATCACTCTCTCTCTCTCTGGACCTCAGTTCCCCATCAGTAAATAATATTGATTCCTTTCCCCCACCCTTCATCTGTTTTTTTCCCAATTAAATTGTAAGCTGCCCAGGCAGGGCCGGTGTAACCACTAGGCGAACTAGGCGGCTGCCTAGGGCAGCAAGGTTTGGGGGAGCCAAAAAGTGGTGCCCCGAAACTTTTTTTAACACTTGCTGGAAAACGAATGAATAAAGAAAAGAGAAATGTCGTTGAGCTTGCATTTTAACTTGTCGTTCTCTCGTACATTACAGCTATAGCCTACGCCAGCTCTGCGTTATGGGCACAAGCGTACTGCTTCACACGACGGTACAAAGTGGCAATGACGTCATTTTTCTCGACACGCGCAGCTGGCAGGGGAAGGGGGAGGGGGGGCACAAGGTGGAAGTTTTGCCTAGGGCGCAAAATATCCTTGCACCGGCCCTGTGCCCAGGGCAGGGACTGTTTCATGCTATGGGTACAATGCCTAGCAGAATGGGGCCCTGACCTGAGTTGCAGCCTCTAAGTATTACTATAATGCACATAAAAACACATGTTGCTCCGCTGCTTGAAACCCAGACCAGTAAGGGGTTGTATCACCACCTGCTATGCAACTATGGATGCCTTAAATGCTATGCTACTGTCTCTCACAGCCTGGACACCAACAGCCAGTGAACATGCATGAAGCTCACTCCCTGGCTTCCACCACCCAGGAACTTTTTGCAGCATGACTCCAACACCCTCCCAATCCCAAATTTCTCCAAAACGGTCAGCGGTGTAGTGTCCAGCCTTCTCTTGCAACACTCACTGAAGTTATTGTTTGCTGCTCCTTTAAAGAGATAGTACACTGCATCTTATTCATTTAAGTGGGGTTTGACTAACACCACTTCTTTCAATCACAGAACTGTGTTGATTTACGTGAAAAGTTATGTTAAAAGTAAAGCAAGTGTATTAATCAAAGAGGCATAGATTTAAGTGATACCACGCATACGGAATTAAGATAGGTTACATATAAACAAGAGTAAAAATACATTTCTAAGACTAAAACTTAATTTCAGCCTAAGAAGATTTCTCATCTAAACTCATTCCCAGAGACCTCAGCTTCCTTGGTTGGAGGAGCCAATGTTCTGTGATTTCAAGAGCTCTGGTCTCTTTATTTCCTCAAGTGATGGATGCAAAAATGCCTTTTTCTCTCTCCTTATATCCTCCCAAAGTCCACTGACCCTGTTCCAAGAGGCAGGAATGTCCATTGGGGCAGTGCAGTCTCCATCCCCCATAAAGATTGTTAAATAGTCATCCTTCCTAATTGCTTTCCTGATGGCTTTGTTCACCTTGCATGTAAATGTGCTTGTCTTTGTCTGTGGTCACAACTTGCCTAATTTACATAGAAGACACATTCAAGAAAGTGGAACCACATTCCCTGGTCTGCAACAGGCATGGCTTAGGCACTGCTTGCCAAATATATTTTAAGTACATGTTTCCAGCACATGTCTATCAAGTCCTCTGTGGGGTTACTGTGCAGACATCATGCAAGAATATGAATGATCAGTGAGTTATTAGTTTTCCAATGCCACCTTTTCGGTATATATTATGACACCAGTGTGCCAACTGGCATTGAGCTGCTCTTAAGGTCACACTGATGTCCTCCCATTTTGTATCTCTGCTGCTTATTTTGTCTCTCTGGGCATAAGACTTAGACTCATAGACTCATAGACTTTAAGGTCAGAAGGGACCAGTATGATCATTTAGTCTGACCTCCTGCACAATGCAGGCCACAGAATCTCACCCACCCACTCCTGGAATAATCCTCTCACCTATGTCTCAGCTATTGAAGTCCTCAAATCATGGTTTAAAGACTTCAAGATGCAGAGAATCCTCGAGTAAGTGACCCGTGCCCCATGCTGCAGAGGAAGACAAAAAACCTTCAGGGCCTCTGCCGATCTACCCTGGAGGAAAATTCCTTCCCGACCCCAAATATGGCGATCAGCTGAACCCCGAGGTTCACTATCATTTAAATCCCATCCTGCATCACTTTGCAGCATGGTTCTATCCTCTTGTGTTTGTTCCTCTTCCAGTTTTGGTGTCATCCATAAATTTGATTATAGTTGAATTTTCACAATAGAGAATTTTCGCCCGACAAAGAAAAAGACCTTATAAGAGTCTTCACTTCTTATGCATCAGCCCAAATAAGCAGACAAGTACAAGGGAACTGTGTCTGGCACCCATGGGGCTCTACCAGTAGACTGACATATGCACAATTGAATCTTTCTAAGATGATAAGACAGTTTTCTCTTTTAATGGCATGTTTCAGCATTATAACAGAATCAGCTCTGTGGACCAACTAGAAGCGGGTGTGAGGACCTTATTTTGAGGGTCATTGATTTTGTTAATCTGACCAGCTAGGAAGAGAATGCAAAATAAAATATAATTACCATGGTAGATGTTTTTATTGAATTTAAATGAGATGGAGTTTTTAAAGGGCTTATTTTATTTTATTTTATTTTATTTTGGTAAATTTATTTTTTGTTACTACATATATCCAGAAAGAGCCAAAAAATTTCTGATCCTAGCACAAAATGTGCCCATTATTAATTATTATTATTTTATTGTAGTTTCCTTTCTAATATATGAGAAAATTCAGGGGAAGAGAAATAGGGAAAAAATAGTAAAAGAATTAAATGGTTAAAGCCATATTTTAAACTCACTGCAGAAAATCTAATTTTTAAATTGCTCTGAAGATTTCTGACAGAACACTTATCCTTTTGCCATTAGAGAAGTGATTCAAATATGGGCTCAGGTCGATAATGATAAAAATAATTACCAGTTGACAGAGATTCAGAGTCATAATTGAGATGAGTAGATGATTTTAGCCCATGATCCATTAGAGGTAAAAATCCTAGGGTGCAATTTAGGAAAAGCATATTCTTCCACTCCTCTTTTTTTAATACCATCCTATTTTAATCCATAAATTAAATTTCAGTTTCTTCCTCAGCTACAGATACTCGTGTGCTGTAACTTCTAAGGGCATGGCTACACGTGCAGATGTTGAGCACTGGGAGTTAAACCAGCCTTCGGAGACTGCAGCAGGGAAAACGCTGCCGTGTGTTTACACTGCCAGCTGCAAGCGCACTGGCATGGCCACATTAGCAACTCTTGCAACACCACAAAGAGCAGTGCACTGTGGTAGCTATCCCAGTGTGCAAGTGGCTGCAACGGGTTTTTCAAATGGGGGCGGGTGGAGTGTGACAGGGAGTGAGTTGTATGTATGTGGGGGGAGAGACAGTGTGTTTTGGGGGGATGAGAGTGTGTTAGCATGCTGTCTTGTAAGTTCAGACAGCAGCAGACTCCCCTTCCCCCCACCCCGCCCCCACACTCACAACAGCAGCATTCCACACTAATGGTTTGCTTTGTCCCGGAGCAGATAAGCATGCCGGCTGTCAGAAATGGAGCTTTGAAAGGGGATATCCGCATGCCTGCAGCTGAGTTCAAAACAATGAGAAGAGTGGCCACTTGACTTCAGGGGATTATGGGACGTTTCCAGAGGCCAATCACAGCGCAGTAATGCAACACCTCGTCCACACTGATGCCCGGGCATTTCAGCCGGGGCACAGCAAGCATTATGCTTCTCCTGGGGTGGATTACTAGGAGCACTGGAGAGTCCCGCTTCAGAGTCCAGGTGCTCTATGTGCCTTGCCAGTGTGGACACCTCAGGAGTTAAGGCGCCCGGGGCTGCTTTAATGCACTCTACCTTTCAAGTGTAGCCAAGCCCTAAGACTCATACAGTGGCATCATAAAGGAGGATAAACAGAATGTTTTTTGGTGCTGTAGAATAAACAGGTCCAGATTCTGGTGTTCTTAATCATGTTAAATAATAAATCGAAATAGTAGTTAAATGGGCAAGTCTTTCATGGGTTGTTAGCTGCTTTTAACACAATTTAGCAGCTGGAAGCAGAGAGGGGAGCCAGGGCCATGTGACTAGCCAGTCCTGCTCAGACCACTTGTAGGCCATAAACCACAATTGAGGAAACGCTAATCTAGACTGCTTGGCTTCGGCAGATTATCCTCCCCTAATGGTCACAAATGTGATTTTTTTGAGCACAAGTGGCCTATACAAGTTTTGCAGACAGTCATATAGGGGAAAATATTCTGGACCTGATTCTTATAGAATCACAGAACTGTAGGTCTGGAAGGGACCTTGAGAGGGCATCTAATCCAGTCCCATATGCCCAGGCAGAACCAAGTAAATCTTGACCATCCCTGACAGGTGTTTCTTCAACCTGTTCTTAAAAACATCCAGTCATGGGGATTCCACAACTTCCCTTGGAAGCCTATTCTAGTGCTTAACTACCCTTCTAGTTAGAAAGTGTTTCCTGATATCTCACCTAAATCTCCCTTGCTGAGATAAGCCCATTACTTCTTGTCCTACCTTCACTGGACATGGAGAACAATTGATCACTGTTGTCTTTATAGCAGTCCTTAACATATTTGAAGACTGATATCAAGTCACTCTTCAGTCTTCTTTTCTCAAGACTAAATCTGTCCAGTCTTTTTAACCTTTCCTCATAGGTTAGGTTTTCTAAACCTTTTGTCATTTTTGTTGCTCTCCGCTGGACTCTCTCCAGTTGCTCCACATCTTTCATAAAGTATGGTGCCCAGAATGGGACACAGTACTCCAGCTGAGTATTTATACAAAGTCTTTCTGTCAGTCTAACAGGGCCTTAAAGTGGGAATAAATTAGAATTAAGGCCCCCTTGCACTGCCAGAGGAGTGTAAAACTGCCTTGGTGTAAATAAGAATCAGGCCCTTTTTGGGGCTGCAGTGTTGTGAAGTATGGAGCCGCAGAGGAATCTTAATGTGATTTTCAGGTGGCGTTTAATTATGGTCACAGCCCATTGGCTCCGGTCAGAGGGAAAGGAATGGATTTGGCATAGATGACATAGGCCAGTAATAAGCATTAGTAACACTGTCTCCTGGCATGTTTGCAATAACCTGCAAGTGGCTCTGCTCAAGTCAGCCCTTGCTGAAAGTTATTCTGCTGCATCCAACCAGAGCCAATCCAATATTTTTATTTAAGATTCTCTTGTCTACTGCTGGGAAATATGTTGGTAATACAATTAAACTGAAGCCAGAGCCAGATATCAATGAATTCCCCTGCATGGAAGGTTCAAAAGTAGCCAGAGAGGCAAATGGACACCATTGCTTTTAGTGCAAATACTTTTAGGTCCCAAACCTGCAAACACTTCTGTGCATGTGTAACCCTTCTGCCAGGTGGAGTCGGCAGCAACATGGCTGGGTTCAATAGCCAGGGGTTCCTCTTAACAATCCAAACAGAACTGGCTTAAGCCGCCAGTTAATAATTGGGGAAAACTTAACACCACCTCTGGGTGCGTCTACAAGGCAATACGTCCCCTCTCTCAAGCACTGAGTCTGGGTATAACAAAAGAGAACTTTTATTAGGAGGGAAAGAGAACCCGGCATTAATTTGGGAAAACACCACAACCACTTGAAAAAGCTTGTGACCATAAGCAAACCCAACCCCAGCATGTACTGGGCATTGTCCATTGCCTCAGTCCAATGAATGAATGCCCCTTTAAGGCATCACTCCCCAGTCTCTTGCTGCACCCCTGGTGGTCCTGGGTTAGTGAAGACCCAGAGGTCAGGAGGAGAGTTTATGCGGCAGTGGGGATCAATCCATGCTTCTGCAAGTGGCTCACTGCTGCTGCTGCCTCTCTGCTGCCACCACTGGATGCTGTCTTTCTGCGGTTGCTGGCTACTGCTGCCGTTGCTTCCCTGCCACTGCTGGCCACTGTCTCTCTGCTGCCACTAGCCACTGCTGCTTGCTCCTCCCACAATAGCACTTTCTGAGGTTCGCCCATTTAACCCAGCTCTCAGTGATTTCAACAAGTAGTGGGGAACCTCAGGGCTAGTACAGTCTCTATGCTGTCTTTCACTGTCCCCACACAAGGCCTAAGGCTCAGCAATGATGTCACCTCTGGGAATCACCAACCTGAAACATGGACTTTCAACTGAGTCCAATCAGCTCTATCATTAAATTCTGGAAAGATGCGGATCAGATAGTACCAAGGAGCCCTTGGGAAAAGTCTATGCTACCAGATAAGAACATCTGTCTTCCCCCCTCAACTCTCCCCTTCACTGGGATTTGGCATCCTTACCTCTGGTTAGCAAGTGAGGTTCAGTTTAGGGTCACCCCCTAAATCAGGGCTTGCTTCTTTGTCCATATCAGCTATCTTTTGCTTTTCCTGCAATCAAAGATCTACCACTTTTTGTTCATGTTCAGACTATGGCTTCTCTTTCACTAATAGCATTTTCACTGCTTCTGCTTCAGCAGCTGCATCTGGGGCAGATGAGGGCAGAGCCCCTGCTCCCTGGTCATTGTCCATAAGCAAATCTCTCATTCTCTGATCTGAGCTATCCCCTTTAAGGGTTATTTTTCGTTCCTTACATAATTATTTAAACTCCTTTAAGTCGCAATCTGCATATGATTAGGAGATTCGGCTCATTCACCTTACATCTACCAATGTGATATATGCCATCATGTGACAGCAATGCCCCTCTGCCATGTACATTGGCCAAACCAGGCAATCTCTACACAAAAGAATAAATGGACACAAATCAGACATCAGGAATCATAACATTCAAAAACCAGTAGGAAAACACTTCAATCTCTCTGGTCACTCAATAACAGACCTGAAAGTGGCAATTCTTCAATAAAAAAAACTTCAAAAACAGACTCCAATGAGAAACTGCAGAACTGGAATAAATTTGCAAACTGGACACCATCAATTTAGGCCTGAATAAAGACTGGGAATGGATGTGTCACTACAAAAAGTAATTTCCCTCTGCTGAGACTCACACCTTCTTGTCAATTGTTTGAAATGGGCCACCTTGATTGCATTGGCCTCATCAGCACTACAAAAGTGATTTTCCCCCTCCCTTGGTATTCACCCCTTCTTGTCAACTGTTGAGAATAGGCCACTTCCACCTTAATTGAATTGGCTCATTAGCACTGACTCCCACTAGATTGCATTACCTCAGGATTAAATAAGGACCTCGAATGGCTTGGCCATTACGTTAATTGAATCTATTTCCCTTAAGTTAACGATCCTCATTCACACCTGTGTGACCATCTTGTTTATCACTTCAAAGGTTTTTCTTCCCCTGCTGTTATGGTTCCTCTCAATTAATTAGCCTCTTAAGGTTGGTCTATGCACCTCCACCTTATCATGTTTCTCTGACTGTATAAATATCTGTCTACTGTATGTTTCATTCCATGCATCCGATGAAGTGGGTACTAACCCACGAAAGCTTATGCTGAAATAAATTTGTTAGTCTCTAAGGTGCTACAAGTTTTTCTTTCTTATTTTCATTTTGCTGACACAGACTAACACGGCTACTACACTGAAACCTACCACTTGGTAAGGCAACTCCCATCTTTTCATGTGCTGTGTATTTATATCTGCCTACTGTATTTTCCACTCCATGCATCTGATGAAGTGGGTTTTAGCCCATGAAAGCTTATGCCCAGATAAATTTGTTAGTCTCTAAGGTGCCACAAGGAATCCTCATTTTTGCTGATACAGACTAACATGGCTACCAATCTGAAACCTGCATATGATTGTGATTCACTCATTGTCAGTCTTCTTCAACCACCAAAACTCTCAATATCAAATTTCAAGTGTCTGAATAGCATGGGGTTCTGATCCAAAGCTTAATTGACCTGGTTCTATGGATTCTGCCAACTACACCAAATGTCTCCATGCTTCAGTGGGTCACAGCTGAGGATACCAGATCTGGGACAAACTGCTGAGAAATAGGGCAGACTCGCCCCAGACTGGTGGTTATCGTATTATTAGATATACCAAGCCAGAAACAAAAGTAAACTTCTGTCTCACCACACTGGTTCACAAGAAGTCCAAACTGCAGTCTCCTTAGGCATCCCAGGCCTTATTTCACCACCCAGACTCTAGACTTTATGATGGGTGGCTACTTAAAACCAATTTCATCAAACAAAGAGTTCTTCAGATCTCAAAAGATCAGCCACATACCCAGGTCAATATATAACTCAGATCTTAGCCAATAATCACGCTGTTGCCAGTCCTTTAACATCTAATATCTAAAGGTTTACTTGTAAAATAAAATAATAAGGAGAAAGTTGAAATGGTCACATAAATCACGTACATATCATAGAATATCATAGAATCATAGAATATCAGGGTTGGAAGGGACCTCAGGAGGTCATCAAGTCCAACCCCCTGCTCAAAGCAGGACCAATCCCCAATCATTGCAAAGTTCTTGGATGAAGTTTGTAGCAGTGATGTTACAGACTCCTGGCTTGTAAAGTCTCTGATAACGTCCAAAAGATTGGAAGGTCCTCAGTCCATTGCTTGTAATGTTCCTGTTAGTGTAAGTCCATAGTCCAGAGATCAGAGCAGGAAAGGGGTAACTTTTCCATTGATACCTTACATGACATACTTTCTACAAGATTTGTTGCAATTGTATAACAGTGGCAATAGTAATGATATAACTGGTCATTTTTCAATCATACAGTGTCGCATATGGATAATAAAGAATGTCTTATTAGATTAGGATAAATACTGGATGATTGGAGAAGTGAGTGACTAGACTGGCAATGGTTCCGGGTCACCCATCTCAGATAGTGAGGATGAATATTTCTATTTCTGTAGCACCTAGGAGCCCTCGATATGGAGCAGGACCCAACAAGAATGGTAGGGGAATGAAAAAAAAAATCTTATAGAAAAATATTGGGACTGGGATATAAAGACTAGGATTGTTTACCTTAGAAAGAAGACAAATAAGAGGCATCCTGCTAAAAGTATATAAAATAATGAATGGCCT
Organism: Macrochelys suwanniensis; assembly: GCA_033296515.1. Taxonomy (NCBI): domain Eukaryota; kingdom Metazoa; phylum Chordata; order Testudines; family Chelydridae; genus Macrochelys; species Macrochelys suwanniensis. Next base: position 117,872,671 of record CM065779.1, read on the forward strand.
AGAGAAGGGACGTTGGGAGCTTGTGTTCTCCTGGTCTCCACGCCCCCCCCCCCCCAAAAAAAAGAACAAGGTGAAAGGTGGCAAATTAAAAATTGATATAAGGAAATACTTCTACACAAGGCATAGACTGTGGAACTCATTGCCAGAGGTAGTTGTTGAGGCCAAGAATTTAGCAAGATCCACAGAGGGATTGGTCATGTGTATGGTAACAAGAATAGTCCAAGTTATAATGGTTAATGCTAAGAAAAATTTGGAAGGGATATTAAATCTCATGCATTAGGGTTTAAGACAGTCTCTCAGTATTATGGGTTAAGATGAGACCTCCATGGGAGCAGATTATCCTGTTTCTGCCTATTGGGGTTTCTTGCATCTTCCTCTGAAGCATCCAGTACTGGCCATTGTTTGAGACAGGATATGGACTAGATGGGCTTTTAGTCTGATCCAGTGTGACAATTCTTGTGTACCTATGACTAAGTGTGTGCGAATGAATGGGGGTAAATCAGAGTGAGTCAAAGCAGTGAGTGAAAGGTGAGGTGGTGTAGTGTGGGGGTGGGGTGTGTGAGAGAAACATCTGGGAAGTGTGTTTTTGTGATGTGGGGAGTGTGTATATTTGTGTGTGATAGTCGAGGTGTGAGCATGTATCCACACATAAGAAAGTCGAGAATGTGTATGTGGGTGTGTAATGCATGAGAGTGACACAAGGGGTGTGAGTGAGTGAGAGACACAGAGAGATAGAGAGTCCGTTCAGAGGTGTGCAGTAAGTGGGGGGAGGGGGTGCCTGGAATTGAGGAAGGGAGACACCTGTATTTATGGTGGAGCTGTAGGGGGATGGGGATAATAGATTTTTGCCTGGGCTAATTTGTTTTCTTGCCAACTTTTCAATGCTGATGAAATAGCAATAAAACTGTAGGAGCTTCCTGCAAACTGACAACATTCACCAGACATGAGTATAACTGTTCCTGGGACTATCTTCAATTGCCTCTCTCAGTCTTAAACATACATTCCTACAATCCCTGGGGAAAAGTGGGTATTTATTTTATTTATTTATTTATTTTAGAGATTTTAGAGTTTAATTCTGACAACTGAATCCCCTCCTTATACCTTAGGTCTCACCCACACTGTGGGAAGTGCAATGCTTGGGTTATACTGTTTTCTACTTACCTTAAATGTAATTTGAGCCATCCTGCTCTGTGCCTTCAAGGGCAGACCAGGCCAGAGGGGTGAATGTATATAAATGAGGGCAGAGTTTGGTCCACTGAGCTTAATTCCCCTAAATAAGAGGAGAGTGAACGAACTGTCTCACACTACATGTGTAGTATAGTGCTGAGTATAATGGGGACATGGCCTCAGTAGGGGTCTCTAAGTGCTGCTGTACTAAAGAGTGCTGGCCCTCTAACTTTCTGAGTGTCAGATGCTCACAAGGCAAACACAGTCAAACCAGGTACAGCATTTCTGTTAAAACACTGGGGCCCGGATCCTGAGCTGGTGTAAACTTAAAGAGCTCTGTTGAAGTCAGCTGAGGAGTTGGCCCTCTATTGTCTTCTGTTTGATGCTGCTAAATAGGATCTCATTCACTGCATATGACAGCTTGTCTGCTGGGACAGGTAAATGAACTGTATACAACAGAGAATAAAATTTTAAATGCATAAAATCTTTTTCAGAAAGAAAGCCAATCTAACGTAGTGGTTCCCCACAATACTTCCTTCAGAGAAATAATTGATAGCTGTGGTTATTTCCAAAATAATCTGAATAAGTATTCCCAGAATGACAGGCAATCATTACTTTATTTTATTAGTATTTGACATTAGGGTCAAGTTGTTATAAAAACAAATGGCAGAGCTAATGCAGCTGCTGGACGCTGGATACAGTGGTTTACGGAATGATTTGGCAGAACCTAACAGAATCATAGAATCATAGAATCTCAGGGTTGGAAGGGACCTCAGGAGGTCATCTGGTCCAACCCCCTGCTCAAAGCAGGACCAAACCCAACTAAATCATCCCAGCCAGGGCTTTGTCAAGCCTGACCTTAAAAATTGGGATGATCTGCTTAGCTGCCGAAAATGTAAATTACAGAATCTGTGGTATGTAAATAAATATAGGGAACCTGAAAAATTGTATTGTGGAGAGGAAAAAGGAATCCAGGGAAGAAATCTGGTCCATGCATAGGAATGGGAGACAATGGGAAGGACATCAGAGAGCACTGTAGGAAAAAGCAGTGGGACATGGGAAAGCTTTCAGGAGCCAAACATTTAGGGATCAGTTCTGCAACCCTTACTCACCTTGAATAGCATTGAAATGAACTCTTCTAACCATGTGATCAAGTGCCGCTCAAGGTGAGTAAGGGTTGTAGATTTTGCCCCTTTAACTAGTGGCAATTAAGAGATTTAATGGAAAAAAATCAATAGCTCTAAAGACAATTTGGGCCAAATTCAACCATCAAATAAAATCTGAGCAACCCCATCAGTTTCAGGGAGGTTACCACCACTGGGGCTCAAGTGGAGCTCTCTTTCTTAATACACATACACAGATATGATCAGAAAAGAGCCACACAAATGGAATGCGTCTCCCTAGAATTTTTTTAAAATTAATTGCTTATGACCTTTGTTGTAGTTATCTCACATGTCTATGGTGCACTTCCCCATAGCGTCTTGGTACCCATCATGGATCTTGCATTCCTCAGATCTAGGAGGAAGTAGTGGAGCAGCATGGAGGCAGGAGGTGCTCAATAAATGTCTCTTGCCTCTGCATTTCTGGGGAGCAAAAGGGGTTGCTATTCTGCTGATCCCCAGAAAACACGTGGTTGCCTCACCCTTTCCAAATTCCAAGAGGAATCAAATGCTTCAGCAGACACTAGTGATATTTTCCTGTCCTGTGGGCCCCTCCTGTGGGCTTCTCTGTGGGAGGGGGTAGTTACCCTTTGATTACATTACCATACAGTGCAATATTTTACTTACAATTATATTTGATAGTCATCAGTGTGAGTTAGTCTACTATGATTACAGGGCTTGATGCTCTGTTAGGCCAGGATCCACTCAGCACTGCAGGGCTGTTTTAAACTCTGCAAGCAGGTTATTGTCCCCAACGGACCATATACTAGCTGGCAATAGCTAGCCATAGAGGGCCACACCTCTCCCATGCCCCAGTTATGATCATTACTATGATCAAATCCAAGATTCAATAGTGTTAACATGATCCTGTCCTTATACAACACTAAACAGTTAAACATGGCTCAGGGTTTCAAGTACAGAGACCTCGGCCTGCTTAGTGCCATGTCAAATGCACAATTAAACGTCATTTAAACCTTTTATTAAAGATACAAAAAAGAAGGAAAAACAGTTATAGTACTTGAAATATGAAGTATTAGGTAAAGGCTTGTGTTTTAACAATACTCCTTATTCCCTTTCCCTTTAGCTGTAAAGAGTTTCTATAAGGAAAACACCACTGTTTTGGGGGCAAAGAGGAAAAGTAAGCTGAGATGGGCTGGAGCTGTTGTTATTGCTGTTGTTATTGTTAAAGTCCAGTCCACTTGTAAGAAGACAAAACAAGACAAACACACATAAAAGGGAAAAGAGAAGAACAGTGAAGAGAGAAACACAGATTCCCTCTCCGGTACTGACTCTCACTTGCAACCTCGCTGCTGGAAAAACATTGACATAGCATATGGTCTTAGCCATTTTGAAACCTGGCGAAGTCATACTTGCGTCGGGCTGAATGAGGCATGGCTTTTAATTGTCTTACTTGTCACAGGCTCACAGCAGTGTAGCAAAATATACAGACCTGGCTGGCTAAGACAGGCTCTTATTAGCCTAAAGGCAAAAGGAGAGGGAAAGGAGAGAGAAGAAATAAAGTGGGGAAGGAAAAGGCCATATACAGGGGTGTGTGACAGCCACATGGCATTTGGGATTTAGCAGAAGCCAATGGAGGTGACAATGTCATCTGGGTCCTTTTCTCTGGCCCAGTCTGGTCAGGACATCATTCAGGATCAGGTCAACAAAGGCCCAAGGATGTCATGGTGGATCTCTGGGACCCAGAAGATGATGGGAATGGCAGCCATTACGGTAATGCTTGCTTCTTCCCAGACCACTTCTCTCCACCAACCAACCAGTTAATATGGTTCCCCTCCTACCAAGTTTTTTTTAGGATCTCAAAAGGGAGTGATGGTTGGAATAGCCCATGGTCTCATTATTCTGCTGAGCAAATAGGTTTAATTTCGGAGACACCAATTTTTGTCCATTGATTTAAGAACATAAGAATGGCCATACTGGGTCAGACCAATGGTCCATCTAGCTCAGTATCTTGTCTTCCAACTATGGCCAATGCCAGGTGCCCCAGAGGGAATGAACAGAACGGGTAATCATCAAGTGATCCCCTGGCCCCCATTCCCAGCTTCTAGCAAGCAAAGGCTAGGGACACTCAGAGGATGGGGTTGAGTCCCATGCCTCTCTTGTTTACCAGACATGACCTTAATACAGTCCTTAAGTTATATCACTAGCCTTTTTGTTTTGGACTAACACAATCTTTTGCCTCCCTTTTCCCATCAATTTTTGTTATAGATGACTGGAACATTTTATAAACTTTTCTCCACTTTCCAACGTTTGTTGAGCTCACATTTGGGGTAGCCCTATGAGACCCCAGTTATTACAAAATTGCTCCCTCCCCCACCATCTCCTACACAGGGCAAGGAGAGGGGAAGTAGCTTTACACCACCAGAGATCTCCCATACACCTCGGGAATTTTCATCTGGCTAGATATGGCCTATTCAAGGCTTTTGCATCACCAGTGTGGCCAGAGCAGGAGAGAAAATCTGCCCCTTAATGTTTATCCTTTAACCTTTCTGCAGTCATAGGACAAAAAGAGGGGGTTAGTGGGTTACAGATTGTTGTAATAAGCCATACATCCAGTATCTCTATTCAGTCTATGATTTTTAGTGTCTAGCAGAGTAATGAATTTAAGCACCCAGGCTCATCTTTTGAAAGTGTTGTGCAGGTTCCCTTTGAGATATCACTTCATCCACCTTTTCTCTCTAATATCCTGGCTCCGATGCAACTACAACTACACTGCATGTTAGCCACTGTAGAGGCATTTATGAAGTTACAGTCCTTGCCCCATAGACTTTACAAGCTGAAAGACAAAAAGGGAGGGAATAGGATGTCACATGTGAACAACATGATCAGGGTGCTCACAAAATCATTAGTCCCACATTGTTTTTGTTCCTTTTTTAAATTTTGGATGTATGTTCTAACTGCAACTACCTACCCATAATTAATTAGTCAGTCATAAAACCCTAACTAATCCATAATGATCCATATAATATAGCTGACTGTAACTAACCATTTTTATACTTCCTCAAATCATAGAATCATAGAATCATAGAATATCAGGGTTGGAAGGGACCTCAGGAGGTCTTCTAGTCCAACCCCTGCTCAACGCAGGACCAATCGCCAACTAAATGTTCAAGGGTTCTCTCAGAAAGATGCAGATAAATGTATCATTTAATTTTGAGCAGATGATTAGCTTGTCTTCCTTTTATCACAGCATCAGGGAAGTTATTTTAGAACAGTGGCTCTCAGTCTTTCCAGGCTACTGGACCCCCTTTCAGGAGGCTGATTTGTCTTGCGTGCCCCCAAGTTACACTTCACTTAAAATCCACTTGCTTACAAAGTCAGACATAAAAATACAAAAGTGTCACAACACACTCTAACTGAAAAATTGCTGACTTTCTCATTTTTACCATGTAATTATAAAATAAATCAATTGGAATATAAATATTATACTTATATTTCAGTGTATAATATATACAGCAGTATAAACAAGTCGTATGAAATTTTAGTTTGTACTGACTTCACTAGAGCTTTTTATGTAGCCTGTTGTAAAACTAGGCAAATATTTAGATGAATTGATGTACCCCCTGGAAGACCTCTGTGTACCCCGAGGGGTATGCATACCCCTGGTTGAGAACCTCTGTTTTAGAAGTTATAGATTATTAGCTTCTAAGGCCAGAAGGGACCATTCTGATCAGCTAGGCTGACCTCCTGCAGAAAACAGGCCATAGAACTGTTTTGATAATTGGGCCGACAAATTAACCCTAACTGTAAGATCAACTGTAAAAAGTATGTAAAAGTTCATAAAATGTCACAATAACATATAATAATAAATGTTAATGGTAAAAGGTATGTAAAGCAGACAGAAAAAGTGAATTAGTCTAAACAAAAAGTCCTGCTGATATAACTAAAGGACTGTGTTAAAATCATGCTTGGTAAAAAGAGAAGACGTGGAACTGGAAATTAATTAACAAAATTGGTGTGTTGAATCTTGGACCTAAATGGTGGGCTAAATAACCAGGGAATGGGCTATTCCACCCACCAATTCCCTGGTGGATCCTTAAAGAAAGAGACTTTGAGAACAATTGGAAGAACAGACAAATGCTACCGGAACGAGCTTCACCATCATGGCTGCCACCCCCACTGGCTCCTGGGACTCTGAACCTTCTTTGTCCTGAGCCTGAGCGATATCCTGACCAGACTGGGCCAGAGAGAGGGACCCAGACAACATCACCACCCCTACTGGCTCTGGCTAAATCCCAAACACACCTGGGTTGAAACAGGGTCGGTCTTTAACAATAGCAACAACAACAACAACTCCAACTCAACTAATTTCTTTACTTTTACCCAAAAGGACAGTTATTACCATCTTTAAAACCATCTCTGAGACTGTATTGTTCCTGCTAAACTCTCTCCCGCTAAGGGAAAGGGAACAAGGGATGTTGTTAAAATGCAAGACTTACTGAATACTTATATTTCAAATGCTTTCATTGTTTTTCTTTCTTTTTTGCATCTTTAATAAAAGGTTAAAGGGATTTTTAATGGTGTGTTTGCCATGGAATTAAGCAGCTGAGGTCTCTGTATACCAGACCCAGGACCTTGTTTAACAAGGTTTAATGTTGAACAGTGACTGGGTTATATTAACCCTTTAGCCCATATAGTCTATCTAACTTAATTGAAAAGACCTTAATTCAATACTTTCTCCATCAAACCCATAACTTCCATTTGAGCTATTGGCTGTTATAAATTGGAGGTGGTCCATTCCACTTTAATGACACTACACTGCTTTTCACTAGCTGAGAATATGGCCCTACGTTTTTTTCTAATGTAAACTTTTTAAGATGGGAACATAGGGACATAAGCCAGGAAGGGCCTTCCTGGGTCATTGAGTCCAGTCCCCTGCTATCAAAGGCAACCCGATCATATAATCCTGTTCATAAACATATCAAATTCCATTTTAGGTTGTTTGCCTCCACTCCTGCTATGGGAAGGCTGTGCCATAACCTCACTCCACTGATGGTTAGAAACCTTCTTCTAGTTCCCAGCTTACATTTACTCATGCTCAGTGCAAAATACATAATGTATATTCTCAATTTTAAAATAAAATTGTATTCAAAATAATTTAAAAGGGAAATTAATACAGATCTACACAGCAATTAAAACATATTATTTTTTTCTAGATTTTTTTCCAGCTTCTGGAAAAAAAAGACATGAATATTCCTATTAAATATCCATTGACTTTTTACAAAAATATAAAGTGACCTTTATATTAAGCAAAACAATATATGCATGAGGGATGTGCGTGGAGGGAAGTTGGTCACTATTTTATAGCTTTGCATTCTAGCTGCATTGAAGAAATGGCATGGAGAAAGTGAATAAGAGTGTTTTTTACCCCTTCTTCTAACACAAGAACCAGGGGTCACTCAATGAAATTAACAAGGAGCAGGTTGAAAACAAATATAAAGAAGCATTTCTTCATTCAACACACAGTCAACATGTGGATCTCATTGTCAGGGGATGTTGTGAAGGTCAAAATTATAAGTGGGCTCAAAAAAGAATTAGATAAATTCATTGAGGATAGGTCCATCAAAGGCTATTAGGCAAGATAGCCACTGACACAACTGTCTGCTCTGGGTGTCCCTAAACTTCTGATTTCCAGCACCTAGGACTAAGTCACAGGGGATGGATCACTTTATAATTGCCCTGTTCTCTTCATTCTGGCACTAGCATTTGGCACTAGCCGCTGTCGGAAGACAGGATACTGGTAGGGTGACCATATGTCCCGTTTTGGCCAGGACAGTCCCTTTTTAAAGCCCCGTCCTGGCCGTCCCAACTTTTTTGGCAAATCTGGGTGTTTGTCCCATTTGCTCTTGGTAACTGATCATCATCAGCTGGCAAGAGCAAATGGAACAAATGCCCAGTTTTGCCCCCCCAAAAAAGCACCTCTAGCAGGGTGCAGAGGAACTAGCGGGGATGGCGGGGGGCCACGCCAGCCCCAGCTAGCGGGGGGTGGAGAGCATCTTGGGCCGGCCCTGCATGGGGGGGGGGGGGGCATCAGGCTAGGCACTGGCACCAGCCCCATGTGGGGGTGATGTCGGGCTAGCCCTGCACTGTGGGTCTTGGGAAAGGGGCCCTTGGGCTAGTCCCAGGTGATGTCCCATTTTCCCTTTTGGGAAATATGGTCACCCTAGATACTGGGCTAGATGGACCATTGGGCTGGTCCATTATGGCCGTTCTTATAGGTAACCACATCAAGGCTCTGCATTGTTTAATGTGCATTCTGTTTTAAATGTGTAATTAGTCTAGCACATGAAATATCATTTGTGGGAAGAGAGTTACAGGGCAGGAGTCGATTGTGTTTCCTCTCTGTTTTAATGCCTTCCCAGGCAGTTACAGTCAGAGTTTCAGCAAGCTCTAATGTCACACACACTTGAAGGAAGTTCTCAGTCCCCTGGGGATCTCTGCTGTACAAAGAGCAAACACGCTGGAGGGGCCATTGACTCAAGGAGCAGGCAGCTGGATTCTTGTGGGACCCCCCTGAAGCTTTTAACAAAATCAAAGGACAGCCTACCAGGGGGGAGGGGCCTCTCCCGCCTTCTGTCTTAAAACCCTTTGCTTTCAAAACACTAAGGCCGACTGTAATATGATTCCTGGACCGTATATCCTGTAAGACGTGGGCATGCACTTGCATTGCACTAATTTCCTTTGCAGCTTGGAGAGAGCGAGAGAGCGCGCGTCGTGGAGGCTCAAAGTGGAGAAACTCCTCCAGCAGCCAGTGCCACATCACTAGTCTGACTGCACATAAAGGAGCTCCAGCATGCTTCTGAGGGTCCTGCTGTTTCTTGGTGCTCTGGTTAGGGTCATTGAGCTTGCCCCACGCTGTGAACCCGGCCAGGAAACTTTAGGTAAGGCTAAAAACTAACAAGCACCCCTTCCCCCTTCATTCCTTTCCCTCTGCTCTGCTTCGGGAGGTAGACTGAGAGGGAGCAAACTGAGAAATGCACAATACCCCCCCCCCCCCCCCCCCCAGATGTGGGGATCGGATTGCTCTTTGGAAGGACACACAAACTGCCAATGCTAGTAACGTGTTTATGCTCTAAGCATGAATGAGAAGGAAGCCAACTGTATTGCTTTGTAATAGCGGAACAAATATCTGATGGTGGTGGATCTAAAATGTTTCCCCATCAGCATTTTATGGAGCATGTGTGGCTGTGTCTCTTTGTTGAAGTACTTACAAAGTTACAATCTAGGACTAGGGTGACCAGATAGCACGTGTGAAAAATCGGAACACTTTTTTTTTTTCGGGAGGGGGGGAGGGTATCGTTGCTTATATACGATAAAGCCCCTTATGTTGGGATAGTCTGGTCACCCTGTATAGGACCCTTTAATTCCTGCTTTGGAGAACACAGAAGATTCTCCCTCTGGCCTTTGTTTCTAAGAAAGCGAGCCTCAGATTGTTGGAAGATGAACTTTCGACCTGGTGTGTGTTTTTGTGCTTCTGAAAATCTTCTTCTGACATTTACCTTTTGGTTACTTATTAAGTCCAAAGGAACTTTTATTTAGTCCAAATGAATTGTATTGGGAGCTTAATGTGCTGGATAGCTGTAGATTTTAGCATGTTATAACCTATAGAAAGTTTGATTTGATAGACACTTTTACACACACTGGAATAAAGGCTAGATTTATATAGGAGCACTTGGTGAAAATGAATCAAAACCTTTTATTTCAGTAACTAAAGGAAGTTAACCTGAAATTGACCTAAATGTTACTCACAGAAGTTCAGCTATAATTTGAGTTTTTAAATATAACCCATAGATTCTATTTTGAGACTGAAATGGCAGACAGTACAATTCATGGGCAATGCTGCATACAATCTCTCAGTGCGGCTTTCGCAAACCTCAAAGGGAGGTCTACCATAGACCGAAGGGGTTTATTTTTGTATCATGTTGCTCAAAGAGAAGTATCACAGAATATTCAGAGCTAGTTACAGGAAGAGACTATATAGGGTACAGTCTACAGTTTCTTTGTAGGATCTGATTATGCTCCAATTAAAATCACTTGGAGTTTTGCCATTGACTTCAGTATGGGCAAGCACAATACATAAAGGTAAAATTCAACTGGCAGCACGGGCCTGCAAAACACCTTCACTGAAACAGAACTTCCACCTTTCTGAGTAGAAGGGCAAGGTAGTTGTGGTCAGGCTCACAGATTATGCACACCGTGCATGTGGCGAGCTAGGCTATGCACCAGCCCTGAATAGGGCAATGCAGATGGGTGTTAGAGATGGAAAAGGAACTGGCCAATGGGTCCAAAGTAAGATGGTTTCAGTTCCCCATGGGAGGGAGTTGCATCTCCCACTGGCAAAGGAGTGGAGCATTAATCTGGAGTTCCAGAGACCTGGGTTCCATCCCTGGCTCTGCCCCTGGTCTTTTGTATGACCTTGGGCAAGTCACTTTGCCTGCCTGTGCCTCCATTTCCCCCATTGGGGATAATGATATGGACCTACATAAGAGTATTATTATTGTAATCCAGACCAAGAACAAGACAGGGAGTTGAGAGGATGGGATTCCATTCTGGCACACAGCCTGTTTCCTGGAGGGTCATGGATAATGCCCCAGCTAAATGGTATATTTCACTGGTAACTGGAATACATCACTTTATCATTAGTGTCAGCAAAAATAAAAACAAAACAGAGGCAGTTTGCAATCCACATGGCTTAAAATACTAAAAGCGGATGATTTCCTCTTAGATTGGGCCAGCTCTGCTATTGAGGACACTATAGGCAATACAACTTTAGGGAGAAAATTAATGAAGATAATATGCTTACTAAGAATGGGGTATTCAAAAGTTCAGCATTGTCCTAACTCTGCTCCCAATGAAGTAAATGGGAGTTTTAACAGCTCCTTCAGTGGGAACAGAGTTAGGGCAATGCTGAACACTTCTGAAAATAGAAAATAAGAAAGAAAGAAATACTTGTGGCACCTTAGAGACTAACAAATTTATTTCAGCATAAGCTTTCGTGGGTTAGAACCCACTTCTGAAAATCCCATCCTAAATGTTTATTTATGAGTGCAGGTGAGCTGTGAGGGGCAGACATTTTGCAATTTGCCTATAGCAAATCACTTCGCTTATCCAAATACCTAGTGCTAATGCTAAGAATATATAAAATCTTTAGGTGGATAGGAAGGAGTCTTTATGTATGTGTATTTGAAGAAAATGTAACTGCTAGGTTCGCAGCTGTCTCTGGTGCCACCTAGTGGTTAAAGGGCAGAATTGTGTTAGATATTGTTATAATCTGTGATACAAAATACCTAAAGTTGTTAGGCACCTAAGCAGGAGATTTCCAAAGGCATAAAGGACATTTAGGCATCCAGATCCCACTGACTTTCAATGAAAACCTCCCCCACAAATCTATATTCAGGTATCTCACTATTAACAATATACCAGACACATCCTACAGATAACCTTGTCCAGCGGGGCTGAGCATGACGTGATTGCCTGTGCCAGAACATTCACAGTCACACTCCAGAAAGCTTATAGTTAAATAATAAACTTGGACAGCCATGGCCAATTTGACTTTGCCCCTGAGATCAAAAACACTCCCACCCACTCCCAGTGACCCTTTCCAGGCCAGAGAAGGCAGGTAAAACCCAATATTTTTGGAATTATATTTTATCTCCATAAAAATGTTTTCAAAACATATATTTCTCTATGGACCTAATCCAAAGCCCATGAAAATCATTGCCTTCCATAGGCTTTGGAAAAGGCCCCATCTCTGTGAATGAATGAATGTACATATAGTACACGTGAATAGTGATTTATCTGCCTTAGGTATTTCTAAAACTACTTTTCCCTGGATGTCTATATCTACACACACACACTCAGATGAAATCATGCTGAAACAAATGCTAATGCAACGCTGAAGTTATGAACTCAATCATACTTAATTTAATGGGCCAAATTCTGGTCTTGGTTCCACATGTTCAAATTTGGAGCTTTTACATTGAATCATTTGAATTATGCTGGATTTATACCGCTGTAACTCAGAGGAGAATTTGGCCCAATAGTTCTACATCAATATTAACCCAGCCAAAGTGGACATCCCATGCAATGTATGGTATAGATTAAATAATATAAATAGTAATATATTATAGTTTACATTTCACAAGGAAAGTAGGAATAGAAACTACTAACTATATGGGGAAGTTGCCTTATGGTGAAATCTTAATTTCCGAACAGATCCTTTTCTGCTGAAATTTTTCAAGTATGATTTCAGCCCAGTGACAACGTTTTCCTCTGAATGTTCATACAAAGTTGGGACATGCATTTTTGAATTATGCATTGTGACCGGGTATAAGGGCACTTTATAGCCCAGATCCTATAGGATTTGGGCAGCAGCCAGTTAACCCTGACCTATTAGAGGAAGCAGATGAAATATAAAGGGCTGCCTGGGAGATAGCAAGGGGGGAAAACAGCTGGGTGTGAACTGCACCCGTGCCCACAGGTTTGTAGGGCTGCGGTGGGTGGGTCGGGGTGCTGCCGAACATTGAGTGTGGCTGTTGCCTTAGTTTGCTACTATTGTGTTGATTTGAACTTTGTATAAGTTCCCATAAATGGGTCACTGGCCATCTGACTGTTTATTTGGGTTGGGAAAACATGACACCAGATCACATAAGGTAGAGAACGTGGACAGCTGATCTGGCCTGAAACTGAACACCAGTGCTGCCAACATGGAAAAGGAATCTCCAATGGCTTGTGAAGCAGCAGAAGCAACTCCAGTTCCAGCGATTGATGGACCAACTGCAGCAGATCCTCCTCTGTCTTGTGAACCAGGGACCCCTTGGAGTCCAAGGAGCAGAGGTAGATGCATAGTCCCTATAGACCTGAGTGGGGAAGAGGCCCTGACCAAGATGGGGCCAGAAGATGATCAGGAAGGGTACTTGGAGACATTTTAGTGGCTGGTCCTGGCACACCAGTGGCCTCAGGGACAGTGGTCCCTCCAGTTGGCCTCCTGTCTGACAGGAGGCTTAGGAAGCATATAGGACCTAAAACTGCACTATGGTCAGGGATTATAGAGCCCCTAGGCTGCTATTTTGAACCATCTGGGTCTCATTGGGTAGAGTTACCACCAATGGTTCCAGGCTGAAGCCTTCACCCTGGGCTCTCGCCCCAGGTCTGCGGCACAATGCCTCCTAGACTTTTGCTGCTGGTGCTAAGGCCAGAATCCGAGTTCCCCAGGGAAATCATCGAGCAGGTGGTACTCAAGCAGTTCTGTCATATCATGAGACCCTGGGAGTGGATTTACTGGCATGGGGCGGCCAAACTGGAGACCGCAGTTTGGTTGAGAACTTTTTGGAGGCTGAACTAGATTGTGGGTCACCTACCTGACCTGAATCAGGAGACGTGGGTCCATTGGCTCCCCCCTGCAAGGCTTTGGTGTCATGAAAGAGGAGACAATGCAGGGATTTGAGAGGGTCATGGGAAGGCTTTTCCATGGGCTGGGGCAGTGCCCCCCCCCCCCCCCCCACTGGAGACTACTCCTCCTTTGGGGCAATGGTCCCCAAAGGGTAAATTGGGTGGGGATTAAAGGGGCCTGTGAGAGAAGGGGAGCAGACAGGAGCTGCAGAAGCTGCTTCCTTGCTGACGACCAATACTGACCAGAGCGGTATTGGTACAACCCTAGGGACAGGAAGGAGCCGAGATCTGCTTCAGCTGTGGGCAGGAGGGCCATGGTTACAGCTCCCGCACCGTTATGGAATGTGAGAGAGCAAGAGAGAGCAAGCCCACAAGCTAGTCCATAGTTTTTATGACCTCTTCACCATCAAGCCTGGGAGGATGCACCTCACTGAGCACCATTCACAAATTATCCCAGACGCTAGGTACAGAAAGGAAAATTCTGGATCTGAGTGTGAGAGATGGTGAAAAGGGAGCTAGAAAATATGTTAGAGTTAGGAGTAGTCAAGGAGTCACCAAGTGAATGGGGCAGCCCCATTGATTTAGTAGCCAGACCTGACAAGTGTGTTCACTTTTGTATTGATCTTAGAGAGGTTAATGTTGTGTCGAGATTCAGAACATTTACCATGCTTAGAATATATGAGATGCTGGAAAGGCTGGGCAGGGCCTGCTTAATAACCATGCTAGACCTTATGAAAGACTACTGGCACCAGAGTCTAAAGATGAGACAGCCTTTGCCACCCTTTTTAGCCTCTCTCGGTTTTGAACTCTGTGGGGGCTCCCGCCACATTCCAGTGGTTAATGGATAGGGTACTGCAGCCCCACCGGCAGTACTCTGAGGCCTATCTCAATTACACTGTTGTCTATTGTAGCACCAGGGAACATCATCTCAAGTGGATCGCCACTGTCCTGCCATCTCAAAGGGAGGCAGGCCTAAAAGCTAGCTCTGCAAAGTGCAAGGTGTGTTGTGCTGAAACAAAAATACTTAAGATGTGCCCCGGGGAATGGATGAATCTGACCCTTAGCCATCAAGGGAACAGCCCTGCTACAGTGCCCAGTTACCTACCACCAAAAGGCAGGTGAAATCGTTCTTGGGGTTAACAAGATACTATATGAGGTCTGTCCCTGGGTTTCCCACTGTATCGCCCCCCCCCCCCCCCCCCCCATGGAACTCCTGAAGGATAAGCCCCCCTGAAAGGTCCAGTTGACTTCAGGCTATGTAGATGCATTTGGCACACTCAGGCACATCTTCTGTGCAAAGTGGTGCTGCTGAGCCTGGATTTTACCAAAGAATTCATACTACAAACTCATGCCTTCAAGGTAGGACTTGGAGTGGTTCCATGCAGGTGGTGGAAGATGGAGAACACCCCATCTTATATCTCAGTAGAAAGCTTCTCCCTCAGGAGAAGTAGTATTCAGGGTTAGAAAAAGTCTTGCTGTTAAGTGGCCGGCGGAGTTGTTGTGATACTACCTTTGGGAGCGTCCTTCATCCTGATCATGGACCATGCACCCCTCAGATGGTTACAGACTATGAACAATTACTATCCCAGACTTACACATTGGTATCTGGCCTTGCAGCCATTCTCTTTTGTGGTGAACCTTAGGCCTGGGACAGCCCATGACACAGATTTTTTTCTGCATGAAGGAGAGTCTGATCTCTGCCACACTCTTGGTGTGTGTGTGTGTGTGTGTGTGTGTGTGTGTGTGTGTGTGTGTGTGTGTGTGTGTGTGTGTGTGTGTGTGTGTGTGTGTGTGTGTGTGTGTGTGTGTGTGTGTGTGTGTGTGAGAGAGAGAGAGAGAGAGAGGGTACAAGGACACTTCTTGGCCCAGACCCTAAGGGGTTAAGGCAGCAATCCTGACCTATTAGAGGAAGCAGGGAAAATATAAAGGGCTGCCTGGAAGGTGGCAAGGGGGAAAAACAGCAGGGTGTGAGCTGAAGCCCTGCACACAGGTATGGAGAGCTGGGTGCGGAGAGGATGGTTGAAGGTAGCTGCTGCCTTTGCTACTACTGTTTTTGGTTTGTTTGGGGCTTTATATAAGTTCCTACAAAGGGGTCCCTGAGGAAAAGGGACCATGACTGACTGACTACTTATCTGGGCTGGGAAGAGAGGGCACTGGTTTACAAGCAGGTATAGAAAAAATACACTTTTACCATAGGTTCCAAGTGGTGTATTAGCAATGGGCTTGCTGGCTCAAGAATACTCAATTTTTATCTGGATCAAGAGTTTAGAAACCATCTTTCCCTTCACAAAATTCTAGATAATTGGAATTTGGGGATTTATAATAATTTTGCCCATTATAGAGATTGAGATCTTGATTCTTAGATCATTTCTAGACTGGCGTAGCTCCATTGATTTAAATGAGGCTACTTCTCATTTACATGGGTGTGAGAGGGAGAATCAGGCCTGAGGAAGAGATGCATAATTCAGAACCGGATCCAGATTTGGATTTTCTCTAATCATCACCACCAGAGTTTCAGGCTATTTGGATCCAGCGCCTTAGCTGAGATCCTAGCTGTTAAAATATAAATAGATTATCAGATCTGACTGATATTTCTTGCAGATGTCTGTGGTCCCCACGATAACTGGTGTACTACATTACTGTCTTTCTGATTTCCATAAACTAGTGAAAAGGAGAAATATTTTTAATATAGCTAGACGGTGTTTAATTTTATTATTTTTTGTGTTACAGTAACACCTGGAAGACCCAACCAACATCAGAGTCCCATTGAGCCAGGCACTGTACAGGGAGCCCCTGCCCTGAGAAGCTTAGTTTTTCAGAGCAGGAGCAGTCTGTACAGTGCCTGTGCCTAAAGGCTCAGAGAGAGGAACACAAGTTGAAGAGTGGGAAATAAGAACATAAGAATGGCCATACGGGGTCAGACCAAAGGTCTATCAAGCTCAGTATCCTGTCCTCTGATAGTGGCCAATGGCAGGTGCCCCTAAGGGAATGAACAGGCAGATTATCATCAAGTGATCCATGCCTTGTCACCCAATCCCAGCTTCTGGCAAACAGAGGCTAGGAACACCATCCCTGCCCATCTTGGCTAATAGCCATTGATGGACCTATCTTCCATGAATCTATCTAGCTCCCTTTTGAACCCCGTTATAGTATTGGCCTTCACAACACCCTCTGGCAAGGAGTTCCAGAGGTTGACAGTGCATTGCATGAAAAAATACTTTCTTGTGTTTGTTTTAAACCTGCTACCTATTAATTTCATTTGGTGGTCCCTTGTTCTTGTATTATGACAAGGAGTAAATAACACTTCCTTATTTACTTTTTCTATACCACTCATGATTTTATAGACCTCTATCATATCCCCCCTTAGTCACCTCTTTTCCAAGCTGAAAAGTCCCAGTCTTATTAATCTCTCCTCAGACGGAAGCCGTTCTATATCCCTAATCATTTTTGTTGCCTTTTTCTGAACCTTTTCCAACTCCCATATATCTTTGTTGAGATGGGGCGACCACATCTGTATGCAGTATTCAAGGTGTGGGCATACCATGGATTTATATAGAGGCAATATATTTTCTTATTATCTATATCCCTTTCTTGATGATTCCCAACATTATGTTTGCCTTTTTGACTGCCGCTGCACCTTGGGTGGATGATTTCAGAGAACTATCCACAATGACTCTGAGACCTCTTTCTTGAGTGGTAACAGCTAATTTAGACCCCATTGTTGTATATGTATAGTTGGGATTATGTTTTCCAATGTGCATTACTTTGCATTTATCAACATTAAATTTCATCTGCCATTTTGTTGTCCAGTCACCCAGTTTTGTGAGATCCTTTTGTAGCTCTTCGCAGTCTGCCTGGGACTTAACTATCTTGAGTAATTTTGTATCATCTGCAAATTTTGCCACCTCACTGTTTACCTCTTTTTCTAGATTGTTTATGAATATGTTAAATAGGACTGGGGCCAGTACAGATCCCTGGGAGACACCACTAAGGGGGTCCTGGGGGACACCAATAAGGCACAAAGAAGTTAGGTGACTTGCCCACGGTCACACTGTGGCAGAGCCAAGGACTTAGTTCACATTTCCTGAGTCCCAGTCCGATGCCTGAGCCACAGGACCATTCCTCCTCTTCAGTAACACCATGTTATTTAGATCCCTGTCTAAATTGTTGGGGTTTTGAATGCTCCCTGACCCCATCTCACCTGTTATTTTCATCTGTTTCACCCGCAGCTGAGCTGATTTAACTTTCCCGTATAAAAGAAGCATTCAAAGAAAGGATCTGCAGGCCTCTTAAGTTAGCATTGTTCATGGAAAATGCACATTAAAAAGCAGCCTGCCACGTGCGTCATTGTCAAAAACTCCAGCCAATCTGGCAGTCCCTGTTTCTAAACTGGTAGTTGCCCAAGCACAGATTTCAAAAGTACCTTATATGAGGCCAAAATGCACATATTTCGCTGTCGTTTTCTGTTTAAAAGATTCAGCTGGAAGAGTTCCCTGTAGAGTGACTTTAAGAACCAGTCAGACATGGAGGATAGCATCCGAGGACCTGTTTCTGGAGGCATTCAGACTGCAGAGGAGAGAGGCAAATACCTCTGGTGGTTTGGGGGAAAGGGTAACTGCAACACTGTTAAGCAATCGGGTGGGTGATCACTTCGGCCTTGAGGAGGACAAAGGCCATGCCCATGTCTCCAATCCACAATGTCTTTGGTCTTTGATCTTCTAGGCTTCCGGAGGGTCCTAAAATGAGTGGTAATAAAATGAAAGGATAAGGGGAAAACTTCCAGATGTGTAAGGTTTAGAGGAGAGAGAATTACTTCTTCCTCTCATACTGCAATGAATTATTTTTCAAAGCAAAGGGAGATTAGGCATTAATATATATCTCACGTTCTCAAACTTCTTCATACTGTGAACCAGGTCTTGAGAGGCCATTATCTCATGGATTGCATGCCTGCCATTCACGATCTTGCCTACCCCTTCTTATTTGCAATCACATCACTTCTCTGTGGCACCCGCTGCACTCTGTTCCTCTCTCGCCCTATTTCCCAGGAAATATTTATCTGCTTCCTGGTGTTTTTCTCCTCCTCTGTTCCTGTACATGCTATCTTGCCATTTGGTTCCCTTCTGCTTGGCCACCTAGTCCTTTTCTCCCTGGACAGACTGCCCAGCTACCTCATTCCCTTGTCTCTTGGAAATTCCTCTCCCTTTGGCATTTGTCACCTCCATTTTCACTGGTGGCTCTGGTCCCTGAAAGTGGCTCCTGTCTCTTCAGTTCCCCCTATTATTATCAGTGGCCATGTAGAGCAGCTAGGAAGGCTTCCACTTATTGTTTCCAGCTGCTGTTCTGTGCTCTCCTTTGCAAAGCAGAATTACGCAACAGTATTTGTTCTTTTGTGTATTATTGCTTAATAGCAGCTTTTGTCTAGATAATGTTTCAAGGAAAACATTCATTGTGAAAACTGAGTTGGTTAATCATATAGTCTGGCACAAAACAAACCAAAAACAAAGCTAATAGCCAAGGAATTTGAAATGCTTTGTGTATATTCTGAAAAGCAGATGTTTTGTCTATAAACCCTTCTAGAAAAGGAATGAATATTTCCAACAAAAGAAGCCCAGGCTTTTCATCTCATACTCACAAAGAAACTCAGCGAACCAAGAGGTGGATGTGTTATCATAATAACACAAATGATCTAATCCAGCTCATTCACTAAACCATAAAGACACCGTTGCATTGTCGCGCTGAGGTACTTTTGTGGGTCTAGATTCATTAACTGGGACTGAACCTGCAACCCTTCATCATACAAGATCCCCATTGGCTTCACTACCGACTACATTAAAATCCACTATAAACTAAACCATGATACTGGAAATATCTAGAGTCACATTGGCTGGGTGAGGGTTAATCCTAGCCTCCTCGTCTTTCACCACTGAATCATGTGAGAGGGGGGAAATGTAAGCTTGTCACTAGAATGTGTATATGCCGCATTCTAGATTTTCAAGTTTTCCTTTGCAAATTGAAAGCAGATGAGTATATTATAGAAAGCACTCAGGCAGCTCCAACCAGCTCTTCAAAAGTGGGATTTTATTCATATTTTTAAATAGAAGATGTACTCTCCCAAACTTTATTGCACCTCCTGTAGAGCAGCCAGGGATAACAATAAACACAACACATACAGGGTCCACTGGATCTGGAAGACAAACGGGTCTTTGTATCCATCCAGTTCTGTTTGAGGAAGGGTCTAAAATTGGGGAAACAATGACATGAAAGGGAGCAATGTCTCTGCAGCATTCACCCTATGGAAGTCCCTGCTCAACACCCGTAAAGGTATTGGAGCTAGGGGCAGGGCTCAGGGTTAACCACTGGAGCTGGCAGATATCAATGCTCTATGCATCTCCTCCAATTTCATGGGCCTCTAAAATGGAGTGTGTGTGGAGGGGCTGATCTGGTATAGTCAGTGGCACTGCTTGTGCAACAGAACACAGCAGGTGGAGCACTGCAACGTATGTCATCTCTGTGCAGAGACCCAGAACCTGTGTTATTTCCCTACAGATCCTTGGGCTCTGTGGGGATCAGGGGCCACAGACCCTTCCCCTGGGAGTGCATCCTTCCCCTGGAAGGAGAGTGCACAGTAGCAACTTCAGGGAGCTGCCCTCATGGAGTTTTGTACTGACTGTTTCAAGGGCAGGGAGGGTTTGGCCCAGGTAAGTGCATCTCTGATTATTTTTAAATATGGGCCCTGGACAATTATTTTTGTCCCATGCAGAACCATAATTTCTGGATTATGTGCAAGCATTGGAATTTGGGATCATGATAGTTTCCAAATAACTATTTAATCAGAAACGCATATTTGGGATGGGCCTTGCAACATTTCAGTCCTCTGTTTTTATGTATATGAAATACTAATCTCTTTATCAGAAACACAGAAAGCTAAGTAGCAAATCTCTAGTGATCTATGGAGCCAATTGTATGATGACATAAGTAACTTAACTTGACTTGGGCATTGCATCCATGTTACTGACAGCAGATTTCTGCTCGTTATCTAAAAATTAGAATATCTTTTTGTGTCACCTTGATTTGTTTATTAATAGATCTATCTAATCATCATTCTGTGTGCTAACATTAATGCCACTGCTGGTAATTCGTGTGGGGAGGATAGGGGAAAAAATTGGACCTGTTATCCTGAATACCTGTATGCTGGATGACAGCAAATGCCTTGTACAATTGTGCATTTCTCATGAGCTTGTCATTAAGAACCCCTGGTTTTATAGCAAGCAAAATCTCCAATTTACTTGTCTGAATGATGGAATGAACAAGGAAGATGATTGATTACATTATAATCTCTTGTTGCAGGAAATCATCCATCAGAAACTGCAGTACTTAATGGTCTGCTCAGTAACACTGACCACAAATTAGTCTTCGCCAATTTCCATTTCAGACAAAAGAGCATAGGTAAAGCAACCGTTGGGTTACCAAAATTCAAATGATCTAATCTAGAAACCAATAGCATTCATAACCACTATGGAGTTAAAATCTTGAACATGTTGGAGAGCTTGTCAGAATATACTGATACTGAATCCACCTGGACAGACTTTAGACCTCATATAATTGATGCTGACATGTCTCTCATTAGTCCCTCCCAAAAAGCCAGGAAGCCCTGGATCTCTGTTAATATTTTAATCACCATTGAACAGCATCACATATGAGAGGTGATATGGCTCTCATAATAAATCAATACGCACTAACTGAAAAGTTTTTATGGAAGCCAAAGCCATCTCACTCAAGGAAGCTTCTGCCAGGAACAATGTAGTCTCCCTTCTATAAACACTTGTGCAACCTCACTCACGAGAAAAGTCATTAATTTGGTGCGGTCTACTCCAGTTTTTGTCAGCTAATCAATGAAAAAGTGGAGTTCATGGCAGGCTGAAGGGAACATTTCCAACAGCTGCTAAATGCACCCCAGTTTGTTTGGACCCTGACATTAAGGCTGCTGCCAAGTTGACCCATTTTGCACAAAACCATCCTGGTGAATTCACTATCACTGAAATCACAGTGCTGTAAAGACGCTGAAGTGAAATAAGGCAGCAGGAATCTGTGAAATTCCTGCGGCATTATTAAAAAGTGCAGGACCAACTATTCTTTTGTGGCTGCAGACACTGTTCATTATCATCTGGAGAAGAGTCAGTCCTGTCTGACTGGCAAAAAGGTAATATGTTACCACTTTGGAAACATAAAGGCAGCAAATGAGACTTTTATAACTATTCAGGCATTACTCTTCTATCCGTCCCAGGGAAAGTTTTTCCTTCTTTCTTGTTGGTCTGAGCTGATGGTATCTTAAGGAGTTAAGAGAAGACCACAACAAGCTGGCTTCACTCCTGGCCATTCCATGACAAAGCAGATCTTCACAGTGCACTAGCTTATCGAGAAGGCATGAGAATTCAAGGACCCATTCACATTGTATTTGTGGATATCGAGGCTGTGATTGACTCTATTGACAGGGTATCGCTTTGGCTGATCTTGGAATTTGTAGGCCTCCCTGGCAAGCTTTGCGGAATATTCTGTCTTCTATATGATAATTCCTCAAGCTGCATTCTTGTAAGCGGGAAAAGAACTGCCGTCTTCTGAATTAGGTCAGGTGTTTGATAAGGATACACTGCTGCCCCAGATCTCTTCAGTGCTGTCACAGATTACATGCTAGACCACACACTAAGTAAATGCAGTTTAGGCATTCCCTTGGATGACAGGAACCTCACTGACACTGATTTTGTTGTCAGTATAGTGCTAGTTATTGAATCAATGGATGAGCTAGTTGCAGCAATTAAAGCCTTGAGAAGGTCAGTGGCAAAAGTCAACCTCAAAATTAATTGGAATCAAACCAGAATTCTTCCAGATAGGTATTTTGAACACACTGTAGGCACTAGCCCCTTAATGGGTGACCACCCAGTCAAGATTGTTGGTGATATCACCTCCACTCTACTGTTAACAACATGGGTGGCACTGAGAAAAAAACTTGAAGCCTGCACTGCAAGAGTATCATCACTGGGGTCATCACTGGGGTGCCTCATCAGAAATGTCTTTTGCAAACTGAACACCCTGATAAGTATAGAGATGAAGCTGAAGATATATAAAGTTTTGGTCGTCAGTATTCTGACCGATGGGACTGAAAAAAGGCCTCTCACTGTCAAGATTGAAAAGAAGTTCCACACAGATGAAGCATCAAATGGTATGAATTCCAATAGAATGAAAAGATCCATTTTCTAACTAATCAGGTCCTGCTCTCTCAAACTGTCACCCAACGCTCTCTAAGGCAGTGTGGTCATTTGCTCAGAATGCCTTCCAACTTCCCTGTGAGAATCATCTTTAACTTTAACCCAATGAAAGCAGGATGGAAAAAGACTCCTGAAAGACTTAAAACATGATGGCAGGATGATGTCAACAGATGGCATTCTATCCCATAATATGCTCTATCTGGATCAGGACAGAAAATGACAGAGACACATAATGCATTTGCTGTCCTCCATACTGTCCAACCAACAGCATGAGAACTAACTTAATCTAACCTTAACTGCCTAATTAGCTCATTTTCATGGGACTATGCCACAGAGTTGTTGTAGGAGATTATATTTCTGGACCATCAAGTCTGTGAAACCTCCAGAACAGTGGTCAACATTAGAGCTAGTTGGAAAAATTTCATCAAAATGGTTTTCCATCAGAAAATGCTTTTTTTAACAAAGAATTTCTCACAAAGAATTGGTTATTGATTTGATGAAATAGTTAGAAGAAAATGGAAAAAGCATTATGAAAACGTTAAAATGTTCTCTCAACATTTTCAGAACAAAAAGGTTTGAAATTTACTTTATTTTATATTAAAAATTAAAAAGGTTGAAATTGAAATGAAACAGTTCAAATTTATCAAAAAAAAAGTTTTTGATTGACCCGAGGAAAAAATATAGAATTTTGTTCCATGAAAAAATTCAAAATTTTGGCTTTTCATCCCGATGTGTGATGCTTTCCCCCCAAAAAATCTCAACATTGTTGACGGGGCAGAAAATTTGTTTTCTGACCAACTCTAGTCAGTATGTGAAGTTTCAGGTGAAGAAAAGAAGTCCAAGACCAATCCATAAGGCATCTAGCAAACATTCAGTGTTGTATATAATGGGGGAGAGAAGCTCTCCAGACTTCTGTAGATGATCAGTTTATGCCCTGAAGCACGAGACTAGTTTACCCCTCTCATAAAATGTATATTTACATATATTACTGCTCCCAAAATTATCTGGCCCTTGTGTGAATCCAGCCCCTGTATATGACTTGGTGAGTGTTTCCATCTCTTCCATCAATTGCCATCATGGCAACTTTCCTTCTAGCCAGCAGGGCAGGGATTAGGTAGCTGCTAAATTTAGCAAGTCTGCTGCTTCTTGGATGGCCAGGGAGGAACGAACCAGCAGTATTATAGCAGTTTCAGCTTGCTATGTTTTTCCCTTTGGGTTTCTCCTCTTGTCCCCAGCTGCTGCTAGAATACCTTTTACTGCAGCTGAGTGGGAAGAATACTGAGTTTCCACTGAGACTAGTTTTATGCCACATATCACACTGATTGATGGGTGTAACATTCCTGGTCATCGATGGAATAGAGTTTGGCAAAGTGTGCATGCCCAACTGTTTCATTTAATGATCGAGGTCTGTTAGAAAGAAAAACACAAGGGGAATGTGACAGAGACACTCACCTCTCATGAGTGCCCCTTATTGGCTGGGTGTGGTGCTGCAATCTTTTTTCTCCCTGTAGGTTGCCAACCTCACTAGGCGGGTCTTTGGTGGCTCAGCCTTCCAGCCAAGTCATACAGTCTAAAAGGAATGAACCCCTTCTGGTGTAGTAAAGAGTTCAACAAACTGTTAGCCCTCACAGGTGTCTTAACCCAGTCTCTGGGCCCTTTAAATCCCATCCTCCACTTGGGCTTCTAAACAAGCCTTGTCTCTTTATCCATAGAATATAGAATATAGAATCTCTATGGATAGTAATTCCATGCTCGAATGATAAGAATATAGCAGTAGGGATATATTACCAACCACCTGACCAAGATGGTGATAGTGACTGTGAAATGCTCAGGGAGATTCGAGAGGCTATTAAAATAAAAAACTCAATAATAATGGGGGCTTTCAACTATCCCCATATTGACTGGGCACATATCACCTCAGGATGGGCTGCAGAGATAAAGTTTCTTGACACCTTAAATGACTGCTTCTTGGAGCAGCTAGTCCTGGAACCCACAAGAAGAGAGGCAATTCTTGATTTAGTCCTAAGTGGAGCACAGTCCAAGAGGTGAATATAGCTGGGCCGCATGGTAATAGTGACCATAATATAATTAAATTTAACATCCCTGTGGCATGGGAAAAACCACAGTGGTCCAACTCTGTAGCATTTAATTTCAGAAAGCGGAACTACACAAAAATGAGGAGGTTAGTTAAACAGAAATTAAAAGGTATAGCACCAAAAGTAAAATCCCTGCAAGCTTTTTAAAGACACCATAATAGAGGCACAATTTAAATGTATGCCCCAAATTAAAAAACATAGTAAGAGAACAAAAAAAGAGCCACCGTGGCTAAACAACAAAGTGAGAGAAGCAGTGAGAGGTAAAAAGGCATCCTTTAAATAATGGAAGTTAAATCCTAGTGAGGAAAATAGAAAGGAGCATAAACTCTGGCAAATGAAGTGTAAAAAAATAATTTGGAAGGCCAAAAAAGAATTTGAAGAACAGCTAGCCAAAGACTCAAAAAGTAATAGCAACAAAACGTCTAAGTACATCAGAAGCAAGAAGCCTGCTAAACAACCAGTGGGGCCACTGGATGATCGAGATGCTAAAGGAGCACTCAAGGACGATAAGGTCACTGCGGAGAAACTAAATGAATTCGTTGCATCGGTCTTCACGGTTGAGGATGTGAAGGAGATTCCCAAAGCTGAGCCATTCTTTTTAGGTGACAAATCTGAGGAACTGTCCCAGATTGGGGTGTCATTAGAGGAGGTTTTGGAACAAACTGATAAACCAATAATAAGTCACCAGGACCAGATGGTATTCACCCAAGAGTTCTGAAGGAACTCAAATGTGAAATTGCAGGACTAGTACAGGCAAGTCTCATTTTACGCGGGGGTTCCATTCCGCGGTTCGTGCGTAAAGCGAAAAACCGTGTATAGAGAAACGCCATTGAGTTGAATGGCGGACGAAATCGTCCGCAGTACCGATTCAGCTTTTAAATAGTTATTTTTCTTTTTTTTCCTGATTTTGCTGACCGCGCAAAGCTGAATTCGCGCATGTGAAATGCGCCTAAGATGCGACTTGCCTGTAACTGTAGTCTGTAACCTATCATTTAAATCAGCTTCTGTACCAAATGACTGGAGGATAGCTAATGTGATGCCAATTTTTAAAAAATGCTCCATAAGTAACCTGGGCAATTACAGGCCGGTAAACCTGACTTCAGTACCAGGCAAACTGGTTGAAACTATAGTAAAGAACAAAATTGTCAGACACATAGAAGGATCTCTCAAAACTGGGTGACTGGGCAACAAAATGGCAGAGGAAATTCAATGTTGATAAATACAAAGTAATGCACATTGGAAAACATAATCCCAACTATACATATCAAATGATGGGGTCTAAAGTAGCTGTTACCACTAAAGAAAGAGATCTTGAAGTCATTGTGCATAGTTCCCTGAAAACATCCACTCAATGTGCAGCGGCAGTCAAAAAAGTGAACAGAATGCAGGAATCATTAAGAAAGGGATATATAATAAGAGAGAAAATATCATATTGCCTCTATATAAATCCACATCTTGAATACTGTGTGCACATGTTGTCGCCCCATCTCAAAAAAAAAATATTGGAGTTGGAAAAGGTTCAGAAAAGGGCAACAAAAATGATTCGGGGTATGGAACGGCTGCCATATGAGGAGAGATTAATAAGACTGGGACTTTTCAGCTTGGAAAAGAGACGACTAGGGGGAAATGATAGAGGTCTATACAATCATGAATGGTGTGGAGAAAGTAAATAAGGAAGTGTTATTTACTCCTTCTCATAATACAAGAACTTGGGATCACCCAATGAAATTAATAGGCAGCAGTTTTAAAACAAAGAAAAGGCAGCATTTTTTCACACAACGCACAGTCAACCTGTGGAACACCTTGCCAGATGATGTTGTGAAGGCCAAGACTATAACAGAGTTCAAAAAGAACTTGATAAATTCATGGAAGATAGGTCAATCAATGGCTATTAGCCAGGATGGGCAGGGATGGTGTTCCTAGCCTCTGTTTGCCAGAAGCTGGGAGTGGGCGACAAGGAATGGATCACTTGATGATTACCTGTTCTGTTCATTCCCTTCAGGGCACCTGGCATTGGCCACTGTCAGAAGACAAGATACTGGACTAGATGGACCTTTGGTCTGACCCAGTATGGCCGTTCTTATGTTCTCTTTCTTGGGGCATAGGCCACTTTTCCAGTGGCCGGTGGGGAAATCCAGGCCTGCCCACTACTCTGGATCCCAACTGAGGGACCCTATGAACAGCAGTCATGTATGTACTGCTTCCTTTGATTAGTTGCTACTGCATTCCATGGGCCTCTTCCCACTTGGTCCCTTTACCTCCGGTCATTACTTGGGGTTAGAGTTCTAAAGTCCTCTCTCCCCCAGGAATATTAAATGTAGCCAGATGAGTTCCTGTGGCCAGAGTAGAGCGCCCTTCCTCACCCTTCTGGTCCCAGTCAGGAACTGACCTGCTAAGGCCCTGCACCACCTTTTATCTGAGCCTGCAGAGCCTCACAGACAATGTTGCAAATCTGACCATGAAGCCGCTAAGTAACATTCACTGGGAGAGCCGCATTGATAGTGTAAGGCCAATGAGGTACCAAGTGACTGAGGTTTGCAATGCTCTGATGGAACCAGTGCAGTCAAGTAAAGGCAAGGCTGGAATCTGAGACAAGGTGCAAAGCCTGTCAAACCATATAGCTGACTTTAAATTTCTGGTCTCAATTATGGGTTGGCACTATATCCTGTTCCAAGTAAACGTTGAAGGCAAGGCATTACAAAATCAGTCAATGGACATCGCAACTACTACTACTTTGATGAGAAGCTGCCTTGATTTCATTGTGGCCTATAGAAATAATGGATTCAAAGATGTCATCACTGCTGCCAAAGAAATGGTGGAAAACGTAGGAGCTGAGCCTGTCTTCAAGGAAACTCATATTCATCGGAAGAAGAGACAGTTTGGTTACAAGAGCAGAGATGGGTTGATGGGAAGCTCGGAAGAAAAATTCAAGAGGGAG
Source organism: Macrochelys suwanniensis (assembly GCA_033296515.1). Taxonomy (NCBI): domain Eukaryota; kingdom Metazoa; phylum Chordata; order Testudines; family Chelydridae; genus Macrochelys; species Macrochelys suwanniensis. The sequence goes on from CM065779.1 coordinate 117,900,704, forward strand.
TTTTTTTGCTCGCATGTTGACACTGCTCGAGTGTCCATCAAAGACAGATTTGGACAAATGAAGCACCACAAAAAGACCAGGGGTTTTTGGTATGACCTTACCAAGCTGCTGGCGGACAGGAAAATACATTTGAACAATTGTATGGCATTTCACCGGATGCTGATACACAGGGAATGTTCGGATGTCAACGATAAAAACCTCTATGTCAAATTGGACAACATCCATCACACTTTGCCACACAAAAAGCACTCTCCACTAGAAGTTTTACAATTCATTCATGATGCAGAGCTGAAGGACACTTTTCCTAATGTGTGGAAAGTTTTGAGGATTCTGCTCACACTGCCGGTCACATTTGTGAGTGGTGAGCACAGCTTTTCGAAGCCCAGGCTCATTAAAACATATCTTTCATCAATAATGGATGATGGGAGACTGACATCACTTGCTATTTTATTTCTTGAAAATGCCATTGGCCAATCTTCGGATCTTTCTGATGCTGTGCTTCAGTTCACGAGGGCAAAGTTGAGAAAAGTGACCTTTTGAACTAAAGGAGTAGGGTTAACATTTTAAGGCTATCATCTACTGTAACACCTACTGTAACACTATTTAATACTGGTCCACCCAATGTTGGTGCACAGTTCAATTTCTTGATTTTAGTACATTTCAGTTATTCTTAAAATTTAAAAGTTTCTATAAACTTAGAAGAAACAAAATTTTTATTTGCTTATCTATGGCATGAATAAATACAGATTTACAGCTCCTAGTGTGAAAATTTATCTCATATGCCCGGGATAAATCTGCATGCAAATTGTGCATCGAAGTCATGAAATGGGCTACAGATGCAATAAAAATAAGGTATTCAAAAATTTAACAAATGGGGGAGGAGAGTGCTGAAGATGCTCCTTGCCTGGGGTGCCATTTGGTCTAAGGCCAGCCACAGCCTCCAGCAGGGGGCCACGAAGGGCCATATATACCCTGACACAGGGCATTTGTGATTATGGACCAAGACCAATGAAGAGCATGAACTTGATTAAGCCACAGAAGCCCTATTTACACTCACCAATGGTTGTCAGTAGCAGTTCCCTCTGCACTGCTGCTGAACCTGATTGACCTGCTAGAGTGGACAGGGAACAATCATTTTCGGGAAATGATTTTTGTCTCATCCATCCTAACAGGTAACCCATGAAACAAAGGGACCTACAGCTAATAATCACTGTGAGAAATGGGTCCATTCTGTGAGTGAAGAGAGGAGGCTCTTAAGGCTTGATTTTGAAAAATGTCCTCTGATTACACAGCTCTACAGCCAAAATGCTTCTGAAATAAATGTCGTCAAACTTTACTAATTCTGGGTCACTGAGAACGAAAATGATGCTTAAAATTGTTGATTCGCTCTAGTTTTCAAGACATGCTATTGGGTCAGTATATACGACCCTTGACTTGGGAATGGCGGAGGATAAGTGAGTTATAAAGGGAAGGGATCTCAATTTAAACCAGAAATGACTACAATACATATTTGACTGGATCTATGAATAAATCTATGACTGGGTTTGGACAGTACTTGCTTTTTAGGCAAAACGATGAATGATGCAATCTGAAGCTGGTATTGCGTCATACATGATATGAATTGCATCATGTTATTCCTAGAAGTCATGGATGATGCAATCATAACAAAGCTTACATCACTCTGCTGAACAAATTGCCCTATATCAGCTCTAGAAATCATACAGTGTCGTGCTCTCTTATTTGTCAGTGTTTGATTTTGCAAAGGGACACATTTCTGTTTAGCCAAAGTGAGCAGAGATGCCTCGTCCTTGTGTGAACAGTGCAGATAACTTCTGCTATGTTTGTGGTGAAGTGACTTTTGCATCACAAAAGCGCAGTATAACCACTATGGTTAAGAAAGCCTATCACCTTTCTTTTGGCTGCAAAATTGGAGATCAGGACAAGAGGTGGGCCCCACACATATGCTGCAACACTTGTGCAACAAATCTTCGCCAGTGGTTGAACAGGAAAAGGAAATCGATTCCTTTTGCAGTGCCAATGATTTGGAGAGAGCCAACAGATCATACCAGCAATTGTTACTTCTCCATGGTGCCTCCAGTTGGGAAAGGTGTCAAAGAAGAAAAAGTGGACTGTGCATTATCCAAACATTCTATCAGCTATACGCCCAGTACCCCACGGAGAAGGACTGCCGGTTCCTGATGCACCAGAATCATTCTCACTTGAGTCAGATGAAGAAGAGGAAGAGGATGAAACTTCTGGTCCTGAACCATCAATGTCACAGGACCCACATTTTCTCCCATCCTCCTCCTCTGAACCACACCTCATAACACAAGGTGAACTGAATGACCTTGTCAGGGATTGGGAACTACCCAAGAGTAAGGCAGAGCTTTTGGGCTCCAGACTACAGCAGTGGAATCTCCTGGCAGGTGATGTTAGGGTTTCCATGTTCCGTGACCGTCAAAAGGATCTTGTCCCATTCGTCTTCGCGGAAGGTGATCTTGCAGCCTGCAACAACATCGATGGTGTGATGGCAGACCTCAACATCGTTCACGATCCAGATGAGTAGAGACTGTTCATTGATTCATCAAAGACGAATCTTAAAGCTGTTTTACTGCATAATGGCAATGTTTTGCCATCAATTCCAGTTGGTCATGCAGTCCATATGAAGGAAACCTATGACAACATGAAACAACTTTTGAGGTGCATAAACCATGACCAACATCAGTGGCAGCTTTGTGGCGATTTGAAGGTTGTTGCTCTCTTGCTTGGTCTGCAGACTGGATACACAAAGTACTGCTGTTTTCTCTGCGAATGGGATAGTCATGCAAGAGATTCCCACTACATCAAGAAAGATTGGCCACTCCGACAGTCATTGGAGCCTGGGAGGAAAAGTGTTCAGCATCCACCACTTGTTGAATCAAGGAAGATTTTGTTACCACCCTTACACATCAAGCTGGGTCTGATGAAGAACTTTGTCAAGGCCATTGACAAAACACAAGCATCTTTCAAGTACCTCTGTGGAAAATTTCCAAGGTTAAGTGAAGCTAAGATGAAGGAAGGTGTCTTTGTTGGTCCTGAGATTCATGAACTTCTTTGAGATGATGCATTTGACCATGCACTGCGTGGCAAGGAAAAAAAGGCATGGAAAGCCTTCCAGTTAGTGGCAATACATTTTCTCGGAAACAACAAGGGAGACAACTACAGGTTGTTGGTGGAAAACCTCCTCAAGGCATACAAAAGCCTTGGTTGCAACATGTCACTAAAGATACATTTTTTGTACTCTCATCTAGATTTTTTTCCACCGAACTGTGGAGCAGTGAGCGACGAGCACGATTTCACCAGGACATTGCAACAATGGAGAAACGCTATCAGGGCAAATGGAGCCCATCAATGCTTGCAGACTATTGCTGGACAGTGACAAGAGATGCTCCATTTAATGAATACAAGAGACAAGCCAAGAAGCGCCGAGTAGACACTGAATAGGACTAAACTATGTACATAATAGTTTTTTGCCTTTTGTTTCATAATCAATTTTATTTATATAACCCCTTTGCTGATTTTTAAAGTGTTACATAAACAGGACAGGTGAAATAGTATCATGTAAAGCAACCATAAACACATGAAAAGACCTAGGTTTACAATTTATGATTAAAACTCTACTATCTACACAATATACATAGACATAAAATGTAAAAACTTAAATATCTTAGAAACAGTAGCCAATCAGTTGTTTTAATTGTCATATTTGAATTCAGCACATCAAAATACATACTAAATAGCACATTTTATCTCTGAAGCAGACGACTTCTCAAAAATTGTAGACCAGTGTTATATAGCCAGAAATAATTGCTGGTGCATTTCCCAGTATGAAATATCTGACCACATGATTGTTCCTTTCTATCCTAAATGCTACAAAATGCACCCACAGTTACCTCCAGTCATAACATTGTGGATGCAAGAGGCAGGTCTGAGGGTCTCAAAACAAAAACTAGGGAATTGGTCTCTCTGTCTCTTAGCTTCTTCATCTGTAACTAGAGTTAATAATAACTACCTCACAGGGAGATTGTGAGGCTGAGTTAATGAAAGCACACTTCAGACACTATATAGAATGATGCACTGTTTATTGTTATTACCATTATCTACCAAGCCAGGACAAAAAGCCTATATGAATAGTATATATTCAAAAAGTTACCACAAGATTATTGGTTACCACTAATTGCTGGTGTCAAAAATTAAATATTTACAATAGCACAGAGCCGCAGAAATGCTTTACAGAGTAATATTAATTGACAATAATTCAGGTTACATAACCAGACTCATTTCCCATTAAATTACCCATCGTCAAGATCAAATTGCAGGGCTAATTTTGTTTTCATGTTAATGATTTTGCTTTGGTTTCCAGAGAGTGATTAACAGAGTGAATTCAGATAATAACTGTTAAATATGCTGGGAGTAGTAATTCACACTTTTCTTAGTGTACATAATACATTTGGTTTTATAAAAACAAACACGAGGAGCTGGCTGCCAGTCTCCCATTGACTATAGCTACATGGCTGGATCCCCAATATACGCCAGTGAAAACATACCCTTTGATGTTTATGAGGCTTGCACATAATTGTTACTTCCAATGGGACACTGAAAAAAACAAACAGTTTGAGTCTTATTTTACTATCATCATTTTGCCTTAGTTGCCAAAGTTAGAAAAGATAAGAAGGTAGAAGAGGTGGTGGAAGATTTGAAATAAATATAATCTAATTGCTTTAGAGAGAAAGGGACCTAGATCATGTGTGGGCCTGTATATTGTGGTGTTGATAGATTTGTTAGGAGCTCAGTTACTACAGAGATGAGCATGATATAAATGCTTTAGATTAGATTAGATTAGATATGGGGTTTTCAAATTTGATTGCACCGCAAACCCCTTTTGACAACAAAAAATACTATATGACCCCAGGAGGGGGACTGAAGCCTGAGCCCACCCGAGTCCCACCACCTGGAGGGGGCGGGAGGGGCAAAAGCCAAAGCCTAAGCTCCACTGCCCCGAGTGGGGAAGGGGTCAAAGCTGAAGCCCAAGGGCTTCAGCCCTAGGCAGGGGGCCTGTAACCTGAGCCCTGCCACCCAGGGTTGGGTTGAATCCCTCGGGCTTTGGCTTAGGCCCTGAGCCCCAGCAAGTCTAAGCCAGCCCTGTCAATCCCATTAAAATGGGGTCGTGACCCACTTTGGGGTCCCAACCCACAGTTTTAGAACCACTGGATTAGACCAATACTCCTGACAATAATGGCCATATTCTGCCTGGCTGGAATGTCAGTGGGACACAGGAGAGCTGAGGTTTTGACATTACACTGAACTTTTCCTTTCCTTCCCTACAAGCCACAGTAATATTGCATTGTGTTTCCCTTTGGTATTCAAGGCCACCAACTGATTGCCACATATCTTTGTTTGCGTCTGTAAAAAGTCTCTTAACTAGGCATGTTTAACTCTGAGTTCAAACATTTGAGATGCATCAAGAACTACGGTACTAGACAGGTATTGCAGCAGCCCTTCTCTCCTGTTCATGATGCTAATTCCTATTTATCTTCTCTTTATTTGCAGGACAATGCCAAACAGGAGAAAAAGGTATGGCATGGCTTCTCTTTCTCCCCCTGCCCGCCCCTGCCAGGGCTCTCAGCACTCTGAGTATTTCCTAGTTATTTCCTTGATATTCTTTCCTTCAGCTGTATGCAACTGCCCCTGGACCCTGGCAATACTGCTCCATGTATTGACCCTGTTCAGGTACTAGAGAGCCATGGGAGATGTTCTCTCTTTCCCAGGGCAAGAGTTTGCTCCCACTACTGTGATATCATCTTGTACCAGCCTGGGACCTCAGCACAGAGTGTAAGACTCATACTTGGACATCTAGGTTGTCCAGTGTTGTAGTATCCAATAACTCTACCATACGTGATAAATACCAGTTTATCCTTTTGTTTCTTTAATTAGTTAAATGTTGCAAAAACATTTCTACTTGCTAGAATTTTTTTAAAGAATCTGCTTTAGCCCATATCCTCCAGTACAAATGTATGGTAGAAGGAAGATGTCAGCCACCTTTTCAGCTCCACCATGCTGGGGATGATATGCCCAAGCTCTTGTCCCTGGTGCAATATAGAGCAGTCTTGGGGTTACTCTAACTTACACCAGTTGTCCATCTCAACTGTTTTCTCTGGCCACACTACCTATTCTGGCCCCATGGGGATTCCACATGACAGGGGTGTCCGCAGGCTTCCAGACTCGCAAAGCACCCACTGTGGTGGCCAGAATCCGTCCATTTAACTATTTCAAATAGTTTGGTGTAAATACACCAGAAATCTGATTTTAAGAGTTAGACTCAGCCAATCGGAGAATAGAAATATTACCATGTGTTCAACAAAAATTGAAAATGTAACTGAAATTTTGAATACTGGCTACTTGCAATGAACTACTCACAAACAAGCCACAGACTAAGAATCATTTGGCAAATAGTTTCAAACAATAAATATATCTGAGAATATTGCCAGACAATCTGTGAACAGCAAATAGATTAAATTAACTGAATCTATTATTCAATACATATTATTTGAGCAGCTGTATTGGATTCAGTGTGATTAATGAGCAAGGTATTTTTCACATGTTCATCTTATCGTTTCTTGTAGCAAAATGCGTGGACATCACCTTGGGCTCTTGTGGTGATGTTCCCTACACCAAAACAATGTATCCTAATTTGCTGGATCAGAAGTCCAGAGAAGTGGTTGAATTCAGCTCTGAATATATTCTCATGAGTGTGCTACACAACTTGCTTCAGGGAGAATGTAATCCTGACCTGAGACTCTTGAGCTGCTCAATACTGGCCCCACAGTGTGAAAAAGACAAAATGATCAAGCCCTGCAGGCACGTCTGTGAAAACCTGAGAAAAAATTGCCTTCCTGCATTTGACACAATAGACATGGCCTGGCCTTACTTCTTAGACTGTGATCGCTTCTTTGCTGGTGAAGAAGAAGGTTGTTTTGATCCACTGGCAAAGCTACGAGGTAAGAACTGAAGCTATACAGGCACATCATAATAAACTATCCATGATTGCTATAATATACCTACAGATTTTGTATTATACCTTAAAGTCTTACCTGAAATTTTAGAACAACAGGAAATGCACAATACTAACTAGCTCATGGAAGGTAAATTGCCTTTGTGAATGTTTTTTTTTTTTTTATTTAGAGGTATATAGTGAAGGTGACTGAAGTCAGTTAAGTTACACCAAGGATGAATTTTATCCAATAGATTTAAAGGACCAGTCTCTATGCTAAAAGTTTACCAGTGTACTACAGGTCAGTTTTTAGTTGGTGAAGCTCACAGCAAATATGGCTGCACATCTTAAAATATCTGTCATTGTGCAAGTGCAGTAGCTGGTTTTGGACTCTTGGACTAACATACCTCACGTGGAAGAGCAAATGGAAGAGGTTCTTGTTCAGATCTAAGGTTTTGATTCAGGCTCATTTCTAATTTCCATACTTCTATTATTGGAAATGTATGTTTTATGGACAGAGGGGCAGGTGTTTGTTCACTGTAACTTGATAATCCCACTGTGGCGCAAACTTTTTGACCTGACTTAGTTGCAGTTATAATTTTTCTCTGCAGGGGAGCCAGAATTAGCTGAGGAAGATTTACTTGTGGAGGTGCCTACAACTTTAATTCAGTTCACCCATCATTCGTATTCCAAAATGGTGAGCATTTTGAAGAAGACTGCTTCTAGGTGCTCCCACATTGCAAGAACTTACAGCATTGGCCGTAGCTTTGAAGGGAGAGACCTTTTTGTGATTGAGTTTTCTACCAATCCTGGACACCATGACCTGAGTGAGTAATAATGTTCCCAGCTGCAGTGTAGACATAACTCTGACAACTAGCCTCTTAGGGTGAGTTATGGTGCACTTCTATCATGTTCCCTATAGATTCATAGATTTTAAGGCCAGAAGTACCATTGTGATAATTTAGTCTGACCTTCTGCATAGGACTTCCCTAGATTAATTCCGGCTTCAAGTCCAATAGCTTTAGTTGAACTGGAGCATATCTTTTAGAAAAAAACATCCAATTCTGATTTTAAAAATTTCTAGTGATGGAGAATTCACCACTATTCTTGGCAAGTTGATTCAGTGGTTAATTACCCCCACTTCAATATTTTTACCCTATTTCTAGTTTGAATTTGTCTAGCTTCAACTTCCAGCCCTTGAATCTTGTTATACCTTTCTCTGATAGAATGAAGAGCCCTCTGTTATCAAAGGTCATACAGGAAGTCTGTAGCAGAGCAGCTATCTGAATCTCCCAATCCCATGTTAGAAGCCTAACCACTAGGCCATCCTTCTCCAGTTAAAGGAACAGTGATAGCACTGTCCTTAATAATATAATTTTCCATCAGCCAGTGGAGTGGTTAAGTAGCCTACAAACCAGTAAATAAACATGTTTTAAAATAAAACCATAATTCAACATGTTTTATCTTAAAAATGATACTTTAGCAAGCAATTACACCACTCTGAACAGCATAACGGGGCTTTAAAGAGGGCAAAAATAACTCCCAGAGCAGGAGGCTTTCATGACCTGTGTAAAGTTGGTATGAGGGTTCCACTCCATCCCTCCTCCCTGCTTCAGGCATACGGAGTTTGTTATGGTTATAGAGAAGGATGAAGATTCAGACTGGGAACAGGGAAGGGACGTGGCAGGAATGCACAGCTCTACAGCTCTGCTGTAGTTTCCATGACCCGTAGGGAACCATGGGATGCAGAGCATAATATAGGGGTGTTTTGAGGCTACTCTAACTTACACCAGTGGCCTAATAGGCCTCTGACTGTCCCAGAATGGAATTTAAAGCCACATTTGCACCCTAACCTGATTCCTGCTCCAAACACAGGGATGGTCTAACAGAGAATCAAGGCCATAATACTATATACGTGCTGTTGTTGTATACTTGTTTTCAGAATCTATGGTGATGTGTACATGTGGCAGGCAGGGTGGCTCTGTAGCAGCTCCTGCAGCGCCACACAGTGTATGGCACCCAATCCCCAAACATTGGTCTGCAAATATGGCCACTTGCTTGACGTAGGGTAAACTGTATCCTAAGTGGGGCGTCAGTCTCCAAAGAAAAATAGCAGCTCAGGATTCGGCTGTCTGCCACTTTAAACAAAGAAGAAAAAATCCTTCAGAATGCAAGCGCTTACTTGCCGGGCTTAGAGTAAGGTCCTGGCCTGGACTCTGGGTTAGCACTTAGGTGCTCCTCCTGTGTCCCAGTCTCACCCAGCTGGAGGAAAAGCAGGCCAAACCGCCTAACCTGCCTGTTGATTCTTGATAGGTCAGTATTTCCTCCTGGCCCTTGTAGACCTCTGGAAGACTGCCTTGTTGGTCACCCAGTCTAGATGGATTTTCCTTGGGCGCGGAGTGTCAGGGCGCTCATGCCTCCAGCAAAGGGTGTAGAAGGCCTGATAGATCCCATCACTAGCTGATGTCTTAGCCAATTATTATTTTCCTAAATGTTTTTGTTTGCAGTCCTCTGAAAATACTCTGATTTACAGTTAGTTTTAGCTGTTCTCATCATTAACTGCAGTGTTTGCCTCATAACATTTGTGAATCCTTAACAAATAGTTCACTTTATGGTATAAAGAAAATATATTTAATTTGTTAACTGACTTGAAGTTGGTGCAAATGGATTTGGAATTGACATGATGTTTACAGGAATATGCATGTTAAATTACTGTAAATAAAACTCACTGACTCATCTGTCAGCTATCTGCATTGCACTGCATTGGGAAGGCATCCAAACATTCTCAGAATTACAACAAATCATCTAATTACTCCATCTTTTCACAGTGAAGCCAGAATTTAAGTATATTGGAAACATGCATGGAAATGAAGTTGTTGGGAAAGAATTGTTAATATACCTTGCACAATACTTGTGCTCCGAATATCTCCTTGGGAACCCCAGGATCCAGACTTTGATAAACAACACTAGAATTCACCTTCTGCCTTCACTGAACCCAGATGGGTATGAACTTGCTGCAGAAGAGGTAAAAGACTTTTTGCAGTGAAGTGAATATGTTATAAAATTCCCTGCAAAAGAGAGAGGAAAATCTGGGGTTTGGGGGATTTGGGTTTTGACAATAGTTGACTAACAGATTTTATTCCCATCTGGTTTGATGGGTGGCTGCTCTAAAGTGCCCAGATTAACAAAACAAACAGGTAATTTGGACCAGATTTTCCATTGTTCCTGCTTGCACAATGGAGGTTTGATGTGGATGAAAGTCTTTTTTGCACATTCAGTAGCCTGCCCTATCAATATTTGAGCAAAATGCCCAGTGAGCCAATTTTGATGATTGCAGTTGATCCTTTTATTTTATACAAACTTGTCGTTTAATATATTTTCTTCCTCAGATAGATCAGCTGTAATTAAATATTAATATTTATTATGCTTGCTGAACCCTGATTTCAACCCTGTTTAACAACTGCTGTGTTCAACCCTAGAGTCACATCAGTGGTGCTCATAAGTGCTTTTGAGGTCCTTTGGGATAAAGGGTGTTCTATAAATAAATATATTATTTCCACTCTTTGGACACTTTTAACAAATCTCTGGTACCTTTTTGGCATTTAAAATTTCCACTTGGTCATTAGCAAATAACATTTTTAAAACCCCAAACATTATGAGACAGGCAGGATTGGATCTATTTAATTGGCTTCTTTCTTTACTGTAAATTAGGGAGCTGGTTACAATGGATGGATTAATGGACGTCAAACTGCTCAGAACCTTGATCTTAACAGAAACTTCCCTGACTTGACATCTGAAGTTTACAACAGAGCCGGACTCCGATGGGCACGCCTAGACCACATCCCCATTCCACAATCCTATTGGGAGGGTAAGGTATGAATTACAGACGTTTTATCAAATATATTGTATAACGGCTCAGATAATTATGAATATTAAAAAAACTCAGTACAAAGTTATCCTTGATGCTTGTTTTAGCTTAATGCTATTCTTCTTATAAGGCGGACTAGTTGGATGTGCATAGGATTTGTATGATAAGTCACGGGCTGGTCATGGCAGAAAAGGCAAAAGTCTCAAATGAGTAGCAAACAAAAATGTCACAAATCACAGGTTTCAGCATTTATAAACTATACGCTATTGTACAATAGAAACAATTTGGGAGGGTCTGATTTTTAGAAGTGCTGAGCACCCACAACTCATAGTGACTTGATTATTAATTAATTATTAGTATTAAATGTATTATTTGTATTGCGGTAGCGCCTATCGGCCCCAGTCATAGCTCGGTGTTGAACAGACAGAACACCAAGCTGGTCCCTGCCCCATGGAGCTCACAGTGACTTCATTGGGAGTTATGTATCCTCAGCATTTCTTGGAAATGACCAAGCTGACATTTTAACAAACAGCTCAAGTAACTGAAGCTGTTATTTCAATGCCTACTAGTTCACGCCTCCCCCCGCCCCCAGGAGTACTGGAAGATGGGTGAGAGAAAGCAGCTGTTACCTCTTTTCCCCAGTAGTGGGAGCAGCAGAAGCAGCACTGGGCCTGAAGTTAATCATCAGCAAGTTAAGTAAGGCATGTGCTTGCATAGTAAGAGTGTGATACTCAGGAGTGTTTTAGTTCCTAGCTCCAATCACAGGACAGGTGTACCAAAGGCTATCCCCCTGTCATATGGCAGGGAGCGGTTTCCCCCAGCTCCAGTGGCTGCAGTTGCAATTTATCCCCCTACAAACAGAGGAAACACAGAATCCATCACCTACTGTAAGTGTGAGGCAAAACACTAGCCCTGAGTCTGGGAGCTCCTGCTCTCTCTGCAGTTTCCCATACAACCCTGCTTTTCATCTGGGTGGGTTTTCAGTGAAATTGGTTCCGTTGTTTGCCAGCATGCAATCCCAAATGTTCAATATCCTGGAGAGGATGGATGATCCAGAAATTGGGATGCTAGCAGGGGACACCGGGGAGTCCCTGCTTCTCCACAAACCTTCCTATGTGACCATGGGCAAGTCATTTAGTCTCTCTGTGCCTGCGTTCCCCATCTGTACAATGCAGATAATAGCACTGCCCTACCTCACAGGGGTGTTATGAGAATCAATACATTACAAAGTGTGTGTTGCTCAGATACTACCATAATGGGGGCCATAGAAACCCACAACTTCAGTGACAGCTGTGATAGACATGCTGGTTATGTGCTGATCCTGCAAGCTAACCCATGTAGCTGGAACCCTGAGCCCAGCTGACTTCTCTGGAGGCTCTGCATAGGCATAGAAGCCTCCTGTGTGGAGCAGCTGATAGGATCAGGGCCTTGATGATTTTCAGCTTTCAAATGAACTAATAAAGTGAGACGGTGGATGGCAAATAGGGGGCTTTTGCTAGGGATATGAACCATTTACCTTGGTGAGGGGACGCTGTTATGGAACTCAGCGCTGTGCATGTAAAAGCATTAGTACGTCTGCTTCAAAGCCAGCCTTTCAACTGTCATTTACTTAATAGTATTTATTATCTGGCTTATTAAAGTAATTATGCAGGTATTCCAAAGCACCACATGGAGACCGGAAAATTGAAAGCCAGCTCTTTAGCTCTTTGCCAGTCACATAAACCCCTTCCCTTCCCATAATCCTTGCCCTTACAACAAGCTTTGTTCTCTGTTATTACCAATTATTGTAATAAGTGGTCAGAGTTGAAATTGAGAAACATTATCAGAGATTAAATAAATTAAATTGCCTTGATTCATACAGGATTTGGAGGCTTATAGTGAAGGCTGGCAGAAACTGTAGGAAATCTAGTCCAGTTCTTTCTAAAAGAAAAAAGAAATCATCTTTACAGACTATGGAGACAGTGGCTAAATATGATATAATTGACAGAAATGGGAATCAAGTTTAAAAAGGGTAATGGCCTTTCACTATTTATGGCCAAATTATCTAGCTACTTTCTAATTGTATCTTAAATTGCTCTTGCAAAATGGATAATTTAAGAATGATTGTCTGTGACTGAAAGGCAAAGGACTTTTGGTGAATTAATAAGCCACATTAAAGAAAAAATCTATGAATAGTCAAAGGGTAGAGTCTGATACCATTGATGGAGCTGAACCAGAAGGATGTAGATTTAAAAATATAGTTTCTTTAAAGGTAAATTGCTATATGGGTTGCAAAACCTAATTGTTTTCCACAAAATTTGTGGAAAAATTTTCCACAAAATTTGCAGCAATAAAATAATAATGGTGTCAAGTTGTCCTGCAGTAACTGAAGAGCTTGAGTACCAACCTCAGGGCAGGCAACGGGGCAGAAACCCCAAATTAGTTGTGCTTTCTATACTTAGACAGGGCCGGCGTGCCCACTAGGAGACGCTAGACGGTTGCCTAGGGCACCAGCAGTTGGGGGGTGGAGACTCCCGGTGGCGATTCAAAACGCTGCTGGGAACGCAGCTTCCCCTGAGTTGCTGCCCCTGCCCCTGCCCCCGCCCCCGCCCCCGGCTGAGGTGAGCTGCCGCGGCTGGGGGCTGGCCGCCGGGGCGGGGGGGGGGGGGGGGCGCCCTGGTGGGGGGCCGTGGGAGGGCAGTCGCGGGTGGGTGCGGGGAGCTGAGCCCTGCCTCGGCCCGGCAGGTGGCGTGGGGAGCCGAGCCCAGCACCCCCGCCGTGGGCCACGGGGACCCCAGCCGAGCCCACCGTGGGCCGCGCGGGGGGCGGGGAGCCGAGCCCTGTGCCCCCACCGCAGGCCTCGTAGGTGGGGGGGCGAGATGGGAAGCCGAGCCCAGCCGCCCCCCCCCCCCCCCCCCCGCCGTGGGGTAGCCGAGCCCAGCCCCCCCGTGCTGCGGGGGGGGGGGGGAGGTGAGGGGAAGGCAGGGAGGGAGCCCCCCTCCGTCCCTACTCCTTTTCCTGTTTATACAGGGTCAGAGGTGCCCACAATTCTTCTCCACTCTGTTTGGTCCTTGGCACAGGTTCATAGGTCTTGGAGTTCCATCCTTTTCTCTTCAAACTTTTCTTGACAGTGTCTTCCCATTGTATCCTCAGTCTTCCATGCCCTTTCTTGCAGTCCTCTTCCTCCCATGCTTTCTTTGCTGGTCATTCATATCACATGTCCATGCAACCTCAAAAGTGTGCTCTCCAGCCTCTCTATCATTAAGAGTTCCAAGTTCATCTTTCCCCTAATATCTTCCATATCTATCCTCCGCTTGCCTGCCATTCTCCTCGGTATATTATTTTCTATTAGCTGTATCTTCTTTTCTTCCATCGCTATAACACCCATTTTCAAACCATAGATCAGACAGGAACCAGCATATGCAGCTTACATTTTTTCTTTTCATTTTTTACTTAATTGCCAGTCCATAGTACTTCTACCAGCTAAATGCTAACAACAATGAAGTAAAAAGAATGTGTGATTCCTGGAGTGTTGTTATTCTGACCACCACTATCTCTTCCCCCACCAGTTCTTATCACATAGCCGCCTGTCACACAGTGTCCCGGGCCTATAAAATGTTCACTAATGGCTTTTTATGCAGTGCCTTATGAAAAATACACTCTCACTTTTTTGATACAGGTGCATTGCAAAGTAAACAATCGACAGATTTCTCACTGCAGCTGCCTAGAGCCAGCACTGCAGCCTTTGTTACACTTAGGGTACGTCTATACTTACCCACTGCTTAGGCGGCGAGTAATCGATCTTCTGAGATCGATTTATCGCGTCTTGTCTAGACGCGATAAATCGATCCCGGAAGTGCGCGATGTCGACAACGGTACTCCTGCTCGCTGCGAGGAGTAAGCCCTGTCGACGGGGGAGCCTGCCCGCCGCGTGTGGACCCGTGGTAAGTGCTTGGAAGATCGAACTAAGATACTTCGACTTCAGCTACATTATTAACGTAGCTGAAGTTGCGTATCTCAGTTCGACATGGGGGGTTAGTGTAGACCAGCCCTTAGACCCAGATTTTTAAAGGTATTTAGGTGTTGTGGCACTCAGCATTGTGTTGCTGATTTAGGAGCTTAAATTTCATTTTCAAAAGGGATTTACACTGTTAGGAATCAAAATCCCATTGGAAGTTGATGGGATTTAGGCACTTAGTGCTTAAATCACTCTTGAAAGCAGCCCCTAAATCACTTAGGTGTTGCAACACTGAGCACCCCAACCCCTAAATATCTTTTCAGATTTTGGCTTTAGTGACTTTTCTTACTCTTTTCAAGCCAGCTGACAGCAACCTTGCTGGTTGGTGTATATGCCCAGAATAGGCATTATTAAATCTTACCAGATGTTGGATGGATCTAACTGATGTCAATTCATCCAGTATTTTCATCTGTGCCTGGCACCCTGACATACCGCAAGTGCCACCTGGCAAAGTACTGACACAAAATAAATGAAGCCCCACTTTCTGCCAATGGCTACATGCTCTGTGGAAGAGCCCTAATCAGCAACTGGCACCAATATAAAGGACCATTCATATGGGTCCTGGGAAACCGTTGCCCTGGCTATCTCCAGAAAAGGTGTTTTCAGGTTGTTCTGCACTAGTTAGTGTGTTTGTGCATACTGCCCTCCACTAACTGAAATGGCAGCCCTGCTAAACAAATATGCTATAAGCACCCATACCAATGGCTAGTCTTCAGTGGATAGAAAGCCTAATGCTGCTTCAGCTACCTTCCTCAGTTACCCAGCACCTACTACACATTAAATGGCGTAATAGTATTCCACCATGGTGTCTATGCCACCTGGGTAGGAATGCCACTTGCTTTACTGATGTGTCAATGCATTTCCTGCAATACTTACAGGGGGGGCACTTGGGAAGTCACTCATGCAAGTGACCAGCTACCAAAGGATAGTCATCCTCCAACCTTGAGTATTTTCTGATAGCTGATGGTATTTAAGCATGAGGTGACAGAGGGCTTTAGCAGCCCTGCATAGATCCATGCACGACTGGGCCCAAAGTAAGAAAGCCTGACCCTCCTTCACTTTACACCTTGTGTAGTCTTTGACATTTGTGCAAACACACTGCTGTTCTCATTTGGTAGCATTTTACAGCCACTTTGCACTCACTTTCCACAGCTGTCAATGACCCCACTAGGTGCAAATGGAAGGAGAATCCCTCCCTAAAACTAACAACTCTCTGACAGCTGTATTTTGAGGATTTCCCTAATTGGCCACCTGGTGTCACTGTTGCATTTAAGGAGTGGCTAATTATAATGTGGCGCTGAATGAAATTATTCCTCCTAACTACTGAGGTCAGAGAAGTCCCTCACTGCTTCAGCAGGAAACTGTTCACTTCATAGCATGAAATGAAAACATGAAGAATCCTATGGCTTAGATTCAACTCACTGTACTCTTGCATGTCTATACGAGTGCATAACATGGATATGGAGATGCTTCTCCGTCTATTGTCCGATGTACAGATCAGAGGATCTTTAAGGTTAAGATTTTGTCACGGTTAGTTTCAGGAAAAGTCACGGAGAAGTTGCGGGCATAAACAAAAATTCACAGGAACCCGTGACCTGTCTGTGACTTTTCCTAAAAATAACGGGGAGGGAGGGCTGGCGGGGAAGGAATTACAGCTGATGCCCCATGGAGGAGGGACTGACAGCCCGAGCCGAGCCTCACTGCCATGGAGGAAAGGGGGACACAGCACCAGCCCCATCCCAAGCCACAGGGCATGGGTGAAAAGAACCAGCCTCTGCTGAAGCCGAAGGACAGGGCCGCACAGCCCCGGTTCTAACCCCAGCTCCAGTCCCGGCCACAGCCACTGACAGCTAAAACCAAAGAAATCACGGAGGTCCGGAAAAGTCATGGAATGTGTGACTTCTGGGACTAAATCGTATCCTTAATTATCTTACAAGAGTCAATGTAAAGTTGTTTTCTACTTTGTCTTTCAACAAGTGGTGAACACTAGGATTTTGCCTTTGAGTCCCAGCTTGTCCAGGAAAATTTTTGAAAGCAACATGTTACTTTTTCATCAAAATGTGACCACTATTATGGCCCTTAATCTTGTTGCAATCTGAATTTTAGTTCAAATCACATCTTATTATTATTTATTTGTATTACTGTAGCAATAGCGCAGCCAGGTCCGGAGCGCAGGGGGAGCGGCGCTATAAAAAGGCGCCTCCCCCTATACTCACCCAGCGGTGCTCCAGGTCTTCGGCGGCACTTCAGCGGCTCACTCCGGGTCTTCGGTGGTACCCGCCACCGAAATGCCGCCGAAGACCCGGAGCGCCGCCGGGTGAGTGTAAGAAGCGATGCTTAAAAAGAAGCGGCGCCTTTTTTTAGCGCTGCTAAAAAAAGTTGCCGCTTCCGCCGCTTCTGCTCAAGGGGGAGCGGCCGCTCCCCCTGCTCCCCCCCGGCTACGCTACTGTACTGTAGCGCCTAGGAGCCCCAGTCAAGGGCCAGTCCTCCAGTGTGTTAGGTGCTGTATAAACACAGAACAGAAAGATAGTCCATATCAGTATTTTCTCCACGTTGTGTTGCTTTTTCCAAAAATGGCAATTGCCTCTGGGGTCTGGGTGGCTAGGAATCATGAGTCTGACTTTCCATTTTGTTGTAACAATTTTTCTGGTCTTGGAGGGAGGGAAGATCCCTGGATTTTGGGGTCCAAACTCCATGCTTGTTACATGGGAAAAACAACCACTGCCCCATCCCCTAATGGGACATCTGGGGAATCACACACAGTTTTCTTCCCCACCACACTCCTATCTGCAGGTGTTTCTATGAGAAGGGTCATGCTGGCCCCAAATTATTTTAAGCAAATCCATTCTAAACAGAATGTTCACTCAAGTGATTTTTCTTTCTACTCTTCAGGTAGCACCGGAGACAAAAGCAGTTATGAAGTGGATGAGGGCTATACCATTTGTATTGTCTGCCAGTCTCCATGGCGGTGAATTAGTGGTTACCTATCCTTATGACTTCTCAAGGCATCCACTGGAAGAGAAAATGTTCTCCCCTACACCTGATGAGCAGGTAATACTTCTTTCAGATGGCTACATAAACTAGTACAGCTCCAGATATGGAACTACTTGGAATGAATCCTGTTAACTCTGAGCTGATGTGGATTTTTTTGAATGCCTGACTTGCAACAATATCTTTAAATATGCCATGAAAGGATGGATGTAATTCTGCGATCATTACACTCTAGGGGTGGGAATTGCAAAAGCGCTCAGTGTTTGTCTAATGTCACTCTCAGGCCTGGTTACACTTAAAATTTAGGTAAATCTATTCACATTGCCCAGGTGTGAATAATTCATTCCCCCAAGTTCCAGAGTTAAGGCGACCTAACCACTGGTCTAGATGTGGTTTGAATGATGGAAGAATTCTTCCATTAACCTAGCTACTGCTGCTTGGGGAGGTGGATTATCTCCACTGAAGGAAAAACTCCTTCCATCGATATAGGCAGTGTCTACATTACAGCACTACAGCACCAGAGCTGTAGCTGTAGGACCCATAGTGTAAACATGGCCCCAGTGAAATCAATAGGAGCATTGACTTCTAAGGGACCAGAGTTGTGCTAATGCTGAGTGCTCCTATTGTCAGACGCAGGGGGAATAAACAATAAGACTTGGAAAGTTAAACTATTTACAAATCTACTCGTAGGAAAGTTTACTTCCTGTAGCCAAACTAATAAATGTAACATTTCAGTGACAACACGAGGGTCCGACTGTCCACTGTCCTGCACCTTCTAGAGTCGCTTACATATTTACAGTTCTGATTTGGTAGCATTTTACACCCACTTTGCATTGGTGTAAATAACTCCACCAGGTGTAGGGGGATAGTGAATCTGCCCCTTCATATTTAAGGAGTTAAGGGCCTAATCTAACTGCCACTGGCTTCACAAGGAGCCGGTCCTGAACATACAGTTCTAATCTTCATTTAAACCAAAGGAAATAAAGGATGCCAGAAGGGGGCAATATTGTAATAGTTATTCCAGGTGAAGATGAATTAGTGAATATTTGTCTTTCCAGTCCCTGATCTGGAGTATTCTTCATTTTGGGAGCTTTAAATATGCTGCACAATTTTAAGCCCCCTTCTCTACTTCTTTTTGATTTCCTAAAACTAGTCCTTGACACAAGTAATGAGAAGTTTGAGCTTTTATGACATGTCATAAATGCCTGGCGGTCTTAAAAAACACTACTTTCTTTAGCAAACAAATGCTGCAAATAAACGAAGAAACCACTTTTCCTTAGTGTGATGCACAGATCCTTGTGTTGAGGAGTGCAGGACTGGACTGATTCCTTATGCAGGCTGGGCACCAGAGATCTGCAGTTAGGAAACTGGTATTAAGTGTCTTGTTTTGAGCTGCATAAAGTCTGTTGTTTGGATACTCAGTGATATACTTAGCAGGGGAAGCCACACAAAGTAAGGACGCTGAACAGTAAGAAGCACATAGCATGTCACAAATAGGTTTACTGAATGGTAACGCAAACTACAGGATGTTATGAAGAAGAGGGGAAAATCCATTCTTTATCTGGTAAGGAGCAGATGGTTTACAGCCAGTAAACTTAGGGGATTTTATTGGCTTTTTCTCTATGTTAAATCACTGATCTATGGTAAAAGTTCCTAACTTAGCATCCAGCTGCATGTTCTGCAAATCACTTTCAATCAAGGGTGAGCATAGCTAGCCTCAGAAAAGTCACTGAAGAACAGAAAAGAGCTGAGGTTTTAGTGACTGGAATTATAAACTCACCGCTCAGATGTTTAGTCCTCTGCCTTGCTTTCTTTGTCAGTGAGGGACTGCTTTGTGGAGCAAGGTACCATTCCACTTGAACACTGATGTCACGGCCCTTTAAAAATGCTCAGATACTGAATGCCTCCTGCATAGGAACTAGGGTGACCAGGCAGCAAGTGTGAAAAATCAGGACAGGGGGTGAGGGGTAATAGGAGCCTATATAAGAAAAAGACCCCAAAATCGGGACTGTCTCTATAAAATCGGGACATCTGGTCACCCTAATAGGAACTGTTTTTTTCAACTTCCAGTGACGTCATGGGCCTCTGAGGGTATGTCTACACAGCAGCTAGACACCCATGGCTGGCCTGTGCCAGCCGACTCGGGCTCGGGCTGTGGGACTGTTTCACTGCTGTGTAGATATCTGGGCTTGAGCTGAAATCCAGGCTCCAGGACCCCGCATGGTGGGAGGGTTCCAGAGCTTGGACTCCAGCCTGAGCCCGGAAGCCTATGGAGCTATGAAACAGACCCGTAGCCTGAGCCCCGTGAGCAGGGCCAGTGCTATGACTAGGTGACCCTAGGCAGTCGCCTAGGGCACCAGGATTTTGGGGGAGGCAGCCGCGGCAAGTCGCCCCCCTGCCTCCCGGCTCCACGCTCAGCTCCCGCGGCCCGCAGGTGGGGGGGGCTAGCTGGGGGCGGGGGATAACTGGGGGGGCAGTGTTAGCGGGGGGGCGCAGGGGTGGTGCAAGGAAGTTTCACCTAGGGCGCGAAACTTCCTTGCACCGGCCCTGCCCGTGAGTCCAAGTCAGCTGGCACCCAAGCCAGCTGTGGGTTTTTCCTTGCTGTGCAGACATACCCAGAGCCCTTTGCAGGCTCAGGTCTAAGTCAAGATTACCCTAATATCCCTCTTTTGCGACCAGCTTCCAAAGGAGCAGCATCAGGCCCCTATTGACCAATACTTGCTGTAGTGAAATGTTCAACACTCCCCAAAATAAACAGTAACCTGTGACTTGATGGTTGTGAGCTTCCTTCTCCTCACATACCAGCTCTCCAGCTATGGGAGTCCACAGACTGCACCGGAGATACTCCTGACTCACACTTGGGTAGGGTGACCAGATGTCCCGATTTTATAGGGACAGTCCCGATTTTTGGGTCTTCTTCTTATATAGGCTCCTATTACCCCCACCCCCTGTCCCGATTTTTCACACTTGCTGTCTGGTCAACCTACACTCAGGTGGTGGAGAGGAGAATCAGGCCCCCTGAATCTTACAGTAATCATTGTGCCCTTTCTCTGTGAGGGACTGTGCACCGGGAGCCTCATTTAAATCTGGGGCACCAAAGCAGTGTTTGCTAGATCCACCATTGCTACAAGCACTGGAAAAGTTATAAGGTTAAAAGAGATGGGGGGGGGGTGGAGGGAGGAGAGTACATGTTGATCTCCCTCTGATTAAAATAATTTTTTTAAGCCAATTTGAGAACAATGTTAGTATCCCTTTAAATGTCAGAGTTATAAAACCACACCTGTTAAGTGACCTGCATTTAACTAATCTCATCTGCAGCTGCTGTTGTCTGGGGACCTGCATCCTGAAATATTGTTGTTCTGTTTTAGCTGCTGTTCTGTTAGCTGGAACCTCTGTTCTGACTGCTGACCCGGTGGAATTCACCTGGGCAAGGAGGAAGAGGGCAAATTTGCATCCTTGGTTGCAGCAAAAAGTAAAGCACCAGAGCACTGCTGAAGCTAAACTTGAAGGCTCAGGTTCTCCAGCCTGTTGAGTCATTTTTGGGCTGAGTCGATGTGGCAAAGTGTACTTAAAACAGACTTAAATACCCAGTGATACTCCCCTCTATGTAAATATATTCTCTGGTGGCATTTTGGCCCCTATGTTACCCCTTCCTGGTTCCACTGGTGTTGGGGATGTGGGACACTGCTGTATCTGGTTTCAGAGTAGCAGCCGTGTTAGTCTGTGTCAGCAAAAAGAACAGGAATACTTGGGGCACCTGAGAGACTAACAAATTTATTTGAGCATAAGCTTTCGTGAGTTACAGCCCACTTCATTGGACGCATAGAATGGAACATTAGCTCATTACTCCTGGGTGCATTCTGCGCCAAAAAAATAAAAATTCTGTGCCAAGAAACTAAAAATTTTACGCCCAATATTTTAAAATTCTGCAAAATTCTGCAAATTTTATTTGTCAAATAAATGTGGAGGCTCCAGCATGGCATTGGGGAGCACAGGCCACTGGCTGCACAGAGGTAGGAGATCACTGTGTGGCTCCCCCACGCCAGGACACGGACTCAGCGGTGAGGCTGCACCTAACCCTGACACAGCGCAAGGACCGGGCCTGCCCCAGAAACACCCCCCAGCCCTGCCCCTCTGTACCAGGTGCATGAGGTGTTGGCAGGCAGGCTCAGCAAGGCAGGATCCAGGTGTGGAGGGGCTTAGTGTGGGGAGAGCCAGGTGTGGGTTGAGAGGGTTCTGTGTGGGGCAATCTGGGTGTGGGCAGCTCAGTGGGGAATCCAGGTGCAGGGGGTAGCTGGATGCACAGGGGCTTGTGGGGTTCTGGGTGCAATGGTAATGGAACTCTGCAGGTGGGTCCAGGTGAAGGTGGTTGGGACTCAGCAGGAGGGGTCTGGGTGTTGGGGGTTTAGTGAAGGCTCCAAATGCAGGGGGAGTGGGGCTCAGTTGGGTGGGGATCCAAGTGCAATTGGTTGCGGCTTGGTGGGGTGGGGATCTGGGTGTGGGTGGCTTGTTGGGGTGATCCAGCTGCAGGGGGAGAGGGGCTCATTGGGGGGTTCTGAGTGCGGGGGGCGGTGAGGCTTGGTTGGCGGGTCTGAGTATGAGGGGGTCAAGATGAACGGGGGCTGGCATATAGGGGAGCAGCTCCCTGTACATAGATCCCTCCCCCTGCAGCTGAGGAGCGATGGTTGCAGGAAGCTCTTTTCAATGGGTAGTCAGGTCAGCGCTAAGAGCTTTTGAAAATCCCACGCTGAACCTTGTGGATAACTATGTTATTCTGAATACATTAAAAGTCCTTGTTGGACCTCTAAGGTCCCACATTTTTCCAAAGATGATCTGTCACTTCAGTCCCCTGCTTGGCTTTCCGTTTGCCAGTGATTAGAATGTTCCTTTCTTTTTTTTTTTGTCCCAAGCAATGATCTCTGAGATACTAAACCAGGACAATTACTTTCTTCTGCCCTAGTCACTGTGAAATCCAATTCCTTTTAGTGGTTTTGTGGACATAAGAATTTAAGAATGGTCATACTGGGTCAGACCAAAGGTCCATCTAGCCCAGTATCCTATTTTCTGACAGTGGCCAATGCCAGCTGCCCCAGAGGGAATGAACAGAATAGGAAATCATCAAATGATCCATCCCCTGTCGCCCATTTCCTGCCTCTGGCAAACAGAGGCTAGGGACAGGTTTCTGCAGCCTGCATTTCACCTGCTTTGCCTGCTGTCCCCATTGTTTATTCCATTAAGGATGAGGATCCAAGGGCTATATTCACAAAGGGACTTTAAGCCTTGTAACACCTGACTCCAAGGCACTCTGCCACCTAGTGGAATTCTCAGACTTGCGTTAGGTGGTCAGAGCACACCTAATGGATGGGTCCCACAGGCAAGGTAGGCAGAAGAACCCCTAGCTTGAGACTCCTAATGGGATTCAGCTTGCGCTACGGATCCCAGCAACTCGTTACCTGTGGGGTGACAGCAGGACTTATGTGGCGTTTCACATGTCTACTGGCAGGAACCTGCAGAGTTAGGCTGCACCTGAGCAGTCATTTTGAAAATGTCAGTGGTGCCTAAATGTTAGACTGATGCACCTAAAGAGTCAGTTAGGCACCTAAGTACCTTTGTGCATCGAGCCCCAAGTTCTCACCCACAAGGCCAATTGACCCCCCCACTCACTTAGCATGAAAGGTCACAGAAAACGTCCCCTGTAAGCTGCAGGCGAACCTCGTCTTTCCTTGCTGCAGCCTGTCCTCTCCTTGCAGTCTCCCTCCAAGCTGCAGACTGGCTCTTGACTCAGAAGTCACATGTACTCATAGACTTGCTGTCTCCACTTCTTAATCACTATGGCACATATGCTCTTTATGGGCCTATAGCATTGGCTGAGTTCCCTCAAGCAGACTTCACCATCAGGATCCTCTACTTGATCACATGCACTGCTAAGTGTCTCTCTCTAACAATTTTCCGTCTCTGTTAGAGGCATACATGCAACCTAATATTAATGACACTAAGCTAGAGGTGCTATAAACAGTTTTAGTTTGTGCCAGGAGAAATAAGGAGGCCTGTAACTTGCATTAGTTACCTCAAGTTATCGGCATTGTGAAAAAACTGTTTAGACCCCAAAGCACTTGGCACCTTTGATAAAGTGAAAACAAGTTACTATTGTTATTATTATTTATTCCTGAAATCACAGATGAGTAGAGACTAGGGTAAAAGTGGCTCCTTTATTTAGAATCCTTTGTAATTGCATTGTAGATCATGGATATTTTTAAAAACACTTAGGTGACTTAGGAGGCTAGGTCTCAGAATTTAGGCTCCTAAGTGACTCAGGAACTTTTGCAAATTTATCTAAGAGGGATATCCTTGTACATTAACTCCTCACTTACAGTCATCCTGGTTAATGTTGTTTCACTGTTATGTTTCTGATCAATTAGGGAACATGCTCGTTTGAAGTTGTGTAATGCTCCCTTACAACGTTGTTTGGCAGCCGTCTGCTTTTTCCGTTGCTTGCAGGAAGAGCAGCCCATTGCAGCTAGCTGGTGGGGGCTTGGAACCAGGATGGACTAACAGCCCCCCTATTAGCTCCCCGATGTTCCCTGTGCGGCAGCAGCCCAGCAGACTATCAATTGCCGGCAGTTCAGCTGTCCCTGCCCCCCACTGCCATGTGCTGCTCCTGCCCTCTGCCTTGGAGCTGCTCCTGGGAGCCTCCTGCTTGCTGCGCAGGGGGGCAAAAAGGGAGGCTAATGTCATGGTGTCCCCCTCCCCCCTGCTCCTGCCCCCCGCTTACCCCTTCTCCATATAGAGCAGGGTGGGGACACGGAGAAAGCTTGCTGGCCGCACCTGCTATCTCAACTTGCTGATATATTTAAAAAGGCAGTGTACTTAGAGTGGGATCCGCGTACTTAAAGGGGCAATGCTCATCTCTCTCTCCCACACACAGGGTGTGTGTCTCTGTCTCTGTCTGCCATGCTGTCTCCCCTCCCTCCATTTGTGCTGCCTTGTAGAATGTGAGGCTACGTTAACAACAATGTGTTAACCCTGGAGGGCTCAGCCAAATGCTCAGTTCATCATTTAGCAGTAAGGCATTCCCTGGGAAATATCCCACCCTCTTCCACCCTCTGACTTCACCACCTCAACCAAGCTTCACAATCATCATTGCTATGTACAGTATTAAATTGTTTGTTTAAAACTTATACTGTGTGTATATATATAATATAGTTTTTTGTCTGGTGAAAAAAATTTCCCTGGAACCTAACCCCCCCATTTACATTAATTCTTATGGGGAAATTGGATTCGCTTAACATTGTTTCACTTAAAGTCGCATTTTTCAGGAACATAACTACAACGTTAAGCGAGGAGTTACTGTATAGAGGTTTTGTCTGTGCACATAGGTCTAGAGGACACCATCTGGCAAGCAGGAACAGATAGTGCTGGAGTGGATCTCAGCGATGTGACGATAAGTGGAAGAAGTGCTTACAGTTCACAGAAAAAGTAAATATATTTCAAAATCCTTCATTTCAGATGTTCAGATTGCTGGCTAAAGCATATGCAGGTGCACATCCAATCATCTCAGACAAATCAGAAGGCCGTTGTGGTGGAAACTTCGTAAAACGAGGAGGCATTATAAATGGTGCTCAGTGGTACAGCTTTACTGGAGGTAAATCTCTTTGCCATTGTGGCATGTGAAGCAAAACCTGGGTAAGACCTTTAAGAGAGACAAGTAAGGGCCTGATCCAAGGCCAACTGAACTCAGTGGAAAGACTCATTAATTCCCGTGGGCTTTGGATCAGACCCTGCCCCTAGGGCACAAAAATGTCTTTAGAGGATTTAAATGGCAAAATCTATATTCAAATAGAGCAGGCCAAATTCATACTTGATGTAACTCTGGTGAAATCAGTGGAGTTATGCATGGGATGAATTTGGCATTGTGTATTTATGAAATGCTGTTCTGGTGTTAAAATCTGAAATTTTCTAGCAGACAGGAATGAAACATTAATGCCTCAACAGCAGCATGAATTTGGACTTCAGATCCATAATGCCGAATTGTATATATTCTACATTAGGGATTTGACGTGTGCTAGTGTTTTAATCTGTACTGACTAAACTATAATTGATTATTAGTAGTAGTCATGATAAGCAAAAATGTCACAACTGACATCCAATTCATTGGTGTTCAAGTTTCCAATGCTATTTTATCATTAGCATTATTTGGTTTTTCAGGCTTGTTCAATTTTTTATATTTGGGTAAAATCTTCAAAAGCACTACATCCTATTTTCAAAAGTGACTTAGCCCTGGTCTACACTACGAGTTTAGGTCGAATTTATTAGCGTTATTTCGATTGATCCGTGCACCCGTCCACACGACGAAGCCCTTAACATCGACTTCTAGGGCTCTTAAAATCGATCTCGCCACTCCACCCCCAACGAGGGGATTAGCGCTTAAATCGATATTGCCGAATCGATGTAGGCTTAGTGAGGACGCAATTCGACGGTATTGGCCTCCTGGATCTATCCCACAGTGCAACATTTGACTGCTCTGGACAGCAGTCTGAGCTCCAATGCTCCGCCCAGGTAGACAGGAAAAGCCCCGCGAACTTTTGAATTTCATTTCCTGTTTGGCCAGCGTGGTGAGCTGCAGGTGAGCGCAGATCTCATCAGCAGAGGTGACCATGATGGCGTCCCAGAACCTAAGACGAGCTCCAGCATGGACCGATGGTGAAGTACGCGATCTGATCGCTGTATGGGGAGACGAAACCGTGCTAGCAGAGCTACGGTCCAAAAGAAGAAACGCCAATACATATGCCAAAGTCTCCAAGGGCATGCAGGACAGAGGCTACAACAGGGACGCGCAACAGTGCCGCGTGAAAATTAAGGAGCTCAGGCAAGCCTACCAAAAAACCAGAGATGCAAACAAACGCTCTGGGTCAGAGCCCCAGACATGCCGCTTCTATGATGAGCTGCATGCCATTCTAGGAGGTGCAGCCAGCACTGACCCACCCATGTGGTATGACTCCGTATGTGGATCATCAGAAACCACAGAGGAGCATGATGATGATAATGATGCTGAAAATAGCGCCCAGACACAGCAAGGAAGCGGAGAAGCCCTTTTCCCCGACAGCCAGGAACTCTTTGTCACCCTGGAGCCAGTACCCTACGAACCCACCCAAGGCGTGCTCGATGCAGGAGAAGGGACCTCTGGTGCCTCTGGTGAGTGTACCTCTGTTAATTAATACATGTTTTATAAGCAAGCGTGTTTAATGATCAATTCGCGGCCAGTACAGCTACAGCTACTGGAAAAGTCTGTTAACATGTTTGGGGATGGAGCAGAAATCCTCCGGGGACATCTCCAGAAAGATCTCCTGGATGTACTCCCAAAGCCTGTGCAAAAGGTTTCTGGGGAGGGCAGCCTTATCCTGTGCTCCGTGGTAACACACTCTACCACGCCAGGCCAGTAGCACGTAGTCTGGAATCATTGCTTTGCAAAGCATGGCGGCGTATGGTCCCGGTGTTTGCTGGCATTCAAGCAACATCCGTTCTTTATCTGTCTGTGTTATCCTCAGAAGAGTGATATCATTCATGGTCACCTGGTTGAAATAGGGGAATTTTATTAAGGGGGTATTCAGAGGGGCTCCGTCCCTGCTGGGCTGTTTGCCTGTGGCTGAACAGAAATCTTCCCCGCTGTGACCCACGCGGTGGGGGGAGGGGGAACAGCGAACATCTTGGATGTGTGTCTGTGTGTGTGGGGGGGGTGTCGATTAGGTTCACGCTGCATGTTAACCCAAAAACTGCCGCCCCTCCCTTTTCAATTGCCAACCAGTTTTAAATTGCCAGCCCAAAGGCTGTTTGTTATGGGAAATGAGGGGGTTGCTGTTTGAAAACATTCCCACGTTATGAAGGTTAAAGAAGCCTATAGACTGTGGCTTACCATGGCTGTGTGCAAGCCGAATTCTGTTGCCCGCCGGACCTGCTTGTGTGATCTCTCACACCAAACCGGCAGACCCTCAATATAACAGGCAAAGTGCAACCTTGGACCAAATGCACATGTGATATGTAATGTTTGGAGCATTGTTCTCTAATATGTGTCTTTTAAACTACTCCTCTCCCGTTTGTTTCCTCCCGCAGCTGCAAATGTTTCAACGCCACCCCTTTCATCACCGTCCCAGAAGCTAGCGAAGATTAGAAGTAAAAAAAAAAGGAATCGAGATGAAATGTTCTCAGAACTCATGGAATCCTCTCACACTGAAGCTGCCCAGCAGAATGCGTGGAGGCAGACACTGTCGGAGTCCAGGAAGGCAGATTTTGATCGCGCGGACAGGTGGCATGATGAAGAGAGTAGGTGGCGTCAGCGTGCAGAGAGAAGGCAGGATGCAATTCTGAGGCTACTGGAGGATCAAACGGAAATCCTCCGGCTTATGGCTGAGGAAAGGCGTACGGTTCAGGAAAGGCCGCCTGAGCCCAGACCGCCGCTACAGCCCCTGTGTAACCAACAGCCCTCCTTCCCGAGTCCCATAACCTCATCCCCGAGACGCCCAAGAACGCGTTTGGGCGGCCTCCGTGCACCCAACCACTCAAGTCAAGAGAACAGTCCAAGCAAGAAAGGGCTGGCATTCAATAAGTTTTAAAGTGCTGTGTGTCCTTGTCCTTCCCTCATCCCCTCCTCCACCACCCATCCTGGTGCTTCCCTTCCTCCACCAGCTATCCCGGGGGGCTGTGGCAGTTAGCCCCATAGTTCCCCCTCTTTGTTTTACGAATTAATAAAGAATGCATGATTTTTAAGCAACAATGACTTTATTTCCTCTGCGAGCGGTGATCGAGGGGGGGAGGGCAGGGCGGTTTGGGTAAAGGGAAGTAGAGTGAATGAAGGGGCGGGGCTTTTCATTACAGGGGAAAAACAGACCTTTCACACAGCATCCTGGCCATTCATGAAACTGGTTTTCAAAGCTTCCCTGATGCGCAACGCACCCTGCTGTACTCTTGTAATAGCCCTGGTGTCTGGCTGCGCATAACCAGTGGCCAGGCGATTTGCCTCAACCTCCCACCCTGCCATAAACGTCTCCCCCTTACTCTCACAGATATTGTGGAGCGCACAGCAAGCAGTAATAATAATGGGAATATTGTTTTCGCTGAGATCTAACCTAGTCAATAAACTTCGCCAGCGAGCTTTTAAACGACCAAATGCACATTCCACCACCATTCTGCACTTGCTCAGCCTATAGTTGAAAAGGTCCTGACTACTGTCCAGGCTACCTGTGTATGGCTTCATGAGCCATGGCATTAAGGGGTAGGCTGGGTCCCCAAGGATAACTATTGGCATCTCAACATCCCCAACGGTTATTTTCTGGTCTGGGAAGAAAGTCCCTTGCTGCAGCAGCCGAAACAGACCAGAGTTCCTGAAGATGCGAGCGTCATGTACCTTTCCCGGCCATCCCACGTTGATGTTGGTGAAACGTCCCTTGTGATCCACCAGTGCTTGCAGCACTATTGAAAAGTAACCCTTTCGGTTTATGTACTCGCTGGCTTGGTGGTCCGGTGCCAAGATAGGGATATGGGTTCCGTCTATCGCCCCACCACAGTTCGGGAACCCCATTGCTGCAAAGCCATCCAGTATGAGCTGCACATTTCCCAGACTCACAACCCTTGGTACCAGCAGCTTGGTGATCGCCCTGGCTACTTGCATCACAACAGCCCCCACTGTAGATTTTCCCACTCCGAATTGATTCGCGACTGACCGGTAGCTGTCTGGCGTTGCAAGCTTCCACAGGGCTATCGCCAGTCGCTTCTGTACTGTGAGGGCTGCTCTCATCTTGGTGTTCTTGCGCTTCAGGGCAGGGGAAAGCAACTCACAAAGTTCCATGAAAGTGCCCTTACGCATGCGAAAGTTTCGCAGCCACTGGGATTCATCCCAGACCTGCAGCACTATGTGGTCCCACCAGTCTGTGCTTGTTTCCCGGGCCCAGAATCGGCGTTCCACTGTATCAACAAGCCCCATTAACACCATGATGTCCACCTTGCGGGGGGGCCTTTTTTGAGAGAGGTCTGTGTCCATGTCCTCATCACTGTCCTCAGGGCGCTGCTGTCGCCTCCTCGCCTGCTGTAGCTGTAGCAGCTCCTGGTTCTCGTTCTCCATATACTCCTGGACAATGCGCGTGGTGTTCATAACGGCGAGAACAGCCGCGGTGATCTGATCGTGCTCCATGCTTTCCCTGGTATGCTGTTTGCAGGACAGCAGAGTGGCAGCAGAAGCAGCGGGTGGATAACAATGGAGTCAGCAATATGGCGCCCATATGAAAAAAGGCGCGAAAGGATTTTTTGCTCCCCCCTCAGTTGCTTTCACGGAGGGAGGGGGGAGCAAGGGTTAGGCTCATTTCCTTCTAGCTGCAGATGGTACAATATGCGGTGAGCAAGGAGGCGCCTTCCCTTCTAGCAGCAGATGGTACAATATGCTTGATATCCATCATCATCTCCTGGCCCCCTCAAGGATTGAACTCGCAACCCCGGGTTTAGCGGGCCAACGCTCAGACCGCTGAGCTATCCCTCCGCCCGTGTTCCAGGCAGTACTGAATCTCCCTTAAACAAAACGTAAAAAAGAGAATGACCAGAGTCACTCTGGTCACTCCCATTTATGTCCAAGCGCCCCCGGCCAGCCACACCATAGGCCGCCGGCCAGGAGCACACGAATACCAATCATATTGTACAATCTGCTGCGAGAAGGCAAGGAGCTTCTGCTGTATGGTCCCGCGACCACGACCATTTATGGCATATTGCACCATCTGCAGCTAGAAGGCAAGGAGCTTCTGCTGTGTAGTCCCGCGACTACCAGCCTCAGGCGGAATGGCCCCCTCAAGGATTGAACTCGCAACCCCGGGTTTAGCGGGCCAACGCTCAGAACGCTGAGCTATCCCTCTGCCCGTATTATAGTGTGACTGAATCCCCACTAGACCTAATGTCCAGGCGTACGCTGGAGATGTACGGTAATTGTGAGCTGAGCAGGCTTCCGTAGCAAACACGGAAACCCCGGAAAAAAGGCGCGAAAAATATTGCTTTCACGGAGGGAGGGAGGGAGGGAGGGATGACATGTACCCAGAACCACCAGCGACAATGTTTTCTGCCCCATCAGGCTTTGGGATCGCAACCCAGAATTCCAATGGGCAGCAGAGACTGCGGGAACTGTGGGATAGCTACCCGCAATGCAATGCTCCGAAAGTCGATGCTAGCCCCGCTACTGTGGACACAGTCAATCGACCTCATGGTCTTAACGCTCTTTAGTGGGGACACACACAATCGATTCCATAAATTCGGGTTTTAAAATATCGACTTCTATAAATTCGACCTAATTCTGTAGTTTAGACGTACCCTTAGATTCCTAAGTGATTAATAACTTTTGAAAATGGGGTGCTTTTGAAAATTGTACCTGTTATCTATGATTAACATTTTAGAACATAATGTCATGACGTTCCCTGTGGAGGCACAGGGTTCTCATGATGTTAGCTTCTCTTAGAGGTTTGCTGCCACCAAAGGAACTGCTGACAGGGTATGGTACCTTTGCTAGATGGTGTACTAAATGAAGAAGATACAATAAGACAGCAAAGACATTTTCTTTATTCCCCAGTCCAAGAACAAGTCTCATTCTCTGACCACAGGCCTGGAAGTCAATTCCAGAAGTCTAAACCCAGCTCTGACCTTGATTTCCCTGTGACCTGGGGCAGTACCTTATGGTATAAAGCTGATCATGCACAACTCCCATCCCTCTACCTTAGCTTCTACAAATGTAAATGAGTTTTAATAATAATGGTGCTTACCCATCTCAAAGAGGTGTTGTGAGCATTAATTAATTAACTGATGTTTAAAATAATGCTTGTAAAGCTCCAAATATACCGAATACTATGTATATGGTAGATGCGTTCATTCTACACAACATATACATCCTTGCCCACAGGGCTGCATTTGGTAATCAACTAATTGCAGCAGCATAGTTCTAATTAAATGTGACATGGATTGTTCATAATCTTCCCTTTTCCCTTTCTATTAATTTAGGTATGGCAGATTTTAATTACCTTCACACAAACTGTTTTGAAATCACCTTGGAGCTGGGATGTGAAAAGTTTCCTTTGGAGGAAGAACTATATTTAGCCTGGCATGAAAACAAAGAATCCCTTCTGACTTTTATGGAAATGGTAGAGTTCTACTTTTATATACATTCCTTTAGTACTTGTGGCTTTTCATCTCCATTCTTTGGTGGGATTCCATTGTTAATTTTTTCCCTGCTGAGGATGTTTATGACAGCATTTGATCTTCAGATATTCCCACAGCAGTCTCTGTCCCTCAGTTTGGCTGTCTAAGAATGTGGATATTATTTCCCTACCTCACATGTGGGTGGGTTGAGGGTTGAGATGTGCTTAAGTACAACACAAAATAGGACTGTAGAAATGTCTATAAATAGTTTGGGTGGATTTATGAATCAAACTCTTCAAAATCCAATACTAGAGACAGACCAACTCATTCAGAAAAATAAGATTCAACCTCTCTCGAAGAGAACTAAACCAAACTTAATTTAAATTTCCAAAAAGTTTAGATAATTTTTCACTTTTACATGCTTCTCCGATTCCATGTTTTTGGTCTGAAGTTCCACTATTCTGTAATAGAGACTTTTTAAGTTTTGGTTTTGACCCAGTTGGAACTAGGAAATACTGAAACATTCATTGGAAATCCTGTTCTATATAATTTTTCAGCTCAGTTTCTGAACAAAAACTGTAAGGATAAACATCTGGCCCCTGAACTTGTGGAGGAGCAACCGAACCAAATTTATGTAGGTTCACTTAGCAATAACAAATGCCTCACTAATAACAGGTAACTGATTACAGAGACCCAAGGCAGACATCTTTCTCTCAGCCATTAGCAGATCAGCTTTCTGTCATGCCTTATATTGATAGACTATGTAGTAATTTAAAGTTGTTAGGAGTGTGTTAGCTTTTTTTTATGGCCTTTTTAAGCAACCTCTTGCTACTTGTGGTAAGTATCATCATTCGATAAAGACTACAACCCAGACCACCAAACTCATTTCATTTTACAGCTGTCTGATGAAAATGAGTTTTAGTGAGTCCAAATGGGACTGGATTAAATCCATATATATTGCACTTGAAGCCTTCAAGATGTAAAGATTTTTATAGTGTGAGATACTGTAGAAGTCTATGCTGGAAAAGCCTTTTGAGCAAATGCAGAACAGTAAGCGAAAACTCTCTAGATAAGATTGACTGAATTACTCCTGATAAGGAATAAGTCTGCCATAACCAATTCAAACTTTTCTCATTCTGATATTTACCAGATTATTTGGTGTGTGCATAAATCTACTTGGTTTAACTAGCAGAAGTTAAATATATATTTATATGCGCTAATCCATCTCCTATTGAAAGCAGTTACAAAACTCCCATTGACTGTAATGATACATGTTCAGGGCTGTAGTCATGGAATCAAAATAAACCCAATAGCAATAAAGTAATTAAGGGCTCAATTCTGTCACTCTTACCTGCACTGCCTAGTAATTATTGAAGTCATGTCAGAAAAAGATGTCAGAAATGGGACTTAAAACAGAATCTGACCTAAATCCAGCAAAGCAAAGTTGCAATAGAATTGCTGCATTATGGGGCAGATTCTCTTTTTCCTTGTACCCTGTATAGAGAATTTACAGCTCCTCAGAGAGTGAAATTCTGTCGTTCTGATTTGGAAGTGTTTTCCATTCACTTTGCACGAGTGTTAATGATGAGGGTGCAAATTAGTGGCGAGAAAGGCCCACTGTTTTTAACACCTCATGCTGATTTCCATTCTTTGATGCTGCAGGATGACTGGAAAGAAAACTGAACCAATCTGCTATAATAATTCTTAAGGGACAGATTCTGGTTCCTTCTGTGAGGTAGTACCTCACACCTTGAGTAGTCCCATTCAAATAAATTAAACTATGCAGAGGGTAAGGTAGTGCTCAACATGAGTAGGAGCAGCAGAAGCTGGTTCTAAATAAGTAAGTGTTGTAATTAGAACAGGTCAACATTTTTAGATTAAAAAACTTTTAATCCAAAAAATGGCCTTTAAAAAAATTTGGATATGTTAATGATTTTTTTAAAATTTCAATTTTTTAATTCCATTAGGGAAAAAAATTAATCTTTTTTTAATTGTTTATTGGTTTTCCTGCTTTTCTGGGTTTTCCTGGGGCAAAATGAGGGGAAAAAAAGAAGAGAAAAGGAGAAACAATGAAGAGGAAAGGGAAAAGAGGGGGGAAAAGGAGGGCAAAAGAGGAAACCTACAAAGCCTGCAGAACAAAAATGACTAAAATTCAAAAAAAATTGATTTCCCCCCTGCCCCCGCCCACTTTTTGACCAGCTCAGATTGTTATGAACTGGCAATTTTGTATCTGCACCTTTGCCCTCTTGTGCATGGAATTAAAACTGGTCGGCTGTGTGTCACCAGCTTTGTCTTGCTAGCAGTTAGGGGTATTTCCCTTTCCTCAAGCAGTAGCATCCTGTGCTTTTAGAGGTGGAGAATCAGGGCAGGTCTACACTACAGGGGAAAGTCGATCTAAACTACACAATTTCAGTTACGTTATGTGGCAAATTGCCGGCACTACTATGATGGGTCCCACACTTTCTCTTCTTGTGGGGGGGTTTCAGGGTGCTATTTCTTGCCCCTGAACTGGGGTAACAGCTATCCTACTAGTATCCCAGGGAAGGGGAGAGGAGAGGGAGGGACCCAGGCCCGCCCTCTACTCCGGGTCCCAGCCCAGGGGCCCTATGATAGCAGGTGAACCACTTGTACCAGTGATTCTTTCCCCTGGGCTACTTCCCTCTCCTGACCTTCAGCTTGTGGGGCTTCCTGCCTTCCCTCTGCACAAGCCAGGTGTCCCTTTACCTAGGATCTTGGTCTTCTTAGCCCGCTGCAGCACTTCTCAAAACTCTCCTCCACTTTCCTTCGAACTGCTCTTTGTTCCACCACCAATCCACTCTGCTTCACTCCTCCAAACTGCTCTCTGCTCCACCACCAAACCACTCTGCTTCACTCCTCCAAACTGCTCTCTGCTCCACCACCAAACCACTCTGTTCCAGCTCCTCCTCACTCTGCTCCAGCTCCTCTTCTGGCTGATTGAAGCAGGGGGATTTTATTAGGTGACTGGTTTCAGGTGCTCTAATTTATTTCAGGTGCTCTAATTGGTTTCAGGTGCTTTTAATTATCTACAGGGAATAAGGCTTCTCCTCATCCTAGATCACTCTCCTGCTGCCTTCTGGCCATGCTGTATCACAGTTAGTA
Source organism: Macrochelys suwanniensis (assembly GCA_033296515.1). Taxonomy (NCBI): domain Eukaryota; kingdom Metazoa; phylum Chordata; order Testudines; family Chelydridae; genus Macrochelys; species Macrochelys suwanniensis. Next base: position 117,935,867 of record CM065779.1, read on the forward strand.
GCGTAACTCAAGTCGACGTAGCTTAAATCTACTTACCGCGGAGTCCACACTATGCTATGTCAACGTGAGACGCTCTTCTGTCGATTCCCCTTACTCTTCTTGTAAAGTAACAGAATTGACGGGAGAGTGATCTGCGGTCGATTTAGCGGGTCTTGACTAGATCAATCGCTGCAGTGTCAATCCACCAGTAAGTGGAGACAAGCCCTCAGAGTCCTATACCCACTATTACCTTGACATTCTGAGTGGCCATGTTGTGCAGCACAATGACAACCTTAAAGTCCAAGTTTGCTGCTCTAGTGTCTCTCTCTCTCTCTCTCTGTCTCTCTTTGCTCTCATTATAACAGGAGAAGGCGCTTGTTTGACAGCAGAGTTGGGTAAACTATTCGGTCATTATAGCCTTCTTCCTGTTTGTTAATTGTCTGCAAACATACTAAGATTTTTATTAATTGAACTTAAATTTATGCATTGGCTTAGTTTCAACGTCTTAAATAAGATACGTTCATATTGAGGTACTCTATTGTACATAGTTAAATAGAAATCCTATAGGCTAGAAAGGTCTTCCATATATCAAATCCTGAGATTCAGGATTCAAGATTTTTAAAGAAGATTCAGGAGTTTTAAAATAGTTTAAAAAAACATTCATTCGGGAGTTTAAAAAAAAAGATTCAGGAGTTTTAAAAAAGTTAAAAGATTGACTTTTAATAGCATACTATATTACTCTTCATTATTTTTCATTTCTGATTATACTTTTGTATTGTTGTATGAAAAGGTTTCAGTGATGCAGCCCTCGGGCCAATGTACTAGTCCTCATGTGGCCCTCGTGGTGATTTGAGTTTGAGATCCCTGCTCTAAGTTGTTGCCCTAAGAGGCAAACCACCCTTCTCGATGAGAAGGATGACTCATTTTGAGGAGAATCTCATGAGGATTGCTTCCTATCCCAGCCAGGACATGGGCAGTCAGACCTACTGTTCAGAGCAGGAGTCAGGCCAGATAGGTACAAGAAGTCCAGAGTCCAAGACAGGCCAGAGGGCAAACCAAGAGTCAGGCATCAGGAGACAGGCAGAATCAGAAGTCAGAATCTGGGGTCTCTTTCACACAGGGTCTGAAGCAGAGACAGGTAGGCAGGCAGGCAGTCTACGTTGTTGCTCAGACAGCTTCCTGGCTTAAGTACTGGTGCCAGCCAATCAGTGGGCTGCAAAGAGCTGCCACTCAGGTCCTGCTGGACAGTACTTCCTGCTGAGCCCAGCCTCACAAGGTCCTCCTGCAAGAGCCTAGCCTACGCCTTTGTGTTGATGTGGAAGTGGCAACAACTCAGTACCCTCTACAGATTCTTACACTTCCTCTTCCTATAGATTTTTCTTGCAGAAAAAGATGAGAAGGCACAAAAATGTTACCATTTGGTGTAACTTGTCCTTTCTTTGTTAGGTACACCGTGGGATAAAGGGAATTGTGTCTGATACATTTGGTAACCCAATAAAAAATGCCCGAATTTCAGTCAAAGGGATCCGACATGATGTTATCACAGGTAATGTTATTTTGGTTGGATCTTTCTCATATGATGATGATGGTATGCACTATGAGCGAAAAACTAGTCCTCACTAAGGCAAAAGTTCTATTACATTCAATGGACATTTTCCCTGAAGAGAATTGCAGGATTTGGCTGTGTGAGTTTACTTCTAGAATTATGTGAAAAAACATAGGTTAGAAACCTCCCTCCCCCGACCCCCTATTATCAGTGCCAATGAAGTTGCATGAGTGTAACTGAGTGCAAATTTCCCCAGAATTTTTTTGCAGAATCTCTCTAATTTCATGTTAAATTTCTTGCTAGGATAAGTAAACTGAAATTTTCTTCAGATAGAGCAATATTTTGATCTCTGTGCACAGGTGAATAGTATGTTATAAATATATCTGAATGATTGACTGTATGTAGGTCAGAGGCAAAAAGAGTGGAATACTGAGTTACATACTATGTACATTGCATTAAACAATCAATAACATACATAACTTAATTTTCAGCAGTTGTAAAGCTCTGAGCATTTAGGGCTCAGTCTTTCTCCCACTGAAATCAATGTGCTGAGCTCCTTTCAAAATCTGCCCTTATATGTCCAATGCTTATCTGGGTATAAATGTGTGTATGCATGTATGCTGCTGGACAAAGGACTGAGATACCTGTTTTCTTTAGCTGCTGGTGGAGACTATTGGAGACTCCTACCTCCGGGAACATACATAATCAGTGCTCATGCTATCGGATACAGCAAGGTGATGAAGAGGGTCACTCTGCCTGCCAAGATGAAGAGAGCTGGGAGGGTAAATTTTGTCCTGCGATCTCTAGGTACAAGGCCTAAAAATTTTCTCCGGGGGCCGATGGAAGACATATATGAGCGATATGATCCACTGGAACATTTTGATCCTCATGCCCAACATGCACAGTCTGAACCAAGAGAAGAAAGAGGGCAGCCTGCACGGCACAATGAGAAGCCTTGGTGGTGGTCTTACTTCAGCTCTCTAGGCCAACATAAACCACTGTGGCTGCTCAAACAGCGTTAAGTCATATCATTGTTTTGCTCACCTTATTATGACACTGTTCCATCAAAATCCTAATATCCTGTTTGCTAATGGCAATATTTAAATCTGTTTAATTTGGAAATACAGTGTTAACTCAATATCACTTTCTGTAATTCTTTTTTTCTCTCTTTTCACAGAATTGACTATATTCAAGTACTTTTATATATTAAAAAAATAGTACTCATTTGCTCAAAGGCCAGATTCTATTCAGTTTCCTAGTAATGTGCTTTCCTTATGCCCATGCAGTTAATCATCAGATTTATTATTTATTAGATTCTAAAGTACCTGCAGAGGAATCTTCCTGATCTTTTAATGCATTTTCATACATGTCTTATCACATTAATTATTGCAAACTGAAAACAACCTTTAGGAAAATTTGGAAAAGCCTTTTCTTCTTTATACATTATTTCTGCATATTAAGTTTAGTACATTAAATCTTCCAACATTGATTTAAATGATTTTAGAGGGGAAAAAAACCTTCATTTGATCTCAGCATTAATTTTCAGAAAAGACTCACTAGTGTGAGAAATGAGAAATATAGAAAGAAGAAATCTGTGTTTCTGAATTAGGAACATTTACAGTATGATGAGCTACTTGTGAAAGAGTCAGTTCTTAATAAAGAAACATATTGAACAAAGTCACATTTTCCCAAATTCTATTTGAGAAATTCTCCATCAGTGTCCATCTGGTAATGCTTGAAAAGGACCCATACAATTTTATAAAATAAGGGTAAAAGTGATAAAGGCCAGATTGTGATATCCTCCAATGTGTTGCATAGTGCCTTACATCATGAATAAATAACTGAAGTAAATGGGAATACTTAGGCTTGGTCCACACTAAGCCCCCAGTTCGAACTAAGATACGCAACTTCAGCTACGTTAATAACATATCTGAAGTCGAAGTATCTTAGTTCGAACTTCAGGGTACTCACCGCGGGTCCACACGTGGCAGGCAGACTCCCCCGTCGACTCCGCCTACTCCTCTCATGGAGCAGGATTACCGGCGTCGACGGCGAGCACTTCCGGGATCGATTTATCGCGTCTAGACAAGACGCAATAAATCGATCCCAGAAGATCGACTGCATGCCGCCGAACCAGCCGGTAAGTATGGACGTACCCTTAGAGAGTATGGTACTATTCATGGGAGTAAGAGTATTTGACCCTACTAGAGTTTTAATACTAAAGGTATACTTGTATTTATGAAAACATTTGTTATTAAAAAGTACTAGGAGATGAAGAATAAATGGCCTAATTCATGGGGGAACTAGGTTAAAATGTGACATATGCCATACCATAATTCAAAGGTACACGAGCAGGGGAATCACATCCCTAGCTCATAGTGTAGACTTGGCCTATGGATATGTAGTGCTCAGCATTTGGGGCGTCTCTAGGCACTACTATAATAAATGCATGAGAATGGACACTATGAAAAACCACCTCATGCCCTGATTCAAGAAAGCCCTTATATGTGTGTTTAACTTTAAGCGCATGCGACATTCCCAGTGGAATGGGAATTAAAGTTAAGTACATGCTTATCTGCTTTTCTGAACAGGAATGGATTTATGCAGGTGTTTAAGTGCTTTGCTGAATTGGGGCCTCATGCAGCGCTAAGGTTTAGGAACACAGAAAAGAAATTAAGAGCAATGAAAATGACCTGACAGCCTCCATTTAGACTTGGCTAGTCTCTTTTTCAGAATGTCAGAAATATTTTGGAGTGTGACATGTTCCCCAGAGGGACTATAATATCAGTGTAAACTCCACACCCAAAGATAGCTTATCTTATCTGTGAATTACACCACATGCTAGTGAGACTCCCTCTCCTTCTAAGTCAAAGCCTATGTTTTTTTCAATTACCTTCCAACCACATATTGAATATTATTGACCTATGTTTTTGTAGCATCCTCCTTAATAATTAATTTCCCAGTCTCCATTCTTACCTTTGTTCATTTCAAGCAGGATGCCACGCACAAAGCTTTTTTCATTAACAGGCATTTGGAACTGCTAAAGGTCTAGGGAACACTCTTCAGGGAGCTTCATCATTAATATGCCAGTGGAGAAACTCCTCAATGGGTGCACAGTATACAGATGTAATTAACAGCCTTTAAGAAGGTGAAGAACAGGGCGAAGTGTTTGCTAATGTTATATTTGAAGTTTCTCTTTTAATTATACAGTAGAGATAATTTAGAATAAGCAAAAATGCCGAGGGAAAAGGAAAGTTAATTTACACTTCACAAGAATTGTGAAAACTCCTATTATTCTAAAGAAACTCTGGGTCAGATTATATTTGTCCCTTGCACCAATGTGATGGGGGAAGGCAGGCAGAAATGCCTTCTTTTGTCCCCCCTGTGCAGGAGGTGGCTACAGTTATGGTCCCTGCACTCCCCTGAAGGATTCTCTTGCTTGTCCAAAGAGGGAAGAAGGAGAAAATGTCTCAAGCTGGGCATCCAAAAATGGAGGCACCCAAAACCATTAGCCACTTTTGATAGGCCATTTCTCTTTGAATATAATATATAATGTTTATATTTGCATAGCTCTCCTAATTTTCACACCTATATACTATGCTTCCATCATCACACAGGTGAACTAGGCTGCTTTCAAATGACATCTCCATTTGCATGCTGATAAGTGAAGTAGCTGTTGAAGTGGGCAGGTTTTTAGCAGCTCAGCAAGCCAGTCCCTTTTCCTAGAAGCAATCATTTGCTAGGATCTTAGTTTAATTTTTTTTTTTTTATTGCTTTAAATGGCAGTGAAGACAGCCTTCAAAATAAGAATGTAAACTGATCCAATGATGGCTCTAAACAGACTGAAATAATATCTCTGAGGTGGAATATTCTCCATATTCATCTTAGTGTATAACCCCAGAACGTGGTGATGCTACTCTAAATGTCGCCATTAACTCTTTCATTGTTGCGTGCATGAAAGAAGAGGGATGATCATATTATTAATATCTGCACAGTGTACCATGAATTGGGGTCACATTTTGATGTCATGAGTGAGCCAAATTGGTTTGTGGGAAGAGCTTGGGAGAATATCCCCACGTTCGCCTCCAATTCTGACTTTTTCTCAAACTCTTAGTAGTACAAAAGGCCAGTTATTAGAAATGTATGCAAAACTATGTGAACAGGGAAACAACATTTTGAAATAAAGAACATTTGTTACATTATTGATATTACTTATGGGCAGTCATCACTGCAGTATGTGACTGAAAACATGAATTATTGAAGGGGATGTAACATAACTATAGTATATATTTGAAAGGCAACTGTAATTATGTATATGGGCCTTCCCTTCTTTTGAAGTTGTCTTAATCAACATATATGTATTTGATATATGTATTTAACTCAGAGAGGTTAAGGCCCTGTGCAACACTACCTGCAGTGACTCAAAAGCGTGAATACCTGCCTCAAGGCATACTGCTTGGAATCAGGGCACAAACGCCAAATTGGTTGCGGGTTCTATACTTAGATTTCACCAAATGAATTACCAAGTGGAAATGCCTCAGGCACTATAACAGTCTTAACATGGAGTCACAGGCAGTCCCCTTGGGTACTCTGCTCTATCTTACCCCTCAGGTAAGTGCACTTTTGTGATAGATGGTCCGTTATACAAGACACACAGCAATATTCAGGTTACTACCAGTCCCAAAGGACCAGTCACTTACCCCAGGTCAATTTGCACTTTAGATTCTATACTAAAGACAACACTAAAAAAAATGAGTTATTTTCAAGGTTAAAGCAGGTTAAACACACACACACAAATGATTTACAGTCTTACGTTTCAAAAGGTAACAGAAGCGTCTATAATAAGCAAGCTCTATATGTCCTGTAGGGGACTAACCCAGGCTAAGCAGCTAGGGATCTCTCTCTTATGCCTAGAAACCCTTTGCCCCCCAAAGTCCAAGCAGCAGAGGTAATCAGTTCCTTCTTGTTAGGGGTTTTATTCCCCTCCTTCTATGTGCTCTGAGCTGCAAGCTCAGGTGATGGGAAGAGTCCACTTGCATGACTCACCTTCACAGGGAGGAGGGCAGAATAAAAAAGGTCTTTGGTCCTTTTGTTGACAGTATGTAGGACATTCCAATTGTAACGTCCCACAATAGTCCAGCTGGTACTGATGGACATTTCCTTTTGGGAAGGGCATAAAACTTTCTGTTGAAGATCAGCCCTTCACACTAATTAATGTCTCTCTCCTGTCTGGTGATTTACACAGTCACAGAGGTTTACAATACAACCGCTCAAATATTACCTTGCAATATGGGATACAGATGTTATATAAGTGGGATTAATGCATGCAGCAACTCACAAACATTCAATAGAGTTTAAACAGTAAACACATTCTTCTAATTCTAATACCTATTTAACACTACTAACACACAGGTGAGCTAGATTCATTCCAGCTGTGTAGCTGTCAGTGTTCATTTGAGACATGGGGACCTGCCAGTGTCACACACTGAAACTACTCCCACTGATTTGCGGGAATCCTTCCAATGAATTGTCCAGTAACAAGTTTAAATGACTTGTTTGAAGCCATATACAGTAAGTGTTAGAGCCCCGATTAGAATTTGGGAGCTTCTGGATTCTGTTACCGTGCTCAGGCCAGTATATGAAGTGTGAGTTTCTATTCTAACTTATTGGATGAAATCCTTGCCCCATTGAAGTAAATGGCAAAACATCCGGCATTTCATCCATTACG